>CM034146.1:189675554-191055554 GCA_019776745.2 Taxus chinensis
AGTCATGAAACAATCACTTTCTCAAACCTCATCCGCTTTTGTATTCACCAAATCCAACATCCCGAAAAGTTATTTTCAAAGATCAGCTGGTTTACTCCCTTTCATGAACATTAAATACATAAAAAAGGATTCATTAGATGTAAAATTCACCTCTCTTCACTCTATAGGTGATATTAAAAATCATATAATCCATCTCATGCTTCAATTAACTCAAAACTTTTAGTAGATCAAGTTTTGTCCTGCACTAGCAAAAATATTCTTGTCCCAAACCTGACCCCGAAACCTTAACAAAACTAATCATAATAATAAAAAATTATATCACTATAAATTTATATGATTCCTATTCCCACCAAAACTTTAATCACCTCCTAACTCCAATTGTAGCTCATGTTATGCCCATTTTACTCAAGACTACTTTTAACTGGCCTTAAAACTACCCTTTGACTAGTCAACCTAAATGGACCTCAATTCACCATGTACCTACATGATAATTCTATTAAATGTCCATTTAAATCAATAAAAACTCACATACATCACACAATTCTAATTTATCTATTACTTTCTTTGGATAACTTTGTCTCAAACTTAAACTCTTCATAAACTTCCATTTTTAGGTGGGACCCACATAGGACCACAAGCTCTATCCTACATTTCTGGAAATCTTGAAGAGTCCTGTACAACATCCAATCATCACTTTTTCACTATCAATCAAAACAGGCTCAGTATACTCACTTTTCTGTAAGTTGTTCCTAGCTAGGGTTTAGCTAGGGTTTTAAACCACTTTATCTTCTTAAAACTCGTTCATAAAAACATGACAATCAAACAACCTTTTTATATTTGAAAAAAATTAATAAATGACTTAAAATTATATTCCAAATATATCAGGTCCCCATGTAAATAATAAAATCCACAATGAGCATCATAAGGTCAACTTTTGTTATAAAATCACATTGTTTCTTACCTGGTTTTGTTGAAACTTACATAACTTGCAATAAATTATTTAGAATGACCTAAAACTTGGCATGAAGCACCATGAAAACATAGTCTATCTTCTCAAATTAACCACATATCACATATATGCCTCAAACTCTCCAGGCACAGTGACTTACCTCTTTCAAGTTGTCTGTTTCTCACATTTAGCTTCCCAAGGACCCTATAGAAGCACTAAATCTCTTCTTACTAACCTGAAACTCACCATAGACCTAATGTACGCTATAAAAAAAATATTCTCATGATTCATCATGACTTATTGTGCCTAAATCTCACATCTCGTTACCTTTCTACATGTTCCAGGTCTAGTAAAAAGCCTGGAATGACCTGACTCAACCATGAAATCACATGACCTGGCCATAATGAAAATTTTCAAAATCATACACACCTGTAACATACCTCATGTACTATTAATTAAATCATGAAACACTCCTACTAACTCATGATGACTCACAACATGATTCTTCCTAGCAAACCAAACACCAGGACAACATTGTACTTCACCAAACCACATAAACAACATGCTTAACATCTGAATAACATCATGTGGGGAAACATATAGCACCATAACACCCTTTTCCATTAATGGGGGTTGACATTAATGAAAACACAAACCCAAAATGGTCAACAGTCTCCCCCTTTGTCATTGATGGCAACCAATAAGACAAACACACAACTAACCTTAACTCCATGTTTTTGAGTTTCTCTCCCCCTTTTCCATCTATTACAAAGGCTGCAATGACTCCACTACATGAAAATTTGACAACACAAGACTAAAAATATGGACAACAATGAAAAAAATTGACTTACTTACACAAGAAGCTCCCCCTAAGACTGAGAACTATATACTTTGACTTCAATAGCAGCAAAAATGATCTTATGGATTTGTACAAAGCTCCCCCTCATCTAATATCCACCTTATTTGTCCTTCATTCACAGTTTACATCACTTTCTAGGTTTGATTCATGTTCAATAAATCCAATTTTTCCTCAAATTCTATCAAAAATTTCATTAGGACCTCTTTCCATAAACAACAAATTCAATGTTATTTTGACAAAATTCACCAAGCCAAATACTCAAATCAATCAAACAAGTGAACTTTAAAGTCACCCCCCGGAACTGTACTCATCTAAGAATCACTGAAGATGCAAAATTTAGGTTATTTTCTTTTCTTCTATGCCTTGTAGAATAATTAGACACTGCACTCCAGGTCTTAAAACAAATTCTTTGAGTGTTTTACCTTATTATGATAATGAGAATATGTCCTTGATGCTTTAACTTATTTCACTTTGTTATTTCAATTACTAGTTTTCTCGCTTAGGGGTCATATGAATAGTGGTATGTGATTAGGACCTAGAAATGTACCCAAGTGTGTGATTTAATGTCTACATCATGACCCATCTTTCATTTTGTGTGTGTTTTACTAAATTTCCTTGCCTCATCTTAAGTTACGATGAAGGGGGGTATTGGTGTGAGTGGTAATTTTCAAATTTTATTTATTTATTAGTTTTATTTCCGCCTCACTAGGTGATTCATCTCACTTAGGTGGGAGTATGGATCATAGGTGTCATAGTAGTCATGACAGATTTCATCATGGAATTTATCATATGTGTGTGTGGCATAGGAGTTATTTTCCTTTTCTACAAATAAATCCTCTTCTCCATCATGGAGGTATGATTGCTATATATGGGAGTTACTCAACATTCCCCTATATATACACATTTCTTCTTGATCTATCAGAAATGGAGTCACATTTCCCTTAATGCATGCACATTTTTCATGGTTGAGTTCTTGTTTAAATATTGAACCTACTTCTTCTCTCGGTTGAGTGCAACTCCTTGATGTGCATGGATTCCCTCTAGATCTTTTTCCTTCCTCCCTCTTTCAGTTTGAGTTATTTGAATGTCTTTTGATATTTTTGATCCCATTTAAAGTGTACATCCTTTCAAAGGAGATGGTGGAAAGGTTGACAATGATCTGAAAGTTGTGAGATGAAACAATGAACTGATTGAAGTCTTCCTTGAAGGCTATGAAGTTGTTTAAGGTTTGATGAAGAAGGCATCTCGGCAATGACCTTGATCTTGGAAGGGTATACTTAAATTCCCTTGATAAAAATGATGAACCCTAGGATTTTACCAGTGAGAAAACCAAATACACACTTAGCAAAGTTAAGGGAAAGGAAGTATTGGATAAGACAGAAAAATGTTTTTATTAGATAGGGTAAAAACAGGGATCGGCTCCCAAAGGCTAGTACAAAAAAGATAACAACATGAAAGATCACATACAAAAAAAAAGAGGACCAGTACCAATAAGATTTAAACACACTTAAATCCAAAACAGCAAGGTCCAGAAACCCAACTAGCGAGAGAAAAAAAAACTACATAACTAAACCAAAAACCAGAGACAGTTTGCCAAAAAACCTCCAGAGTTCTGGAGCAACACCATTAATTTTCCTTTTGATTTTTGGAGGGTTTGGCCTCCATCGTCTTTATCTCCTTTTTCTTGAGATGTAGCTTCTTTTGGGGTGGCTCCTCCTCTTCTTCTCCCACAACATCCTCCTTTGTCTCATCTTCATCCTCCTCTTCTTCATCAGAGCTACTGACTCTGGAATATTTTATTTTTCTTTGCTCCTTTCCAACCACTTTTAAACAAACCCTCATATCTAGACCATTTATTTCCCCCCTAATATTCTTATGTGGCATGCATATTTGTTTGGTTTCTTTGATGTTGTCGATCATACTATTCCTAACCACTGAATTCATCCCCTGCATGGCCTGAATCATAGTCTCCAAGTACTACACTTTTTTCTTCAAGTGCTCATGGCTTTTCTCATCATCCAAGATCATTTTTCATTTACCTTTCAAGGACCTAGCTTCCTGAATATCTGATCCCACCACATTATTCCCCTCCTCAACTCTTTTATGGCCTAATTTTTCCTTGCGCATCTTAGTAATACATTCATCTAGAGTAATATCCTCCTCCACCTTGATTTGGGGCATGGGTTTATCAAACAAAGGTTTACAATTTTGAAATAGAAGGAGAATGATCCCCTCATGAATAGGGGTATCCACCTTACCCCATTAAAAATATGTCACATAGGTATTCAAAGACATGAACAAAAATAAAGGGATACTTAACATTTTCTTATGCCTAAACATATTCAGGAGAGATAAGTGATGAGTGTAAATCTTACGGTACTTGCCTTCAAAATTTAAATACTTCATAATGCAAAGGAAAACCTCCCTCCACACACCAAGGATACAAGACCAAGAAATGTCATGAATGAAAATGCACCCTTTCCCTTCCAACGAAAAAGGTATTAATTTCATGCTCGTGTCTATTCCCATCCTTGAAAATTTTGAGGTCATCCATGTCCATACCAGTAATCTGGGCAATGGCTTCCTCTGAAGTCTCAATTTCCATACCCCTGACCACCACTTTACCATCCTTCCACACCAATCCAAACTCCCTTGTTAACAAAGGATCGTGCCCTTGAAACTTTATGATATAATTTTTTAATCCCCCAACCTAAAGCATGTGCCACATAGAAGGTTCATCCACAATATTTCCGTGGCTAGAAGGTTCCACCCTGACTCTGTCTCCTCCCTTTGTCACCAGAATATTTTCTAGAATCCCAACCAGATAGTTCTTGCAAAGTTTGGTGTTAAAATGACCTTTCCAAAGTGAAATAAAGCCAAACAAGAGCCTGTTGTTTTGAAAAATTGGCCAATTTTCCTTGCTCGAGTGGGTAGTAGTGAAATTATTATAATTTTTATGGTGTATAATATCATTAATCGGCATGGGGATGATTTCATCTTTATGCCAAACTTTGAAGTCATTATAATGTACCCCATTAGCAAGCTTATCTGCAAGCCTATCTGAAATCATTAGCAAGCCTATCTGCACATGTGTTACCAAGGCAAGGAGTATGTCTGATGATGAAATAATCTTAACCTTTAGGATGCTCTTTAATGTCAAAAATAATGTTACCCAAATCCCAATTGTGGGAATTATCATTATTAATGACATTGATAATGAGAAGAGAGTCTCCCTCAATTAAAATATGGTTTATACCACTTTCTTTAGCTAGGCTAACACCCCAGAGTAGTGCTCGAGCCCCCGCCACATTATTTCTTTGAATCCCCAAAGGCCCAACATAGGCAAGGATCCATTTACCTTCATGATATCTAATAATGCCACCTCCCCTGTCCATGCCAAGATTGCCTTTCAAAGCCCCATCAAAATTAAGTTTGACCTTTCCTCTTTCCGGTTTGGACCACTTGATGTGAGTAGAAGGAAAGACCACTTGAGGAGGACTATAGGAAAACTATTTGAGGACTTCCTCTTCCTTGCTAGAACAAGAATTTTTAATCTTACCTCTGAAAATTTTGGAATTCTCTTTAATAGAGGAGATCAAACAAGCACTGAGATTTCTAATGTTAGCTTTCTAACTTTTGAAGATGAGGGCATTTCTTTCCTTCCATAAGACAAGAAAATATGATGTCAAGGATAGTGATATGATATCTACGTTGTTTATATTTTCCTAGGAGGTCATCAACGTGGTCTTCCATGGTTTTATGAATGAGGTTATGGAAGATGTATGTCATTGCATGTTGATATGTGGCTCCTGCATTTTTAATTCCAAAGGGAATAACACGATAGAAAAAATTCCTCTAAGGAGTAATGAAGGACATTATATGTTGATTTTCAGTTGTGATGAGAATTTAATCGTAGCCAGATAAGCCATCCATGAGGGAGATTATTTCATGGCTTACAGTGAGGTTAACGAGTTTATCAGTGTTTGGAAGAGGAAATTCATATTTGGGACAAGCGATATTGAGGTCTCAGAAATTTTTGCAAATGCATAAATTTCTAGAGGCTTTATTTACATGTATCATATTAGAAACCCATTGTGGATAGTCAATGGGTAAGAGTAGGTTAGCAAAGAGAATACGTTATAACTCTTCTTTGATAAGGAGGACTACGTGAGTGTGCATCCTACCTAGATTTTGTTTGACATTCTTAACATTGGGATAGGTGAATATATTGTGAAATAAAAGGTTAGGGTTTATACCTAGCATATCACTATATGACCATGTGAATGCCTGACTATGTTTAGAGAAAAAGGCATTGAAGTCCTTAAATTCTTCTTAATCTAAGGATTGACCAACTTTGACTATGTGAGGATCTTGCGGAGTCCTCTACCATTCTAGGTAACACGAGTGGAAGGGTTTTAGTACTGTTGTTTTTCTAATAAGTAAGCGGTCCTAAGGTAATAGTATTGAATAAAAAAAGTCAGATGAGATGAAAATGGTGTCATTTTTGTCAAGGGAGTTGTCATGTGAATGTGGAGAAAATGTTTTAGAATCTGTTACAGATCTAGATGCAATGCCTTTGGAGGCGTCCAGAGAAGATGTTTTGAAACATAATATGTATTTCTCATGAGAATTGCAATAATGATAAAGGATTAGGTCATGAATACCTTGTTTGTAACGTCTTAGGACAAATAATTTCCAAGCACGGTGATGAAGGTACATTTGCATGAAGGCATGATTGTATAAGAAGGTGAAATCTGATATGAATGGCTTTGCATGATTTATATTGTTATGATGTAGGGAAGGATGATCAAACCCTTCATAGACTATATTATTTTTAATATGTGTTAGACTAAAGGAAATGATATCCCCAATATTAAGTCCATACATTGTTTGTTTGTTAGGCCTTCTGTACATTTTAGGTGTAGGGAGAGAATTAAGCGTAAGGAGGTGATACTCCCCTAGTGAAAGGTGTTGCATGACATATTTGAAAGAGGTTTCATCTAGTAATTTTGATGCGGCGATGGAAGAAATGGTAGAGGCTTCATTATAGGAACCTAATTTTGTCTTTGGAATGAGCATGTCATTGGGTCAATATGTCATGTGTCATACCTTGAAAGGGTTGGGGTTGGTAGGAATAGTGAAGGTTTTACCTTCATGTTCATATTTTATACACCGATAAAGAGTAGATGGGATACATCACATAACACATATCTAGTGGTTACCTAATAACAAGTTGTATTGAAACTCTCCCTCTACAAGGTAAAAGAGTTCATGGAGGTTCTTGATCTTGACTTTGATGGGTATGATAAATGTTCCTAGCATGGGGGAAACAGTGTCATTAAAGGAATGTAGTACTGCATGAAATTGAGTGACGATAGTGTTAGATAGTTAAAGCTAATCAAAATCATGTGATGATATGATATTGATGTTGGCATAATTTTCAATCATAACTCTCTTAATGATAGTATCATCAATCTGGGCGGTGATGAATAATGGAATGTCATGATCTTTAGGCTCTAAAGATGGGATTTTGGAATTGTCAAAAGAAATAGCAGTGGACATTTTTAGGGTATCGACCAAATTTATGAATGGCTGGGATCATCTGAAGGAATATATATGGATTGAAGTGCTTCAATCATGGCTTGTTGATGTTTTGGTGAGGTTTCAACAAGTTCGTAAAGGGACATATTTACTCGAGCTTGATGGAGTTGTTTAGTGATGGTCTTCTATACATAAGTGGTGTATTACGTGTGTGGAGTGGCAAGGATAGATACCTTTTCCTTAAAAGAAGGTGGTGAATTAGGTTATTCAAGGGTGAGAGGGATGGATACCTTGGACTTGTTTTGATATGAATTATTAGGATATTTTTCATGATCTCTAGTAGTTATATGCACTGTGTTAATTTGATGAAGCGGGGATTTTCTGGAAGAGGCCTCTCCTTTATTAGATGTAGACGTAATGTCAGGTGATGGTTTGGGTGTTGTGGTTTTGAAATTATGAGGGGTTCTTTTGAATGGATTTGGTTATTCTAGATCTTTGCAAAGAATTTTGTTATTATCAAGTATTTAGATGGAAGTGTGGAGGGATTTGCAGTCCTCAGTAGAATATCCTGGTGTTTGATGATAATCAAAAAATTATTAAAAGTTATACCAGGAGGGTTTCCACCCCTGAGATCCAAATATCTTAAGAGGAGGTGATGTTATGACAGATTATTGGATAAGCCTTTTAAGGATTTTAGCATAGTGTCTTATCGAGGTCGAGGTTGAGGGAATTGGTGGTTCTTCTGGTGATATGGAAATAGGGGATGAAGGGGTTGTTTCTTGTCTGACACATTTATGTGTTTGTTGGGGATATATCTTGGATTCTATAATAGTGACAAAAACTTTAGATGAGGGCTATGGGCCCATAATAGAAATCAAAAACGTTAGATCCCACACTGAGGTTGACGGGTGATATTGATATATGTTTGTTACATTTTTGTAAGGATGGACGGGGGGTTACGTAGTTGGATTTTTTGAAATTGTAGTTGTAGTGTCTGGTGACACAATATTCATAAGAGCTCTTCATAATGTGTATGATGGGTTCCTTTTCTAAGGTTTTATAAGAGGTCGCAGGTGAGTTTGACACATATGTAATGGATGTGGAGGGATTCGCGGTCTTGCCAAAGGAAAGGCTAAGAGAGTTGTGTGATTCAGTAGGTGCTTTTGTGGTATAAACACTAGGTGTTAGTGGTGTGGGTGATTCAAATGGTGTTTCTATTATAGAAATAATAGACATTGATAGGAGCATTAGATGTTGAAGATGTGGGTGATTGATTTTCAATAGTATTGATGATGGGATGAGAGTGGATTTCATTGGATTGGGTTTGACTATTGGATGGAGAATGGTTTGATATGGGTGTTTTGAAGACATATAATTTTTTTATTGGGAGGTACATTTGGGTTATCTAGTTACAACTCACCTTTTTCGATAAGGTCCTAATGAACATTTCTAAATGAATGACACCTTTTGATGTCATGACCCTTGACCTAATGGTATTTACAGTAATCGTTTTCTCGATACCAAAAGGGCTTTGAAACATATGTGTTGATAGGGAGAATAGGAGGAATGATGATTATACATACAACTAGGATTTTATCAAAAACCTCGCTATAGGATTCATCGATGGGTGTATAATTATGTTGAGGGCGGGTGTGTTCAAGAGCCAAATATTCCTTGGAATTGGATTTTACAAAAAATTTATTTGCTGAATTTTTTATGTTTATCTTGACTTAATGATGGTTTGAACAAGGAATAGAGTTTATGTTTCTTTGATCTGAGTTTGACCCTACCATCCTTGAGGGCATAGAGTTCTAATTTATGATCCATAGTGAATGTTTTGTCAAACATTTAGAAAGATTGAATTTGTAATGATGATGATGTATATTTGGCATATGAACAAGAAAACAACTCGATCAATTTGGTTTGTGGGAAGGAGAAGGATAATTGATTAACAATTCCCTCTCAACATGTGATGAAGTCTGCAATAGATTCTTCTTCAAATTGTTTAATGGCATAAAGACTTGTAATGGTAACTTTACAGGAAATGTTAATCGATAAATTTTCTAAGAACAATTGTGCAAGTTGTGCAAACGAGAAGATTGGGTATTGTGGGATATTGTTATAACAATCAAATGCAAGTCTAGCTAAGGACGTAGGGAATGTTCTTAGCATGAGATCCTGATCATGTGAAATAAGATAAAAAGCGTGACAGAAAGATCAAATATGTTGTTGAGGGTCCTCTTTACAATAAAATTTAAGGAACTTAGGGATTTCCCAGTGTCGATGGTAGGATTTTTATGGTACGTATATATGAATAGCTTTATTATAGATTTTTTCATATGATAGGGAATTTTTAGGACCCGTAGAGGTGGGTTCTACACTTGAGATCTTGTTCATTAATGTTTGCAAAGGATCATTTTGTGATTATTATTGATGGTTAAATGACGATGTACTAGGTTGATTATAGGTATGTGGGTTTTCTTGTTGATATAATTGATATGGTAAAGGTATCTTATGTTGGATAGGAACAATCTTGGGAATGTTATATGTTGGTTGTGAAACTAGAGGTTGTAAGGGTTGGACATATTAATATTGGATCAAGATTGAAGTGTTTATAAAGGATTGTGACTACTGGGGTATATATTGGGATGGGTTGGAAGTATGGATAATGGGAAGAGATTATTGTGGTATATATTGAGATGGGATAGAGGTATTGATGAGTGGTTGGGATGTTTGAGATATATAGTGAGTATGAATTTTTGAAATAGGGGCAGTCGATTCCTATTATGAAGAAGGATGTGTGTTATCAAAAGAACTTGTGTTGATAAGGGGTATTGACGTGGGGATGGACATGACTAAAATATGAACTATAGAGGTTGGTTATTATGTTAGGGATGACAGCTAAGCTTATAAGAGGTGTAGAAGGGACAAGGAAGCTATAGGACTAGATGTGGAAGGTGATGTGTTTGCATTGCTTTACAAAGATGATGAGCTAGGAAAATGATCTGATAAGTGTTGGGCCCCTAGTTTATTGGCTAAGTATAGAGAGGCACGTGGGCGCACAAGGCCTATTTGAAGTAGGATGTGCAAGGAGAAAGCACGCAGGATAGAGTTCTAGGAGGATTTAGTAGAACAAGTGGCACATGTGCAAGGTAGAGTGAAGGTTTTGGGACTTATCCATATTTAGTGTATCAGAAAGAACACTAGAAAAGCGTGACTCGATTGCGCATGCAGAGTGGATAAGATGCCAGCCTAGAAATAGGGTGGCTTAGGAAAGAATATACCTTGCGATGGAAGATTCTAGAAGGCCATTATTGCAAAGAGTGGAGAGCTCTAGCCTGAAGAAGCATGCTCCCATAGAGGACCACTTTGGACACTTGGGAACGGATCTGCAACTCCCACGAAGGCTTGAAGATGTTGAGAAAGGCTATAAATATAAGCACCTGATAGAGAAAAAGAGATAGAAGGAGAATGAGGCGAATCCATGCAGGAATATTGTGAGATCTCCATAGGTTGGGTTTAGAGGATCTATAGGAGTATGTTGTACTAAGGGGATGGGTTTAAACATTTTTCTTTGTACTACGAAGGGTCTAAGTCTATTTATGATGTATGACACTGATCTGCATTATCATATGAATCTATGATCGCTTGAGTTAATGTAATGTGGTTATCAACATGCTTAATATGAATATATGTGTGGTTCCAATTCTATTACATTGTTATATATATATATATATATATATATATATATATATATATATTTATTTATTTATTTTTCATATGAGTGAGTGTAAACCCTTGTGCATTTATTTTCTATTATGATTCAGATCTATGTTCTGTAATGTTTTTCTTATATGAACAAACACATTGGTCTAGAAGTTGTTTTGAACTCTAAGATGAATCTAGGGTTCCTTTCTAATCTATTCGCTTAAGTTCTATCGTAAATAATGATTTCTTGCATAACTCACATAAAGGAGGGACTCAACACCCACACGTGCCTCGAGTGAGCACCCAGCACCTGCTGGGTGATAGGCCAATGCGCATGGGATTTCCTTGTTATTTGAGAAGGGCATAAAAATGACTACATCTTGGTTCTATTTCTGAGATCTCTTTTCAAAGTTATTATGAGAAATGGCATACATTTTTGTCTTTGTGATATGTAATGATAGAACTCCTGACTTTAGAAACTGCTAAAATGTGGTTCAAGAGCACATAGGATGAGTTTTCTCAAAGATTCATTACTGGACCTAAGTTCAGTATGAGTGGATGGGTAGAAAAGAACCTATACAATGAGTTGTATGAGACATTCTTTTACTACTTCCTAGTAAAGCTTATGAATGGCTCTCAGTATACGCATCCAGACCAAGCTGGTTATGTAGATTGTGTGTGTGGACCCAAGATGACTATCAGAGGATGCATGATGTAGATCTGACATGGACACATGTTATTGATCACTAGTGGAAGAGGGTGCTGACTAGTTATACTTTAGAATACGCCATTTCGATGTATTCTTGCCCAGAGATCGCTGAGTCTGAGTTTCTGAGGAATCCTAGTGGATCATTTTTGCATGTTATTCCATTGGATATGAATATTTTGGTCGTTACTTTGAGATTAGAATCATTCCCCATGGCCAACTAAGCTCTCCAAGAATTGGGAAAGGAAGTTAGGGTGGAGGAAGATGGCGGATGTTGTGGCTAAAAAGGATAGGGAGGAGAGACGAATCAAGTATAATGAAGCTCATGAAAGGGAGATGACTAGGCAACGCGAGGTATCAAGTGTGATGGATCTATGGAGGTAGACATTATAGGAGGGTGTTGAAGTTCATCTTGGCAAGCGCATAAGAGAATCCCCTTCAGCTTCTGATGAGATTTGGTTACGTGGAGAAATAAGAGCCATCGGTGTGCATCTAAACCCACCTGGCGACCAATCCCTGGCGCTTGGTTTTCTAGATCAAGGGAAGAGTATTGTTAACCCAGTATGTATTGGTGGAAGTGACCGATCTACACCTAGGAGATATAATTTCTCATTTTGTAATTTTATGGCTGCACATACCATTCTAGGGTTTAAAGGAATTTTCAGGAAAAGTGTGGATACAAAATCCTTTGGCATCACATCTAGGATTGGAACGGGGTACACTATTGGTAGTGAGACATTATCACATACCATCAGTGCGCAATTTAGTAGAACATTGGGAACCCTTGGCATGACCACTTCAAGACCTAGTAGATCCGACAGATCTGGTGGGTTAGGAAGAACATGACATGGTGGATCCAGTGGATCTGGTGGGTCAGGAGTAACAGGACCTGGTGGAACCAGTACATCTGGTGGAGGGAACAACGAAGGAAACCATGGCTCTAGATTGGGAGGAAAAGGACCCCATCCACCCCCCAAGTGTTTTTCTAGATGTCTTTGCACTTACTAGACTATAAGGGTATTGAAGATGTTGCAGAGCATGTGCACAAGTGTGAGTTACTATGGCACACAAAAGGGATCACTAGCCCGAAGTGGAAGGCAAGCTAGTTTGTAACTACATTTCAAGGGAACGTGCATAGTTGGTATAGGAAGTACAACCCCCATCAAACAGTGGTATACTATACAACATTGAAAAATTCTTTCCTCACATAGTTCCATATTCCAGAGTTTGAACAGAAGAGCATCAGTTCTTTGAAGGAGATCCATCAGGGAATGGTAGAGAGTGTGTGGGAGTATGATGCATGATTTAAAAATCTCCTGTCCAAATTGTCATATGTCATCCACCCCTCACAACATGCTCAATGGTTTGTTGGAGGGTTTATCCCCCCATTTAGGAGGGCATTTTCACATAAAATGTTCACTAACCCGCATGAGGTTTTAGAGGTTTCCTTATGCATTGAAGCTGTTGTGAGTGTGGATACTGGTGTCAGTCCATTTTTAGAGGCCCAAATTGCTGCAATGGCCAATAAATTGGAGAATTTGTCTGCAAACTCAGCGCATGAGGTTTGTAGTGGTATTTGGTGTACAGACTGTGAAGTGGAGGGACATGCAAAGGATAGTTTCCCTTGGAAGCCGATACGTGCTATGGTAGTAGACTGTGAGATCTGCCATGGGGATCATGATGCAAGTAGATTCCCTCTACTCCAACACGTAATCTGCAATAATGTCTCTTGCTACTACAAGATATGCACCTCTACAACCTATGACACCAAGGATTGTAGATTGATTGATCAAATCCATGATGCTATTGATCTGGGAGTGCGCAAGACTAGCCTTGTTGGTAGTTCTAAGGATTATGACCAACATTATGAAGGGCATGCAGATGGAGGGGCACGTGGTAGAGGTTTTCATGGAGGATTTCATGGTCGTGGTAACCGTAGTAGAGGGAGAAGTGAGTTCCCGCAAGGAACATGTTATAATTGTGGATCTACAAAGCATTATAAACATGATTACAATGCTCATGTTGCGAGAAGAAGCACAAGTACAAAGAGTGTCTGGAACTCTATGAGAATATGAACTAGTAGCACCAGAAAGATAAGGGCGTTGCTATGGTGAGCATCAAAAAGGATGATTCACAATGGATGCCAAGAGTGGCACATGAGTTAGAACTAGAACCTGTACTGGTGACAACGCCAACAGAGGCCGCGAGCTCCAGGTAGATACTAAGACCAAGGACACTAGTTTCTAGAGAGGAGGTGCTACATAGAAAGTACTCGGACCCTTCCCATAAAAAATAAGTGTACTAGGAGACTATGGACGTGATTTAGAGTTTACAAGGGGAGATGTAGTATCTCAAGGAGAAATCGAGGTAGGTGAGGCAACAGAAGGATAACGAGGTTCCAATGCGTGACCTGGATGAGGTCAAATAATTATGTAAAATGTTGAGGCAAGAGAATATTATTCCCTTGCTAGGATAATGGCTGAGGGAGAAGGTACCATGCACCGGAGCAAAGTGCAAGAGACAGGTTTTGCATGCAAACCTTTCTCCACACAGCCTTGAATATGATAAGGAGATTACTCTGAATGCGGTTGTTGATGGATGGATTCTAAGCAATATCCTCATCAACACGGGAGCAAAGGTGAATGTTCTTACCTTAGATGTCTGGCATCAGATGGGAAGGCCCACATTGCAACCATCTTCAAATGTGTTTTATATGGCAAACAAGACTAAAGCAATGCCCATTGGATTCCTGAAGGATGTAGTTATCACCATTTAAGGGGCCAAGTTCACTGGGGACTTTGAATTCTTAGTGCTCGCTAAGGAAGACAACTTTCCAGTGTTGCTTGGGCACCCATGGTGTTACAAGAATAATGCTAACATAAGGTTTAACAAAATATATATTAGTTTCAAAAACAAGGAAGAATGGGTGGTCATCCCTTTGACGGATGGGAAGTCAGCACCCTACACAGAGCTGTTGGGAGACAAAGTCATTGATAGAATATATGTGCACTCCATCAAATATCCTAAGGTAATTCACCCCACAGAGGGGGTCATCCAATTCGAAGACACTAAGTCCGTGAGTAATACCACTAGCGTGGCGTGTGACAATTAGGTGCACATGACCTATGAGTTAATTGGGTGATAATTAAAAGAACCCGTAACAAGGGTGACAAAGGCACACTCAGTCAAGTGCCTAGTAGGAAAGAATGGGTGATATTTTCCTACAGGAAATGGAAGCTCAGTGGAGAAATGAGGATGAAAGAAGAGGAATTCTCAGCTATAACCTACTCAGAAATGTAGCACGTTAGTGGGCTACACATCAAGAGAACCTCCTGGAGTGGCACGAGGTAAGAATCACACTCTCTGTAAGTTTTTCAATGAGCAATGCACCCATATATATACAATACTACCATGGAAAAGAAACCACTTCATTTCATATCCAAGCATGTGAGGAAGCCTGGATGGGAAGTGCGGAAGCATTACAACCTTCATTGTGGGTACACAAGTTGTACTCCACTTTGCAAGGTTGTGCGTGTGCATGGTACGTTCATTTAGAGATGCATCATCAAATAGGTAATTGGCAAGAGTTAGTGGCTGGCCTCATTTAAGCGTTTGAGTATAGAAGCACCAAACCATCAATGGGTAAGGCGTTGTAAACAATCAAGTGCCTTATAGTAGGAGATAGTGTCATGGCTGAGGATAGGCTACTAGAATTACTAGAAAAGCCTTATATGGAGACACACCTCTATGAGGAAGAATCATAGGAAGTGCATTTTGAGCGTGCATGTATGGAAAAATAAAAAGGAAAATTGGTCTATGTCATAGAGGAGGAAAAGTTGGATACGTTTGATGTTGATCATTTTTAGGGTATGTGTGAGGTCATAGACAATGTTGATGAGAAATCAAACACCTACCATGAGCCTTTGAAGATAAAGAAGGTTAACATTGGGATGGAGGCCGAACCTAAGGAGGCTATCATCGGTGACTATTGGTTGGAAAAGGAAGTTTTGAAGATCATTGATCTATTACACGAGTTCCAGGATTTGTTCCCTCGCGGGTACCATGAACTCGAAGGAATCCACCATTCCTTGGGAGAAATGAAGATCAAGTTGAAATAAGGTGCGCGCCCGATTCAGAAGAGACCTTATTGGATGAATCCAAATTTACACGTACAGGTTAAGGAAGAGATAGACAAAATGATAGCATCAGGTATCATTGAGGCAATTGAAGAGTTAGAATGGATAAGCCCAATGGTCATCAACATCAAGAAGGATGGGAGGATCAGGATCTGTGTTGATTACATGGACCTAAATGCAGTATGTGTCATTGATCCCTTCCCTACCCTATTTACCTAAGAAATCTTAGAGGGAGTGACTGGGTGTGAAGCTTACTCCTTCATGGATGGGTTCTCAGGGTACCATAAGGTACAAATTACAAAGGAAGACCAAAGAAAGACAACTTTCACCACTGAGTGGGGAATTTTTTCCTACACAGTTGTGCATTTTAGATTGAATAATTCACTTGTTGTGTTCTCGTGCATTATAGTGCAAGCCTTCCAGAACTTCATCCATAAATTTCTTCAGGTCTATTTGGATGATTGGACTCTGTATGGTCTCATCAAGGACCATTGTGATAACTTGAGACTAATGTTTGAAAGGTGTCGACAGTTGAGGATATCCCTCAACATCAAGAAGTGTGTCTTTGCTACCCCATTTGGAACCTTATTAGGGCATATCATATGTAAAGAAGGCTTACTAGTAGATCCCGCCAAAGTTGTAGTCATTTTGGGTTTGGGGGAGCCTACTAGCCAAAGCATCATGTGCAGATTCCTTAGACACATGGGATATTACAGAAAGTTCATTAAGGGGTATACCAAGATTTCCACTTCATTTGAAGAATTATTGAAACACAAAAGTGCCTTTTATTGGGGACAGGCGCAATGAAAGGCATTTGACACTTTAAAGGAAAGGCTTGTAACGGCACCCATAATACATTTTCCTTCTTGGGATAATCCTTTCCATGTTCATGTGGATGCCTCAAGGACAACAATGGGGGTAGTACTATCACAACCTGAAGAAGGGATTGTCGATCATCCCTTGAGCTTTGCAAGTAGGAAATTGACACCAACAAAGAAGAATTACACAACTACTGAGCGCGAAGCATTGTCAATGATCTACGCACTACATAAGTTTAGGAAGTATCTTTTGAAAACACCGTTCATATTCTACACAGACCACATGGCATTAAATTACTTAGTCAAAAAACCCGTTCTGCAAGGGTGCATATGTCGTTGGGTCCTTCTATTTCAAGAATTTCAATTTACAGTGGTGGTGAAGCCAGGAAATAATAATTTAGGGCTTGACCACTTGTCAAGGATTGATTTGGAAGATGACATGTAAAGCATTAAGGAGACTATGCCAGATGCACAACTATTTAGATTGCGGTGCACACCCTAATATTTGGAAGATATCGCAGTGTTCTTAAAGACAAGTGTGGTGCTAGAAGGGATGAAGGATTTGGAGAGGAGAAAATTAGCCATACATGTCACACCTTACATGTTGATTAGTGGAGATCTATACAAATTAGGTCATGATGAGGTTATGCACCGATGCGTGCTAGAACATGAGCACATTGTAATTATGGAAGAAGCACATGGTGGGATCCTAGGAGGATACTATGGTGTAAATGTAATTGTGTGGAAGATTATTCTCATAGGGCTTTGGTGGGAATCCATTTACCAAGATTATATTGAGTTTTTCAAGGCCTGTGACCATTGCTAGCACCTTGGAAAACCTGGAAAGAGGGATGAAATGCCCTTATGACCAATAGCCAACGTGGAACCATTTGAGAAATGGGCTATCAACTTTGTAGGACCAATCTCACCAGCGGCATGAAGGACTGGTTCGTAGTATATCATCACTTGCACGGATTATTTGACATGGTGGGAAGAGGCAACACCTACAAAGGATTACACCATGACGACAGTTGTTAGATTCTTATGGGAAAATATAATCAGCATATATGATTTCCCTTTAATTTTAACAAGTGATAGGGGTACACACTTTCTCAATGAGATGGTCAGGATTATATTATCATAATTTATGGTGGCCCATCATAAGACTACCCCATATCACCCTCAAGCAAATGGGACTACTGAGGCATTTAACAAAATACTAAGTCATACATTAACTAAGATCTCTGAAGTCAGAATACATGATTGGGATGATAAGGTATCAGTATTTCTATGGGCATACAAGACAACCTATAAAATTTTGAACAAGGCCACACCGTTTTAATTGGTGTTCAGTGCAAAAGCTATTTTACTAGTTCAATTGATATTACCTTTGTTGCATATAGCACACGCAGGAGTTTTAGTTGATGAGCAAGCGCTAGAAGAAAGAATTGATAAATTGATGCAATTAGACAAAAGGCGATCACTTGCTAGGTGGAGTTAAAAGATAGAAAAAATAAGACAAAAATCATGGCATGATCGTCATATTAAGAACAAGAAGTTTGAGGTTGGGTAGTTGGTGTTATTATATGATTCCAAGTATCTGCACAATCCTGGGAAGTTGAAAGTCCATTAGTTTGGACCTTACCTCATATCGTACATTCTTGATTCAGGCACCTACCACTTACAAGCACTGGATCGGTCAAGATTACCAGGTCACTTTAATGGGAGTAGGTGGAAGCCCTACTATCAATAAGTCTTCTTGGTGTTTGTAAATAAGGTCATGTTGCTAGTTAGTTTAGTTTTCCCTTTATATAATTTCCTTTTAAGTGTTTCCCTTTCTCGCCGTTTGTCCTGTTGTTTGTTTTGTGCCTTGGGCGCTAGTAACCACATTAATTTTTAAAGGTTGTGCATGCATAGAGGACCGTGCATTTGTTTCAGTGTGAGGTGGAGTGATGCAAATTATGGGCCTATAATACAAGTGTCCGTTGGTAGTAGAAGTTACGGTGAATGGCCTGGTTAAAGAACTAAAGGCACATAAGGTTAATAGGCATGTAGAGAAGAGATGGACATAAATGGTTGGTGTTAAGAAAGCCTTGAAGAAACCATGTACAGAAAAAAGGAAGAGTGCGTGAACAACATTAGGTAAGTGAGGGAAAAAATAGGGAAAAGGATGGAAGAAGTTCCTTCGGCGCTAGAAACGTGCTCGTAAAAGGCTTCAGTTGGGTTGGATTTTTGCATGCCAGAAGGTTGTAAAGGGGTTTGTGCACAAGATGTGGCACATGGGAAAAGGTGCTTAAGACTGGCTTAGTGGAAAAATCTGCATTTAAGGTCAAGTATGGTGGTAGGTGAGAGAGCATTTAATGCTAGGAAAAGGGGAAAATTATTAATAAAAGGTATAACACTTCATTATTTGCATTGTGTTTATAAAGGGAAGAAAGCTATCATGAACTAGGGCATCCAAAGGTAATCTGTGTGAAGAAAAATTGAAGAAATCTGAGAGGGTGTGACTAGAGAAGATCCAGAAACCATTAGGAAAGGACTACACTGGCATGGAGGAAGTTCTTGAGAAGCATCATCTTATGGAAGTATTGTTCTAGTTAGGGTTCGGCGGCTAGGGCATGGTGTAGGAGGGTTTCTTTGCAAGGTTGTGCATTAGGGCTGGATAAAGTGGTGGATAAGAGCAAGGAAAAGACACTTGAAGTGATAACCTAACCAGAAGAATGACACCAAAGAAAGAAACCATATCACCAAAGAATCAAAAGAGAAGGGGGAAGGGGAAGCAAATGGCTACCATTGCGAGCACAAATGAAGAATGGTATGTAGAAATGCAGTACCCAGATGGGGTGTTACTGGGAAAATAATGGGAATCATACCTAAGGAAGATGACTGTGTGTGACTATAATCACTATACCATCACGACAGAAAAATAAATGTCTTTGGAGTTGGTTTTCCCAACTAACAAGAAAATGCCAAAAGGCATGCCCATTTATAGCGACGAGGTAAAGGTTAAGTTGGAGAAGGCAGGGTTGCTGCAACGCTATGAACTTCCATACTGTAGAAAACCTAAGTGCCTTTACCAATGTCTAATGGTTTTCATTCACAAAGACCACTTTTATTTCACAGGACGTAAGATGTGCATAACTCCCCAGCTAATTTCCAAGGTCACAGGCCTTACCTGCGAAGGGGATAGCATTGATGATGACCTAAGCGATAAGGAGGCCATCAAGGAAATGATTTCTGCATATGAATATAAGAAAGGATTGTGATACTTTGACATTACTGAGATCCCAGACCTCGTGATGAGGATGGCCACGCACTTGTAACCAAGCTCAATGACCAAGAGAGATGGACTCAAGTGAACAAGGCATGGTTGAACATGTGCTGGAAAATATCTGAGGGGACCATCTACAACTTGTCTACTTTCATCGCAGATGAGATCATCAGTATCATGCAAGAAGGTGAGAAGATTCCATTTGGTAATGTTCTCCTCACTATTGTCTTCTCATAAATTAGAGTTCCTGATGGGCCAGAAAGGTTTGTTTGGGAGTACCCAGAAGAGGATCCCTCACCCGCGAAGTGGTTCACAAAATATACCTATGAGACCATGACAGCCACTTACAAGGCACATTTAGAGAAATGGTACAAGTGCATGAGGGACACATTCGAGGCACAGTGGAGGATTCCATAGGAACTACCCACACTTGTACAAAGAGAAGCATAATTCACGGTATATCAACACTTTTGCATCGGTAGATTTAGGTTGACAGACAAAACAATGAGCCCATGGTGCAAGCTTCCCTTCTCCTTCACCTCGTTATACTTCCAAGTAGGGGTGAATAGGTTTAAAGAGGCTAAGAGACTAAGGTTTGACCTTAGTGAAGTATATCAAGACCACAGAGAACTATGTAGGAATTTGGTTTACCCCAAGAAGTGTGCATACATGGAGAGATATGTCTCCCACAAAATATAGATGATGCAACCAGTGACTTTGCCAAATGTTGGAAGCACTGCAGCAAGAATATACCTTCGCATCAAGACAAAATTTGAAAAGGGCATGTACTTGGAAAATGATGTATCCATCCATGAGGACCCCACAGGAACAAAGAAGCCCATGCTAAAGAAGAGGGAAAGAGAAGAGGTGCAGAAAGCACCAAGTGTCCAAGCTACACAAGTGGTAAGTGAGTCAGAGACAAGCGCTAAGCCCAATACTTACACATGGAGAAAGAAGTCCCCGGTGAAGGAAAATATTCCAAAGGAAGAAGCATCAAAGCATGAAGAACCCTACACCCAGGAGAAGTCACCAGAGGAGGAGGAGAAGGAAGTATAATCTCCTGCCAGGAAGAAGCAAAAGGTGACAAAAGAAAATGACTCAGAGGACATAGAGAGCTTGGAGGCCTATAGAGGTGAGAGAGACGATGATGATGAAGATGAACTAGGAGGAGAGGACCATCCTATCTATGAGGTTCAAGACTCAAAGGAGGAAGGAGAGGAAGAAGAAAATGAATACATCTTTGCCAAGAGGGAGAATAACAAGGAAGAAGATACTCAGGATAGGGGGTAAGTGAGGAAGTCACAAAAGAACAAAGGACCCCAAGCCTCACTAAGGAACAAATAGACAAGGCCATGGAGAAGGAAGTAGCCAAGATCATTGAAGACCTAGTAGAACAAGAGATGGAGGGCAACATGGACCTAGTGATGAAGGAAACATAGTAGGAAATAATAGAAAAGGAATATGGTACCATGGGAGGGGATCACAGTTTGGCTATGAGCTTTTCTAAGGCTGCACACATAGGGAGAAAAAGTGCAGAGGCATCACAGGTTCAGAACATGGGCTATATTGATTATCCAAGAAAGGTGTTACATGTGCACTTTCAAAGCACCATACCAATGGAGAAACTCTTAGATGTGGTATTATTTGATGAGGAAGGTGCATACCCTTAGACAAGGAAAATGCTTTCTTGGGAATTTGAGTCCCACATCGATCAACCAAAATTAAAAGTGAGCCAAGGGGAAATAATGAAGGTACTAGATTCAAAAGGTGACAACCCCTTGGTAAACGCTTAGTGCCTATCAGACGAAAAAATCTACAACGCGATGAATAAATTTTCAGTGGAAGTAGAGGCCAAACTCTTCAGGAGGAATTAGAGAGTAAAGTTTCTAGAGGTAGAGATGGAGAAGAAGGAAGAGGAGATGGAGAAAATAACTAAGGAGTTAAAACATGAGGAACTAGTCAACACTTAGTTAAGGCGTGAATTAAAAGAAGAGAAGGAAAGGGTGCATGAAGTCTACAAGAAATTAGATATGTTCATTGATGTCATTTTCTTGAAGCATACAGATCTAACGCCACCTACGCATAAGTATGGATCTAACCTAGAATTTCTAGAGGACTTGATCTACGTCCTCACAATGGAAAGATGACCAATGGCCTTGGAGTCTACAGAGGAGGAATCCGCATGTAAAGAAAAGGAGAACAAGATAAAGGTTGTGGAAACTGTGGGCCACTACAATAAATTCCACGTGGATGTAAAAGCCACCGCTAAATTTTTTGAGGCCGTTTATGACAACTACACTAATAGAGATAGAGTGGAAAGCATTCTGGTCATCACCCATGAAGCGGAGCTCAAAGAGTTCTAGGAGAAGAACATGGGGAGTAGAGCGGAACATGAAAAATTTCTATCCAAGGTTGAGAAGAAATCAGAGGCTATTGAGACCTTGCAAGGCTCGATTAAGAACCGGCTTAAATAATTATTTCCCCAAATCACTCATAGGATGGACTCGCTCAAGGATTTGGGAAAACAATTGGAGGGGATCGTGGAAACAATGAATATCCAAGGAGAAGGGCTAAACTTTGAGGAGGTGAGATCCCTAGTTAGCGACCTTTGTCAATAGGCACAAAGCGAAGCCGATACCTGGAATAAGTTCAAGGTAGACTTGATGAAATATTTCCCTCTCCTCTTGCAGAAATAATCATAGTTCCCCATTCTGTCATTCTTCCCCAAAAATTATTCATTCCTTTAATCTTTTTGAAAACTATTCAATAATGGTGATTCTTTATTCTTTGATAAAATGTTCCCATGGACGGAGAATAGGCGTAATGTGGGGTGATGTTGGGACCCTAATTTATTGGCTAAGTACAAAGAGGTGCATGGGCGCACAAGGCCTATTTGAAGAAGGGCACGCAAAGAGAAAGTGTGTAGGACATGGTTCTAGGAGGGTTTAGTAGAACAAGTGGCACACACGCAAGGAAGAGAAAAGGTTTTGGGACTTAGCCATATTTGGAGTATCAGACAAAACATGAGAAAATCATGACCCGACTGTGCATGCGGAGTGGATAAGATGCCAGCCTAGAAACAGGGTGGCCTAGGAAGGAATATACCTTGCGATGGAAGACTCTAGAAGGCCATCATTGCAAAGAGTGGAGAGCTTGAGCCTGAAGAACCATGCTCCCATAGAGGACCACTTTGGACACTTGGGAATGAATCTGTAACTCCCACAAAGGCTTGAAGATGTTAAGAAAGGCTATAAATATAAGCACCCGACAAAGAAAAATAGATAGAAGGAGAATGAGGTGAATCCATGCAGGAATATTGTGAGAGCTCCATAGGTTGGGTTTAGAGGATCTGTAGGAGTATGTTGTACTAAGGGTATGGGTTTAAACATTTTTATTTGTACTATGAAGGGTCTAAGTCTATTTATGATGTATGACACTGATCTTCATTATCATATGAATCTGTGATCACTTGAGTTAATGTAATGTGGTTATCAACATGCTTAATATGAATATATGTGTGGTTCCAGTTCTACTACATGGTTATATATATATTTCATATGAGTGGGTGTAAACCCCTTTGCATTTCTTTTCTATTATAATTCAAATCTATACTCTATAATTTTTTCTTATATGAATGAACACATTAGTCTAGTAGTTGTTTTGAGCTCTAAGATGAATTTAGGGTTCCTTTCCAATCTTTTCACTTACATTCTGTGTTGGGGTTAGCACACCGGTTGTACAGAAAATATATCAGATCTAAGCATACATGCAAATAAAAGTAGATATTCTACCAGAAGAAATATACAAAACAAGAGACATAAATCAACACCATATTTAACGTGGTTCACCTAGTATAGGCTACGTCCACCAAGAAATAAGCCAATCTATTATCCAAAGCTTTGACAAGATATACAATGAATATTTACAATCTTCCACACCTCTCAAATGTTTAGTACTTTCTTTCTCTCAATATTTTTCACCAAGAATTCTCTCTCACATAATTATCTTGTAATTATGATCTCACTCTTTCTCTTACTTCTAAACCCTAGATTTTATGCTTATATAGTTGTTTATAGACTTAGGGCACTTAACCATGTAATTACAATTAATAAATCTATTTTAATGCACAAAATAGATATAATTCTCGAGGTTTAATTAAAACTTCATTACACAGGTAACTAACGTCAGTTCTGCCTAACCGTCACCATTCCTACTTGCCCTTGACCGATGTCGGTTCCCCCTAACCGATGCCGATTACTGTATTTTCCAGCAAGTTCCAATTGCATGCTAAAATGAAATAATTGAGCTCCACAACTCAACAATCTCCCACTTGGAGTTTAATTACTACACCATACCTATACATCGTCATTCTTGGATTCTTCCATGGCTTTGTTTCTTCCTCTTCAAGTCTCAAACTCGAAGACCAACAGAAATGGATTATAGCTCCAACTTCTCCTTTGATAATGGCTTTGTTAGCATATCCATAGGGTTCTTGCTCGTATGAATATTTTCTAGATTCAACTATCCATCCTCCTATACCTGTCGCATAAAGTGATACCTCAACTGAATGTGTTTTTTTCTCAAATGAAACCTTGTAGATATAATCTTCCTCAGAAAAATATAATTTCTTGTTTTTCCTATCTCTATGTATTTGCATGCCAAGGATTCTTTTTACAGCTCCTAAATCCTTCATAGCAAATGTGTGAGCTAGATTTATCTTAATCTCACCAATGTCTTGCATACTAGATCCTGCAATAAGCATATCATCCACATACAGTAAAAAAATAATATAGCTCCCATTTTCAAGCTTCTTGAAATAAACAAAATGGTCATATTCACATATCAAGTAACCATGCTCATGCATAAAACTATCAAACCTCATGTACCATTGCCTTAGATCTTTCCTGAGCCTATATAAGCTCTTTCTCAACTTGCACACTAGTTTCTCCTTACCCTTGACTTCATACCCAAGTGGATACTGCATATAAATTTCTTCATCCAAATCACCATGAAGGAAAGCCATCTTCACATCTAGTTGCTCTAAATGCAAATCTTCTACTGTAACTAAACTCAATACAGTACGAATAGAATTCATCCTAACAAAAGGAGAAAATATTTCACCAAATTCAATACCTACTTTCTGTGTAAATCCCTTTACTACAAGCCTTTCCTTGTACCTTTTTTGTCCACCCTCTTCTTCCTTAATTTTGTAAACCCACTTGTTCTGCAATATCTTCTTACCTGTTGGTAACTTAACCAAGTCTCAAGTCTGGTTCTATTCAAAGGAGTCCATATCCTCATCCATGCCATGCTCCCACTGAACATGAGTCTTATCCTACATTACTTCTTCAAAACTTTATGGTTCACCACTATCAGTAAACAATAAATAAAATAGAGAAGGTGTAAATATTTTTGAAAGTTTACTTACCCTTTGTGACCTTCTCACAAGAGTTTGGGGTACCAGAGACTCAATATGGGCCTCCTGGACATTCCTATCCAAATCTAATAGTGACCGATGTTGGTCACCTCTAACTGACATTCATTCTGCTAACCAATTCCTATTTGAATCCTCTGTAACCATCGGCGGTTCATCTGACCGATTTCGGTTAGGGCCTAACCAACCACGGTTACTGTGTATTTCTATAGGTGTTTCTTTAAAACCCAAGAGATCATTTTCATCAATAAACTTCTCAATTTTCTCATCCTTGGGTACTAAATTTTGATCCATGTATATTATCTTTTCATTCCATTCAATATCATGACTCCTAATAATTTTAGAATTCTCTAAATCCCAAAAACAAAAACCAAAATCACCAGATCCATAACCAATGAAAGTTCATACCTCTTGGATTTTGCATCCAACTTTTTCCTATTTTCCTTATCAACATGCATAAAAGCTTCTAAACTAAAACCTTTTATAAAAAGAAATATCTACCTCTTTTCCGGTCCAAGCTTCCTCTGGTATTCCTCCATCTAGTGAACTTAAAGGGCCATGGATAATCAAATAAACCATTGTATCAACTTCTTCTACCAAAACTGCAAGGGCAATCCATAATGTATCAGCATACTTCTAGCAAGTTCCATGATTGTCTTATCCATTCTTTCTACAATACCATTCTCATGTGGTGTTCTTGGAACCGTTCTTTCTCTATGTATCTCATTCACTAAACAATAATCATTGAAAGCCTTGCTACAGTATTCACCACAATTATAAGATCTAAGGCACTTTAACTTAAATTTGATTCATTCTTAATAAGGTCTTTCCATCTTGTAAAAGTCTTAAAAAAATCAGATTTATGTTTAATATAATAAACCCATACCTTTCTTGTAGCATCATCAATAAAAGTAACATAATATTGGGATCCTTTATGAGAAGCTACCTGGGCTGGTCCCCACACATCTGAGTGTACTAGCTCCAATTTCTACTTCTTTTTAACTGCCCCAAATTTGAGAAATCTCACTCTCTTTGCCTTTCCAAAGATACAATGCTCACAGAAATCAAGATCTAAATCTTTCAAATCTGATAACTTACCCTTAGCCTTTAGGATCTGCATTCATTTTTAATACAGGTAGATAAATAGATAATGCATTTGAAAAGTAGAATGCAGAAAAGGAAAGTAATATAGGTGGATAAATATAATGTTCCTACCTTCTTACCTCTTGCCACAACAAAAGCACCCTTGGTGACTTTCCAAGAGTCTCCTATAAAAGTAACCATGCAACCAGATTCCCCTAGTTGCCCTACAAAAATAAGATTCCTCCTGAGGCTTGGCACATGCCTCACATCTTTCAATACCCATGTATTTCCATTCTGAAATTTTAGATGAACTTTCCCTTTACTAGTAATACTGCAAGGTTCATCATCACTCAAATAAACATGCCCAAAATTTCCCTAGACATAATTTCTTAAATAACCCTTATTAGGGGTTGCATGGAAAGAATCTCCTGAATCTAAAACCTATGATTCAATTCTATTGTCCAAAGAAATAATAAGAGCATCTTGCATTACCTCTGACAAAGCAAGATTCACCTCTTTACATTTGTCTGGTTGTTGATTCTCTTTATCCTTTGACCAACAATCTTTCTTTGCATGTCCTTTCTTTCCACATTTCAAATAGTAATTCCCTTACTACTAGATTTAGATCTGCTATCCCTTGACTTTGATTTCCCATTACTCTTACTCTTGGATCTCTCCTTCTACCTACCCCTACTTTCTACATTCAAAGCATTTCCAGATGATGATTCCTCTATACTCTTCCTTTAAATTTCTTCATTCAAGATTATACTAACCACATCATCAAACTTCAAAATATTATTAGCAGATGTTGTATTACTAACAGCCATTACCAAGTTATACCAACTATTAGGCAAAGAACATAACAATAAAAGTGATTTTACTTTATCATCAAATGGTATTGCAACTGATTTTAACTAATTTACAATAGATCAGAAATCATTCAAATGGCGAGAGGCAGATTCACCTTCATGCATATTAGAACTAAATAGTTTCTTCATCAAATAAACTTTATTTGAAGCACTAGGTTTTTCATATAAATTAGTAAGAGATTTCATTAACTCTAACGTAGAAGCCACTTCTATAATATTGGAAGCCATAGATGCTTCCAGCTCAATCTTATAGATCCCAAAGCCTTTCTGTCAAGAATCTTCCATTCTTCATCAGCCATCTTCGTAGGTCTAGACTTCTCATCCAACGGTAAATACAAATCTCTTTGATGTAGATAATCCTCAATCCACATCTTCCATAATTGATAATTTCGGTTGTCAAATTTCTCTACCTTGTATTTGTTTTCTTTTGCCATTGATGTATCTCCCACTCAATCAGAAAACCCTCTATGAGTAAATTTTTCAACACACAAAACCATCAAACAAATCTCTAATACCAGTTGTTGGGGTTAGCACACCAGTTGTATAGACAATATGTCATATCTAAGCATACATGTAAATAAAAGTGGATATTCTACCAGAAGAAATATACAAAAAAAGAGACATAAATCAACACCATATTTAACATGTTTCACCCAGTGTGGGATACGTCCACCAAGAAACAAGCCAATCTATTATCCAAAGCTTTGACAAGATATACAATGAAGATTCACAATCTTCCACACCTCTCAGATGTTCAGTACTTTCTTTCTCTCAAGATTTTTCACCAAGAATTCTCTCTCACATAATTATCTTGTAATTATGATCTCTCTCTCTCTCTCTTACTTATAAACCCTAGCTTTTATGTTTATATAGTTGTTTATAGACTTAGGGCACTTAGCCATGTAATTACAATTAATAAATCTATTTTAATGCAAAAAATAGATATAATTCCCGAGAGTTAATTAAAACTGTCACACAGGTAAATAATGTTGTTTCTACCTAACCGTCATCATTTCTACTTGCCCTTGACTGATGCCAATATGCCCTAACCGATGCTGGTCCTAGGTGACTGATGTCAGCTCCCCCCTAACTGATGTCAGTTACTATATTTTCCAGCAAGTTCCAATTGCATGCTAAAATGAAGTAATTGAGCTCCACAACTCAACATTCTGTCATAAATAATTCTTTCTCACATAACTCACATAAAGGAGAGGCTCGACACTCGCACGTGCCTCGGGTAAGTGCCTAGCACCCACTGGGTGATAGGTCGTCATGCATGGGATTTCCTTGTTATTTGATAAGGGCATAAAAATGACTACAATGAGGAAGATGGTTATTGATTGGTTGTATCTTGTGACAAAAAAATATTAAGGTAAAAATTGATGACAAGTATTGATGACACGAGGGATAATGTTCCTGGTCCACTAGCAGTGGAATAAGGATGAATTTGTTAGACTACCAGCTCATGATTAGGGTAAAAAATTTGGGAAATATCAAAAGTTAGATTGGAGATAGGAGGTCATTGTCTAGGTGTAGGTTGTTGGAGGAGAACACATCAGGCAGTAATATAGGAATTGAGAGCCACGAGGTTTGGATCTAGAATATTAGTGAAGATTGTATCACCACTATTGACAAAGTGAGGAATGGGTGGATCTAGGATCTCTGATGTGGATAAATTACTGCTAGGAGAGTGTGGGGATTCTTGATCAGTTGTTGGAAGTGATGAATATGATTGGTATTGGTCAATTAAGCATGGAATTTCTTCAAGGTGAGACTGTAAATTTTTGAAGGACTATTGGAAACAGTCATTCATGTTGTTAGATTTTTGTAGACGATAATGTTGTCTGGTTAGAACCATGAACCAAACAGACAATCACTAAAAAATAAAAAAAGGAGCTTGATGGTTGATTACCACAACACAAGAAACTCACATAAGATAATGTTATATTATCTTGATTAAATTACGAAAGGATGAAACATGAAAAAAATGGTTAAGAAGGTGCTAGGAAATGGGAGTCTTAAGGTTGGTTTCTTGTGATGTTAAAGGATGGAGTCATCGATATACCTAAAGTTGTGTGAGTCCCAAATATGTGGTTGTATCGGTATGAGGCATGGTATTAGGGTCTACCCCCTCACTTCATAGTTCCTCAGTGATAAGGGTGTTGGGTGCTTAGCCAATATACCACCCACCATCTTATTTATACTTGAACAGAACACCAAGTCAATTTATCCTTGGTAATTAAATCCAAGTAGGTCCACCTTGGAAGGAGTGTTTAGATGCAAGTTATGTTTTGATTTGGTTTGGTTTTGTGTGAAGGGATTTAAGTGAATGCAATTATTTGACCCTTGATTAAGCTATGTGATCAGGAAAAATGAGTGTTCTTTTTAAAATCCAAAGAAAATATTGATTTAATGAAAACAAACACAAAAAGGAAATGTTGAAAAATAAAATGAGAGAAGAAAGGAGTGTACCTATGATTATTTTTACTTTTTGATTTTTGATTTTTATTTTTTTAAGCAACAACAACATCAACACCCTCCAAGTTGAAATTTAGATCAAATAGAAAACAAAATAAATGAATCTAAAGAAAATGGAAATTTAAATGAAAAGGGAACTAAAAGGTCCCACCGGGAGTGCCAAGATGTTTAAGGTATTTTTTGATTTAGTACTATCAAATGCAGAAAGTACCTAAAACTCAAATGAGCAGGGTTTATTAATACCTACACCGAAAAATCATAATGTCAGGATGATGGAATGTAGACAATGTGAAAATGCTCCTCCTTTCACCAAGTGAGAAAACCTGTGAGCAAAAACAACTGAACAAGGAGATATTAGATAAATGAGATAAAAAGTGTCTCAAAAAGTGTTTATCCCATGAATCCAAAGGGACTTCCTTAAAGGGTGTCAACTTATTTGATACAATTAATTTATGTTGATAAGATAAGATAGATGATAAATGACAACAAAACTACAATTCAAGTTGGATAGGAAGGTCCTAGTCAGCCTTGTAAGTGGTCCATGATAGGGTTGTGGCAATATTGAAGTCTTCTAAATAATTGTACCATAAATCCTTGGTTGTTTCTCATATTTCATGGAGGATCTCAAACTTCTCTTCAATGTCCTTGAAGTTTGGTTTGGATGTGATGGCGCACACAAGATGAGTTCATGAAGTATGTCAAACTTCTCCCACACAAACGGTTGTTAGATGACCAAAAGATCATAAATGTTGGTTATTGGATGAGAAACATATGGAAAATTCATCTACAGAAGATCCATTCTTACAAACAACTTATTAGATCAAACCAGATTGGTGAAAATGTATAATATGATAGAATGATTATAAATGACAAGGTTTGATGGTGATCACGGATCGACGGGGATCAGAGATAAAATGTTTGTTTTTGATAAAGTATGAATAAAACAAACATAAAATAATGCAAGAAAGAGAGTGATACTAATAATGTAAACCATGAAGAGTCTATGGGTCTTTGAAACTCATAAATTGATTTCCAAGTGTGTTTATGAGGCCAAAAGATAGAGCAAAGGGCTAAGGACACTAAACGTGACGATCTGGATCGATGGAAATTAGATAGAAAATTTTTGATATGATAAAAATATTAATATAATAATCATTGATAAAATACATAGAGGTTTGTCAACACAAAGATAGGCTATAGGGAATCTATAAGCCTATGGAATTCTGAAAATGGAGATTTTAGATTGTTTGGATGGATAATGAAAGAGACAAAGGTATGGTAATAGACCAAAGGAGATTTCTTTGGATATTGCAAAATTTATAAATGTGGTATGAATGACTAGATTTGAAAACAAAACTGAATAGGTGTAAGTGGGATGGTGTAGATAACTAGTTATAGACCAATACTATTACAAAATTGAATAATAAAATATCAAACAATGGTACCAACATTGATGGATAGTTTGAAGGTGATGAAGCTTTTTGACAGTTTCTCATAAATTGGTGAGGATCCAACTATCTTTGACAGGGACATCTTGATGATATTTGGACATGGTGATGTTGTCTCAGGTGCAGCAATTCCTTCTCAAACATGAATTCTTAATAACTAGAGAAGGGATACATAGGGTGATTAAATATAATCAATGACATCTATAACGATTGCTACCTATCATGGATTTTCATTGATTTCACCGTATAGGTTAAAAAATACAAGAGGAATAATGGAAAATGGTTAAAACCACTTTCCATCTGGGATATTAGTTTTTAGGAAATGGTGGGAGCTTGGGATTTTGAGTGTTAAGATCTTATAGGGTTAGTATAAGTGGGGTAAAATGGGCTTAAGTTGTATTTAGTGGTTAGGGGTGATTAAAAGGATTTTACATGGGTAAAAATAGGATTTACAAAGGAGGATTTCATGATACTTAGGATAGGGATAATAAGATGGGTAAGGACAATTTGATTGATGTGTGTCGGATCACTTAGGGGTGAAAAGGGGGTGTTTACAATTAATATTGAACTGATTTTCTCGCTACATGTTTCAGTTTAGTGAAATTGTAATAAATAAAATGATTAAATTTAAGTATGAGTGGGTTTAAGGTACCTCTAGATGAGATGATGATGGATATGGGCGTAAAAACTCCTCCTCGCAGTAATCTTAGTGACCTGCACAAAAAAGAGAACTCAATAGAAAATGGATTAGTAGATAGATGGGTGGGTTGTCTATCATGTCAATCCCAAGAAGTTAAAGCTTCCTAGGATGGATGTCAACCCACTTTTTTTTATAAAATAGATAGATAAAAATGATTGATAAATTGGATGTAGCAAATAACTGAACTAGAACATAAACCTGAAATGGGTTAGATAAGATAAGATGCATGTCTGATTATAAAATAAATGATATTAAACCACACATAATCGAGTCGACAGTGATCACAACAGAGAGGATCAAAAATATAGAAAACAGATATATAATATGCTCTGAAATGCTGAGTTCTGATATGGGAAAGTTGTGGAAATGGAAAGGATGCAAGAAAATTGATAGATTTGATAACTGGGTTGGGTCGAAGCCAACTAGATTTGGATCGGCACCAAATGGACTGGATCGGCGGTAACCAGGGTAGGAGATGAGAAAGAAACACATCAAATCCATAAGAATACCCAATCTCTCAAAAATTGCCTCCTAAAGAGAGGATGGGTATGGGCGCATTTATAGGGTCGACGACAACCCGCATACATCACCATTTATTATGGTAGACTATTGATTTGGGCAATGAAAATGTGGTTAGTTCAAGAGAATGAGGTGGGATAAGGGTTTAAGGTGCTTAGGTGGGTTATGGTTGCATAGGGAGAATTAAAGGATAGGTAGGAGATGGAAAATAATAAATAAAGAAAAAAGGGGAGGTGAATTTATTAAATGTGGGCCAACAAAGGATCAAATGGAGGATTTAGGGAGAGTAAATGAATTATATGAAGGTTTATAATTTTATTAATGATGATTAGGGATGATTAGGGAAGGGTGCAATTAAGATGGGATTTAAGGGATAAATTAAATTTAGAAGGAAAAGAGGGATTTGAATGGGAATTGATTACAATGAGGATCAAGTGTGGTATAAAAGGTAGTGATACCAAAAATTGGTGTCTACATTTTCCCCTTTTTGTCAAGTGGTTTGAGCAAGAAAACCATGAGACAAAAATAAGAAGATGTGAGAAGATAATTGAATAGGTGTTCCCCCTCAAACTAGGGATCGATGACACGAAGGGGAATCGATCACGAGTTTGAAAGAGATAGATGAAGGAATAAAAAAGTGGAAAGGATGAGAAAAATAGAAGAGATGGGAGAAGGTGCCCCAGGAGAAGGGGGATAAAGTCAAAAACAAAAACAAACTAGATATGGTGGTGGTTTTGGAATCACTTTGGTAGGGAACATAGCATGGACTATAATGAAGGTGATGTTAATGTCCTACGGACCTGTGAGTTAGCAAAAACCACTACAAAAATGGAGGGAATCCAATAAGAATCCACTCAAAAGGATGTTCAAGCCGTGGGACCAATGTGTCAAAGGAAAACATCAAAAACTTGTAAAAATAAATGCAAGGATGGTCAAGACAATGGTCTTAATGGAATGTTGGGGAAAAATTAGATGTGATATATCACATACATGAGGAATCGATCAAAAAATGCATCCTAGTGGGACGGGAAATGGAAAGATGGCCACGAAGGTGGGCTTGAGATGTGATTAAGAATGTGTTGCTAGATAAGGTGATAGGAAAGGATAGAAAAATGAGCCACATAAGGAAAATATCAATGTGTTATGGGTGACACATAAACCTAAAGTGGAAGAGAAATAAGATATAAAAATATTGGATTAGATGATAGATTCATGAGTTGGATTGGATGAGAGGAGATAAGAGATTACTGAGATACTCAATTGGTTGGGATGAGATAAAAAGATCGGATAAGATAGATCGTATGAGATGAGATAAGAGATTATTGAGATGAGATATTGATGAGATATGAAATAAGATAAAAGATTAATGAGATAGATAAGTGATTAGATAAGATGAGATGATAGATTAGATTAGATAGATAATACATGACCTTATGAGGGCGACTGAAATATAGGCAGGACATTCTATCATATGAAGGATCGCATATAGGATAGATGCTTTTAGATTGGATTAGAGGCAAGTGTGAAAGGTAACAATGTAGAGAAATTCACTTACGACCATTGATAGGTGTTAAGACATAACTAATGATTGTTAGACGTATTTAAGATCTTGAAGGCTATATGGAAAGTGTGTTTACAAACCTACTATAGACATGAAAAAGAAGTTAAGATGGAGCATGTATGAGTAAGATAGATTCTCCCTAGGTGGTGGTCCTAGGCCTATGCCCCAGCTCTAAGCAATATGGCAAAAACTGATCAATTTGGGAAGATTTTTGAGGATGCCTTACTTTTGATGTTTATGTGTTTTCTTTGAGACCTTTGATAAGGTTGATCAATGCAGGAGCCTTTGCTGCCATTATATGAGATGGTACTCATCCTTCAAGGGAGTGGTCTACACTTAGATTTTTACTTTTTAACTTTGTATTTTTAGATGGTAGAATATGCTATGCATGATATTTTTCCTTCAAGGGATCATTCTATACTTTTGAGAATTTTCTTCATATGAATAGTTGTCCTTCAAGGGAACAATCTATTTTCGGAGAAGATAGATTTTTTATATGAGTATCTAAAGTTTTAATTTTATATAGAGATGGGGATAACCAAGTACACCACATGGGGAGGGCATATATAAAATTTACAAGTAACACCTATGGATCCTTAGCATAGTTCTAGTAGGTAGATAAGAAGGTGATGGATGTAATGATTGTGAGATTCCCACCTAGAAGGAAGAACTTGTCCATAAGGAATATGCTATGAAAGAGTTTTGGTATCCATATTTAATGTCCCAGATAGGAAAGTGATGGTAGACCATATAATTCCAAATCATTACAATGAAAGATGGAAAGTCTTAGTAATGGAAATGAGATCCCAGAATGTGAGTAAGATCATATTTGTAGGTATGTTAACTGTATAATGGTTGCAAGTGAAAGGATTTAATAGGTTTCATTTCTATTTTACCATTAAGGGAATCCAAATGATGGGATCCAGACCCATTCTTATGTGGGATATAGTATGGTCCAATCCTAGTTGGGAGAAAAATTTTGACATCGGTTCCTTTCTAGAGTAGTGATAGAGATTAAAATAGGTTAGGGGGCAAGGATGTAACGTCATCTTGTATCTATGGAATGGTTAGATGAATAAGGATATGGATCAATGTGCATGGGAGATGTGGATGAGGAAGAAGACGTGAGAGGATTAAGAGTAGGGAGTGGATACTCTCCCACTGAGATATGTTATATCGCATTTGTCAACTTGGATGCAGATATGGATGAGCTAGTGGATCTCGAGGGATATGGGGTAGAATTGTGAGGAGAAGTGATGATGACTTTGGGTCTTGATTGGATAAATGATTGAGGATCATGAGGATGAGGATAACTAATAATTTGAATGATGTTGATGAAGAGAGGGACCTCTCTTTAGGAGAAATAGAGCTTGGGGAGGGATTACGATGAATTATTTGGATGGAGAACCTGAATTAACCCGAATTAGATTCCTTAGGAGGTGAGGATTTGATTGGAGTATTGGAGTTGAACTTGGATGAGATGGAAGGAAGAGGGTGGTTTTTGTTGATGAGAATATCATTTGATTCTATGAGATTATGGATGATAGTTTGGAGGGCCTTACAATGTTATGTATCATTCCCATGGGTACGATGATAAGTGAAAATGACATTATGATCAAACCATGTGGGTTTTGGCCCACTTGAATCAAATTATTTGATAGGAGGAAGATTGATTGCATATACTTGAAGGATTCATTGAAATATTTTAGTATAAGATCTAATTGGGGTTTTTAAGGAATGGGTTTTGTAGATTGTACATTGGTTGGGTTTAGGAGAGGAGGATAAAGGTAAGATAAGTACCTTACTTTAGTGAGGATTAATAGGAGCCTTAGATTCCGATGTGGACCTAGAAGGGGAAGAAAAATTGAATTCGGGAAGAGGAAGAGGTGACTTGGATGATTTTTATTTAGACATGGGAGGGGGGAGAGATGGTTTGGCTTTATCTTTGTTGATGGGGGGTTTAAACAAAGGGCCTAGTCCCAAAATAGATGGGAAAGGTACTAATATGGGTGATGAGGTGTTGGATTTCTTAGATGGTTTGGATTTTTGGTACTTCGAAGGAGGTAACTCCAATTTATTATGTAGATGTGAAAGATATTTTTGAGTAGGAACACCAAGGTTTTTAGATTTTTGCTGTGAAGATTTACCCTTGGTGGGAATTATAATGATTTCAACTAGTGGATCCTTAGAGGCAGAACCACATGATGTGGTTTTCATAGTAGATATGGATATTGAATATGGAAATGGGTTTTGGATAACATGTTTGATAAGGTCGGAAGAGGTTGCAGACTGTGTGGATATTGATATAGAAGTGATGGTAGTTGGTGGAGATGAATATGGGATTGGGACATCCTTTGTAATGGGATCAAAGGAGGATGCCTACTTTGTAGGAGTTTTTAAGGATGACATGTATGTGGACATTGATTCATATGTTGATGTGGGTATCGTCATACTTGTTAAAGGTATTGATTAGGTGAGAGATCCACTTGTGATTATGTCAAGAGGGGATGTTTTTTTGGTGATTTTGGCTGTTGACATAGGAATGGTTACAACTATGGATGTCGTTATGGATAAGGATATAGATGTAAAGATGTGTGATGAGGAAGTTAAAATAGGTATTGGATTATATGTGGATGGATAACTAGATACAATAGGCATGGATGTAGTAGGTGTAGATATGGATGGAGAAGAGGGTGTAATTGAGGTAGGTGGGGATACAATAGAAATGGATATAGTAGATGTAGATGTAATGGATTTAGAGGTTGGTATAGGTATAAATAAGGTTGTAGATGAAGTAGATATGGGCTCAGTAGATGAAGGGATGGTAGGTGCAGGTGGTGATGTTGATTCATGACTTAATGCATTTATAGTATGGGAATTGGGTGCTTGAGATGCGGTATGAGTTGTTTGATTATTTAGTGCATGGTTGGGAAAAGGTTTCTTGAAAATATCTATATGTTGATATGGAGGTACATTGGGAATACCCAATTGGAGGTATCCATGATCAATGAGTTGTTGAACGAGGTCCTTGAAGGAATGGAACTTTTCAATGTCATGACCATAGACTTGGGGATATTTACGATGGTGAGCCTCACGATACCATGTGGGTTTGGGTCACAAGTCATCAATGGGTCAGATAGGGGGAAGTTGGATGAGATGCACAACCATTAATTTGTTGAAAATAGAGTTGTATGATTCTCCAAGGGGAGTGTAATTAGGGTTGGTCTTGGAACACTTTTTGGAGGATTGGTGTGGGATGTAGATGTGGATGAGGAATCGATTATGATGGCATTGGCTGCATTCTTAGATTTGTCACTATGGGTGGATGACTTAGTGAAGTTGAATCAAAGTTTTAGATGGCATTACTCAAGGCCACGAATTTCAAGTTTACAAGCCATGATGAATGCCTCTTTGAAGTTTTGGAATACTTGAATCTAAAGAGTAGAGGAGATATGCTTCACACAAGACCATGATAAGATTTCAATTAGCTCGGTATGTGGAAAGCATAAAGATAACTGATTGATTATGCCATGCCATCTAGCGAAAAAATATACAATAGATTCGTCATCAAATTTTCTAATGGCGTAAAGTTCTGTGATGGTGATTTTATGTGCAATGTTGATAGAAAAGTGCTCTAAGAATATTTTTGTGAGTTGGGTGAAGGAAAATAATGAAGGTTGGGAGATTTCATTATACCAGTCCAATGCGGGCCCAGCCAATGACATGGGGAAGGTGCAGAGCATAAGGTCTTGGTTGTGAGAGATGAGATAACATGCATGTCTAAAGCCATAAAGGTGCTATTAAGGGTCTTCCTTACTATTTATTTTAGAGAAATTTGGGACTTCCCAGTGTGGAGGGTAAGGCTTGACATGGACTGATGGATTGATAGGTTCGTTATAGATCTCTTCATAATAGAAGGTTGTTTTGGATCCCAAACTAGTGTCATCAAGATTGGTCATTCTACTTAGTAAATCATTTATAGGGTCATTAGATGAATGGGGATGAGAGATTGAAGGATGAGATTGTGGTATATAAGAAGCGGATGGGTTAGGCTATAGATGAGATTGATATGATTGAGGATGAGTAAGTGTTTGTGGATGTGGTTGATAAGGGGGAAGATAGTTGAATGATTGAAATTGATGATGTTTGGATATAACTTGTTGTTGGGAGACAGGGATGTGATAAGTGGATGAGGTGTCATTAGTTATTTAGAGATGGGTATGTTAGATTGGTTTTGTGTGGTAAGAGTTGGGATGTAGGTATGGGATGGTGGAGATGTTTGATTGGGTAACATGTGATGAAAGACACTTCGAAGAGAAGGTTGGTGAGTTTAGGTTGGTTCAAAAAGATGTGGTTGTGAGATGATGATATTTGTGTGGACTTGGCATGTAGATATAGGGAGTGAAGTCTAATCATATTATACACATGCAGGATGAAGTAAATGATTTTTTTGTGAATTTTAGATAGAAACACTAATGACGACATTGGACGAGGAAGTAATAGGGATGGAAGAGGTGGGGATGGTGTTGATACGAGGAAAGCTGGGTGGAATGGTATCCACCAATTGGGTGGATTAATGAGTTCAAGGGATTGAGATGGATTTAATAATAATAGTCATGAAATGTAATTGCATTAGCATCAAATATTTCCTGAAACTTTGAGCATCCATGAGGGATATTCAAAGTTCTAGTTGTCTCTAAAGAAGCAACAAACATGGGCATAACTAGTCTAGAGGGAATGGAATGATGAGAGATAGAATAATTTTCTTCAGGATGGGGGTCATTTTGGATGACATGGGTCTCATGGAGAGAGACCATAGAAACAAGGGGTTGGGAGATCATAGGTGTATAAGAAATAGTGGAAAGTGCGTAAGTTTGTTGGTAAAGATCATCAGAAGTGGGGATGTTGTTGGATGAGGTAGATTTTTGTGTTTTCCTGGATTGAGAATGGATGATAACAGGTATGAAATAGAATAAAAAGAAATCATATAGTTTATTAATAAATAAGTTAAGCAACAAATTTTTTATCATCTTGACTATTTAGAATGATGTGAAAAAGAAAATAAAATGGGCTCAAAGGGAACCTAGGAAATGGCCAGACTATGTAGTGTTTCAAGTATTTTTAAAGAGAATCCTCGATATACCATAAGGTACTTGAGGCTTAAATTTGTGATGAATACTGGTACAAAACCTAATATTGGGACCTACCCCCGCACATCACGCACCATGGCGATAAGGGTGTCAGGTGCTTAGCCAATATATTGATAGCCAAAAAACTTTTAATGTGGTCAGAACACCATCACAGATTTCCTATTAGGTGATGAAATCCCAATATTTCCACATGGGAAGAGATGTTTGAGATGTGTATTTTAATGTGTGGGTTTTAGATGTGTGTGATGAAGTGTATGCAAAGAGTTAAACCCCCTAATTAGACTATATTTCCAAGCAAGTATGAAGGTTCCTTTTAGATCCACAATGAAATGTGTAGATTCGATGAAAGCAACAAACAATAGATGCAATGTAATAAAAAAAGAGATGGGGTATAAAAACAAGGAATACCTAGATAAACCTTTTCATTTTTATTTTTTATTTTTAAGTAAGCAAGCCAATCCAAGAAAAGTATCCCATGCACGCAAGCAATAAATCAATGCTCCTACCTACGAGGTTAGTATAAGATGGATAAAATAAAATGAAAATGAAAGATAATGAAAAAGACTCACCAAAGAATGGTGGGTCCCACCCAACATGTCAGAATGTTGAACTGATTTTTCGCTACCTGTTTCATATTAGTGAAATCTTAACAAATAAAATGAGTAAGTCCAAGTATGAGAGGGTTTAAGGTACCTCTAGATGAGATGATGATGGATATAGGTGCAAAATATCCTCCTCGTAGCAAGCTCGGTCACCTGCACAACAAAGAGAACTAAATAGAAAATGGATTAGTACATAGATGGGTGGGTTGCATGAAAATTTTAGTCTTGAGAAGTTAAAACTTCATAGGATGGATGTCAACCCATTTTTTTGATAAAATAAATAGACAAAAATTATTCACAAATTGGATGTAGCAAATAAATAAACTGAAACACAAACCTAAAATGTGCTAGGTGAGATAAGATGCAGATCTAATTATAGGATAAATGATATTAAACCAAATTGCATCAGTTTGATGGTGACCCCAAGACTGACAGGTACAGTCGATGGTGACTGCATCAAAGAGGGTCAGAAAATACATAAAATAGGTTTGCAATAGGCTCTAAAATAGTGAGAAAGTCTTGGATTTGATATGGGAAAGTTGTGGAAATAAAAAAGATGTAAGAAAATTGATATATTTGATAATTTTTTTGGATCAATGCCAACTAGATAGATCGGCGGTGACTGGATTGGATCGGAGATGGTGAGCAGATTGGATCAACAGTGACTGGGGTAAGAAATGAGAAAGAAACACAGATAGTTTATAAGAATAACTAAGCTCTCAAAAATTATTTCTTGAAGAGAGGATGGGTATGGGTTTATTTATAGGGTTGACAACGACCCGTATAGGTCACCGTTGATTGTGACTAACCATTCATTTGGGTGGTGGAAATGTGATTAGTTTGAGAGAATGAGCCCCAAATGAGGTGGGATTTGGGTTTTAAGGTGATTAGGTAGGTTAGGATTGCATAGGGAGACTAAAAGGGTAGGTGGGAGGTAGAAAATATTAAATAAAGTCAAAGGGGAGGTGAATTTATTAAATGCGGGCCTATGAAGAATAAAATGGAGGATTTAGGGTGAGTGAATGAATTAGATAAAGGTTTAGAATTTAATTAATGATGATTAGGGATGATTAGGGAAGGGTGTAATTAAGATGGGATTTAAGTGATAAATTGAATTTAGAAGGAAAATAAGGATTTGAATGGGAAATAATGATGATGGGGAGTGAGTGCGGTATAAAAGGTAGCAATACCAAAAATTGTTGTCTACAATTATAGTCTTCTTTTTTATATAAAAGATACTCATGTTTTTGTAGAGAAACCCCCCCCCCCCCCCCCCCCCGCCCTGCAAAATTGGTTACCAAATTATTTTGATGTTTATTTCAATCTGTAACTACCTATCCCTACAATCCTTTACCAAGGTTTTTATGTTTTTCTCTTAGAAGCCCCTCATTCTCATTAAGAAGGGTAGAGTTACATAACAAAACATGAGATTTATTTGAAAAAGGACTAAATTCTTCACGTTCTCACTTAAAAAGGTATTATAAACTTTTTAACATGACTCTAATGACCAACACAAGACTCCTACCCATGAACCTCACACCCAAAATACCAAATTTCTTGTTTAAGAAATTCAAATTTAGTTTTGTCAGGAAAATGGATTCCAAGCGAAAATTTGAATTGAGTGCAAACCTAGTACCTCTAACCACTTCCACAAGATTATTTATACTTTGTATCACGTTCATAAACAAAAATTTGATCTAAACTAGCTTCCTAGGTGATGTTCCTGCATCATTCTCCTTTACAACAAAAACAAATCTTGACTCTTGAACTCCTCTTCATGAGGTCTTCCAAAACACTCTCATGCTTGATGATGTCAAATTTTGTCATCTAAGTGGCATCCTCTATAGGATGATGTTTCCACTCCAACAAGTATTGATAATATTATTTTCCTATGGTTATTTTACTTACCTTCTTGACTAAGATTGATTTTGGTTCCTCCTTTTTAACTTGTGGAAATTGATTTTCCCATTCTTTGACTATTATTTATTCTTCTCCAATTTTTTGACCACTTTATTCTCTTTCTTTGAATGGATACAAGTCATCAACATTAAATATGTGAGAGATTCCCACACCACTAGGTAATTCTAGTTCATATGCATTATTAGATAATTTTCTAAGGATCTTGCAAGGGCCAATCTTCTTCATCTTTAGTTTATTATACTATTCTTGTGGAAACCTTTCCTTTCTAAGATAGGATAATACCATATCCCCTACTTGAAAACTGAATTATCTTCTTCTAATTTTTGTATGTTATTTGTATTTGTTCACATTCTTATCCAATTGCTTCTTAATTTGTTCATGAATCTCCATCATGGAAACAATAAATTCTTCTCCCTCAACATTTCTATTCTCCATTTTAGCTATATATTTTGATTCAAATACTCCTCTTGGATGCATTCCATAAACAAATTGAAATGGGATCATTCATGTGATCCTATTTGGTGAATTATTATAGAAAAATTCAACCTGAGGTAGGACTGAATCCCATTATTTAGAACAATCCTTTGTCAAACATCTTAAAAAATTATCTAAACTTCTATTGACCACCTAAGTTTATCCATCAATTTGAGCTAAAATTCAATTTTGTTCCCAATTTCTTCCACATAGTCCTCCAAAAATCTCTTATAAATGTTGTATTCCTATATGATATGATACTCATTAGAATGCCATGTAATCTAACCACCTCCTTGAAAAACAAATTATCTATGTGAGTAGCATCACTTGTAGTTTTATATGGTACAAAGTGTGTCATTTTTGAAAATCTATCCACAATCACAAAAATGGAATCACGCCCACTTTGACTTCTTGGTAATCCTAGTACAAAATATATACTAATAGATTCCCAAGGTTTATTAGGGACTAGTAAGGGCTGATACAAATATGCATTAGTACTCTTTCCCTTAGTAAATTGAAAAACTTTACACATTTCTATAAAATTTCTCATGTCTACTTGCATTTCAGGCCAAACATAATGAGTACTTGACTATGTTATTAATCAAGACCAAAGTGACCTAACAAGCTTCCATAATTTTTTTCCTTGATCAAATTTTCCATCATAGAGCTCATTAGCACACATAGTTGAACTCTTTTAAACAAAAAACCATCTTCTATCATATAATATAGCTAAGGTTCATTATTTTGAGTGGTAGGATACTTAAAATTCTCACTTGATTCTTAGAATTTTATATCAGTCTCATAGAGTTCTTTGATTGCCTTTATTCTTCCACTTTCAAGCTGAATTTCCTTAATTAGAAAATATCTTATGTTTAATGTATTTACTACCTTGTTTGTTTGACCCTTCTTGTGTTTAATGACAAAAGTTAATTTTTGTAAGTATACCACCCATGTTATATACCTCTTACTTACCTTGGGCTGATTGTTTATGAATTTAAGTGCATGATTTTTTAATATGATAAAATGTTTAGGCATTAGATAAATGCCTCCACTTCCTTAAGGTGCCAACCATATCATAGAAGTCAAAATCATAAGTATAATACCTCTTATTTGCCTCATTTATCTTCTCACTGAAATAAGTTGCAGGTCTACCTTCTTGGCTTATGGTAACTTCAATGTCCACCCCACTTGCATCATACTTCACTTGGAAAACCTTGTTAAAATTAGGAAGTGCTAAAATTGGTTGCTCTGTGATTTTCTTCTTCAAAAACTAAAAATTCTTCTCAGTCATGTCAGTATATACAAACTTCTTATTATCTCTCCTGATAGTATTAATAATGGGTGTAAAATACGTACTAAGTTTTTTCATAAATTTCCTATTAAAATTTGTTAAGCCATGGAAACTTCTCACCTCATGGGTTGTCTTAGGAGTTCACCAATCAATGATGGATTTCACCTTGTCCTTTTCCATCTTAAACATGCCTTGAGAAAATGAAAATCCAAGATGCACCAATTCTCTTTTCATAAACACCCTCTTTTTTAGATTAATCAAAATGTTCTCTTCTTGAAACTTTTGTAGTACCATTCTATAATGGCGAAAATGCTCCTCTTTAGTTGATTTATAAATCAAAATACCATCTATATATACTATGAAAAAATTATCAATGAAAGTTTTTAATACCTCATTCATGAGTCTCATGAATGTAGTAGGGGCATTAGTAAGACCAAATGGCATGACAAGTAATTTATATGGTCCTTCATTAGTATTAAAAGTAGTTTTCTATTAATCTCACTCTCTTATTTGTATTTGATAATAGCCACTCTTAATATCAATCTTGGAGAAATAGGTAGCACCACTCAAACAGTCCATCAATTCTTCATTTCTTGGTAATGGAAATTTATACCTTCTAGTAATTTTGTTGATTTCTCTAGATTCTATATACATTCTCCAATATCCTTCTTTCTTTGGTACTAGAAAAAATGGCATTGCACATGGACTAAGAATTTCTTTAATCAATCCCTTGTCTAAGATTTATTGCATTTGCTTCTTTAATTCATCATTTTCTTAAGGAGTTATAGGTAGCTTAGCAAGTTTACACTTGGCATGATGTTAATATGATGAAAAATTATCCTTATTGGTGGAAACTAATTAGGCAGCTCATCCACTATAATTTTAGTAAAATATTTCAACATATGTTATACCTCTTGAGGTAGCTCATTCAATTTGGTGGTTTTCATGTCATTCCTTCATCTGATTACAACTCCAAATCCCAATTATTTTTTAATATCATTCAATAATTCTTTCTCAATCGCAATCATTTCACTTGAATCAGTCCCTTTCTTATTTCCTTCTCCTCTCAAAGGAAACAGAGTGTTACGTGTATCATCCTTTTCCAAGATATAAACATTTTTTGTTCCATCGTGAGTGGCCTTCCTATCATACTTACAAGGCCTCCCTAGAAATACATGGCAAACATTCATTGGTATTATGTCACAAATCACATTATCTTTATATCCTCCAATCTAAAAATCTACCCAACATTGTTCTCTTACAAGAACTTGTTGTCTTTTCTAGAGCTAAGAGGCCTTATAGGGTGTTGGATGTGGAAACCTCTTCAAACCAAGTTTTTCTACCATCTCTAATGATACTATATTATAAGTACTACCCAAAGCAATCACCATTTTACAACACTTACCTTATTATTTGCATATTGTTTTGAATAATGTTTTCTTTGTGAAGGTTCTTCTCTTTGGGTGGTTTGATCAACACTCTTTTCATTAGTAAAGACTCTCCAAATTCTCGTTCTTCTACATGATATGGAGAGATCACACTTTCTTCCTCTTCTTGGACCACCTGGTTTCTATTTTCATTCCTTAAACTATTAGCTTGAGGTTCCTCTAGACACTCCCAAGATATATGAATTGCCAATTTGTTGCATTTAAAACATTTACCTATGTATCCAGTAACTCCTCTTCCTCTCTACATATATCCTCCTCTATAATATGAACTTCTTCCTCTGAATCCACCTCTTAAAGTAGATGATTTTTCTTGTGATTTACTTAGATTTGAAGTAGTTATTTGAGATGTGATTCTTCCGCCTCGTTGATGTGTTCCTCTATAATTTCTACCCTTACCTTTGTTTTTCTGATTTTTCCTCCTATTCATTTTTCCTTCTTCCTTCAAGTCATATTGATAGCATTCCTCTAGTTTTCTTAGACTAACCAAGCTAAGTTCATCCTGAATATTATACCTTAACCCACCAAGGTATTGTTGTCCAAAATAACTCCCCTATTTATTTTAACAACTTACATCCCCATTCTGGATTTGAGGTTCAAATATTATAGGTTGCACACACTTTGGTTATCCCCTTGATATAGTTTCATTGGTTAGAGTTCCTCATGCACCCTTGCGCATTGTTCTCCTCTCATACACCTTCCAATTTTGTAGTCACAAAATCATGCACTTTAGAAATTATTTATCTCGGTCTCATACTAGCATTTAGAAGGTTCTTGAGTGAAGAAAGTACTAATTAACCCTCGTCTTTTGGCCATTTTTTTAAATTTTATTTCTTCATTACTGACATCTTGCACCCATATGTCTAGTCATCATCTGTCATCCCACTTTATTTTAGTCTCAATTGTGGCACCCAAATTTGTACTGGGGTGCACGTGGGTGCCCTAGTCCCACCAGGGGTGTCTAGTCCTTTTTTTACTTTCCTGCCTCTTTTTGGGATCCTTCTAGCCATTTTATATCTCTATTTTTCTTATGGTCAGCCTTTTCAGGGTTAATTACGAAATTAGAACAAGAAAATCCTATAAATATAAAGTTATGAAACTATATTAAAGGACCTAGCATCACTTACTACTATCCTCCATCTATATTTTCATCCATCTATTGCATTGGAGATCACTTACATCCACGTGGCTCCATCATCAAGGCACAAGGATAGGACATTTGCATCACACTTCATAGGGGGAGGAATTTTATTCTATTCCATGCACACATTCTATTAAATTTTCTACACATAGGTATTACTCACTACTTCACAAAGTGTGACTAGAACAAGAGAGACCTAGGGCATATCCACACACACTTTTAAATAGAACTACATCAGGTATGAGATGTAGTGTAGCACTCAATTAGTAAGTCCACCATTATGGCAGCTAAGGTCAATCTGACCCCTTTATATGCATTTTTCTTTTTTAGGGTTTGATTCTTTTTTTGGGGTTTTACACATCTTTCTTCCATCTTGGATTATTGGTGACATTTAAAGGAGTACAGAGAATCTGATACAACACACAGTGAAGGTTCTAGATCACCTTCCATCCCTAAAAAGATCAGTTTTAGAGCTTTTACACAAACCAAGGTGCCTAGATTGCATACCAAAGCACCCGCAGGTACCCCAGTCCTCCTCCAGGTGCTCTAGTCTAGTGTAATAGTCCATATCCACTCTTTTGGGGATCCTAAACAGTATTTCATGCTTCCTAATTTACCAATCACACCTATGACACAGTCCCATCACTTCATCGAATTAGCTGAGTTCTTTCCTCTTCCTTCTTGAATATTAGGGTTGGCATCTCCTTTTACATAGTTGTTTATCTTTTTTGAATACTTATTTATTGCATTTATTTACTTTATTTACAGTTGTTCATAGCTTAGATTAATTATACCCATACTACATAGTTTAGTTAATAATTTTGGTGAACTCAGCATCTTCCATGCTTAGGATCCTCATTTTTCCTCTATCATGGGTCAAGTTTCTTTATCTGATTTTCTTAGGATATATCCCAATTTTCAAGTTGTTTTACAAAAATCTAAAGACACCAAGTATTTTGATGATAATACGCCACCACATGAATTAATTTTTATGCTTCATTGTCTATTTGATGACCCTACTCTTAATTATCCTCCATCTAATCAACAACGATTATACTCGATTCAATCCTTACATACATTATTTCAAGATAAATTTGCAGCCATGGAATCGACAATCACCTCTGTTAGATCTGAAATTCATTATCTTAAGGATGCTTCTCAATCACATGTTTGTGTTACTTCTCCATCTTATATGTAATCTATGTCTAATACATGTCATATGATTGAACCTCAAGATATGCCATTTCCTGAGCCTCTTGTTTTTTAGCATGATACCATGCCATATGGAATTTTTCCTCACCCCATTAACCATAATTTGATCACTCTCCCACATATTTAGCATTATTCTCCTTATCAGTTAACAAAATATCAAGGTCGTCCATATTGTAATTATCATTGAATCAATGGAAATAATGACAATGATTACCATACTTTGCATTGCATAATACACAGTCTTAAGCATCAAGGTCTTGTTTAATTTAATACACAACATCCTATTATAAATTTTACACCCACATGGGATACTAAGGCTACTCCTTCTTCAATTAGTCATGATCCACCTAAGAAATCACCTACGGTATCCCCAAGTCAACAAAGACAACCACCTATCAAAATTAGTTCACAAACCACTCCTACTAAGTCATCTACTACATTACCAAGTCAACCTAAGAAGTCTTGAGAATCAATTCAACTTTTCCTCCCTTCAAATCTAAGATCCTACTAATTAATTTATCCTAGAAACTAATCCTCCTACTAATGATCACAATATATTTTCAATTTCACCACTATCACATAATGCTCCTATTGACTTTATCCAACATGGTTCCACCACACATAGACTTGATATTTGGTAGGTGACTCTTGTTACTCTACCCTCTTGATGACACACTCATATTCTTATGGGTCTTATATGACTATTAAGGGATCTTTTAACATAAAGAACCTCATTTCATCATTACATCACCACCTATACATACACACATCTATCATAATTTAACACTCCTTATGCATCATCAATCAAATGGAATATATAATGCTTCATCACCCTCATACATCATTTATCACATAGTATATGCATTATCATACACTTGGGAGGTATAGCATCCCACATCCCCCCTAATCTTAGCACTTAGGCATACCTCACTTTTGAATTCTCATACATCAATCTCATAACATATGTATACTCATTATGCCCTTTAGTGTCATTATTACCCAATGACACACTCTTGTGCTTAAGTTCACACTTGACTATTGAGGGCTTATTGTAGATGAACCCTACACACTGCACATTGCACTTATCCATATATTAAGCATCATACACCATACATTCTACATTCACTCTACAACATTTTTCCATTTGTGCACTTATACATCATACATCATACTATTCACCATTATATCTACACATCTTACATCCTACACCACTCATCCTACATATTATGTTACTAGTCCATGTACATACATACCATTTTACACATTCTACACAACTTGCATTTGCATTTTACACATTCTCCTCATCACATGGTCATCACTTATATTATATTATCTTCTACACTTTGCACTCGCTACCCTATGTCGCACTTTATTTCCTTGGTCCATACTAGACTATTGGGTTTACAAATCAAATGGAACCTACATTTATCATGCACTTATCATTCAACCTTTCATCATGTGACATTTCCAGCTTAGTGACATATGCTTTAGGGTAAATCATCAACTATTCTTTCATTTTTTAGTGGTATACACCTTAGGTTACATCACCACTCCCTCTTTTCATCTTGTAGTGATTTACGCTTAGGGATAAATCATCGCTCATCCATTCATCTCATAGTGATACATGCTTAAGGATAAATCATCACTCACTCATTCATCTCATAGTGATATACGCTTAGGCTAAATCATCACTTATAAATTCATATAGTCATTATATACACTTTGGATATATGGTTCATGTGTACATCTTCCTTAGGTCGTATCTCATCACTACACCTACACATTCATCACAACGTGATAGACACAACACACACTTCGACAATTTCCAGATGACGCATTCTTGTTTATGGTTCATTCTTGACTGTTGAAGGGGGGGGGGGAATGAACCTCATTGCATACATTTTCATTCACTCGGGGGCGTGCATCTCCTATCATTCCATCTTGCATTCCATTCCATCCATCCACAACATATTGCATTGTCTTGGGGGCATTACTTTTGTTTACTAGTGTTTTACATGATCACTTTACTACACATGTTAGATTGATTTATTATATGTAATTATATATAACATCCACATATGCACATTCACGTCTTTGTTTAGTTGTGATCATAGATACATATCTTTTACATGCAGCATGGATGCTCACCTTCTACCCTTCCTACCCTGGTCAGTGGGGGCATCCACATTCGTTTCTTCCAGGTGCTATTATTTCATCTTGTACTTATCACTTTACATTTACTTGGTTATTAACACTTTGATCTATATTGGTTATTTCTCTAACATGCTAACGGGTTTTCCATGTGCAGCACTTTTTTTGTAGGATTACTTGTTTCCATGACTACTTCTATTACTTGTTTGTACTTGACTGTCATTATTTGTTTCTTGTATATGTGCCTTGCATTATGTTTGGTGTGCACACTTGTTTTTTTCTTGTGAACATGATGGCCTTATGTGTCTTATGACATCGTGAGGGATGTCTCATGTTTGTGACCCACTTTGTACATCTTACTTGTCTTCTTGTGTGTTCACACTACTTTTCTTGGTAGATTTTACACTGTTTACATAGATTACACATTGTCTTTTTCAATGCATGTTTGTTCGTACTAGAACTTATCTTTGGCTATCCATCCTTGTTTGTGCGCACCTTATTTTCTAGCAAGTGAATTTCCTTCCCCCTAAAGGTCATAGTTTCAGGGTACATGTGGTTGGTCCTCTTTATGGGCCGCATTCTCCTATCAGCAATGTCGCATGCATCCTCAAAGAGGGGGGGAATCATTTGGGGTTTTACATACTAACACAGAGATTCTACACTGGTTTAGTTCAATTATATACAGTGAGTAGGTTCAGACCAGTCTACAAACCCCATACACAATGAATTTTATAGGACATGGTGTCCTTAGAATTCTAGGAAGCAGTTACAAGCTTGGAGGTTACAATGGGTCTGCCTCTCTACACTACTTCGGCTAGTGGTGTCAGATCACCCAAAAAACCAATATAGTATAGAGATCTCTTCACACATAGTTCAAGGAAGTAGTTAAAGTTTGGAGGACACAAAGCATTTCTTCCCTATACTTCTTCAGCCTATGGCATTAGATCACCAAAAAATCCCTGAAAGTACAAGCTATCCTTCTACACCCTTTCTCTCACAATGGATTAGGTGCACATGTTCTATTTACACTTTTCATTTTACATACTTTACATTTACATGTATTTTTTACATACATACACATGTGTCTTTTACATAGTGTTTTTACACATACATACATACATATTTGACTACTTGATCATTTTCTCCTTGCAGGTTCGATCATATGAGAAACAAGAAGTCAAATGGGGGAAACAAAAACAACACTTTGCGACAGCACACACTTTACTAACCATATAGGTACATTACACACTGCAACAGCTACACACGTGTTTCACCCTAGGTTCACTCTCATCACTTTTTCTTTACACATTTCCATGATCCTCTGTATTTTTCTCATTCCACGCTTTGTTTAGTCCTTCGGTACATTTATATTACACTCTTCATGGACATCAGGTACATATTTCTATCTACTTTATGTTACTGAGATTTCCACTCACCAACATAAAGTGAGGGAAACATTTAGTCACAAAATCATGCACTTTAGATGTTATTTATATCAGTCTCATGCTATTATTTAGAAGGTTCTTGAGTGAAGAAATTACTAATTAACCCCCATATTTTGGCCATATTGTTTTATTTTTATTTCTTCATTACCAACCTCTTGTACCCATATGCTCAGTCATCTTCTTTCATCCCATGTTATTTTAGCCTCGACTGGGCCACCCAGATTAGTATTGGGGAACATGTGGGCACCCTTGTCCCAACAAGGGCATCCTGGTCCTTTTTGTACTTTCCCATCTCTTTTTGGGCTCCTTCTAGTTGTTTGATATCTTTATCTTTCTTGTGGTCAGCCTTTTCGGGGCTAATTATGAAATTACATCAAGATAACCCTATACATATAAAGTTATGAGACCATAATGAGGGACCTAACATGACTTACGACTATCCTCCATCTAGAGTTGCATCCATCTATTGCATTGGATATCAATTGCATCCACATAGCTCCATCATCAAGGCATACAAATATGACATCTACATCACTCTTCGTAGGGGAAGGGATTCTATTCTATTCCATGCACACATTCTATTACATTATCTACACCTAGTTATTATTCTCTACTTCACAAAGTGTGACTGACATAAGAGTAACATAGGGTATTTCCACGCACACTTACACATAGAACTGCATCGGGTCTTAGATGTAGTGCAATGCTCAGTTAGTAAGTTCACCATTGTGGTAGCTGATGTCAGTCTGACCCCTTCATATGTATTTTTATTTTTTAGGGTTTGATTCTTGTTTTGGGATCTTATAGGTATTTCTTCCATCTTGGATTATTGGTAACATCTGAAGGAGTATAGGGAATATGATATGACACACAATGAAGGGTCTAGATCACCTTCTATCCCTATAGAGATCAGTTTCAGAGATTTTACACATACCATGGCACTCAAATTGCAGACTAGAGTGCTCACAGGCACCCCAATCCTCCTCTAAGCACTCTAGTCTAGTGGAATAGTCTAGATCCACTCTTTTCAGGGCTCCTGTATAGTCATTCCTACTTCCTTATTTTCTAGTCACACCTACAACACAGTCTTGTCATTTCATCAAATCAACTGAGTTCTTTCCTCTTCCTTCTTGCATATTAGGGTTAGCATTTCCTTTTACGTATATGTTTAGCTTACTTGAATACTTCTTTACTACATTTATTTAATTTATTTACAATTATTCATAGCTTGGATTAACTATCCCCATACTACATAGTCAATTTTAGGTTATCAACTTTCTTTCTCCGTTCCTCTATCTTCTTCCATTTTCCTCGCACACACTCCTTGTGCATTGTCCCTCTTCCCAACATTTTTTGCACCCTTCACATATACCCTCAACTTGATTTCAAAATGGTTGAGTCCCTTGTGCATTTACTCTGTGCCCCTACCTTTCTTAAATTGTGTGTCCCACTTGCATACTTGTCTCATACAAGTATACATCTTCCATGTGCAATACCTCTACATGCCTATCCTTTTTATCCTCTTTTGCACCTCCTTCTCTCATGTTCACCCCTACACATTCCTCCATGTCAGTTATTATTTCATGTGGCAACCTATCAGACTTGATTGTGCTACACGTAACCTATCAAAGTATGCCAACAGGGTGTCAAATCCTTACAATGGATCATTACACAACACATGGTAGAAATGAAAACATAGATGAAAAGTTGTCCGACCCTTCAACCAGTTAGTATGCGTCACATGTCATTGTGTGTCTAGCTCGCACTGCAGACCTTCAGATCATCATAACATTTTTTTCATATCTTGGATTAATGTGCAATTGTTCTTCTTAGAAAGATACTAACATGGGCTACATTCCAGATCATTCAAATTCAAATTTTGGCAAGATTTAGTAGGTGAGAAATAGGGAAAACATGTTTTTTCAACCATTAATGCATAATCTGATCAGCTCAATCACTAGATTTTAGTCAAATTTTACCTCCTTCCTCTGCGAGAAAAATAGACATGGGGAGGTGCATTTATCATCTTTGCATGTGGATTTGTAGGCATTCAATTCTTAAAGTTAGTAGTTTGATTTAAAATTTGAGTTTCCCTCTTCTTCTCTTCTTCTTCTCTCCTCCTATAAATGTAAGAACCATGCTCATTAAAAGGTTGGTCATTATTTTTGTTGAACCCTTTGGTTTTCTAAGGAATTTGGTTCTTTGCATATTAAGTAGCAGGCCTTTAGATATTTCTTTTGCATTCGGATATAAGCCTCATACGCCATTATAATTGAGTGTGCATTTTATAAGTAATGAAAGCCAGTTTTGTGGTTTTTCTTTGCCTTAGCTTGTTTGTATTGTTCTCATTACCTCTCTTTTGCATTATTTTCTTGTTGTGCTACATCACGTCCCTTGAAATTTCCCTTTCTTATTATGCCCCATAGAATAAATACATGGATGTGTTACATACTGTGATGTGTATGCCTATCCTCCATGTGCATATTTTCCTTCTTTTTCACTTAATCCAACTGCATTCATTTCCCCCCTTTTTGGTGTTATTGCCTCTCTTAGATTAGTTTTCCATTTTTACAACCTTCTAACTCTGATCCCTTGGCATGATTAGTTTAGAATTTAGTCATAGCATTAGGAGTTGTTAGATCAGTAGAAATAGGTAGAGGAACCAGCCTTCTTTGGAGGTTTGTCTCAAGCGCGCAAGGTCTTATAAATTGGAGATAGTCTCATGTTGCCTCAATGACCCAATTCATCCTGATCTAGTATTTGTGCAATTTTGAGCTCCAACAACTTTTGGCACACCCAGTGGGACAAGTATTGAAAGCTTAAATTTCATCATTACTGATTTCTGGTGTGTGAGTTAGTGATTTCTATCCTTTGGAGCTTATTCAACACATCTGGCGACTCTCAACAATTAGATCTACTAATTTTATTAGTCCACATAACTTTTCATGAGAAGGATACATACTAGACAAAGCACATTAGCTAAAGATTCATTTGAATACATCCAGTTATCTCCAAGAATACATGCATATAGAACTCCCATGCTCATATTTGCATCTCCACCACTTCATGCACTTTCCACTCCACCTCTCAGGTAGACCTCCTACACAACCTATCATGGCAGCTCCACCACCTCTAAGAAAATTTTCTAGCTTCACTAGTACAATTATTCTCCTTCTGAATGCATAGCATGATATGACAGTAACTAGCCTCAAAATTTTTCCATACTTCACTGGTGAGAATCAAGTCACCCATGTTGAGCATATCCAGTATTTAGTAAACGTGTGTTTTGTATACCATGTCACACATGATGATGTAGTAGTTAAGATACTAGTATCTTCACTTAAAGTAAAAGTGCTCTATTGGTACAAAATTTTGAGACCTACATCCATTACTAACTGGGATGAGATTGGAACAACTCTTTGTAAATATTTCGAAGAAATTTAAAATCATCTATCTTTGGTGGATCAACTGACAACAATGAAAAGAGAACTCAATGAGCGAATGACTGATTTTAATATTAGGTTTCAAAAGACTTGGGACAAAATTACTAAGGTGGTAAGGCCTAAATCCCAACATGCTTTCTTGTATTATATAAAGACTTTGAATAGTGACATCTTTGTCACGATTCAGTCTATGGGGGTAGAACCTTACTTGTTGCTTACAATATTGCAATAAGGGCAGAAAATAGTCTCATTAAGGTAGGAAAGTTATCTCTTAGGTCATCTATAACCTTATTCCCAGAAATTTCTCAAGTGACCCATCCTTCTATTTCTCCTATTCCTAAACAGATTGCACACCTTATTGCATCCATATCCTACTCTCCCGTGTAGCCAAAGGAAGAAGAATAAATTAAGGCCCTAATTAGTAACTTGTCTAATAAAGTTATATCATTAGAAAAACAGCAGGTGCGAGCCTTTAGAAATAGTTCTAATCAAGGGTATAACCAGAGTAATTATCTCCTTAGAAATAAATATATAAACCAAAGATATGGGAATAATCATTAAAATGATATATGGCATGCTAATGTGCACCTCCCATTGCAATTAATTCCCCCTGCACAACCCCTTCTAGTGTTCAGAGCAAGCCGAGCACTAGTACCAGTACATAACAATATAGCTCATGTGTTAGAATGGTATTTTCCTTAGAAAATGTCTCATAGTCATGAACACTATGCCAATAACTTGCACATGTAGGATTATATGATCCATAATTCTTCTAACTGTGAACCTTCCATTAGTGTGCATGAGCCTGAAAATCAAGAGGCACCAGAAGTCGTTCCTGAGGCTAACCTTATGTTCTTTGGTGTCGAATACTTCTGTGTGTTGAACCAAGCTATGAATTATATAAATAGGCCACGTCAAGGTTATTGATAACACAAGATATAAGAATAAAATGCTGGATTCTAGCACGTAACCTTTATCTCTTGTCATACATTATAATTCTCAAAAGTAAGGAGATGTAGCTAAGGCACCTAACGGTCATAGCGCACAAGTTTCCATGCACAAGGTTTCACGTAATTCTTCTACATAAGAAGTGGGCACCCATCCTTTAGTAGCTCGTGCCTCTACACATCCTAAAGCTTTTGTTAGGAAATAAGGGATAAAATATGTGGAATAATCCCTCACAGAATCGCAAAAGTAGAAACTAATAAACATGAAATATTACAAATCTCAAATAAAAGTGCAGAGTAAAATAACACAACACAAGGAGACAGTATTTAACATGGTTCACCCAATTTGTGCTACATCCACGAAGAATCACTTGCTCAGATTTTATTGCAAGCCACAACTCTCTTAATACAATACCCAGATCTATTTAGAGCTATGCTCAACAAACTCTACAGAATTCACAACCGAATTCAAAACACATCTGTAATGTTACATAATACCTACCATATGCATAAAACCATATAAGTAGACAACTTCTTAAGTAGTTTTACAAAACCATGGGTATCAAAACCATGGGCCAAAACCGTCCCATAAACCTATGGGTCAAAATCCCGCCCGTATAAGAAAATCATGTTTCCTGGTATATCGGGCATGTTTTAAGGCCAAAAAAAATTCTCCAGGGCTATGCCCCCGAACCCCAGTGAGACAACTGTGGAAAGTGTACAATCTTCAACACTTTCTCACATGAAAGTAGGCTCCACAACCTAACAATCTCCCACTTGGAGACTAGTTTTCCTCTTAGAAATTTTCTCAACCCTTCACTAGTTTCCATGAAGACCAACCAAAGTTGAACACAGCTTCAGTTTTTCTCTTGTGACCACCTTGTTCATCATGTCTGTATGATTCTAACTAGTATAAATCTTCTCTAACTTCAAATTCTCTTCCTCCAAATTTTTCATGATGAAATGGTACCTTAACTGTATATGCTTTGTCTTAGAGTGGAAAGCAAAGTTCTTAGCTAGGTGTATAACACTCTGACTATCACTATGCAACTTTCCTTCCTCCTGCTTATGCCCCAACTCCTCAAGAAATTGTTGTAACCAAATCATTTCTTTTCTTGCCTCTATGGCAGCAACATACTCATCCTCCATGGTTGACAAAGCCACCAACTTCTGTAGTCATGAAATTCAACTTATTTTTGTCCCACCTACAGTGTAAACATAACCTATTGTGCTCCCCCTGTTGTCTACATCTCCAGCCATATCTGAATCTACATAACCACACAAAGTGGTGTCTAAACCATTGTAGCACAAAACTATCAGCATAGTCCCTCTTAAATTCTGAAGGATCCATTTTATTTCCTATCAGTGATCTCTACTTGGATCACTCATAAATCTACTCACCACTCCCACTTCATGGGCAATAACAGACCTGGTGCACACCATGTCATATATCAAACTAACAACCATTGATGAGTAAGTTACCTTGGGCATCTTATTTCTCTCTTTCTCAATCTTGGGACACTGCTCTTTGATAACTTGAAATTTCCTTCCAAAGGAGTCCCAACCGATTTAGCATTCTGTATATTAAACCTCTCCAAGACTTTCTTAATGTACTCTTCCTAAGATAAAGTCAACTTCCGTTCCTTCCTATCATGAGATATACTCATACCAAGGATTTTTTTGGCTGCCCCCAAATCCTTCATAGCAAAAGATTCACTTAGCTACTTCTTGAGTACTTTTATTTCCTGCATGTTTTTACCAGCAACCAATATGTCATCCACATACAGACAAAGGATAATATAACTAACATTCTTAAATTTATTTGTATACACAAAATGGTCATAATGACATCTAATATAACCTTGCTCCATCATGAAGCTATCAAATTTCTTATACCATTGATGTGGAGCTTGTTTCAATCCATACAAGCTCTTCTTCAGTTTGCACACCACATCCTCTTTACCTTTGACCTCATAGCCCTTTGGTTGTTACATACATAGTTCCTCCTCCAAATTACCATGGAGAAATGCAGTCTTTACATCAAGTTGTTCTAAGTGCAAGTATTATGCTGCAACTATTCCTAGAACAGTTCTAATAGAAGTCGTTTTTACTACAGTAGAAAAAATCTCATCAAAATCTATACCTTTTTTCTATGCAAACCCCTTGACAGCCAACCGGGCCTTGTATCTTTTCTTTCCTCCTTCTTCCTTTTTGACTCTGAACACCCACTTGTTTTGTAATACTCTTTTTCCTTCAGGAAGCTTCACCAAATCCCATGTTTGGTTCTCCATGAGAGCCTGATGCTCCTCATCCATGGATTGCTCCCACTTCTTCCTGGAATCTACCTGCATTGCTTCATCAAAGCTCTCTGGCTCTCCACTATCAGTGAGTAATAAATAATAAAGAGAAGGAGAAAAATGTTTAGGTTCTCTTCTTACCCTATAGGACCTCCTCAATATAGGATTTTGTGGTTCCTGTTAAGAAGGTTCCTGAATTGATTCATGTTTCACTTTCCCATCCAGAAGATCCTCCACCACTGCATATTCTTTCTTAGATTCTTCCCTATTTTCTTACAACTAGTACTCATACATGACATTCTCATTAAATACCACATCTCTAGATCAAATTATTTTCTTGTCCTTCATACTCCAACATTTATATCCAAAGTCATCACCACAATAACCAATTAAAGTAAATTTTTCTAATTTAGCCTCTAGCTTGGTCCCATTATCCTTGTCTATATGGACAAACACCTCACATCCAAATACTCTAATAAACGAATAATAAACTTTCTTACCATACCAAGCCTCCTCAGTTATGCCTCCATCCAAGGCCCTTGAGGGTCCTCTATCTATTAAGTACATAGCTGTGCTCACCGCTTCTACCCAAAAAGAAAGAGGTAGTCTTACATGTAACCTCATGCTCCTAGCATGTTCCATTATTGTTTTGTTCATCCTTTCTAACACCCCATTCTACTGTGGAGTTCCTGGAACCATATTTTTCTTGTAGATTCCATCCTTAGAACAATAATCATCAAATTCATTGCTGCAATACTCCCCTCCGTTATCTGACTTGAGATATTTTAGCTTAAGACCTGTTTCATTCTCTACCAAGGCTTTCCATTTAAAAAAGTTTCAAATACATCATATTTGTTTCTAATACAATAAACCCAAACTTTCCTTGTTGCATCATCAATAAAAGTAACATAATAACTTGAACCCCCAAGAGATGATACCTGAGCCGACCCCCACACATCAGAATGCACCATCTCTAACTTAATCTCTTTCTTTATAGGTCTAACCTTGAGAAACCTTACTCACCTATTTTTCCCATATATGTAGTCCTCACATAAATCCAAACATGTTTCTGTATATCCAGGAAAATCCTTCTTTATGATCTCCATGCCCTTATGGCTCATATGACCAAGCCTATAATGCCACAATGTTGTATCTACTTCTGAAGCCACAAGATTACAAATATTAGTACTATAAGTGGTTAAATACAAGGTTCCAACCTTCTTACCTCTTGCCACAACAAAAGAACCCTTAGTAACCTTCCAAGAGTCTGCTATAAATATCATAGTACAACCATCACTTCCCAACTGCCCTGTCAATATCAAATTTCATCTTAATGTAGGCACATGTCTGACATCTTTCAATAGCCAAGTATTCCCATTCTACATATTAACCTAAACAAAACATTTTCCAACTATTCTGCAAGGCTCATCATCACCAAGAAAAACATGCCTAAAATATCCTTGAACATAATCAAAAAAATAAATTCTATGTGGAGTAGCATGGAAATAAGCCCCCGAATCTAAAACCCAAGATTCAATAATATTGTGCAAAGAAAGAATCAAAGCATCCTGACATACATTACCCGTTGCCACATTTGCCTCTTTGTTTTCTTCATGTTGTTTCTTCTTGTCCTGAAGTTCCCAACAGTCCTTCTTTGCATGCCCAAACTTTCCACAGTGCCAACATACTATCTTCCTTTTGGATTTTGACCTTTCTCGATCCTTTGATTTTCCACAGCTTCCTCTATTCTTCTGTCTCCCTCTAGTTTCCACTGTCAAAGCATTCCCTGAAGTAGAATATTCCCCAAAGATTTTTCTTCACATTTCCTCGCTTTGAATCACCCCTACAACATCCTCAAACTTAAACTTTGAGTTAGCTGGAACCGAGTTGCTTATCTCCATTACCAGGTTATTCCAACTCTCAAGTAAAGAGCATAGAACTAATAAAGCCCTAACTTATTCATCAAATTCTATTATAACTGAAGCTAGCATATTTACAACCGTATTAAAATCATTTAAATGATCTGCTACTGAACCATTCTCAGACATATTCATATTAAACAATTTTTTCATTAAAAATATCTTATTAGAGGCAGAGGGTTTTTCATATAACTTCCCTAATGCATCCATCAGTTCTTTTATAGTCTTTTCCTTTGAAACATTAAATAATACCGAAGATGCAAGACATAACTAGATTGTCCCAAGTGCCTTCCTATCTAACAAATCCCATTCCACATCTGTCATGCTCGAGGGTTTGTTCACCTTCTTAGACAATGGAATATAGAGATCCTTCTGATAAAGGTAATCTTCCATCTACATCTTCCAAAGACTGAAATTCTGCCCATTGAATTCATCAACCCTAGATCTTCCATCATCTACCATAGCTCCCACTCAAAATTAAACTTTCCCTATGATTCAACACTTCAGCAAACCAAACTAGGCTCTGATACCAATTATTAGGAAATAAGGGATAAAATATGTGGAATAATCCCTCACAGAATCGCAACAGTAGAAACTAAGAAAAATGAAATATTACAAATCTCAAATAAAAGTGCAGAGTAAAATAACACAACACAAGGAGACAGTATTTAACATGGTTCACCCAATTTGGGCTACATCCACGAAGAATCACTTGCTCAAATTTTATTACAAGCCACAACTCTCTCAATACAATACCCAGATCTATTTAGATCTATGATCAACAAACTCTACAGAATTCACACCCAAATTCAAAACACATCTACAATGTTACATAATACCTACCATATGCATAAAACCATATAAGTAGACAACTGCTTAAGTAGTTTTACAAAATTGTGGGTATTAAAAACATGGGCCAAAACCATCCCATAAACCTATGGGTCAAAATCCTGCCCATATGAGAAAATCATGTTTCCCGTTATATCGAGCATGTTTTAAGGCCAAAAAAAATTCTCTTGGGCTGCACCCCCGGACCCCCACTGGGGGCCCGGCCCGGCCCCGAACCCCAATGATACAATTGTGGAAAGTGTACAATACTCTTAGTGTATATTCTTCAACACTTTCTCACATGAAAATAGGCTCCATAACCTAACAAATTTTGTCTTCGTGCCTAAACAATCAAGAAAATATGTTTTTGTGCCCCAAATGCAAAAATCCATGGGCTTTCCATTCAACATTTTGGACCAAATGAAGAAGACAAATGTAAATGTCACTATAGACACCTAAAATTAGCAATACTAATTCCTGTGTCCATGTTCATTAGCATCTCTTTGTTATCGCATCTAATCCCTATCCTAAGCCATATAAAATTTACACCCCTCATCTTTATTAATTACATCAATACCGACATCATCACAATAATTATCTCACACAAGTCCTTATTTATAATTAAATACATCAACATAACCTAGGTTATACACTTATAAACATGTACCCTCCATCAATTAATTAAAACACTAATACCCACCTTATAATTCTAAGTCCTACCCTCCATCCTTCGTTAATCAATTAATACATGATTACATAATCCTTCCTCACATAATCCTAAGTCATATCTACACTCACCCCACGTAAACCCTTCTTACATTAATTAAATCCTAAGGAATCATCTATAAATATTCCTAGGTAGTAACTTAGGAAAAACCTAATAAATCCTATCTATTTCATCATCTTCTTGGTAAACTCAACACATTCTCAAACAACCCAACAACTATCTCCTCAAAACCAAAATCAAATAAACTTGATTTGGATGTTGTTCCAACCAATTTGGCCTTGCAAAGCTTGAATGGACCAAAATCATTGGTAATTTAGTCAATCGCAGGCGATTATTCAAGACAATTTTTGATCCCCTCTTAGGAATCCTGAATTTCAATTCACGATCTCTCATTTCCAAATTAGTTCACAGTCATCTGGACTTTTCTTGTAACAGAGATTTTATCAAAGCATACGTGTGACAATCTCATTATAATTTTGTTCTCTTCACTGTTAGTGTAGGTATTTACCTTAGCTCATGTTCACCTAGGTACTCTATTTACCTCATGTATTTTATCCTCACCCACTTATGTGTGTGGATATTTATTTTTTATTATTTAAATATCAAGAAGATATTATCTAGTTGTTATGACTAATTCTTTCCTAAATCTATGGTCTTGACTATGTTTTTAATGACTAGTTATTTCCTTGATTTATAGCTTGATCTACAACCTTGACTGATTCTTAGATTGATTTTCCTTGCCTATATAAGCAAGGCCCATTCTCATTGTACTCAAAAGAGTTCCATAATAATATATGATATTATTGTTCTTTGTTTGTAAATTTATTCTAGTGAATTTCTTTCAGCTTATAAAATGTGGTGTGTTATGACCATCTGATATCTTCACAGCTTGGAACGATCTTCTTATCATTCCTTTTACGGTATCAAAGCGATAGATGATGTAAACATCCATCTGTAAGTTTTTCTTTGCAAGTAAGTGTTTATTATTTTCATGTATTCTAAATTTTTTATCACTTTTCTGCACCCTGTATTTTTATGTAAAATGGAGTACGCCATTGGATTTGGAAGGTGCCAAAACCCTAGAATCGACTCTAAACTCGACCTTGTTCTAAGACATTCAAATATGAACATTTTTTAAGAGTTTTTTTTTGGCACATTTCTCAAAAATCCGTATAATTATGTATAGACAATTTTTTTTGACACAAAAATTATATCAACTTTCTAGTTTATTTAAAAAACTTTCTAGGTTTCTCTCTTTTTTTTATACAATTGCCAGAAAAAGAGATATTTGCAATCTAAGTTTGTATTAACAATTGTACTTCTTGGGTGCATTCTTTTATCCACTTGACGCAGATCTATAATTTCTAGGTGTATTCTTTTATCCATTGGATATAGGCATGTACCTTCTAAATGCATTTATTTACCCTCTGGATATATTTGTTTTAGATGCATTCTTTTATCCACTTGACATAGATATGTACCCTCTAGTTGCATTCTTTTTTCCATTGGATATAGACATGTACCTTCTTAATGCAATTTTTTACCCTTTGTATATTTTTATTTTGGATGTAGCCTTTTATCCACTAGATGCAAATCTCTACCCTCTGGGTAAATTCTTTTATCCATTAGATATAGGCATGTACCTTATAGTGCATTCTTTTACCCTATGTATATTTCTGTTTTGGATGTATTCTTTTATCCATTGGACACTAATTTGTACCTTCCAGGTGCATTCTTTTATTTATTTAATATAGACGTGCACCTTCTGAATGCAATGATTTACCCTCTGGACATTTAAGTTTTGGGTGCAGTCTTTTATCCTTTGGTCATAAGTATGTACCTTGTGGATGCACTCTTTTACCCTCTAAAAAATTGGGTGTCACGTGTACCTTTTTTTAAAAAGTCAGCATTAAAATATTATTTTTCAATAGCAAAACCTTCTAGAGCTCGTAACTTTTTATTTGTAGCTCATATAAAGGTGTTTTTTTTAAATTGTGTATTTTTTCGAGATCTCCGCACTGGTGATGTTTTTATACACATTTCAAATGTAAAAGGTAATTTTTCTCATTGTAATTTTTACACTCACTCGATTATAAAGTTCCAAATTTGGGGGGTTTTGTAATCACTTGTGGACGTAATTTCGGTTGATCCCAACGTCCTAAACTTTTGGGTGTTGATTTTTGTCTCTATCATGGATTATTATAATGATATGCTTTTCTCTGAAGTGTGTGGACTTCAAGAGGATATGGTTAGATCACTTAAAAAGTAAAACTCTCTTCTTCCCAACCTCATTTATGAGAAGGACACACTAATACACTCCCTACAACAAACATTTTCTTACTTACAGCATCACCATTATATTTTGGACTCTCGTATCCCTGCTCCTTGTCCACGTGTAGTTGTTACTTCTACTCTTGATGCTCCTAAGCCTATTAGGCTTGTTACTGCATGTTATTTTGCATATGTGCCTATTGCAATTACACACTCTGAGTATCCCACATCATCTCCTTCTTCTCACATGCATGCCTCTTTTGAGAAGCATACAATTGCATTCAGTTCTTGCCTGCTCTGTTCTATGGGTTTTACTGGCGGAGGTATTGGCAGACATTCACAGGGCATTACTTCTCTTATTCCACATGTTAAGTGGAATTCTCGCTATATGCTTGGCTAAAACATGCAACCTAGGAAGTCATGGGATAAATCCCCTTCATTTAATGGTGAATCTCTCATATGATTTTATTTATTTATTTTGATATCTATCTAACTTTTCAGGGGTATTATTTTAACTATATAACTCATAAACCACAATTAAATAGTTTGGCAGCAAGTAGGAAACTGCTTGGTAGCTATAATGTGAGATGGGGAAAATAGAAATAGAAGGTAGAAGAAGGAAACACAGGAATGTGCTTTGTAACAGGTAGTTTTCACAGCAAGTTACTCACACAAAATAAATAAACATTATCTTATCTGGATAATTTTGAAGCAAATTAAAAAGAAGTGTATGCTCATGAAAGTTAAGACAAAACAAAGTCTATCATCAAAAATAATAAATCATAAAATTAGACTATGATAGACACAAAGTTCAACCAAAGTCTTTCTTCCTTTTTATTAAAATATCAACTACTTACAATAATTGCCTCCAGTTATTTAAACACAAAGTCTAAAATAACTAAGTACAACCTATAATAGCTTCATGCCCAATACTTCTAGATCCTTTACATGCAAGCCCCGCCTTCTATTTAAAATTTTCATGAGTAAATCATATGAAAAAGGTATCTTTTATACTTTAATAAATGAACAACTAACAAACAATTAGGAGTTGATAAATTTACTCCTCAAAATCTTCACTTAATGCCACCTAGCTACTTTCAGAAAGTTTGAACATTAAAACCATAAAACTGCTACATAACTACTTTTTGAGCATTTGACTTTATCAAAAAACTTAAAGTAGTTGTGATTTTACACCACATTACTTAAATTTTGCAATGAACGTATTCAAAAATTAAAGAAGAAACGCAGAAAAGAAGTAGAAGAAACATAAGAAACACTTCGAATCAATGACTATTGTCCCTCCACTTTATATTTCCCTTTGTTTTTATCCTTATCTTTTCCTTTATCTGTTTCATCTTCAACTACTTCATCTTTCTCATTCTTGTGCTTTTCTTTATAGATAGCAAACTGATCTCTCATGTACTTGATAGTATTATTATCCACATTAGCTACAACTTCTAATTATGTTTCTAACATGAGCATTTCCTCACCCAAAACCTTGCATCCTCCTTTTACCTTCCCGAGACAAGATCCCAGCTTACTGACGATATCCTAAATATCTGGTAATGTTTCCAGGGATTTTCTGTTGAAAGGAATAATAGCTTTGTCTGTCACTTACTAAAACAATGGAAGAAACTCATCAATACTTTTTGGATAGATTGAAATATCATATTTTGTCAGACCATAAATTACAACATCAAGTTCTTCTAGTACTTTCTCAACTCGTTCCTCCACCATCTTCATCTTAGTCATAATGTGCTTCAAAATATTTTTCCTGAATGATAAAATATGTTTATGTTGTTTCCCTTTCCTAACTGACCCTTCAAGTGCAATATTTTCTCTAATTAAGACACATATGATAATTCATTAATTTCTTCTAGACTTTATAGTTGTAATTCAGCAATACCACCTTCATTATCTGCTTCTTGCTTAAGATCCTTCAATTTATTCAGCTTCTCTTTATACTCAACAATTTTAATACAAACTTCTTTGTAAAATTTTAGTTGTATTTGTGATATCAGCCACCCATTGATCTATTTCCCTTGATCTATCACTTGTCTCTTCCACAATAGTAATTACTTGTGGATTTACTTGATTATCAATGAGTAGTAGATGTGCGGGGTTCTTGGCAATATTCATGATAATATTACAAAGTTTAGATGAATTTTTTTTAAGCTTAGCAACTTTCTCTTTTTCTTCATCTAACTTCTGAAAAAATATATTTATCAATTTCTGAGTATCATGCTTTAAACCTTCAATGGTGACTTCTCTCAGAGGCACCTTTGTAATTTCCAAATCCTCCTTAGTCAATTCTCTTTTTATTTTTCCCATTGTTGGAGTGGATATCTCAGAAAACTTCTTCCCTGAAGAATCAATGATCAATTCTAATGTCACTTTAGCCACTTTTGGCCTTTTTATTTTCTTTTCAATAATTCTTAGCAATTGAAGATCTATCTCCTCTATGTTGATTACTTCCTTGGAAGTAGAATGATAATGCTTAGTCAACCAATTTATGAACTCTTTCCGTGAAAGGGTTTGAGCTTCTAGATGAACAATTATTTCCTTACTACTTCCTTTTGTAGGAGGAAGTGTCAATATGTTCAATTATTTACCAGGATCCTTTGTAAGAGTCTCTTGCTGTAAGACTCCTCCTAATTCAACCATATTTTTTCTTATCAATTGTTCATCTATCTCTTCTTCATTCTCAGTATCAATATCATCAATGTTCCTCAACACTACAGCATCTGGTACTGAAGATATTTCTAGCGTTTGATGATGGACAAAATTATCAACTTCCATCACAATCTCTCCTTCCTAAACCTCTACATCTTGTATATGCTCTTTAATTTTTTTATGTTTGAGGATTTTTTTGAGAAGAAGAAACATTAAGATTCTCCTTTTGTGGCACAGTTGATGAATCTTCAAGATACGTAGGAGCTGAAGGAGTATCTGGCAGGGAACATGGAGGTGGTTCAGGAAAAACAATTTTTGTGGCAGCCACGGGAAATGTGAAATAAGTTGGTTTAATTATTTGTATTACAATATTCTTCTCAGAAGAAGGCTCTTGAGTAGTAGGAGTGTCAACACACTATAAGTTATTTCTAGGACAACTCCTGAAATCAAAGGATTCTTTGTTCTTGTTGTCTAGAATGGATTTAACTTCACATCCATGCTACTACTCTCACCTGGACCTTCCTTTTCTACTTTCACTTACATATTCATTTCCAATACTTATTCAAGTGATTTCTTTCATCATTTATTCCTATGAGTTCAACTCGACAAAATGGTGATTGACTCGATTTCAAGCCAAGGGAATCAATGCCGAGCCAATATAGAGGAAGAGATCAGCATGTTTGAGTGATGGAGAGCTCTGCATGGTGGCATTTAGGTCAAGATCATGACAACCTGGTGATGAGCTTGATATCAATCTAGTGGAGAATGAGTCATGGCGATAGAGAATTTTGAGCTTGTACATAAGAAATTTTGCAGAAGACACAATGAAATGCAAGACCAAGTCACTTGGAAAATCTTCATTTGAATCCTCGGCGACATGAAGGAGGAGCTCACAGAGAGTTGTTTGAGAAAGCTCGTGAAGGCCAACATGGAACGCATGACTCAAAATAACTCATCACAACAAGTTACAGGGTGGCTGCGAAGAAAGTTCAAGCTTGTGGAGATAAAGGTGCACACCGGCAGTCATAAATATAAAACCTAAGTTAAGCCAAGGTGGAGATTTGAGACAGTCAGGCCAAGGTGTCATGCACAGGAGAATTTGGGACAAGGCATTGGCACAACTCGGGTGAGAGCTCTTGAGAGAGCTTAATTGAATGTAACTTGATTAATTCATGTTTCGAGGGAATGGCTCGCTAATATAACCTAGGTATTTGAATGTAATGCATCGAGGCATGAGTTGATTATCAGGTGACTTAGGTTTGCAAGTGTGGCTCATAGGCATGATGCTCGAGACTGGATGAAAGGAAATTAGTACTCAGAATGGGCCAAGTTAATTATGGTTGGATCAAGATATGAAATCCCTTGAGATTTAAGGTAATACAACACAGGGACTCCTTTTGAATACAAGCACGAAGAACTAGCTCACTAATGTGGAATGAATGGACCGACTCAGATAGGGAAAACTCAGTGAACAAGTAGACCTCAGGTCAGGTCACAAAGTTTGACGATTTCTAGGATGGAAGATGAATCAAAAGGAATTAATCCTAAGAAATAATGACTTTGAGAGATCTGAGATCGAGTAAATCAAATATAGCTCAACATTGCAGAGTTGGTGGAAAACTCAGTGTCAAGGTGATTTGGGTTAAAGAGCTCACTCGATTGAGAATGAGGAAAGGGGAGTTTTGAATGGTTGCACCATGGGACAATGAAAATTCCACTCAGATGAGCTCAGATGAGCTAAGTTAAAAAGAAGAGAATCTTGGTCGATGCAAGGTGTCAAATTACATTACCAAGTTGAAGGGAGTTTGGAAAATTCTTGCTCCATTGCTGATCAGGTGGGAGAATACAATGGCTAATCCCGCACTTAGACATAACATGGGAATCTAGGAAGCCTAATGCCAAGTGGAAGTGCTACATTGGCAAACCATAATGGGATTTTCGTGAGTTGGATAAATTCAAACCAATTTCCAGGTGAGGATTTCTTGATGGCAAGCCATTGTAATAATTCTGTGCAAAGAAGAGGTCCAAGACAGTTACCGAAAACTAGGAAAAGAAACTGGGGAATGTGGAAGGTTTTCCTAGCATGACGTGTTGAACTATTCAAATGCCAAAAGATGAGGTAGTTTAGTTGAAGATTATCGGTTCAAGAGGAAGGATATAATCCTTATACAAGATTTTCAAGCTCGAGTTAAGTCATTTCAAAACTCGAAGGGAAAAACAATTTTAGGTGATGCATAGAAAGCCAAGCTGCTGCATGGTTAGCTCAGTGATGATGTATTTGAGGAGGGAGATTTGTTTGTGTTTAAAGAAATGGTGTAGGTTGTGTTGCCACTAAGGATAAATCGTCGAGCATCTTGATCATGAAATTAAACCAAGTTGATGGTAAATAAAGATGGAGTTGAGAGGATCAACTCATATACTTAGAGTGATATATCGAGCTCACAGGCATGAATGATAGCTTGAGACACGAATTGGGATATCCCACAGGTCATTACAAACCATACATGAAAAATAGGAGAGATGATTTCAGAGCTTTTGGTGTAACGCGGTATCCTGGCAGATTGGCATTGATGAGGCTCGACATGCGGAAATTTTCAATGAGCCAGTGCGGAATGGAGAAATTTCGTTGGGATGATCTAAGTCTAAGTTACTTCAATGATATCAGTTTTAGGTGAAGCATGTAGGGAATAAAATTTGAGTCCAATCAGCATCTCAGATTGAAAGGATAAGCTCGCGATTAGTTATAAATCACTATTGGATGCTCATGGAGGCCGAGTTGATTTGATAACTCAGGTGACTCATGAATGGGATTTGTCACATTCATAAGCAAGGGCTTGAGATTTCGAGTTCAAACTAGTGAGGAACTCATGATTAATATGTAGGAGGGAGATCGATAGAGCTTGGTAGTAGCTAACATAAAGGACATCTTGAAGTGAGCTAAGCTCAACAAAGATGGAAATTGAGTGATGTGGTGAGCTTAATCTTGGACTCAAGATCTGTACAATGAGTTTGAGGGGAGATCGATGAAGGATTAATTAAGTTGGCATGGTAATGAACTCATGTTGATCTAATCATTAGAGCCATAATTCATATCACACAGAATGTAGCTTGTCACGAATAGAAGTGACTTGAACTCCAACTCTTTCTAACTGAAATATCTATGCAAAAAAGGGCACGAGTGCTCATTGTGAGCTCGGTGGCTTAGTGTGGTGAGAGATTCACTTATAGGGAGCACATAGTGTTAAAAATTTTGATGATTCTAAGCTCACGTGGCGAGTGAGTCGAACCAAGCAGAGAACAATTTACCGGGTGAGGTGACACGATGGGAAGTTATTTGGTCATGGGAAAATAACTCACATAGAATGAGGCTTGTTGTATACACGGTGCTCATGTATGAGCTTGGTTCGAAATAGGCTAACATTTCAAACATTTCTGTTTTAACCATCTGTAAAGGAATACATGAAATGACTTCATGGGTGTAAGCTCGTGGAGCTCGACGGTCAAATCATTTCAGTCTCATAGAGCTGAGTCACGAGTTGGAAATGATGACATAGAATTTGGGCCATTCACCATTCATTGAGAAGAGATTGGGGAAATATTTCATGGAGGATGAGATGAAAGACTCATGAGGAAGAATCGAGAGAATGAAGTATCTCAAACCAATCTCGTTAGGCATTGTGTGACTAGGTCAATAAATTTTGCAGGAAAGGGAGCTATTTGGATAACTTGCCATGTCAAGCTCGCGAACAACTCGACATCGAGCTGAAGGATAACATGAGCCGAGTTACATTTTGGTATAAAATTAAGATGTGGTACATAACAAGGAGATAGATACTTTAACTCAGCTTGGTCACAGTGGTAGGAATTCAACTCAGTTGCGATGTAGAGTAGGATCTCAACACTAACTTGGTGAGTTGGCTCAGTGAGCTAATCACCGAGTTGGGTTATTTTTGAATCATTCACATGGACCCTCCCTCTTCGAGTCAAACCTATAACACCATTGCTATTTTTTATTTTCCTCCTTTATATTTCAAGTGTTTACATGTGGTTTTCCTTATAAATATATTTTCTTTTGATTTTTGGAGATCATGCTTGATATGGATAAATCATTTCTATTCTTAAGATTCTTTGACTGAATTGGAATGGATTCCTTGAATCCATTTTTCACTTCTTATAGGTGAGTTGCAGTCTGGTTTAAGAGTTGTAAACTTATCTATTAATCTGACTCATCCTTAGATCAATTTCAGTGATCCAAGGAATGTTTTAAATATGCTCTGTTGAACGAATGGTAAATCGACATTCCATGAATTAAAAGACGTATGACTAAACTTTTATTGATTACAAGTTCTTTAATTTTTGTGTGAACGTGTTTCTATTTAGTCATATGTTGTGCTTGGGTCTTTGGAGATCAATCGTGGCAGGACAATGCTGACATAAACGAAAAATATTCTATTCACAGCATAGGAAATATTTGGGTTCCTAAAACTAAAGGATTATTCTGCGGAATCCTAAGCTAGGTAAGAATATTTGTTGCCTAAGCTATGTTACTTAATTGAATTTTTATCCTAACCTAATTTTTGTGCTAAAGGATTTTAGAGAGGTTATTAGGCTATTTAAATTAACCTAAAACCAAATGCTATATGGTTATGTGATGAACTAACCTAATGCTTAAAACTATTATGTTGGGAATTAATCTAACCTATGTGGAAACTACCTAAGGTGGTAATTTATTGTTGGGGTTATATCCTAAGGTTACATATCATAAGCTAACCTAAGATCTAACCTAAGTTCTAAGGTATCTATCCTAAACTATTTTAAATGGAGGAACCTAATGGGTCGCATGTATCAAATGTGATGGTTCCAATGACATTTAAGTTGTTGATAAGGTTTTAATTGCATAAAAGTACTATCAGTTTTGGCAAGGGCTAGTTGACTTGGCAGAGGCTTATGTGGAAGTGTCACTAATATGGAATTTCATGTCACCAGAATTGGAAGGCGGTGATAAGGAAGGATAGGTAGGAAATTTGGAATTAATGGAATTTATTGGTTTTAAGTTTTCTTACTCAAACCATTTTGGAAGGCATGCAAACAGGTTTGTATGGGGTTGTTTCACTTTGCATGCTTCACGATTTTTACTCTGCATGCTCTCTGGTTTTTCAAACTAGCAGATTAAACTACACTTAATGGCTATTTTTGAGGTTTTTGACCTATTTTTAGTTCGTGGGATATATAAGAGGCATTGTGGAAAAAGAATAAGGTTGTTTGATCTTTCATGGAGAAGAGGAGAAGTTGTGAGCTCAGCTGGAGGTTCCCTTAGATTTAGCAGAAGCACTATCAGGCATGATAGGCTCTAATCTTTAAGATCTCTTTCTCTATTTTAAACGATTCATTAAAACAATTCTGATCTTTTGAGATTCTTAGATTGCATATCTTATCTGGTTATTTGCTTGTTGGGTTTATTAGATCTTGTGATATTGGTTATGAATCCTTGGTAAATGGTGATATAATTAAAAACTTACCTTGTGTTAGTTCAAAAAAATGCATGCAAAATGTATCTCTGTTACTCGGCTTTTCATTCTGGAACTGGTAATGGAATTTTTTTGTTTAAATAACCTTTGTTGCTATTTTTATGGTTCTAGGTTTTGGGGAAACTTGAATCCTGTCTGATCTTCTATTGAGCTCGTTTTACGTGGACTAGAGCCTGTATACGGGTTCATGTTTGTTTGAGCTGAAGCTTGCTGTCGAGCTCATGTTTTGTTTAAACTTGAGCTTGAATTTGAGCTCATATTAATATATTGTGCATATATGAGCTAATGTTGAGACTTTGTAATTCAACACTGTACATGTAATTTGGTACTTAGTGTTTGGAATTTGTAGCAGGAACGATGTGTCAGTTCTGTTTTGGTATTTTTGAGTTTTCCTTGTTATTGATATAAACTTGAATGGGAACTTGTTATTTCCCTGAACCTGTGAATATTTACTTGAGTAGTCCTGAACCTTTGAGAGAAGCTTGTGTTCGACATTGTGCTTAGATTTTGTACTTTTGAGTTCTGAACTAGTAGTATTATCGACATGTTCGATTTGGTTTTGGTATTTGAGTTGGGTTTTTAACTTCTTAAAAATTTTAAAGCTCAGAACTCTTTTAATCGAACTACTTACTCAAGGAAATCTGAGAGAGTAGTTTTATCAAGATGTTTAAATACCTTTGGGGATTTAACTATAAATGTATTCTTAGAATAACGGAATTAGAACTCCTCTTGTAGATTTGTTTCATCTTTTCTGAGATGGCAATGGCATTTTATTGGGGGTATTCTTTCCCCCTCTATTTTGTGGTAACCCGCATCTTCAAATATTTTAAAATAAGTTCTGGCTTTTGTTTAAGAAAATATTTTGTTAATTTAGTACTCTGAATTGTTATGGAGGGATTACTTTTCTCTGTTCAAGTAGTTTTTGTATTATACTACTTATTGAATCAAGAACTGATTACTCTTTTTGTAAAGCAATAATGAAACCTAACAATGGGATTTCAGTATGAGTTTGTTGATACTTCTGATCATGTTTAGCTTATTGATCGGTTATTTTTCTATCTCTCGTTGGATATAGTAAATACACCTTATGTCTTTATAAAAGAAATGAATTTGGTTCCTTTGGAACAAAATGTTTTTTTAGGTCTGTTATGCGTATTCCATTCTCTCTCCTAGGAACTAGCTTATGAATTTCTAAGTTTGAATTAAAATCGTGAGTTCATTTATTAGTATAATAAAATGAATTATTGTTGGGATCCTTTTCTAAATAAGGTCCCTTTCTTTCTATTAATGGGATAAGTTCATTTGTTAGTACAATAAAATGAATTATTGTTGGGATCCTTTTCTAACTAAGATCCCTTTCTTTCTATTGATGGGATAAGTTCATTGGTTGAACTTTCCTACTTTGTTTCTCTTATAAAATGGAGATTTATATATGAGTTGTTGGTCTTCCTTGTTCAAATCATTTGTTGAAATTTTTTAGGAAGAGATTAGATGATTAGGTTTGTTGAACTGAAAATGTAAGCTTGTTTGGTAGAATGTTTGTTTGACAAAGCTTGCTTGTTTGGTTTGAGATGAGTAAGTTTTGTCTCTTGTACTCTATCTTTTTATGGACTCTCCTTGGATGGACTCAAGTAGAGATTAACTCCTGTATGAGTCTACTTTGATTTGCGAACATTGATTTAGATCTTTAAATGTTAACTTCTAATATGTGGAAGTAGATTTAGACTTGCAGGTAGATTGTTTGATTCTCTCTTCCTTCTTGGATTGAAATGAGATTTTGTTCTAGTTAATATATTAAATGTTAAATTTTAAGGTGGTTGTCCTTTAAGTGAAACAGTTAATTCATGTCATGAATATGTTTCTATCTTTTAGATGTCTTATGTTTGGGGCATAGTTTGTAATGGTTCTTCTTCTTTTGCATAGGATTTAGATGAATCATCTTAATGAGAACCATTCTTTAAACCTTTCTTTTGTTAAAGAAAAGATAAATGTTGTATTCTATTATGATAGAATTGGGAACAATGAGATGATATGATCTATTGTTTGCTTAAGGATAATTGATAGGATCAATTAAACTTAAATTTTTGTAAGGTAGATATAGTGGATTATATTTTGTTCTTCTTTTGGAAGTGAAATCAATTGGTTTAATGTACTTCTTTTCTGTTTACTATTGCTTATACTAGTATTTTTTATTTAATAATTGTCTCATTAAAGTAGGGTTGTTTTAATGGAACAATTATTGGAATGCACTTAGTTTTAAGGCTTAGTGCTTATCATGCTCAGTTCATTGAACTGACCCATGCTAGCAATTTTTGCAAATGGACTTCGTGAGTGATAAAAGAAAGCAAACTTATATGATGCTTTGGCTTATTTAAATCTGACTCTTGTGAAGAACTTTGATTTGTTCTTGAGAATGTATTGAAAAAGGGAAAAGTAGCATTCTTTTATAATGAAGGTGGTTGTTATGTAGCATACCTAAATGCATAAGTCTTGTGAATGTATAAGTTTTAAAGATGAATTAAATGTTGAGAATTACTTGCATTGGATGTGTAAATTATCTTGTACTTTCATAACATACATGGAATCCTATCATGTTGATATCCTCCATATTATTTATATGCTTGATTGGGTATTCTTAGATAAGTTTAATAGGGGGATTTAGAATAATCTCCCTAAATAGGATGTAGCTTACTAAGTTGCAGAATTTGATGGTCATAACTAAACAACTCAACATAGTAATATGATGTGGAATGAACATTCTATAAAAGCTATTGAATTTGTAAATGATTTATAGGGGTGCTAAGCCCTAGCACTTAACTATGTAAAGGAAGAATCTTCCTCTCTCTTATGAATGCAAACAAAATGGAAGACGTGAATTCCTAATCATTAGACTTCATTTAATAAAGTCTACTTAGTTACAACCTAGGTGGTTGTTACACTTCCTTGAATGGTTAAGTCACAATAAATGGAATTTATGATGTTGATGTCCTATTTTGGTTGATGGCTTATAAGTCCATTAAATAAAATTAAAGTCAATCTTAAGCTAAGAAAGTTCTTTAACAATCAATTGAATTTGTTATAGAAAAGAACTTAAGGAGTGTTGGATTAGGGTTAGGAAAGGTTGCTGAAATATGTTTTTAATAATCCAAATTAATTAAATTTTTAATAAGCTCCTTGGGGTTTGTACATCTCGATGAGGCTGTTCTATAGGATGTTGGCACATGCCAACTATAGGGCTGTACCTTTGAGAAAATTAGGATCTTCTCAAGGATATAGCGATGCAGTTGACATGTGGCAACACCCTTTTGCATTGATCATCTAGATCTACACACATTGGACTTGAACTTAGTTTCTCTCTAGGTCTAGTTAGTAACATGTTTAAGATAAGGGGTAGCCCTCTAAAACTCAGGATACCTTGGCACATGGGGTTGACTTAGGTTGACCCAGTATGCCAACTTACCCTAAGTCTTAGTGAGCCTCCCCCTATCATAACATATGTTGCTAACTCAAACTAGGGTTAAACCTTGGGCAAGTGGATTGACAGAAGTCAGTAAAAGACATTCTATATAATAATAAAGTGGGGTGAAGGACGTATTCTAAATTGATGAGTATGTTGTTAAGGAATAGTAATACGAACAGTATGTTAGAAATCTTTGGCCAAAGTATCGCAAGCTACTGGTTACGTTTTCCTATGACACCTAGTCTAAGGTTCGTGATGCAGATGAATATTGGTAACAAATATTCATATAGGTTCCTTAGACAGATCACTCAATACCCTGAAAAAGGAAAGAGAACCAAGTATACGTAGTATACGGAAAAGTTTTCAATACTTAATGTTAGACATGAATAGATTGGTAGTTCATCGAGTCATGAAATGAATAGATCGGTAGCACACCAAGTCATTACAGCCACATGTGGGTATCTGTTATATGAATGGTTGATAAAGAATATGTGTTCTAAATTATGTATTTAGAACAGAAAACATTATTTATAAAAAAAATCCCTTGTTTCTAAAGTCTTAAAATGGGAATGTTATAAAACCGGTCAACGGGGGGTCCCACGAGTATTTTAATTAATTTAATATTTGTATTTAAATATTTTAATAATAATATTTGTTATTATTATTTAAATATTATTTTAATTAATTGAGAAGACTAGCTCAACCAAACATTAATGACACATGATGGAACCTTTTAAAGTGGTTCAACTAACTGTGATAAATACATCATGTACCTTCAATTTAGGAATGTAATTATGACCTTTCCTCTTCTCTCTCAAATATTCTTCTATAAATGTAAGTTGGAAGCTCATTCCAAGGGGTTCCAATAGGTCAGATAGGTTAGAAAGTTAGACATCTTAGGAAAGTGCAATTTTTCAAGAGTCCTCTCTCTTCTGCAAGTTGTCCTTATGTGTTGAGAGAACTTTCAAGCCTCCTTTTCAAGACTGTAATGACAACCATTTCCTCTTTTGAATGTATGATGCATTGTGCATGTTGTTGAAGTAATAAAAGTGTGTGTTTTGTGACTAATCTTGGTCCTTTCATCCTTTTATACTTCTTTGTACCTTTCTCATGCTTGCAGGTACACTGTGTAAATTCAAGTTTTTATTGCAAGTTCTTGAAGTTTTGTGCTTATCAAGTGGTGGAGTATTGCATGTAGTTGAGCTGTGGTGCTTGTCCACCCTTCTCAACTTCACCCTTCTTCACTAGAAGACTGATAGATTGTTTTGTCTGATTAAGTTTAACAAAAGGAACGCATGCTTCCTAGTATGTGGTATTTTGTTACCCTCTCTAAGTTGTGGTAGGTGAATTTGACTTGTGGTGCACAACACCCTCTTCAAATCAACCCTTCCTGAGTCTAGCAACACCCTTTATTTGGTGCATCACCATATGTAGTATAGTTTCATTTATTGCAAATCTCTCTCCCTAAAACCCATGAAAATGTTAGCATAGGTCTAGATAACCATTTTTATTGCACTAAGAGTGGTACAACACTTAGTTTAGGAAGAGGAAGTCGGCCTTCTCCAGAGGTTCACCTTGAGCCCAAGTCCCATAGCTTGAGAGGTGATCCCATGTTACCCAATCACACTGAACGTCTTGTCCACATTATGGCCATTCAGAGGGTGCAGTGATTTGGTGATAACAATAAGACCCATCCATGGGATGGTAAATGACCCATAAAAGATATTAAAATCTCAACTGAAAATCAATATTATCAAGTGATAGGATTTCAGCCCAATTGAAAACCATATTAGTCCTTCCCACATTTCTATTACTCTATAAAATAATACATCCACGATAAAATAATTTTGCATTCTTGCCTCACCATTAATATTACAAATCATTTGACTAATATCATCTACTTATTGAATCAATGATCAGATCTGTACAATTAGCAATTTTGGGAGAGAGAAGGCTTGTTTTGATACCTTAGAAGTAATGGAAGTATTCATGGATATTTATGGCATCCTTCTACATTTTTTAGGATAATACTCATTGAGCTTTTTCCATATGGGATACTCAATGCATTTAATTAGTTGGGATCTTACTAAATATTTGAAGAAATGAACATCTTAGTTTCCCACAAGATCACCTACATCATTTTTTATTGTTCAAGTATGGCAAATAACCATAATGGGTTTAACCACATTCTAGCACAAATTATGGAAACTGACAAGTGCTTGGAAAGGAACGTTACTTCAATCAATCCACTTGTTGTTAATAAATCTAAAAAAACAAGTCAAAGGTGTGCTTCTTTTTAGTTTTACCTTTCTATTAACTCAAGACACTGATGCATGACCCATATCAGTATCCCCTATTGTAGAAGGATTTGAGGTAATGTGTGTGATCCACACGATATCCATTATAATCATACTTCATTTTATCTTTCTTGATCTTTCTTTTTCCTTTTTTGGAACCTAAATCTTCTTCAATAACATCAAGTTTGGATCTTATCTTATGTAGCAGTAGGAGATTGCTTCCCTATAAGTAGATCCTTCCTTCCTCTATATTAAGTCAATTTACTTCAATTGACTCCTCTCTTAGATCTTAGACATTCGAATTTCTTTCCTTTGTGACTCCCACCACTGTGACTAACAAGCTTTTGCTCTTTAAATAACAATAATAAATTAATGCAAAAGTTCCTCAATTACATGCGATGTATTGAAGACTCAATTTACTCATGGAAGTGTTACATAACATCTTGAAATTCAAGTTCAGAGAATAGGATTGCAATAAATTAGATATAATTTTATTATGGGAGGCTTCCATTATATCAACTGCAATTAAGACTAGGAGTTGACAAACATGAGCAATAAATTAGTGCAATGCAAAGAAAGTAATAGACAACACAACTCAACGTAGAACTAAATAAGCAATTAATAATTGAATGTAAAACACATGTGTAAACTTCAATAACAATATCTTGTAAAAAGAAGAAATAATGGCTGATCATTTTAACACAATGAGTAGAAGAAGTAATAACAACTAAATCGAGTGCAAAACTAGGAAATGGTGAACAAACATTAATTTACTTATTTTATAAATAAAATAAGTAAACTCAACTACAAAATTGATGCAATGACCCTAGAGATAGGCAGTTACCTTACACATTACTTTACTTACAAATAAAATAAAATAAGATGAGTAATTATTCAAATCGATGCACATGAATGTACACTATGTAACATTCTAACGGTGAACACTGTTACTTTACTTATTTAAAATAAAATAAGTTACACTCTAACAATTTTAAAAGATCAATTGTGGCAGGATGTAAAGTATGTGTGAATCAACCTAATAAACAAAGTTTGTAGCCAAAGCATGTTGAGATCATGTCATTGGTGATGACTTTAGAATATGTTATCATTAGTTTTTTGAAATACTTTATTTTTTTGCCAAGGGAAGCAAAAGACTTAAACAATTCAACACAGGTAACAAGCTTTGTGGTGATTTCGAGTGTAACTAACTGTCATTACAAAAACAAGTAAATCAAATATCAACTGATGTAACACAAGTAACAAGATAGAAAATGAGTAGAATAGGATCTCGAAATCATTTCAATTGTAATATCACTTTCGATCTCAGAAAGCAAAAGATATAACACAACACATTGTCACTGAATGGGGCATGTTTTGCATTGATTTCCATTTACTTGATATCCTATTACTAAATTGATAGAATTAGTAAAGCACATTAAATTGCCAAAAATATAGAAAGCCCTAACAAGTAAACTAATCATGAACAATACAAAGGAAGAAGATTTATAGAAAAAAACCTAGGCAAAATTTAGGACCAAAATTAGAAAGACTATTCCCCAAAGGTAACAACGAACCCAAAATTTAATATGACTTCTAATCCCAATGGAGGTAATGAACTTAAATTTCAAATTTTAAACCCTAGCAAAAATAGATACTAAAATAAGATGCAAACCTAGAACCAAAAACAACTCACATAAGAAAGGAAAACTAGATAAGATAATGAGGGAAAATAAATTACTAACCTTAACCGTATGAATGGGTTGGGATCAGAATCGTGCCAATTCTTCCTCAATCAATCATTGGAGTTTGCTCGGGGTTCTGAAGGATTAACAATTGTTCTCAATCCTTTGAAAATGTGAATGTATGGATCCTAGGTGGAATTAATTAGGATTTTTATATTTTCCACATCATTAAATGGACAACTGTATAAATTCCAGCTCAACCTTCTTCCTTATGCGGATTTTCGGGATGAATTTACTTCAATAGTGTAGAAAAGAAGTAAAGAAATCCTAATTCGCCGATATCTTGAAATCATTAGTTGTGTGAAAATTTTCATGAGTTACTTTACTGGTCATTTGATATTAGGCTAGAGTAGTAAGGGGGTATCAAATTCAATGCAATAAATAGGGTAGCATAAGAAATGAGGATTCAATGCAATGAACTCGGAAGCAATGAGGTGGAGATTTGATGTAATGAATGGACAAGCAGTTGAGTGGTATTTAGGTATTACTTTACTTGTCTTAAAATAATATAAGTAAAGTAACATTGAATTTAGCGCAATGAAAGGAGGCAAGTAAATCAACTTTGGGTTTAGTGCATTACTAAGTGAACATAAGCTATTTCTGTGGACCTTTTTAAACTACTTCACTTAAAAATCAATAGTACCTCAAAATAGTGTAAAGGAGAAAAGTATTTGATCTTTTGAGAATTTCCACAGAACCAAACACCTGATTACTTAATGATCTTCCCCCAAGAAACCTCCTGCAAATTCTTGAAGAATCATCATGCACTCTTACAACCTAGATGAGTCAAATTAACAACCTACATACATACTAAACAACAATCTAAGAGACTACAAACAAACATGAACACAACTCATCACAAAACATGAGAACCAAAAAATTTCAAAGGGGTGCCTAAATATTTCTGTAAGTAAATATTCGGGACACCAACAGGCTCTATTTGATGGACATCTTCATTTTTTTTCAAAAGGAAATAAAATAATATGAGATCCCAGTATCTATGGTTTCAAGTACTTGTTTCATTGGTTTGGAGTCACAGAAATAGGAAAACATCAAAACAAATCTAACCTAATAATTTATTTATATGCATACAAGTTTTACCCTGAACCATCAATTCTTGTACATCTTCAGGTGCTACCCATTGTATGGAAGTGGAAATTCAACTCCATCCTGATAAGCAAGGATGAAACTATCAAATCCAACAACCCTTGCAATTGTAAATGGCCCTTTACATAATGAATCAAACTTTCCATGCATTCCTTTAGGCTCATTTCTCTTATCCTAAAAGAGTACCCAATCTATAACCTCAAATTTCCTTTCTCGATCCTTTTTGTCAAATATTATCTTGACTTTCTTCTAGTGTCTAGATAACATATCTACTTCTTGAACTTGCACTTCTTGTAGTTCAGTCAAATACATTCTTCTCTTATCAATAACATATGTATAAGTAGAATATTCCAAAGTCTTGGTGAATTGCAACACAAGAAATTATAGAGTAATAGGAAACTCTACATCTCTTCCATACAATAAGTGAAAAGGAAACATACCTATAGCTTTCTTTGGAGTAATTCTATCTTCCCACAATGCATCAAACAAATTCTTGTGCCAAGTTCTTTTATTTTCTATTTTCACATGATTGTTACTAGATTCTTATTACTTGATTCATCTCGGCCATTCCCTTGTGGGTAGTAATTGGTAAAATGTACCAACTAAATTCCATGTGTGTAGTAAAACTCAATCAACTCCTCATAAGATAGGTTAGGAGAATTATCTGCTAATATTTTACTAGGCACGCCAAACCTTACAACAATATTTTCCTTAATGATATTACACACCTCCTCAGAAGTGGTATTTTTAATAGGTATAACTTCCACCCACTTACTAAAATAATCTGTTAAAGTGAGAATATAATGATGACCAACACTATTCCAATGAAATCAATACTCCATTGCTGAAATGGTTCTTTTATCACCACTGACTTTAAGGGAAAAGGTTGAAGCTTAACTTTCCCAAAAAAAATCTGACATGCTTGACATCTTGAAACCCAATTAGCTATATCTTGAAATAAATTAGGCCAGTAATATCTTTCCCAAAGTAGATTGTGTGTATTAAAACTTGCTAAAAAGTGTCCTCCACATGTTTGATCATGAAACTCTTGTAATAATATTTCTTACTAAGAATGATGTACACATTTGAGAAAAACAACATCTATGCCCTTCTTATATAAACTATTGTACCAAAGAACAAAATACTTGTATCTAAGTTTAATAGTCTTTTTTCATGTACAAGAAAGATGATCCAAAAATTCCCCATATGTCAAAAAATAAGAAATATTGTTATATCATTCATCTACTAGATTTACAAAGAGAACCATAGGAAAACCTTCATCTTCCTCTAGCACAATTATCTTTGTCTCAGTCATCAATTCAAAGAGGGCCCTTCCTCAAACTAGGTTTGTAGGCTCTATATCCAAGTCATACTCTTGCACCTTTGTTACCTGCATGCCTCTCAATAGCCCTAGATTTTGTTTTGTTAGGATAGACTTTACTGTAGTATCTGGAACATAAACCACAATATGTGAAGAAATAATGTAATACATGAATTCCTCGCATGCCTTCAAAAATGAAAAATTCATGTTTCTCCATAGGATTATACTTTAATTCATAAGCCTTTAAAGGTGTACTCATGAAGGAATTGGGGCTTCAATGTCTTCTTGATTCTTCTGCATCAGGATTGCTGACATTGTGTGCTATGAAGAATAAGAGTAAAGGATAAATTCTTTACTAAAATTTGGAGATACCAAGACTGGTGCTTTAGAAAAAGATGCTTTGATATTTTCAAATGTTTTCTTTCCTTCATCACTCCACTTGAATTATTTCATTTTTTCATCATATTTGAAGTATTATGGGTTAACTCAGCAAAATTAGGAATAAATATTCTAAGAAAATTAACTTGACTGAAGGAGAAAACTCCTTTCTTATAAGTTGGAAATGGAAAACCCTGAATAGCTTTCACTCGCTCAAGATCTATTTTTTTCTCATATCTTGAAACAATATGTACGAGAATCTTTCCTTCTATCACAAAAAAGATAGACTTCTTGGGATTCATAGAGATCCCATGCTTGCGACACTAGATGAAGACTTATTCTAGATATGCAATGTAATTACCTCTTGCCTTATAAAATATTATTAAATCATCTAGGTAAACCACTATGTTCCTATCCTTGAGATGAGAAAATTCCAAATCCATAACTCTCTGAAATGTTGCTCCAACATTAATTAATCCAAAAGGAATCTTCTGATAAGTGAAATTTCCCCATGGTGTGATGAATTTCATTTTATACTTATCTTCTTTAACCACCAGAACCTGATTATAGCCCAAAAAACCACCAAGAATATACATCATTTCAGACCCATTGATAACATTTAAAGTATGATCCATAATAGGAATAACATAATTGTCTTTCAATGAGGTCTGGTTAAGATTGCGAAATTCCACACACAATCTAATCTCTCCATTATTTTTCCTCACTGGAACTATGTTAACCAACCACTCAGAATGAGTGATAGGGTAAATTATCTTTGCATTTAATAACTTCTAAATTTCTGCAACTATGGTACCTGAAATAGTTGGATTATGTCTCCATAGATTCTATTTGAAATAAGTTTTCTCTTGCTTCAAAGGAATACAATGTTTTACTTTGGCAAGTTGTTATGTATTTAAGTCTAGATATGATCAAGTAAAGACATCTATATATTTCTCAAGAAGTTTAGTGAAAGCTTCTTACTCTGCATCTGAAAAACACATGCCAAAATTCATCAATTTGGGTTCATCTTCCACTCCTAGATTTAATAGCTCCCCATAGGAATAATATATTTCTCCATACTCCTTATTATTTCTTAGGAATTGGTCATGTTTATCAAACATCTCCTCAAGAGACACTAGAGCCTTAGGAATTTTATTTTACTTAAGTTGAATAATCTCTTGACTTCCTTCTAGCTTTGAGTCAGCTTCACCAACTGTAGTCTTTCTAGGAAGTGAATTACTTCTTTCATAATATATTTCTTTGAAATTTTCTTATTGATGAAGGAAAGAAACAATATGATTATCATCATTGAATACTTGCCACTGTTCAACACTATTAGGAACCTTTGAATGAAACACCATCTCCACTTTATAATTGCCTTGTCTAAAAACTACATGTGGTTGATTTTTATTAAGAAAATATATAGTAATTCCCGGAGAATCTTCCCTAGAATTCTGATCTCTTGGGATATAATAAATTGAGAAAGCTACAAAATACAAGGTAGCAGAATATACCCGATCTCTATAATGACTCAGTTTTTCTTTCTTCACCTAATAGACACCACATATCTACTTAACAATAAGTTCAACATCTTATCTCACATGCGGCAAATTAATTCCCATCATTCTAGCTTGTTCCATTCCCAACATCAGTGCTTCATATTCATCTGTGTTGTTAGTATTTTCAAATATCAATTTAAAGGAATGTGTATATACCTTTCCTTTAGGAGAAATCAACACAACACATGTGCTAGATCTAAGTGAACAACAACTACCATCGAACTCTTAAGTCCAAACTTTATTATCTTCTATATGTGACTCATGAGTTACAGATTGAGATTCCTCATTATCCAACTCCAGGTAGTAAAATCCTTGATCATGTTCTTTAAAAATAATCTGATACCTAGGATCTTCAGATTTTGAGACTATGCATTTAGACTTCTTCTTAGGCTCTAAATTTTGATTAACTCTTTTAGTTGGGATATGAGCACAAGACCAATCTATCTTGATGTCACCACACAACTCTTTACAGAAGTTCCTGCTTAATAACATGCCATAAGAAACTGGAATATCTACCACCAGTATCATCATCTTCAATCTTTTATCTGGAAAAGTAGCAAGTACAGCTTGTGCATCTTTTATTTTTCCTATGAGAGGTACTTGTCTCTCCATTGAATAACATATTCCAATCATTTTTGTTAGTGTAATCCCTAAAGAATATACAAATTTGTTTGGCATGACATTGTCAGAAGCTCCTGAATCTAAAATACAGTTACTCAATTTATAACCATTAATAAGCAAGGAAACATAAAATGGTTCAATCCTGTTAGAAGAAGCAGGAGCAGAAGTTGTAGCAGTATTCAACAGGGGATTTTTTTTTGAATTAGAAAAAATGCCTCTTGAAGTATTATTAAGTAAATTATTTGGATCGTTATATTGCACATACTTCACCAACTTGTTCTACTACTCTGTAAAATCCCTCAAGTATTCAGCTTCTGACATCTGTATCTTCACTTTCTCTCCTTGATCTGTCGACACTAAAATTTTCCTCCAAAATTTCCATTTCATTAATATATGTATTAGGAATAGGATGTTGTTAAGTGTAATTAGTAGTAGCGTCCGATAGAAGATAACGGCGCTGTCAGTACGGTGCCGCCAATAATGTGGAGTACGGTAACAGTCAAAGTACAATAGGAATGTTGTAAAAAGTAAATATTTGTCGTAAGTGGTCCGGTAATGTTAAAATGTCAAAGTTTGGGTAATTAGAGAAGTAGGGTCTACATGATTAGGAATTAGAAATATTATATTGGTAATAAGGACAAGGAGTGAGGTCATAAATATTTTGTGTATTTTATTTGTAAAAATTCTAAAAATGTGGAACCCATGTAAAATGATAAGGTTTATCTTATCTTAACAGATAAGCTTACATGTACAGATAAGAGTTAAGGTATGGAATATGATTCGTCAGAGTGGATTTCTTATCCTATCTTAGAGATAGGATGGATAATCCTAGAAGTTCTATAAATAGAGAGGCCACCCCCCTCATTTAGCATAGAAAGAAGTAGTGAGAAATATTGTAGGAAGTGTGCGAAGGAAGCCATCAGTTAAAGGTGTGTTGAAGAAGCCATCGAGAGGTGTAATTGTAAAGTTTCTCCCATAGTCTTGTTGAAGAATCTCATGGGTGAGATTGTAACAGTTTCATGTTAATATTATAATTTATTTTGATATTTCAGATTTTTCGTCATTCTGTCTTATCATAGTCAATGGTATTCTTGTGTTATGTTGTTGTTTTGTTTCCAGATTACGTCCACCAAACTAAAGGCTGTGCATTAGTAAATAATCATAGCACGAGGAGTTCCCGGTGAAGATTTATCATAGTGCCGGATTGCTGATGACAGATCCACTTGAAGAAGCTTCGCCACCTTGTTGTGCTTGGGACCTTGTGAACACCATGAATGTATGACCATCACTATCTTAAAAATATTTGTAGTAGCCTTCATTAGATTCATAATCCAGGTACCTGATATTGGAGTCTCTAGCGGGATCTACAAATTCCTCTTCTTCAAGTAATTAATTATCAGCACTACCATGATCTTCTTCATTCATTTCCGAGTTGTTCCTTAGAGCAGCTTCAACTGCTAGCCTCTGTGATGCAGTAGTAAGTCTATTTTGATTCTAATTTTGACTATTGAAATTTTGAGCAGGATTTTCTCTTGAAGGGGAATTATTTCCTCCTTTAGCTATTTACTTCTTAATATGTAGCATATCATTTGCTAACTTCAACAATAGTGGATTAGCAGCACTGGTTGAGGATGTTCCTTCATATTTTTGTGTTGAATATTTGATTTTTCCAGCCATAATCAAGTCATCTTCAAATTCAATTGAAACATTCTATGTAATGCCAAACATTTTCTAGGTCGTGGCCTTCACAACTAATATCCCACTTTAGGTAATAAATCATTTATGAAAAAAAAAAATCTGGTTTTCGTCACTGAATGTAGTAGAAGTAGGGATATTATATAAAATCCTCTATGGAACTTAGCAATAAAGTCCCTCATATTCTCATGTGCAGTTCCTTCTTCAACTGCATCAACTAAGTAATGAGTGTGCTTGCATCTTTTGGCAGCTTGAATCTCTTCAGAAATTGTTCCCTCATTGTTGTCCAATTTGTTAATGGTTCCAGGAGCCATTTGAATAGAACCATTATCCTACCAAATCATGTAAAGTTTTGATGAATAGTCTTATAGACATGTCCTCGTGCTCCACAGAAATTACTCCATAAAAAATGTAGAAATTTTTCAAGTGATCGTCAAGATTCTACTTCCCATCTCCATATAACTTTGGGAAATTATTCTTGGAGCCTTTAGGTAATTCATGCAGAGGATGAATTAAGTTTAAAGGACCAAAATCCCTACCCCACGGCACATAGGAAAATGTTGAGCCATTTGTATAGGAATTAATAACCGAGGGTTAACTGGTTGAATAATACAAGTAACTGAGTTATGTTGTAAATGATTTGGTGAGCTAAGAACTCTCCTTACTAGGTGATAAACTTATCTCTTCGGATTTGAGCTTAAATTGGATAATTAAAATTAAATTTCTCTTAGAGATGAAATAAATGATCATTCCTACCATGAGCCCTACTTGCACGTGTAAATGGATGTCTTGCCAGTATGAAATCTTCTTAACACAATGAATTCAACAGGTAATAAAGCACATAAAATATTCTCATATACCCACGAGATTTAACATAAGTCTATTGATTTAATTTTGACTCCCCAGTGGAGTCGCCAAAAAATGTTGGCTAGATTTTATGCTTGGCTAAAACATGCAACCTAGGCAAGTCATGGGATAAATCCCCTTCATTTAATGGTGAAGCTCCCATAAGCTTTATTTTTTATTGATACACCTATCTAACTTCTCAATGGAGTATTACTTTAACTATATAGTTTGTGAACCAAAACTAAATAATTTGGCAACAAGTAAGTATCTTCTTGATAACTAGAATGTAAGTTGGGTAAAACAAGAAACAGAAAGGATCAACTTGAAAGGATGTAAGAAATGTGGGAATGTTTTTTGTAATACGTAGATTTTAGAGTGAGTTACTCACACATAGAATGAAACAAACAATATCTTATCTTGATTACTTTGAAGCAAGTTTAAAAGAAGCGTATACTCATGAAAATTAAGACATCACAAAGTTTATCATAAAAAACACAAATCAAACAGTTAGACTATGATAAAAAAAAAGTTCAATCAAAGTCTTTATTTCTTCTTATTAAAATATTTTCTTCTTATAATAAATGCCTCCAGTTATTTCAACACAAAGTCTAAAATAACCAAGTACGACCTATAAAAGTTGTTTTCTCAAAAACTTCTAGATCCCTTACATGCAAGCCTCTTATTCTATTTATAATTGTCACAAGTAGAGCATGTGGAAGAGATATCCATTATAATTTAATAAATGAAAAACTAAAAAATAGTTAGGAATTGAGAAATTCATTCCTCAAAATCCTCATTTAATGCCACTTAGTCACTTTCAGAAAGTTCAAACATTAAAACCTTAAAAAATGCTTCATAACCACTTTCTAAGCTTTTGAATTTATCAAACAACTTAAAGTAGCAGTGATTCCACACCACATTAGTTAATTCTTACTTATAAAGAGTGTAATTAATAACAAAAGAATTAGAAGATAAGAATTATTTTGAATTACTAGCTTCTATCCCCACTTTCTCTTTCCCTTTATTCTTATCTTGGGCTCCTGTTAGTGCGAAATCACAACACCCCCAAATGAGTCATTGTGATTTGCATTTCTAGATAGCAGGGTCATCCCTGGTGTGATTGCATAACATTAAACTTATCTCCATCAGGTGTGGGACCTTGTAAAAAATGGAAAAGCTCTCCATGATTGAAGGTTGGTTCCTTATTCCTCTGTTAAGTTACGTGCATGGGAGCTTGCAGAGGGTTTATCTCTATACTTAGTCTAAAACTTGGCAAGGATACTGGGGTAAAAGGAGTATAAGAAATAAGAAATGACTAAACTACCAAGGATTTGATGCACCAAAGGAATGATGAACCTTATTTTTCTAATAGACAGAAACCAATGGAATGCATATAATAATCAAGCACAGATTGCCAGATATGTAATAGAAGTACCAGATAAAACAAAAGAGGCAAGAAAGGATCTAAAATCGATCACAGACGTGTCTTTATTGCTCTATAGATTGATACAGTTCATTACAAAGTAGCCAAGAGGCAAAAATGTAATGCAATTGGTGATGGAAGGCCTGAACCCCACAAATCCCTTTGCTAAGAGGAGAAGGGATGCTTGCAAAACAAAGAATGTCCAACCCTTTTCAATGAATCCTACCCTTCATAGTTTATAGATTTGATCAAAGAGAATAAAGACAGAGGGAAGCGGGATAAATCATGTTAAAGATCAACCACTGACTGTTAATGCTTCTGATAAAATCTACCTCCAAATACCATCTTTACTGCATGAATCCTTGATTCGACACCTTAAAAGAAGAGGAATTTACGGTGGAAACAGATCGAATCCAATATGGTTGTTGAGACAGATGGATCCTGGATTAAAGGCCCGAAGATGTTTCCTCCATTTTTATTTAGCTAACCTCCTCAAAATTAAAGTTTCAGACCTCCATGGCATGGGTGAGGAAGAGATCTTTCCAACAACATCAAATTTGCAATATTTCGAGCCTTGGAATTGAAAGATATGCCCCTTCAAAGTTTGTATCGGGTCCGTACATGGAGGGCTTCACAAAACAACTTGAAAAATGGGTCCCCTTTTTATGGGACACGTGGCAGCCAAATTGGAACAAAAATTAGGCCTATGGGTCCACAATTTATCCTTTTCCCTTTCCTCTGATTCACGTACTTTGAGTTGACTATAGGCCCAAATGCTATTTTCCTTAGATGGACTTGCGGGCCATTTTGAAACTTTTACCAGTTTTGAGATAATAAGGTGCATGGAACCAAATTTTTCCCCATATGGTCTGCTTTCCCCTTGGACACGTGGAGTATAGGTGGTTTAGGGAAACCTTTTCTCCATTCACCCCTTGAATAAGCGTCATATTGACACTTGGCATTCCCACTTACAACTTTATACTTAGCCAATTTTGAAGCCTTTTATCTCTGCATTTTGACTATGTTTCCTCTTATCTGGGATCGTGGTCAATCAATATTTGGCATGGGGGGGGAAATATGGATAAAAATTAGATTTATCCACTTCATTTTTTCACTTATGGTTCCTTTATAAATATCAGATTGATCCCTATGTACTTGATGACATTAATCTGCTAGCTGTAACCTCTAATTCATGTTTTAAACTGAGAAGTTCCTCTAGAATGTATGAAGCTTCTACCTTCCTTGACAGTATCCCAACTGATTGACAATATCCTTAATATCTGCTTGGATTTTTTTAGGTGATTTTCTGTTAAATGGAATTATATCCTTGTCCATCAATTGCTGAAACAATGGACGAAACTCATCAATACTTTGTTGATATTGGAAGTATTTCATAATTTTTCAGATCACAAATTAGATCATCAAGTTCATTCATTGAGCTTACTAATTCATTTCTCTTCATGCATCTAAAATCTTACATGCAAAATCATGCTTTAAAATATTTAGACAAATGACTCTAAATATGTTTACCTGTTGTTTACCCTTCCTAACCATGCTTTTAGTGTGCAATATTTTCTCTAAGTGAAGACATCATTTGATAATTCATTAATTTTTGGGTACTTTGTAGTTGCAATACATCAATACCACCTTCATTATCTACTTCTTACTTAATATCCTTTAATTTATTCAACTTCTCTTTATACTCAACAAATTTTATCAAAACTTCTTTGTAAAAATTTGTAGTTGTATTTGTGATATCAGCCACCCATTTATCTATTTCCCTTGATCTATCACTTGTCTCTTCAACAATATTAATTACTTATGGATTTACATGTTCCTCCAAGAGCATTGGTTGTGTGGGGTTCTTGGAAATCTTCATGATAATATTACAAAATTTATATGATTTCTCTTTAAGCTTAGCAACTTTCTCTTTTTCTTCATCCTCTTTCTAGAAAAGACTGTTTATTAATGTTTGTGTGTCATGTTTGAAATCATTAGTGTTGAATTCTTCCAAAGACACCCTTGTGATTGCCAAATCATCTTTAGTTAATTCTCCTTTTCTTTTTCCCATTGTTGGAGTGGATATCTCAGAAAACATCTTCCCTGAAGAATCAATGATCAATTGTGAAGTCACTTTAGCCACTTTTGGCCTTTCTCTTTTCTTTTCAATACTTATTAGCAATTGAAGATCCATCTCTTCTAAGTTGATTACTTCCTTGGAATTAGAATGAGACCGCTTAGTCAACCAATTTGTGAATTCTTTCCCTGAAAGGGTTTGGGCTTTTGGATGAACAATTATTTCCTTATCACTTCCTTCTATAGGAGGAAGTGTTATTATTTCCAATTGTTTACTAGGCTCTTTCTAAGAGTCTCTTGCTGTAAGACTCCTCATAATTCAACCATATTTTTTCTTATCAATTGTTAATTTATCTCTTCTTCATTCCCAGTATCAATATCCTCATTGTTCCTCTGCACTGCAGTATCTGGTACTGAAGAAATTTCCACCGTTTGATGATGCACAACATTATCAACTTCTATCACAATCTCTCCTTCATCCACCTCTACATCTTTCATCTACTCTTTACCTTTGAGCTATTTCTTGAGAAGAAGCAACATTAAGATTATCCTTTTGTGGCACAATTGATGATTCTTGAAGATATAGAGGAGGGGGAGGATTATCTGGTGGGTAACTGGGAGGTGGTTTAGGAAATATAGTTTCTTTGGCAACTGTAGGAAATATGAAAGAAGTTGTTTTAAGTGTTGGCATTACAATATTCTTCTTAGAAGAAGGCTCTTGAGTGGTAGGAGTGTCAACTGATGATGTCAACACACTATAAGTTCTTTCCGGGATAGCTCCTGAAATCAAAGGATTCTTTGTTCTTTCTCTTCGAAATGGCTTTAACTTCACATCCATGCCACTGCTCCCACCTGGACTTTCCTTTACTTTTCTACTTTCATTAACATCTTCTTCATTTCCAATGATTATTCGAGTTATTTCTTTCATCTTTGATTCCTCAAGGTAACAGCCTCGACTAGTCAACCATTCAACAGTGTACAATAATAGTTTTGATGTTCTCTCCATGATTGACTTTGAAGTATGAGTGTCTGGAAACAAAGGAGCACTATCACCTCCTTGATCATAGCAAGCATTAGAAATCACTTTCCCATCATCTACAAGTCCTATCCAGAATCTTGGCCAAACCAAACTCTGAAATTTGTTTTATAGTCAGTTGACTATAATCCCTTCTTCTGACTTCAAATTAATCTCTACAATCAGCCCAAAATCTTCTAATGCTAGAAAGTGTGCATAATTCAGTGAAACTGACTTCTTGGCTATATTTCTATAATCAAAATTCCTCTTTCATTGAAGGAAATCTGATTGTATGTGAGATACATACTCTTTCTTGAAATATCTTGCCTTATGGATATTTGTATAATGATATTGTCCAATCACAATAGGAAAATGCATAACTATCCTATGGAGCCCCTATTGCAAATCATGAAGTACTACTAACTGTCTACACAATTATAGCAAAATTCATCTATCACTTGGATATTTGGGTAACTTTAATACAATATTTGAGAAATCACAGACTCTTAAATATGTAAAGTGAGAAAATTGAATAAAAATGCACCCATAAGGTTGGACTGCATTCCATGCTTCATCAGTCACTCTTCTGGCTCTTAAGTCTGGATCAAGTCTATAAATGACCTCATATAAGAAGAAATCATTAACCTGTTTATATTCATTGAAGTACCCCAGAAAGGCTAACTATCGATAATATTCATAGATGAGTTTCTCTTCCTTTTTTCTAACAGTTCTTAATCTAAGAAAATTTCCATGTGTTGCTAAAGCATAGACAAGACAGGAAGCCATTTTAAAGTCCAAATTTTACATAACATTTCTCAACTAAAAATCAATATTATCACTGATGATTTCAGCCCAATTGATCAAAGTATCATGTTTAGCATTCTCTATTACTCTAAGAAAATAATACATCCATTGATAAAATAATTTTACACTCCTCTCGTCATTAATCCTACAAATCAGCTGAGTAATATCATCAGCTTCTTGAATAAGATCAAATATTACAATTGATTTGGGAAATATAGAAGCCATTTTTGGTTCCTTCAAGTAATGAAAATTCATGATCTTTATGGCATCTTTATTCTTCTTTGCCCAATACTCATTGGCTTTTTTCCATACTGATACTCAAGGAATTTGGGATATTTGGGATCCTCAAGAAAAATTTGAAGAAATGAACATCTAGTTTTGCCATAAGGTCACCAACATCATTTTTTATTGTTCTAGTCTGGGAATCATAATGTTTAGCACATTTTAGCACAAACTATGGAAAATGACAAGTGCTTGGAAAGGCATTTTCTTCAATCAATCCACTTCTAGTTAATTTTCTCATCAAAGGTGTTTGTTTCTTAGATTTAGACCTTTCTATTAACTCAAACACTAATACATGACCCATATCAGTATCTCATATTCCATCTAGTTTGGATGTAATGCAGGTCTCCACTGGATATCCTTTATAATCATACTTCATTTCATCTTTTCTAGCTCTGGTTTTTCTTTTACCAATTCTGGAACTTAAAGGTTCTTCAATATTTGGATCTTCTCTTATCACAGTAGATTTCTCTTCTCCTATTGTAGTCCCTCCTTCCTCTAACTGGTCACTTACCTCAATTGGTTCCTCTCTGGTCTAAGACATCTGCTCTTTCTTTTGTATTTTCACCACCATGAACTAGCAACTGCTTCTGCTCCTTAAATAATAATCATCAGATTAATACACATGTTATTTAATTGCATGCATTTAAGACTTAAATTTACTCATGCAATCACATTAAAAACATCTTGGAAGTCAAGTTCAGAATGATAGATTGAAACAGCTCAATCTATAGTTCATTATGGGCTTTTAGGGTATAAATTTTTAAGACTAGTAGTTAACATGCATGAGAAATTCAAATCAACGCAATATAAAGGAAGGAACATCAACAAGAATCAATGCCAGACTAAGCAAGCAACTGATGCTCTTTTTAAGGCAAAACACATGTGGGAAGTAATAACAATATCCTTTGCGGAAAAAAGAAGAAGTAATGGATGGTCATTTTAACGCAATGAGAAGAAGAAGTAAGAGCAACTCAAATTGACGCAATCCTAGGGAGCAGTGAATAAACATTACTTTATTAATTTTATAAATAAAGTAAGTAAAGCAACACAAAATCGATGCGATGAGTAGAAGGTATGCTTTACAAATTTTATACACTACTTTAATTCTTTTAAAACAAAGGTAAGTAATAAGACATCAAATCAACACAATGAATAGAGGGCATGCTTCACGGATAAGTCCTATTACTTTACTTCATTTAAATGAAATAAGTAAAGTAAACCCAAATCAACGCAATGAGTAAAAGAAGAAAGTCATATTTAAATTGATGCAATGAGTACAGACATAGATTTCTGCGGTGAACTCATATTACTTTACTTCCTTTAAATAAAATTAAGTAGAGTATGTTCAAATAAACGACATAGACAAGTAAAGCATGTTAGGATCAACACAAAACTAAGAATATGGTTTGTGGTCTTTTCGAAATGCTTTACTATTTTTTCTAAGGGAAGTAAAATACAATTGATTCGATGGAGGTAAAAATATTTGTGGTAATTTCATATAACTCTACTTCTATTGCAAAAATAATAAAAGCACATACCAATTGATGAAACACAACCAAAAGTAAGTGCAAACGACGTAGAATACAGAAGTATTTATGGTTAAATCAATCAACTTTATTGTTTAGTTTCAAAGGCCAGAAGAAGATATCCAAAATGACGCATAGAATGGGGCACGTTTTATGTTGATTTTACCCTACTTTACTCATATTACAAATGTAAGTAAAGCATACCTAAATCAATGCAATGAACTAGAATAGGGAGCAACAAACTTCCATGGAAAATCAGGAAAGATGATTGATAGAAAAAAAACCTAGGGCAAGGGTAGGTTTAGAATTTAATGATTTTTCCCCTAAAGATTACAACAAACTCAAAATTGAACATGAATTCTAATCCCAATGAGGTAACAAACTTAAATTTCAAATTTTAAACCCTAGAAAAAAGAGACTAGAAGAATACGCAAACCAAAAACCAAAATAACACACATAAGAAAGGAAAATGAAAAAATAAATAAGGAAAACAAAATGCTAACCTTAACCAAAAGTGGGCTGGAATCAATTCATGCTAATTCTTCCTCAATCAATTGTTGGAGTTGCTCGGGGTCTAGAGGGTCGATAATTATTCTGTCCTTGACAATGAAAATGTGTGGATCCTAGGTGGAATTACTTGGGAATTTTATATTTTCCACCTCATTAAATGCAAATCATATGAATGCCAGCTCATCCTTCTTCATTATACAGCTTTTTCAAATGTCTTTACTTTAATAACAAAGCAATCCTAATTCACTAATAGCTTGAATGATTAGTTGTGCAGCTTTTCAGAGTTACTTTACTTATTTTGATATTAAGCCAATAAAGCAAGTTGAATTCAACGCAATGAATAAGTAAGCAACAGAGTTAAAATTTGACACAATGAGCTAAGAAGAAATGAGGTTGAGATTCAACACAATGAATGGAAAAAAAGTTGAGTGACATTTAGGTATTACTTTACTTGTCTTAAAATAAGATAAGTAAAGTAATATTAATTCAACGCAATGAATAGAAAAGTAAAGCAATATGAATTCAACGCATTACTAAGAAAACCTAAGCCAGTTCTGTGGATTTTTTAAACCACTTTACTAAATAAGCAGTAGTGCCTAAAAATAGCACAAAGAAGTAATTTGTTTATCTTGTAGGATTTTACATAGAATCTAAGACATGATTACTTAATAAGCTTCCCCCAAGAAAAATCTTAAAGAATCATCATGCACTCCATCAACCCATATGAGTTAAAGTAATAACCCACATACAAACTAAACAACAATCTAGATCTACAAACAAACATGAACACAACTCAAAAAAAAACTTGAGAACCAAAAATTTCAAAGGGGTGCCCCAATATTTCTACAATAAATATTGGGAACACCACATTGGTTTTCTAGCAGGTACTTCATTGGGATCACACATTGATAGAGCTCTTATTTTTGTTTGCTCCACTCTCTCTGAGGATCATGAGCTATACATTAGTTATGCACCTTCACTCAGGCTTGAGAAACCTAATATTTTATCTGTTAGACATGATCGACCTGACACACATTTTGATGTTCCTTTGCATGAAACCATTATGCATTTGCACTAAGTCATATGTAGTCATCTTCTTCATCTATCCATGTTTCTTTGGGGTGGATATCTAATCACTCGTGGCAGCAACATAGACATTCATTGAGAGGACTCTACAAGCATGGATCCTTCAGCATTCGGCCTCTTACTCCATTTACATTTTGTACATTGTAATGCTCCTTATTTTGAGAATTTTTCTTTAGCATGTGTAGTATATCTCTCTTATTTTTTGAGTGATTTTAGATCTATATTTTTGACATTTTTTGGCATGTTAACAGTCTCTCTTATAGGGGAGCTATTATGGTGAATTCCAGTGTTATTTTGTCATTGTTTGAGTAGTTTTTTTTATAAATCATACAAATTTATAGTGTTACTTCACCCATTCAACAGTATGGCAGGGTGTGGTGTTGATCTTGCTTCTTCAGGTTTTGTGTCCTTGCCTTGTTACCTCGGCTTTTCTTGGATCATGACACTTCTATCTCTGTAGATCTTGTGTCCTTGCCTTGCTGCTTTGGTTATTGTTCTTGGATTGTGGCACACCTATTTTCAGCAGTTGATCGAATTATGATTGGTGTTTTTTTCCCTTTTGACATCTCATTGATAGTCTCCTTGTATGGATCTATTTTGTTGAATCCCAGTGTTTGTTTGTTTTTAGTTTTGTAATCGAGCAGTGGATTCAGACCATAGTGCACATAAAAATTCATCAACATTGTAAAAAAAAATTGAGTCAAACTTCTTGGGAAGCCTTGCAATGGTTTTTTTCTCTCTCTACTTTGTTATTACTAGTTTTGGGTACCTTGCAGTGTCTATTTTTCCCAATTATTGTATATGAGTACCTCATGAGGCCTAGTTTTCAGGACTCATACTGTGGATATGCCACTTTTATTTTGGGCCCCTAGCTTCACTTGAGGGGGGGTGTTAGAGTAGGTATTTACCCTAGCTGATGTTCACCTAGGTACTTTATTTACCTCATGTATTTTATCCCCACCCACTTATGTGTGAGGATATTTATTTTTTATTACTTAGATATTAGGAAGATATTATCTAGTTGTTATGACTAGTTATTTCCTAAATCTATGGTATTGAATATGTCTTTGATGACTAGTTCTTTCCTTGATTTATGGCTTGGTCTATGACCTTTAATGGTTCTTAGATTGATTTTCCTTTCCTATATAAGCAAGGCCCATTCTCATTATACTTGAGAGAGTTCCATAATAATATATGATATTACTGCTCTTTGTTTGTAAACTCTTTTGTAAAGTTATTCTGGTGAATTTATTTCATCTTATCAAATGTGGTGTGCTATGATCATCTGAGATCTTCAAGGCTTGGAATTATCTTCTTATCATTGCTTTCATTCACAAAAAATTTCAATCATTCTTCTTATTTAGAATCCCAATATAAAGTGATCAAGTCTCAAATTTCCTCACGAATCTGCAACTCTCCTCTCTTGGGTACTTTTCATCTCTTCAATCTCTCAACATCTTGACATAAAGAGCTCCTTACCTATCCTTTGGAGGCCATCCAAACTTCAAGCAGTTATTTTTGTAGTTCTCTGGTGTCAAATCATCTCTACTTCTACCATTGGAGACCATTCACGTTCTATCAATGTTCCATCTACATCTACAATCAACTAATCTTCCTGATGACACTATTATGTCACCTTCATCAACTATAATGAGGTATGTAACTTTATTTTAAATCATCAGTTCATTAATACATTAATTAAAATCATTTATCAATCTTTATCCCACATTCTCTAATTTTGTGTTATTTACACAACAATCACTGAAGATTCCCTCAATCACCGATGATCAGCTCCAATTGCTAGCAATTTTCCCAATCACCGGAGATTCCTATCTATTAGACCCCTTTACTATTGCATCCATCCTTTCTAACATTCAGACTTCAATTCTGATCAACATTCTACTTTTGTTAGTGTCTTTCAATCACATCAAGCTCCTTTGAGACATTTTCAACACTTTATTTTTCATCCAAAACAAACTTATCATCTCGTTTTCCTTTATGAACATATGCACATATCCAGGCACTAGCCTTTTTCATCATCCTATCTTTCCAGGTGCTTTTTAGACTTTATTGAGATCCATTGGGCCATCTATCACATTTTATCAATTATCTAAATCAGACACATCATTTTGTTTACCTTTGTAAGCGCATACAAGCATCTACATCCTCGCCCCTTTAAGGCATATTGTGATTCCCATACTCCCTTTGGATCAAGAATCATCATTAGACTAGCATATGTCCTTGGACCACATCAGTCCCTTTTCCCTTGCATTGTTATTTATATCCTTTGTTATCATTTTATTATTTGTTATCAATTCACTTTATCATTATCAGATTAATTTGTTGAATGTGGATTGACATCCTTGTAAGTAAGTACTTTGACTTTCTGAGGATTGGCCTTTTCTAGGAAATCTGCCATATATTTGTTTAATCCCGTCTTGTGTAGTGTCTATGATTACAGGTTTCTTAGCACGAAAGGAGATTATACCATTCTTCTACATATTGCAAATACAAATATTGACCATCAATACTCACGGGTATCTCTAAACCTCGTCATCTTAAGGTTAGGTAAGTCTTATTTTCTTGCTTATTAAGTTTAATTTGAAGAGGTAGGATTTATTCTCAACACACAATGTTGGATACCCTAGCCATTACATCTCAGCATGACATGTTGCATGAAGTTCTGGCACAACTCCCGCGTGCTGACCCAATTTTTCAAAAAACCTCATGTTGTTTTCAATATCTGTCAAGTAGAGGAGAAGCAAGTAAGGTTGTTGAAACCCCACCCTTCTATATATCCTTGATCATAAGTAAATATCTTGTTCACAATTGTATGATTGACTCAGACGCTAGCACTTATGTTATGCCAAAGAAAATTGTTGATGTCTTAGGCCTTAAGTATAGCCCTATGTCCAAAGGGGTCTTGCAGCTTGATGACTCAATTGTCACCACTCTAGAACTAATCAAGGATCTTGAGTTAACCCTTCATGCATATCCAAATCTAATAATAACTCAATATGTGTCAATCATTAACCTGCCTCCTTTGTTTGCCCTTTGTCTATCAAGATATTTTACTGCTAAAGTGGGTGATTACTTGTCTTTTGATTGGTCCCATATGTTACTAAGGACAAGGTATAGTACTTGGTTTACTATACAAGTTGAGCCAATATTTTCCAATCATGTTGATTCGTATGACCCATCCCCTCTCCAAGCTAATTTCCTAATCCAAGAAGGAAAAGTACAAGACTTAGTTTCAGAAGAGCAGCCTATTCCCCCTCTTTTTCCCAATCCGTTACAATATGAATAGGTTGAGAGACATCACAAATTTGATCCATATGATGAAGAGCTTAAAGCCTTTAAAACTGGCCTTGGTACATATTTTATCCTAGAAGAACTTTTGTTCCCAGGCACTCTCAAGAAAAATGAAGAAAATATTGGTCTATGGAAGTTATACTTTGATGGTTCCAGAAGAATAAATGAAATAGGTGTAGGTGTTGTTCTCATTTCTCCAAAGGAAGAGAAATTCTTCTTTGTGCACAGGATATAATTTGCTTTCTCCAATAATGTAGCAGAATATGAAGCATTGGTGCATGGTCTTCTCATTGTTGAAAAGAAAAATATCAAGGCGTTACAGATCTTCGAGGACACTGAGTTGGTTATCCACCAGGTCACAAACAAGTGCATGACAAAAAATAAGCTTCTCAAAGCTTATAAACATAGATTTTAGGACCTCCTTAAAGGTTTTGATGCTCTGAATTTGAAGGTAGTTCAAAGAAATATGAACAAAGAAGTAGATCAAATGGTTGTGCTCAGTTCGTAGTTCTCACCTACTGAGGTTTTTGTCAAAGGAAATACATAGCATGTTAAAATGGTAATCAGGACATCTATTCCAGAAAATAACACTAGCTAGAAGGTGTTTGACAGTTATGCACAAATTATTTACTTCATTCATAATGAAGCTAAATTATCTTTAAGCATGCAAGATAACTTGCATAACATCTATGGTGACTTAGTGATTCAACTGAAGACAAAGAAGTTTCCTAAAGGGTTAGTCACCTTAGAGAAAATGTTCAGCCTTGATGATGTGTTTAAGGGTGTAGAAAAGTATATGCAAGTGACAAAATAAGATTATACCCCAATCACTATTTCACATGGTAAGGATTTATTGCTCAATAAAGATTACACACATGGTGAAAAGAAGGCCTTCATATCTCTATTCCATAAATATAATGACATATTTTTATGGGATTATGAATAACTCAAAGGATTTGATCTAAGTGTTGCTCAACACTCCATTGACCATAATCCTAGCATTAAGCCCATCAGAGAAAATTAGATTATAGTAAATCCAAGGGTAGATACCCTCATGAGGAAAGAGTTGTCTAAACTCATTGAGGCGAAGATAATATTCACCATCAAGTACTCTACTTGGGCAACGAATATAGTTCTGGTATGTAATAAGAATGATGAAATCAGACTTTACGTTGATTTTAGAGATTTAAATAAGGCATCCTTGAAAAATCATTATCCTTTTCCTTCTATGGAGCAGATTCTACAGACTGTGGCTGGTGAGCAGAGATTTTCCATCCTGGATGGACATTCTAGTTTTAATCAAATCAAGGTTAATGAAGAGGATCAGTTCAAGACAACATTTACAACCAAATGAGGGACATATACATATCAGAATATGCCCTTTGGTTTTTCAAACACAGATGCAACATTTCAAAGATTCATGGACATTTCCTTTAAATGATATATCAATGAGTTCATCCTCGTCTACTTAGATGACATAATTGTCTTCTCAAAGCATGGTGCATATCACATGGTGCATTTGGAAAAGGTCTTTGAGAGATGCAGAGAATTTGGGGTGTCTCTTAACCCAAAGAAGTGAAATTTTTTTGTGGTGTAAGGAAAGCTTTTGGGCCATGTGGTCTCAATGTATGGAATCACTATTGATCATGAGTGCATTTCAACCATCCTTGTTCTCTCCCTATCGATGCATAAGAAATCCTTACAGTCCTTCCTAGGAAGAATAAATGTCATTCAGAGAGTTGTTCCTAACTTTTCAAAACTGGTGAGGCCCATCACCCTCATGCTCAAAAATGATATAGCCTTCAAATGGAAAATAGAAGGAAAATAAAGCATCAAAAAGATCAAGCAATAAATTTCTTGTGTGCCAACACTCATCAATCTAGATTACGCAGAAGATTTTATCCTTTATGCTTATAGAGCTAATGTGAGTGTTATTGTTGTCTTAACACAAGAAAATGAACAAGGACTGGAGCATCCAGTGGCTTTCTTTAGTTAAACACTAAATGATTATGAGTTGAAATATAGTCACACAGATAAATAGGTCTACGCAATCATGCATGTACTTATAATGTTTAAGAGTATGCTCGCCACAAATCATATCAAGGTGTTAGTTGTACACTTTGGTGTGAGGGACTTCATCATGGGAGAAAAAATCAGTGAAAAAAGAGTAATATGGGTGACCAAAATCATGGAGTTTGATGGTGACTATCAAATCCATAAAGTTTATTAGAGGTAGTGCACTCTACAAGCATCTTATTGAGGACACGTAGAATGATCAGGAGACTTCATTGTTTCTAGATGAAGAAATCCCACGCGCTAAACCTGAGAAAAGTAAAAATCCTAGCATGTACTGTTGGATGAAGGACATGATCACATTTCTTTCCTCTTGCACATATCCTCCTGATCTGAGAACAGTAAAGAAATGGCATCTAAGGCTGTAGTCTATTCCATTTGAACTAAACGATGGCGTCCTCTTCAAAAGAAATATTGATGGTGTGGTATTGAGGTGTATTTATGGTGCTCAATCTGAAAAAGTGTTGGCATAATTTCATGATGGATTCTCTGGTGGGAACTTCTCTGCCAAAGCAATAGTGATGAAGATCATCAAGATAGGATAATTTTTTCCTACCCTATTTGTGTAGGTACACAAGTGGGTCATGAAATGCAAATAATGTGCCTTCTTTGTAGGAAAGAATAAGTTGGCAGTGTTTCCCCTCTGTCTAATCCAAGTGGATTGGCCTTTTACATAATGGTATCTTGACTTCATAAGCATGATCAATACTCCTTCAAACATTGGGCACAAATGGGTATTGACAGTTATGGATTACTTCACTAGATGGAAAAAATTTGTTACACTCAAGGAATCAACTGAGTCAGTCATCCTTGACTTTCTAGAAGGTATTTTAACAAGGTTTGGCATTCCTCAGACCATTATCTCTAATAATGCAAAGGCTTTCCTTAGCACAAAAATTTATGATTTGGCTCTTAATCTTGGTCTCTATTTGAAGACCTCTTCCAACTATTACTCTCAAGGTAATGGTCTAGTAGAGTCAACAAATGAAAATCTAATTAGAATCATGAAACAGAAAATAAATATCAACAAGAGGCAGTGGTATACAAAGGTCTTCTACATGCTCTGGGAAAACAGAATCATAGTGAAGAAGGAAATAGGCACTTCTCCTTACAAGCTTGTTTATGGAAAGGAAGCCAGACTTCCTTTATCTCTCAAAATACCTTCATTAGAGATTTCCCAGTAGCTAGAGTTTGAAGGCGCAAATCAGAGGGAAATGAGAATGGAAGAGTTTGTTGAAATTAAAGAATTGAGAAACTATGTCATGGTCAAGCTAGAACAACATCAACAAGTAACAAAGAAATGGTTTAATAGAAAGGATAAACCTCAAGCTTTAAAATTTGGTGACTTAGTCTTAAGATGGGATGCTGACACAGCTAAACAAGGATGTCATTAAAAGTTTGGATAACTTTGGAGTGGCCCATACACCATCAATTCTTGCAAGGAGGCTAACTCTTTTGAGTTATCTCACCTTGATGGGAGCACGCTATCAATCCTAGTCAATGGGATTTATCTCAAACCCTTTCGTTAAGTATGTTGCATCTTTGTAAATATTAGAATAGTTTCAATCCCTCCAAGTACATTGCACACACGTTGTTTCATTTTTATATAGTTATTTCTTCTCACATTTTTCCCATGCGTGCTCTTCTTTTGCTTCCAGGATGTCAAAAATATTCCAATAGTTTTCAATAGTTTTGCAAGATTTGGAATAGAGTTCAGGAAATGCTACAAGTGACTTCAGGGGTAATTCTTCAAGTTATATATCAGAAATTTAAATTTCAGGTAGACTCCATGCCCCATAGATACTTTTAAGGCTATTGATATCCTTCATCTAGCAAGAAGATGGCCCCAAAAGTCACCAAAATGTTATCCAAAATAATTCCCCTAGTTATTTTGAAAAATTACATCCCCATTCTAGTTCTGAGGATCAAATATCACAGGTTGCACACACTTTGATTATCCCCTTGATACAGTTTCCTTGGTTGGAGTTCCTCACACGCCCTTTTGCATTGTTCTCCTCTCATTCACCTTCTACTTTATTTCTCCATTCCTCTATATTATTCCATTTTCCTAACGTGCACTCCTTGTGCATCTTCCTTCTTCCTAGTAATTTGTGCACCCTTCATAAACACCCTTGACTTGCTTTCAAAATGGCTAAGTCCCTTGTGCATTTCCTCCATGCCCCTACCTTTCTTAAATGTTATGCCCCACTTGCATACTTGTCTCATAAAAGTATACGTATTCTACATGCAACACTTCTACGTGCTTATCCTTTGTTATCTTCTTTTGCATATCCTTCTCTCATGTGCACCCCTACGCCTTCCTCCACGCTAGTTATTGTGCTGCGTGGAAACCTAATAGACTTGAGTGTGCTACACGCAACCTATTAAAGCATGCCAATAGATTTCCAAATGATTGCAATTCATTGTTATACGGAACGTGGTAGAAATGAAAAAACAAATGAATAATTTCCTGACCCTTCAGCCAATCAGCACATGCCATGTGTCATTGTATGTCTAGCTCGTACTACAAACCTTATATCATCATAAATTTTGTTCCAGAGCTTGGATTAATGCACGGTTGGTCTTGTTGGAAAGCTTCTAATGTGAGCTAAATTCTATATCATCCAAATTCAAATGTTGGATGGAATTAGTATGTGAGAAGAAGGTAAAACACGTTTTTAGCCATTAATGTAGAATATGATCAGCTCAATCACCAAATTTTATTCAAATTTTACCTCCTTCCTATACAAGAAAAATAGATATGGGGAGGCGTATTTGTCAGCTTTGCAGGTGGATTTGCAGGAATTCAATGTTTTTTGTTGGTGGTTTGATTTCAAATTTGAGTTTCCCTCTTCTTCTCTTATTCTTCTCTCCTCCTATAAATTTAAGAACCTTGATCATTACATGGTTAGTGATTATTGTTGTTAAACCCTTTGGTTTTCTAAGGACTTCAATTCTCTTCATATTAAAATTCAAGCCTTCTGATCTAGATTTTGCATGTGTATATCAGCCTCATACACCCTTGTAATCAACTATGCATTTTGGAAGTAATGAAAGTTAGTTTTGTGGTTACTCTCTGCCTTAGCTTATTTTTATTATTCTCCTTGTCTCTCTCTTGCATTGTGTGTTTGTTGTGTCTCTCTCTTATTGTGCCTTATAGAATGAAAGGGTTGATGTGTTATAGACTGTGATGCGTGTGTTTATCCTCTCTATGCATATTTTCCTTCCTTTTCACTTAAGCCAATTGTGTTCATTTACCCTATTTTTGGTGTTATCACCTCTCTTAGATTACTTTTCCATGTCTGCATCCTTCTAGCTATGTTCCCTTGGCATGATTAGTTTAAAATTTGGTTTCATCTTTAGGAGTAGTTATTAAAGTAGAAACGGGTAGATGAATTGGCCTTCTTTGGAGGTCTATCTCAAGCGCGCAAGGTCCCACAACTTGGAAATAGTAATATGTTGCCTCAATGACCTAGTTCATCTTGATATGGGATGAGTACAGTTTAAGCTCTAACATGTATCTGGAAATGTTATCCATATCCTCTTCCTCATGTCATGATCTTATTATTAATTTGTAAAATTCTTTTTTATACTCTTTAACACGTATTTCTTCTTGCTTCAAATTTTGTAACTTTTTGAATAAATTGGTCTAATGGTCACTAGGTAGAAACAAGACTTTCAATTTGGCTACCATCATATCCCATGATTTAATCCTCCCTTTTCCTTTCTTTATCCTTTCATCTTGTATGAAATCCCAGCAAATTATTGCATGACCTTTTATCCTTTTACAAGAAAATTTCATGTTATTTTCTTTAGTAACATTCTCATATTCAAAATATTTATATAAGGTGGTAATTGAAAGGAACGATAAGAAGATTATTCCAAGTCATGAATATCTCAAATGATAATAACACACCACATTGAATAAGCTAAAAGGAATTCACCATAATAACCTTATAAAATGATTTGCAATCAAAGAGCTAAAATATTCGTTATCCATTTTTTACACCACTACAAAATGGATAACTTAATAGGTCTAGGAATTGACAGCTAATTGAGGCATGATTTATAATTTACAAGGGATCTTGTGGGTTGGCTCGGCCAAGTTGGTCTCCATGCGGGGTGATATGGCAAGTAGAGATGAAGGACCAAGCTGGTGTAATCTCATAGATTTGTGTAGATTACGAGTTTTAATGTTTGTTGGTAGCATTTTATGTTATCAGATGGTAGCAGGAATAGATGTTATCGACCAGTAGCAGGAATATATGTTATGCTATCGTCTGGTAGCGGGATAAGGTAGGAAAGAAAAAATTGGCGTAAATACTACCGGTTGATAGAATCTTAGAATGCTACCAACTAGTAGCATGTATGGATGCTACCAGATGGTAGCATGGTGAGGACCCAATGGTAATATTGGCACATGATGAAGCAGCCGCTAGTATCATTTTAAATGTTTCCAGCTATTTGTATTTTTGGTGCTACCAACTAGTAGCACAAAATCGATAAGGATAATTATTTGGGTGATAACAAGGGAATCAGTAGCATTTGTATGGATACTACCGGCTGATAGAATATTTTACACTACCAGCTGGTAGCAGAAAAGAAAGCATTTGTGTCATACTGAAGAAAGGTACTGGTAGTAGGGAAAACATGTTATCGGTCGATTGCATTTATGTAACTAGTCGACAACATGGTAATTAATGGAAGGAAGACTATCGGTCGATAGGAAAACATATGCTCTCGGCTGACACTAGAGAGATGATACTGTCTAGGAGTTAAATTAAATGCTACCAAATGCATGTAGGAATAAACCAGACATTAAGGGAAGTAGTACAGAGTTTGTTCAAGCACCATTTTAATGAGGTATAGTACCTATGACTACCCATGCAATCAAATATGGATTCTCATACCTATTTAATGAAATTTGTCAGTTGGTGAGGAATTTCAAGGATCTTCATCTATATATTATAAAATTCACCTCATTTTGAGGGGGGGACATTCTGGAATGTAAAGGAACTATGTCAAAATTATTCTAACACATTTGTGAGCTGCAGGCCTCGAACTTGGGCATTTTTGCAAAGAATTCTTACCTTGTGCCTATGTTGTAATGGATTGTGCATCATTTTAAGCAATAAAATCAGTGTTTTTTGGATTTTTTCACCCTAGCTCGAGTTGTATTACATTATTTTCCTTATGTCACATTTGCATGTATATTATACATATTGTGTTCTTTTGCAGGATTCAAATTCATTGTGCTCCACAAAATTATAGGTTTGAATGCATTCTTTGAACTATGGTACTTATGTCTACCCTCTTCTACCTCATTTTCTCCACTTTCACTCAATAGGAATCTCTCTAGTCTTTTTCTTGGTGTTATCACCTCCCCTAGTTTAGGAATTTGATTTTATGCATCTCTCTCTTCTCTGGTCTCTTAGAAATCTAGGTTAGTGTTAGAATAGTTACATCTCCCTTTCTAGAGTAGTTTTAGTATTAGAATTAGGTGGAGGAACTAGCCTTCTCTGGAATTCTGTCTCAATTGAAAGGGTCCCACACCTTAAACCAATCCCATGTTAGTCAAAAGTAGAGATCTGTAATGTGCAAATCCTAAGGTGCTACTTTTTGACATGACCGTTTTGGCACTCTCGGTGGGACAGAAGTCAATTCTTCCATGTTTATCAAGATTGAATGTGTGTCTTGGTGAATTTTTAGCCTTTAGAGGATATATAATAGCACATCTGGTGACTCCCAGGATCATATTTTTGTAGTTTTAGTAGCCAAAGTTTCTCAAATTCATGAGAAGGATCCAAACTAGGTCTAGAATAAGAGAAGAAGGGATATTTGAATACTTGTAGCTATCTCCGGGCAGAGGAAGACAAGTTTAGATATCTCCATCTCCACCAAATAGAACCTTATCAACACCCATCTGATAGGCCATTTCTTCAATCCACTAGAGTTCGTAAACCAATTAGAATGGTTGCACAACCACTGCCAAATCCATTTGTAAATTTAACAAGTAGCAGTCCATTTTCCCTCAATGCACAGAATCCAATTCTTGTGGCAGCATTAAAAACATCCCATTCTTCAATGGAGAGAATCATATAACCCCAGTTGATCATATTTGGGATATTACAAATGCTTGTGCCATACATGAGATTGTTGATATGGATGTGGTAGTGAAACTTCTTGCTTCTCATTTCAAATTAAAATCTCTAAAGTAGTTCAGAATCTTAGCAGCATCATCAACTCATAACTGGAATGAGCTATACATGGCTCTTTGTAATCAGTTTAGAGAGAGGGGAGATAATCTATCTCTTTTGGAGTAGTTGACTACTATCAAAAGAGCACCAAATGAGCAGATGGTTGATTTCAATTCAGATTTTAAAGGATGTGGGATAGGATCCCAATTTATGTAAGACCAATGGCTAAAGGTGGATTTCTCTACTTCTTTAGTGCTCTATATTATGATATATCTATTATGATATAATCTATGGGAGGGATAACTTTACCAGGAACTTATGTCATAGCCATTAGAGCTAAGAATTGCCTAATTTAATCTGGTAAATATGTACCTAGTCCATCTATGCCTATTTATCTAGAAATGGGGAATCCTAGTTCTAGTCAAACTCATGCATTAGCCCCTATTCCTACCCCTAAAAATCAAAGTTCTAATGAATATTTTACTTCTTCTTCTAGCACCTCAACTGAACTCCAGGAGGTCATGAAACAATTACATAATATAGGGAATGAGTTGATGACCCTCAAGAGCTAACAACATTAGAATTTTAGACCTTATCATCCTTAGTACCAACCTAATAAACCCTCATATTAGCTTAATAGGCCTCCTGCTCATGCTGCCAACCAGAACCAAGGACAACCTTCCACTGCTAGACCATTTGAACAAAACAATCATAATGCAGCTTCAACATCTAGAGCCTTGGTTCTAGTTCAAAACAACCTTGCACAGGAATATGAATGGTGTTTCCCTTGTGGACAACCCCATAATCAGGCAACATGTTTCAATGGTATGTTAAATCAGGATCTAATGGTACAGAGTGTTTATGTTGCAAAAGAAACAAATGAATGAGTAAATCAATAGTAAGCAAACACACAAGAGGCACCCCAGAATGATACTTCATTTGTAAACTAGAAAACAGAGGATTTCAATGGAGTTAATCAGCCTCATTTTCAAGGTGTAATGGCTAACAAAAGGTTTAGGAAGAGGGATATGGTTGAAGAGAAGTCATCATATTCAAATGTTTCTCAAGCTTATATCACACTTCAGAGAGTTATTAACTCAAATACAGTCCCAAATCCACAAAATCAACAAAAATCACCAGTTGTATCAGGTCACGTATAAGATAAAGTAATACCAAACAAAGGGCAACAAAAAGATAGTCCATCTCCATTCAACATCATCAGTCAAATGAAGAAAACAAATTTAAGCATCTCTATGTGGGAATATTTGAAAATTCCAAGATAGATATTGAAATGTAGAGCTTTCACCTGCTAGTCCCACCAAGTGTGCCAAAACTATTATGTCAAAATTATAGCACCCCCCGAATGACTGAGTTGGGAATGGGGCATTCAGTGTAATCTGGATAACATGGGTCCATCTCTCAAGTTATGGGACTTGCAAACCTGAGATGGACCTCCGGAGATGGTTGGCTTCCTCTACCTAATCCTAAAGCTAAAATACTCCTACTGTAAGAACAACACATAACTAACCCTACCCTAAAAATATGACAAAGAGACAGGGGGAGAGAGAGTGCATAAAAATGGAAATCCTACACTAAGGGTGGTGATAACACCAAGAAAAGGGGTGATATTCTACTGAGGGAGGAAGAAGAGAAAAAAATGGTTGGGAGAGGTCAGGTGAATGTGACATAGACCCAAATCCTTAGTCGTCATCTACACTTCATGGAACACAACCTCATGAACTTGTAAATGAAAGAATCATGCACATAATACAACAATACAATAGAGAGGAAAGAGAAAAACAATAAAAATGAGATAGGGTTGAATAAATACCACAAAATATGATTTTTATTACTTGAAAACATGCACAGACTATTTACATTTGATGCACAGAGGCATAATTACATTACTAGGCCCAAGAGAAGGCTCGCAGCTCATTGGAGTTGAGGAAAAAATATGCCAGGGTTTCTCCAGCTTCTAGAATGTCTCATCTAAAAATGAGGAGATCGAGCTCTTTATATAGGAAAATTTTTCACCCACTCTCATTAAAGAGGTATTAGCACCCATACAAATTCACTTACCAAGGGTACTTCTGTCAAATGAAGACATGGGTGCCATACCACATTAAATATGGTTGTTGATATTTCATTCACCCACCTACCTTCACCTTGCCTGGGACTTGTGATCCGTCCAACCATGTGACCCATCCAAATATTATCTGTATAATTGTGAGTCGTCCAACCTCACAACCCATCTAACCCTGTGTGTTACCTGACCTCGACCATCCAGCCTAGGGGATTGGACATTGTCTAACTTTGCTAACCAACCTAGGCATTAGACAACATCTATATATGTCAACGATTCACTCAACCATCCTTGCGACCCGTCCAACTCCTATCTGTACGCATCCCACTATGTAACCTGGCCAACTCATGTATCCAACATTGTTTTGTCCAACCTGAGGGGGTTTTACATCATCCAACCTATCTGTACACCACACCGCTGACCAACTTGGACATCCATATTACTTCATACGATGTGTCACCCATCCAACCTAGGCTTCCAACTAGTCTTCCAACCCATCCATCCATCCATTCGTCCAACTATTGTCCAACCCAAGCATCTAACCTATCCATCCAACCTAAGTGTCTAACCTGGTCATCCAACCTGGCCATCCAACCTAGTCATCCACCAACTTGACCCTTCACCAAGTCATCAGAGTTAAATCGTAAGCTATATTTCTCCTAATGGGGTTGAAATTGATGATTGTCTACATGTTTTTGAATTTGAATGGATAAGTCTGTTTATATTGAATTGTCCAAATTAACCTAGGGGGTAAATTTTGGATAACAATGGTGACCTCTTGGGGACATCTGCCTATTAGATGAAGAGACTAGTAGCCTCGAAGCATCCATTGGCATGGAGTCAAACTCGACCCTACAAACTGATCTATTTTTTTGAAAAGTTTTCCCTTAGGCTCACATGAACTTAGCATCTGGAGTGAAATATCCTTGGCCTACTCTTAAATATGACTTTGGGATTTTGGATAAAACTTGTACATTTCTCCCAAAATTATAAATTTGACCAAGGCAAGGACACAAAGAAACTTGGACCTATAACTGATCCATTAGATTTGAATATATGCACTATGAAAACTGCCCCAAAATCTGATTTTTCTCCTTACCACTGCCACTTCTGATGAATGGATCATGCGAGAGAAAAAACACACCATAAAAAAATATTTACAAAGCGGAATAGCATACATGTCCCAAGTGGGACATGCAAAGTGTGCACAAGCACTTATATTGTTGAAAACAAACCTACCTACCCTACTATAACCAAAGATAAAGGGAGCTAAAAAAAACCTACAATAGGTTGTGAGAATTAGCTACCCTTCCTCACAAAATGGGGCCATGTGACTGATTTTGTAATAGACATGGCCATGTGCACGAGTGAAAAACTTAAAAGAGGCCAATTCTCCACCCAACTAACCAAAGTATCAACATTAATCAAAAATACCTCCTCAAGCTTCTCACTTCTTAGATCTTGGAGGCTTTGATGCTAACCTTTAGTGCTTTAAATCTCTTCCTTATGCTCGGAAATGAGCATGTCTGGATGTGGCTTCTCCTTTGGCTCCAATGAAGCCAAGTACCTGATGGGCCACGGTCTGATCTGTTGTATTTTCCCACTGCTCTAAATTTTAACCTTCATGATGAGGCCTTCTTGCAAACCTCCTTGAATGGATTTGTTTATATGCTGATGTTGGCCTTCTTGTGCATCTACAAATAGCTATTCCTCTACCTCGATGACTGATTTAGCAATGGTGTCATTCTTACTTCCTTCTCCTTCCTTGACCACATGGAACTACTTCTCAACATGTAGTTTCTTAGGATTTCTTGCAGCACCTGATGAAATAATTTGCGGGTTGCTACAAATTTTTGAAGCTTGTCGCTCACTTGGGAGTTCCTCCTCCACTTTAATACCAATACTATCTACACATTTTTCCTCTTCCTCCAATATGAATTTTGATAAGTCAAACTCCTCTAGTTGTTGCTCTTGAGGACTATCCTGGGCAATGAGGTCTTCTTGAATGTCCTCCTCCATCACAGGTTCATCAACTAAATCAAACCCTAGAAATTAGATCAAAAAACTCTCAATGATGTCATCATCATTTAGGGTCTCTAAATATGACTTATTTTCCCCTGTGTGATCCTCTCCTTGAAAATTTGGAGCAGATTCCTCCTCTTCCTTCACTGATTTTTCAGCCAATGATGGATCTACAATCTCTGAGTCATGGACACTACACTCTAAACACACAAAATTTTGATCTTCCTCTTCTTCTTTCTCTACTTTTACTATAACCAGATCAGCTTTTACCACCTGTTATTCAACCTTGACCATCTCCATAGGTCTGACTAGCAAGGGGATATTTTTTATTCCTAATTTTACATCCCAACTCCTCAAAAATGTTGTCATTTCTTCTCTTCTAGGCTATTCTCTTTGATTTTCCTCCTGACTGGTATGTTGAATTTTCTCTTGACATGGACTTGGGATTGTAAGAGGAGGGGTGGGTTGGGTCACAACTCATGTTTACATTGTTGGTGGTGGAGGGGAGGGTCTTAAATTTTTCTCTTATGGAGGGCACTTGGGTTTAGAAGGGAAAAGGGAAGAAAACCTGAGATGAGATGGAAGACTAGAAGATGGAGAAGCAGAATCCACAATGGGGGCAACAAGTGAGAATCTTGGAAATGGGGATTTGAGTTGAGATCATTTATATTGTGGAATGGGGATATGGATGTGAGATAAAAATGCGGGGGTTTCCCATTGACAGGATTGGTCGTCCTTGTCAACAAAATATCCTACCTTTAGGATCCACTTTGTGAGCCTTGGAAACTTCTCAACTATGAAATCAAGCTTTTGTTACAGATTGTAATAGCTTGGAATAGGGCCTACACATGGAAAATGGGTCCTAAAACCAATCTCACATTCGTGTATTTGAGTCACAACACTTTGATGTGCCATTTTTACCTCCAATTCTTGGACCTTCAAGTGCAAGATCCTCAGGTGTAGGACAACCTCCATAATCTACATACCCTTGGTCTTGGAAACCTGCATAATTTGGTGGGTAACCAAACTGATCTATATTCCACTCATAGGGGTATGCCCACTATTTACTTTCATTGTAGTATGGAGCCATAGGTGGCTAATAATACCCTGAGAATATATGTTACGAATGTGGAGGTATGTCTAAATGGAATTGTTACTGTTGTAAGTGAGAATTCCATGAGGGGAATGAAGTCATGATTGCAGAACTTCATGGATGGAAGAAAGTGGAAAGTTGTGGAAGTAAAATTAATGGAAATATATGGAATGGGGGAAGGTGTGTAACTCAGAGAGAGGTTTGTTGACCAAATGGATTCGTCAGATGTGTTTGCGCATGTGCCTCCAAAGGCTAAAATTCTGACAAGAACGCATTAACTTGCCGAAATGAAGTTTGTTCTATATGTTGAAATACACACCTCAAAAATATATTCTAACTAAGATCCACAATGGAACATGTGTGAAATGTAAATCTTTCACCTACTAGTTGCACCAGGCATTCCAAAATTATTATGTCAAAATTACAGCACCCCCCAAATGACTGAGTTAGGAATGGGGCATTCAATATAATCTGCATAACATGGCTCCATCTCTCCAGTTGTGGGACTTTTGAACCTGATATGGACCTCCAGATAAGGTCGGCTTCCTCTTCCTAATCCTAATGCTAAATTACTCATAATGTAAAAGGAACACCTAACTACACATATCTTAACAATTCCAAGGAGATAGGGACAGAGAGAGTGTATAAAAAGGGAAATCCTACACTAAGGGGGTGGTGATAACACTAAGAAAATGGGTGATATATTCTACTGAGGGAGGAAGAAGAGGGGGAAAAGGGTTAGGATAGGTCAGGTGAATGTAACACAGACCCAAATCCTTAGTCGTCATTTACACTCCATGGAACACAACCTTATGAACCTGCAAATGAAAGAAACATGCATAGAATACAACAATATAATGGAGAGGCAAGAGAAACATAATAAAAATGAGATAGGGTTGAAGAAACATTATAAAACATTATGTTTATTTCTTTAAAACATTCATAGACCATTTACATTTGATGCACAAAGGCATAATTACATTGTTAGGCTAAAGAGAAGGCTTGCATCTCATTAAAGTTGAGGAAAACATTTCCACAGTTTTCCCATCTCCCATAATGTCTCTGTAAAAATGAGGGGTTTGAGTCCATTACATAGGAAAATATCTAACCTACCCTTATTAAAGAGGTATGGGCACCCATACAAATTCACTTCCTGATGGTACTGTTGTCAGACGAAGACGTGGGCGCCATACCCCATTAAATATGATTGTTGAGTTATCATTCACCCACCTACCTTCACCTTTCCTAGGACTCATGAGTTGTCTAACCATCTGACTCATCCAACTGCACTGTGTAACTGCCAGGTTGACCAACCTCATGACCCATCTAACCTTGTGCACCACTTGACCTTGACCGCCCAACCTGGGGGGTTGGACACCATCTAACCTTTAGGCCCTACATTTTTGTGGTTGCCAACCAACTAAGCCATCGATCCCAATGTCATCCAGCTTGATGGGGTTAGAATTTGTTCAACTTATCCATACGTCACTGACCCATCCAACCATGAGCCCGTCACTACACTACCATAATAGTCATCCGACCAACCGCTAACCAACTCATCCATCCATCTCAACCAACCAACCTAGATGACCAACCTGGTTCCCATATGATGAGTCACTTGTCTAATCCAGGCATCCAACCTAGCCATCCAACCTAGCCATCTAAACTAGCCATCTAATTCAGGCATACAACCTAGCTGTCCAACCCAGCCGTCCAACCTAGTCATCCATCCTAGGAATCCAACTTAACCATACAACCTAGGCATCCAACCTGGACATCCAACCAAGGTGTCCAACCCAAGCATCCAACCCAGCCGTCTAACCTAGCCATCCAACCTAGTTGTCCAACCCAGTGAACTTTTAAAATTTCATAATGAGTTTAACCACCAACTCGAACAGAGAAAATCAGCTAATAAGAAAAATGGGTTATCTTTTCTATTATGATGGGGTTGAAATTGACGGTTGTCCACACATCTTTAAATTTGAATCGTTAAGTCTGTTTATAATGAATTATTAAAATTAACCCAGGGGGTAAATTTGGGATAACATGTTCAAGCAGCAGGAAAGGTGCAGGAGGAGAAGCAATGCTTATATCTCCCAAAGGTATGAAATATTACTCCACTTTCAGATTTTAGTATAGTATCTCAAATAACACAGCTGAGTATGAAGCATTAATCCGAGGATTACATTGGGAAAGGATAAGGGGTATCAAGAACTTGTAAGTTTTTTGGGATAGTGAGTTGGTTGTAAATCAAATTAGAGGGCTCAATACTTCCAAAAATGATCTCCTAAAGGGATATAAGAATAGGGTATGGGATCTCATAGAGTACTTTGAGGCATTCAACATTAATTCCATTCCAAGGAAGAAAAATGAAGTTGTGGACAGGCTTGCAGCAATTGGAGCAACATTTGACGTGGTTGAAAGTATTAAGAGAGATAAATTATAGCCTCATATCAAATTAGTGAAAAGGCAAGCTGTTCTTGACAATAATGAAAATTGGCAATTGTTCGAGAGTGACCAACAAATCATCAATTTCCTCCAAGAAGAATTTGAGTTCTCTTCCAAGAATCAGGACAAACTAGAAAGATAATATGGGGATCAAGTAGTCCATATAAGAACAAAACAACTCCCAAAAGGTTTGGTGACTCTAGAGTCAATCTTCACTCTTAATGACCAGTTTCGTAAGGAGAAAGTAAATATCCAGGTCAAGGGTGACTGTATGTAATGAAAAGTTGCAAAACTATGGAAATGAGATTATAGAACCTCAAAGCTTTAACTAACTCAACTATGCACCATAAGATTAGAGCTAAACAAGAAACTATCTATTTACATGTATATATAAATTTGAAACAAACATTCAAACCCTATCATATCTAAATATCTCTCTACTCCATAAAATCTTAATGAAATTGAACCTAGTTAGATTCTAAGCAATCAAATTGTGTGTTGTTTTACTCCTAAACATAGTGAAGAGATTTCTCCAAGTTGGCTACATGGCCAAGATTTATATCTTCCCTTACTAACTATATTTGGAGTGGATGGATGCAAGATGGAGGAGCTCTTAATAATGGAGAATGTCCAAGATCCAAATGTTCTATAGCTTAAAGCTATCACAAATGATTTATAATTCCAAGATCTCCAAATATGAGAGAGAAGGACCATTTGAAAGGAAATCCTTAGGCTTGTATTTATAGTTTTGGTTTGGGAGGATTTGGAATTTGGGTGCATGTGGGACAAAAGCTAAAAAGTACTTTTAGATTAGATTAGGATAAAAATGCTTTAGGCTTAGTTAAGCTAGGATTAGGCTAGTTAAACTTGATTAGTAAGTTATTAGAGACTCATTGAGAGTTGGGAGGGGTCTGGATAACCATTTATGACTGATAGATAGCCTAAGAAGCCAATAGAAGTGGTCGAGAGAGAACTAGGGAGGTTCTGAATGGTTGAAAGGAGGAATGTTTAGATAATAAGAGAGGTATTAGCCAAATAAGCTGATTATATGAGGAATACAACCAAGGTGTCGTAAATGGGCATCCGAGAAAGGAGCGAAGAATAGAGAATTAATGAAGTTTCATCAATTGGTTAAATTGGAGGAAATGCTAAGTGTAAGCATATTTAGGTATCTACATTTTCCCCTCTTTGGGGTGGCGTAAGTGACGTCACTTCAAAGAAAGTAGAAGATCATAAACAAGAAGAATAATTTTAAGGGATAGAAGAAAGATGAGTAGAATGAAGGATGCCCCCTCGATTGTTGAAGGGGTGATAGAAGAACTCGATTGCCGATCGAAAAGATGAAAAAAAGAGAACAGAAGAAAGAATAGTATGAAGAAAAGAAAGGAGATATAGAAGAAAAGGAGTATGAGGAAGGGGGAATGAGCTAACAACCATACAGTGCCTTCTAAACAAATTTATTTTTCATCATATTGCTAAAGATCTTCATCATCGGTCCTTATTAAAAATAATGAACAAAAGTGTAGTATGACATGAAAAATCCATATACGAACAAATGTCCATTAACAAAAACACCAACTCCATGCAACATATAAAATGCAATGCAATACAAGAAAGTAAACAAGCCAAACTAAAAGAGAAACATAATGTAATGTTTTTGTTATCGAGCTTCAGTTCCAACCTATACAAATTAATGAAAAGGGTTGATGATGGTGCCCCAAGCAATGATTCATGCAAAGGAAATAACGGAGGACACTTGGGTCTGATAAAAAAGCAATGTGCACTACAAAACAGTATCAGGAAACTTGTTGTGCCCTAGAGTACAGACGAAGTAAGTAGCCTATATTTTTTTGATGGAGGTAGATCAAGATGATCCACGAGTCATTTATGATGAGAACAAACAAGAACCAAAGAGTGACATTTTGTAGGATGATTTTTTTATTTTTAGAAGTTTTCTAAAACATATTTGAATGTTTTTTATTTTTCTAACATATTTGACTATTCTGATTTTTTCTAACATATTTGAATGTTTTTTATTTTTCTAACATATTTGAATGTTTTTTTATTTTTTTAGTTTTCTGAAGCTATGTACAGGAAGATGAGGAAGTGTGGATGACCCTATCAATAGATGGGATGCACAAGGGAAAAAGGCCACATGCGGATAAGAAAGGTGAAGATGTGAAAATGCCTCGACGATTAGGTGGGAGTATTCAAAGGCAAAATCTTCACAGGTAGAAGCGGGACCCAAGGCCATTATCGATAGGTTCAACACGATGATGAACATAAACCAATGAAGTGCTGGGAAGAAGAAAGGATTCCCCCAGCGTAATTTGGCCTAAAATCACATGATAGAAAGGAAGCAGGAGATGGTTTTTGTGAAAGGGGACAAAGGTGTCTATAAACATGACAAAAGGAATCTTATACACATGGATGTTCTGAACGAAGTAGAAGAATGATGTGAATGATATGAATGTAGCTTAGAATCCTCATGATGAAGAAGTGATTAGCCAAAGGCACAAATCATGAGACAAGATAAGGACTAAGGAAAGAGTCTAAACAAGGTGCAAAAATGACACTTGGTAACATACTAATCATGTTCAGTCATAGAGATCCGATGTGTGTAGGTGGAAATTTAATTACCTCTTGAAGGAAAAATTTAATAGACAACAAGTGAAGACACCCTAGCCAATGTGTAGGAATGATTTATTTTGATAGGTGATAGGTGATTTGTGAATGAAGGGTGGAAGGATAGCCATACATTGCTCTTCTACCAGCTAGGTGTCCATAGCCCTGAAGGAGATGTATTTGATTCTAATCACAACATTTCTCTACTACCAGTCAAGCATCCATAGCCCCGATAGAGATTATTGGAAATACCCCAAGAGAGAGTTATATATCAATTTGCTTCTGCTTTTAGCTTTTGATTTATTGATTGATTTTGATTCTGTTTCTTTCTGAAAACTTATTTCAGTTCTCTTGTTTAACAAGGGGTTAAGAACCATAGCTGGCTTGATGAAAGGAGGTGGAAGTGGTTGTGATGACGACATTGGCTAGTGTCAACAAATATGTCAAAAATTTCATCACAACAAGTTTATTAGTTGTTGAATGTGATAGGATCTCTAAGAGGTCAGTCGTTCTTTAATTTACCAAGGTGATGAAAGACTAAGTTCAAACAGATACCATAGAGATAAATTTCACAAAATGAGTGCGAATAGGGTAACCAAAATATCACCGAAGGGATGAAAATGGTAGGAAAAATTGCAGAAGAATAATAAGGAAGGGAAGAAAGAAACATCCATGTGTACGTAATACCTAATTGCAATGTTTGATCTTTGTACCTTTGATTTTAGTATGTTTTCTCAATTTTTTGTATTTTTGAATTTATTTGATGTTTAGATTTTTGATGGTTTTTTGAAAGGTGGGAACAACAGAGTCACTCTGCTTGGTAATATCCAACAACAATGTTTGTGACTTCCTTAATAAAAGATACTAGGCATGTTTACTTATCAATCATAATGTTTTCTATGATCTCAATGATCGAGATGAGCTTATACTCAACAAATGATCGTGATTTATCTTGAAACATGGATTGTTCATGTGGGATCTTGAATTCCTGATTTATAGGTTTATGCACTTTGCGCCATACTTGATGGTTATGTTGGTGTGCGTTCTTGAATTGTGATTGATTTTAAATTTTGAGATTGTTCGAGTTGTTGTTGGGATCTTTCGATCTCTTGTAAGTTTTGACCTGATTTTGATTAAGAAACTATTTGGGTTTCTTATAAGCTAACACGTGACCTATCTGATCTCGAGAAGGAGAAGAAAGAGAATGTTTATGATTGATGGTAGGAACAAAAGAAATGATAGTGGTCTTGCCCCAGTCATTGGTAGAGGGATGGAGAGGATACAGTCCAAGAAATGAAGAGGATGGGATACAATGAGGTGAGCCACTAATAGAATATGATGAAGGACTACCTAAATATTCTTACACTTATCATTTCCTCCATATTCAACCAATTGATGACACTTCGTTAATTCCCCATTCTTCGTTCCATTCTCAAATACCCATTTACAACACCTTCTTGGTCGTAATCCTCCTATAATCATCTTATTTTTTTAATACATCTCTTATTAGCTAAACATTCCTCCTTTCAACCATTCAAAACCTCCCTAGTTCTCTCTAGACCACTTATGTTGGCTTCTCAGGCTGTCTATCAGTCACAAATGGTTATCCAAACCCCTCCCAACTCTCAATGAGTGTCTAATCACTTACTAATCAAATTTAACTAGCCTAAACCCTAGTTAACTAGCCTAATCCTAGCTTAACTAAGCCTAAATCATGTTTATCCTAATCTAATCTAAAATTACATTTTGAGCTTTAGTCCCACATGCACCCAAATTCCAAATCCTCCTAAACCAAAAACTATAAATGCAAGCCTAAGGATTTCCTTTCAAATGGTCCTTCTCTCTCATATTTGGAGATCTTGGCATTAGAAATCATTTGTGATATCTTTAAGATATAGAACATTTGGATCTTGGCCATACTCCATTATTAAGAGCTCCTCCATCTTGAATCCATCCACTCCAAATATAGTTAGTAAGGGAAGATCTAAAGCTTGGCCATGTAGCCAACTTGGAGATATCTCTTCACTATGTTTGGGAGTAAAACAACACACAATTTGATTTCTTAGAATCTAACTAGGTTCACTTTAATTAATTTTTCATGGAGTAGAGAGATATTTAGATATGATAGGGTTTGAATGTTACTTTCAAATTTATATATGCATGTAAATAGATAGTTTCTTGTTTAGCTCTAATATTATTGTGCATAGTTGAGTTAGTTAAAGCTTTGAGGTTCTCTAATCTCATTTCCATAGCTTTGTAAATTTTTATTTGATTTTCTTTTCAGAACCAGTTTCAGTGGGAGAGGGTAAAGTGCTACAAATTGGAAAATTAAGTACTCATCAAGAAATATCTGATTTCATTAAAAAAATTCAAGAGTTTTTCGGATATATTTTCTTAGAGCTATGAATATTTGAGAGGATTTTATCTGAGTTTAGCCCAACACACTATTGAGCTAGATCCATAATCTAAGCCTATCAAGTAGAAACAAAGGCCATTGAATCCCCATATTGAGCCTCTTATGAAGAGATAATTGAAAAAAATCATTGAGGAAATTATCATATTTCCAATCAAACACTCTTCATGGGTTACTAATCTAGTGTCTGTCAAGAAAAGGAATGGGGAAATCAAATTTTGTTTGGATTTCCAGGACTTGAATAGAGCTTCTCTCAAGGATCATTACCCACTCCCCTCCATGGAAAAAATTATGCAAATGGTGGTAGGTTCAAGAAGTTTCTCTCTTCTCGATGGATATTTAGGATAAAAATAAATCATGGTAAAAGAGGAATACCAATTCAAGACAGATTTCACCACCACATGGGGAACATATACTTAGAGGAAGATGTTAGTTGGCCTATCAAATGTCGGAGCTACATTTCGTAGAGCAATGGACATGGCGTTCAAGGGGTTGATAAATAATATGGTTTTTGTCTACTTAGATGACATTACAATATTCTCTAAGAACGTGGCAGGTTACCTCTACCACCTCAGACAAGTATTTGAGATATGTAGGTAATTTGTGGTGTCTCTAAATCCTAAGAAATGTATTTTTATAGCTCATGAAGGAAATATCTTGGGCCATATTTTGTCTAAAGAGGGGTTAACAATCGATCCAGAAAGAGTTAAAGCTATATTTTCTCTACCTTTTCCAAGTCACAAGAAGGCTCTCCAAAGTTTCTTAGGGAAAATCAATTTCATTAGAAGGTTCATACCATATTTTATCACTCTTGGTAAGCCATTAACAATGATGTTAAAGAAGAACCTTGCACTCAAGTGGATAGTGGGGGGCAAGGAGAGTTTTGAGGCTATCAAACATGTAATATCCCAAGCTTTAACTCTCATCAACCCATATTTCTCCAAGGACTTCATTTTGTATGCCTTGGTGATTCAGACACAATCTCTACCATCTTGGTCCAACTAAATAGGGAAGGATCTGAGAATCCCATCACTTTCTTCAATTATATCTTGGAAGATTATGAGGTGAGGTAATATTTTATTGAGAAGCATGTCCTTGTTGTTATCAGAAATTTGAAGAAGTTTACACACTTAGTTTCAAATAAAAAAATTCATCTGCTAGTTTCACATGCTGGTGTAAAATAATTTCTTTTAAATAAGGACCTTAATGAAAAAAATAGCTGGTTGGATAACCAAGGTTATGGAATATGACATTGATATTAAGGTAACTAAGCTTGTGAGGGGTAAGGTTTTTGTGAGCAGTTATCTTCAAATCAGAAAACGGAGTCCAAAGATGGAGAATGAATATGGTTAGTACTCTAGGATGATCAAAAACAACAATTTGATGTTTTACCCACTCATTGATGCACTCAGGATATAACATGGTTCCTTCAAACAATTCAAAGCCCTCAAGTTTTGAGAAATGCCAAGAGAAGGTATTTTAGGCTTAAAACTATACCATATGTGCTTATAGATAATGTTTTGTTCAAAAATAATGTGAATGGTGTCCTCCTAAGATGCATCAAAACATATCAAATAGAGAGGGTATTACATGTGTTTCATGATGGAGAAATAGGTGGTCACTTTTCCCTAAAAGTAGCAATTCTTAGAATCATGAAATTTGGTTATTACTGGCCTAATCTTTTCAATGATATTCACTCATGGATCAAGAAATGTAAGAAGTGTGCCTTATTTACAAGAAAAGAAAGACTGACAGCCCTCCCATTACACCCCATATTTATAAATGAACCATTCATGCAATGGGGTTTGGACTTTATTGGGGTGATCAACCCAAATTCTAGCCTAGGTCACAAATGGATCCTTATAGCCACATACTACTTCACCAAGTGGACAAAGGCAATTGCACTCAAAGAAGCAAATGATACCAGCATTCTAGATTTTATGAAGGTATTGTGACAAGGTTTGGTATTCCTTCCACTATAATATCATATAATGCTTTGTATTTTCTTGGGACAAATATATCTAACTAAATGTTAAAAATAACATCTATTTGAGCACATCTTCTAATTATTACCCTCAAGGTAATGGTCAAGCTAAGTCCACCAACAAGAACTTGCTAAAGACTATAAGGATAACTTTAGGTGAGAACCAGAGGACTTAGCATACCAAACTGAAATTAGCCTTGTGGTCTTATAGAATCACTCCTAAGAATTCAATTGGTTATTCTCCTTTCAGGTTGGTCTATGATAGGGAAACAAAAATGCCAATATCCCTTGAACTACCAGCTTTGGAGCTTATAAAATAGCTCAAGTTGCTTGAGTTTGAAGCCATGGAAGTTAGGTATGTAGAGATCATGGAGCTAGAGGAGATGAGAAACCAAGTTATGGAAGCAATAGAGAAAGACCAAGCTCAAATCAAGATGAACTTTAACAAGAACACTAAAAGCAAGACCTTCTAAAAAGGAGACTCAGTCCTAAAATGAGATGCAGATAAAGCCAAACCAGGAATACACTCCAAGTTTGAAGTAATATAGAGTGGCCCTTATATGATTTCAAGATGCAAGGAAAAAAATACTTTCCAATTGTCAAATTTTAACAGAGAATAATTACAGATTCTAGTCAATGGAATATATCTCAAGCATTGTCACAAAATTAAAGTATCATCCTTGTACATATTCGATTAAATTTGTACTTCCTTTAAGTGTTTGTAGCACATTAATCGATTGTAGTATAGGGTTTCTTTTTTAATAAGTTCTTGTGCACTCTTTTCATGTTCCATTTGGGATATGTATGATTTTTTTTTATTTTTACATAGTTGTTTCTTTCTTGTTGTTGCACATTCCACTTTCAGGCAGGGTCTTGTGATGAGAACAATTAGTTTTAATCCCAGGGGTTCAAAACAATGTTAGGTCCCAGCAGTGTTCTAGAAGTTAGGGGTGATTCTCAAGTTTCATATCAGTTTCAATAATCAAAATGACTCTATGCCTAGTGGACTCTGCAGGGTCATTGTTATTACAAATCTAGAAGGTAGATCATCCCACGAGTCGCTAATTTTTATCCATTTTTTACAGCCCTGAAAAATGGATAACTTAACAGGGATGGGCATTGGAAGTTGATTGAGGCATGATTTGAAATTTACATGGGATCTCATGGGTTGGCTCAGCTGAGTTGGTCTCCCTATGTGGTGAGTTGGCGAGCCGCGGTGAAGGCTTGAGATGGTGTAAGCTCGATGAGTTGTGTAAATTGCTGGTTTTAATGTCCGCTGATAGCAAGATCAGGTAAGTAGGTATAAATTGGCATAGGGGTGCCAATAGCATCTTTAGATGCTACCGGCCAATAGCATCTTAGAATGCTACCGGTCGGTAGCATGTACGGATCCTACCATCCAGTAGCATGGTGAGGACATAATGGCAGCATCAGCACATGATGGAGCAATCATTGGTAGCATTTTAAATGCTACCATACGGTAACATTTCTTGTGCTACTGACCAGTGGCACAAAGGTGATAAGGAGAATAATTTAGATGACACTGAGGGTCCTAGTAGTAGTTGTATGTATTTTATTGGCCAACACTATATTTTATGCTATCAGTCGGTAGTGGAAAAGGAAGCATTCGCACTATGAAGCAAGGTGTCGGTAGTAGGGAAAACATGTTACCGACTGGTTGCATTTATGTAACCGATTGACATCAAGGTAAGTAATGGAAGGGATGCTACCAGTCGGTAGGAAAACATATTCTCCCGGATGATACGGGATGAGACATTAATGGCAACCATACATGAGGTAGCTCAGACGATGATATAGTTTTATGAGGTAAATGACATGCTACCTATTTGCGTGCATGTAAGCAAAGTAAGCATTAATGGAAGTAGTACAGAGTTTGTTTAACCACCATTTTAATGAGGTATGACACCCATGACTACCCATGTAATCAAAGGACCAATTTATATGGCTTCACATACCTCTTTAATGAAATATGTTAGTTGGTGAGGCAATTTTGAGGATCTTCATCTATATATTGTAGAATTCACCTCATTATGAGGGGGAGACATTCTAGAATGTAAAGGAACTCTGTAAAAATTATTCCAACACTTTTGTGAGTTATAAGCCTTGAATTTGGGATTTTGTGCAAAGGATTATTTCCTTGTGCCTTTATTGTAATGGATTGTGAATCATTTTAAGCAATAAAATTGGTGTTTTTTGGATCTTCTTTCCATAGCTCGAGTTTATATTGCATTCTTTTCCTTTTGTTACATTTACAGGTATATTGTGCATATTATGTTCCTTTTGTAGGGTCTCAAATCTCATTGTGCTTCATGAAATTGGAGTGTTGGAATGTGTTACTTTGGACTGTGGTACTTTTGTCTTCCCTCTCCAACCTAATTTTCTTCAACCTTTCACTCACTAGGAGTCTATTTAGTTTGTATTCTTAGTATTATCACCTCCCTTATTTTAGGAATTTAATTTTATGCATCTCTCTCTCTTCCCTGGTCCCTGGGAAATCTAGGTTAGTGTTAGAATAGTTACATCTCTCTTTCTATGAGTAGTTTTAACATTAGGAATAGGTGGAGGAACCGGCCTTTTCTAGAGGTTTGTCTCAATTGTAAGGGTCCCACACCTTGAGACAATCCCATGTTAGTCAAAAGCAAGGTTTTGTAATGTTCAAATCCTAGGGTGATACTTTTTTGACATAACAAAAAATTATGTAGTGGATAATTCCAAGGCTATGAATGCACTCATATGTGGTCTAGCTAAACCAAAACTTGTAAAGGTGATGCATTGTATCTCAGACCAGAAGGAATGTGGGAGATAACTAGGAGGTAATTTGTGCAAGGTGACTCAAATAGATTATATTGTGAAGAAGCTCCTACTAACTTTTACAAATCAGTTTGAAGGTATAAGAATGAGAGAAGACTAGAAAACATTACTACATTTTTGCTCAAGGTTGATAAGGTTTTCAACACCATGATAGACTATTAGACCTGAAGCAAGTTAACCCAGACAGAGGTTTTTGTGAACAAAGGTATTAAGGTATTGAACTCTTAAGTTTGACTCTAAATTGGCTGCCATTGAGATAATAACCTACAGGATAATAACAGATCTTGACAATGGATTAGTTATATGGAACCTTGGCTGTATATGAGATAAGTGGTTACTGACTCTAACAAAATTCAAGATGAAGATTTATTTCAACACTGATATGAAGAAAAATAGAAATAAGGTTAAGGATGATGGTGTTGCTCTTGATATTGTACGATGAAGAACTCTTTGCAATGATTTCTAGAAGTACTGAAGAGTTGAGATCAAGTAACCCACTAAAAGGAATCTTCCTTTCAAGCTCTTTAACTCATGGTAAAATAGGTCATTTTTCTAACAAATGTCCCTCACAAGCACAACTAATGAGGATGCATTATGGTCTGAATCCACTACTCGATCAAAGAAAATAAACAAGAGGACTAACACTGGGTTTGGACCAGAATAGCTAAAAATAACATTAAGGAGTTTGATAGAAAAAAAAGTGATAAGTCAAGAGATTCTACTCAAAAGACCAGAAGCTTGTTCGATCTGAACTGCTACAAGTAGGTTTTGATGGTGTATCTTATTCTAACTCTAAATATTAGAATGATGACGTTGGTGATGAGGTCAATGCCACATGATCTAAAGGATGTTGCGATGTTTTTATTTGATGGTCCCATATATTTTAGTGACTCCATGCACTTTGAAGATGAAGGAGAAGAAGGTGAATATGAAACTGAACTAATGTGTATTCAAATTGAATTGAAACATGCTGAGACAGAATAATAAGAAGTTCAAGGCTCAAGTTAAGGAGTCCTAAAACAAGGACTCATGAACTTGAGGGGAAACATTGGTCAAGGAAACATCTAGAGCTAGATGAAATAGTCAATAGTGATAGGAGATCCAATATAAAGTTCTTGGTCTCAATCCTACAAGACAAAGAGAGTGAATGCACAAAACTTGAAGAAGCAGTATCAACACCACACCCTCTCATATTGTTGAATGGGTAGAGTGATGCTACAAATTTGTATGAGTTGTCAAAATAGCTACTTGAACACTAAAAAACTAACATTGGGCTTCACCAAAATAGCTCCCCCAAAAGATAGATTGTAAACATGCCTAAAAGTGTCAAAAATATATACCTAATATCTCTCAACAAATAAAAGAGATTTAAATGGTGGCACTTTATAATTGAGTGCATGTTACAAATATGACAGTTTAAATTTTCAGTTTTTTTTCTCAAAATAAATAGTTCCAGTAGAACAAGCATGAAAAAATAAGCACTTTTGAAAAAACGGCACTCAAATCCGAGTTACTGATCAAAAGATACAATCTTTTCAAATTTTTGATTTAATAGTTATTTTTTAAAAATATCCTTTTGCCTCCACTCTTCCTCAATTTATATTTTTTGGAAAAAACTTTGATGTACAAAACAAAACAATAAAAAAACTCATTCTTGAACATGAAAAACCCAAAAACTGTGTTTCTAGACCTTTTGCCTCGTCCACACAGATTTTTAAAATCCCCCCGACCTCGTAAAAAAATTCTAAGATCCTCAAATTCTCACAAGATATGAACTTTAAAAATTAAAAAACCCCAAAATCAAGCGTGCAAAACCCAGAAATGGGTTTTTTATCCTTTTGCCTCCAACATAGATTTCCAAAAACCTCGGCAAAAATCTTCAGATTCTCGGCAAACAGGAACTCTGCAGAATAAAAGAAAAAACCAATAACTAAACACACAAAACCTAGAAAATCACATAAATGATATTTATTTCCCTTCTGCCTCACTGACACGGATTTCCAAGTGAATCTGAACATGCATCCACATCTACAAAACCAAAAAAAACTCAAAAATAAATTGTCTCCATCAGAGACTGAGTTTACTGTTATTTTTGGGGGTTTTGCACCTTCTAAATCCAATAGAGCCCTATATTTTGCATAAAAATGCATGCTGCAACAAAGTGCTAACAAATTCCAAAATATATGAAAACAAGGAAACCCTTGCTTGCAAAAAACTTACAAATGGATGTCTACATCATCTACCACTCTGATACCATGAAAGAAATGATAAGAAGATTGTTCTAATCCACAAATATTTCATATGATAATAGCACACCACATTTAATAAGCTGAAATAAATTCACCAGAATAACCTTACAAAATGATTTGCAAACAAATAGTTAAAATATCATATATGGAAATCCAATATAATCCATAATTATCAATATATTACATTACATTTCTCAATAACAAGGATGTACATATAGAAGGAAGGAAGTGCAACTACTACCTAGATCAGTGGTGAAGAACTCCCATTAACTAATATTGGTAGTTAAGTTAACTCCACAAGACTAACAAGCTAACTGCACACAACTAGTAAGCTAACTTCAAACAACTAGTAAGCCAACTCCACATAACTAGTACACCTAAGTAAGATAGACAACAAGTGTAGGGCTAACATAAGTGCAATAATTATCCTAATAAACAAATAAAAGGATAAATAATAACCTACACTAACAATAATCCAAATGAGATCTTCTTCATCAATAATACCTACATATGTAGGAATCTCCACTTGTCCCATTATCCCATTAGACCCTTATCCCATTATTACTTTAAGAAGTTTGTCTATCTCATTTTTTCATGTTCTTCAACCTCTCCTTATGCTAAAGTATCTTGTGGTTCTTCCTCTCCATCACTTATATCACCTCTTATAGCTTCCCTTATCTGATTGGCCTCTACTTCTCTAAGCCTTACATCAAAACCAACCCTCAATTTTCCCAACTCTTCTTATATAGCATCTCTCACTTGGATGCCTCATCTTCCACCTCCTCTTATAAAACTTTTGGATGGTATTTTGCTTCTTCACAACAATAACACTTAATATTATTTGTTCCTGAGGAATTTCACCTTTTATCTAGCCTACTCTTGGTATCAAACCTTTTCTGATACCACAAATTGATGCAGAGAGGAGAATCCTTGATTGTTCAAATCCCCATGAAGTTCTTATAAATTAGTTTGTTGTTCCTACGAGCCATGTTTTAGCACAAATATTATTTTTCCAAATAATACATAGATGATTTTCACATACTAAAATTAGTTTTGGATATTGTACGCACCCAAAATTACACGTGCTACATTGTCAGAAAATGGTTACAAAAGTCTCCAATGATGATTCAGGTCCTTTCAAGGTGTTCGAGCTCTAATTTCCATTCACAGTATATATTTTTTGCTTAGATGTATTTATTTAGCCTTCTCATGTTTTTTCTAGCTTCCTGCCTCTTTTTGCGCATGTTTTGGCCTCCAGTGTTAGGACTACCGCCCTACCTGGGTAGTGGTTTTGAAACAGCCGCCAAAAATGGGGTGGCAGTCTTGAAACTGTCGCCCTGTACAGGGTAGCGTTCCTACACACTTTTTCCAAATTCTCTCACGTGTGTTTTAACATGCAACGGTTCACTTAATTTCACTTTTTACATGCATCCGTGAGGCAAATTGTCTAAAATTGGCTTTGATTGCTTGGTTCTCCATCCTCCTATTTGTAAATAGATTTAATTGGTTGGAACTACTCCTTCTTGCCTTGTGCATGAAGGCACATCCCATCCTCCATTCCTATATATTCCATGCTTGTATTCAAGCAAAAGGCCCTGAGAATTTTGTGTATCTTGCATTGTATTGCTGCTACAATCTTGCTAGGAATTGCATAGTCAAGTCATCATCTCTTGTTTTATCTCTCTTCTACCTGCATTGCATCTGGACTACCATCAAGCTGTCATTTCTCAAGCACCATATTCCTACTGATGTTCTTGCATTCCCAATCCCTTGGAAAACTACTACACAGTTGGATTTACCTCTGTTCTGTGAATTCCAGGTTGGATGTTTTGTTTGATTTCCTTCATTCTTGCAATTTATCATTGTTACATCATATCAAATAGAGTAGAAATTAATTTCTTTTCATTTTCAAGTAATTAGTTAATTTCCGAGAGATTTTTAATCTTTCATAGCAACTCCAGGTGACGGATCCTCTTCTACCCATCCCTATGGATCTGAAGAAGAATATATCTATAGGAGGTTGTCTACACATCATATATCATTTGGAAAAGTTCTTATTTTAAGTTGGTTTAGTTTCAATACACTCGGTATAGGTGAATAACCACACCGGGTTATCTCACTTGTTTAGTTTTAGTGTAGAAATATTTTAATTATTTAGAATATAAGTAAATTGTTGTTTGTGATTGTAATATTTTAGTTTTGTGATTTGTTTAGATTAGTTTCCTTTCGGTAGTAGCATAGATTGTTAATTTCATTCAGTTTACATGGACACATCAAACTAGTTTAGCACTTAGATCTAAGTTAGGTAAAGAAACCATTGGGAATTCACGCTACCCATTCATAGCCTCTAAATATCCCCTTTATCAACTCGGCTACCAAGAGATCACACTACCAGATCTTAGTCACTGATCCTCTTATAGTTAGCCATACACATTCAACATCGATTTCTCTGACATGACCTTAGGGGTTGAGTGTGGTTGAATATCACGTGTTCATTTTCATCCATACAAATACCCTTTTGGATATTTATGCTTCAGGAAAAATGTCAATTCCAATCTCCAAATTAGGTCTCCTAATTAGGTCTTACTCTCAAAATCTGAACTGTCAAAGAAAAGGACGTTCAAACTCATTCAAACATTCTTAAAACCCCTAAAATCTAAATGGTGAAAACAAGATGATTTCACTATTTCAATTTGGTATTTGGAAAATGCGTTTAAGACCCTCAAATCACAACTTCTCTTAAACTTTATCTAGGGTTTTGACAAGATCGAGAGGAGATAAAAAGGGTTATCAAGACTTTTATAAAGTTAATAAGCTTCAATTCAATTTATTATGGTTTTTATATCCTTCATTCACATTCCTAGGTAGATAGAAATAAATTATTGAAAGAAATTCATAATGTATTGAAATCTTACCAGTTTGGGACAGGGGAAAACTTGTATCTACAACACTATCACAATGTAAAGAGAGTTTATTCATATTCCTCACCTTCATTAGAATTAATAACATGGTACATGAATGGAATATGCAACCTCACCATCTATTATATAGGAAACCAACACTTTATTGAAGAAAAATCATCATACATATAAGAACTTTCTCTCTCAAACCATGTCCCGGTATCATAATCTTCTTTTTTTATACAGAAGCTACTCATGTTTTTTTGAGAGATAACTCCCCCAAAATTGGTCACCAAATTTTTTTCATGTTTATTTCAATTCATAACTACTTGTCCATATGAGCCTTTACCAAGTTGTTTTATTTTTTTCTCTTGGAAACCCGTCATTCTCATTAAGAAGGGCAGAGTTACATAACAAAACATGAGATTTATTTGAAAAAATACTAAAATCTTCATGTTCTCACTTATAAAGGTATTCTAAAATTATTAACATGGCTTTAATGACTAACACAAGACTCCTACCCATGACTCTCACACCCAAAATTACTTGAAATACCAAATTTATTGTTTAAGAAATTTGAATTCAGTTTTGGCAGGAAATGGATTTTAAGCAAAAAAATTAATTTGATGCAAACCTAGGACCTATAACCACTTCCACAAGCCTATTTAAACTTATTAGCATGTTCAAAAACAAAAACTTGATCTAAACTAACTTCCTAGGTGATCTTCCTACATCATCATGCAACTAGACCACCCTGTATAGAGGATCAAGCATTAATTTAAATTGATAGTAATGAGGAAGTAAATAAAGTTAGGAAAAAAGAGCCATTGGATAGTCACTTTTCTTATGTACTTCAATCATTGATGCCAACACAAAAAGGGTACAATTTAACCCCCATCTCCCAAAATTGTAAAGATTTGGAATGATAAGTGTTAATTCAGCAACACAGACACTAGTTGGCATACAAAGAAATGCAACCACCTAAAAAATACTAGAACTAATGTGTCAAGTTCTGATGGAATTATTGGGGCACCTACGACAAGCATACCCATATAAGGGAGAGTTGTAACTAACTATAGACACAAAATTATGCACTTTAGACATTATTTAGCCCGGTCTTATACTACTATTTAGAAGGTTCTCAAGTGAATAAAGTACTAATTAATCCCACCTTTTTGACATATTTATTTTATATTTTATTTCATAATTCCCATGTATTTTCTAACACTTATCCATCCATTTTGCAACTGCCCCTACATTCTAGCCAAAAATTAAGGTGCCCCAGCCTGTACTGGGGCATCCCGGGGCATCCTGATCTATGCACATCCTTTCCCTCTTCTTTTTGGGGCCTTTATAACCGTTTTTCTTCCTTATCCTTTTCCCAGTCGGCCTTATCCTGATTAATTATGAAATTAATCTTGAGATCCCTACAAATAAAAAGTTATAAGACCATAATGATAGGTCCTAGCGTCACACACTACTATCACTCCATCTAAAGTTACATCCATTGCATCACTTGCATCTACATAGTTCCATACATCAAGGCTAGGATATTTGTATCACACACACTTCATAGGGGGAGGGATTCTATTCTATTCCATGCACACATGTTATTTACATTTTATATAGCTATTATTGTTCGTTACTTCACAAAGTGTGACTGACATGAGAACACCTAGGGCACAACATGCACACACTCACCACAACTACATCCGGGTCCGCAATGTAATGCAGTGCTCAGTGATAATACCACTAGTTTGGCGGCTAAGGTCAGTCTGACCCATTCATTTTGCATTTTTATTTTTCCTAGGGTTTGATACTCCCTCTTGTATTACAAGTCATTGTTCAATTCATTTGGTGAATCTAGCACGACAGACACGCAGAGTTTCATATTAACTTACAACCATATAAAACTTATAGCTGGAGATTTTACAAAGATCAGGGTGCCTAATCTATTGACCAGGGCACCCTAGTACCTTCCCAGGTGCCCCAATCAGTTCAGATCTGCCAGATCTAGTCTTTGCAGGGTTTCTGGGTGATCGTCCGCACTTCTATATTTTATTTCTAGACCTGCAACAACCTACAACAGTCTCTTCAAATCAGCTAAGCCATTTTCTTTCCTTATCTTGCATACTTAGGGTTTTATTTCACTTAAAATCATTAATTACACTTATTCCATATTATTCCTTATTGTTTTAGTTTACTTTATACAATGTGCTACTCCTCCTAATTATATTAACATTAATACCCTATACTCATTAGTCTAGGAGTCTTCCATATTTTTGTTAATCATTTTGGTGAACCCGATCCTCTTTCATTGCACCTTCTAGGTCTTGTATTTAAGCATCATGAGCATCTCTATTTTTTATTATTTGATTGCATTTAGCATGCATCCCCTTTCGACATCCTACACATTAGGTTTTTATATGAATTGTTACTCATCTTCCATCTAGGTTGTTTTCGAGTTTCTATACCATGAATATCTCTATCCATACTTATCTACAAAATAATCTTGATTGTATGACCAAGATTATAAAATATTTAGCTACTAAATTCATCCCTCCTCATACTTCACCTGAATATGTCTATCACAAATTTACCTCTCCTTTTATCTTTTAACGAAGATCAAATAACTTTCACTACCAATGATTTACCCTCTCATGAAATACTACAACACGACCTACCATTGTATATCCAATTTTTTATCAATGAAGTAAGTGTCAAAAGGGCATTAGTTGATAATGGATCTAGCCTCAATATTTGTAATGTTACCTTTCTTCACCACTTAGGTATTGTAGAATCATCTCTAACTCCATCATCTATTTCCATCTGTGCCTTTGATAACATCCCTAAGTGTGTGTTAGGTATGGTGAACCTCCCTATTACCATTGGTCCAAAAAAAGTTATTATCTCATGCCATGTCATGCCCAGTCATCTTAATTATAACATTCTTTTGGGCCGACCTTGGATCCATGCCATGCATGGGGTCCCTTCTACACTACATACACATTTTAAATTTTGACATCAAGGAATTTTCTATGATGTATTAGCTAACCCATCTCCTTTTGAATATTGTAACTCAATTGAGAAATCTAGTGATCCTTCTGTTAACAAGTCCTAGGATTTTTCTAAGTATGGGTCAAGGTATGACTATTTACAATGTTACGGTTTTACTAATACTAGTACACAATACCCTAAAGTCATAACCCCTTTGGATCTTCCTACACAAACACATAAGCATGGTTTAGGTTATCCCTCTTTACTCTCTACAGATGTTTATACTACCTTCCATCCTCCTCCACCTAATCAACCCTTATTAGAATCAATTCAAACTATACATTCGTTGTTTTAGGAAAAATTTCAAGCTATAGAATCCACTATTACATATTTCAAATATGAAATCCAACACCTTAAAGATGATTCTCAATCACATTTTTTCCTCCTTTTACATCTCATATGCAATCTAGATCCACTATATGTCATATAATTGAACCTCATGACATTCCATCACCTAAGGCTCTCATATTTGAACGTAATAATAATGTTACATCCTAATGGATTCCTAGTTATGATTCATCAATACCTCATGATCAACCACCACCTTAGCAACCTTCTCTAGAAATCAATTCAGCGCCTCCTTGTCTCAAGCCATCCCTAACACTACCAAGTCAAAGTACGTAATCACCTCTCAAAAATAGTCCACCTCCTTCTCCTACCAACACTTTTGCAACATCACCAATCCCACATAAGCTCCAACCAATCACTGTTGTCAAAAACACTACTCCTATTAATAGGATATCCACATTTCCAACTCTGTCATCGTCGTATGGTTCTAATGTTGTTTCATCCTACCATTGTGCTAGCCTTCTCTTCTATCATGACACAACCAATGCTCTCCCAAAATGACATGACACCTCTTGCATGGCTGCATAGATTAATATCATCATATTACACTTGGGGGGTATCACAATAACACTCTTCCACCTTCCCCCCCTCACTTTAGTTACATATTATTTCATAGGCATATTCCTCATGCATTATGACACCATCATTACCTAATGACACACTCTTGTGCTTTAGTTCACACTAGACTGTTGAGGGATTACCACTACACTGAACTCCACACACTACACTCTAGGTTATACACATTTATTCCATCATGCACGCCATACATACTACCTTATCTTATACATCCTTCATCTATTAACATTACACTAGTCGTCATATGATTTGCAACTAGTTTTGCCTTTACTTCATTCATTCTCTACTACAATAGATTCCATTATATATGGGTCTAGTTTCACCTATCATCCTTGCATATTCCATTTCTATCTATAATTCCTCTTGCATTTCACATATTGTTTCGCACGGAATGTTTCAACTTTTGGGGATAGAGTTGCTTTTATCCTTTCATTCCTTTAAGAAACAGATAAGGTTAGGGTTAGGAGGAATACCTGTTGAATGTCGAGAGGGTGTGCGCGTACCGTAGAGAAAGATCAGATCGACTGCGAAGAACTCCTTTTTGTCTGGGAAGGACTACCTGCAAATAAGAATACAAGACCACCAGATTTTGATTAGACAATAAATGAGGGAACTGCCTTGGGCCCAGGAAATATAAAACTTCCTTTCGAAGGTGGTCAGCTCCCCTGCTAATATGAATTAACACAAATTCTAAAAAATAAGCTATTGTCCAATTACAATTTGTTTACCTTATTAGAACAATAGAGAAAGGGCTGGTCTTGGTTTAGAATCAAGGTGACCAATTCCGGTCACTATAACCAATACCGGTTGGCTCTAACCGATATCGGTAGGGGCAATGTTTTAGGGGCTTTTGGTGAAGGCTGGTTGTAAGGTAGTTGTGTTGTTTTATAAGGCTGATAAATGAGTGGGGTTAGGTAATGGGGTGATGAGAAGGACTTAGAGAATACAGGGGGTGTTCTTGGGGGTAATGTAAGGGTGGAGGAATAACAGTTAGATGTAGTGTGTTGCTGGGTAGTAGATCTAGGAATAGACTTACGATGGCAGTGGTTCAGAAATTTAGGAAATGTTATTAAAAGAACGTATAAGACTTACTAGTTATTGATGGAAAAAGCAGGTTCTGGGACTGTGATGACGAAGACAGGGCTCAAGTAGGATGATCTGACAACCCAAGATGAGCTATCTCCTCTCCTGATACTCTGATGAGTGTCACAAGGCTCTGGTTACTCAGTTGCAGTTTTTGGGCTTGATGATCTTCTCTGCAAACTCTTCTTCCTTTTCTTTCACTTGTCTCTATTCATGCAAGTAAATTCTGGATTCTTCCAATGATTTCTCCTTCGGATCCCCTAAAAAATCCCACCCTTATTTTTGGTTGGGAGTGGTCATTTATAGGGAACCGATGGCGGTTACGTAACCGACGGCGGTCGAGTAGGAACCGGTATCGGTTAGGTCAAAGCAGGCTATTTTTAGTAAAATAGCCAGCTTTTCCTCTTTTTTCTCCCGAGGGATTAGTTGCGGGCTTGGTCAAGTCATTATGAGGTTGTTTTTAGGTGCGGATGAGGAATAATTAGTCATGGGTGTGGATGTGGACCAAGTTATAGTTCTTAATTAGGTTAATTTAGGGTTAAGACTAGGTCATGATGAGGTGGCGAAATGAGGTGGCAGGTATGGCGATGTGGATTTATTAATTATAAGGTAATTAATAAATAATTGTGTAAGGTTTAGGTGATGAGGTTAGGTTGCGAAATGAGATGCGGGGCACAGGGGGTCGTAAGACACAAATTTGGTGTCTACACATATTACATATCATATACACACATATCCTCCATTTCACTTTTTAAACTACACCTTCACTTAGTCATTTATACTATGTTGGCTTCTACGTGTTGTGCTCACCACCCTATGACATACTCTTCTCGGTCCATACTCGATTTTTGAGGGTTTACTAATAAAATGGACCTTACTTTTATCATGCCACATATTTCTCATCCAACATTCCCCATATTAGTGATATACACCTTAAGTTAAATTGTCACCCATTCTATCATCTTGTAGTGGAAGCTAAATCAGCACCCCCCCATTTTATCATTTTGTAGTGGCATACACCTTAGGGTACATCACCACTCCCTTCTTATTCATCTCATAGTGACATACGTTTTAGTCTACATCGTCACCCATCTTCATCCTTTTTATTCTATAGTGATGTATGCTTAGGGATAAATCATCAATATTATATTCAATAATTCATGGTATACGCTTAGGCTATATGGCCCATGCATATCTTTACATATTTCTCCTCACCATCCACACATTCTATAGTGATATACACTTAAGGCTAAATCATCACTCTTCTATTCAACAAGTTATGGTATACCCTTAGGCTATACATTCCACACACATCTTTCCATATGTCTCATTCTCATACACTCCTTCCATAGTGATATACATTTAGGGATAAATCATCACTCTTTCATTTCAATAAGTAATGATATACACTTTGGCTATAGGGTTCACGCACATCTCTTCACATCTCTCATTTCATCACCATCACATATACACGCTCGTCACAGCATGTTAGACACAATAAACATTACTCGACCATTTCCATATGATGCACTCTCATTTATGGTTCATTCTTGACTACTGAGGGGGAAAATAAAATGAACCTCGTTTCATACACTTCCATCCACTTGTTCTATCATTTCATCTTGCATTACATTCTTCCCATCCACAATATATTGCATTTTCTTGGTACATTTACTCTTGCTTGATAATATTTTACTTGCTCACTTTACTACAAATGTTAGATTGATTTCCTATATGTCATTATCATACACACATGTGTGTTCATGTCTTTGTTTAGTGTGACCGCAAATACAGGTCTCTACACGTGGCATGGATGCTCGCTTTCTACCCTTCCTACACTGATCATTGGGGGCATCCACATTCATCTTATCTAAGTGTTATTGTTTCATTTTGAACTTAGCATATTATACAACTTGTTCATACACACTTTGACATATTGGTTATCACTCCAACATGCAAACAGTTGTTCCATGTACAGCACTTGTTTTGCAGGATTACATGTTTCTATGACTACTTGTCTACTTTGTTTTCCATTATATGTGGGCTTTTCCCTTTACTTGTGTACACACTTGTCTGTTAATTGTAGCCATGATGTCCTTGCGTGTCTTGTGACATCATGAGTGATGTCCCATTTTTGAAACCCGCTTTTTGCAATTTTCTTATTTTCTTGTGTGTTTACACTGCTTGGTTTGGTAGTTTCTACAATGTATGTGTCTTTTAAAATTATTTTAATACATGAATGTGTTTTCAGACTAACACTTAATTTGGCTAGCCATACCCTTTTTTGTGTGCCTTGGTATCTACCAAGTGTTTCCCTTTCCCTTTGTAGGGAAAAATTCTACAAGTCAGAGTATGGTTATTCCTCTTTTGGGGCCACATTCTCCTTTCAGTGATGTCACATGTGCCCCCAAAGAGGGGCGTATCATTGAGATTTTTCTACTAACACATCGTATTTACACTGATTTACACATAGCGAGTGAGTTTAGACCAGTCTATCAACTCCATACACAATGGCCTTAATAGTACATGGTGTCCTTTGACAATTATGCGGAGCAGTTACAAGCTTGGGGGTTACAGTCGATGTTCCTCTCTACACTTCTCTATCTAGTGACGTCAAATCACCCAATAATCTAGGAGAGTACAGAGATATCTTCACACATTTTCATATAAGTGGTTAAAGGTTGGAGGATTCAGTGCATTTCCTCCCTATACTTCTTCAACCAAGGTGGCATGAGATCTCCCAAAAAACTTGATATAGTACAAGATATCCTTCTACACCCTTCTCTTGACATGGATCAGCTGCACATTTTCTATTTACATTTTTTCCATCATATTTTACATTTGTGTACTTTACACATGTGTATTTTACATAGTAGTTTTTTACATACATACATATTTGACTACTTGATCATTTTCTCCTTATAGATATGGTCGTATGAGAAACAAGCAGTCAAATTGGGGTCAATAAAAACAACAATGATGACAAAAATGACAATGACAACGCACTGCTACATGCACTTTCCTTTATTAACCATGTAGTTACACTACATACAGCAGCAGCTACACATGTGTTCTACCCTAGGTTCATCCTCATTAATTTTTATGTGCATTTTTAATCTTTAGAATCCATGCTCCTCCACATTTTTCTTTTTGTCATTCCAAGTTTGATTCTAGTCCATTGGCACATCTTCTTTTACACTCTACATGGATATTAGGTACGCATCTCTATCTACTTTATGTTACCAAGTGTTCCACTCACCAACATAAAGTGGGGGTAAAATATAGAACAAAATTATGCACTTAAGACACTATTTAGCCGAGTCTTATACTACTATTTAGAAGTTCTCAAGTGAATAAAGTACTAATTAATACCGCCTTTTGGCCATCTTTATTTTATATTTTATTTTGTAATTCTCATGTATTTTCTAGCACTTATCCATCCATTTCACAACTACCCCATCATTCTATCCCAAAATCAAGGTGCCTCAGCCTATACTAGGGCACCCCGGGGGCCCTGGTCCCATTCTAAATTAATTACAAAATTAATTAAGAAATTAAGCCTTAGAGCCCTATAAATATAAAGTTAGAAGACCATAATGAGGGGTCCTAGCATCACACACTACTATCACTTCATCTAGAATTAAATCAATTACATCACTTGCATCCACATAGTTTCATGCATCAAGTCTAGTAGATTTGCATCACACACACTGCATAGGGGGAGGGATTCTATTCTATTCTATGCACACAAGCTATTTATATTTTCTATAGCTATTATTGCTCGCTACTTCACAAAGTACGACTAACACGAGAGCACCTAGGGTACAACATGCACACACTCACTAGAAATACATCTGGGTCTGTAATGTAGTGCAATGCTGAGTGATAAGACCACTATTTGGTGGTTGAGGTCAGTCTGACCCATTCATTTTACATTTTTATTTTTCTTAGGGTTTGATATTTCCTCTTATATTACATGTTATTGTTTAATTCATCTAGTGAATCCAGTGTGACAGACAGGAAGAGTTTCATATTAACTTACGACCATACAAAACTCAGCTCTAAAGCTTTTATAGAGATCAGGGTGCCTAATCTATAAACCAGGGTGCCCTAGTACCTTCTCAGGCACCCCATTCAGTTCAGATCTAGTCTTCACATGGTTTTTAGGTGATCTTCTACACTTCCATATTTTATTTCCAAACATGCAACAACCTGTGACAGTATCTTCAAATCAGCTAAGCCATTTCCTTTCCTTGTCTTACATACTTAGGGTTTTATTTCACTTAGAATAATTAATTACACTTATTCTATATTATTCCTTACTGTTTTAGTTTACTTTATATAGCATGTTAGTCCTCCTAATTGGATTAACATTAATACCATATACTCATTAGTCTAGGAGTCTTCTATATTTTTGTTAATCACTAACACACAACATGTTCTATAACCAATTATATTTTACCAAATGTCTCTATATTTTCCAGAATATTGTAGTGTTAGGAGCACTACAAAGCATGTTTATAAGTGTGAACTCATTCAGCATACATAAAAGGCATATCTTCATTAGAGTGCAAAGTAAGTCAATTCTCCATCACACTAATTGATCATTCCCACACCTAGTATAGGAAGCACGATCCATTGCAAATTGTGTTGGATTATGATTAGTTAAAAGTAACCTTCTTGAAATAATTTGATATATCAAAATTTCAGAAGTAGAGTATCTCAACACTTAAATAAAGTAAGCATGAATTAACTGAGAGTGTGTGTGTTTATAATGTGTGGTTTAAAATTCTAATCTCAAAGCTCTCCTCATCCTACATGATTAACAAAAATAAGAAGTTCCTAGATGGCCTAAGGGATATCTAGGGTATTAGTGTTAATCTAATTAGGAGGACTAAAACATTGTAAATGAACTAAAGCAGTATAAGGTAAATATCAATAAACTATTCTAGATAAAATAAAACCCTAATATGTAAGAGAAGAGTAAGGAATCGACTCGATTGAATGATGGTGCCTGTCGTAACTTGTCACGGATCTGGAACTAGAACTTGGTAGTGCAGGCAAACACTCAAGGGCCCTACGAAGGGTAGATCTGGGATGTCTGAGATGACACAAGAACCTAGGAGTGTACTTGGGTGCCCTAGGGCCCCTAGCATGTAATCTGGGCACTCTGAATAGTGTGAATCCTCATAATCTGAATCTAGTATGGTCGTTAAGTGTCTCTAAATGCTTCTTGTCTCTCGCATTGTATTTTTTGGATGTGTTATGGAATGACCCGTGATGCAAGGATAAGTATCCAACCATAGAAAAATGAAATATGCATATGAATGGTTCGGACTGACCTCAGCCGCCAAACTAGTGGACTTATCAATGAGGGTTGCACTATATTACCGACCCTGATGTAGTTATGGTGTGTGTTTATGTCTGCATATTGTACCCTAGGTGCTCTCGTTCCAGTCACACTTTGTGAATTAGTGAGCAATAATAGCTATAGAAATATAATTAGCATATGTGCATGGAATAGAATGGAATCCCTCCCCTATGCAGTGTGTGTGATGGAGATCTCCTAGCTTGAATACAGGGCACTATGTGGATGCAAGTGATGCAATGGATGTAGCCCTAGATGAGGTGATAGTATTAATAAGATGCAATGACCTAGGACCCTTATTATGGTCTTATAACTTTATATTTATAGGGCTCTCAACCTTAATTTCATAGTTAATCTCGACAAGGCTGACTGAGAAGGAGATTTACCCCGTCATAAAACTAACCGTTCATTCTCATCACCTTCTATGGTGCTCCATATTTTTCATCATGTTTTTCCCCCTTTTATTTATGTTTATATGATATTTATTTTCCATCCATGTTACCTTCTCCTTACATGTAGTCATCATTCCATTTGTAGAACCACGAGTATCTCTATGTCTAGTGCGGTTTTTACCTTAGTTGTCTTGACGTTTTCAAGGGGTGATAACCGAACTCGACCTCGATATAGAGAGGTTTCTGGGATACCCGCGGATGTTGATTATGTTTTTGTACACCATGTTTAGAAATAACCAAACAATTATTTGTTGTAAATAAGACACATGTAATCAAAGTTGTAATGTTATGTTAAGACAAATGTTATTGATCAAAATAAAGCACTTTGATCTTTATTTAATACATATAGTTGTGTGTATAGAAGAGCTTGTTAAACAACATATGTTTATCACTTATTTAAGTACATATATGATTTGAGATTAATTAATTATTAATTCCAAAAGTTATATTCTCAATCAATATAAAGATTTTTAGAGGTAAGGGCATGAGATTCAGTAGAGTTAGTAATTTCTTCTTCTTCTTTGGTCAAATCAAAATCCAGGGACTGAGATATAATCCTTAAAAAATAAGTCTAAGTCTTATTCCAAAGAATCGTATTATTTTGCAAAGGTGGATTTGGAGCTGGAAATGCTTATGTGACTGGTGGGGCTGGACCCAGAAGTCATGCGGTAGTCCTCCTCCAAATGTTCAAGACCGGTTTTGAAATAGGGTTCAAGTTGAGCGAGCTCCTCTCACAATCTCACGGCCTCGTTGTAAGCCTCCTAAAAGGCATCAATTATCTCCCTTATACGATGTGTTGTGGAAAATATGGCTTCAATACGATTAAGTGGGCAGCTTGGATGACACACAGATCTAAATCATTGAGAAATTCATATTGCTCCCAATAGAATGGATGACAAAGAAGAGGAAAAGGGTCAACTGTAAGGAAGTTAGAATGTCCTAATGACATCTGAGATCATAAAAGTAGACAAGATATTAGCAAATAACCAAAAACATGCATTCATTTTGATCAGGTTGAATTAAAAATAGTAAAAATATAGAAATAATAGGAATCGCTAGCAATTCAGGGGATTCGCAGGTGATTGAGGTAATCGATAGCGATTATTGTGACATTAGATTAGTTTTTTTTAAAACAGAGCCTAAATTAATTATCTAACTTTCAATTTCACCAAAAACAATGTATTTGTAATATGTAAACTAACTATAAGTAAGAACATACCTTATTAGAGTGCTTTAAAATGAATAAAATAAAATATTTTACCTTGTAGATTGTTTGGTATGATTGATAGATGGAAACGGGTGGTTGAAGGGAAAGAACAAGTAATTTGACAATAACTCTGATGCTCTACAAGCAGTGTGACATTGTAGTGTGTTGATGTTGAAGACTTGAATGCCTAGTGGATTGAGATAATGGTAGAATATACCTACAAAACCTATGGATTCGTGATGTAAAATAAGGTCTGAGAACTTGTACTTATAGGTCGTTAGGGATCTAGTAAATCACTGGTGATTTTGGTGAAATCTTAGTTAGGCTAGAAACCGAATGATTTCCCTTTATTTTCCATTCCAAAGGATGGGTTTCAAGTTTGTTTTATGTGGTGGAAGTTAAAAAAGCACGAGATAACCTACTTGGATGTGGGGAGGAGTTAGATTTTAGTATATTTGATTAGTTAAAAAATAAGTTAATTTAGGAAGGTGATTAGTGTGATTTTAGTGTTTTGTTAAGTGACTTGGTGAGGTGTTGTGGCAAACTAGATGAGGTGTGAAGGTGAGGTGTGAGGGGATAATGTCCATTTATATATTTTAATCCTTTAAATAATTATTTTAGACTTTAGAAATATGATGGGATAAATTAATTAAAAGGGGGGTGATATAACAAAGCGTCGCAAGTGTGTCATTTTTAGTCATGGGCTTGTCTAACTTTAGGGGGCACAAATTTTTAGTGTCTACACTCTATTCATGCATACTTGCAAAATACCTATATTGCCTCCTTCACCTCCAAAATTACTTAGCTACTCATTACATTTCTCCACACCTATCACCCAAATATGTCTACCACAAATTTATTTCCGCCTTAACCCTTAATGAAGATCAAATCACCTTCACATTTGATGACCTCCCGCCCCTGAGCTCTTAGCCAATGACCCTCCATTATATATCCTGGTGTGTGTTACCAAATTTAGTATCAAGCATGCCTTTTTAGACAATGGATCTGGCCTAAACATTTGTAACATTAGTTTTCTCCATCATATCGGCAGGACCCAGGCATCCCTTACTCCTTCCAGCGTTTCTATTTGTGGCTTTGATAACATCCCAAAATGAGTTTTAGGTATTGTGTAGTTACCCATTACCATCAGCCAATGTACACTTATTATCCCCTACCATTTAATGCCTAATGACCTTAATTATATCATTCTCCTTGGTTGGCCCTGGATTCATGCCATGCATGCAGTTCCCTCCACACTCCATGCTTGACTCAAGTTCAGTTATCAGGGCTTTTTGTATGATGTTCTTGTTTATCCTTCCAATTTCACATATTGCAACTTTGTTCAACAACCTTTGGACTCCCCCACTTTCCCACATGTTGGTCTTCCTCTCTCCAAGTATGGGTTAGGATACAACTATCTTCATCGTTTTGGTTTTTCTCACTACCAATACCACAAAGTTACCAAACTTTAGGACCTTCTTGCACGTTCACATAAGTTTGTTCTTGGCTATCAGCCTTCTGACCCATCACACATCAAGGTGCAAACCATATGCCATGTTACATCCCTTCCCCTATTGCACCTAGACCTTATTAGTAACAATGTTTCTTCCTTTTGGGAAAACATTGATACTTTCCCTACTGATGAGGCATTATTGGATCATACGGGTGCTTATGAGGATATACCTACTTACCATCATAAAGGACACTAATACCTTCCCTCTGTTAATATGATTTGTTGGAGGGATTCTATTAACTCCACTAATACTTCTGACCTACCTATCATTATTCCTACAGCACTATATATCGAGGATTGTTCCACACTTATCAACAAAGAAACCATACAACATAATTTGGGAACAATTGACAATCCTCGTATTATCTTCTTAGCCGCTTCCCTTACCCCTTCTGAACAAAAGGATCTCAAGTAGGTCCTTCACAAATTTTTTGATATCTTCACCTAAGACTATAGTGACATGTCAGGTATCGATACCTTTGTCACAATGCATAACATTAGCCTCAATCTCGACGCTAAGCCCGTAAAACAAAGAATCCGTAAGATGCATCCTAAGGTTGCACTTTTAGTCAAAGAAGAAATCCAGAAATTGCTTAATGTTGGATTCATCCACGTTGTTGACCATCCCGAATGGGTCTCCTACTTTGTTCTGGTAATGAAGCCTGATGGTCGTGTCCTCTGTTGCACTGATTTTCATGATTTAAATAAATCTTCCCCAAAGGATATTTGTCCCCTCCCAAACATTGATATTAAATTCAAATCTACCACAAGATATGACATACTCTCATTTATGGATGGTTTTACCAGCTATAATCAAATTAAAATAAATTTGGTTGGTCAAGAATTAACCTCTTTCAATACGCCATGGGGTACATTTTTCTATACCATCATGTCATTTGGCCTCAAGAATGTTGGGGCTACCTATCAACATACTATGACACATATTTTTCATTATTACAACCACAAGATCATCAAAGATTACATCGATGATATTCTCGCTAAGTCTCATCATTATTCTTCACATACACATGACCTTCAGGTACTATTTGAATGATTACGCCAGTATCATGTTCGCCTCAATCCCAAAAAATGTGTCTTCGACATCACCATAGGTAAATTTATAGAATATATTATCTCACGCTGAGGCATCAAAATTGGCCCCACTAAAATCAAGGTTATTTTCGACATGCCTCCACCAAAAAATTTACATCAGCTTCACTCCTTACAAGGTAAGATTCAACCTATTCACCGTTTCATTACACAACTGGTTGACAAGACCCAACCCTTTATGCATCTTATGAAGAAAGATACCCAGTTCACTTGGGATGAACAATGTCAGCAAGCATTCGATCACATCAAAGCTTATCTATTAAACCCTTATGTCTTATTCCCAACCACAATAGACCACCCCTTTCTCTTGTAGATGTCTGCTACTTTCCATGCCTTAGGCACACTATTGGCCCAACATGATGATACCCATCGAGAATGAGCCATCTACTATATTAGTCGTACTCTTCTCTCTTATGAATGCAATTATATTTACATTGAAAAATTATGCCTCGGCCTTGTCTTCGTTGCCGACAAGTTGTGTCATTACATCCTTAACCATGAGGTTCACATTATCACTAAAGTTGACCGTTTAGTATATCTCTTATCCCATAGTCATCTTTCAGGACGTTTGGCTCATTGAGTCATGCTCCTTATAGAATTTGACCTTAAGTTAATCCTGTAAAAAGTAATTAAGGGGTAGGCCATTGCTTATCAATTGGTCATTGCTCCTCGTTTAGATGCTTCCCCTATTTATGATTCCTTTCGTGATGATTTCATTACTTACACGATCGAATCACACATATGTATCATGTACTTCGATGGCTCTTGTTGCCGCTCTGGTGTTGGTGTTGGTATGTCTTTATCACCCCACATGGTGATCTCCTTCCCTTTGCATATAGGTTAGGATTTTCCTGCACAAATAATATCATTGAATACAAAGCCCTAATTTTAGGTTTACTGACCGCTAAGTGTCTCCTCATCTATAACTTGTGTATCTATGGGGACTCTCAATTAGTCATTAACCAAGTTAATGACACCTATCACACTAAGGAAGAACACCTTATTCCGTACAAATCCTTTGTAAAAGACCTCTTAGCTACTTTGAGTCTTATTTCATCACCACAATTCCTTGCAAAGATAATCACCATATTGATGTCATGGTCAGTGCCACCTCCCTTATCCCATGAGACCTTCATGATGATTAGGACACTTTCATCATTATCCACTTATGGCAGCCATCTATTTCCACCATACCTATCATCGCATGTGTCATAACCCATAGTCATGACACCACTGAGTAGTTCACACATATCTATAACTATTTGTACAAACAAGACTATTCTTGATAATTTAAAACCCCATGAAGCTTTTGGTCTACATCATGAAGCCACCCATTATGTTATCATCAGCACTGACATTGTTCAAGCGTGCTATTGATGGTCTCCTACTCCATTGTCTTTCCCTTGCAGAATATTCCCACTATTGTATCTGACATTCATGATAGCCTCTGTGGTGGCCATTTCTCGGGTAAAGCCATGGTGCAAAAAATCTTACATCAAGGGTATTAATGGCCAAAAATGGAAGATGATTTCTTGGATTATGCTTAGTGTTGTAAAAAATGTTCAAAAGCATTGTAACCTCCATCATGCACCTCACTTATGACCTTCAACTTATGGCTCCCACATGGCCTTTTTCACCTTCAGGGATTTGATTTAATTGACATTATCAACCTAAAATCCAAAAATGGCCACAAATTCATAGTTACTACCACCGAATACTTCACCAAATGGGTTGAAGTTGTGCCCTTACGTATAACCACCATTATCGAGATTTGTAACTTTCTTACCATGCACATTATCACCCACTTTGGTGTATCGTCTGCCATTATCACTAGTAATGGCTCCTCCTTCAAAAACTAAGATGTCAATAAATTTTGTGCTAAGTTTAAAATCAAACAATCATTTTCCACACCTTATTACCCACAAGGAAATGGCCAAGCATAAGCTACAAATAAAACCATTGTCAAAATCCTATGAAAAAGTGTCAATTGTAGCGGAATTGATTGGCATAATCAAATATTATATGCGTTATGGGCCTATTGCACTAGCGTTTAAACCCCCATGAATGTTACTCTTTTCTCCCTAGTTTATGGTGCCAAGGTTTTTATTCCGTTAGAACTAGAAATACCGACTCTCTGAATCTCTCTTAAAAGAATCCTTAAAGATGACACCTACCCCGAAAATCATTTACATGAGTTAGAAATGTTGGACTCACGTCATTTCCAAGCATTGGAAAACCTCTACGCATACTAATCTAGAGGACATTAAGGATGAAATAAGTTCCCTGAATATCCCAGGATCACTACAATGTAGAAGATGACTCCAAGAGCTTTCTGACGACTATTTGAACGTCAAAAACAAAGTTCGTATGCACATTAGGTGGATGGTCAAAATTTGGTCAACTAAAAAGTCAAGCCTGATCAACAATCCAATCCAAATGTGACACATGGCAAAGGTGGCAACTGGAAAAAGGAAAAAAGAGAGTCGTTTTGTTTGCTTATCGACCTCTGGTCTTTACCTGGCATAAAAAGTTGGTTTTGGCAGCAAGAGGCTCAGACTTTTTAATGGAGGGGAGCTCGGCTGCCGTGAGAGATATATTTGCATTACCGACATGGTGGCCTCTCAAACCACCACGCGGATGTCAATTTTTAATTTCGAGCTTGATTTTTCATTTTGAGTTTGATTTTGCATTGCATGTTGATAACCAGTTGGTCGAGCTATTTCTAGCTCGATGGGGTGATCAACTCCCCACCGAGTTGATCACAATTATACCACATTGTTTGGACTTACCCCATATTATTTAGGATTGGTCGAAGCCTCATGGACTAGTTTGGAGTATATTCCACATGGTTTGGGATTCACATTATCCCCTCGAATGACTCAGTGGTTCCACAAACAAAGCTCGACACATATCACAGGCAGTTAAACAAACCAATGCATAGCACAATTCAATGGGAATTCAAACCATACAATCCACATAGCTAGGTGGAATACCCAATGAACCCCCAATACCAAACAATGCATAGACTAGGCAAAGGTGAAAGGTGTGACAAAGGTCACATAATACTTGGTCGGTCAAGCCCAATAAAAACCCTACACCCCCCCCTTTTCACAATGAATGTGGGATCGCACCCACTTAACACAAAATTGGTGTGGAAAAATAGGGTGGGGAGGTTTGAACCTGTGACCTCGAAGGGAGAAACGAGCGGCCCAACCAACCCGGCTAGCAAGTTGGTGAGGAAATGAGTTGGCCGATCAGGCCTATAACAAGATTTTAGGGGTCAATTTGAGATATAAAAGTTGACCCCTCTCCCTCATTTGAAAGACACCCCGAGCTTATTATTTCTTAATCTTATTTATGGGATTTTATAGTATTGGGGATTTTGATATAGTTTTGTGCACTATATTAAAATATTAAAATTACTATACGCTAGTATTTTGTTATTATTGACCTATTATTCTTAGGCAATAATATATTAAAATATTTTGATTGGGAGTATTGCAAACTACCCAATAGGCCCATTAAGCCACTGTATTTTTCACTTGTAAAGTCTGGATTGTTGACTGGAGTGCCGAAGGATGCATTGATAGCATCATGAAGGCCGATTGAAGCCAAAGGAGAGTGTACACTAGGAAGGTGAAGGACGATTTCAATTGGTCATCAAATTTCTTCGAAGAACTAGAGTACTAATAGGCAAGTGAAATTCCATTAGGTTTTATTGTAAGAATAACATTGTACTTCAAATTTTTACTAGTGGAACAGCTAAAAATAACCCAGAGACGTAGGCCATTACCAAAATCCGTAATCAATCGTGTGCAATTATCATTACATTCTTGCATTATTTTTAAATTGATTACTTAAAATGAGCAACTTTTCAGTAAATATAAAAACCTACGAGGGTCTGATATTAGGCAGATAAAAAATTGATCATTTTCAGATCACATACCAAACCCACATTATGTACGCTTACAACTGCAAAACCTGACTTTGAGACTTCAATATTGGTGATCTTGTCTTAAACGAAAACCAAAAAATACCAAAGCTAAAGCCGCGCTCAAACGGAAATTCAAGCCCAAATATCTTGGCCCTTACATCATCACAAATAAACTTGGGGGTGGTGTTTATCGCCTTACCACCCTTCTAGGGAAAGCACTCAAAAACCCATTAAAATTCATGCATCTCAAAAAATGTTACACTTAACTAACATGCAGCACTCACTCTCATTACCCGATGACATACACTAGTGTTTCAGTTCACACTGAACTATTGAGAGATTACCATTACACTGAACCCCACACACTACACTGCAAGACCTATACATTTACATTCTATCATCTTACATTATATCTCCATAGCATACACTACACTGGTCATCATTATATATGAGCCTAGTTTTGCATCTCATCCTCTCATTCTACATTTACACTAGGTCATGTTGTATATGAGTCTAGATTTATCTTTTACCACCACATATTATACCTACACCTATCATCGTATCTTTGATGCTACATATACATCCCACACACCCACATTGCATTCATACACCTTATCTATCATGCACACTACACTAGATTACATTACACATGGGTCTAGTTCCACCTATCATCATTCCATCTGCCATTTTTATACATTACTATCATTGCATTCATAAGCCTTACCTATTCTACATCCTACACTATATTTCCTTATACTTGCGTCTAGTTTCATTTGTCATCAGTACATATTCTATTTCTATCTACCTGCATACTACATTATATTGCCTACACTACACATTCACATACCTTGGTCATTTACACTACATTGTCTTCTATACGTTGCATTCACCACCTTATGATGCACTCCATTTCCTCAGTCCATACTCGACTGCTGAGGGTTTACCAATCAAACAGACCTTACCTACATGCGACATATCATCATACCACATTCATCGGACTAGTGACCAACGTTCTAGGATATATCGTCACCCATACTCATCATCATATCATGTAGTGGTATACACCATAGGTTAAATCACCACTCCCTTCACCCATGTTGCATTATCCTCTTACATCTAATTATCACCTATTATATCATCCTCTTCTAAGTAATTTTATTAAAGAATCATCTATTCCACTTATCACTTAGTGGTATACACTTTAGGATAAATCACCACCCTTGCTTTATTTATCGTGTAGTGGTCTACGCTTAGTGTTAAATCACCACCTTCTATTATCCACCACCTACTCATAAACGCTTCATACACCCTCATCACCCATCTTTTAGTGAAATACATTATAGGCTAAATCGTCACCTTCTTCTTGATTCGTGTAGTGATATACGCATAAGGCTAAATCATCACTCACCCTTTCCACAAGTCATGGTATACGCTTAGGCTATAGGGTCCACGCAGATATTTCCATCCTACTCCACTCATTCTATAGTAATATATGCTTAGGGATAAATCATCACTCACACATTCTATGAGTCATGGTATATGCTTAGGCTATAGCGTCTATCCACACCTTTCTATACGACACATTCCCATCCATTCATCTTATAGTGATATATGCTTAGGGATAAATCGTCACTCCTCCAATCAACAGAGTCATGATATACACTTCAGCTATAGGGTTCATGCACATCTTATCCACATGTCTCATTTCATCACCATCCCATGCACATACTCATCATAACATGTTAGACACAACTTTCCCTACTCGACCAATTCCCAATGATGCACTCTCATTTACGGTTCATTCTTGATTGTTGAGTGGGAAAACTAAATGAACCTCAATGCATACACTTCCATACACTCAGCGGACATGTTGCTCCTATCATTCCATTTTACATTCCATTCCATCCATCCACAGCATACTACATTGTCTTGGTAGCATTTTCTTTTGCTTACTAGTCTTTTGCATGCTCATTCTACTACACATGCTAGCTCGCTTTCCTAAATGTCATTATTATACGCACATGTGCATTAACACTTTTGTCTAGTGTAATCACATATACATAACATTTACATACGGCATGGATGCTCTCCTTCTACCCTTACTATATTGGTTGTTTGGGGCATCCACATTTGTCTCATACAGGTGTTATTGTTTCATTTTGTACTTATCATCTTTTACTACTTACTTATACATGCTTTGGCATATTTGTTTTCACTCTAACATTCTAACAGGTGTTCCATGTGCAGCACTTGTTTTGTAGGAATACATGTTTCCATGACTGCCTCTCTATTTTTAGTCATTTACGTTGTTTACTATTGTTTTCAAGCTTTTCCATTTGTTTGTGTGCATACTTGACTATTGTTTATGGCCATGATGGCCTTGTGTGTCTTACGACATCATGAGTGATGTCCCATGTCTGAAACCTACTTTTTGTGGTCTATTTTCTTTCTTACATGTTTACACTACTTTGCTTAGTATTTTTTACATTGTCTGTGTCTTTTACACTTATTTACATACATGTGTTCGGAACAACACTTGTATTGACTAGCCATTCTCTTTTGTCTACACCTTGGTATCTACCAAGAATTTCCCTTTCCCTCTATAGGGTAGAGTCCTATAGGTCAGAGTGCAATTGGTCTTTTTTTGGGGCCACATTCTCCTTCCAGGGTCAACACATGTGCCCCCAAGGAGGGGGGATTCATTGTGGGTTTTCTACTAAAATACCGTATTTACATCGGTTCAAACACAGCGAGTGAGTTTAGACCAGTCTACGAATTCCATACACATGTTCCATAATAAGACATGGTGTCCTTCGGTAATTCTGTGAAGCAGTTACAGGCTCAGGGGTTATAGTGGGTGGCCCCTCTGTACTTTTCCATCTAGTGGCATAGGATTTCCCAAAAAACCAGCAGTACAAAGATATCTTCAACAAATTTCAGTAGAAGTAGTTAGATTTGGAGGACACAGAGCATTTCCTCCTACACTTCTTCAACTAGGGTGGCGTGAGATTGCAGGAAAAACTCGTGACACTACAGGATGCCCTTCTACTCCCTTTTTATTGACATGGATCAAGTGCACATGTTCAATTTTTCCATTTACACTTTTCTAGCATATTTTACATTTGTGTACTTTACATTTATGTATTTTACACAACATTTTTACATACGTACATATTTGACTACTTGAGTGTTTTCTCCTTACATTTCCATTATATGAGAAACAAGAAGTAAAATTAGGGGCAACAACAACAAACAGTGATAGCGATAACAACAACTACAACACACCCTGGTATGTGCTTGCCATACTAACCATGCAAGTAAATTACACACAGCAACAGCTACACACGTGTTTCGCCCTAGGTTCACTCTCATCACTTTTTCACATTTTTTATTGTTAGAATCCACGCTCCTCCACATTTTTCTTTTAGTCATTCCACGCTTGATTCTAGTCAATCATCACATCTTATTCTACAGTCTACATGGTTATTAGGTACACATCTCTATCTACTTTATGTTACCGAGATTTCGACTCATCAACATAAAATAGGGGCAAATGTAGACACAAATATTGCACATTAGACAATATTTAGCCGATCTTATACTATTATTTAGAAGGTTCTCAAGTGTACAAAGTATTAATTAATCCCACCTTTTGTCTACTTCTTTCTTATCTTTTATTTCATCTTTCCCATGTATTTTTTGATACCTATCAACCCAATTTATGATCGTTTCGACATTCTAGCCTAAAATCAAGGTGCATCGGCCTATACTAGGGTGCCCTAGTCCCATTCCAGGCACCCTGATTTATACAAACCCCCTTTCACTCCTTTTTGGGTTACTTCTAGTTGTTAGTCATCCTTATCTTCTTCTTAGTCACCCTTGTCGGGATTAATTATGAAATTAAGCTTGAGATCCCTATAAATATAAAGTTATCAGACCATAATAAGGGTCCTAGGTCATTGTGTCTTATCTCTAGTATCACCTCCTCTAGGGCTGCATCCATTACATCACTTTCATCTATATAGTGCCATACATTCAAGCTGGGATATCTCCATCACACACTGTATAGGGGGGAGGGATTCCATTCAATTCTATGCACACATATTACTTACATTTCTATAGTTATTATTTATTGTTACTTCACAAAGTTTGACTAGCACGAGATCACCTAGGGCACAACATGCACACACACACTAGAACTACATCAGGGTTTGTAATGTAGTATAGTGCTCAGTGATAAGTCCACTATTTTGGCGGCTAAGGTCAGTCTGACCCATTCATATGCATCTTTCATTTTTTCTAGGGTTGGGTACTTCTCCTTGCATCACGGGTCATTCCACAGTACATCCAACAAATCCAGTGCAACAAATAGTAAGCACTCAAAGACATTTAGCAATCATACCATGTTAAGATTCTGAGGATTCACATTGTTCAGATCTCCTAAATTACAGACCATGGTGCCCCAAAGCACCCCAGTACACTCTTAGGAGCTTATGTCATCATAGACAGCGTATATCTGCCCTTCACAAGGCCCCTGATTGTTCAACTGCACTGTCAAGATCCAGTTCCAGAGCTATGGCAACCTATGACATTCACCATTAATCATCTGAGTCTATTCCTTACTCCTCTCTTGCATATTAGGGTTTTATTTTATCTAGAATAGTTTATTTATATTTACATTATATTGCTTTAGTTCATTTACAACATTTTAGTCCTCCTTATTAGATTAACACTAATACCCTAGATATCCATTAGGCCATCTAGGAACTTCTTATTTTTGTTAATCATTTTTGGATTAACTGAAAATAGGACTTTTTGGTTTTTTTAGCTATTTTATAAGTTAATCTAAATAGAAACTAAGTGTTATATTGAAGTTCTAGATCTAAATAATTTGCTTTTATATTTAATGGATTTAAATAATGGAACTAAGATGGATATGTTACTAACCTGTAAATAACTTACCTCAATGTGTGTATGACTGTAGTAGACTAGTGTGGACTGGGCAAGCTATGACTGAATGGACTTCAGGAAGGGAAGAATCTAAGTTGGTTTTTTCTATACTGAGGCACCTGGGACTATATTGGGGTACCTTGGGGTACCCTGGACTGTGTTCTGGGTGCTACAGACTGTAAAAATGCTCAGCATCTAAAACTAGTAGTGTCGTAGTATCTCTATGTTATATTTTCTCTTGTCGCATGGGTGTTGCAATAATGTTTCCTATGTCACTGCAACCGTTGTATGAATATTTACCTATAAAACCCTATCCAAAGCATCAATTCCTAAAAAATAAAAATGCATATGAATAGGTCAGACTGACCTCAGCTGCCAAACTAGTGGTCTTATGACTGAGCGTTGCACTACATTTCAGACCCAATGTAGTTCTATGTGTGTGTGTGTAGTTTTGTGCCTAGGATGCCTATAGCACCAATGACGCAGTAGTAGGGGGTAATAACTAGATGTAAAATGCAAAATGGTAGATTGAATGGAAAGAATACAACCCTTTCCCCCTATGCTTGTGTGATGCAGATGTAGACAAAGCCCAAATGTAGTCCCTTTCCTTAGATAGTTGTCCTTGATGTGTGATATTTCCACCCATAATGTAGTGAGTATGCTTTGTTTATATAGGGATCTCTTAATCAAATTTTGACACTAATGACCTAAAACTATTGACTATGACCTAAGGGAATACATGGGGTAACCGTTAGGACCAACCTCAAACAAAGAAATTAAGACCATAAATTATGATGACATGTGCACCTAAAATCATGGACTGGGGCACCCCAGGGTGCCCCAATGTAACCCTAGGTGCCCCAGTGTAGACCTAAAGATGACAACTGAACAAATTATGACATCTGAGACACCCTGAAAGATGGCCAAAAATATAGAGACAACTGACAACATAACCACCATACAAAACACAATGACACCTGACTAACTGACCACAAGACCTAGAAATGGGTCACTAGTGAATACTTTTATTACACAAGATCCATATATAAATTAACATACCTGGTGCAGTATAAATGTAATAGTAAGTGTGTGATTTTGTGACTACATTTTCCCCCACTTTATGTTGGTGAGTGTAAATCATGGTAACATAAATTAGATAGAGATGAATACCTGATAAAAATCTGGAGATTCCCAAGCTGTAGAAGAATGCATAGATGTGTAGTAGAAGTGTGCCGATAGAACTATAGAAGTGTGCCAAACCATGGATCAACAAGTTGATCCATGCAATGTAAAAATGTAAGTGTCGCGATGATGATGAGGATTTTTGGATGATTTCAAACGTAGTTTAATAACAAATAGGTGGGTAGGGAGTGATCAGTTCCCAACCCGAATGCTTGTATATGAATGGAATGATGGGAGGATTTGGGTGTCCTGCTGCCAAAGGAAGAGTGTAGGGAGAAAAGTATATTATTCTCCAAACTTTAACTATATCCTCAAGATCTAGCCACTGTAGATGGACTTGGATCTAAGAGTGGTGATTTATGGATACATATGAATTAAGTTTAAATGATTGACCCATATAGGAGTGATAAGGAGAAAGAAACTCTTGTCCCCACTTCACGGTTGTCTCCATAATGTAAAGGATTCTAAGTTAGGTCATTTGGAAGTGGATGTGATAGAGAATGATATTTCTTCCAAGTTAGGTCATCTAGAAGTGAATGCGATAGAAAATGAGATGGCTTCCATATTAGGTCATCTAGAAGCGAACGTGGAGTATAGAATAAAATCCCAAGTTATGTCATCTGGGAATGAAATGGTGAATGTAACTCCCAAGTTAGGTCATCTGGGAGACTGCTTGTGGATTTAAATGATTTGATTTGATTTTAGCACATTGATTTTGATTTGTTTTGATTGGTTACTCATGGAGAGGTTTTTTTCTAATTGCCCCTAGGTTAGGTCATTAGGGGAAAGTTTCTAGAAATGGATAAGTTGTCGCGTAAAATGATTTTTAGTCTCTTGTTTCCCCCAAGTTAGGTCATTAGGGGGAATTGATAAGTTATGGATGTGTGAAGGTGTTTAAAAAATGTTAAACAATTATTGCCCCCAGATTAGGTCATTAGGGGAAATTGATGGTGAAATGTCATGGTGTAAATTTTGAGGTGTTGGATTCACGATGTTTTGTGATGCATGGTGACATAAGGGGGATTATAGGAGGACCCTCAATGATATGCCCCCTTTTGGCGAAAGAGGGAGTGGTGAGCAGAATGGACTCTAAGTCAAAAGTAATGGTAAGAGGTTAAAATGTAGTTGTAAGGAATAGAAAATAGTAGTAAGGTGTATAATGTGGGTAAAATGTGTGTAGTATGGTGGTAGGTAGAATTATAAAAACAATGCAACAAACGGGGTACAAATCAGAGTAAAAACACTCAAGATATGACCGAAACGGTGTAATGTGTATTAGTTGTGGTAATAAGTGTGAAATATAGACCATAGTAAAGGTGGTAATTGTAATGTGATTATAAATAGTAAAGTGAAAAGGTAACTTATCACTTCATTTGTTTTTGGCGTGAGTGGAAGAGTGTATACGGAGTGAGTGAGGATGCCTCAAGCGAGACCATTACGTCTGACCCGGTTTGAGAGAGTAGCGACTGCAGTAGCGTCGTGTACTACTATGGAGTTGGTAAGTGCATCATTTGTGCTAAAATGTAGGGTGTATTAGGCTGTTGAGTTGAATTTTTGCATTTTTGAGATTTTTAGCTTTCTCGGTGTTTGGGACCTAGACAAAAGCGGTGAGGGTGCTAGTGACCCTTGGGACTAGAGCGCCTAGATCTGGGTGCTAGTGTTCTACTCTGGGGTGCCCTAGTCCTAGTGTTGGGTGCCATGGTCCAAAAAAATATGATTTGGTGGGTACTGATATGGAATGTGTTTCTAACATGTTGAGAATTTTTAATAATCATGGAAAGTGTTATAATCATTGCATTTTTTGTTGGTTTGTCTTATGTAGAGGGATATCCACTCAAGGGAGTTCTGCGGTGGTTGGCACTTGAGTACACTACTGGGATTGGGTTTTTCAGATGATGAGTGGGATGTGTTGGACTGTGTCAGCCTACGGCATATAGCATTGATGGGGGATGTGTCCCATAATATACCCATGTTGACTATGTTGTGTGAGAGGTGGTGTGCAGACACATGCACATTTTGGTTGCCTACAGGAGAAATGATAGTGACGGTGGAGGATGTATATCACATATTGCAGTTGTTTGTGGTTGGCGAGAGAGTATATGTGATATCAGTAGTGGATATGGAGTGGCGGATGCACTCAGCTAGATGATATTTTATAGGGGCCTAGGTGTTGGCCAAGGCCCATATTAGTTTGGATGTGATATTGTAGTCAAGGGTTCCGTGTTTGCGGAAGTTCATCGCAGTGGTGATAGCATCTTATATAGCAGTGGAGGGAGGGGGTGTCGGCATCTTGTATAAGATGCACGACATATGTCAGTGGATAGAGGAGGATGGGATGAGATATGTGTGGGTACGATGTGTGTTGGCTCACATGTACAAGGGACTTGTATCGGTTTACACACGATGAGCATGGTGGGGGTATAGGGGCCACCACACTGCTACATGTATGGGCATATGATCACATAGAAATATTAAGACTAGTTTCAGGGCCATGAGGGAAGTAGGCTTGACCAGAGATATTTTCTTGATGGTGGGTTGATATCCATGGTAGGAAGATGGACACTAATAGCTTCAGAGCCCTGATAGACAGGATGGGATCTGAGTCAGTGACATGGAGGCCATATCATGATTACGGGGGATGGCCTAAGGATGCTACAAAGTTGCAATGTATTCAGAGGACCATGTGGTTAGAGGACCACTTTCCAGGTGTAATGGATTTGTTTCAGGTGGAGAGAGTATCACGGTAGTTTGGTATGGTGCAGGACGTGCCCCCAGAGCCATACATATGGCTACGGCCTATTAGGGCCCCTAAAAGGGTGGGTGTTAGGCCAGCGCCCATAACAAAGCAGTTGATACCACCAGGTCCAAATGTGGTAGACCCAACAATAGTAGTTCTGGAGATCAATGACATGGGTGCACAGAGGATTATCAAGCATGGTGGGAAGCACACCAGTGGATGTTGTTATACCTAGTATTTTTGGGTGTTATGGAGTTACCGATAGGAGGAGTGGGCGAGGGAGGTGTCCCTGACCCTATAGCAGTAGTGGCAGCATAGCGTAAGCATATGTTTATGCTTAGAGTGTGTTTAATGAATTATTTATGTTATTTTGGATGCGTTGAACTAATGTGGGGTTGTATATGATGTATGTAGGAGATGCCTATTATTCGTTGATAGTAGAAAGATCGATCTGTACATTGACGTGAAATGTGCCTAACAATGTATTATGTGGAGGGATACTAGAGCGCATGGATGACATCATGGGTGAGCATGCCCATTTGTTTGAGCCAATGGCCATAGCAATGGAAACGTATATGGTGCTTCTTAGTGAGAGGGATGAGGCATGTGAGGAGACTTGATGTGCTCGAGAAGTGGTAGGTGGTGGTCCCTTGGCTTGGGACATGTTCACCTGATATGTAGATTTGTAGTGTTATTTCTCGGAGCAGAACATGTATATTTTCATGTTACGCAAACATGTGGAGAAGTTTCATGGTCACAAAATGTGGCATCACGTTGGTGGCAAGGTATCTAGTTCTAGGGATCTCATGGTACATGAGACCGATAGTGATGATGAGGTGTGATAGTGATGATTGTATATGATGTAGGGGTCCTTGCCCCCCAGTGATGAAACATTTTTTTGTGAGGATGATCATATGAACTCTATATGTATGGACACCTATTTTTCATATATAGATGAGATCGATATTTGAGATTTTTTGCCATTGTGATGTAATGGATATTGTATGGTTCTTATGGTTATTGTCCTAGCATGTGTTTTGGATTGTATGTGATGCATATAAAGTTTTATGATGATAATAGGAATGGTATATAAAATAGACATGGTGAATGATGAGGTAGATGACTAAGGTAGTGTGAAAGTTGAGACAATGAAAATATGTAGCGCGTAGGAAATGTAATGGTGATAATAGAATAAATGTGAAAATAGATAAGTGTGTCGTAATGAATATGTGAAAATGTAATATAATGGTAATATGATAAGGTGATGAAAATAGGAAGGAGGGGGGATAGTAATGATGCCCCCAAATGTATGGATGAATAGGCTCATGTAATAAGACCCCTCAGTAGTCAAGTATGAGCCACGTAAGAAAGAGTGTGTCATCGGGAATTGATTGAGTTTCTCTAGATGAATGATGAAGCACATGGTGAAAAATTCTTAAACTAATCCCTTAATAGTTGTGTAAGAGCTGTAAGAATATAAGTGCATCATCAAGGGCTAAGGTGATAATGATCACCTACAAATGACCAGGAAGATGAGTGGAGGTGGATGCATATGGAATGGGTGGAGCATGGGTGTATGGACCAAAGTGTGTTTCATATGAAGTGACCATGGGATATGCAAAGATTGGTGGAAACCCATATGATGCATGTGATGGATAGTGTGAGTGAGGTAGATGCAATGAATATCAATGTGCAAGCAATGGAGGTTGTGGATAGTGTGCATGCGATATGAATGATTAATAAAAAAATTGAGTACCAAGCAATGAATACTCATGGGGTGTATTCCTATGATTTCATGGTGAAGGAGAAAATGATCGCTCACGAGATGCAAAATATATGACACCAATGTCCTCTAAATTTTGTAACCTCTCATGTAAAGCATGATAGACATTGTCACGATGGCCACTAATATGATGGTAATTACAGCAATATTGATCATGTTGGCATTATAAATGGTGTGAAGGGTGGTGGTGATTGGAAGGAATCTGAATTAATCGCTAATCAAGTAATATACGCAAGACATCATGAGGTCGGGCATTAGATGAAAAACATAGAGGCTTGCGGTAATGAGGTGAAGGAGTAGTACTAGTAATTGTTTACAGAGGTGGAGAGACATGTGTAGGAGATGGAGGAGGAGAATGAGGTTGTTTCCTTTACACTTTGGGTTGAGATAAGGGTTATTGGTATGATGTGGAGTAGGAGTAGCATGGGTTGGTTGAGTTTTAGCTAAGGGTGGAGGTTGCTAAGGATGTACAACTTGAGGTGTAGGTGGAACAGTAGAGGGCATAATAATCTGAGAAATGTGGGAAGGCGTTACTAGAGGAGAATCAAGAAGGTCCTATTCTAAATCAATAACCTTGTAACACAAAAGTATAAAATACTCACAAGTATCATATTGTAATCATTTCTTTAGAGGATAAATAAGACAACAACAAAAGAGGAACTACTTTCCAAGTCACTAGGATGAAAGATAAGTTAATGTATGTATGCATTAAAGCATAATATGTAATCCTAAATAGGTTCAGAAGATCCCTGACAGAGAGTGGCAATGCAATCGTATGTGACCCTAGGACCATTATTGATAATAAACCTATAGAGGAAGGCATCCTCCATGTCATAGAAAGTGCTAATAGAACCAAAATGGAGATGGGTATACCATTGAAGTGCATCGTCAACTAGACTAAATTGAAAGGCCTTAAGCAAGAGTTGATCATTGGAATAAGAGGCCATAAAAGTGTGATAATGTGCAATATGACCATGGGGGTCACCAGTACCATCGAAACATGTAAATGTGGGCATGATGAAATCCTTAGGAAAGGCTGAGTTATGTATTTTTTTGGGATCGGGATTACCATACAAGGAATTATTATCTATAGACATGTAGTAAGCCCTGATTTCTAAGGTGAGAGAGTGAACCTGAGACAGAATTTGACCGACAGCATGCATGAGGAATAGAATGTCCTGTGATGGAATAGAAGAAGATGGAAATAGTGTATTAAGAGGTTGGATCTTGCCATTGTGTGTGATCATAGGTATATCAAGAGGTGATATAGTATGCTTTGAAGCTACAGATGCATGAGGAGTGTGTGTCAAAGTAGCCACATGAGATGATGAAGGGGAAGTTTCACTAATGGTACTAGAAGTAACATGTGGTGTGGGTGAAGTGGAAGAAGGAAGCGTAGATAAGGTAGGAGTAGAATGATAAGAAATAACACAAGGTGGAGACTCATGCACTATGGTAGAAGAAATATCATGAGAAGAAGAAGATGGAAGAGGGGATGCACTCTCAGCAGTGTAGAAAGAAGGAGACTCTGTAGGAACGAGAGACGAAGTAATATAATTAATGCTAGCCAAAACACTACTATCAATAGGATTGTCCAGGTAATAAAATGGTGCTTTTGAACTAGAATGGGATGTCAGAGAAACACAATGAGAAGTGGTAGGAGACATGGTAGTTGCAATAAGAGTTGTCGAAGGAGGGGGAGGAGGCATACCAAGTCAAGAATCAATGCCTAACAAATAATCAATGATAGAAGGATCTAAAACATCAGGTGCAATATCAGAACAAGAATAAGAAGGATCACAGGCCACCAGATGGCATGGCATACAACAAGTAAAGGAAATAGGGTCATCAACAAGGCATATTCTGATAGGAGAGTCAGCAAGATTAGTTGGCACATGTTTTTGACCTTCCAAGAGGAGTTATTGAGTGGCATTGGGTAAGCTCATATGAGAACTATATAAGGTTGTAAGTTCAGAGATGGTAGCCTCATCATAAATAGGGTTGACACTAAAATGTGACATTATAATAAAAGAAGAGTTATGTTAATAATCAACAAACAACAATGTTTGAAATGATGGGTTCACCAAAATGATTAACTGAAAATAGGAATTTTTGGTTTTTTTAGCTATTTTATAAGTTAATATAAATAGAAACTAAGTGTTATATTGAATTTCTAAATCTAAATATTTTTCTTTTATATTTGAATGGATTGAAATAATGGAACTAAGAAAGATATATTACTAACTTGTAAATAACTTACCTCACTATGTGTTGGACTGTAGCAGACTGGTGTGCGAACTGGGCAGGCTATAACCGAATGACTTCAGGAAGGGTAGAAGTTGACTATTTTTCTGTACTGAGGTGCCTAGGAGTATACTAGCATGCCCTAGGGTTCCCTAGTCTATGTTATGGGTGCTATAGACTATAAAAATGCTCAAAATTGGAAACTGGTAGTGTCGCATCATCTCTGTGTTATCTTATCTCTTGTCGCACGGGTGTCACAATAATGTTGCATATGTCATTGCAACTGTTGTATGAATATTTACCTGTAAAACCCTATCCAAAGCATCAATCTCTACAAAATAAAAATGCATATGAATAGGTCAGACTGACCTCAGCTGTCAAACTAGTGGTCTTATGACTAAGAGTTGCACTACATTTCAGACCCAATGTAGTTCTATGTGCGTGTGTGTGAAATTTTTTTCCTAGGATGCTCTAGCACTACTGACACGGTAGTAGTGTGCAATAACTAGATGTAAAATGCAAAATGGTGGATGGAATGGAAAGAATACATCTCTTTCCCCTATGCTTGTGTGATGCAGATGTAGAAGAATCCCAAATGCAGTCCCTTACCTTAGTAGATAGTTGCCCTTGATATGTGAGATGTTCTCCCATATTGTAGTGAGTATGCTTTGTTTATATAGGGATCTCTTACTCAAATTTTGACACTAGTGACCCGAAATTTTCGACTATGACCTAGGGGAATACACGAGGTAACCGTTAGGACCAACCTTGAACAAATAAATTAAGAATACAAATTACGATGACACAAGCACCTAAAATCATGGACTGGAGCTCCCTAAAACAACCCTAGGTGCCCCAGTGTAGACCTAAAGATGACAAATGAACAAATTACGACATCCGAGACACCCTAAAACTAACAACTGAACCAAACAAAGCACAATGACACCTAACTAATTGACAACAAGACCTAGAAATGGGTCACTAATGAATACTTTTATTACACAAGATCCATATATAAATTAACATACCTGGCGGTATAAATGTAATACTAAGTGTGTGATTTTGTGACTACACATCGCTTAGTGATAAAACCACTAGTTTGGCAGCTGAGGTCGGTCTGACCCATTCATTTTGCATTTTATTTTTCCTAAGGCTGGATACTTCCTCTTGTATTGCAAGTCATTGTTTAATTCATCTAGCGAATCCAATGCAACAAACATGTAGGTTTTTAGATCAACTTCTCACCATACAAAACTGAGATCTGGAGCTTTTTCAGAGTTCAGGGTGCCTAATCTACAAACTAGGGTGCCCCGAGGTACACCAGTACCTTCATAGGTGCCTTCGTCAGTTCAGATCTACTAGATCTAGTCTTCGCATGGTTTCTAGGTGATCTTCTGCACTTCCATATTTTATTTCTAGACCTGCGACAACCTGTGACAATCTCTTCGAATCAGCTAAGCCATTTCCTTTCCTTTTCTGGCATACTTAGGGTTTTATTTTACTTAGAATAGTTAATTACACTTATTCCATATTATTCCTTATTATTTTAGTTTACTTTATACATCATGTTAGCCATCCTAATTAGTTAACAATAATACCCTATACTCATTAGTCTAGGAGTCTTCCGTATTTTTGTTAATCACTAACACACAACATGTTCTAGAACCAATTATATTTTATGAAATGTCTCTAGATTTACCATAATATTGTGGTGTTAGGATCACTACAAAGCATGTTCACAAGTGTGAACTCATTTGGCATTTAAAAGGCATAACTTCATTAGAGTGTAAAATCAATTCTCCATGACACTTCTTGATCATTCCCACACCTAGTATAGGAAGCATGATCCATCACAAGTTGTGGTGGATTATGATTAGTTAAAAGCAACTTATTGATATAATTTTATATAACAAAATTCAAAAGCAGATTATCTCAACACTTAAATAAATTAAGTAAGAATTAACCGAGAGTGTGTGTGTTTTTGGTTGGTGGTTTAAAATTCTAATCTCAAATCTCTCCTCATCCTACGCAACATGCACAATGGTTTTTAGGATTACTTTTAATTCCATTCAGGTACACCCTCTCACATAAAACCTTCACTGATCAACGAGAAGAACTAACAACATCATTACAAGATGAAGAGGCTGAGAGTATTGAAACATGATTTAATCCATTCATGGAAGCACAAATTGTGTCTATTAAGACTCGACTAGATAAATTAATGGAAAATAGTGCTAGAGAAACATACGGTGGAGTGTGGTGCACTAATTGTGAGGTAGAAGTCCATACTAGGAATACATATATGTACCAAAATCTAAAATCCATGTTGATAGCTTATGAAATATGTGAAGGAAGTCATGATGCATGAAACTTCCCCTTACTACAGTGCAAAATGCAAAATAAATTATCAATCTACTGTAATATTTGTGATGCGCATACACATGACACATCTAGCTATTATATAATTGATCACATCCATAAATATAGGTCATCAGGACTTAGAAGAGTAAATGTGGATAGTAATCAAGAAGGACATGTAGGATATCATAGAGGATGCGATGGATGAGGTCAAGGTAGAAGTGGAGGAGGATGATTCCCACTACGAACTATTTATAATTATGGGTTACCAAAATATTATCAACAAGATTGTTATGCCTTTCCAGTATGTGTGCATTTTCAAAAAGAGTATAAGGTTGAAGATTTCCTAGATCTTTTCATGCTTATGAAGGAGAAAAGTGAAAAAGGCACATGAATGATTAAGATTATGTAGCAGATAGTTGTTGAGCAGACAAGAATATGATGCGAAGGAGAGGGCGCACAGAAAACTCACGCGTAGGGGTAAAGCACAGTCAAAGGCACGGAAGGATAGGGAAGGACACGCACGCAAAAGACAAGGGAAGATTCGAGACTTAGCCATTTTCACATGTACGGGCTATTTTTGGAGATAGCGTGTCGAGCACACAAACCGGGTAAAGACTTGCATGACATGCATGGGCTATTATTGGAAGGGTAGCTACTAAGTGTTTTACATGGATGTGGGCTAAGAATAGAATTGATACTGCAGTTAACCATAAGAGGTCTATTGTTAGCGCACTTGCATGTGTGGCTATTATTGTAAAGGCACATGGCTATTTTTAGCATGCAACCTATTTTGGGAATTATGCAAGCGGTGAAGGGCAAGTCCCCACCCTTATAAATATGTAGTGATCTGCATAGAATAGGGGGACTATGAGAGAACTGAATTACTGTGAGGTTATGCTACCAGATCTATTGCGCGCATGAGCTTATGATATTACTCATTGTAATAAGCTTCTATGTATTTATTGTGTTTAATATAATGGATTGAATTGGCTGAATCAGAGTAGTAATCATGTGTATAATAGGTTCTTGCATGATTGACTTCATTATGGTTATTATTTAAATCTATTACTCTTTAGATCTAGATCTAGACATGCTCTGTAGAATGTTATATTAATTATGGATCTGAATGCATTAAGTCTTCATCATGCTAACATCCTGCAACAACAACCCTAAAGAGGGGCCTGGTACCTTTGCATGCTTCAAAGGAGTGCTCAGTATAGGCTGAGTGATGTGCCAACGTGCCTGGATTATTACTGGTAAATTCTAGGCTACATCATTGGTTTTATTGCTGGGAACTCTTTTTGAGTTGTTTTCAGGATGGTTCATGATGAATACATATCGGTTGACCCTAGCAAGTGTTGAGGAGTGGATACATGATCTAGAAGAAGAATACACACGAAGGTTCAGCACCGGATCTGAGTTTAATGCATGTGCATGGGTGGAACAGAATCTGTATGACAGTTTGTATGAGAGATTCTTCACTATTTTTCTAGTAGAACTATACGAGTGGTTGGTTTCTTATGTGTCTAAAAGGGATTGGAGGTATCGTGCACTTGTTTGGATGTAGGAAAAATTTCAGGCCCTCTATGATGTTGATCTGATTTGGACATGCACTGTGGATACTTGGTTTCATTGTGTTCTGAACAGCTATATTTTGGAGTACTCAATTTCCACTTATTATTGCCTAGAGGTAGAAAAAATCAAATTTTTACGATATCTCAAGAGAACTTACCTACAAGGCATTCCACAGGTGATCAAAATCTTGATGGTAACCTAGAACTTGGAAAGCAAACCGATGGCTAACTAAACCCCACCATGCGCGGGGGCAAGAGTAGGTTTGGTGAAAGATGACAGACCTAGTGGTAGAAAGGAAGAGAGAGGAAAGGTGGCTTAAGTATAATGAGGCATGCGAGAGGGAGATAGAGAAGTAGCGGGATGTTGCAGAGTGAATAACGTTGTGGAGAGAGATGGATCGCAAAGGATTTTAAGTTCACGTAGAAGACATGGAGCCAAAGCATCAGGAACTCCACCATTTGGGAAAGCATGATAGGTAACACCCCTCAGCCTCACGTAGAAGCACACCAGCAGAGTCAACCTGGGCCGCGGGTGCACATTCGAATCTACCTTGCAACCTTGACCTTACGCTTGGTTTTCCAATATCTAGTATGAAAAACAGTGAGTAAGATAATTTAGGCAGTGGGAGAGAAGGATTAAGTCATATAGAAAGTACATCAATTGAAGGGAAAACATCTTCATTGTTGTTTGGAGGTACCTTTTTAAGTGTTTCATCTGTAAATAATTCAAGCGCGTAAAATTTTGGACTCACTTCTAGGAGTGGTAACACTTCACAGACTACAAGGGTGCAGTTCAGTACTACTGTTGGGACACAGGGAAGTATAACTTCTGGTCCATCTTCAGCTACATGTGGAGGATCAGGAGGTATAGGTGGTTCTAGTTCTGGTGGATTTGGTGGTTCTAGAGGTAGAGGAAACACATGAGGTTCTAGATCAGGTGGGCAAGGTCTGCACCAACCCCAGAATATTTACATGGAGATGTCTCTTCATCTTCTAGAGTATAGGGGCATAGAAGATGTTGTTGAACACGTGCACATGTGTGAAATATTGTGGTGCGCAAAAGGAATCATGGCTTCTGAGTGCAGGGCAAGTCAATTCTCCACTACGTTACAAGGGCGCACACACAGCTGGTACAGAAAGTTTGACCCTGATCAGACTTGCGTAGACTATGTAGCTTTAAAATATGATTTCCTTAAAGAGTTTCACATCCCTGAGTTCGAACAGAAGAGTATAAGTGTGCTCAAGGATATTAAGAAAGGCACTACTGAGAGTGTCAGAGAGTATGATGCCCATTTCAAAATGATTTTATCTAAGCTTTCTTATGATATTCATGTAAGCCAGCATGCACAATGGTTTGTTGGAGGTTTGATTACACCTTTTAGAAGGGCACTATCACATAAGACATACATTGATATGTGTGAAGCACTTGAAGCAGCTTTATGAGCTGAGGCAGTCAGAAGTATAGACACTGGGGTGAGCCCATTTTTGGAAGCATGGATCATAGCCATGGTGAAGTAGTTGGAGAAGCTATCAGCAAATTCAGCACATGAGACATGCACGGGGATTTGGTGTATAGATTGTGAGGTGGAAGGTCACACCAAGGATAGTTGTCCCCATAGATTAGTACGCTCATTGTTGCTAGACTGTGAGATATGTCATTTAAACCATGATGCTAGCCACTAACCATTATTACAATGCACAATAAGGAAGAACGTCTCTTGCTACTATAAAATTTGTAGGTCCACAACTCATGACATGGAAGACTATTGGCTGATTGGTCAGATCCATGATGCTATAGATATTGGTGTATGATAGACAGGAGTATCAGATAACTCTAAAGGAAAGAATGAGCATCAGGATCGGGATCACAATCAGGTGTGCTATGATCAGAATGAAGGGATTTTGAAGGAGGTCATGAAAGAGGTTCAAGGATACCATGGTGGATTCAGAGGATGAGGCCGTGGTGGTGGATGAGGTGAGTTTCCTCACAGAACATGTTATACATGCGGATCTCCTGACCACTACAGGTACGAATGTCCTCAAAATATTACATGTTCTTTCTGTGGAAAGAATCATAGTTATGAGGAATTCCAAGACCTATATGAGCATCTTAGTAAGTAACATAAATAAGAAAAAAAGGCACGGGGATGGTTAGGATAAAGCGCGCTGTGAAAAATTAGTGGATGCCCAAGTTGGAACCAGAATCTGAGGCATTTCCTGTAAAGATCACTACCCACGCTGAAGTGGTGCGCACCAAAGAAGCATTACAGCAGAATCCTACCATCACTAAGGAGGAGGTTCTACATGCACGGTACCCAGATCCTATCCATCAGAAGGAGGTTTATTAGGAAACCATGGAGGTACTCAGAAATCTTCAGGGTGAAATACAGTGTTTAAAGGAGCAATCACGGAAGATGGAGCAAAAGAAAGCAACAGAAATGGTCCAATCTGATATGGATGACTTGAAAGAGGTGTGCAAGATGTTATGCCAGGAGAATATCATTCCACTGTTAGGGAATTGGTTAAAGGGAAACACTCCATGCGTAAGTATTGAGACTGGACAGAAGATCCTACATGTAAACCTTCCCCCTCATAGCTTAGACTATGACAAGGAAATCACTCTGAATGTTGTTGTGGATGGGTGGCTTTTGAGTAATATATTGATTGATACAGGTGTGGAAATTCAATGTTCTTACTTTAGATGCATGGGTACAAATGGGGAGACCTACATTGCAACCATCTTTGAATGTATTGTTCATGGCTAACCGAACTAAGGCCACTCCCATCAGAGTTTTAAAAGATGCATCCATTACCATACAGGGAGCCAAGTTCACTGGGGATTTTGAGGTTTTAGCACTTGCAGAGGTAGATAGCTTCCCAGCTCTACTTGGGCATCCTTGGTGCTATGAAAATAATGTTGATCTTTGGTTCAACAAGGGTTATATCAGTTTTGAAAACAAGGAGGAAAGAGTTATTATCCCTTTAACAAATGGAAAATATGCCCTATGTTGAGCCTTTGAGTGAGGAAGACCTGAATAGGATTTATGTATGTGCCATCTGGGACCCAGAGGTGCTTGAGCCATCTAAAGAAGGAATCCTTTAGTGGGAAGATGCACAGTCTATTAGCGATACTACAAGTGTTGCTTGTGATAATTGGGCTCATAGTACTTATGAGTTGGTAGGGCGTGAAGTAAAGAGCACATTTGTGTGGGATAGAAGACCTTGTTGTATCAGGAGAATAAGTAACAACTCGGTACCTCGTTACACTGGAGAAGGAGATCCTATGGTATTTCTACGTGCCATGGAGGAACAGTGGATAGACCAGTTGGAGAGACAGAATATGCTAGCATATACCCTACGTGGGACAATAACGCATTGGTGGGTGGTTCACAAGGATAATCTTGTAGGATGGAATGAAATTAGGATTTCTCTTTCTACTAGGTTCTTTAGGAGCAATGCACCTACTCAAATATGCACTTATCATGGTAATCAACCTGTTCAGCACCATGTTCAGTAGTGTGAGAGACTCTAGATAGAGGGGCAGGAAGATTTACCACCTTCACTCTGGGTGCACAAATTTTATTCCACTTTACAAGGTTGCGCGCGTGCTTGGTATGTATATGCGGAACTCCATAGAGAGACTGGAAATTGGAAGGATTTAATTACAGGAATGATCCAGATGTTTGACTATTTCTCTACTAAACCTCTAGTAGAAGAGGCATTAAAGGTTATAAAGTGCTTAACTATGGGAGATAGTGCCAAGGTGGAAGAACTCATTCAGGATTTATTTGATGAAGAAGACTCAAGGGTGCATTTTTCTGAAGAAACAGAGACAAATGCCACACTACTTAAGTGCACTTGCCTTGAGAAGGAAAAAGGAAAGATGGTCTACTTAGTGGATGATGAAGAAGTGGAAAATCTGGATGTAGACCATTCAACAGGTAGGCATGAGGTTTTGGACAGTGCAGATAAGACCACGCGCACCTATCATGAACCTATGAAAAAAAAGAAAGTGAATATTGGATCAGATGTTGAGCCTAAGGAGGCCATAATTGGGGACTATTGGTCTGACTCTGAAGTGGAAAAAATCATTGAGTTACTATGAGATTATCAGGACTTATTTCCTCAGGGATACCATGAACTCAAAGGCGTGCATGAATCATTAGGAGAAATGAAGATAAAGCTTAAGGAAGGTGCACACCTGGTCAGAAAGAGACCCTACAGGATGAACCCCAACTTGCGTGAAAAGGTCAAAGAAGAAATTGACAAAATGTTGAAGTCTGGAATCATCAAGCCCCTAGATGAGTCAGAATGGGTTAGCCCAATGGTGATCAGTATCAAGAAGGATGGTCAGATTAGGATCTGTGTGGACTACATGGAGCTGAATGTTGCATGTGTGATTGATCCCTTTCCTATGCCATTCACTGAGGAAATACTAGAAGGCATTGCAGGGCATGAAATCTATTCATTTACAGATGGATTCTCTAGGTATCATCAGGTTAGGATTGCACAGGAGGATCAGGAAAAGACTACTTTTACTACTGAATGGGGCAGCTTTTCCTATACTGTGATGCCTTTTGGTCTAAAAAAATGCCTGTTATATTTTCATGCATAGTTGCTCAAGCATTCAAAGATTTTATTCACAACTTCTTGTAGGTTTATTTAGATGATTAGACAGTGTATGGACTTGTTAAGGATCATTGTGACAATTTATGCCTAATGTTTGAAAGATGTTGGTAGTTAAGAATCTCTTTGAACATCAAGAAATGTGTATTTACTACACCATTTGGAATACTGTTAGGGCACATCATCTGTAAAGAAGGTTTGTTGGTTGATCCAGCTAAGGTTGCAGTCATTATCGGCCTGGAAGAGCCTACCATTCAAAGTGAGGTGTGCAGATTCTTGGGTCACACTGGGTATTATAGAAAATTTATAAAGGGGTATGCTAAGGTTTCCACACCCTTGGAGGAGTTACTAAAAGGAAAAGGGATGTTCTACTGGGGAGAACCACAACAGCGTGCATTCGAGACATTGAAGGAGAAACTTACTACAACACCTATTTTGTGCTTTCCTTCGTGGGACCAACCATTTCATGTACATGTGGACGCCTCTGGCATGACCATTGGCACAGTGTTGGCTCAACCTGGAGAAGGTATTATAGATCATCCTATCTATTTTTCTAGTAGAAAGTTGACTCCTACAGAGCAAAATTATACAACTACAGAGCGTGAAGCTTTGTCAATGATCTATGCGCTACATAAATTTAGACAGTACCTACTAGCAACACCATTTGTATTCTATACCGATCACATGGTCATTGGAAGTATTTGGTAAATAATCCCATTTTACAGGGGCACATATGTCGATGGGTACTCTTATTCCAAGAATTTGATTTCACAGTTGTGGTAAAACTAGGGAAAAGTAATTCTAGACCAGATCATTTATCCAGAATACAGTCAGGAGAAGAAGCACAAGAAATTGAAGATACCATGCCCGATGCATAGTTATATAGGTTATAACGTGTGCCATTAGAATTAGAGGACATTTTTGTCTTTCTACGAATAGGTATGTTGACATAAGGGATGAAATCCTTAGAAAAGAAACAACTTGTTATTCACGCGGCACCATTTATGTTGATTAGAGGTGACCTGTACAAGTTAGGCCGGGATGAAGTATTACATCATTGTGTACTAGAACATGAGCGCACAGATATCATGGAGGAGGCTCATGGTGGTATTACAGGTGGGCACTATGTAGGTGATGCCACTGTGTGCAAGATTCTACTCACTGGATTATGGTGGGAGACCCTGTATAAATATTGTAAGGCATATTGCAAGGCTTGTGATCACTGTCAGTGCCTTGGAAAACCAGGTCAAAGAGATGAAATTCCTCTAAGACCTATTACTAGTGCAAGAACCATTTGAAAAATGGGCTATAGATTTTGTGGGTCCTATTTCACTAGCCACATGCGTAGGACTGGATCACACTATATCATCACTTGCATAGATTATCTAACAAGGTGGGTAGAAGCAACACCTACAAAGGATTGTACAACAGCTATAGCAGCCAGGTTTCTATGGGAAAATATTATTACAAGGTATGGATGCCCGTTGAGTTTGACCAGTGATCGGGGCACACATTTTTTGAATGAGACAATCAGAATTCTATTGGATGAATTCATGATTGCACACCATAAGACTACACCATATCATCCTCAGGAAAATGGGATTGTTGAGGCTTTCAACAAAATTTTGAGCTAGACATTGACAAAAATTTGTGATGTTGGAAGAAAGGATTGGGATGATAAAGTTTTTGCAGTACTTTGGGCATATAGAACAACATACAAGTGGTTAAACAAGGCCACACCCTTTCAATTGGTGTTTGGCACAGAAGCAATTCTTCCTATGGAATTCATGTTACCTTCTTTGTGTATTGTGCATGCTGGAGGTCTAGCTGATGAGAAAGCATTAGAAGAATGAATTGACAAGTTGATTAAGTTGGATGAGTGATGAGCAATAACACACTAGAGTCAGAAGTAAGAAAAATCCAGGCAGAAAGCATGGCATGATAGGCACATTAGGGATAAAAAGCTTGAGATAGGACAGATGGTGCTTCTTTATGATTCTAAGTTTCTATGCCATCCAGGAAAACTCAAAGTACATTGGTTAGGACCATATGTTATCACTCACATACTTGAAACAGGATCTTGTCAGTTAGAAATGCTTGATGGAATATGGTTACCTAGTTACTTCAATGGGAGTAGGCTGAAGCCCTACTATAAATAAGTCTTCTTGGTGTTTGTAATAAGGCAATGTTGTCCATTTAGATTAGGTTTTCAATTATGTATTCCCTTAATGTATTTCCTTCTTCGTCACTATGCTTTGTCAATTTAGTTGGTGTTTTGTGAAATAAGCGTGTTTGCGTGCCAGAAGCTAATTACCATTTGCAGTATTTTTATGCACAGAGGACTGCACATACCATTTGTGTGGGGTGGTTATTGAAAAATGGGTACACATAAAGGAACAAACTACTACAGGTGTTATTCAAGTTTGAAGAGTTGGTGGACAAAAGATTGCTTCCAAATAAGGACCATAGATGGAGATAAATGAAGGAACAGTATAACACAAGGTAAGCAACGATCATGGAGACTACCAAGAGAAGGCACAGTTATGAGGTACTCAGGTGCATGGAAGTGCGCTAAAGATAATTTTGTATCCATAAGGAAGGAAGGTACATTAAAAGGTTATAGCTGAGGTGCAAAGATGTACCACATGGAAAAATGTGAAAAGGGTCAATTAATGAGGATTGTTGGTAGGTGAAGGAGAAATAAATGCACTAACTTTTTCAAAATCTATATAAGGAAGGGATACGAGTTCATTTTTACCATTGTAAATCACAAAAAATTGAAAGAGCTAAGTGCAAAGCCGAGCTGAGTGAAGAGTATTGAGGTGTGAAGAGTGTGAAACAAGATGTGGAGAGTAGATTTGTGTGCAGGAGAAGCTTGTGTCCCCATTGGTGAAGGGTTTGAGCAAAGTAGAGCATTGTGAAAGAGCTAGGGCATGTGATTTCAACTAGGGCATGTGGATTTGAGCTAGGATTTTGGACTTGTTTGTTATAAAAGGTAGAAGGCAAGATTTTGCACACTATAGAGGATAAAAAGTTACGATTTGCAGATGACACCAAAGAAAGCACTTGTTGTAGGAGCCAACGGGAAGATGAAAGTGGAAGCAGAGAATGAAATTTCTCTCAAGAGTAATTTTTTAGAGATACAATACCCAGAAGGCATGATAGTGGGACAAGAATGGGATTCTCATGTCCAGAAGTGCAAGATAAGTGACTACAACCACCGCACATCGGATAACAAAAAGGAATTAGATGTGTTGTTGAGTATGAAAATGAAAAAGCACATAGCAGAGGACATGCCAGTGTATGATGATGCTGGAGAAAAGATGCTAAAACAAATTGGAGTTTACCAGTTGTACGAGCTTCCATATTTCAGCAAGTATGAACCTTTGTTCTAGTGGCTGATGAGCAGGGTACATGAAGAATTTTTCTATTTTGTCAAACACAGGGTAAGGATAACATCTTCTTTGATTTCAATTATAATAGGATTAAGGGGCACAAGAGTGGATCTAAATAGTGACTTGACAGATAAAATAGAAATCCTGGAGATGCAGAAGGAGTTAGGGTACACCAAGGGTCCACGTAGAATGGATATTGACAAACTGAAGAAGTACCCAGTGGTACAGGAAGTTGCACATTTAGTGACCAAATTGAATGATCAAGAGAGATGGTCCCAGGTGAATACAATGTGGCTACACATTGCAAGGAGAATGTCACAGGGAATAATTTACAACATATCAAGCTACATTGTGGAGATTATCATTGAGGAAGCTTGCACAGGTGATAAAATCAGTTTCAGTGTTGCCCTATAGTCCTTAGTATTTATGGAGATCAGAGTGCCCGATGGGCCAAAGAATAAGATCTGGGAGTACCCCATGCAAAATAAGTCTCTTGTGGAAATATTTGACAAGTACTTGTGTGAAGGTTCAATGAGTGGGCCGTTCAAGCAGAGGGTGGAGATGTGGTATGACAGTATCTACACTACATTCAAAGAGGAGTGGTGCATCCCCAAGGAGTTACCTTCGGTGGTGGGCAAGGTAGTGCAGTTCGATGTATATCAACACTTCTACATCACGTGATTTGCGATGAAGGGTGGGACTTGGAGCCCCAGGTGTAAGCTATTGCATAACTTCATAGTGCACTACTTCCAGGCACCATTCCATCGGTTTAATAATGTGCGGCGCCTGAACTTTGTTGTATACAAGGTAGACTATGACTACCACATGCTGCGAAAGACTTGTGTATATCTAGGTTAGACTGCCTACATTGAGAGGCTAATTTTAGACATGATAAGCATGAATCCTGTGAGTTTTGTGATTGGAGACAGTGGATCTATGCTTATATACCTTCATCTTAAGCCTAAGTTGGAGGGTAACAAATATGTGGAGAATGAGTTCACACTCCCAAGGCTACCTAAGGGTAAGCATACAGTGGAGAATGTACTAGCTTCGGAGCCCACTGAACCTATAGAGGTAGATGATGAGGAGGAAGAGTGTGAAGACAGTGGTGGCTTGGTACATAGAGGATGAAGGCAACCCTCAGATAGGGTAGAATTTGAGTGTGCAAGTACTCCACCCCAGGCACAAGAAGAAGGAGACGAATAATTAGAGGTAGGAAAAGACCCTAAAGAATGCCACTTTAAGAGGGTGTTTAGATGAACAAGAACTCAAGGTGCTACTCCACAATCAGTATGGAGATCACCATGACTCTCTCCATAGAAGGAGACAACTGAGAAAAGAAGGAGAAAATTGAATTTGAACGAGGAGGCGGAGGAGTCTAAAGAGAGCATGCCTGGATCTCCTATACAGCTAGAGGATGTGGAAGAGCCCAAGGATGAAGAAATGAGGGTTAAGGAAGAAGGGGTACAGAAGCCAGAAGAGACAGAGAAAGATACTACTCAAGACACTGAGGATCCAACTCCAAACCTTGGCACTCAAGTGCCTAATGGGTTGAGATCAAGGAGGGAAAGAAGAGAGTATGTTATGCCAGTTATGGGCTATGAGGAGGACCCTAATAAAATTGTCTGAGCATGATTTCAGAATACATTGGGCCTTAAAGACTTATATGGGTGGGATTTGATGGACCCTGACATGGTAATAACGCATGCGAGGAAATAGTTGTCATGGTCCATGCAAACTCACATGGACGAGCCTAATTTTGATGTGTGTGAAGAGTCTTATGTATCAAGGAAGATGAGAAAGGCACCACAAAACAAGCACATAACCATCAAACCCATGGTTATGTCTGATGAATAGGTGAGTAATGCCTTAGTGAAGGTGTCTACAGAGGTGGCGCACAGGAATGTAGATAAAGCTGCCACTATCAAAGCACTAAGGGAGGAGATCAAAGCCAAAGATGCAGAGATCACGCGTTTGAAAGGAGAGAAGGACCTAGAGAAGAAGAAGAATGGGGTCCTTATCGGCATGGCAGAGGAGATCGGGGATCATGTCCTCCAAGAAAGACCACACTTAGAGCCTAAGGTACCCAAAAAGTTCCTTTGGCTATGCACTATGTGTGTACCTTAGTTGATCTGGTGCTTGAGGATGGACCAGTTTGGATGTCAGCACCAAAAGACCCTGAGTAGGAGGCAGAGAGGGAAAATACTGCAGTATTTTGAAATATTTCATCATACGAGGCATTTCTTCAAACCTTACATGAGGAGCTGAAGAAAGCAGACTAGGCACTGAACATATGTGCAGATCCAGAGGCAGTAATAAGGGTCAAGACAACATCAGAAGACAATGAAATCTTGAAAGCAATGAAGGATGACACATTGGGATGCGCAAAAATATTAGCACTAGTCAATTAGAAGCGTGAGGCCCTAACAATAGCACAAGACCCCCATAAGGAAAAATTGGATGAGATTGGGAAGTGTATAGCATAGAAGATGGATCTATTAGAAGGAAGAATGTCTGTTATGTCCAACATTGTTCTGGTGCTACAAAACGAGAAGGGAGAAATTTCCCAAGATGAGTTGGAAACTATTACAGCGGACATCCTAGAGAAGACAGAAGTCATGCTAACTGAATGAAAAATGTTGGAAGCGGATATAAAAGAAGAGTATCCAGAATTAATTCTTCCAGTTGAGACAGAGGATGTTGCATAGTGAGAGTTCATTCTTTATGTAGAAATTCTTTCATTTCTTTCCATTCTTTATTCTTTATTATTCAAGGAGTAGCCATTACCGGGGCGGAAATGTAGTTTAGTGTGGGGTAATGTTGAGTGGACAAGAGTATGATGTGAAGGAGAGCGTGTATATAAGATTCACATATAGGGGTAAAGCACAGTCAAAGGTGCGGAAGGATAGGGAAGGACACGTGCGCAAAAGACAAGGGTAGATTCGGGACTTAGCCATTTTCACATGTACGGGCTATTTTTGGAGATAGCGTGTTGAGCACACAAACAGGGTAAAGACTTGCGCGACATGCATGGGCTATTATTGGAAGGGCAACTACTAAGTGCTTTGCATGAATGCGGGCTAAGAATAGAATTGTTACTGCCAGTTAGCCAGAAGAGGTATATTTTTAGTGCACTTGCATGTGTCATTATTATTGTAAAAGTGCATGGCTATTTTCAACATGTGACCTATTTTGGGAATTATGCAAGCGGTGAAGGGAAAGTCCCCACCCTTATAAATATGTAGTGATCTGTGTAGAATATAGGGACTGTGTGAGAACTAAATTACTGTGAGGTTATGCTGCCAGATCTGATGCATGCATGAGCTTATGGTATTACTTATTGTAATAAGATTTCTGTGTATTTATTGTGTTTAACATAACGGAGTGAATTGGCTGAATCGGAGTATTAATCATGTGTATAATAGGTTCTTGCATGATTGACTTCATTATGGTTATTATTTAAATCTATTACTCTTTAGATCTAGATCTGGACATGCTCTATAGAATGTTATATTAATTATGGATCTGAATGCATTAAATCTTCATCATGCTAACATCCTACAATAGCAACCCTAAAGAGGGGCATGGTACCTTTGCACACTTCAGGTGAGCACTCAGTCTAGGTTGAGTGATGTGTCAACGCACCCAGGTTATTACTAGTAGATTCTAGGTTACATCAATAGTTGATGAACGTCAACCAAGAAATGTCACACCTCTAGATGATGATTTAAGACAAATCTAAATAACCATGCACAAGGCTTCTAAACATGCAAATGTATTCACTCCATTGGACAACATAAGACCACCAAAACAAAATCTAGGAAAAACTTACCTAGATGCTAGGAAACAAAAATAAATACTTCAAGAAGCAAGGGACCTAATTTAAGAGCTCCAAGGATAAATTGAGTTCCTAAGATAAGAAATATGGCTACCAAATGAAAAATTGATCCTCTATAAGAAAAAACCAATAAAAATTATTTTCAAGAAGTGTGTAGGCTTTTGCGCACCAAAGGCATATAACTACTATGATTCAATGGTTGTCACATAAGCTTAGATAGATGGAACTATAAAAACAAATGGATTAGGTGAAGAAGATAAATGTTATCCCCACAAAAGTATAAGAGTTTGATCTTGATATATTTATCAATGTTTTCATTGATGGGTGGAATATAAATGACATATTGGTAGAAATAAGCATTAAATGTAATATTTGTACCATGGATTCTTGGAAAAAATGGGGCGACTTGCATTACACCCATCCCCACATATCCTTTTTATGGAAAACAGAACATGGGTAATGCCTATTGGAGTACTAAATAATGTTATTATTATTATCATAGGGGGAAAGTTCCATGAATATTTTGAATTAATACCATTGGAGATTAAGCAAACAACTTTCTAATGTTCCTAGGAAGACCTCGGTGTTATACAAATAAAGAAAATTGTGGTTCAAAATGAGGTACCTAAGATTTGAAATTAGAACTCAATGATTTGTATTCCTAATTGATGCAAAATATAGTGCACCATATGTTGAAAATGTAGGATAATAATAAGATCTAGATGATAGTACAATATATAAGGTATATGGCTAGAGATCTATAAACCAATGTTGGATGGAGAAATCATATGGGGTTCCAATTAATCATTATCAGATACCACAAGTGAAACTTGTGACTATTGAGCAAGTGGTCATATGAATTAAGTGGGAGATATTGTGATATGATTCATTGTACTCATAAGTTATAAATTGCTCTCTAGGCACCCAAGTATGTAAGAAGGAATATCAAAAGAATGAGTAAGAAAAATAAACAACCTATGCCAACATTCACTATAAGTGAAGATGTACAAGATTTCATCCAAAAATAGAAACTTATATCTAACTAAACAAGGAAAACGTCAATTATATAATATATTTGTTAAAAGGAACCGTAACAACATGGTGGGCCACTCATATCTCTTTTAGACTAGGTATTTACCTTAGCTCATGTTCACCTAGGTACTTTATTTACATTTATTGTATTTATCCTTACCCGCTTATGTGTGTGTATATTTATTTTATCTTATTTAGATATTAGGAAATATTATCTAGTTGTTAGTTATAGTTCTTTCTTTGATCTATGATATTGACTAGATCCTTAATGACTAGTTCTTTCCTAAATCTATGGACTTGACTAGTTATTTGATGACTAGTTCTTTCCTTGATTTATGGCTTGATCTAAAACCTTGACTAGTTCTTAGATTTTTATTCCTTGCCTATATAAGCAAGGCCAATTCTCATTGTATTTCATTAAGTTCTATAATAATATATGATATTGCCACTCATTTATTTGCAAAGGTTTTATGTAAAGTTATTCTACCAAATTACTTTCATCTTATTGATCGTGGTGTTTGATTAGCATTTGAGTTCTTGGTTTGGTACGATCTAGTTATTGTTCATTTTATAGTATCAGAGTCAGGCAGTTAAGTGTGCCCAACCTAGAGTATTACTGGGATGGGTGACCTCCTAGGAGGGAAGTCCCAATGTCATTTCCTTCTAATGTTGTTGGACTTGATTTGGTGTATATTTGGTGTGCCCAAAGCTCACGTGGTTGCATCTGGCTCCACTGTGCAAAAGGTGTTGGCGTAACAACTAGTTAACACGATGAGATCCCTCTCCACCACTATTTTGAGCTTTTGGTGTGACAAAAAATCATACATGGTATCAGAGTGAGGTTACTATTGACATCTATCTGTAAGTTTCATTTTGTAAACATTTTGTTTTTGTATATTCATATATTCGGGATTTGTTCGTATTTTGTTGCTACATGTGTTTTTTATATAAAACAAGGCCTTCCATCCTTAGCTCTTGGTCATATGGTATGGTTGTATGAGGGCTTAAAGCTAAGGTGCTTATTTCCAGCCCCCTTTCATGTTATTTGTGTGGTGAAAACAAGAGCATTTTATTTTGTTTTAGTGGTAACTAAAATAAATAGTAGAGCATAAACTTGTAAAGCTTGTATTTTTTGATCGGCAACTTCGATTTGAGTGTCGTTTTTTGCAAAAGTGCTTATTTTTTCATGCTCTTTCCATTCAAAATATTTATTTTGAGAATCTCACTATAATTATAAATTTCCATATTGTAACACGCACTTATTATAAAGTGCCAAAATCTGGGGGGGCTCTTGTTGCATTGCTTGGGGGTCTTGTTGCATTGCTTGGTTCTTGTATTTCTTTTAGTGATTTTTTGAGAATGACATCTACTTCTACATTAGATCATGTTGAGCCATTAACAACAGATAATTACCATACCTGGAAACCAAGAATGGAAATATTAATTAAGTGGAAAGGATTATGGGCTTTAACTTCTTTAAAATAATCAATGTTCACTAGAAAATATGAGAAATTTCAGTACCAATGCAAGTTTTATGAGTATATGGGTTTGATAGGAACTTATGTAAGTGATAGTCTTTTGTTTTATTTGGAAAAATATGACTCTCCTTTCAAGATATGGGAGAAATTGGAGGACTTATTTGGTAAGGTGGATCATATGAGAGTTGGTACCCAAATTTGTACTCCTTTTCATTCTGAGCAGCATCAGAGATGTGGCATGAAGCTTGAATACAGATAGATCATGATGTGTGTCATTTTGTAGCCAGAGATGTGATCTAACTGGCACTCAAATAAGACTTGATCTTGTCCTAATTGTTTTAGGTTGTGCCTTTCAACCAAGGTAAGAGGACCTATTTTCTAACCCTCAAATGGTGAAGGAGATGAAAATATCCCTCAATTTGTGTAAATAGTATGAAGAGGCCTTGGGAAAATATGATCAACACTCCAAATCTGACTTTCACAAGTTGTCACTTCTAGATTATGGAGATATTTTCAATGCAAGGCAAGGGTTACTAAAGACATTGTATGATCATGATTTGTTTTATGCATTTTTGTAGATGGGTTGAATTCTTTTGTTGACACAAAATGCAATGCAAGGGTAGTATGGGGTAGGATTAGTTATTCTGAATGAATTTTTGGTGGGAGATATTAGACAAGACTAACAAGAATTTGCCAAATTCTTTGATGACATTTGCAAGAAATTTGTAAGATCTAAACAGTAGAATGCTTCAAATGGGTTAAGGTACTCCTTCAACCAGGATATATGCAATAAATGGAAGCCCAGATCTGCACTCTTCCACACAATCTTTGACAACCTGCCACAAAATCTTGAAGCAGATGAACCAACAAAGTATCTAGAAATCTCTATTTTATCATGACCTAAGGTGCACCCAAAGGTTTACAAATAATCTCATAATTTTAAAGGAAGGTAAAGTGAAATTTGGTGTTGACACATGGCATATGGTGGGTCCCATTGAAGTCACGGTTCAATTCTGCACATTTCCACACTTTTTGGAATTTTGGAAAAATTTCACTTTTTTCCCCGCGGGCCCGCACCTCCGCCTCTGTCCTTGACACGTGTCACCTTCTCTATCACTGAGGATCTGCGGGATCAAATCACATTTTAACACCCTTTTTTGCCAAGGGAAAATTTCTCACTTTTCCTCCATGGGCCCACGCCTTCGATTTCTTCCCTGCCACATGTCTCCCTCTGCTTCGTCGTGGAGCCATGGTTAATTTTTTACTCTGACTCATTTTACGAAAAGGGAAAAAATTCCCTTTTGCCTCCGATAGCCCGCCGACCCGCTTTTCCCACCACATGTCTCCTTGTGGTTCATTGCGGACCCACAGCTTATTTTTTTTCTCTAAGTCATTTTTTCTAAAAGGGAAAAACTTCCCTTTTTCCTCTGGTGGCTCGCCGACCTGCTCTACGCTCTGAACCCGCCACGTGTCTCCCTTCACTCCATTACAGACCCGCGGCCCTTTCCTCAACCTTTCTCCCTTTTCACCAAAAATTCAAAAACTTCTAAGTCCCCCGCCCATCCACCTTCATTTTGTATGTGCCACGTGTCCCTCCTCTGGGACCTACGGAGCTGCGGGAAAAATTTGTAAATTTTTCCAAAACCAAAAAAATGTTAAGTCTTGTGAGAAACCCGTCAAATCTCGACCAACGACAAATGGCCATGTATGAGGGGAGGCATGATTTTTAATTTTGATAGGCAAAGGACACCCGTTCGAATGTCAAAAACACATAATTTGCCAGAGATGCCTGAATTCGATTTTTTCTCCGTGGGTGAAGGATTTTTTGGTCAAAAAACAAATGGGAAATGATTTTAGGCAATTTTCGACCATGGGGATAGATTTTTAGGGGGAAATATGCATGAAACGAACAATCACGAGCTCCAAAGGCCGGGAAAAGTAGAAAAAAAATGACAGAGGCCCGTGGATTTGGAAATTTAGGGCACAAAACAGGGCATGCATGTATTTTTCCTTCAATTTGGGGCAAAATAATAAGTTTGTGAGCTTTTTAAAGCATTCAATCTGGATGGGGAAACTTACATACCACCAAATTCAAAGAAAAATGTTTTAGAACACACAGAAAAAAGGGGAAAGATGGCAAAATAATAGAGGATCAAAATGGGCACCAACATCGGCTCCTGCTCAGGGATGGGCACTCCCAGTGAGTGCCACAAGAACAATAAGTAGACCAAGTGCCAAAATAATCCATTGGGAAAATGGATTCATGAGCCAAAGCCACCAAAAATCAACTGAGAAACCAACCAAAAATGGCTGCCACACACCAAGGTAAACCAAGAACCACCAAAACACCAAAAATAGAGCAAAAACCAAACACTATACACTGTACAAGTTGGTGCATACCTCAAATTTGGGGATTAATCCAAGAAATGCTTCAGATGCCTACCATTAACAGGAAATTCAAGCAATTCCCCATCTAATTCCTTGAGAAAAAAGGTATTCTCACCAATTCTGATATCAATGGAGTAAGGGCCCATCCATAATGCATCAAATTTTCCATGTTTGCCCTTATCTTCATTTCTGCTATCCCACAACAAAACCAGATCTCCAATATTGAAGGCCCTAGGAGTAACCTTCTTGTCAAACAACCTCTTCAACTTCTCTCTAAATCTGACATGCCTTTGGTGGGATGCTCTTCTCTCTTCATCTAGCTCCACAATCTGATTAATCCTTGCTTCATATGGACTGACCTCCTGATCTTCAAGTTGTTGAACAAACTGAAATGAAGATAATTGCAGATGTAAGGGCAGCAGAGCTTGAGTTCCATACACCAACTCAAATGGGCTCTTACCAGTAGCTCTCTTGGCAGTGATTCTATCAGCCCAAACTGCAAATTTCAGTTGTTCACCCCATTTTCTCTTGTTCAACTCCAAGGTCCTCCTAATGATCTTCAATAAGTTCTTATTGTTGGACTCAGCTTGTCCATTCCCTTGGGGGTTATAGTTTGAAGAATAAGTCAGATTGGTTCCATACTCCTTGCACATTGCCATCAAAGGTTTAGCTCTGAAACACATGGCATTATCAGCCACAATCTTGACTGGCACACCAAATCTGCATATGATATTATTCAACAAAAAATCCATAACAACTTGGTGTGTTGCTTTCTTGGTGGGGATTGCTTCTACCCACTTGGTGAAGTAATCTGTGGCTACAAGGATCCACTTATGTCCAACACTAGAAGGGTCTGAGATCTCACCAATGAAGTCCATCCCCCATTGTTTGAAAGGAGCTTCAATTGATATAGGCTGCAAAGGAAGGGAGCCTGAAGCTTTCATTCTTCCAGAGAAATGCTGGCAGCTCTCACATTTTCTAATCAACATGGTTGCATCTTTGAAGAGAGTAGGCCACCAATAACCAGCTCTCAAAACTTTGTGTGTTGTAACCCTTCCAGCAAAGTGTCCTCCACAAACTCCCCCATGGAAATCAGCAACTACTTTGGGAGCTTCATCTTCAGTTATACATTTCAAGAGGACACCTTCAGGGTTCTTCCAAGCCAGCCCAAAGTCAGTGATGATGTATTTTTGAGAAGCCAACTTGAGGGCTCTTTTCTAATTTTTATTTAAATGATCAGGACAGCATAGGTGTCTGAGGTAAAATATTATATCCTTGTACCACTCAGAACTTACCAATTTCTCAAGAACATCTTCCCTTTCTTCCTCTACTTCATTCACTTCCACAGTCTGTAAGTTGCTCTCAGCCATGAGCTTAGCAAGACCCAAACCTCTTACCAACTTTGTGGTCTAAATGTCCATGTCATACTCCTGCAGTTTGTTCACCCATCTACATCTTTTACTTGAGATCTCCATCTCTGATAAGATGTCTTTTACCATGGTGTGGGGAACATAAGCAACAACTTTTGAACTTAAGATATAAGGCCTGAAAACCTTTGTTGCTTTCACCAAGGAAAATGCTTGTTTTTCCATGATTGTGTACTTTAACTCAGCAGCTTGTAAAGCCTTGCTAAAGAAGGCAATAGGCCTCTCAGCCCCATCTTCATCCTTTTGGAGAAAAATAGATGCAATAGTATTTTCAGAAGCAAAAGAAAAGATTTGGAAAGGCTTCTTGTAATTCGGAGCTGCCAAGACAGGTGCATGTTTCAATGCCTCTTTGATTCCTTCAAAATCCTGAATAGCAACCTCCTCCCACTTGATAACTTGATCTTTCTTTAACATGCATGTGATAGGAAGAGTCAATTCAGCAAAATTGGACACAAACCTTCTAATGAAATTGATCTGCCCAAAGAAAGATTGGATGCCCTTCTTTGTTCTTGGAATTGGAACCTTGTTGATTGCTTCTACTCTCTCAGGGTCAATCATGACACCAGCCTTTGAAACAATATGACCAAGTAGCTTGGCCTTTTGCACTCCAAAGTGACACTTCTTTGGATTGAGAGAGATTCCAAATTCTCTACATCTGATCAACATTCTTTCCAAGTGTTGCAAGTGATCTTTTCTCTGCTCCTTGAAAACATAGTCACATCATCCTAATAAACTGCAATGAAGTCATTTATGTAACCAGCAAAAGCAACATCCATTTCCCTTTGGAAGGTAGCCCCAACATTCATGAGACCAAAAGGCATTCTCACATAAACATATGTTCCCCAAGGAGTGGTAAAGGTAGTTTTAAATCTTTCTGACTCCTTGACAACAACTTGATTGTAGCCAGAGAAACCATCCAAGGTGGACAACAATTCAGATCCAGTCACTAACTGCAGCATGTTTTCCATGTTTGGAAAAGGATAATTGTCTTTCAATGAAGCTCTATTCATATTTTTGAAGTCTACACAAAGTCTGATATCTCCATTCTTCTTTCTGACTGGCACAAGGTTTGCAACCCAAGATGAATACCTTGTGGGCTGAATGATCCCTCCCTCCTTCAGTTTCTTCAATTCATCTTGCATTTTCATGGAGAGGAGTGGATTAATTGGCCTTTTCTTCTATCTGAATGGTTTGGCATTTTTCTCAAGAGGGATCTCATGTTGGAATAAGTCTTCTCTATATGCTTTCAGCTCTGAATATGACCAAGCAAGGCAGTCTTGATATTTTTTAACAATTGGAGGTAGGACTGGTTTGCTTCCTTGCTTAAACTATTGCCTAACCAAAATTTTCTTGGTTTATCATTAGTTCCCAAGTTATGCTCTTCCACATCCCTTGAGGCAGACATGTTTCTATTGATGATACAATCAACATTGCTAAAATTTGACTCAAGTGCAACAAGACCTCTAGGAATGGTGTTAGTTTTCAATTGGATAATATCTTTTCCAAACAAAGTCTCTCTTCCTTCAGTCACACATACCATTGGTTCCCAATCAATATTCTGATCTACAAACTCACCTTGATTTTGTAAGAACCTTTGCACTTGAGCATCATCATTAAACACTTGCCAATGCTTGATGTTGTCAGGGACAGCTGGCCTAGTTAACACTTCAACATTGTACTCACAATAAGGTGAAATGGTGCAATCTCCAAATCTTGACCCCAACACTACCAACTTGTCAGCAGCAACATTCAAACTTCTATCATGATGCACAATATTGAAAGAATCAAACATCTCAATTAGATCCCAAACTGCATGCTTATATTGTTTCATCCGCTGATTTTTTGTAGCATACAGTTTTCTTATTTGTTTGACAACTAGCTCTGAATCTCCTTTTGCAATGATGTCCTTGACACCATACTTCCATGCAATTCTCAGACCCAACAACAAGGCTTCATACTCAGCAATGTTGTTAGTACATTCAAAATTAAGCTTGAAGGAAAAAACAAACTCTTCCAAGCTAGGAGAAATCAGAATTATACCAGCACCATTTCCAAATTTGGAGCAAGCTCCATCAAATAGCAAGGTCCAAGGAGAACTTACCTAATCAAGGCACTTTGACTGATCCATCTTGTGTTCTTTTCCATCAACAAACCCAATAAAATTATCAGCATCAACATCAACAAACAACACCTCATAGGAAGCATTGTTTGGATCCTCAATTAGATGCAACATTTTCTTTTCTCCATAGAGCTTGACAAGGCTGCCCTCAATGGGAATGGTGGAAAAATACATATCCATTTGGACACTCCCTCCAACACTTGCAGCCCACTTTCTTGACAATAACATACCCCATTTAGCAGGGCAATCAACAATCACAACATCCAATTTTAAATTCCTCCCGGGATAAGATGCAAGCTGCACCACCAAACCCTTCACACAACCAACTACCGACACTTCTCTTGAGTCCATGGTAGTACACTTTCCATAGGCTGTTGTCACTTTGATATCCAACTCATTCATGACTTCTAGAGGCATGACATTACATGATGCACCGGAATCAAACATACAATTGTGAAGTAGTCTATCCTTTATGATCAAAGTTGTGAAGAATGGATCAACATTCAATTGGGAATCAACCAAGGATGTCCCCAAGTATACCTCAGGTGTTTTCTCCAAGATCTTCTACTTCTGGTAGTGTTTCAAGGTCGACAATGATCTGAGGAGGAGTTTCAACAACATTTACATTTCTTCCTGGAGTAGTCTTCTCCTCCTTCAATCCCAAGTACTCAAATGCTCTCTTCTTATGCTCAGGAATCCTAAGCAACTCAATGATTGGAACACTCACTTTGATTTGGCTCAATACTTGGGCTATGTCATAGGGAACACTCTTTGGAAAAAAGCATTGGAAAGGAGACAAGTAGATTCATTAGATGGAAAGGGATTCTTGGCAGCTTGGGCATGAGGAGGACTATAATTTTTTGCTTGGGATAGCAGAGCTTTTGGCAGGTGTTTCTCTTCTAGGAGCTTCTTTGGGAATGCTTGTGAGCAAGGGTGTTTTAGGTTTGGCTTGAGGCCCAACTCCCTTAACAACTTTTCTTCTAGTGTTATAGTCTTTCTCTTGAGCTACAACAACATTCATCAACAATTGTCTATCTTCCTCTGAAGGGATACCACCATCATACTTCTTAATCATCAAATCTCTTAAGTATTCAAAGTCATTGTTAGGAATTTCAAAATCTTGCACTACATCAACTTCAAGAGTATGAGGGGGAAGAAATACTTGTACCCATTTGATGCAATCCCAAAAGGTAGCAGTTGTCCTTGCACTTATCACTTTAGTAGATGTTGCTCCTCCTTGTGAGCTTGAAGAACAACCCATCATGCAGATATCATCATCAGTACCATCATCATTATTAGCTTCACCATCTTGTTGGTCCACTTCACATGGAGGATGGGGTAGAAAACACCTATCACACCAATCAATATCAACAACTTCCTCAATAGCAACAACCCTAGCAGTTAGGGGATCAGGTAACACTCTTCCTTCACATGCTTGAGGATGTCTATTTGCAGACCCCATGGGTCCTTTCCCTCTATCATCTACCCTTTGATCACCTCTAGGATGATTGGAAAATATGTCATGGTTTTGTGCTCTTGGCTGACCTTGTGAAGTCTTCCCAATTCCCTTCTCAGCTCTTGCCAACTTGTATGAGATTTCTTTGACAGCCCCTGCCAAAGTTTTCACAACCTCCTCCAAATCAGCACCCTTGCTAGCTTGAGGTTTTTCAGGGTTTATCAACTTTACACCATCTCTCTTGAGAGGTTTCCCAATTTCTTTGATATTGTTTTCAATTTGAAGTGCCATGGTGAAAGCTTACCTTAGATTGGTAGGGTTCTTGTCTCTTAAGTAGTAGGCTACCTTTTTATCAAATGCATCTACATATTTGATTAAACAAGACTCATCACAAGGCCTCAAATTAACTGGAAGCCTTCTCAAAGTTTTGTTAAACCTTGTGTTGAAGTCATGAACTGATTCATTGGGATTCTTCTTGATATTTTCAAATTCAGACAAGAGAAATCTAGGATCAGTCTTGTCACCATATTGCAACCTAAATGCATTCTTCATTTCAGTCCATGAATCAATAGAATTATCAGGTAGAGCCTTGTACCAATCCCTAGCATCCTCTTCTAGTGTATGAATGAACAATTTAATATACACATCTTCAAACTCTATTTCAAAATCCTCCATCATGTTAACAAAAAGTTTGAGATGCTGATCACCAGTTATAGCATTGTTACCTTGGAATTTTGGCAACCTATTTCTGACATCTTGTGGGACAGCATTTGGGTAACCATCCATTCCTCTAAAGTCTATAGGACCAAAGGTGTTAACAACAAATGGAGGTCTAGGCTGAGCCATATTGTTTGGTGGAGGTGATCTTGGGGGTGACACAAGCTGATGAGGAGTGCAAGGTCTTTGGGGCTCAAGAATGTGGTTCACAAGACTGGTATTCTCTAAGTGCTGATTTTCTTGGAAAGTTTTATTTGAATTGAAACACAGAGGTGCAGATTGAAGAAGGAACTTACCAGGTACAACAGAAGGACCTTCACTAGTTGAGGTAAACAAGTTTATGAGAGGATTTCTTGAATCAGAATCACTGGAAGAAGAGTGATAATCCTCTACCAAAGGCTGATCTCTCTCACCAATGGATATATCTTTTCCTGATGTCTGACCTTTAACAACCTTCCAAACTCTTCTCCCTTCTAACTCTGAGTTCCTTGAATCTGAAAACAACTTCTTAGCAGAGTCTCTAATGAAGAGAGATCTTCTTCCTTCTAGTTTTGTAGAGATTAGCAACACCAAATAAATGACAGAAAGGTAAGACACTGGTATTTATCAAGATCATAACAACATGGAGTCGCCACTAAGGATTTTCACCTTAGTTGTGCAAATGCACTAAAATACTCTGTCAAATACCTATCAGCACTGAAAATCTTGCCAAACTTTATAGATCAGACCTTCCTTTTCTTGAATTTATCAATCACAAATGCAAATGAAGTGCAACAACTGCTGGAAACTGATAAAATTACAGGTAGAACTTATATCTTCACTTAATCCTTACAAATATGATTATAAAATGATGCTTCAACAATGTATTTGCATGCAGAATTTGCAAGGGACATTACCAGGGTTTGATATGCATTCAAATATCTCAAATATGTATGCACATGGATCAGATTGAACTAAGAAAATATCAAACTCAGAACTCTACCCTTCATTCTAGCCTTATAAATCTGATCAGAAGATGATACTCAGATTTGTAATTACACATAAATCACATAAGAAGTATTACCAGGGATCTGAAATACTGAATAATGTCCCTGACAATGGCGCCACTGGTGTTGGTGACCAAATTTGTTCTCCTTTTCAGTCTGAGCAGCATCAGAGATATGGCATGAAGCTTGAAGTTAGATAGATCATGATGTGTGTCATTTTGTAGCCGGGGATGTGATCTAACTGGCACTCAGATTTGTGGAGAGATGGATAGCACTCAAATAGGACTTGATCTTGTCCTAACTATTTTAGGTTGTGCCTTTCAACCAAGGTAAGAGGACCTATTTTGTAACCCTCAAATGGTGAAGGAGATGAAAATATCCCTCAATTTGTGTAAATAGTATGAAAGGGCCTTGGGAAAATATGATCAACACTCCAAATCTGACTTTCACAAGTTGTCACTCCCAGATTATGGAGATATTTTCAATGCAAGGCAAGGGTTACTGAAGACATTGTATGATCCTGATTTTCTTTGTGCATTTTTGTAAATGGATTGAATTCTTTTGTTGACACACAATGCAATGCAGGGGTAGTATGGGGTAGGATTAGTTATTTTGAATGAATTTTTGGTGGGAGATTTTAGACAAGACTAACCAGAATTTTCCAAATTCTTTGAGGACCTTTGCAAGAAATTTGTAAGACCTAAACAGTAGAATGCTTCAAAGGGGTTAAGGTACTCCTTCAACCAAGATATGTGCACCAAATGGAGGCCTAGATCTGCACTCTTCCACACAATCTTTGACAACCTGCCACAAAATCTTGAAGCAGATGAACCAACAAAGCATCCAGAAATCTCTATTTTATCATGACCTAAGGTGCACCCAAAGGTTTACAAACAATCTCAAAATTCAAGGAAGGTAAAGTGATTTTAAATCTGTTTATCTCTTTATCAGATGAAAGCTCTTCTGAATGTGAGATTGCAAATGCCACTAAACTATCAACAAGAAATGAGACCATGTATGATCAAGAGAGATTTTAAACACAAGACTGCAACAGGAGCAAGAAACACAAATTGAAAACATTCTGAAACATAAGTGCATGCAAATTTTGCCAAGAGACAACACAAAATAATCCAAAATGACCAAATTTATCAGTAGGGGAATGTTATAAGAACAATCTTAGAGCTTGTTGATGGCTTTACAACTGAAACCAACTCAACATGATACAAATTTGATGCAAAAAGGAATTAGAAATGGTTCTCAGGCGGTTTCTCAGAGAATGGGCTTCTTCCCAGATTTTCTCGTGAAATTCTAAGTTTCTCCGACCTTTTGCATGTCAAAAAACATGCATTATATAACATTCTATTACATTTGATCCTTCTTTCCCAAGAAAAGAATATGCCCAGCATCAAGTTTGTTACAAAATTCCAACATGATTCACAGATAGGGACATTTAACATATTTGCAACAAAAGTTGCCAGGTGTTTCAAAAAAGGTGAATCATTACAAATCCTTCATCATTATCCATTGTGGAGGCACGTTTTTCATTCTCAAAGCATGCAGACCCCTTTCATTTCATTATTTCATCCTTATCCCTCCAAAATTTGATTCTACAACTTCTTGATTTGATATTTCACGTTTTGGACGGGCTGGGGCAAAAATTATTTCAAAAACACCTCAAATCTACAAATTGATCCCTAAAACCACTTGCATTGGTCCTTGCAGGCACAAACGACATGAATTTGCCAAAAATTTGATGAAAATTGATGCAAAATTCACATTTCCACACTTCCTGGAGCAAAAATGGTGGCCAAAATGAAAAATGCACAGTTACCATTGATTTCCCTTTTCCCTTCAATCTGAGCCCTCCACGTGTCAAAATACGATTGGGAATGGATTTGGGATCATTTTTTGACTTTTTAACATTTTTGGAAAAATGTAAAATTTTGACTTTTTTCTCCGCCCCTCCGCCCTTGAAATTTGGTGCTGACACGTGGCATATGGTGGGTCCCATTGAAGTTGTGGTTCAATTCTACACATTTCCACCCTTTTTGGAAATTTGGAAATTTTTCACTTTTTTCCCGTGGGCCCGCACCTCCCTCTATCCTTGACATGTGTCACCTTCCCTATCACTGAGGATTTTTGGGCTCAAATCACATTTTAACACCCCTTTTTCACCAACGGAAAATTTCCTACTTTACCTCCGCGGGCCTGCGCCTCTGATTTCTTCCCTGCCACGTGTCCCCTTCTACTTCATCGCGGAGCCACGCCTCAAATTTTTACTCTAACTCATTTTGTGAAAAGGGAAAAAAATCCCTTTTGCCTTTGACAGCCTGCCGACCCACTTTACCTGCCACGTGTCTCCCTGTGGTTCATTGCAGACCCGCGGCTTAATTTTTTTCTCTAACTCATTTTTGCTAAAAGGGAAATTTTTCCCTTTTTCCTCTCGTGGCCCACCGACCCACTCTATGCTCTGAACCCGCCACGTGTCTCCCTTCGCTCCATTGTGGACCCGCGGCCCTTTCCTCAACCTTTTTCCCTTTTCACCAAAAAGGAAAAAACTTCTAAGTCCCCCACTCGTCAGCCTTCCATCCTGCCTTTGAATGAGAACATGACACGTGTCCCCTCTGGGACCTGCGGAGCTGCGGGGGAAATTTGTAAATTTTTCCAAAACCAAAAAAATGTTAAGTTTTCTAAGAAACCCACCAAATCTGACCAACAAAAATGGCCACGTATGAGGGGAGGTTTGAGGATTAATTTTGATGGGAAAATGACACCCGTATGACCGTCAAAAACACAGAATTTTCCAGAGATGCCTGAATTTGATTTTTTCTTCATGGGTGAAGGATTTTTTGGTCAAAAAACAAATGGGAAATGATTCAAGGCAATTTTTGACCATGGGGATAGATTTTTGAGGGAAAATAAGCACAAAACGAGCAACCATGAGCTCCAAAGGCCAGGAAAAGTAGAAAAAATGACAGAGGCCCGTGGATTTGGAAATTTAGGGCACAAAACAGGGCATGCATGTATTTTTCTTTCAATTGGGGAAAAATAATAAGTTTGTGAGTGTTTCAAAGCATTCAATCTGGATGGGGAAAGTTTGCAGACCACCAAAATCGAAGAAAAAATGTTTTAGAGCACATAGAACAAAGGGGAAAGATGACAATATAACAAAGGATCAAAATGGGCACCAACGAGCACTTGAGAATTTGACTCTAGAGGAAGCTTGGTCCAACATTAAGCCAGATGTCTCATTTTTTCGAGTCTTTGAGAGCCATGCTTGGGCCTTTATACCAAAGAAGAAAAGGAAATCCTTGGATAAGAAGAGCAAACCCTTAATCTTGGTAGGGTATTGTGGGGACATGAGAGCTTATCGAATTTCAGATCCTGATACTCATGAGGTTATTTTTTGAACACATGTTCAATTTGATGAGCGCTTCACACCTCATGATTCTTCGTCTTCTTCCATGCCTACTTCTTGTTCTTCATCTCATCTTGAGGATCCTTTCTTTGAGGAGTTTGATGAGGAGGTTCTAGATGTTGTTGAGGATCCTATTCCCACTGATATTTTCACTAAAGTGGGCTCGTACTACAGTTTTTGAGGTGGCACCTTTCATACAGGATCTTCCACCCACTAGGCATAATCACTCACATTCTATAGGTTCTGCACTTTTGTGTCAAACATTTTCTGAGGATCCACAGTCCTTTTCAAAGGCTCATGGGATACATGAGTGGGATGATGTGATGACAGCTAAGTATTCTTCTTTGATGAAGAATCATACTTAGGATTTGGTATCTCTTCCTAAAGAAAGAAAGATGATTAGGTGTAACTAGGTATACCGTACCAAATACGTAGTTGATGGGTCCATTGACAAGTATAATCTTGTCTTGTTATAAAGGGTTTTTCACAAGTTGAAGGTATTGATTACTCTAAGACTTTTTCACCCGTTGCCAAGATGGATTACGTACGCCTTGTACTTGGTATTGCTGCATCACAGGGGTGGCCCGTATACCAAATAGACATGAAGAGTGCCTTCTTACATGGATATTTACAAGAGAAAATATACATGGAACAACCTGCTAGATTTTTTCAGGATTTTTCTCTTATTTGTAGACTCTAAAGGTCTGTCTACGGTCTCAAACAGGCCCCTCAGGCTTGGTATGAGAAGATGCATTCTTTTCATCTATCTACTAGTTTTTTTTTTTTCCACTCTGATTATACAGTATATCTACAGCATGTTGGTGAGGATATTGTGATACTTGTCTTGTATGTTGATGATCTGTTACTTACTGACAATTCTTCTTCACACATTCAGAATATTCAAAAGCCTCTTTCTACACCAATTGACATGACATATCTTGGGTTATTACATTATTTCCTTGGTTTGTAGATTTCTTAGAAAGATTCAGAGATTCATTTGAGTCAGCAAAAGTACACCCATGATCTTCTTCAGCACTTTGATATGGTTGATTGCAAGCCAAGTCCATCTCCTTTTCAATCTAGGGTTACTCTTACTTCAACATGTACCACACCATTTTTTGATCCTACATTGTATAGGTAGTTGGTTAGGAGTCTTATGTACTTGACCCATGCTCACCTTGATATTTCATTTGCAATAGGGCTTGTATCTTAATTTGCACATTCTCCTCATAGTAGTCATTGGCAGGTTGCTAAAAGCATTTTGCATTATTTGCAGGGCACTTCCCACTTTGGCCTACATTACACTAGGGGTTATACTTAGTTGGTTGGGTATACAGATTCAGATTGGGCAGGTTCTATTGATGGCAGGGGTTCCACTTCTAGCTATCTTTTTTGTCTTGGTTCTTCTCCAGTTGCTTGGGCATACAAAAAGTAACAGGCTATTGCACTTTACTTTTTAGAGGTAGAGTACATGGTAGTAGTTACACCAAGTCAGCATATTCTTTGGCTTTGACAGTTATTGACAAAGTTTGGACTCCCACAAGATTCTCCAACTGTACTTTGGTGTGATAACCAAAGTGCAGTTCACACTTCTCACAACCCTGTTGATCACCAGCAAACCAAGCATATAGAGATACACATACACTTCATTCGTCAGCACATTCAAGATGGAGTTCTTTACTTGGATTACATTCTGACTCAGCAGAAAGTTGTGGACATCTTTACAAATCCTTTTACATCACCTTGCTACCTTGAGTTACATGGAATTATTGGGGTTTTGGAATTTATTCTTGGGGGATGTTCGTGAGAACATCTTCCTTCTTATTCTTCTTTCATTTCCCTTCTAGCATGATTCTTTCCTTCTTTTGGTTTGATATTTCTTCATGGATATATTTTACATGAGTACCTCATCAGGCCTAGTTTTCGAGACTCATATCATGGACATGCTACTTCTATTTTGGTCCCTACCTTCACTTGAGGGGGGGTGTTAGAGTAGGTATTTGCCTTAGCTCATGTTCACCTAGGTACTTTATTTACCTTTATTGTGTTTATCCTCACCCACTTATGTGTGTGGATATTTATTTTATTTTATTTAGATATTATGAGATATTATCTAGTTGTTAGGTATAGTTCTTTCCTTGATATATGGTATTGACTAGATCCTTGATGACTATTTCTTTCCTAAATCTATGGACTTGACTAGTTCTTTGATGACTAGTTCTTTTCTTGATTTATGGCTTGATCTATGACCTTGACTAGTTCTTAGATTGGTATTCCTTGCATTTATAAGCAAGGCCCATTCTCATTATATTTCATTGATTTCCATAATAATATATGATATTATTACTCATTTTTTTGCAAAGGTTTTATGTAAAGTTATTCTGGTGAATTGGTTTCATCTTATTGATTGTGGTGTTTGATTAGTATCTGAGTTCTTGGTTTGGTATGATTTGGTTATCGTTCCTTTTAAGCTCATTATTGAAGACATGAAACGAAGACAAGGAATCTATGTGCATCAGGTTTGAGCAGAGTAATGAGGTATGTAAATTTCCAAGCTATAGTGGTGTCACCAACCAGGAAGAACATCTTTAAAAATGTAAGGAAATTAGGAGTAGTGAAACACACATAATCAAATTAGAATTTTTTATTCATGTTTTCTATCACACACTCCATGTTTGGGCATGTTCATAGTATGTTACTTATGATTTGTGTAGAGAAATAGATTCCTGGGAGTAATTAAAATATGGGTTCATACAAACTTTCTCTTTTACCTCAAAAATCCCTTAGATGAATTACCCTCTTCAATGTATTAACATGACAATATTTGGGGATGATAAAATTATGTAAGAAATAATATTGGTATTACACAAGGAGAAAGGACTTGTTCTCCCCAAAATATTTGAGGAGGAATTTACTAGTCATGATTCAAGTGAGGAAGATGATGAAATTTGGATTAAAAGGAATTGGGCGCACAAAGGTAAGGAGAAATCTCTACGATAAGAAGATGGGGTTTAGAATAATCATTTGAATGTAGATATATCTTATGAATCCAAATAGGTCATTGACAAGAAGGAACCAGGATATCAACCATGAGATAACCTGTTAAAATCTATACAGGTCAACATAGGGAGTGAAAAAGTGCCGAAGCTAACAACAATTGACGACTAATGGTGTGAATAAGAGATTGTGAAAATTGTTGATATTTTTGTGTGAATATGAAGATATATTTCTAAGAAGATATAAAGAAATGATATGGTTACACCCATCATTGGGAACAATGCAAATTAAGTTGGTCAATGGAACAAAGTCAAATCGGAATTGACCATACAGGATGAATCCTAACCTTCACACAAAGGTCAAGCAAAAAATTGACAACATGTTAGCCGCTGGATTAATTATACCAATGGAAGAATAAAAATTGGTAAGTCCAATGGTTATCAATATAAATAAATATGGATGTATTCAAATTTGTGTGGACTATAAGACTTTAAACTTCATTTGTGTTATCAACCCATTCCCTACACCTTTCACTGAAGAAACTATAGAAGGGGTCGTGGGAAGGGAAATATATACTTTCACCAATGGGTTATCTAGATACCACCAAGTCAATATCATATTATAAAACAAGGTAAAGATAACTTTCACAACTAAATCGGGATCATTTTCTTACACCATAATGTTAATTGGGTTGAAGAACACACAAGTATGTTTTTCACGTATAGTAGTGATGGTTTTCAAAGATGTCATCCTCAAATTTATACAAGTGTATTTTAATGATTGGATGGTGTATGTGTTGGTCAAGGATCATTACAATAATCTATGAATTATGTTTAAGCACTACTAAAATTTGTAAATTTCCTTAAATCTAAAAATTTCATTTTCACAACACCATTTGGCACACTATTAGGGCATATAATCTGCAAGTATGGTTTGTTGGTTGATCCAACTAAAATTGTAGTTATAATTCATTTGTAAGTGCCTAATAGATAAAGGTAATTCCATGCATTCCTAAGGAATTATGCATATTGTATAAAATTTATTAAGGACTACGCCAAAATAGTAGCACAATTGGAGAAATTGTTTCCCAAAATAAGAAAGTTTGAATGAGGTAATAAACAAGAAAGTGTGTTTGAATAATTAAAGGAAACATTGACACATGTTCCCATATTATAGCTCCCAAATTGTAATACACCCTTTCATGTACATGTAGATGAATTAGGAACCACTATTGGATCCATCTTGACGCAACCAGGAGAAGGGAACTTGGATCATCCCATCTATTTTTCCAGTAGAAAAGTAATGCATGTTGAGTGAAACTATACAACCACAAAACATGAGGAGTTTTAAATGGTATATGTGCTGTAAAAATTCATACACTATTTAGTGGAAAAAATTTGTATTCTTCATGGACCACATGACATGAAACACTTGGTCAATAAGGTAGTACTAAATATAAGGATATGTAGATGGATAATATTATTTCAAGATTTCTAATTTTTAGTAGTTGTCAAACCTAGAAAAAATAATGTAGGTCCTGGTCATCTATTGTGCATACATAATAAAGAACAAACATAATTATTTAAAATACAGATAAGTTCAGATGAATTGGAGGATGTAGTTTATTTTCTACAAAATGGCTTTGCATCAAAAGACTACACTACTAGTCACATAAAATAACAAAGTTGCGCCCTACTAAGTAATAAGTGAACAACTCTACAAAATGGGGCATGATGATATTCTAAGGTGATGTGTGATGGATCATGAATGACAAGAGATTATTCATGAAGCATATGAAGGAATTGCAGGCATACATTACACAGGAGAAGCTTCAGCACAAAAATAACTCACCACAAGGCTATAGTGGAAAACCTTATTTAAAGATGCCAAGAAATATGTGAGAGCATGTGACCAATGCCAAATTTTAAGCAAGTCAATCAAGCGTGAGGAAATTTCATTGATACTAATAGTAACTCAAGAACCCTTCATAAAATGGGAAGTTGATTTTATTGGACCAATAAAACTCACTGTGTGAATAACATGTGCACAATATATTATTATGGTGACTAACTACTTAACCAGATGGGAATAGGAACCAACAAAAAAGGACTGCATAGTGATGATCGCAGCAAGGTTCCTTTGGGAAAATATAATCATTCGTTAGATGTCCAATAAATTCTTACAAGTGATAGAGCGGCACATTTATTGAATGATACTATCATAATATTATTGTAATATTTTATGGTTACACACCACAAAAACAACCCCAAATCACCCACAATCTAATGAGATTGTTAAGGCATTCAACAAGATCCTAAGTAACACTCTAACAAATATTTGTGATGTCAGATGCAAATAGTGGGATGATAAAGTTTTAGTGGTACTATGGGCATATAAAATAACATATAAGCACTTGAATAAGGTGACTCCCTTTCAGCTTGTGTATGGAACAGAGGTAGTCTTGCTAATTGAATTCATGGAACCATCACTACGAATTGCATGAATCACAAAATTGGATGATGATGTTTCTATCACTGACCACCTAATAAATCTATTACAATTATATGAAAGAATACTACATGTGATATGGACTTAGAACATAGAGAAACCCAAGCAAAATGTGTGGCATGATCACAATCCTAAAAATAAGACATTGAAAGTGAGTGCAAAAATGTTCTTATATGATTCAAAATATGTACGTCACCTAGGAAATTCAAGATGAATTGGCTAGGTTCTTATGAGATAGTCATAACTTTTCTGACTGAGGCATGTCAATTGATGGAACTTAGTGGAAAACTTCTTCTAGGATACTTTAATGGAAGTAGGTTAAAATTCTAATATCAATAGAGCATTAGTGTAATTCAAATATGGCATATACTATTATATTATTTATGATTAACTAAAATATGGATTTTATTAAGTTAATATAAACTAGGAACAACAGTAAATGAATGTAATAAATAAATATGAAAATTGACCTAAACAGCTAAGAAAGTAGAACTCTCTAAAATTTAGCAATTTAGTCATTGAGGGAGACTCTCTAAATGTCATTAATAATCTCAATGGCTCCTAGCCCTCCAACTGGACTATAAAGGACTTTATATTCGAAGTTAAGGTTTCATGCAAAGGTTTCTCAAACATCAAAATTGGACATGTCTATAGAAAAGGGAATGGGGTGGTAGACGCACTTGTCAATGATGGGGTTAGCATTAATAATTTTAAAATTTGGTATGATTTTGAGGAGATTTCTAGTGCTACCAAATCCATCATTAACAATGAATCCGCAAGAACTTAACCTTTTAGTCATGTTAAATTAGTGGTCTAGGAACGTGTGGAGTGATGATCAAGTGTACTTCTAGCCTATGTAAATTCATTCCTCTAAACGGATCTCTTTTTATTGCTTTTTGAGCTCCAGCTTCGACAAAAGGGTTTTTATCTCATTTTTGTAGCTCAGAAGGTGGGGTTCAAAATATTATTTTCATTGTGTTGTTGCTTTTGTGGCTAAGTCATCCTATCATTACACTTAGATTTTCGGTATCGCCTTTCTGTTTGATAAATTCAATTACATCACGGGGGACCGCCTTGTAGGGTTGAACCCATGTATGACCCATCATAGAAAAATAATGTGGAATTGTGGGAAGTGTTGAATGTTGATGGTTTCACTGAGTTCATGCAGTGAATTAAGGGACATGATGTCCATATCTCACTGAATTTTGCTAAAAATTAGAAGGACAGAGTCATCTATTTCAAAAACAAAGAATTTACAATTACTGAAGAGATGATCTCCTTCATTACGGGCATGAACATGGATGGGGTTAAGTTTTTCAGGAACAAGTTTGATAAACATGCTGAGGAAAAGTGTTTCCTAGTGGGCGACGGGTCTCTATAAATTAGTGAGTTGGGAATCCTCTGTTCCTCCACCCCCGCTCCATTAAATGAGGTTTATAAGATGGTTTTTCATTATATTACTCTAGAACGTCAATTTTTGAACCTGCCTTTGCATCATCTTGTCCTTTTAAATCACTTCAAGCATACTGCTAAATTTATTTTCCCTCACTACATATTGCATTCTATTGAGAAATCTATTAGAGAGGTTCAAGACCACATGATGGTTCTCCCTTTGCACTAAAGAGTGATCTTCATCCTTCATCACTTCTTTCTTGATGTGTTGGTAAATTACCTCGCATCCCTCTGGCCCCCCTCCTCCTCAATAGCTGAGGATTCACACCAAAAATCTGAATATCTGTGCTCCCTTGTCTAATCCTCCCCCTACCAAAAGAATTCTTCATAGTTCAAAGGGAAAGGATGTTGTTGGAGCTAAAAGTCTATTAGAAATTAGTCAAGCCATTCTAGCTTCTAGCTCTGGTATGTCTACCCAAATTAAACACCAGGATGAAGCCCTTAAGGGGATTGAAGATAATGTGGATATCCTTCTCAAAGAAGGCCTCAAAACCAACCTAGACCCATCTACTCTCACTAACCTAGAAGAGAAGATGAGTAGCCTTTCCACTCAACTCAGTGATTTGGAGGAAAGGATTTTATAGGTACAAGACATAAAATACAACCAGTTGGCTATTCATAGGGTGGTTTTGGATTATATCCAAACTAATGTAAAATAGGTTTGCGAGGCTTATGGCATCCTCGAGTCTGCTTGGAAGAATGGAAAAATAAAAAAGAAGACTGTCACCAAGAGCAACCAAGACCCAAAAATGCAAACAACTGTCAACCTTTACAAAGCATTGAAGATTACACTAAAAAATTTCAACAAATCTATTTCTTAGCTTTGTTTTGTTGTTTTATTACTGTTATGTTGTTGTTTTGTCATTTTTGTTTTGTTGTTTTGTGTTGTTAGTCGGGCTTCTTGTTGGAAGTTGGTCCCTACCTATGTTTTTTTCCTAAATATCTAGCCCCTAGGATTTTTAGATGTGGTGTGACCCCCACGTATCAAAAAATCACTTTGTTGTTAATGTATTATATGGTTGTTGAGCCTTTTTGTACTATATGGTATGGTCCCTTCAAAACCTTTTACCAATAGTAAAAAAACCTAAGAAAGTAGAACTGAAAAACCATAATGTGAAAAGAAGGGTTGGAAGGAGCTTGGCAGATTGGACGAACTCATTGGACTATGTTGCAGAGGTGGTTGGAGAAACAAGAAGAGGAAATTATTGTGCCGAAGTCCAGAAAAGTACATATCTAGGAAATTTGAATGGAATGGGGTGCATGTGGGTGCCCTAGTCTGAGCTATGATTGTTATGGTCTATGAAAAAACTTTGTAACATTCCTATGAGATGTCACTTGATGGTTTCCTACCTTCACTTATTGTCACACTAGCTTCACTGGACTGTGCAATATGTTGTTGGGAATCCAAAAATGAAGATGAGACCTGTAAAACCCCAAAACAAGCATCAAACCCTAAAAAAGAAAGAGGCAAATGAAGGGGTCAAACTATCCTCAGTGGCTATAATGGTGGACTTACTAACTAAGTGATGCCTACATCTCAAACCCAACATAGTTTTATATGTGTGTGTGCAATCATGCCCTATGTGTTCTTGTGTTAGTCGTACTTTTTTTAAAGTAGTGACCAATAATTATGTGTAGAAAATTTAATAGAATGGAGGATGGAATAGAATAAACTTCCCTCATATGATGTGTGATGCAAATGAAATAGCCTTGTCCCTTGTGATGGATCTAGTTGGATGAAAATGAGCTCTAGATTGGTGCAACCTTAGATGATGATAGTAGTGCCTAGTGCTTGGTCCCTCATTATGGTCTCATAAATTTGTATTTATATGGTTATCTTGTTCTAATTTCATAATTAATTTCGAAGAGGCCGACTACAAAAAATATTGAATGTTCAAATGGCTAGGAAGTGCCCAAAAAGTGGCGGGAAAGTGTAAAAGGGATCAGGGTTCCTGTGGGCGCTCCAGTCAAGGCTAAAATGACACAAACAAAAAAAACAGACTGGGCATATATGTATGGGAGGTAGGAAGTGATGATGGAAAGAAAATTAAAATATCCTAAAGATGGGGGTCAGTCACTACATTTTCAGTCAAAAACCATATGAATAGTAGTATGAGACCGCAACTAAATAATACCCAAAGTGCGTGATTTAGTATCTACAATTTCTCATTTCAATTCTTAGTAATATTTTTCTTTATGAATAGAATAATTCCATGAGATTCATCCATTTATTTTATATGTTGTGTGGTTTAAGTTTAGATCCAATAATATGTTCACTACTCTAATCATACTATTGGGCCCTGCATTGACTAAATGCCAAGGCAGATGGAGCACACACGCAAGACTAGCAAGAGGAAAGTGCTCAGGGAAAGGCACTGAAGAAAAGGCACATGGGAGAAGATATTGATGCGTAGAAGTAGAGAGGATACGGGGAATTAGCCACTTTTTGAAGACAGTATCGCAAGAGAAACACTTGAAGGCCTGAGTAGGTGTGATAAATGGATAAGGTGTCAGCCTGGAGCCTTGGAGGTCAAGGAAAGAATATTTCACATAGGGAATATTCTCAGGAGAACCATTATAGTTAGTGGAGGCCTTTACATGCTGACATAACACTCGATCATGGAGGACCACACTTCCACTTGGCAACCAATTTGCTCTTGGGGAAAACCATGGCAGTGGATCCAGTTTCTATTTAAAAAGGAGTATTCAGGTCCGAGAAAAAAGTGTGGAAGAGGTAACGAAGTGCTGCAAGAGTGATAGGAAATACTAGGGTTTGTAGTTCTTAGTGCTAGGGAATGTTGGGGAGAATGTTTTTAAGCATATATGTGTGCACTTAGGTCTAAGAAAATGGTTGTAATGGGGAAAGCATAGCTAGAATCTCTATTTAGAATAGTTCTGTAGGGCTAGATCTATATTCCTTGATATGTATCATTTGAGATTACCCATTTTGATGTAATATGGCTACTGTAAATGATTACAAATTGATATATGATGTGTGATTCTGAATATCTTTGTTTACGGGTGTAAACCCTTATGTTACCCATGATGTTATGGATCAGATCTAGTTTCTTTATGCATATTACAATTTTTATTTCCTTTGTTGGTGCTTATGTGCATGGATCTGATGTATATACTTTGTGTTTTTAAGCAAATGCATGTATTTCTGATTCTACAACCCATCCTCCATTAATAACGGATCATTCTCATGAATCTCACATAAAGGAGGGGCTCAGAACCCGAGTGCGCCTCAGGTGAGTGCACAGCGCACACTGGGTGATAGGTCAGCTCACCTGGGGTAGAAAGAAGGCGTATGAAGAAATGACTACACATACCAAGCCCAAAAGTTAAAATGTGTAGAGGACCACATGATGTTTTATTTTGGGGGAAGTTGATATCAAATTCACAGCTAAATAATGACAGCAAGAAGAATTCTCATGATTGTATCAGAAACTCCTTCCGGAAAATAAAGAAATGGGGAACATAGAAATAATTTAGAATATGAGCTAAGGAAAAGGATTGGGACAAAAACTTGAAAGGAAATTATTATCCAAGGATAGTGGAGCACGTAAAATATGGGGTCTTTAAGAAGGGAATGATGTTATGTAAAGAGTTACACCCTAGAATATGCTATTTCTACGTATTCTTGCCCAAAGATTGCTGAATTTGAGTTCTTGAGGGAGCCTAGAGGATCGTTCTTGCATGTTATTCCACTGGCTATCAAGATCTTGGTTTTATTTTGAGTTTAGAAGCCTTCCCCATGGCTGGCTAAACTCCTACTAGGTATGGGGTGCATAAGCTAGTTTGGTAAAATATGGTGGATCCTACGGTGGAGAAGGAGAGAGAAGAGAAGCAACTCAAGTATGATGAAGCGTGAGAAAGGGAGTTGGTGAGATAACGTGAGGTTGCTAGAGCGATGGAAATACAGAGGCAGATGTTATGGGAAATATTTGAGGTCTGCACGGAAGGCGTGGGACCTGAGTAGTCTATGCAACCCCATCTCGGTAAGCGTGAGAGATTTACCCCCTCAGCTTCTGGTGAAAGTTCATCACGTGAAGAAAGGAGAGCCATAGGCGGCATCTTGGCCCACCTAGTGACCAAACCCTAGCACTTATTCTTCCAATTTCTAAGGAATACTTTGCTTATTCAATTGTTAGTGGTGTTGATATTGGTGGGTGAGCGACACCTAGGAGGTATAATTTCTCATTTCCATCTATGGCCGCATAGTCATTTCCTGTATTTGGAGGTATCTTTTCTGGTACGACATTTGGGCAAGGTGTGAGCTCATAAATTTTAGGTATCGTGTCTAGAAGTGATGCGGGAAAAACATGTAGGAGTGACTCAGTATCACAAACTGTTGGTGCACAATTTAGCGTGACACTAGGGACGCAAGGCGCAAGTGTTATAGACCCTTTTCCTACAACAGGAGGAGGATCTGGTGGATCCAAAGGAATCGGAGCTAGTGGGTCTAGTGGATCTGGTGGTAGAGGTAATATAGGAGGAAATCAAGGCCCTAGAACTGGTGGGCAAGGACCTCAACCACCTCAGCAGGTGTTTTATGAAATTTCCCTACATTTGTTTGATTACAAGGGTGTTGAGGATGTTGCAGAACATGTGCATAAATGTGAGTTGATATGGCGCGCAAAGGGTATCACTACCCCAAAGTGGAAGGCAAGTTAGTTTGTAACCATGTTGCAAGGGCACGTACATAGTTGGTACCAAAAATATGATCCACACCATATGGTGGTGGATTATATTGTGTTGCATGATGTGTTCTTGACGGAGTTCCATATTTCTGAGTTTGAACAAAAGAGCATCATCGTGTTGAAGGAGAGTCAAAAAGGGATGGAAGAGAGTGTGCAGGAGTATGACATGTGCTTTAAGACTCTTCTGTCAAAATTGTCTTATGACATTCATCCTTCTCAGCATGCTTAGTGGTTTGTCAGAGGGCTAAGCACTCTGTTTAGGAGGGTGCTTTCACATAAGACCTTCATAGATCCGCACAAGGCCTTAGAGGCTTTCTTGCACACTAAGGCCATGGGAAGTGTGGATACTAGATTCAGTCCATTTATTTAAGCTCAAATCGCTGCCATGGCAAAGAAGCTAGAGAAATTATGTACAAACTTAACTCATGAGACTCATAATGGGATATGGTGCACAAACTACAAAGTAGAGGGACATACAAAGGACAGTTTCCCGTGAATAACGGTGTGTACCATGTCAGTGGACTATGATATTTTCTATGGAGATCATGATGTGAGTAGGTGTCTACTACTACAACACACGATCCATAAGAATTTGTTTTTCTATTGCAAAATTTACACCTACTACTCATGACACAAAGGATTGTACATTGATTGACCAAATACATGATGTCATTGATATTGGTGTGCACCAAACCATTATTGCAAGTATCTCCAAGGATCATGGTCGTCATTATGAAGGGTGCGTGGATGGAGGAGGTCGAGGAAGAGGCTTTCAAGGAGGATTTAGAGGTTTTGGCAATCACATAGGAGGAGGAAGTGAATTTCGTCGTGGAACCTATTATAATTGTGGATATACAGAACATTACAATTGTGAGTGTCCCAATTTAATGTGATTCTCATTGTGTGGAAAATAGTACAAGTATGAAGAGTGCCCGAAGCTATATGAGCACATGATCCAGAACCAGAAAAAGGACAGGGGCGTGGGAAGGTAAGCATAAAGTGTGCTGATCCATAATGGATGTCGTGGGTGGCACGTGAATCTAACTTAAAACCTATGCTAGTGAAAACGCAAGCTAAGGTTGCGTCAAAGTAGAGACCACTTGTTACAAGAGAAGAAGTGATACATGGGAAGTTAATGTTCTCACCTTAGACGCATGGAATCAAATGGGAAGGCCCCCATTACAACCATCTTCAAATGTGTTGTAAATGGCTAACAAGACAGGCGATACCCATTGGTGTTTTATAGGATGTTGTTATAACTATCCAAGGGGTGAAATTCATTGGAGACTTCAAAGTCTTGGCGCTTGCTGAAATAGACAAATTTCCAGTAGTACTTGGGTGCCCCTAATGCTATAAGAACAATGTTGACTTACGGTTCAATAAGGGGTATATAAGTTTTGAGAACAAGGAGGAACGTGTTATCATTCCCTTAACAGATGGAAATTCAGCACCCTATACTAAGCCTTTGGGAGAAGAAGACCTAGACAGAATCTATGTACGCATTATTTGAGACCCTAAGGATGTGCATCTAACAAAAGAAGGCATTATTCAGTGGGAAGATGTTCATTCCATAAGTGATACAACTAGTATGACATGTGACAATTGGGTGCACAGGACATATGAGTTAATCAGAAGGAAATTAAGAGGCTTTGTGACAAGATTGAAAAATGTGTGCCCACTCAGGCACTTGGGAGGAAAACAGTTGCCAAGTTACATTGGGGAAGGCAACCCTGATGCTTTCCTATGAGAAATGGAGACCCAGTGGAGATGTGAGATGGAAAGGAGAAATATGCTTATCTATACTTTGCACAGGACAGTAACATGTTGGTGGGTGACCCATCGAGATAACCTTCTAGAGTGGCATGAGGTGAGAGTCATGTTCTCTGTTAGGCTCCTCCAAAGAAATACACCTACTGCTATATAAGACTATCATGGAAATTCTAGGCATGTAAGAAGGCTTGGATGGAAGGCATCGAAGCCCTTCCACCATTAATATGGGTGCATAAGTTTTATTCCATCTTACAAGTTTATGCGTGCACTTGGTACATTCATTCAGAACTATGTCACCAGACAAGAAAATGGTAGGAGTTGATGGTCGATCTTATTCAAACCTTTGAGTATCGAAGTACATATTCATCAATGAATGAGGCAATGCAAGTTGTTAAGTGCCTAACTATGGGAGATAGTGTCATGGTGGAGGATAGAATACTGGAGTTATTGGGAGAACCTGACTTAGAAGCATTCTTCGATAAGGAAGAGATAGAGGAAGTACAGCTTGAGCACGCTTACATGGAAAAAGAGAAAGGAAATTTGGTCTATGTGATTGATGGTGAATAAGTGGAGGACTTAGATGCTAACCATACTATGGGTATGCGTGAGGTTATGGATAGTCTTGATGAGCAAGCGCGTGCCTACCATGAACCCCTAAAAACTAAGAAGGTTAACATTAGCTCGGAGGCAAAACCTAAGGAAGCCACTATTAGAGATTACTAGATAGAAAGGGAGGTTTTAAAGATTATTGATCTGTTGCGCAAATATTAGGATTTGTTTCCACATAGGTACCATGAGCTTAAATGAGTTCACCACTCTTTAGGAGAGATGTGGATCAAATTGAAGGAGGGCATGCACCCAATTCGGAAGAGACCTTATCAAATTAATCTAAATTTATATGTCAGGGTCAAGGAGGAGATTGACAAGATGATCGCATCAGGCATCATTGAGGTTGTTGAGGAATTAGAGTGGATAAGTCTGATGGTCATCAACATTAAGAAGGATGGGAGGATAAGCATTTATGTTAATTATAGGGATTTTAATGCGGCGTGTGTCATTGATCCTTTTATAACCCCCCTTCACTGAGGAGATCCTAGAAGGAGTAGCTAGACGCGAGATCTATTCTTTCACATATGGATTCTCAGGATATCATCAGGTTAGAATTGCAAAGGACCAAGAAAATACAAATTTCACCACTAAATGGGGAATTTTTTCCTACACAGTCATGCCTTTTGGACTGAAGAATGTGCCTGTTGTGTTTTCACGCATTGTGGTTCAAGCATTTTAGGACTTCATCCATAAGTTTCTTCAAGTCTACTTGGATGATTAGATGGTTTACGGACTAGTAAAATACCATTCTGATAATTTGAGGCTAACGTTTAAGAGGTGCAGGCAGTTGAGTATATCTCTCAACATTAAGAAATGTGTTTTCACTACTCCATTTGGCACCCGGTTGGGATATATCATATGTAAATAAGGCTTGCCGGTGGATCCTACCAAAGTTTTCATTATTATGGGAGTAGGGGAGCCTACCAGCTAGAGCGCGGTGCACAAACTTCTTGGGCATATGGGGCATTACCATATATTTATCAAAGGGTATGTCAAGATCACCGTGTCGTTAGAAGAATTGTTGAAGCACAAAAGTGCATTTCATTACGGAGAGGCACAACAGATGGCATTTGAAACATTAAAGAATAGGCTTATCACTACACCCATATTATACTTTCCCTCTTGGGATAAGCCATTCAATTTACATGTTGATGCTTCAAGCATGGAAATTTGGGCAAGATATGCACAGCTTGGTGAGGGGATTGTCGATCACTCTCTATGTTTTTCAAGTAGGAAGTTGACCCCAGCATAGCATAACTATACTACAATCGAGCACAAGGCATTGTCAATGATCTATGCGCTACACAAATTTAGACAGTATTTATTGGAAACACCCTTTGTATTCAACACGGACCACCTGGCATTGAATTACTTAGTAAACAAGCTCATTTTACAAGGGTGCATATGTCGGTGGGTCCTATTGTTTCAATAGTTTGAGTTTACGGTTTTTGTAAAACTGGGTAAGAGTAATTTAGGTCCTGACCATTTATCAAGGATTGACTCAGGAGAGGATGCACATAGCATTGAGGATATAATGCCATATGCATAACTATTTAGAGTATAGTACGCACCCTATGATTTGGAATATATTGTTGTGTTTCTCAAAACAGGTGTGGCACCGGAAGGAATGAAGATTTTGAAAAGGAAACAATTAGCTATATGCATCATGCCATATATATTAATTGGTGGAGACTTATACAAGTTCGATCACGATGAGATCTTTCACCAGCGTGTACTAGAGCATGAGCGTGTTGCAATCCTAGAGGAAGAACATGGTGGAATTACAGGAGGGAACTATGCCAGAAATGCCACCATGTGGAAGATATTATTAGAAGGTCTTTCGTGGGAAACCCTTTACCAGGATTGTATTGAATTTTGCAAGTCATGTGATCATTGCCAATGCCTTCGTAAGCTAGGAAGAAGAGATGAAATGCCCTTGAGGCTGATAGCTAGCACTGAACCATTTGAGAAGTGGGTGATTGACTTTGTAGGCCCTATTTCATCTGTCGTGCGAATGACTAGTTCACAATGTATTATTACTAGTACTGATTACTTAACATTGTAGGTGGAGGAAATGCCTACAAAGGATTACACGATGTCCACTACATCAAGATTCCTATGTGAAAATATAATCAGCAGGTATGGGTGCCCTTTGAGTGTGGCTAGTGATAAGGGTACTCATTTTTTGAATGAGATAGTAAGGATTTTATCGGCACAGTTCATAGTGGCTCATCACAAGACTACTCCTTATCACCCTCATGCTAATGGGACTGTTGAGGCATTTAATAAGATATTGAGTCACTCATTGACCAAGATTTGTGATGTCATGAGGTAGGATTGGGATGAAAAATTCTCAGTCGTGTTATGGTCATATAGAAAAACTTACAAGAGATTGAACAAAGCCACACTATTTCAATTTGTGTTTGGCACAAAGGTTGTTTTGTCGGTAGAGTTCATGCTACCCTCTCTGTGTATTGTGTGTGTAGGAGGATTGGCCAATGAACAAGCATTACAACAGCACATTGACAAGCTAATGATGTTAGAAAAAATATGATCACTTGCTAGGTGGAGTCAAAATATTGAGAAGGCGAGACAAAAGGCCTGACATGATCGCCATGTAAAGAATAAACATTTTGAGGTTGGGTAGATGGTTTTACTTTTCAATTCTAAGTTTCTGCGCCATCCAAGAAAACTCAAGGTCCATTGGTTGGGACCATATTATATTACCCATATATTGTATTCAGGTGCTTTCCAGCTACAAGTGTTGGATGAAATGCAAATTCCTAGGTATTTTAATGGGAGTAGGTTGAAGCCCTACTATAAATAAGTCTTCTTGGTATTTGTAATAAAGCATTATTTCCAGTTAGCTTAGGATTTCCCTTAATTTAATTTCCTTTCTTATGTCTTCCTTTCTCATTGCTTGTCTTTCTGTTTAGTTTTTTGTTTGCACACTTACGCACCAGTAGCCTATTACTTCTAAACAATTTTATGTGCAGAGGACCGCACATCTTTTTAGTGTGGGGTGGAACATAAGGGGAAGTGCTAGAAACAATGGTTGTTGGTGGCCTGGGTTGTGAAGTCAAAGGTGCAGGGGATCAAAAGAGCACACGTAACAAAAGTGAACATGAGAAGATTGGTGTCGAAAAGGATTTGAGAAAACCACGTACAAGGATAAAAATCACAGAAGCAACATGAGGGAGGTGAAGGCTAGAACTTGGTAAAGGATGTAGAGGTTGAAATACTCGGCACAGAGTGTGCGCGCAAGCAAGTCTATGGTTAAAGAAGTTTTGTGTGCCAGAAGGTTGCAGGAGTTTTTCTCCTAGGTGTGAGCGCGGTGGAAAAAGCTAACTTTAATGTGGTTATATGTAGTTGGTGGCACAGATTTCAAGATAGAAAGGTTATAAATAGAAGGATGACGAGCTATTGTTTTTCACCTTACGTCTTGTTATCGAAGAAGTTCTTGCGTTTTAAGGCAATACTTGTAAAGAAGTGTGAAGAGGAGTGTACGAAGTTGAAGAGATCGACAGATTTTTAGACCAATGTGGAAGCAGAGCACATGAGCATATGCAGAGGACATAATTTATGGGTTCCCGCAGGTGATTATGCTGACTGATGGAAAGGAAGTGCTCCAAGTTAGGGTTTACAAGCTAGGGCATGGGTTTTTGAGAAGATTTTGCAGAAGTGGAGCCAAGGGTTTGAGTAGTAAGTGAACTTGACGCAAGGAAAGATTACCTAAGACCAAGGAAGAGGAAAATGGCACCAAGAAGAGGAGCTACCAATTCACCTAAAAAGAGTAAGGGCAAGGGCAAAGGAAAATCGACCATTTCAACCAATTTCAACAAAGAATTGTATGCAGAGATGCAGTACCCATATGGTGTGCTGTTATAGAAAGAGTGGGTGTTTCATGTAAGGAAGATCATTGTGAGAGATTATAATCATTGCACGGGCACCATAGAAAAGGAGATGACCCTAGAGTTGGTTCACCCAACGAAGAAGATGATTTTAGATGGGAAACCCATCTATGATGATGAAGTAAAAGTGAAGCTAGAAAAGGTTGGGCTTTTGCAACTTTATGAGTTGCCCTATTTTGGAAAACCTGAGCGATTATATACCAGTGGTTAATGTCGCATGTATATGAGGACTACTTCTATTTCACATGAAGGTGGATGCGCATAACCCCATAGTTTATTTCTAAGTTCACTGGCCTGATCTGTGAAGAGGAATTGTTGGACAATGATTTAAGCGACAAGGAGGCCATTAAGAAGACTGTTGAGGCATATGACTATAAGAAGGGTTCATGGTACTTTAACATCACTACAATCATTGACCTTGTTATGAGGATGGTCGTGCACTTGGTGAAAAAGTTGAATGGGCAAGAGAGATGGATGTAGATAAAAAAAGGTTGTTAAATGTCTATCACAAGATCTCAGAGGGCACCATTTACAACCTTTCAAATTTTATTACAGAGGAGATTATTGATGCCATGCATGACAAAGAGAAGATCATTTTTGGTAATGTCCTCCTTACCATTGTCTTTTCAGAGATTGGAGTGCCCAATGGGCCAGATAAGTTTATTTGGGAGTATATCTAAACGATAACCCCTCTCCTGTTAAGAGGTTTAAAGCTTATACTTGTAACACCATGATGACTACTCACAAGGTGTGCTTGGATAAATGGTATAAACAGATGTGTGATGCATTCAGGGATGTATGGATCATACCGGAATAGCTTCCTGCACTGGTGGATGGAGAATTTGAATTCACCATATACTAGTATTTATGTATCGGCAGGTTTACCTTAACAGATGGCACTAAGGGTCCTTGGTGTAAAATACCCTTCTTCTTCATAGTGCAGTATTTTCAAGGCATGGTAAATAGGTTTAAGGAGGCAAAGAAACTTAGATTTGATCTAATTGTTGTACATTAAGATCACTGTGAAATGTGTTGGACCTTGGTGTATCCCAAGAAGTGCTCATATGTAGAGACGGAAGTATGTATAGCATTATGTACACATGATGAAAATGGTGACATTTCCTACTGTAGGTAGGACGGTAGCAAGGGTGTATGCGCAGCTAAGGCCCAAGTTTGAGAAGGGAACTTATGTTAAAAATGGTGTCTCTATCCCAGAAGACCCCACTGGGAGAAAGAAGAAAGTATTGATAAAAAAAAGAGAACAAGAAGAGACTCCTATAGAAAAGGTTTCAAGCGCCCATATAGTGCAAACCCTAAGGGCACAGGAATCAGGAGTGGGCACAAGCACTTATGTTCACAAAAAGAATTCCCTCGTGCATGAGAAGGAAAAGTCACCTGAGAGAGAGTCACCCAAAGTAAAGAGATCACTTGAGTTGGAGGGGTCACCAATGAAGAAGACATAGTTGGTGACCAAGAGCTCGAATTCAGAGGAAATAGAGAGCGTGGAAGGCCACGAGACAGAAGAAGACAAAGGGCTTGAAGAAGCCCAAAATCATCTTTTGTACGATGTACACGAGTCTAATGAAGGAGGGGATGAAGATGAAGAGGGCGTACATGACAAAGGAGAAAATGAGGAGGTAAACATGCATGATCAGAAGACCCCAACCCTGACCAAGGAACAGATAGATGACACAGCAAAGAAGGATATGGCGGGTATTATAAAACAATTAGTGGAGCATAAGGTAGATTGAAGCACCAATGAAGTGCTGAAGGAAATATAAGGTAGGGTGGGTGTAGAAAAGGAGTATGGGAGCATGGGCGGAGACCCTAGCTTATCAGTGAGCTTCCCAATAGTAACGTTCATAGGTGGAAAGGGTGTGGTAGCAGCATAGGAACATGCCATGACTTATATTAGTGATCTAAGCAAGGTAGTGCACATGCACTTCCAAAGTACAGTGCTCACAGACCAACTCCTCACTTGGTCATCTTTTGATGAAGAGCATGCATACCCACACACAAGAAAGATGTTGTCTTGGGTTTTTGAGCCCCACATCGATGAACCCAAATTCAAGGTAAATAATGGTGTGTTAATGAGTGTGCCAAGTGCCAAAGGAGTAAACCCTCTGGCAAATGCCCAACAGCTTTCATATGAGAAAGTTTTCAATGCGCTTAACAAAGTATCAGTGGAGGTAGAAGCAAGGCTCTTTGGTAGAAATGATAAAATAAGAGCGTTGGAGGAGGAACTTGAGAAGAAGAATGAGGAGATCATTGATAGGGACTATGAAATAAAGAAGAAGGATTTGATCAATGCATATTAAAGGCATGAGTTGAGATATAAAAAGGAAAAAGTGTGTGAAGTCCACAAGAAGGTGGAGGCTATCTCAAATGCCATTATCTTGAAGCACCTAAACCTAGCCCCTCCTAAGTAGAAGTATGAGTCAACCATGCATTGCTTGGAAGAATTAGTGTGCATACGCACTAGAATCAGCAAAAGAGGTGACGGTGTGCCAGAAGGAAGAAGAAAAGAATAAGATTGGGGAGATAATAACTTGGTAATTTGAGCTCCTTACCTTAGTGAAGACCATGGCACAAATGTCCAAAATTGTGTATGACAATGGTGGCGATAGAGATAGAGTAGCAAGCATATTGGTTGCTACACATGAAGCAGATCTAAAGGAATTTCAAGAGAAAAATAAGGGAAATAGGGCGGAGCGAGATAGGATTTTGGCAGAGGTTGAAAAGAAATTAGAGGTGATTGAAATCTTGCATGTTTGCATTAAAAATAAGCTAAAGGAATTATACCCCCAAGTCACTCGTAGAATGGACACACTGGGTGACCTTAGCAAGCATATGGAAAACATCATAGATACGCTAAAATCTAAGGGAGAGGAGCTGAGTTTTGATGAAGTTAGTGCATTGGTGGGTGATTTAATTCAGTAAACATGGAGTGAGGTGGATGTTTGGGATAAAATTAAAGCATGCGTGAAGAATGATTTTCCACTCCTCATGCACCAGTAGCAGGATCCTTCAATTCTTTCATTCTTTATTCAATTGAAGATTCTTTCATCCATCCTATTCTTTTTTTCTTTGGTGAGTAAAACAAAGTGTTTTCTGGGATGGATAACACATGTAGTGTGGGGTGATGTTGGGCCTTGGAAAATTACTAAGTCCCAAGAAGAGCACACATACAAGGCAAGTGAGTAGAACAACGCTCAAGGAAAGGCACGCGGGAGAAGAGCTTAGCGCATGGAAGCAAGAAGGGTTTGGGGAATTAGCCGCATTTTGAAGGCGGTATCGCAGGAGAAACACGTGAAGGCCTGAGTAGGCATGATGAATGGATAAGGTGCCATCCTGGAGCCTTGGATGTCAAGGAAAGAATATTCCACATAGGGAATATTCTCAGGATAATCATTATAGTTAGTGGATGCCTTTGCATGCTAGAATAACACTCAATCATGGAGGACCACACTTCCACTTGGCATGTAATCTACTCTTGGGGAAAACCATGGTGGTGGATCCAGTTTTTATTTAAAAAGGAGTATTCAGGTCCAACAAAAAATGTGGAAGAGGTAACGAAGTGTTGCAAGAGTGATAGGCAATACTAGGGTTTGTAGTTCTTAGTGCTAGGGAATGTTGGGTAGAATGTTGTTAAGCATATGTGTGTGTGCTCGGGTTTGAGACAAGGTTTGTAATGGGGAAAGAATAGCTAGAATCTCTGTTTAGAATAGTTTTGTAGGGCTAGATATGTATTCCTTGATATGTATGGTTTGAGATGACCCATTTTGATGTAATATGGCTACTGTAAATGATTATAAATCAATATATGATGTGTGATTCTGAATAAGTTTGTTTATGGGTGTAAACCCTTATGCTACCCATGATGTTATGGATCGGATCTAGTTTATCTATGCATATTACAATTTTTATTTCCTTTGTTGGTGCTTATGTGCATGGATCTGATATTTGTACTTTCTATTTTAAAAAAAATGCACGTATTTCTAATTCTACAACCCATCCTCCATTAATGGTGGATCATTCTCATGAAGCTTACATAAAGGAGGGGCTCATCACCCGCACGCACCTTGGGTGGGCGCCCAGCGCACACTGGGTGATAGGCCAACGCGCTTGGGTTAGAAAGAAGGCATATGAAGAAATGACTACACATACCAAGCTCAAAAGTTAAAATGCACAGAGGACCGCATGATGTTTTATTTTGGGGGAATTTGGTATCAAAGTCACAAATAAATAATGACAAGAAGGAGAATGCTCATGATCATATCAGACACTCCTTCTGGAAAATAAAGAAATGGGGAACATAGAAATAATTTTGAATATGAGCTAAGGAAAAGTATTGGGACAAAAACTTGAAAGGAAAATATTATCCAAGGATAGTGGAGCACGTAAAATATGGGGTCTTTAAGAAGGGAATGATGTTATGCAAATAGCTAAGGGGAAGGAAATCACATGAGAAGGAGGATGTTAACATGGAAACCGATGCATCCCATGAACATAAACCACCTAAAACAATTGGAGGTGTGAAGGAAAAATGAAGGGGAAAAGAAAAGACAAGGAAATTCATGACACACACTATAAGGACATCAAATTAAGTAAAAAGTAGGAAGTAAGGGACATTAGTTAACAAATGAGCATTAATTTTAGTTCTTGGAGACAAAAATTTACACACATGCTAAAGATACTAAATAACACATTTATTACCTAATTTGAAGGATTTAAATAAGGGAGGGGTGATTAATTTGGAATTACCTTGCAGTTAAAATGGAGAGCTATAAATGAGAAACAATGAAAAAATTCACATAAGTGATTCAACGTAGGTGAAACCTAGGAAACCAAATGTCATTAACAAAGTACTAAAACTTTTACAATCGAAAAGGGTTTGAAAGAGATAGAGGAAGGAATAAGGGAAGATTCAAGAAGATATTTATTACTATTGACCACAATTAATGTAGGTCTCAAGTTCTTTAGAAATAATGATGAACTTTAGGGCAATAAACTGACCGAGAGTAAATCAAACTAGATACCACTATAGGAAAAAGATAAAATACCGGCAAAAGGAGGCATGTGTAAAAGGATATAGAAAAGAATGAATCACTTTGCATGACACAAGCTCAACAGTTACCACAAGATCAATGTGTGAAAAAGATTCATGTGGCACAATTATAAAGGAAACCTCAAGTGTAGAAGAAGTGTTTATAGAAGATGAGGTACAAGTTGGTGAAGCAAGGGTAAGTTCTTCCACTCTATCAAAAAAAGATAAAAATAAAATGGTTGTGAGAAAGAAAATGGAGAAGGATCATAACTCTAGCATGGTACATATAAATTTGTAGATGAGATACCCTAAAGAGGCAATAGAAATATGGAAGTGATAATCATAGGTAGTATTGACCAAAATGTCTAACTTCAAACACCTTGCGCATGGGCTAGATGGGATGATAAACAAGAATTTTATATTGCAATAGAAAAGAAGGATAGTGCAAGTAATGACATTTATAATGAAATTGTGAAGAAAATTCTAGAGAAGGAAGGGGTTATTTAATTAACGCATCTACCCTTCTTCCACAAATCATTACAGTTGTTTCAATATCTCATCTTAACAGTGTTATTTCTACTTGGTGGGTTGGCACATGAGAATTGCCTACCACTTGAGTAGCCAATAAATAGGGTTTATCAATACTACAAAAGATCTAGCACAAACCCTATAAGATGAGAAAGAGGTGGATATGGTTGGAAACCTCCTGAACTATAAATGAGGAGGAAAGTTGTTCTCAATTGAGGATATTAAGGACCCTAGGCCAAGAGTCAAGATGCAACTACTAACATATAAGGTATTGAGCATAGAAAAGTGGACAAAAGTGAACAAGAAGTATTTATGTATCATGTACAAGATGACGTAAGGTAAAATATACAACTTGGCCCAGTTCATTGTGGATAGCATACTAAAAGATGCAAGACTAGCGTGTGAAAAAGCAAATACTAAATTTTGATGGAGAGTAATCCTTATACTCTTGGTTTTCAATAAGATAGGCACACCAAATGGAAAGGGGGAACCAACATGGGTATTCCTTGAAGAAAACAAATCCCCTCCTAAAAGATACAAGTAATTCCTAGCACCCACGACCCTCAACAATACATGTAAATCAAATTTTAGCAATTGGTTAAGGTATTTGTAGAATGTCTTTGAACAAGATTAGAGAATCCAATGCCAATTTTCTAAAGAGATGGACGGGAAGAAAATTTTGTTGTAGCGATGCACTAAAGTTTAGCACACTTCAAATAAGTAGATGGAAATTGGTTTCCATGGGGTAAACTTCCCTGTGCGTTCATTGCATACTACTTTGTGTGATTCGTTAATAGAATCAAGGAGGTAAAAAAGATAAGGATTGATGCACTGAAAATTGATGCAGATATACATACCCTCCATAAGACCTATAAATGCCCCTGTTGGGAAGTACATGTAGAAATACACGAGTCAGATATTTGTGCATTAATCTTGATTATAGTAGTAAGAAACACAGTGTAAAAGTTGTTCTTTTATATGTGCCCAAAGAAATAGAGAACTACATGGGTTGTTTAGGAAGAGGATCCACATGAATGAAATGATTATGCCAACAAGAGGAAATCCCCATGCCAGAGACAAAAATAACAGTGAAAAAGGGTGTGGAAAGCGAAATAAATCCCTAAAGGGTAAAAATGTCATCCCCAAAAGAAACCAAAAGATAATGTTGCTCAAACTCTTGTTATTTCACTAGAAACCATCGATAAGGGAGATAAGAAACCAATTGGTAGTGCAATAACCACTATGTTTCTAGACCAAACCCATGTAAAACACCAAGGCATTCAAATGAAAATGACTGGGGAAGAACCAATGTCACCTAAAGAAGGAGAGCAAGTGAATATACAAGAATATGTATAAATCACTAATCAGTAGTCATGTGTAGAAGATGATACTAAAATGGGGACCCCATGGATACAGGTGCATGAAACTCATCTGATCCTAAAGTGACTGAAGTAGAGAATGATCCTAGTAATGAGGAATAAATGTAGGGTGAAGGAGGAAGTGTAGGAGGATACATGGAGGTGTGGGAGGAGGTCATGGCAATGAGGAGGAGGAAGGAGCACAAGGCCAAGATAAAGGTAAACAACCAATAGATGAGTCAAATGATGAGGATGATGATGAGGGAGAAGAATTTTGGCTTGAACCACACAAACCTCAGAATTCATGTGTGCAAGGTTCCAATAGGGAAAAGTGAAAAAATAATTATTTACCTGGGAATGCAAGAATAACTCCTTAGCCACAAGGCACTCTAATAAATCGTTATATTTTTTCCTAGATGCATGCATGTAAGAGCCACTCAATAAGTTTCTTATAAATTGCATAAACATGGTTCCAACTAAAGAGGACGACACAATAGTACTCACAAAAATTTATTTACTTTCCAAGACATAAGAAGGTGAAGCGCTCCTAAAGATTTTTAGAGAAGTACTACAGAAGAATCTCTATAATAGCAATGACTACAAAATACAAAGGGAAAGGGTGACTAAGTTAGAGGTGTAGCTTAAATAAACAAAGAGTAACTTACACAAATTATAGTAAGAGCATAAGTTTTTACAAGATAAGTACAAGTGCATATACTCTAAGGAAAAAAATATGGGAGAGATGATTCTATTCTATGAGCCTAAGATCATGGAAATACACATGCTCATCGGGGGAGAGAAGATAGATGAATTATAACAATTGTTGAACGTAAGCAATTAAGACTAACAAAAAGTGGGATAAACAACAAAAGGGAGGCCAATATAATATAATGATTGTTTGTGGAAAAAAACTTGAAACGTGTGAAAAACTCACCAAGGAATTGGAGGATAAATTTTTGTATGTTGAAAAAAATTTGTAGGGGCTTTCAAACACACACGAATTATAAGTGCACATGCACAAGAAGAAATAATAAATCAAACATTGTCAAAAAATCAAATGGAGGATGATTCCCTCAATAAGGTTGCCTGAAATAAATTGAAGGAAGAGTATGAGAGGGTTAGTAAAGAAGCTTCTAATAAATTAGAAGAGGTGAAGCAAATATTGATAGAGCTAAGGAAGCTCACAGACAAAGATGAAACCAAGTTGTAAGTTGTGCACATAAAACTAAGCACAAAGTTCAAAGAACTACATAAATTAGTTACAAAAGGTGCAAGGTGTTTTACCAAGTTATCCACTTAGGTGGATAAGATAACTCCTCTCATCTAAAGGCTATCCAAAATTGGAAAGCATATGAAGATGTGATCAAATCCAAAGTCCCAGAATTGTTTGAAAAAACAATAAAAGTGCTTCCCAAGGGAGGAAAACAGAATTAGTTTGGGGTGATGTTGAACCCCTAAGTTCTTACATTCTTTATTCATATGTATTGTATTAAGAATAAACATTTTTTATTCTTTATATTCTTTAAAATATGTGTGACACAATGAAGGAAGGTTGGGCGCAAGAAAAATAGGAAAGAGGTGTGCATAATAACCAAAGATGAGTGCACAAGATTAAAGAGAAGTGCACAAACTAGAGGAAGAAGACCCGCACATGAGAGAAATGGGAGACCCTGGTAGGGAATATTTGAATAGATATCACATAATAAATATAAAGTATACCAAGGTTTAACATGCAACAATGATAAGATTGAACAAGGAAATGCGGAAGCAGGAGACATTAGATATAGATAAAGCCAAAAATAGACTATCAGCTCAAGGTACTTGCATGGAAGCAACAAATAAATAAGTAAAAAGGATTGGAGATAATTACACATAGATAACTCATGAGGCATATGAATAAAGGATATGGATAGTTATAGCCAATAAACTATTATACACACTCACCATACAAGATCTAATAGTGGCGGTATGTGGGCTAGCCACCACCTAACGTAACAATTTACTAGTAGTTAGGACTTAAGGGCTATAAATAGCTCTTGGAAGAGGAGTGAAGGGAAATTCCCAACTAATATGTATACCTGATGAAGGGTCCATTGTAAAGGGGGAATAGCGGATGATGATAGCAATGGTCATTGTACATCATCTTTTATTTTCAATGTCCATCAAGTAGCTTGAGTCTTATGTATCTGTGTAATGATTAATCAACATAAAAGTAGAACATGTTTTTGGAGCAATAGTTTTTATTTTTGCATCAATATGTTAAGATACTTCTTTAATTATTAGTGTTATGTGTTAACTATTATCTCCACTTCATTATGTTGACCTTGACGAAACCCATATTCTTCTACACTTCAGGTGAGCTCGCCAAAGTTCATGCTCTGGTGTGATAGTCTGATGTAAATAGTTATGAATATAAGGAATATATAGATTCGTAATAACTACCATTACATTACTCAATTAGAAATTTAATTAGTTATAAATAAATTTACCTAGTTAGAAATTTTATTATCACAAAACTCTTTTAATGACAGTTCTTTAAGTGATCCATATTTCGGGTATGTTAAAATAGGAAAGAATGGATTCATTGAGTAAATGATATAATTCTAACTGATCCAAGTTATAACCAACCATAAAAACCTTGACCCAATTAGTTCTAGTAACATTTCTAACCAAACCACTCATTTAACCAACTACTCTAAATCAATATCCAATGTTACTACCCTTGAAATAATTATCTTTTTTGGCCTCCTCTACCCATATACCACATGGTCTTCTATCAATATAGTTTTGTACACACACTTACAACCTAATATGATTAGCCATATTATGAAGGGATGAACAATTCTTTTTCTTTATGTCATTAGTCACAAAAGGTGTAGGTATCATTACATATAGGTGGACCTTGATTTCATCTTTTTCATTGTCATCCTCCCCCAACTATATATATAATGAAGAATGCTTAAAGGCACTTGAACTAGTACCTTCGGTTGAACCCTTTTTTTAAACAAATTCTTAAATGCACTTAATAGACTAGTTAAATTTATAATTAGAAAAAATTATTTATAATTACTTAAATTTATAATTGGGTAAATTAATGGTAGTTTTTTAGATTGGGGCTCATTGGTGAAACAATTGGTTTTATAAAGGGATAATTTCCTACTCATGTAAATATTATAGATTGCGTATAAACCTTAATTTAGAAGTAAATCACTTGGTAATTTCAATATTGGCTTATATTCCTATACCAGCCCTAATTATTATATCTCTAGTTCTATTGTAAAAGTTGATCTTCCTATTTCACTTATCAATGTATCACATAATAATTTAAATCATTCCAAAGTACTATATCAATTGTAATCATCCTACATAGATATTTTTGGCCTCACACACCCTTCTTGAATCCAAACCACCAAATGATTTGGTTGAAAACTGGCAATTTCGCCCTAGCCCCTCTAATGGTCATTTTATCAATTTGATATCTTTTATGGGTCATTACTTTCCTCATGGTTAGGCCTTATTGTAAAATTATACTTTCCTTAAGGCTTCCCTTTGATTATTTGGTGCATGTTTCTCATCCCAATCTTAAGGTTTCTTATCATTTATGCTTTCATGGCATCTTATACCTATGTATTTCTTATATGATTACAAAATATAAATTCTAGAGTTTCCTTGCTTGATTTACTTTAAGGCATCCCTACATATAAATATATTCTCTATGTGAAGTTGTAACAAATAATTCTCCTTTCCAATTCCAAACATAGTATATGGCATCTATTATCAATACTTTCTGCCTATATGTTTTATTTAACACAGAGGACTAACTTACCCATGTTGTAACATTCCCATTTTAAGACTTTACAAACAAGGGAAAAAAAATTGAAACATAATTTTATTTGTTCTAAATAAAACATCATTTAGAACACACATTCCATGCCAATTAATCTCATAACAGATAACCATATGCAACTGCAATGACTCGGTATGCTACCGATCTCTCATTCCATGACTCGGTTACCAACCGATCTCTCATATTGACTTAAAGTATAGAATACTTTATGTATACTAAGTATACTTGGTTCTCCTACCCTATTCTAAATATTGAGTGATCTATTTAAAGAACCTACTTGAATATTTGTTACCAATATTCATCTGACATTGCGTTGTTTTAAACTAGGTGACATAGGACAACACAACCAGTAGCTTGCGATACTTTGGCCAAAGATTTTCAACATACTATTCATGTTATTATTCCTAGATGGCATACACGTCATTTTGGAATACGTCCTTCACCTCACTCTACTATTATCTAGAATGGTATTCACTGACTACCGTCAGTACACTTGCCCAAGGTTTGACCCTAGCCTAGGTTAGTAACATAACTTATTATAGGAATATGCTTACGATGACTTAGGGTATATGGGCATGCTCAATCGACCTAAGTCAACCGAATGTGCCAAGGTACCCTGAGTCATAGAAAGCTACTACCTATCCTAAACATGCTACTAACTTGTCCTATAGATAAACTAAGTTCAAGTCCAAATGTGTGTAGATATAGATGAACAAATACAGAAGGGTGTTGCCATATGTCAACTGCAACATTGTATCCTCAAGAAGACCTTGGTCTTCTCGAAGGTATAATCCTACAGTGGCATGTGCCAACATCCATTAGAACTGATTCATCATGGTGTACATACTCCCTTAGTGGTCATTAATTCATAATTAAATTAGATTAAGAATCAGTTTACAGGAACCATGCCTAACTCTAATTCCAACATTCATTAAGTTCTATATCCATAATTAATCTGATTTGGTATTGAGAACTTCATTATCTCATGTTTGCATTGATGTTCATTAAAGTGGCATATCAAGCAGTTATCTAAAAAATAGGACAACAAACATCAAACATTTAATTCTTAATACAGCCTAGTTGTCCAAACAGGGGTGTCATCCACCTAGATTCAGCTAGTGTTTACTTTACAAATGAAGTACAAATATTAAAGTTCATAACCACCATTCCTTTTTGAGAGAGGAAGAATCTTCCTCTATATGGTTATATGTTAGGATTAACATAACCTTTTATCGTTCGTTAGTCATATAGTTTAATTGTATGCCCAATGCATATTTCATTATTAAACTTTAATTGTGTAGATTAAGAACGACATCTTTTGCAATTTAACAAGTTTCCTTATAATAAGGGGGAATTGTACTATCCCCTTTATCTAACTTATTAAATGATAAAAATAAAAGTACACAAACAGATATAAAGAATACCACCAAGATATCACTACTATTTCCGTCATACAAGTACAAAAGAATTCACACCACAAACTGGAGTCCAACTCAAAACCTTTCAATTCATGATGATAAATATACATTTACAAGACTATGCATTTTAGACATTCTACGTGTCAATTAGAATTAAGATCTTAAAAGAACATCTATTTTCTTTTCCAATACAACTCAAGAATGATTCGAAACTCTTTACATAAGATCCAAAATTAAATAAGCCAATGCATCACAAAAAAAATTTGCCTTCTTTTATCACTTACGATGTCCATCTACAAAAATTGCTAGCATGGGTTAGTTCAATGAATTGAGCATGATAAGCACTAAGCATTAAAATGAAGTGCATTCCACTAATTGTTCCATTAAAACAACTTTGCTTTAATGAAACAATTAATATATAATACAAATAAGCATAAGTAATAACAACTAGAAAAGAAGTACAATTAAAGAGTCTGAATTCACTTTTAAGAAAAGAACCTAATATAATCCGCAACATCTGCATTATAACATATAGTTTAATTGATCCTATCAATTACTTTTAAAACAAACAACATGTCTTGTCATCTAATTGTTTCCTAATTCTATCTAAAAAGAAAAACAACATGTATATATACTATGTAGCAAAATAAATTATTTACAACATATCTCATATTAGGATGATTCATCCTTCCATATAAGTAAAAGAAGAAGAATCAATACATTCTATTCCTCATACCTTAATCATCTGAAAGATAGAAACATGTTCACAACACACATAACTGCTTCAATTCAAGGATAACAATAAGGATTCGATATTAAAGAGACAACATCTAAACAAGAATCCCAAATCAATCCATGAAGGAATAGAGAATCAAAACAGTCTAACTGCAAGCCTTACTAACTTCTACATGTTAGAAGATATCATTCAAATATCTGAAACTAGACGTTCCACAAATCAAAGCTAGACTCACACAGGGTTAATCTCTTCTCAAGTCCATCCAAGAAGGGTTCATAATAAGACAGAGTGTAAAAAGAGAAAACCTTCCAATATCAAATCCAAATGAAGTATGGCTCAATCAAACAAAGCAGTCAGTCTAAGCATGTTCTTATTTTCTTTTCAATAGATCAACTCAACTATTCTCTTTCCACATCATTACAACAAATTATTAGTACAAGTAGACTAAACAATCCAAAAAGAAATTTCCATCTCAGAAGAGTGGTTTCCCACTATTTCCTACAAGATAGAAGGACAAAAATTTGAACCCAAGAAGTCGAGCAAACCTAAGAGAACAATCATTCTATAACCAAGAAGAGAATTGAGATTTAGAGAAGTTCTATCAAATGAACTTGTCTTTTCAAAAGTTAAAGGATCTGAAAAGGAAAAGGTCCAATAAAGAATTCGTTTCATTTCTAATATCAAATGAATTCCATTTCTATTTCCCAAATTAGAATCTCTTTTACTAGTTCCCAAGAGAGAACACAAAACCAAACACACAGTTAGAAGAAAGCACACTTCTAGTTTCCCTTACAAATCATTACCACCTAGTTTATCTATTCCAATTCATTAAACACAAGTTCGAATTCAATTCTTAGAAAGGGGTACACAGTACAGTCCCAAATACAGTATATTGTCCATAAGAGAACATATTCCAAGTTCTCTTTTTAAAGACCCAGGGATTCATTCAATGAATCCAATAAAGAATAGAAAACCCAAAATAGTATAAGATAAACAAGATTCAATAAAACTCTCGAACTCAATAGAAACTGTATTCCCAACTTCAAGGTCTTACATGACTCCATATAACAGAGACAAAAAGTTCGTGGTCATCGTGAAGACAAATTAAGTGAAACAACCCCCAACCAGAGGTGATAAATCCTATCAACAAGATTCAGAATGAGAGAGTATTCAACTCTTATTTCCTTAAAAACCCAAAAGTCAATTTTAAAGGATCTGAAAGAGAGTAAGAAAACCCAATATACATTTAAGTCAAACAATGTCTCTACTTTACCTCTAACATGACTGAAACATAAATCACAACAAAGACTCTCACGGATCCATCTATAAGGATTGCGAAAGAGAAGGTATTCGTTTCAAACATTGATCACAAGAAGGAGAATGCATATTGCATTTCCATAAACCACAAAAACTGTTAACGACTGTTCCAAACAAACTCTATATCAAACCAAACCCACAACAAGATACAGTTTCAGTCCATTAATGCTTCAAAAAAAACAGTCAAGCCTTCAGCAAGATGTAGGTTTTCTCATAGCAGAGGAGGGAATAATATCCTCCATACTTACATTCCCTTACCAGTTCAAAGGAAATGGTACAGTCTCACAAATAGAAGTACCACAACCATTCCAACTCAAGAAGCTACAAGGAGAAGATCTCAAAAGAGATAACCAAATCAACTCAAACCAAAACTAACCTCCTAAGCTTTTTTGAGTAGACAGTCCCATAAATGAGTTCTAAGTATATCAAAACCTTGAATACAAGTAAAACTCAATCTCAGAACACAAGTACATAACCAAACACATCGACTCGATTACAAGTTCAGACTACGTAAGTATTGAATATGAGTATAGTGTTAAACATGAAGCTTCGAACACAAGTTCTGAGCAACACAAATCTCCAAAACAAGTACAGAACCAACACAAGGCTCCAATATAGGTTCAGAATGAAACACAAAGCATCATATACCAGTTTAAAACAACAACAGCCTCAAACATAAGTTCAGAATGAAATACAAAGCTTCGAATACTAGTTTCACATGCATGTCACCACTAAACTTGCACAGAGAAAGTTTCCAAAGGCTGTCATTATTTTGCAATGGATTTACATCTAAAAACCATAGAGATTCATAAAATAATGAAAGTAAATAACCAAAAAAATCATGAAAACATTTATCTCATGAGAGCATAATTGTTTTAATGAATCATTTAGAAGAAAGCAAGAAATCTTAATAGATAGAGCTTATCATGCCTGAGAGTGCTTTTGCCAATTCAAAGGAGACTTCCATCCAAGCTTCCAACTCTTTTTCTCCTCCACAAAAGATCAGCAACCAAACATCTTTTCTTCCAATGCCTCATATACTTTCCTTCAATCAAAAATAGGCCAGAGAACCCAAAAATAGCAATAAAGAAAAAGTCGAACTATTGGTTTAAAGAACCAGATAGCTCCATGCAGACCAAAAATCGCAATGCATGCAATACCAAACACCCTCTCACAAATCCTCCTCCCTTGTTTCCAAGACAGTTTACATGCAAATACTGAGGTCCTTCAATGCCATTAATTACTAAATTCCTACCTATCTCCATGCCACCGCCTCCTAAAATTGGCGAAACCTATATCCACTTCAGCATGCATTTCCAACTTTAGTGAAGCCTCCATGTATGCCTCCACTATATTTTACTATCCTTTGCCAAAACTGGTTGTACCTCCATTCATTTGACCCAATCAAATCAATTAAATACCATTGGAACCATTGCCATAGTGTCATGCGACCCTTAGGTTCCCTTTTAATAGTTTAGGATAGATTTCCCAAAACTTAGGTTAGTCTTACAATAAATTACCTTAGGTCTTAAAACATTTCCATAGGTAATTTCCACCTTAGATTAGATCAAATTCACAACCATATAGTATTAGGTATTAGGTTAAATAGTCTAGCATTACTTTAGTAATTTTCTCCCTTATTCATTTAGCACAAGAGCTTAGGTTAGGACGTCATCCAAATGAAATAGAATAAGAATATTAGGGTAGATTATAACCCAATTAAGTAGACATGGCTAGGAAGTAGGTGCTTTTAACTAGTTTAGGATACTGTTAGGATAATCCTTTATTTTTAGGATTCAGATTCCCTTCATATTTATTAAGCAGACTATATTTCATTTACAACATTAATATCCTGAAGAGATCAATCCCAAAGACCCAAGCACAAACATACAACCGAATGAAGACACATTCATAGAAGACCAAAGAATTTGTAAAATACAAAGGTTCAGTCCGTTATGTCTCTCAGGCTTATGAATGTCAATTTACCATTCAGTCCATTAAGGATATTTAAAACATTCCTTGGATCACTAAAATTGATTCAAGGATGAGTCAGTAAAAGAGATAAGTTTGCAACTCTCAAAACCAGATTGTAACTCACCTACAAGAAGTGAAAGTGGATTCTTGCAAGCCATATTATTTCTATCTAAAGAATCTAAGAGCATAAATGATTTATCCATAACAAGCATGATTTTCAACAATCAAGGAAACATACCTCATTCAAGAAAATCACATGCCTACGCTTGTAATGCAAAAGAGAAATATAACTGCTTGTCAAAGGTGTTACACATGTTATGAACCATAGCTATAACTATAAGGAAATCCCAAAATCCCCATGCTCACCTCCTAATATTGTTTCTTCTTCATTAAAGGTAACTAACTATTATTCTCTTACTTATGACCAAGCAATTGTACTTATTTTTTAGAATACAAATGATGCATGTATTAATGATATTAATAATGATTGTAATGATGATCCTAGTTCCAATTCTAACGATAATGGAAATGTTGTTTAATCAAATGATTATTTTCTTTTTCTTGTATATGATATTGTCTCAAATTTGTGTGATGGTTCTTTGTATCCTATTGATGATACAATTGAATTGTGTGCTCATATAAATTATTCTTATCTAGATATTATATATGATTTCATGTCTTTATGTCATGGTGCCACACCCTTACCTGCCTCTAATGTTACTATTAGGGATCCCTCCTCTCATACTTATCCTTCCACCATGTCATTTTCATTTCTTTTTATCAATAATAATATGTCCACATATGTTTAATCTTCACAAGGATAATCCTCCCATGGTTGTTCTAATCCTCCTCCTGAACACTTTGATCATCTCAATGACCAATAATGTTCCACATTCCTAAAGCTTAATCCTAAACATGTTGATGTGCTACTCTATATAGCCAAGGATTAACAAAAATGTTTGGTTTCTTTCAAAATCCATATCTCTGGCATTCCCAAATAAAATTTGGTTTTATCCTCTATTCCGACATCTTTTGTGCACACCGATGCATTTTCACACTCTTCATCTAATATGCATGTCATTAGGAATCTTCTACATGATTTACAGGCTAAGGTTTTAGAATTAGAGTAAGTTGCATCTAGATATTATAATGTCATAGAATCTAATGAATTACTTCATCATCCACTCATGTCTGAAGTGGACTCTTGTCCTTTAACCATATGGTTTGTATCTCCTAAAATTCCTATATGTGAGGGTAAAGGGAATCCTAGGTAGTATCTTTGTTTTTTTCATACAACTTGTGTAGACTACACTTACAATGATGAAATTCTTACTAATATTAACATGTAAGTCTCAAGGATTATGCTTTGTAATGGTTATATGATCTACCTATTCAATATGTCAAGTCTTTCAATCCATTGGCTAATAAATTTATTATTGTAGTCACAAAATCATGCACTTACTATCAAATTTATATTGCCAAGTATCTTATTTTATATATGGATCTCGTATAATAAAAGTATTCACTAATGACCCATCCCCTAGTCGATTCGTCAGTTAATCGGTCATCGTCATCATTTTTCTTACATAGTCGTTAGTTGTTTACACGGTTTTGGTCGTCTCTCAAGGAGTATCAGGTGTCAATTATTTAGTCATTTATCATCTCTAGTCGTTGACTAGGGAATTTAGGGTAGTAATGGGGCACCCATGGGCACCTCGATCCTTAATTTTAGGTGCCTTGGTCCCCATAATAATTTGGTATCATTTACTTATTCAAGGTCGGTCTTTGTCATTTTCCCTCTCATTCCCCTAGGTACTAGTTGGCATGTCAAGTCATTAGTGTCAAAATTTGAACAAGAGATCCCTATATAAACATAACATACTCATTATTCTATGGGCGGACTATCTAATATCAAGAGCTAGCTATCTACTAAGGCAAAGGACTGCATTTGGGCATCATTTACATATGCATCACACATTTATAGGAGGAAAGGGTCATATTCATTCTATTTCATCCACCATTTCCATTTTTACATATAGTTATTGCCCCCTACTTTTGCGTCATTGGCATTAGGGAACCTTAGGTACATAATTACACACACAAGCACACAAAACTACATTGGGTCTAGAATGTAGTGCAACACTTAGTTGTAAGTCCACCATTGTGGAAGCTAATGTCAGTCTGACCCCTTCATATAAATCTTTCTTTTTTAGGGATTTTATGATTCGTATGGGGTTTTGCATGTAGATCTTCATCACTAATTTACAATGAAATAAGTGAAGCCACTGCGACAACTACGTGACATAGACTGAGATATTACAAAGATATAGCGACATTGTCATATCCAGATTCTAAGATTTTTTGTAGACCAGAGTGCCCAGACTACAAACTAGGGCACCCACAGGCACCCCAATCTTCTCCCAGGTGCCCCAATCCAGTCATATCTTCAGTTGCTATAATTTCCTGGATAGCACCTTCACATTCTGATGTGTCCGCACATCAACTTGTTCAAGTCCAACACACATCAAGGTAAAGCATATTCAGGTTAGTACCTTATCCCTCTCATTTTTATTATTTCATTTCATTTAAATATCAAAATTAAATATTTGGCATCAGTATTTCAATTTACATCATTTATTCTATTATTGTGACTAGTCTAGATTAGCTATAGAATAACATTAATATTCTACATTTTAGTTATTCAATTATACAATTATCTATTAATATTGGTGATAAGGTTTCATATGCTCGAAGAAAGTAGGATGAAACAAGGATCTAATGAACATGTTGTCCAAAATTACACCCCATGTAATTTTGAACAACATGCCATCAAATGGACTTGGCCATTCTTATGCTCAGGAAAGTTCGCGGGAGACTAGTTCAGTTTATCACGAAGATGTAGTAATTTAGTTTTCCCCGGGCTCTCCTAACCCGCTCATGGAATAAAGGAATGAGCTATCCGGGACTCAGGCGGATTTTGATGAAAAGATGGTGGTTGTGCGGCAAATTCATAAAGGTTGGAATTGTTCTTGGGCAAGGCTGCGATGCACTAAGGAAGGAAATTGCCAGGTGTTGCTGTGCATGAAGGATGAAAAAGTTAGAAATGACTAAGTGATCAGAAGCCATGGGACACTATCCTGGAAGTGTTCCACGAACTTCTCAAATAAGGAGTGGCTAAGTTCAAAATCCATGGAACCCTAACTTAGTGTTTCATGGGTCTTTCTCAAAAGCCACATAGAAAAGGAAAATGATGACAGGTTAAAGTGTCATGGATTGAAGCATTTAGATATATGCATGATGCGAAGTATTTTGGCACATTAAGGCATGCAAGGAAGATCCAAGCCATGAAGATCCATGGATGGGAAGAAATATGAGAAACTGACAATAGCTGTCCTACGGGTTTTGAACGTGCAAATGAAAGTCGTGGGAACTGTGAACCACAATGCTGCACATAACAAAGGATTAAGTCTTTCGCGACATTATGGAGGAAAGCGGTAACATATGGGAACCCGCTGGGAATTTCCAACACTACCATGTACCAACAAATGGTTATAAGCGACATAACAATGAAAATTCACGAGTGAATGAAAAGGCAAAGTGCGGATGATTATAACATGATATGCAAAGCTGTAGTAATGGTTATGCGTAAGATACGAACTGAGGTCGTGGATCAAAGTAGAAACACCAATATATCCAGATTTTGCGGGACATCTCAAAGCTGCATGCCTATTTTGTTCGAAGGCAATGCTCAACCCACTCTCACCGAACCATAAATTAATGAAGTACGGGCATCATTTCTTCTCCTACAAAATTTTATGGCGTGCAATAGAAGCCATGTCAGGCACCCACACCTTCCTTCAAGCATCTGTGGTGATTAGTCCTTGGTGGTTGAATCCTTCATGTTGACACCTCTCTCACTCTCTCCCTCTCTCATTCTCTCTCCCCCTTCTCATGATCTATTAATTTGGAACTCGTGCATTGTAAAAAGGATCCTCTTTTGTTGTAATGGCATCATGCCAAAATGGTGGTCGACTTCCCATAAGTTTCAGACCTCGAACATGGTCTCTGCAATGTAGTCTTTTCCTTCTACCATGGATGTAACCACCTGTGCATATTCTAAACAATGAAATCTGAGTGTTGTGGCTATCCTCTGCCCTATGTCTTGCGTTTTATGCATTCTTGCCTTTTAGTTTCTTCCTTTGGCATGTGATGTGCGTGTCTTCATATTTGCAAGTTTCTCCATTATTCAGTGTGTTGTGAATGTGCATGAGAAGGGTGAGCTCTACATGGTTTTGGCCTACAACACGCTATGTCTACCCTTTCCTCCTGTATTTTCTTACCATTTCTTCCCCTCGTTGAGAGTGATCGACCTTATTTGGTGTTATCACCACCCCCTGTTAGCTTAATTTTTCTCATTCCTTACATCTCTCTTTTCTTAGTCCCTTGTAGTCATTAGAATAGGAATTAGGTGTAGGAGTAGTTTTAGCATTAGAAGTAGGTTGTGTTATGCATGGTTTCCTCAAATCCGCGTACACAAATGAAGCTAGGCCTTTTCAGAGGTTTTTCTCAAGCTGCAAGTCCCACACTTGGAGACATTCCCATGTTGCCTCAAAATATTGGATCATCCTTGATTCAGAGCAGGGTGCAATTTTGAGCTCTAACAAAACCTATACATTATTATGTTGTGTGATATAAAACAATGCTTACTAAAATGAACAATAAATTTACAGACAATATGCTTCAAAGTATATTTACTCAAAACATCAGATCTCCTTTGTAAGAATCTATTATGTTTGATAAATTTTGATCCTTTGATAAGGTATGTCATACTTTGAGTGAGCAAGAGGTCAAACGCATAACATTGGACAAGCTCAAGTATGTATCTTCTTAAACTAATACATCTACATCTAAATTTCAAGGCAATTATAATTATAAAGGAAAATCTAATGACAACAAATTTTAAGATAAGGTAATTTTTAATACCAAATATCAACCTTCAAATCTTATACTACAAGTAGTTCCTAAAAGGAAATTCACGCAGTAGACCTATCATTAGGGAAAGGGTGGTCAAGCTAATAGGGGTACTCTCCTGAAGAGTTCATCGATCTCCTCAGTGTCGGATGGAGCCCGGGGCCCCTATCTCTATATAAGGAGACAGAAGGGTAAAGGTTGAGCAACCCGAGGGGGCCGCCCTGACCTCAACGAAAGGCCCAGATCTCTACTATCTATATAGGGCCCCTCTTTTCTTGAGCCTTGAGTGAAAGGTGCCTACTGTATTGTATCAGGGGGGATAGCCAAATAATGTGATGGTATAGTGGGTGGTATGGGATTGACCACCCTTGAACTATCTGGGTGGTGGAGCGCATAGTCAAAAAAGCAAGAGCGCATAGTCCATCCTGTACAAGAAGACCGCATAGTCCTATAAGAGCAGATCGCATGTGATAGTAAGGGAAAAGTGCATCAAAGGTATATCGGCACATAAATGTCTTTCAACCATAATGTCATTCCTTCCTCTTTGTGAATCAGGCAGGCACATGAGTGACTTGACGTCAGTCGAGAGCATCGTCCTATCGGAGCAAGCCTCAATTTTTTTTAGTCTAATGTCATCCTTTCTCTCCCTCACCCTTTCGTGGTTGATATGAGTAAGCCTCATTTTTTTTAGTCTAATGCATATTGTTAGATTCATACATGTGTTGAGAAATCTAATAATAAATGCTTCAAGCTTTAACACGTTATCCAAGACCTAATGTTTACCAATGTTATTGAATTTAATTATTCTCCTTAGTAGTCCAAGTTGTAATTCAATGACAATTCTAAGCTTAATATATTCAATGATCAATTTCTTAATCATCACAATTTACAATATAAGAGCAACTTGGAGGTGCATCATGCATATAAGGCTTAACCCCATCTTGATATATATAATCATCTATTTGATTCTATTATTGGTATAATTACTTCCTATTCACCTTCTAGACTTGTTATTACATTTGATCATAATGACATATTTGATGATGCTGCTAGTTCCAATTCAATTTGTATTCAAGCCTTTGTCAATAAACAACCTATTTGTGGTGTATTAGTTGATAGGGGTGCTAGGTACAACATATGCACACTTACATTACTTACCACTTTGGGTTATACTAAGGAACATATAAAATTCAATGTATAATTTCTTGATCCATCTATTGGGCATATTATTCTCCTTCTTATAGTGGGTTCTACTACTATGGATGTATACCTCTTGGTTCTACTACTATTTATACATGTGACATGCTTCTAAGATACCTTTGGATTCACAAGTTTAGGTTTGTTCCTTATATTCTCCATTAACGATTCAAATACTCTTATGGAAATCAAGTTGTTATGGTTCAATCCATTCCTTACGAGACTCCTTTACCGTTTCCCTCTTCTAAGAAATAAATGGTTTCTAATCCCATGTCTATTAATCCTACTCAAGCTAAATCTCCAAGTCCTCTTTTATGTAGACTTTATCATAGGGATCCTCATGTAAGAAATAAATATATTGTGTACAACAACCTAAGCTAAATGTGATTCATCCTACTCCTATGGTACATAGTAAAATTTTTAGGGCCAAGTATCCTACACTTATGGATCCCTCTCCTCACCCTGTTGATTATATCATAGGGTAACCTTTGCTACAAATGTATTATAAAAATACAAAAAATATTCAAATATGTTAATAATCTAAAAACATGCAAAAAAAAAAATTAGGACCTGAAAATGGCATGATCTACTATTTTTCTACTTTACACATGTCCATTGTCATATGGCTTGATATAAAACATATTTTATACTATTTAAACACATATTTTTTGTGAGGTATATGAGCATGATGTAGGACACACATGACTCTTTAATGCTTATAGATGTTAGATCTCTCCTCTTACTTAATCTCCATGCAACATTTGGGGACATCTCTTACACTATCAAGTGTTATTATTTCATTACATAGTGTTCTTTCAATCCTTGTTATAGTTATGTTATTTATTTGGATTTTGAGGACTAACACATGTGCATTATATAGGACTAGTATATCTTGTTTGATGCACTTATTATCTACTCTATACTTTTATCATCATGCATTTATTTTCTTGCGTATTTGTCCTATGTATATGGACTTCAACCTTTTTCTATGTGTGTGTGACACATAGGTGTCCCTTTTTTACAACCACGTGGGATTTTTTTTTTGTGTGTGTGGAACTATTATATCCCGTATTTACGACCTTGGCCTTCTCTATGACTAACTATATGGGATTTATTGTTGTGTATTTATGCTTGTATACTTACATAATTATTATATATGTTATCTCTTTGTGTCATGATTTCTACCATGCACTCTCTTACAAGGCCATGTTCCATATGATGGCCACCTAAAAACATATTCTATGCGATCTAACATTGAATTTATGTTATATCTGACATGGAAACACACACTTTTATTCTTTTGAGGAAAGTGCTCTATAAGGAATCTCAGTCACCTCAAAATAAGGGGAATTCATCGAGGTTATCACACAAAAATCGATACAATTTGAACACACAAATAGATTACAAAATAAAAAATATAGAGGAATAAAATATAGGAACAAGAACAAAAAAAATCATTTACATAATCTCAACAAGGATGAAATCATCAAATAAGGAGGGAACCATCAAATGTTACTATATAAAACACATCATACTCTCTTGGGCATCTTTCTAATAACAAGAATAGAATATTTTGGATTATATAAACTTTTACACATGTTTAATACAAATTCAAGGATAGATTACACAAGCGAGATTAGATTTTACTATATTTTAGCACTTGTTGTGGGGATCAAAAATACTTCATTCTCCTTTCACCCTTTAGTCACCAAATCACACACTTATTATTACATTTATACCATAAAATATGTTATTTTATATATGGATCCCGCGTAAGAAAAGTTTCCACTAATGAAGTATCCCCTAGTCATGTCGTCAATTACTTGTTCATCTTTGTCATTTTTCTTACACAATCATCAATTATTTTCATAGTTCTGGTCATCTCTCAGGGAGTATCAGGTGTCGTTATTTTGTCATTTATTGTCTCTAGTCTTTGACTAGGGAACCTAGGGTAGAACTAGGGTGCCCATAGGCACCTCGGTCCTTATTTTAGGTTCCCTAGTCCTAGCAGCACTTGCGTCTAATTTAGAGTTTCGAGGTCGGTCTTTGTAATTTTCCCGCTCATTCCCCTAAGTACTAGTCGGCATGTCGGGTCATTAATGTAGAAATGTTAACAAGAGATCCCTATATAAACATAACATACTCACTATCTTAAGGGCGAACTATTTACTATCAAGGGCTAGCTATCTACTAAGGAAAGGGATTGAATTTGCGCATCATTACATCACACACACTACATGGGAAGGGTTGTATTCATTCTATTTCATCCACCATTTACATTTTACATCTAGTTATTGCCTCATATCTCTACATCATTGACGCTAGTGCACCCTAGGCACACAATTGCACACATAACTACATTAGGTCTGGAATGCAGTTCAACACTTAGTTACAAGTCCGCCATTGTGGTAGCTAAGGTCATTCTGACCCCTTCATTTGCATATTTAATTTTTAGGGATTTGATGTTTTGTATGGGGTTTTACAGGTAGATCTTCATCACAAGTTTACGGTGACATAAGCGAAGTTACCACGACAATGATTGAGACATTGCAAAGATCTAACGACACATCCATATTCATGTCCTAAGATTTTATGCAGACTAGGGTGCCCATACTCTAGACTAGGGTACCCATAAGCACCCTGATCCTCTTGCAGATGCCCTAGTCCAGTTAAATCTCCATCTACTGCGATTCTCTGGGTTATACCATCATACTCTGCTTCATCCGCACATCATCCTATTTAGTCCATAATCACAACGAGGTAAGTTATTTTCAGGTTAGTACGTTATCTCTCCTATTTCAATTATTTCATTTCATTTAAATATCAAATAAAATTATTTAGCATTTACATTTGAGTCTACACTATTTCTTTCATTTTTTATACTATCTAGATTAACTCTAAAAATCCATATTTTAGTTAATCATTTTGGTGAACCCATACTTTAGAATATTTTTCCCTAGGATCCACTTCAAACCCTAATGTCTAAGGATAGTTTATATTCTTCACCCATCATGTCTAATTTCAGTGTTAACCCTATCTATGATGAGGATGTCATTGTTGAGCTTACAACTCTCTATGGCAATCCTACTCCTACGCCAGATCATATCAAACAACAACTTCTAGATGGTCAATAATATGTGCCTACTCATTTTGAAGATTCTCCCATTAGCATTAGTATTGTTGAGGATGTGATAGGCTTCACTCATTGTACACCATGTTATATGTCTACTTGTGATCCTCCTTCTAACCTTTCCAAGGAAATTTTAGATGATTCTCTCATCGATTACTTGTTTGGTATTGACAATCGCTCACATGTAAATACTGATTCTTCTCCTAGTTAGGCCACTGTTGTAGTTCCTTCTCATGATTCTCCTACTTCTAATATTACTTCTCATGATACATCTAATATTGGCATGCATACTCCTTCATATTATGTTGATGATCCTATTGATAGCATCCTTAGCGCATCCTTAGCGACATTCTCATTTCTGAGTCTCTATTTGATACTGATGAGGCAGTTGATAGGCATGGTTCTCCTTATTTTCACACTACCGAATGTGAATATCTTATTCCATCATTTCCTTCTCCTGAGATTGCATCTAACACTATGCATGAGTCACCTCCATCTATCATTTCTTCTTCTCCTATAGTTTCATCTCCTCTTATTACATCATCTACACCCATTTGTTTGTCTTCTCATATAGATGTATCTTCATCCATCACCTCACCAATCAGGAATGTTTATGATGTTATTCCTACCACTATTATGGATATTCCATCTATATCATCTACTATAGATTATTCGGCACCTACTCCTAGTGTGTCCTTAGCATCGGAATCTCCTTTATCATCTCTTAATATTCCTATGATCACTCACAATGGAAAATTACAACCTCTTAATACATTGTTTCCATCTTCCACTATTCATTCAAAGGATATCATCTCTCTCATGCATGTCGTAGGTCAATTGCAATCTCATGTTTAGTCTCATACTCTAGAAAGTAGGGCTTACTATGCTTTTATTAATAACAACTCATTACATGGTAACCCTGTCCCTAAGAAGATTCATAATTCTCCATTTGCTAAGGATTTCATCATGCCTACATTCACATGTTTTGACGGTACTAGTGACCCTCATGCTCATCTTTTACATTATCACATGTTTATGACCTCTTATTCTAATGATAGGTTATTACTTAAGGCCTTTCGATATAGTCTTATTGATGAGGCATTACAATGGTACACTCATCTTCCATTTGGGTCCATTAGTACTTTCTATGACATGGAGGACACTTTCCTCCATTGGTTTATCATCAACAATGACCCTAAAGTTACTTATGACCGCTTACCTACTTTACATCAAGGCTCATATGAACCTATCAAGGATTATATCTTATGGTTCAATGCTTGTATACATCAACTAATATTCCAACCTATAGACCTTGAGAAGCAATTCCTTTTCTTTCGTGGTTTGATTCCTACACTCAAACAAATATTACAGTATGATACATGTGAGTCATTCATTCTTCTCTGCTACAAAGTCTATAGATCTAGAGCAAGATCTTCCTTCAAAAATGTCATTGACCCTCCACATACATCTACTTCATATTATATCATCTAGTCCTCCTCCGTCGAAAGTGGTTGAGTGTCCTACACAGTCTCCACCTTTGCCTCACAAGAAAAGAAAACAAGCTCAACCTACTCCACCACCACAACATACTTCTTCTCCTTCTCCGTGACAGACTACTTCTCCATCTATGTCGTGTGAGCCATTACATTTCTCCCATCATGTTAGACCTCATGATGTGTTGTTTTCCCTTACTTGAAAAGCATGCCTCATTCGCTTACCATCCAACCAACATCATCCACAACACAAGATACAACGTTAGTGTGACCAACCTTATTGTAATTATCATCACATAAATGGCCATAGGGACAATGATTGTCTTTCCCTTCATGATAGATTGCAACAATTAGAGGATAAGGGAATCATATCCTTTGGTTCTCACTCACATGAGTGATCCATCTCTCCTCTACCTCGATAGAGAGTTTCTACTACAGTTGAGTCATCTCCTCCACTGGTGCTCAGGCCATGGTACGCCCACCATCACAATTTCGTTACTCATGTGTGCTCTCCACCACATCCATACATTACTGCATCATCACATCCATCGAATTCACTTCATCCATCTCATCCATCTCATTCACACTATCCACCATGTCATGTTGCTCCTTCATATTGGCTTCCACAACCCATACCTTTGCGCATACCACTGTAGCTCCATATGACATTCAGTTTGGCACATACATTCATACTGCTTCCATCCCACATGTTTCCACCACTTCACACCACCTTTGGTATTGGTAGGTGATTACTATCACCTTACCTCTGATGATTCACTTGTGTTCTTATGGTCGTTACATGAATGTTGAGGGTTTTACTCTCTAAGAACCTTTCATCATGCGCTCTGTCGTTCATCTAGCACACTCAATCATTTCCCGATGACGCACTCTTTCTTTCTGCGGTTCATTCTTGACTGCCTAGGGGTCTTAATTAAAATGAACCTAATCATCCATATGTTGGAGGCATCGCTAATTTTCCCCCCAATTTATCACACTAACATATTATGATTACATTACATTATTGTGACACACATTCATCACAACACGTTAGTTCGATCATCATACATCATCTCTTTTTACTTTCATTGTATTAACTACACATTAAAAAATTCTATTTAATAAACATTAACAATATATAAAAACATCACATACATCCCAACATTAATCACCCAATCATACACATCAATACACCACACAATAATCTCATCATATATAAATCACATGTGTCCATACATATGTATCGAATACAATCATCACTGGGGGGAAACTTCCCCTACATCATATATAATAATACTAATTACACCTCATCATCACTATCACTCTCGGGTACTGTGAGAGCCCTCAAACTAGATGCCTCCCCACTAACTCTGCATCGTTGTTCGCAACCTCGATACCTCTCTACTTGCCTACGTAATAAGGTGTTCTCCATAGACTTCTCTGAGAAATGACGTTGCAAATCCACGTATCATGCGAATACATCCTGCACTAAGGGACCACCACCCAATGCCTCTCGGGCTTGTCAAGTCTCCTCGCGTGCCTCATCCCACTCACTTAGCAATACAATGCATGTTCGTTGCTACTATGACCATTGGCTCAAACAAGTGGCCATGTTCGCCCGCTACATCATCCACTCACTCAAGTATCCCTCTACTGAGTACGTTGGTAGGCACATTCCATGTCAATGTGTGGATGGATGTGTCTACTATCAGGGACCAATACACATCACCTATAAAACAAATAACACAACACATTAGACAACCATTACTAAGCCATAAGCCAACAAAAAAATACACAACATAGCTAAATATAGATACTTACGCTCCACTACATTCACTGCCACATTTTCAGGGGCATGTGCTTCCCCCTCTCCTACTCCTCCCTATGGTAACCCCACTACATCTGCAAATAATGGGAACAACAATACCCACTGGTGTGCCACCACCATACATGGTACTCCTCTAGGAAACCCGTATTGTCTACGTCTATCTACTCTATCACTGCATCTACCTCATTTGGACCAAGAGGTATTAGCTTGCTTTTGTGGGCTCTAGTCTAGCTCCAGCCCTCCTAGGTGCTCTGATAGCTCTCAACCATATATATGGCTCTAGGGGCACATCCTGAGCCATGCCAAATTTTCATGATACTCTCTCCACCTAAAAAATCTCAGCCACACCTAGAAATCGATCCTCTAACCACATAGTCCTCTGAATACACCGCAACTCTACAACATCCTTGGGCCATCCCCCATAATCCCGGTATGGCCTCCATGTAACTACCTTAGGTCGCATCCTGTCTATCAGTGCCCTATAGGTATCTGTGTCCATCCTACGCCCATGAATATTAATCCACCTCCTTGCATATATCTCTAGCCTAGCCCACTCTCCTCATAGACCTCCAACTAGGTCTCAACATGGCTATATGCTCATACTCCCATACATTTAATAGTGTATTGGCTCCTATCCCACCTCCGTGCTCATCATGAGTAAATCGGTATAGATCTCTGTATAAGTGGGCCAACACACATTGCGCCCACGCATATCTAGTACTCTCCTCCTTTATACACCGGCATATATCATGCATCTTATACAAGATGCCTACACCTCCTCCCTCCACTACAATAGATGAAGCAATCACCATGGCAATGAACTTCCCCAAGCATGGAACACTAGACCTCATAATAACATTCAAGCTGATATGGGCCTTAGACAGGTACTCGAGCCCCCACAAAATATCATCTAGCAACTCACATATACCTCTCCATATCCTCCAGTGGCATAACTTGTACTCTCTCTCTCCAACAATCAACAACTGCAGTATACGATACACATCCTCTAAAGTAGCAGTCATCTACCCCATAGGAAACCAAAATGTACATGTATCCATGCAACATCTCTCACATAGCGCAGTCAGCATAGGCATATTATGGGGCACATCCCCCATCCATATTATGTGCCACAGGATGGAATGGTCCATTACATCCCACTCATCATGACAGGCCCAATCCAAGCAAAGTACTCAAATGACACCCACCATAGAACTCCCTCAAGTGAATATCCCTCTGCACACCACAAACTGACAACAAACACAATGTTAGAACACTACATAAATCCAAACACACTCGTTTATCACATTACTATACATTACAAATATGATTTTCACCAATCTAGGCCACATACACACTTTCTAGACCAGGTGCACCCAGATGCAGGACTAGGGTGCCCAGGAGCAGGACATTAGCACCCGAGTTCTGGGTGCTCCTATCCCAGGGGTCACTAGCGCCCTCACCGCTATTTGTCTAGGTCCAAAACACTGAGAAAATTAAAATACTCAAATTTGTAAAAATTCAATAAAAATGACTATTACACCATACATTTTTTGAAAAACAATACACTTACCAACTCCATAGTCGTGCGTGACACTACGATAGTCGCCACCCTCTCAAACCAACTAGGACACACTGCTCTCACTTGCAGCATTTTCACTCACTTCATGCTCAATCTCACAATCACGCAAACAACAAATAAAGTGACTAAACACTTTTTCACTTCACTACTTATAGTTACTTTTTCACCTACTTTACTATAGTCATTATTTCGTGCTTATTCTCACAACTAATACACACCACATTGTTTTTGTCATATCTTGAGCGTTTCTACTCCGATTTACACCCCATTTGCGGCATTCTTTTTAGAATTCTACCTACCACTATAACATACACATTACATGCACATTATCTCTCCTTGAATTTGTCTTCCATCCAATTCATACACATTTTTATGATTTCTATCACTTTCTATCTATTTCGTGCTTACTTTTGGTTTAGCGTTCATTCTTCTCATCACTTTCCCTTTCACCAAAAGGGGGGCATATCATTGAGGGTCATCCTATAATCCCCCTTATATTACCATGTGATTAATCAACATTACCAACTAATCATTTCCAAACATTTACTAACACCATGCGACATTTCACCATTAATTCCCCTTAATGACCTAACTTGGGGGCAACAAAAAATAAAAAATTTCTACGTGACATTTCATCACTTTCCTCTAATGACATAACCTAGGGTAAACAAGCGTTAAAATATTTCCGTACAATCATTCACCAATTTCTATCAATTCCCCCTAATGACCTAACCTGGGGGCAACTAGCGTAAAATCTCTCTACGAGTAATAAATCAAATCAAATCAATCAATCAACGCGTTCAAATTTCTAACAATTGAAATCATATCATCAATACAAATTCAAAACAATTGGCCTCCTAGATGACCTAACTTAGGGTTACGTGTGGCCTCCCAGATGACCTAACATGGGAAGTTATTCTATCCATTTGGCGTTTGCTTTTAGATGACCTAACTTGGAAGCCATCATACATTCTATGTTTACTTCCAGATGACCTAACTTGGAAGCCATCACATTGCAGTGATACACGTGGAGTGGGGGCAAGAGTGCATTTCCTATACCACTCCTATATGGGTCAACTATTTGATCAAAATTATTTGGATCCAAAAACCATAAATATTTGATCTGAATCCGTCTATAGTGGCTAGATCTTGAGGATGTAGTTAGAGATTGGAGAATAATGCACTTTTCTCCCTACACTCCTCCTCTGGTGACAGGACACCCAAATCCTCTGGTTTTATTCGTATACACGCATTTGGGTTTGGAACTAATCACTCCCTACCCCATCTCATTATCATCATACAACATTCAAAATCATCAATCATCTAATATTTCTATCATCTATCTCATTTAGTGCACTTCATTATGATTTTCACTACATTACATGGATCAACACGATGATCCATGGTTCAACATCCTATATGGTTCTTTCAGACACACTTTTACTACCACATCTGCGAGTTCTACTACAGCATGGGCTTCTTTGGGTTTTTCTCAGGTACACATCTCTATCTACTTTATGTTACCGAGCTTTCCACTCACCAACATAAAGTGGGGGAAAATGTAGTCACAAAATCATGCACTTACTATTACATTTATATTGCCAAATATGTTATTTTATATATGGATCTTGTGTAAGAAAAGTATTCACTAATGACCTATCCCCTAGTCCTGTCGTCAGTTAGTTGGTCATCGTCGTCATTTGTCTTGCACAATCATCAGTTGTTTACACAGTTCTAGTCATCTCTCAGGGAGTCTTAGGTGTCATTATTTGGTCATTTTTCATCTCTAGTCTTTGACTAGGGTGCCTAGGGTAGAACTAGGGTGCCCATGGGTGCCCCAGTCCTTATTTTAGGCACCCTGGTCCTGGTCCTGAAAACACTTGCGTCTAATTTAGATTTTTCAAGTCAGTCTTTGTAATTTTCCCTCTCATTCCCCTAGGTACTAGTCGACATGTCCGGTCATTAGTGTCAAAATTTGAGCAAGAGATCCCTATATAAACATAACATACTCACTATCTTATGGGAGGACTATCTACTATCAAGGGCTAGCTATCTACTAAGGAAAGGGACTGCATTTGGGCATCATTACATCACACACACTACATAGGAAGGGTTGTATTCATTCTATTCCATCCACCATTTACATTTTACATCTAACTATTGCCCCCTATCTCTGCATCATTGACATTAGGGCACCCTAGGCACACAATTACACACACAAGCACACAAAACTACATTGGGTCTGGAATGTAGTGCAAAACTTAGTTGTAAGTCCACCATTGTGGCAGCTAAGGTCAGTCTGACCCCTTCATATGCATCTTTCTTTTTTAGGGATTTTATGCTTTGTATGGGATTTTGTAGGTAGATTTTCATTACAGGTTTACGATGACATAAGCGAAGTTACTACGACAATCACGGGACAAGGATTGAGACATTGTGAGGATCTAGTGACACATCCAAGATTCAAGTCATGATATTTTCTACAAACCAAAGCGCCCATACTCTAGACTAGGGTGCCCACATGTGCATCTTGATCCTCTCCCAGGTGCCCCAATCAGTTAAATCTCCATCTGTTGCAATTCTCTGGGTTATACCATCCTATTCTACTTCGTTCGTACATCATCCTGTTTAGTCCAGAATCACGGTGATGTAATTTATTTTCAGGTTAATACCTTATCTCTCCTATTTCAATTATTTCATTTCATTTAAATTTTCAAATAAAATTAATTATCATTTACATTTTAGTCTACATTATTTCTTTCATTTGTTATACTATCTAGATTAACACTTAAAATCCATATTTTAGTTAATCACACCCAATCATAAGCACTTTTACAAAACAAAGGATGAGAGCATGACCATTGCCTTATTCCCATTTAGCTTTTCACATTTGGTATTGTTGTCACACAAAATTACACCCTAGAATTTGATCATGGCATATAAAAGAATTATAAACAAAATTGGATGATCTCAATAATGTGGGACTTACAGATCGAGATCAACCTCTAAAGAAGGTTGGTTCCTCACCTATCCTAATGTTAAACTACTCCTAAACTAAACCTACTCTAACATATCTAAGTAATTAGGGGGAGAGAGAGAGATAAAGGAAAACATAAATAAATCATAAGCTAAAAGTGGTGATAGCACTAAGAAAAGGTTTGATCAATCTCCTTTGAAGTTTCAAAGAATGAAGAAGGCCAATTACAAGGTAGAAGGGGCATATTCTTGCCACAATTTGACCATGGAACCCAACCAACTCATAACCCTATTTATTTAGACACATTTGACATAATACTGTGCAAAAAACACCTAGCTACCGCTAGCCTCAAAAATAGGTTAGCAAAAGTGCCTCACGTCCGCTAACCTCAAAACCATCCTAGCAACCGCTAGCTTCAAAACATCCTAGTGACCACTAGCCTTGAATATCCAGCTGAAACGTAGCTTAACGACCGCTAGTCTCGAAATGTCTTACTTTGAAAGCCTACAAAATGACTTAAGTCCATTTTTGATAAGTTATCCAAATTAATCCAGGGGGTTCATTTGGGATAACATGTACATCAACATTGTTACAATGTATGATGGGTGCATGAGACTACTTCATTCCCTTGTGAATTTAAACTACTTTACTCATTGAGACCTAGATCCATCTACATTAGTGTGATTTTGTAGATGGAATATTTTAGGGGTAATTGGGTGCCTCATGACACTCTTCCTCTCACTTTCTTTAGAATATTTAAGGAGTGGCTAGATACCTTATGAAAATCTCCCCCTCTCTTTTAAAAAATATTTTGGGGGCAACTAGATTCCTTGCAAAACACTTTTTTGGTGCTTTGGAGTATTCATTTCCCTTTATGGTTTTGACTACTTCTATGAATTGGGGACTAATCACCCCTATTCCACCAATAAATTACTTTTAATCCCTCTCTCCACTGTATTAAATAAGGGAGTTTATCCTTTGACAAGACAAATAGTTGTATTTCTTCCATCCTTTGTTCTCTTTTAATTTCTAAAATTTCAATATAGCATTAAAGTTTAATTATTTTTATATGTATATTGACTACACTCTTTGTTACATGTTTTCACATCTAGGATCTTGCAACCACCTCAAACATGTCAGGAAATATTGAAAATAATCAAGTGTATACAAAGTATGTTTTCACACTTAGGTATTATTTTCCTTGAAGTAATAAAATTGCATTTCCTATCTTAAGGGGGGGAATGTAGACACTTAAATTTAGAATTAATAACTTGATAATGTCATTATTAGCTTAATCCCTAAATCGTGACTTGTGCACCTATTTCAAGCCTAATTGCTATATCCCTAGTCTTATTGTAATACTTTCTCTTCCTATTACACTACTCATTCAATCTCAAAATAGATTACATCATTTGAAAGTAGTTTATAAATCATAACTATCATGCTCGAAGCTTTCCAACCTTACACACCCTTCATGGATTAAATCCCCAATAGTTTGGTTTGAAACTAGTAGTTTTATTCCATCCTATCAAATGGTCATTTTCTCAATTTTATATATTTATGGGTCATTACTTTCCTCATGGGTCATTCTTAAGGAAAAATTATATAGGATGCAACTCTGTATAAGCAAATTGAATACACCCATGTACTAACATGAAAATCACCTAACACTTTCAAGTTCAAATCACTTAAAAGGCATTCAAATATCTCTCAAATTTCCTTAAAGGAACAACACACATTAGGATCAACCCTTACATAGGTCGTAAGCGCTCCTAACTAGATTCTAAATTCAAGCTTCCCAAGCCAAAGACCATCAAAGCCAAGTCAAGCACTAAGCAAATAAGCGATTACAAACATTATTAAGTGATATAATTGCAATTGTAAGCATATATGATAAATGAATGCATGTATAAGATGCAAAACTTCAGTAAAGAAGTAATGAAATCACATATATATGATAATACGACCTTGGAAAAGTTACGACTCTGTTCAGAACTGTAAGAGCATGTCAATATTCTCGCATAACAATGACTACAAGAAGAATATCTAATGTATGGAGGTGTAACACTATGATCTACACAAATACCTTATTCATTGTTAATATACTCTAAAATCTCATCTCATTCTTACGGAATTCATATGCAGGGGCATTACAAGATTGGTTGCCCCTTTACAAATTAACTTTCCATACTAATCTCACTCTAAAAATGCCCACTCTAATACCAAATGTGAAGTTTTGTTAGAGATGAGCCAATTAATTAGATTATAAAACTTCTCTCGCATTACTTCAAAAACCACATACAATATATAAGAAAATGGTCTCCTATTTTTAGTGAGTCATGCCTCCTCACACTAATAACTCCAAATCCCAAAAAATACTCCTAAAGACTATTTATGTGAGTGGTTGTAAACAACATAAACTAATAATAATTATACTATACTCACACTTATTTATACAACTACACATAAACTAATAATAATTATACTATACTCACACTTATTTATACAACTACACATATGCGAACACTAACCATAGTAATGCCTAACATGTGTGTGATGGAAATTGTGTCCCTTCAAACTAGGTTGCCCTCGTGCAAGGTGTACTAAGATAATGGGCTACAACTATTTTTCCCTCAATATAATGTGTGTCATGAAATTTAATTTTTTTTCTTCCTATGAAGTGAATGATGTAGCCCAAATGCATTCCTTAAGTTGACCCTTTTTTCCCAAGTAGTAGATAGAAATCAATAACCCATTGCCCCCTTAGAAAAGTTAGTAGGTTGTGTATATATATGATTCCTTTGCTTGAATTTCAACATTACCAACCCTTAAAGTCGACCCGAAGTGATCAATACAAGTTTAGAAAAATATAAACAAGTGATGTGCAATTTTAAAATATAAGAACCAAGCGAAGGGATAGAAACGTCCATAAGGGGATAATATTATCGATCACTATTGTCCTTACTAGGCATTTATGTCTAGAAAGCTCCAAAGATAAATTAGGAAATGCTCAGCTGAATAACACATTGTTTGATGTCCAAATGTAATGGGATAGTTCCTGAAAAGTAGAGGATGAAAGCATGGAAAGGTAAAACAATGTCAATGTAAAGCAAAATAAGTATTATCTATGTCTAGTTATCTTGATTAGGATTCATGCATATAATGACATACTAGAGGCATAATGTATTAGTAATAAGTACATAATTTTGTGTCTACAAGACTAATTTCTACGTGGCCCTTACTAATAAATGATTACAAAATCATATAGACGATCTAAAATCCAATAAACATAAATCGTCTAGATACCAACACTTACACCAAAAAGAGGGGTAACGGTTACGCTGATAACCAAATATGAAACATCACCCCTATTGACATATTATGTAACAGAGAGGACCCTGGTGCAAATTCACCCCTATTGACATTAGAATCATGATATATTGGGGTTTATATGTTATTGCGGATAAGGGAGACCAACCAATGTGGTGTTATGTTTATGGAGCCTGTTTTCATGTTAGAGTTTGGTACACCTTCCATGTGTTACACTCGGATATTTTTACGGTGGTCCCGCTTGCCGGTGAGCGGGTCAAGGGAGTTCGGGGGTGAAGCCCCCGAAGCAAATTTTCATGGGTGGTTTATCAACCCATGGGTAATGGGTAACCGTTATGGGCTGTTTTTGGGCCCATGGTTTTTTGGTACCCATTATTTTGTAAAACCGCCTCTTAAGCTACCTATTGATGTACTTATAAATAGATGGACATATAATAGGATATATAGGAGTGTGTTTTGTGAAGGATGAATAGTGTGTGTGAATTCAAGTGAGAATTCGAGAGGGTTTTTTGAGCGCAGCTCCAAACAAGATCTGATTATTGTAATTGTGAAGAATGTTGGCTTGTAATAAAATAAGAGCAAGTGTTCTTGGTGGATGTAGCCCACATTGGGTGAACCACATTAAATATTGTCTTCGTGTTGTGCATTTTTCATTTATTTAATTCTATTCATACTTCTTATTATTGCGATTCTGAGGAATTATTCTACGTTAGATATTATTAATTCCTAACAATTGGTATAAGAGCCTAGTTTGGTTTGCTGAAGTGTTGAATTGCAGGGAAAGTTTTTAGCTTAAATGGGAGCTATGGTAGATGATGGAAGATCTAGGGTTGATAAATTCAACGGGAAGAATTTCAGTCTTTGGAAGATGCAGATGGAAGATTATCTTTATCAGAAGGATCTTTATACTCTGTTGTCTGAGAAGGTGAACAGACCCTTGAGCTATGACAGATGCAGAATGGGATTTACTGAATTGGAAGGCAGTTGGAATGACCCAGCTGTGTCTTGCATCTTCGGTATTATTTAATGTTTCAAAGGAAAAGACTACAAAAGATCTAATGGATGCATTAGGGAAGTTGTATGAAAAACCCTCTACCTCTAACAAGATATTTTTAATGAAAAAGTTGTTTAATATGAAGATGTCTGAGAATAGTTCAGTAGCAGATCATTTAAATGATTTCAATACGGTTGTGAATATGCTAGCTTCGGTTACAATAGAATTTGATGAAGAAGTTAGGGATTTATTAATTTTGTCACTCTTTACCTGAAAGTTGGAATAGCCTGGTAATGGTCGGGTAAGCAACTCGGTTCCAGCTAACTCGAAGCTGAAGTTTGAGGATGTTGTAGGGGTGATTCTAAGCGAGGAAATGTAAAGAAAAAGCTCTGGGGAATCTTCTACTTCAGGGAATGCTTTGACAGTGGAAACTAGATGGAGGTAGAAGAATAGAGGAAATCATGGAAAATTCGAAAGATCAGGGCAAGGTCAAAATCCAAGCTAGCAAGATTGATATGGTTGGAACTGTGGAAAGTCTGGGCATGTAAAGAAGGACTGTTGGGAACCTTGATGAAAGATAAGAAGAAACAACAATTTGAAGAAAACAAGGAGGCAAATGTAGGCATCGGATAATGTATGCCACAGATGCTTTGATTCTTTCTTTCGCATAATATTACAATGAATCTTGGGTTTTAGATTCAAGGGGCTTCTTTTCATGGGAGGCTACTCCACATAGGCATTATTTTGTTGATTGTGTTCAAGGGGATTTTGGGCATGTTTTTCTTGGTGATGATGAGCCCCTCCTTACAATATAGTTGGAAAAGGTTATGTTCAGGTTAAGATGCAGAATGGGAATACATGGCTATTTAAGGATGTCTAGACATGTGCTTACATTAAGGAGAAATTTGATATCGATGGGGTAATTGGGAAGTGATGGTTGTACTGTGATATTTACAGCTGATTTACCAAGCTCTTGTGGTGGAAAGAGGTAAGAAGGTTGGAACCTTGTTAACCACTGATAGTACTAGCCATTGTAATCACAAATACAACATTATAGCCTATAGGCTCTGTTTTCACATTGTTATCCCTGAATCACAAAACCCCTGAACCATAAGTGCATAGATTGAACTCACGGTTTGATTGGATAACATGGGTACTATCTCCAAGTTGTGGGACTTTCTACTTGAGATAGACTTCTAGAGGAAAGCTGATTCTTGCTCATAAACTACCTACCACAATCTAGATCTAATGCAGGCCAAAACTAACTATTTTAATTTAATTTTTCCAAGGGGCCAGGGAGAGAGATGCATAAAATGAAAGCCTACACTAAAGCGGTGATACATCCTCTGAAAAGGAGGGTGTGAGAGTAGTCTTCAAATGCGTGAGATATTTTAAGCAAAGTTCACGCCTAGAAGGGGTGATGATATTTCTCCATAATCTAGCAAAATGCATTCAGCAAACAATATTTCAACATACACAATGATAATGAATCACCCTGCAAAGAACATAATAATAGACACAATATTCTTGTAATCAAGGTTGAAGGGGCAAGAAGAATCGCAAGAAAACTTTGGCAGGGGAAGATGCATCCACAAAATTATATTTTATTGCTTCCTGATATGCACAGTTCAATCGGTTACAAGAAGAAGGGCCTGGATCACCATGTAAGGAGTCCACAACAAGGGCCTGCAGCACATTCGCGTCTTCACAAAGTAATTTTGGCAGAGCTTTGCTACAAAAAAAAAAACTACGCCTCTTACAATGAGCCCAACACTCTGAATTTATAGAAAAAATGAGAAGAAAGAGAGATCCGGGAAAAATGGAAATCCTGAAATCTATCCTTCAACCACTTGTAAGAGGCATTAAATGGAGTAAAATGATTACCCTCTATTACTTGAAAAAGGCTCCCCATACTATCCCAGGTGCTGGTATGTAAAGAAAGAATGATGACCATGCCTCTTAATTGCACTTCCAACTACCAAATAAAACATTGTTATGAACCCGGCCACGTTTTATGAAAAATTCCCACCGATTTCTCATCAAATATAGAATTTTTTTATTGTTTTGCATCTAGCTTGGAGCCACGATTCCAAAAGCACCAATTTTGTGTGATTTTGTTGAGAAATGCAAAAGTTATGGCCTTCTGAGTGCGTGCAGCTATTTTGGGTCTGGCAGGCATTTTCTGCCATTTGACAGGAATGAGCATTAACTGACTACAGCTGAATATGTTTATTTTATTTAAATATATGTGCCCTCATTAAAAGTTAAGAAATCTAGCCTTTGTGGCAGTAGAGGACATCGTGCTTGTTCCAGAAAGTCAAATTTTGTGAAAATCGTTGAGCTCTGAGTCAAAAGTTATGGCCGTTTGAAGTTTCACGGAAGTCAAACATTGACTTTTCTTCTTTAGGGAATGCTTTGATATTGTGGAAAATCGGCCGATTCGGTCCCACAGTACTTTTTTCCAGGATGTCCCAGGAAATTCTCCCACATCAACACGATTCAGGATTCCTTGTCCCCTTTTGCTGCCTTTTCACTTGTGCGAAAGTATGGGCACACTCCCTGAAGCGTACTTTTGTCCCTGACTGTCCCGGACGAAAATCTCCGAACTGCCTGAACAATGGACTGACCTTGCGGAAAATCAAGGCTGATTCACGTCTCATGCATACGGACGTCCCAACTATCCCAGGACCACGTGAAACAAATTTTACTTGACTTTCTTATTGCTTTAGCTATTTCAGGCTGAATCTTGGTACTTACGCATTCAGGTACGACCCGCAACTGGTCACGATCCGTACCCTTCATAGGCATTATGCTTTAAAAACAATGTTTGACCTTATTTTGGGCATGTTTTTCTTTGTGATTCTGAGCCTCGCAGTACCTGGGAAAACGTTCTGTTCTTAAGAGCAAAATGGGATACATGGCTATTGAGAGGATGGTACGACATGTGCCATACCAATTAAGGCCCGATTTCGGGCCTTGAATCAACGGGGTAATTGCTCGGAACCTGATGATTTTGATGCATGTTATCCATTTACCTTGAGGCTGACTCGTTGGATAACAGTTACCAAGGGTGCTCTTGTGGTGGCGAGAGGTAAGAAGGTTGGAACCTTGTATTTATCCACTGATAGTACTAATGATTGTAATCTTGTGGCTTCAGATGCAGATACAACATTATGGCACTATAGGCTCGGTCATATGAGCCATAAGGGCATGGACATCATAAAGAATAATTTTCCTGGATATACAGAAACAGGTTTGGATTTCTGTGAGAACTGCATATATGGGAAACAGAAGCGAGTAAGGTTTCTCAAAGTTGGACCTACGAAGAAAGAGAGTAAGTTAGAGCTGGTACATTCTGATGTGTGGGGGCCAGCTCAGGTATCATCTCTTGGGGGTTCAAGTTATTATGTTACTTTTATTGATGATGTAACAAGGAAAGTTTGGGTTTATTGTATTAGAAACAAATCTGATGTATTTGATACTTTTGTTAAATGGAAAGCCTTGGTAGAGAATGAAACAGGTCTTAAGTTAAAATGTCTTAGGTCAGATAATGGAGGGGAGTATTGCAGCAATGAATTTGATGATTATTGTTCTAAGAATGGAATCCATAGGCAAAAGATGGTTCCAGGAACCCCGCAGCAAAATGGGGGTGTCAGAAAGGATGAATAGAACAATAATGGAACATGCTAGGAGCATGAGGATACATGCAGGACTGCCTCTTTATTTTTGGGTAGAAGCGGTGAGCACAGTTGTGTACTTGATAAACAGAGGACCCTCAAGTGCCTTGGATGGAGGCATACCTGAGGAGGCTTGGTACGGTAAGAAAGTCGATTACTCATTTCTTAGAGTCTTTGGATGTGAGGTGTTTGTTCATATTGACAAGGATGATAGGACCAAGCTAGAGGCTAAATCAGAAAAATGCACTTTTATTGGTTATGGTGGTGATGACTTTGGATTTAAATGTTGGAGTATTAAGGACAAGAAAATCATTCGGTCTAGGGATGTGGTCTTTAATGAGAAATGTCATGTATAAGCAACAGTTGCAGGAAAATAGGGAAGAATCCAAGAAAGAATATGTAGTGGTAGAGGATCTTCCGGATGGGACAGTGACCCATGAATCAGTTCAGGAACCTACTCAATAGGAACCCCAAACTCCTACAGTGAGGAGGTCTTCTAGGGTAAGAAAAGAACCTGAACGTTTTTCTCCTTCTCTTTATTATTTATTACTCACTGATAGTGGAGAGCCAGTAGAGCTTTGATGAAGCAATGCAGGTAGATGCCAGTAAGAAGTGGGAGCAAGCCATGGATGAGGAGCATAAGTCTCTCATGGAGAACCAGACTTGGGATTTGGTGAAGCTACCGGAAGGCAAAAGAGCATTGCAGAACAAGTGGGTGTACAGAGTTAAAGATGAAGGAGGAAAGAAAAGATATAAGGCCTGGTTGGTGGTCAAGGGGTTTGCACAGAAACAAGGTATAGATTTTGATGAGATTTTTTCTCTTGTAGTAAAAATGACTTCTATCAGAACTGTTCTTGGAATAGTGGTAGCATAAGACTTGCACTTAGAACAGTTAGATGTAAAGACTGCATTTCTCCATGGTGATTTGGAGGAGGAGCTATATATGCAGCAGCCAGAAGGATATGAAGTCAAAGGTAAAGAGGAGATGGTGTGCAAACTGAAGAAGAGCTTGTATGGCCTGAAACAAGCTCCACGTCAATGGTATAAGAATTTTGATAGCTTCATGATGGAGCAAGGTTATATTAGATGTCATTCTGACCATTGCATGTATATAAAGAAATTTGAGGATGGAAGTTATATTATCCTGTGTTTGTATGTTGATGACATGTTGGTTGTAGGTAAAAACATGTAGGAAATAAAAGTACTCAAGAAACAGCTAAGTGAATCCTTTGATATGAAGGATTTGGGGGTAGCCAGACAAATCCTTGGTATGAGGATAACTCGGGATAGGAAGGAACGGAAGCTAACTTTATCTCAGGAATAGTACATTAAGAAGGTATTGGATAGGTTTAACATCCAGGATGCTAAACCGGTTGGGACTCCTTTGCAGGCCATTTTAAGTTATCAAAGGAGCAATGTCCCAAAATAGAGCAAGAAAGAAACCATATGTCCAAGGTACCTTACTCATCAGTGGTTGCCAGTTTGATGTATGCTATGGTATGCACTAGGCCTGATATTGCCCATGCTGTAGGAGCTATGAGTAGAATTATGAGTGATCCAGGTAAAGAGCAATGGCAAGCAGTAAAGTGGATCCTTCGGTATTTGAGAGGGACCATGGGGACAATTTTGTGCTATAGTGGATTAGACACCACTTTACGTGGTTATGTAGATTCAGACATGGCTGGAGATGTAGATAGCAGGAGGAGCATGACATGTTATATTTACACTGTAGGTGGGACAACAGTGAGCTGGATTTCACGACTAAAGAAGCTGGTGGCTTTGTCAACCATGGAGGCTGAGTATGTTGCTACCACAGAGGCAAGTAAAGAGATGATTTGGTTACAACAATTGCTTGAGGAGTTGGGGCATAAGCAAGAGGAATGTAAGCTGCATGGTGATAGTCAGAGTGTTATACACCTAGCTAAGAACTCTACTTTCCACTCCAGGACGAAGCATATACAGTTGAGATATCACTTCATCAGGATAGCTTTGGAGGAAAATAAGTTGAAGTTGGAGAAGATTCATACCAGTCATAATCCTGTAAACATGATGACCAAGGTGGTCACGAGGGATAAACTAAAGCTATGTTCAACTTTGGTTGGCCTTCGTAGATGATAGTGAAGGGTTGAGAAGCTTGCTCAGTGGAAATCACTCTCCAAGTGGGAGATTGTTATGCTTATGGAGCTTGTTTTTATGTTAGAGTTTGGTACACCTTCCATGTGTTACACTTGGATATTTTTAAGGCAGTCCCGCCCGCCAGTGAGCGGGTTTAGGGGGTTCGGGGGTGAAGCCCCCGAAGTAAATTTTCATGGGTGGTTTATCAACCCATGGGTAATGGGTAACCGTTATGGGCTATTTTCGGGCCCATGGTTTTTCGGTACCCATTGTTTTGTAAAACTGCCTCTTCGGCTACTTATTGATGTATTTATAAATAGATTGACATACAACAGGATTTAGATGAGTGTGTTTTGTGAAGGTGAAGGGGTAGTGTGTGTGAATTCAAGTGCGAATTCGGGAGGGTTTGTTGAGCACAACTCCAAACAAGATCTGATTATTGTAATTGTGAAGACTGTTGGCTTGTAATAAAATCTGAGCAAGTGTTCTTGGTGGATGTAGCCCACATTGGGTGAACCACATTAAATATTGTCTTCGTGTTGTACATTTTTCATTTCTGTAATTCTATTCATACTTCTTATTATTGCGATTCTAAGGAATTATCCGCATTAGATATTATTAATTCCTAACATGTGGGATTAATTTTATGATTGAATGATGAATTTTAGAGTTATAGTTCAACAATTCCAAGATGCACTAAAGAGGCATGTCTAACTTAGTAACACATGTATTTAGAGGCAATATTATAGGATGGATTTGGTTTTTTTGGAACAATAAAAGAGGAGAGGGGAAGGCTGAGAAATCAAACACACTCATCTCACAAACTTTTTTTCTTTATCAAGCTTACAGGGATTCGATTGATTTATTTTATACATGTCCTGTAATTGTAACAGTCATTGAAACTACATTTTTTGAGAGATTTTGTCAAATAGTTCCCAAACAGTGTATATGCTGGTAAATTTTACATAAATATATATTAGAAAATTTGTAACTTTGACATCTAACAAAAGCACCCTTTCCATTAAAATTTGTTGGATGTCCATACCTTACTCTAAAGCTCCCATTTCACATAGGCCATGAGCATGCTGCCAAAGGTTGTGGAGTTTGGATTTACACCTTCCAATTGCATTTGCTTCAAAGTTTCAAAGGCCTTTTTAACAAGGCCATTTTGTGCATACATTGCCATCACAATAGTCCATGAGATCACTTTGTGAAATAGTTCTACTATGTTGTTTATTGAAATCATTGCATTCCATGAGATGACATTACTTTCAAGCATTTTGTTAAAAAGTTCACATGCTTTATATATACTTCCACATTTTTCATTCATATCAACTAGGAACCTTGCAACTACAACATTTGACAAGAAACAATTTCTATTATGTTTTGATGGATGTTCATACCTTGCTGTAAAGTTCTTATTTTGCCTCAGGATAAGGATATGCTAGAAAAGGTGAGTTAATTAGGTTGGACATCTATTTGTTGTTTTTGATGAAACAACCTCAATGCCTCTTGAAGATGCTCGTCTTTTATAAGTAATAAACATGATATTCCATGAAAATATATTGTTTTCTCATTTGGTCAAACACTTGGTAAAGCCGCACCCACACCTCTCAAAACCATATTGTCTAATCCCACAAACAACAAGGGCTAATCTTGATTTTTGTAAGAAGATTTGCAAAAATTCATATAAATATTTGCCTAAGTGAAGCCAATCAAAATTTCAACATTGGAGAATTTTTAGCTTCATATATCCTCAACAATGGTTGCTCATAGGATCCTTGAAAGCATGCTCACCTAATCCACGTAATGACAGTTACACACAAACAACCCTCCATTATGCTTTGCTAGATGTCCATGTATATCTCTTTCACCAACATACCATCATGAAGAAAACCCCTTTTATGCATATCTTGCAACCATAGTGACACCAACATCTATCCCAAATGCTCCTCTAATTAAGCCGCCATGCCACATGGCCTTGCTGCCTCGCCCACCTCACCAACATTCCCTTTGAAAGCAAACCCAAAGAGCCAATCTTTAGTTCAACACAAAACAAGGTAGGAAATGAGATTACAAAGGTGCCATAATTTTGAAGCATATTGCCCCATTCCAAACCCTTGCTCCTTGAAGGTTACCACAACGACCAAAACACATACTACAAAATGGTAAAATCATCCACAAAAACACCGCTGTCACTTTTCACAGGAAAATAGGCACAAATCCACAATTTGCAAATCATTATCCCAGAATGCAGAGGTCCCTCTGAACACATCAACAAACTATAAGGAGAGCTCATGCCAAACTCTATGCCCATCTCCCTAGCCAAAATCCCCACTAAAAGCAAACCCTTCACCGTAGTGCCAATCTTTTATTCTACCTAACACAAACAATTTTTTTCGTTAGATACACATTTTATAAAATGAGAGAATCCGACAAATCCAACATCATTAATATTTCCTATCAACTAATTAACCTAAAAATCATTTAAACCCATAGCCAAGAGAGTCCAATAACCATTGATGACGAAGCCCTATTACGAGAAAAGGAAGCTACAACTTAGATATGAACCTACCTATTTCACCTAATGAAAAGTTTATTCCCCAAGCAACTAACCTCATCAGCCTTAGCGTAGAGGCTCCCGTGGATTCTCTTCCTTCACCCGGTCCAAATTACCGACCCCACAACCCAACTCCCCCACAGCTCAACTGCCGAGCATGGAATTCTAATTCTATGCTCTTCCCATCAAACTTTTCCATGCACCAAGTATAAAACTATCATTGAATACGAGCATTATGGGCATAATCTTGAACAAAGTGTTTCATTTTTGTTTAAGGCCAAGGAGAAAGACCTAGGTAGCAGGAGCAGGTCCTGCATTGCATTTTTGCTCTGCATTGGGGATTGTGTGCCTTACAAAATGTTGGACGCCTCACGGGTACAGAAGGAGCTGACTGAAATAGAGAGGGATAAGAAGACATCAGGAATAAGTATTAAGCTATGTGGAGACCATGATATGGCCCATCTATGTGGCACAATTGCAGGCCCCATGGGCACCCCTTATGAAGAGGGATCCTTCCAAATAGACATTCGCTTGCCGGGTAAATAATTACCAATCCTCGATCCCCAATGCCTAATTTACTTGTTTTAGTATCTGATTGTTCATGTATCTGTTTTCCTGGCTTGATTTCTGAATTGGGTTTTCAGAATTAATCTACGTTGTGGTTGTTTGTGCTGAATTTCAAATACCCAATTTGCTCCAGTCTTTGTTTTAATCTGAAAAATGGTTTAAAAGTCTGTTTTTGCTACATACTAGGCGCACCCGGTTTGTTTTATTTAGAAGTCTGGTTAAATTTGAGTTGAATATAAGGCACCCAACTTGTTTGGGTAGTCTTTTTGGGTGGAAACTTATTGAAGTATACTTGTTTTAGCTGAATATTAGATATCCAGTTTCTTTGTCTTTGTTTTCCCTAGAAACATTGTTAAAGGATTTGTTTAGCCGTATATCAGGCACCCAATCTGGTCTTTGTTTTTTTAGAAAACTGGTTATACTTGTTTCAGTCAAATTTCGGGTAACCAATTTGTCTAGTTCTTTGTTTTGTTTCAAAATTGGATAGAAAATATTTGTTTGAGGTGAATATCAGGCACCCGATTTCATTAAATCTTTGTTCTTGCTAGTGAGCTAGCTAAAAATCATGTTTCCAAGCCTGATGTATGTTGGTTTTTAGGACTTATTTGATTTTGCTGGAGAGACAGGAGCTAGGAATATGCATTACGTAATAGTTTCATTGGATTATTAATTTTTGGTGGGATTTTCAACAGTGTGTATTAAAGTCATCTGAAGATGACCTTCATGAGTGATCACTAGCAATTGCATATGAGTTGCAAACTACGCGGAAGGGATGTCCATGCCCTGTTCTAAATCTCTCATTTTGGCAGAGGCTGGGAGGATGCTTGCAAAGGTTGTGGAGTGTGTATTTACACCTGTTGAAGGAATTTGTCAGAAATATTCCAAAGGCCTTTTCAACAGACCTATTTTGTGCATGCCCTGCAATCAATGCAGTCCATGAGGCCACTTGTTGGCTGCATTTGGTGAACAATGGCAATGCTTTGTGAGGATGCCCGTGTCCCGTGTAAGGGATGCTAATGTAAAGCTACTTTGCATTTAGCTCGAGTCAGTCAAAATCTGCCACATCTCCTCTCATGCTCACCATCGGGCAAAGTATCTCCCAAGTGTTCCTTTTTAGTTGATGAAGCCATTGAAGTTCATCCTTCCACTACCCCCGAAGCTACCTGGCTCATAAGATGTATGACTGTGTGACCGGGATGCTTTCTCTTGACAAATTTATTGGAGAGATATCATAAAGAGGATGATTGCAGTGCAAGAGAGGTGAAATAGTGTCGTAAAGAAAGGGAAGCGGCTTGTCGGCTGCCATTCTTGAGCTTGTTGCGGCATTTCTGGCTGCCCTCTTCCCACATCCACCACCTTCGTTTTTCCTCTGCCATAAAATATTAAACATCTCTGTGAAAAAAGCACTGGAAGGTTGTCCATGCCCTGTTCTAAATCTCCCATTTTGGCAGAGGCTGGGAGGATGCTTAAATGCTGTGGAGTTTGGATTCACATCTGCAAGTTGCATTTGCTAGAAAGGTTCCAAGGCCTTTTCAACAGACCCATTTTGTGCATATCATGCGATCAAATGCTTTAAAATCCCCCAAACCCAGTCTCTCTCTATTCTTCTCCAAATCTAGAAAAATAAATGCTGTTTGCAACTCTTAAAGTCCTGAACTGCCTCCATCCTCAAATCACTTTAAAATAGAGAGATCTAGATATCGCCATTAGCTCAAGTCACTCAAAACCTGCCATGTCTCCTCTTATGCTCACCATGGAACTCAAAGTGGGGAACACCGTTAAATAGATGGACTTATCAACTCATGATTTTTTTTTATCAAAATGAATTAAAAAAGAAACAATTATCATGGCGGAATGGGGTAGAGCTATACTGAAATGTGTAGTTAGAGACAATAGGCAAGGTTTGAGACCGAGCACATAATGAGAAGGTGGCAGAGCGGTGGCCAAAGGCCCGAATACAATGGCGAGACTTCGAGGAGCGGATAAATCAAGTCAAACCAACAGCGTGCGGAGCTCAAGCTTGGACCAATTGCGAGCATAGTAACATTAAACAAAGCCTAACTCTTAAGTGGAAAATATTAAACTCAAATTGAGTGTGGGAAGTCCTCCTTAAAAGTGAAAATGGTTATTGACAGTGGCATTGAGCTCTCTTGGCTGCACTGCAAATCCAACAACATTGTCTCTTCCTCCATTTTGACTCTTTACTTCCGCCATTAAATACTTTCCCGAAAAATAGAGCTGAAAATTGCTGTCGAAAAAGTCAACAGTACGAGTTTGCTGGTAAAATGTTGCCGGGAAAACATCCACCAGAATATGGATGATTTCCAGCTATTGGTATCTTATAGCTGGATGCCTCCGGCATAATTAACACAATGACATTTTTCCCCATCTTATATATCTGGTAATAATCACAAGGCAGAGGGGCTCACTTAGCACACAAACACCATAAGCATTTGTTTATAGGGAAGAGGAATGGTAAATGTAATCCACTGCTTTGGGCTTCACACTCTCTAGCTTATTGGGGGAGGAACTTAAGTGTAATCCACTGCATTGGGCTTCTCACCCTCTAGCTAGCGTGCTAAGTGGGTTTCCTTGCCTTGTGATTTTTAAAGTTTTGGTGTATATTGCGTGGGAGAGTAGAGCCCTCACACAACTTCTTACCTAAGATAAGGGGGATTTGCTGGATTGTCAAGTGCAATTTAGGTTACAACTACAAAAGTTACCCAATAGAGAACTAACCATTGGGGATCTCACTCTTCACCTATTCCCCCTCATCTATGTCTCTTGACTTGTATATATAAGCTATCACCTATTCACCCTCATATAGGAAACAGGCTATCAGACATATCATGCATCGGCAATGTGTCCGCCATATAGGAAACAGCCTGTCAGACATATCACACATTAGTAATGGCCCTTTGACTTGAGTATATAGTGTATTGCCTAGTCATCCTCACTAGATTATGCTGTTGTTCGCTATGAATAGTTACTTCACAAATGCACCTTGATGAGCTTATTTGCCCTCATTATGTTACATTGTCATTTGTTTCGAGTCATGAATATTTTACCACAAGTACCTTAACTTGAATATATAGTTTATATTTATCACCTATTCTCAGCAATCCAATTATATTTAAGGGGATTTTATATATTTTTCTGAATATGTAAAAGTTTACATATTTCTTGTGAATACCTGTTTGGTATACAATATGAGGAGGCTTTGGCAGGCCCAACAGCTTGTCGATTTTCGTTTCTTGTAGGAAGGCTGCCATTGCATACTAGTTCAAGAACTGTTTATTTTATTCTTCAGGTGAATTGGCCCTCCTATAACATTCCAGAATCTTTAACATAGCGAATTCTGCTCTAGCTAAGAAGCAACCTGCCTTGTCATGCTTCTTCCAGATCAAGTATACACTGAAGTCATCTCCATCACATCAGCATTAGCTGGAAGACTGCTTAACATGTAGACACCGCATCCACATTAACAGGAGGACCATTCAATTTAGAGTGAATCTACGTTTTTAACCTATGCCATTATTGCAATAGCTGCTCCATCTTACTTGTAGACCACTTTGTGGCTGATGGTCCAGAGCCCATTACCACCCATGTTAATGTAAGTGGAAATTAAGAAAATGCACATGGACGACTCTCTCAGAGCTTATCTTGGATACCCATGAAGTTGTGGATGGCTGGTGGACTTTGAAATTTGTGTTAACAAGGTACCGGATTTAGTAGAATGGTAGAAGTCAAGTTGATACTGTTATAATAATAATCTTAATGAAATCATATATTCTAGAATCTAATGAAAGGTCATATTATTGATAAAGAGGCACAGGTTGTGCGTGCCCACACGTTTGTTCTGTGTGTGTATACTATCACCGCTTTTGTGAGATTATAAATGACTTGAATCGTTAGATCCATCCTAAAGTTTCAACTTCTTCCACCCTTGACTAACACTATCTAGACCTTTGTTAGCTACCAGCCCCTTTATCTTAGCTTTTGTGATGAAGGGCCTTTTTTCACAGCATTGTTTGTATTCTATGGCATTTGTATATTTTGACTTGCCTATTACCACTGATTTTGTGAGATCATAAATGAGTTGAACCTTAAGACCCATCCTTAAGTCTCTAGTTCTTCCGCCTTGACTAATACAAACTACAGTTGTAGTCTCTGTCAGCCCATTTATCTTAGCTCTTGTGACAAATGGCCTTCCTTTCACAGGATTGTTTGTACTCTTAAGGCATTAGTATATTTTGACTTGCCTATAATTTATGTATTTGTGCCTATCCTGCTACTCGTGGTTTTTTATTGTTGTTTGCACATGCACACACTTGTATACTTCCTAGAGTTTACCTATTCGGGATTATCCAGTTACTTGTTGTTCTTTATGTGTGTTTGCATGCTGTGGGCCTATCCTGCTACGTTTGGCTTTGCATGTATGCATGCACCATTAGTGATTTTGTGAGATCATAAATGAGTTGAATCTATAGACCCTTCCTAAAGTTTCCACTTCTTCCATTCTTTTCTAACAAAACTATATTTATGTTCTCAATCAGATCCTTTTTTGTAGCTCTTCTGACAAAGGGCCTTCCTTCCATAGGATTATTTGTTTTCTATGGCGTTTGTGTTGTTCAGACTTGGCTAGAATTTACTTATTTGGGCCTATCCTGCTACCTGTGGTTATTTTACTCCCTCAGTTTACTTTTAGATATTTTATTTCAGTTTCTTTTGGTGTTCCTAATCAGCTTTTGTAAATTGCAGTTCCTTTGTCCCATTGATCTACTTTGGTCATTCATGGGATATTAATTAAACCTTTTTAGTGTTGGATGGAACTAGATACTACATCGAATAAAGTTTGGCAAATTTTCAAGATGCTCCCCACCCCCCCCGATGTGGATATGGACGAATATGACATTTTTAAAAACACAAATATACATTAAGAAATAATATAAGTTTATATAATTTTTTTGATATTGTTATAACAGTTACTGTTTTTATGTTATTTTTAAATTTTTGTTGTCCTTGAATGTATTTTTATTACCTTACATGGGCTCCATATGGACTGGTAGCATATCTGGATGTATTTGGATATGTCCGAGTCATATTGTATCCATATCTGTATCTTATATGTGGATACATGTGTCTGGGCAATGTGGTTGGAAGTATACAGAAACTCTAAATTTTGTCTCCCTTTCCTGGATTGCTGATGTGCTTTTTTCCTCTTTTCAATGAGATTAGCAAGTTTACGTACTATGTTTAATGAATGTTTGCAGGTGGTGTGTGTATGCGGCACTTAAATGGATTTTCTCAAATCGTTACATAAGTTGAATCTTTATATCCTATCTGGATGGTTGTTGTGATCATTTTCCTTTTTGTAAGTCAGGCATGAAGTGCGTTTAAGTGAATGTCTCACTCAGTAAATTTGTGTTTGTACTTATGTTAGTTTTCTGAAATAATAAATGATAAAACAGTTACCTTGATACTTGTTTTGGTGTTTTACCTTTTTCTTAAGATTCATCAGTTAGTCATTGATTCTTTCTAGAGAATGTCTGTTGTTGTTTGCGTTCTCCTGATTTTTAGAGATTGTAATGATACACTTGGCTTTGTGCTTTCTATGGAATGGTTATAAGACTCTTAAGTCAGCTGTGTTAGAAAATGTTTGCAGGTGGCGTTCACAAGTTGGTCATTAGTAGAGTTAGCGGAAGTTATCATCCTGTAGAGATATTAGATGCCTGGTTTGCCACAGGTACTCCCAGTAGTCAGGTGCATGATCCATGTTTCACGACATATGTAAAAACATCCCCATTGTCATTTCCCATGGCAATTGGAGTTCATTGAAATTGTGAAACAGAAACATGATAGAGTGTGAGCTCAGATATCACGGATAAAATTATGTGGATTTTGCGGAAAATGACTTTTGAGTGCCTTGCAACTGTCATTCAGATCACATGTTTGTTTCGAAAAAAATAAAAACAATTTATGCAGCTGCACAAATTGGCTTCTTGTATACAGAAAACATACCCTCCATGAAACATGTTAATTACTTAAACCCAGAAAAGGTGCAATTGACTGCATCTTCTCGAACAAAAAAAAGTTTCCTCAAGTGGGTTTGGTTCTAGGACGGCGCTGCTTCAAAACAAATCCCCTCACCCGATTCTTGCTATTTTTCCTACCTGTATTGTTACCAGGTTTGAAAAGTTTGGGTCGTTGGATGAGGAAAAGAGTTTGGAAGTTCAAAATTTTGCAAAAAGTTTTCTTTGGTTTAGTTTAGTTCAAAAAATCTACAAATTTTAAAAATATATGAAAAATAATAATTATCCATGTTTTAAAAAATAATATATTTTATATATTAAAAATTTACAATATTGATGTAAAATACAACCTAACTTTAAATTTATAACTTATAAAAGATAAAATAATACTGACTTACGAATTGTAAAGACAATTTTTTTTAATATAAATTAAGAATAAATGAAAATTTTAAACTAACCTAAAATAAACTAAATGTAATATAAAATCGAAATACTAAGTACAACCTAAATTTTTTCAAAACGTGAATTGTAATATTAAATTAAATACCATAAACCTATCCTAATAAGTCATAACTATTAAATTAAAAATATAAAACTTTTTAGTAACGCTAAACAATAAATGTAAAGTGAAAAAACAAAACATACCTAATCTGCAATGATATTATCACTGTCCCAAATGTAGCGTAAAATATATCACGAGTTACATTTACAGATATTTAAGATTGCCACAATTGTTGAAATGGTGGACATGAAGCCTTGGATGCAGAAAACAGCCACTACTATGCAAAAAATGCCCCAAAATGGCCAGCAAAATACCTGAAAAAGCCCATAAATGCAGAATATAGGCTGTCAATTACTGCTGGTTGCAGCTGAACACTTTGCATTAGATCTAGCGTCTCAGATGGTTTCGTTTTTCCCTCTTTTCTGCAATAGGGTTTTTGGTTTAGTAAAATTACTTTTTTTTGGTGTGGAAATAGGTTTTTGACAGTAGATCCTGTTTTTTTGTTTGTGTTTTTATTATTTTCAGCTTATAAATAAAAAAATAATATTTGTCTGAACTTGACTGAACAATTTGACTCACTAGAATAATAATGTTATAAATCGGTAAGTCGTACCCAGATTGTACAAATATCATTTTATCTATAAATATTAGGATTCTTTATTTGAAGATTAAGAAAATTTACGATGATTGGTGGAAGCCAACACCTAGATTCCTTATATGACGTGTGGACAGTAGTTGGATGTACTGAAGCTTACTAGTCCATCTATACCATTGGTTACCATGTTTGCTTATAAAGTCATTGAATTGACAATTGATAGCCTTATTTGTTAGTATATGATGCCTCAGGTGGCTTGACCCCACACTCCTTTGTTTGGCATGAAGGTGGGGTCCACTCCCCCAAATAGATAAGTTAATCTAGGGAGGCGATCCGAATGGGTACATCTTATGAGGGTGTCTCGTAATATCTCACAGGGGAATTAAAGAGGAAAATAAATTACTTTAAGTGGTTCCAAGGGTATTTTTATATTTTATTTGGAAAAAGGACAGCTTGAACTATATTTTGATCCAGCAAAGCGAAGCAGTGTAAATAGCACAATAATAATAAAATAAAGAAATATTTTTATGGGCGCCAAAGAAATAATCAATCTGAATAAAACATATTTTGCCAAAGATACAACATAGAGATTAAGTATCATGTATTGTATTACAGATGGAGATGACTAAAACAATTTTATATTGTTTATTTCTATTTTTGATGATGGGGTGCCAAAATAGCAGAGAGGATAAATTCAATTTTATATTGTTATTCTTATTTTTAGGAGGGGGATGTCAACTTTGGAGAGGGCCTTGGAAGTCCATACATGCATATTTAGGGTTTTTATTATTCATTCATCTTGGAAATTTATCAGACTGGATTTCCAACTAACTTCTGCTTCTGCATCAACAATAGATGGATGAAATCCTATGATTTGCATATAAATTTGAGGACGGAATCGAACTCACATAGGTGAGCTAGTCAATTCCATCCAGGGGTTGTAGTGCTCATTCAAAGTACAAGTGTTCATCTAATGCAGCTAGAGCTCACTTTTTCAAGCTTAATTCTACATCCTAGTAACAAGTACAATTACGGACTTAAGTATATGGAGGCAGATTTCAATCAAACCAGTTTACACATGCTCATCCCTTCCATTTATATATCTATTTAGATCATTAATTGTGGGAGAATAACTGTATTTAGACATTGGTATTTCTTTTATTGTAGCTGATTGAAATCAATAAGTAAAAATTTATTTTTGGCACTTTGAGCCTTCTTTTTTAATTTAAAAATCAGATTGTTGCTGCTGTCATAAAGTCAATTTTTTATACCACTGTCCTATGGTTTTTGACAAAAATATTTAGATTTATGTAAAGTATTTTCAAAGATATTACAGTGCTATCAAAGCAAATTTCCTCCTAGCCTTTGGAAGTGAAGAAAACATTGATGCATTAAAAATTGCAGCGATTGAACTTCATACCAGGAGGTAGTGATAGAGAAGTCAGGGACCAACAAAGGGATAAAAAAAACTTTAGGAACACCCAGAGGAAAGACTTAATAGCATTGGTAGATCATGGAAAGAAACTGTTTTTGAGATCAAAGGACGGATAGTATTCTCATCAACTTGTGGATCCAAATAGAGAAGGAATCAATGACAATGTTTATTCAAGCAATAGTTCTTACAGTTGGTGAGCTCTAGAAAATAAAAATAGAAATGGTACAAAATTGAGGCCCCCAAAATCCTTGACTAGTATCAAAGAAGACCTGATTATCTTAAATTTGAAGTTTCCTTTGATGATTACTTTGAGTAACCCAAAATGAGGAATCCAAATAAACGAGGGTTGTGTGAATACATAAGAAGGTTGAAGAAGAAAGAAGAACAATTAGTGCTGCAAGAAATTGAGAGGAAGTAACCCATGAAGGAATCCAACATACAAGGAGGAAGTTGAAAAAGATGTTCTCTGTTCAAGATAGCACCTATCAATGCTCTCAAGGATTGTTGAAATTCGTGCAATATGAAAGGGATTTGCAGAATAGTTGTAAAAATAAAAGTGATAGAAGTCAGGGGGGGGGGGGAAAGGACATCACTTGTTGGATAAGGGTGATGCTCAAGATTGAAAAAGATGCACCAAATCATGAACTATCCTTTGAACTTCTCATAGGGTAAGCCATTGATTGATTTTTGAGTAACATTATGGATGGATATGTATTGGAGGAGAACATTTTGATTATCACTAATTCAGGAGTCTTGAGTCCTAAAGATGGAGGCGTTGAGGGTATCTCAACAATTCCTATTCCGACACAAGAAGGTGAGCACTTTGATTACAACCTAAGGAATAAGAATATGTTAGATCTGTTGTGCCCTATTATGACATTTCAAGGTAGGGTGAAGGATACAACTTGCAGCATAAAGCATGCATTTTAAGAAAAATGACTACAACAGATACTAATGTTGGCATTGATAATTTGCTGAAATTTTGATATCAACAACATACATGATAAGCACGTATGTGTTTCTGTAGTTTGGACAATATGTTTTTTGGACAGCAGCTTTAATTTGCAAAGTCATTTATGTTTGGCATCACATGAATGCATTATAGGGTTAGGATTAATTGCAAATTCTCAAGGTGGATTTGGGATCACGACTTGCAATTGCTTGAGGGCAAGCAATTCTGGGAAAGGTTGACTTTAATGTCCCCTTTTTAGAATTAATTGATTTTGGATATCTGAAGCCTATTTTTTTATTTTCCGTAGGCTAAGGGGAATTAAAGAGGAAAATAAATTAATTTAAGTGGTCCAAGGGTATTTTTATATTTTATTTGGTAAAAAGACTCTTGAATTATATTTTTATCCAACAAAGCAAAAGTGGAATAAAATAAAGAACTCTATTACATTGGGGCGCCATAGACTCCCAAAGGTAGTGATAGCATTTTATTGATGGGTTGCCAATATATGAGCATCAAGATCCAATTTTTAGGATGGAGAGAGGATAAAACAATTTTATATTGTTTATTCCTATTTTTAAGATGAGGTGCCAACATGCGATCCTCAGAGGATCAAACAATTTTATATTGTTATTCCTATTTTTAAGAGGGGGGCGCCAACTTTGGAGAGGGCCTATAATAAGTTACAAATGTAAGGTTTGGGGTTTATTATTCGTTCATCTTGGAAATTTATCAACTATCTTCTTTGTCTACAAGTAGCTTGATGCTTCTGCATCAGCAATAGAGGATGAAATCCCTCATTATGCATACAGATTAGAGGACGGAATCCCTGACAAATGTGTGGCAAATCTATCCAGGTCGCAGTGGTCATTCAATTTACAAGTGTTCATCCATGGAGCTAGAAACTCAAGAATTTTCAAGGCTTTATTACATCCAGAACAATACAACTAGTTGCATTCTATAGTGTAGGAGCAGAAAGGTTCAATGAAATCAATTGCCACATGGTCATAAACAATCAAATTGTACATCATCAAAGAGATAATTATTTTCAGATATCTCTGGTATTTCTTTTATTGTAAGACACCATTGAAATCAATAAATAAAAGTATGAAATTTGGCACACTGAGGTTTTTTAATTTACAAAACCAAAAAATGTTGAAAGTGTTAAGAGGCTATCAGTAAAGTGAGAGTGTATTATATACTGTTATCATCATCAATTTCAAGATAGAGTAAATATTTAAGCCTTCATGGTAAACTATTCCCTATCAGAAGTATTAAATAAGAAAGACTACGGTTATGAATAGGAAAATAGGATATTAGACCTATGATCATGAATACTCCCATACTAATACCGAATACACACTAATCTAATGATTTTTATGATGGTATACTTGTATAAGCTCCCAATTTGAATTTTGAGGTTCGACTCCAATTCAACCTAAATAGAGTTTTGTATGATTGGCACTGTACATAGATGTCAGAGATCAACCTATAAGGATAACTTTTACACACATAAAATATTAATTTTATTTGTTCCTCGCTACTAGAAGGTTTAAATGTATACCATTTTCGTTGGCGATAAAAATCCCTTGTCTAGCATGGGAACACCAGGGGCTTCTCACAATACGCTTTGGAACTAGGTCACTAAGCATTATAAATGGGGCAGCTCCCTAGATTCATAACAGGGTTTTATCTACACTAGTCTAGAGTCATTGTGAGTATTCTAAATTCGAATGGGGTATTGCACAGCTTCAATACCTTCACTAAACATCATCCACACATTGGATCAAGGAGAGAGGTAGTTTTACCCTATATGAGTCATATGAACTTAATTAGGATGATGTAAAGTGAGATTAGGGATTAGCTGGTCTCAATAACATAACATGCACAGTTTATTGACATCAAATGCGATTGTATAAGTGTTTTTGCAAGTTAACAATGAGAATACACCAAAACAAGGCAATAGGAACAAAACAGAAGTAAGGCAATAGGAACAAAACACAAGTAAATCAAAGTTCATTTGCATAATATTGCACAAGTAACCATGCTCATAGTAGTAAAGTTGGGAAGGAGAGGAAAACATAAGACGAGGAGATAAAATAATTGTAGTTTCTTGCTTGTAGTAAGATAATAAGGAGCTATCAACCAAGAAAATCTATCCCTTAAGAAGAATGTCTAACCCTTTGGAATGGAGAAGCCATTCCAATTTATAGTCTCACAATGAGACTCTTCATACTGCCCCCCACACGACCTTTCAAAATTCCTACCACTTGTGACTATTCACATTACACTAGGAGTGAAAATAGGCCACTTCCTTATTAATGGAAAGGGAACTTTTACAATCCAAATATTACATAGTTGAACTTAAGTGAATAGGATGAAATAGTCATAAAATAAATTTACAATGGAGAATTAGAAAGTGGAGAGATAAAATAAGAGAGAGATAATGGAGAAAGAATGAAGAGAGAGAAGAGAAGTTCCAAGCTCGCATGAAGAAGGATGAAGAAGCCCCGATCATGAAGAAAATCCACCCCATGGATTAACCAGTGAAATACTCCAATGCAATGATGAACACTTGATCCTTGACCTCTTCTGCATTGTGAGAATGCTCTATCTTGAATGATGCAATTTTTGAAGCCTATATCGTAAGGTACACTGAGAGAAGAAGTGAGAAGCACCTCATGAGTCGTATTAATATAGGCATCAAGGGAGATATAAGACCTATATCGTACTAATGATAGGCAATCCTTCCATACCATGGTTCGGGACTGTTATGCCTTTTTGACCCTCATTGAGAGACTTCTCAAGTTGGAGCCTTGAGACAATTGTCCGTAAAGCCGAGGGTCGTGAAGATCCTTCCACCAAAGAAGCAGCAAAGCTCAGAACCTTAGTACACTTGGATGATTCGTCAGATCGTTGGGCTTCGGAGGATGGTCGTTATCCTTCCGTATTGAGTCTCAATTGGCGATTCCGAATATTGTTTGATGACATCGTAGAGACTTAGTCCTTTCCATTCACAACGAGGAGCATGGAGGTTTCTAAAAGAGATACTCAGCACTCTTAGTGCATATGGTGGCATCTGCAGGTACTTCATAAATTACGGGCAGTGCGTTACTCTAACTCACCGGAGATGATTGCGGAGCCTGGACATTCGGAGCCATGCAGGGTATTTGCTTGCAAATTGAAGATCAGACCTCTGCTGAAAATTATAGCCAGGGATGTTGTCACTAAAGTGGTCGTGGAGGAGGTTCTTGTTCATTTTAGAGCTTATTTAGCCGACACAGTCATAATGGGAAATGTCTAGTAAGACACGACCTGGGGAGCCTATTTCTTAGGACATTCGCCAATTAGTCACTTTTGGAAGACCGATCGGAGGAACCATAGGGCATTGTACCATGGTATTGGAGAACTAATTGGATCTCAGATCTTGCTATTCATAAGTCGGGGTTACTATCGTGGTGGCTTTAGTGATAATAGATTTGTTTTCTTCTGTATGTCGGATCAAATTATCAGTGCTTTGCATTGTAGTTTTCATATTAGAATTGCAGTAAGCTTAAAGCTCCACTAATAAATCAGTTATATTGATGAACCCGTTGAGTTTCTGTAAGCATTCTGAGAAATACTTCGTTATGGCTAGAAACAGGTGTGCACGTGTGTTTTAATTCTTGCATTGCTTTAAGTTGCATTTTAATGGAGGTAAGTTTGGAAACAGAATTCTCAAAGCCTATAGAGGTCCGTGGTCGAGAAAAAAAATTTATGTCAAAATCTTGTCGGCAATCAAGGGTTGTCCTCACCTATGTAAGGGATGAACATTGAAGTAGATTTTGAATGTTCCCAATATTGTGTGGCATCCCCAATGTGTCTAAAAGTGTCTAAAAAGTGGTGTTCCTAGACATTCCCTAAATACTTCTTTAAGGGAGGTGTCCCTAAGGAATAACTCTATGAAGTTTGACTCAAATCTCCCGCGTATATCACGTTCATCAGTCCTGGTGAGCAAGGGTTAACAAGGCGATGTTATATGGTCCCAACCCCATGAGTCCTTGAAGTTAGACTTGCAATCTTGGGGCACTTGGAAGGCGCATCCTTGTGGAGACACTGAATGCTTGCAGTTTAACTTGAGAACACTCTAAGAGGTGTAAATTTGAATCAACTCAACCAAAGCGCCTTGGGTGCATGGAGGGAAAAAAAATGCGCCATTGCAATCAGGGATGCATGTCTCCTATTTCTATGCACATGAAGGTCTAAACACAAAGATATTATATGTTAAAGCAACTTGACTTAGCATGCATGCAACATCTTAGATTTCAACCAATGGGCCCATGACACAATTATTGGGTTTTAATTGCACCTGTTGACTGTGCCCAAGGTGCAATCTTCCGACTATATATAACTGTGCATTGGAGGGAAAATGGGGCTCACCACAACTTAATTACTCACTTTTGTACTTCACAAATGCACTTTTAATGGCTTCATGTTATGTTATGGAGTTGCACAAATTACATTCACTTCAAAATTTAGGCGCATTTTATGAGGTGTAATTGCACCTTATAAGTGCGTCTTGGGTGCAAAGGGACCCCAAAAATGCGGTTATGGGACTAGAAAAGTGCATTGTAAATCAAGGAATAGGGAGTGCACCTCTAGCTTGTAACTCCTACAATGTTTCCGTCGCCAAAAGAGAACAAAAAACTTAAGGAAGACATGCCTTCCAATTTAGGAATTTCCATGAAAAAACGGGCCATATGAATTTGGTGTCATCTGCTCAGTAGGCTTGACAAGCCTGTTCATCAAGAAACGTTTACCTACTCAATCTTTAAGAAGAAACATGGTGAATGACATAAGTAATCCTCTAGGTGTAGAGCTAAGCATTTATGATCCTCAGCCATGAAGGCCTGAAGAGAGTTAAATGATGCTCTGAAGAGGTAAAAGAATTGCTCCCTAATCTCATAGTAAGGAGAGCATCTAAATACAAAATGATCTTTGGTTTCAGGATCCATGAAACAAATTTGAAAATTTTGTTGCACCCTAGAAATTAGACATTTTTTTTCTATGCGGAGGTAGTGCAAACAAACCTTGAATTATGCCAATGGAAATCTTTAATTGTAGAGCAGTTGAAGCCTATTGTAGTCTTATGGACACTATGAAGATATGAACTTTAATAGCATTGAAGCTTCAAGGAAAGAAGTCGCCATTTGGGTCATAGGTAGGATCTACAGATCACATCTCACATACCCTTATTTATGTCCTTGCTAGATAAAAATTATGTATCAATTGAAAATTATGTGGGGAAGTTTGTTTATGTTGATATCAACAAGGCCTAGCATAGTAGAAGCCTTGCCATACTAGACAAAGTAGATCCTGCATTTTGTTATTTGCATAGAGATTTGAATGATTGATATGGGTATTTGGAGAAATCAACCAAAGAGGTGGACATCCATCTAAGCTTATGTTCCACCTAGTTTTCGGAATGGGGATGGGGGGATGCATTTTCGGATAGAGGAAAGGTTTACATCTATGTTCCACCAAGTTTCTGGGACGAGGACGATAGAGGACGGCTATTAAAAAATAAGGGAAAATTTAAAAAATATAGGAAATTTCAAATATTCATATGATAACATTACTAAAGCATTCATCACATAACATTATAGAACCCTTAGATTTACATAAGATTTATTATAAGTTGAATTGAGATTTCATTCATATGATAAGTAACACATTGATAAAATTAAACTTAAAGCATTCCTCACTGTCTTCGTGCATGAAAACTCCCCATTCCTGTAGGAAAAAATTCGTTTGTAACAAGAATATGATATAACAAGATCAAAGATCAAAAAGTCTGGCATTTTGTGGCGTATTTCTATGGAAAAAAAAGTGCTACAATATATTTTCTTGTAGACAATCCATATAAGTAAATGTTGATAGAACTGTTTGAATTGTGTGGTGGCATATAAATTTACTAAGGATGGATGATAAACAACATGCAGGCTTCAAAATTCAAAATTGAAATCACACGATAAGAATCCTATCAATGTCATGTAATCTAAAGAGACTACAAGCATAAGCTCCATACTTTATAATAGAACTATGTTTCATTCATTTCTTCTCACAACTTAGTAGATTAGTACCAATGGATGATAACTAAGACTAACCACACATGACTTCTTTCACATAGGTCTGCTTGTTGACCATTTGAACGATAGCCAGCATGCAGATATTGTTTTGAAGATATCCAAAACAAAGGGGTGACATTCAATAGCATATAAATTATTTCATCTCAATTATAATATTTTGAATATACCAGCCCATTTACAGTCATGTTGAAGTCTCCTCACACTTATCTAATCAATGCAGACCATTGATTTAAATATAAACATTGTTTTGGTAACCAAGCTATTGTATGCATGTATAATTGTTAATCTCTTGTTGGCTTTTAGCTGAGTGTCTTATCGATTCTTTTGTTATGGTTTAGTTGTAGTTAGACAGTTGTGTTTTAACCGAAAATCATTGGTTCTTATGGGATTCAAATTGTCATATAAACAAAATGATTCATTTCAGGGGAAGGGCACTGTCTGTGACAATTCCTCCTTGTATCCAAGTGTTTTGTATTCCCAGTTCTGCAACACTACCTTATGCTACGAGTAAGATTTGACTATTCAGAAATGATCTTCTTTTTTGTTTTTATGTTTGTTTTAGGTTTAGGGCACTTAGAAATGAAAGTGGGTGTCCTTGTGGGCCCCCGCAGTGCTTTACTTTTAATTAATAGTGTGTTTTTTTTTTTAAATGTGTGTTTTTAAGACTGTTTGATTAGGGGACGACTGGGGATGGCTAGACGTCCCCGGTACGTTTAGGGGACGGCTAGAAGTCCCCTGCAGTTTCCTGTGGATTTTTTGAAGTACCCAAGACGTTTCTGAAAATTTCCGGACTTTGGGGACGGGGGGACGTTTCCTACTTGTCCTCGAGGTTCCGAAACGTCCCCGGTACGGGGACGAGCTCAAAAACCCAGGGGACGCGTTCCCGTGGAACATAGGTTTACATTGACCAGGAAGGGAAATTTCAAGTGTGGGTTTGGTTGTCATGACCAAAATTTTAAATTTTGCATGCTAGACTTTTAGCATGACAACTTCTAAAGATATATTTCCTCAAACTAGTAATGTTGAGTGCTATATGGTCCTATTTTTATGGAGCAATATGGTCAAAGCAGAAAGATGTGAATATTGGTGTTATATATTAACATGTCAACCAAAGGTAATAATCTATTAACTTGTTAAATATCAAGCTCTTTTAAATTGGAAGTTCTTGGTTTTCAACACAGTTTAACATATTTTGCATCTTTCTTGCACACATACTTGTAGGTTTGTCACAAGGTTTGAGTTCGAGTTCAACAAGGATAAAATTCGGTTCAAGTTTTTCCCAATGAATAAAGTTTGAAAAAAATCAGCATAAAATTTGAATAATAGAAAATCATACAAACATATAAAATGATGTCAAACCACAATACAAAATATGTTATACTAATTTCTTGAACTTTGTACAAACTACACCCTCTATTATATAGCTTTAAGCCTAAAGTTCTAGATTATCAAGAGCCAATGCACCCCTACAATCTAATAAGCTACTTACTACATTAAAAAGCTCCATATCATCAAGAGCACTTGGCTCATCGTCATCGTCATCGTCACTAAGGAAGTTAGGATCATGTACGTCCTCCAAGTTTGTTGCAACATGTTGGGATTGTGAAAAAGAAGATTCTTTTTGCATTTTTCTCATGCACATCTGCAAATTGCTGCAAACATAAATAAAATCGCCCATCTTTCCCAACAACAATCTGTTTCTTTTCTTAGATTGGATTAGGTCAAAACAACTCCAATTCCTTTCACATGTTAATGCACTTGCTCCTTGACTCAAAATTCAAAGAGCAAAGCATTTTAGTTCCTTTGCACGTGATCTTTAATATTTCCACCATTTGTATCCCGCAAGATGTAGTTTATCATCCTTAGTGCTTCGTTTTGAAAATATCTCTTTTGCTGAAAAATAAATGCCCTTGTTTGTTGCCTAATAACAGTTGCAAGGTCGGTCCATAACAAGGTTGTCAATGGCTTCATAAAGTCCACCCATGAGGTAAGAATCACCTTGTCAATCTATATGAAGAGGCTAGGCTCTAAATAACAAGTTGTTGCATGCAAAGGCTAAGTAACTGCATTCATCGAATTTCAATCATAAAATTTGAAATTTAATAGATTTCAAAGGTTAGGGAAAAATTCGTTTGAAATCATGAATTTAATTATACGTTTTAGGTTTTTTTGCTTTGGATGTAGTCGTTTGGGTAATATATACCCTAATTCCTAAATTGTTCATATCCTCTTCTGCCTGAACTGTTCATATCCCCTTCTTCCTGAATTGTGTATATCGCCGCCACTTGAAGAAATGTGAAGGTTGAAGCCACTTGAGCGGCTGAGCCTGAGTACGAGCTTGGAGGAAAGTTTGATTTAGTCACCACTTTTGCAATGTGAATTGTGTGGTTCGATTTGGTCACCGTCGCTAAAGAAGAGTTTAAATTGTTGTAAGCACTAAGTAGGTCGAATAGGTAAGACCAAAGACTTTGAAATTTTTAATTTAGTGTTTGTTTTGTATAAAAGTTAAATTATTTTATTACATTTTTAGCATAGTTACGTGGGGACGCCCCCCCTAAATTCCAGATGTCTTGGGGACGACAGGACAGGGGGTAAACATTTCCCCCACGTTTTCGACAAAGCATAGGTGAGAGGAAACATCCCTGAGATGTTTGGTGAGAAGAAGAAACGTCCTAGGGATGTGTTGGACGCTTGGGGGATGACGAGGACAACTGGACGTCCCCGGGACAGTCGAGGTATGTCCCAAGGACGTCCAACCGTCCCCCACGACTTGTGCATTCTTGTGTTTAAAAAAACACATTTTTAAGACTCTTAATAATTTTTTGACAGCGATCTCCGTAATTTTTTGATAGTGATCTCACGATTGTTGGAAAATGAAGAGATTTTAATTCATTAAATTTAATACGCTAACCAAATCTAGAGACCGTCTCTTGCCCTTAAATAACAAATACCATGTTTTACTACAAATACTAGCCGACTTTTGTTAACCTAATTAATTACTGTCTGCTTTGGACATAGATTTTTGAGTACTCTGCGAAGCCCTCTCTGTGTATATATTGATAACAGGGCTGTAAATATTTAGGCCATGTTAGAATTGTTTACAATTTATAAAGGATCTGAAATATTAAAAATAAGGGATAGGTCATCAATTTTTTGTCTTGTTTTCAACAATTTGGACCTTTTTAAGGTATTTTATTAAACATGATTTTTTTTATAAAATTTTGATAAATAATATTTATATAAGATAAGATAAGATAATTATATTAATGTCCAACGAATGACTACAAAAGGAGGTCAACGGGACTGCACAGTACAATGCTAAAAAGAACCAACAGGGAGACCTGAAAAGGGTCATCCGAACAACAAGAAAAGAGAGATGAGAAAGTAAAGGAGGAGAAGCAAGGGCCACAATGGCTACAAGAGTGCAGATGGATGGAGTCGAAGAAGAGGGGGTGGAAATGTGCCATCATCGACACTGTCACATAGCCTCCGAGGCCGATTGGAAGTAGCTGGCAATATGCCTGTATCCTATAGATGAAATCGTGGAGAGTTGGATTGTCGGTGTCTGGGAGAAGGACAAGCAAGACGGGCCCTCTGTATCCTCTTCGTTGACCGTGATCCATGGGGGCCCTAACTGAGTGCAATCATGAAAGCCTCTGGTCTGGGAGGTGGCATCCCGGGTTCTGATAGATCTGGTCTGGGAATCCATACTGGTGTTGAGGTGCTGCTTGGTGCCCCCTTTAGGTGGGAGCATCGTAAAGAAAGATGTGATCTGTCTAGTAACAACTTGTCTGGGAGGAGACTGAAGGGTCTCATTTCGAAGCCTAAGAGCCTCTTGTAGGTAGAGAGTAAGACACCGCTGATCGCGATACCTGAAGAAAGCTGCAAATGATGGATGCTCACGGAATAGGCAATGTAATCTCCCTCTAATCTCATAGTAGATGGGGCACCTAAAAATAAAGTGTTCCTTTGTTTCGACCTCCTAGAGAGAACAAAGCTGGCAAATTCTTTCCGAGCGATCTAATTGGTGGTCCTACACACGAAGTCTATGAGAGCCTACTCTGAACTGGCCTAAGGATATGTGGAGTGCCTGCAACCAGTGTCGGGAGATATACATAGGCCCGCTAATAAGCCCATCATAGATTTTATTTTTAAAAGAAATAATTTTAGATCCAAACAATAGATTTCATGAACTTTTAAGAGCCCATATACCAACATGGTCCAGAACTATATAGCAATTTACATTTTATTGATTTCAAAATCTGATCCACAAATAGATAATTCCGTTTTCTGTTGATTTTGTTTTAGTTTTTCATTTTAATGGCCTCTTATACACGAAATTCATGTAATATTTTCAACAAGTCCCTAAACCATTATTGACCTTTAATATATATTAATATCTAAACTAAATTACGTGTGCTTTAACTACCGGGTGGTCATAGTCTTCAAAAAGATGATCTCTTCATTATTTCAGCTTATTTATGTAGATTAATCATTGTATTTTATATATTTTTTAATTAGCCATTCCCTCGCTGTACCCCTGCCGTCCCCAAAATTTAGAATTTTTTTTGTCGTCCCGGAAACCCTGTCTTGTCGTTTTGCCGTCCCAAAGTCTTGGGTAACAATGATTTTTAGTTAATTTTTTTATGGTAATGTTTAACCATCTTATTAATTTTTAATTACATTTTTTTAGTTAATGTTCAACTATTTAATAGTTAATTTTTAATTTTTTTGATCACGTTTTTAATTAATGTTTTCGAAGTTTTTAATATATTATCTTTCTTTTTAATATATTTAATCTGAAAGTATGCTTTATAGTCAAAGTTAATCACAAATGTTATTGTTGAAATTTTCATGAATCTAATCCCCAGCGAATTTGAACACGATTTTGAATGTGGCAACTTAGTGCAAAGGGTGTATCCATCATTTTTCATCTTACATCAATCACATCCCATATTTCTTTTGTCACTGTTCACATCATTTAATGCCTTTTGAATGGATTTCTTACAATAGTCCATATCCACATAAACCATGTCGAGTCAAGGGTTGTTACCATCAACCATGCGAAGCACATTCACAATAGGTTCACACACTTTTAAAACTGATTAAACAAAAATATGTATAAATGCTATAATCTGATTGTTATTGTAGCAGTTAATGGATAACAATTAAGTATAGAAACTACACCCAAACAAACTAAGCAAGAAAGTATGAAACCCTAAGTGCAAAGAGAGGGTAAGAAGCCTTAGCTGATTCGCAGAGTTTCTGGAGGTGTACAAATTTGGAAAATTGGAAAATACAAAGCACTGACCGTCGCATCGAAGCTCATCAAAATGCAGATCTAGCAAAATAAGCTGGAAAGCGACGCCTGCGGGCGCCCTAGACCTGTTTCTGGGCGTATGGGTCTGCGGAAATGCTCAGGAAACCTTCTTTGAGGTGTTGCAAGTTGTTCGCAGTTGGTCGCCTTTTGTCGCTATGAGGTCGCACCAAGATCGCCGAGTTCGTTGGAAACCTACAATGAAGTATAGACCTGCAAAATCCTCAAATAGACATCAAATCCTAAAAAATAAAGATGTAGAATGAGGGGTCGGATTGTCCTCAGCTGTCACAATCGTGAACTTACGACTGAGCGTTGCATTACATCTCAAACTCAATGTAGTTTTGTGTGTGCGGAATCGTGCCCTAGGTGGCTCTTGTGCGTGTTGTATTTGATAGCAAGCAAATAGTTAGATGTATAGAAATGTAATATATGTTTGTATGGAATAGAATGAACTTCCCTCCTATGAAGTGTATAAAGAATAACCAACCCTTGTGTCCCTTGGATGGTGCTAGGTGGATGCAATGAAGCTCTTAGATGTTTGATGGATGCAACCTTAGGCGGTGATCGCTAATGCTTAGTGCTTGGTCCCTTTATTATGATCACACAACTTATTATTTATATGATTCCCTTGCTTGAATTTCATAATTAACCCCGAAAAGGTCGACTACCAAAAAGATAAGATGCTCAAACGGATAGAAATGACCCAAAAGTGTGAGTAAAGTACAAAGGGGATAGGGCCGACCAAAGGGGATGAGGGCGCCTGACACTAGCGTCCTGGCTGGGAGCTGATGTCCAGGATGATAAATGCTGAAGAGTAAAACGGCAGATTGAGCAAGTAAGGGTGCAAGACCAAAAGTGGTAACAAAAAGCAAAGAAAGGTGGCCAAAGACATGGGTTAAGTAGTACTTTTCTTACTTAGGAATCATATGAATAACAATATGTAATAAGGACTAGATAATTATCCAAAGTGTGTGATTTAGTGTCTATAAGAACTTTGTTTACACTTTACCAAAAGTTGCTATTTAGATTTATTTGTTTAACATGCTTTCCCTGAGAGCTTGTTGAAAACATAGTTTTATCCCACTCACTGCAACAAATCATTGATCTTATCGCCACTCTCTTCAACCACTCTTTTCAAAGTGATATAAATAGCGGCAAATGTTATTTCACGAGGCCACAACTCCCTAGATGCATGATGTATATAAATGCTCAATATTGGGCGGTGGTTCCTTATGAAGTTTGCGATCGTACTCCCCCCCCCCCCTAGTGATGGAAATTTGTGCAAGTCTTGAAGTAGCAAATTAAGGTAGCATTCTGCACAATGGCTCCATCAAATTTGTGAATACTTGTCAATAATCATTTTACTAGTGCCTACACAATTAGTGGCATTATCAATGACAACCTGAAGTGCATTTTGTTTATGCACTTCAAGAATTGCTTCATCCAAGATTTTTGAAAATAAACTTTGAAGTCTTCTTGTGGTTTATGGTGTCAACCACTTGCTAGAAAACTATTCGTTGAGGGCAATACACCAAAGACTTAATTTAAGGACCTTTGACACATATTAGATGATCCATCACTCACTATTTTGCGACTTGTTACACTCCAAGAGGCCTTGACGTCTGCGATGTTATTAGAAACCCTCTTTTGACCTTTTCAAAAGAGAAGTTCTAAACCTCTCAGAACTAGGTGTGGAGTGTACTCTTTGGCAAATTTAGTTTTTTTTAAGTGCTTTTAAAAAAACAGATCCCTTGCCACATGGAATGTAATGGCACTTGAATTAAACAAATGTGCTAATGTATCATCCACATCTTGCTTTTATATCGACGTCGAAATGCGAGGAAGTGTTACAGTACCCCAAGTGTTTGAGTGCATACATGATGATGACATGCTTGTAGAAAAGTTGTTTGATGTGTTCTTGGATATTGTTTCTTCAATTCTTTGTTCTTTTTGTGTTGTCATATGTTTTCAAGCAAACGTTTGTTGCTACTCTCTCTCCAATCTCGCTATGATTTCTGGACTAACATTAGGACATGCTTCAACACCCCCAACAGGTCCACCCGATTTGCCAAGTAGGTAGTCCATTGTTTTGATTATATTATTGATAAAAATTTTGCTACATAAGTTGCACTTGATTTCATTCCGTCCCTGCCTGTGTGACATGCTCACGTCCCTCGGCTTTCGATTTCCTAGGAGAAATAACCTGCCATGTTGAATGGAATATTTACTGTCCATATATGTGTGTGTGTGTAACCTTATAAAAATGTTATCAAAACTTGGAAAACATTATTCAAAAAGTAAAAATTTACCTCTCGCCGCTGAGTGTATTTACTATTCTCCTTTGTGCAAACCCCCTCCCCGATCCTTCTCCCTCCTCGACTTTCCACAAAGCTCCAATGTTCAGTCATCACTGCTCACCAACCACATTACTATCTGCATGTGCAGAGCCACTGTAGTGCTGCCCCCCTCCTTGATGCTTCTCCTCCCTCAACTCTCCTCCAAGTTCCACAACTTAGCAACTGTGTCACTCCATGCACTTGCAGAGCCACTGTCTGTGGATTTTATCACGTCCGCCACACGCAAAACCACATACCCATGAGATGTCTCCCATGGCCGCCCAGTCTGTAAACTATGTGATTCTACGCTCCATTCTCCTTTCTGCTATTAGACAACTCTCAGTCTGTCGCTCGCATCTGCTACCTTAGCTTAGGAGCAAACAAATCAGTTTTTTGGTTGTGTATTTTGTATAGGTGAAAGTAGGGCTCATGGGAAAGGAGAGTTGGCTTTTCCCTGCGCTTTTTATTCCCTTTGTTTTTCGGTATTTTTCCCTAGGTGAACTCGATAAATTTGAACGAACATTCTTTCCCACTTTACAGGTTCAGCGAATTCTGAACTTCAAGTGAAAAATTCTCAGAACCTTGTGACTTAGCTTGTAGGTTTGGCAGAATTGGTGTTTTCTTTTACATTTATATTTTCAAACTTAGTAGTAATTTATGTTTTAAAATGAAAGAATTTGAAGAACTAAAATCAGATTTCATTTAGGTGTATGACAATAGAACTTTTGGGGTTGATTGCAAATTTTTGTTTTAAAGTTAAAACCAAAGGCATACAAGAAAGAATGTAAAAGTAAACTTTGAAAAATGGTCAGACTCTGACATGGTTGAATTTTCCCTGCAGGGGCATATCCATTTGAACCCCCAAAGATGCAATTCATAACAAAAGTCTGGTATGAGCTTTACTCAGATGTGACATCTGTGTTCATAAATATAAATTTTATATTTTAGTGTTTTATATTTGAAATGATAGATTGTATATTAAGCATTTTATGAAAATTATTGGTTCTTACTGGATAGGTGAATTATGTTTTGGAAAAATCTCAATAAAAGATTAAAGGTTGAAAGAGGCCACATGAAGGTAGGCCAGACGGGGTCATCACACGATGGTAGGTCTAAAGTAGCAATGACCTCATAGGCACACAGATTAGCAAGGGACATGCATGCCATATTTTGTAAGAGTGGAAGCGATAGAATTAGACTGGCAATGAATTGTAAACTCCCTTGTGGATTGTTGTTCTTACACTTGCAAGTGGTGTTTCACAAGAATGATCGTTGATTCTTATTGTGTTTATTTGGCCCTTACATTTAGAGCATTTTATGAAAATTATTGGTTCTTACTGGATAGGTGAATTATGTTTTGGAGAAATCTCAATAAAAGATTAAAGGTTGAAAGAGGCCACATGAAGGTAGGCCAGACGAGGTCATCACACGATGGTAGGTCTAAAGTAGCAATGACCTCATAGGCACACAGATTAGCAAGGGACATGCATGCCATATTTTGTAAGAGTGGAAGCGATAGAATTAGACTGGCAATGAATTGTAAATTCCCTTGTGGATTGTTGTTCTTACACTTGCAAGTGGTGTTTCACAAGAATGATCGTTGATTCTTATTGTGTTTATTTGGCCCTTACATTTAGAGCACTGGGGGAGTTCCACTAATAATTTCCTTTGATTAAACTCCAGAGAGGATTGCTTTATTTTGTTTCAAGCTCCTACAACTGAGGAGTGAAGCTAGAACTGGAGGATAATCTGCTTTTGATCGATAAGTAATAACTAAATGTTTTATCTGATTTCTGGAGGTGATAATACTCCTAAGCTAAAGAAAACAATCCCTTCTCCCTTGTTCCTCCTAAAATGCCTACAAACTCTTATGAAATGATCAAATTGTTACAATCAATTGAATGCTTTGTAACCAAATTCTTTTGTGTCTCTATCAAAAGAGGCAACTGGGGGTACCAAGAATTTGTCATCCACTACTGTTCAAGTTTGCAGAACTTTGTAATTGAATGCCCTTTGGTGGCTTGAAGCTTCCTATTTGATAAAGTAGAGTTGTGATCAATGGATAAATTAACTGCAAGCCTTGTTACTTGTCATGTCCTTAGGATGGATCTTTCAACGTCTTTTTCTGCATCCAAATGATTAGGAGGTTATTTTTTATTTTATTTCTTTATATCCCTTAAAAAAGAGATTCTATTCGGGCCCTCATCCATGAAATCTGGGTATTAACTGGGATCAGTCAGTGAGGTCACAATCTGTGGACCTCAGTACCAAAATGTTGGTACGCTGAAGTACTAATGTGGCATTAATGGCTAGAAATATTAAGTCCACATAGGACAGGAACATGCAGGATCATCGAGAGTCTTGACAATAGGCCTTATTGTTAATTTCCATGTAAGTCTGACTCAAGCAGGTGTTGAGTCCCGTCAGCAAGTACCCCTGCTGAAATCACTAAATGTTCCCACTATAATAACCACATATCTTCACCAGTGAAGTTTGCCCTTGATGGCAGTAGGCTTATCTTCTATTATATGAAAATAAACTCTGTTTCTGCACATGGAGATCTTTGGAAGGTGCATTCTTTTAAGTACAAAGGAGATGGCTAGGTTCTTATCAAATTGAACCCACAAGTCAAGACAAAGAGGATGCTTCCACAGAAGCAACACCCTTTTTGCACCTCATCAAGATATTATGGTGTGGAAGTGGCCGAGTTTAGATTGAATTTCAAACCGTATTTTTCATATCCATTGGTTAACAATGATCACATGGCCAAATCTTCTGCAATCAATATTTTGACCATCCCCCCAGACATAGCTTATTTATATACACTTCTGAATGTTGGAGTGGCTACGGTTTCTAAAAAAATTTTCTTTGTAAAGAAAATCATCTCTCTCTCTCTCTCTGTCGTAACTTTCATTGGCATCCTTAATCTTAGTGTGATTATAAGATTCCATACATAAAAGACCATTAGTGCAGACACAATACCAAGAGAAGAGGCTTTCGATTACTTTGATGTGGTTATGGATAATATATTGCAAGGGTATTGGACAGCATTAGTGGACTTTAATCAGATTATAGACCCAGGGGCACACATTTTGGGAAAGCTGCTGTGGATAATATATTGCAAGAGTTGGGCAGCATAAATGGAATTTATTCAGTTGGGCAGCATAAATGGAATTTATTCAAACTAGACATGGGCAGACTTTTTGGGAAAACTTAATTCAAATTGTCTATTTTCCAATTTTAGTCCATTGATTTTTTTCATGCTCTGAATGGTTTTGGTCCGAGTGAATAATCTCATGGCCCTTTCATTTGATTTTGTTGCTGTGAACCGATTGTTATTTTATCTCTATACTGGCAATAGAGCTTTTTGATTTTACTTGGATGAGGCTGCGAATAAGATAGTGCAAGATTGTTGGTAAGCATAAATAGAGTTGAATCAATCTAAAGCAAGATTTCTTTGACTGAATACAAGAAGACCACAAAACATCAAATCTATTAGTCCATCTACTAATGGGCTCACAAACATTCCACTTATTGTTAAGGCCCAGGGAATGGTTTGGGGAGAAGGCAATCTTTTCATAGAGTTGTTTGGAGGTAGCCTCTTGGAGAGGGGGGATGCCCTTTGAGCCACCTCATAGTATCCCAAAAGTCATTCTCATCCTCCATAATTAGTCCAGTAGAGGGAGCTGTGAAAGCATTTCTGAGCATTGTATACATTCTGAACTGAGATTGAGGAAGCTTATAGAAAGTTTTAAGGTCTGTCCATTCCATCCACTTCCCAAATCTGTAAAAGCATGAAATATTTTAATTCCTTTCTCAAACCAAAGGAGGGCAGAGCAGCCTCTTGTCAAGGCAAGGATCTTGTCATTATATTTCAGATTTGATGAAGTCGATTTTTAGGCTTGGCACCTAGTGTCGAAGGAAGAGAAGATAGGCTTCCCAACCACCAAGTGCTTCACTTGTTCCCATGCCTTCCAAATTGACTGAAGAATAAAGGGCCCATGAGGAGCAACATGAAAGCCCCCAAATAGTAAGTCAACCAAATGAAGTCCTTTTCATCTCTCTTGACCCTTTGGAGCCTATTGGCAATATTGAATCTCACACGAACTTTCCAAGGTTCAATTCCAGTCAAAGCCCTCAAAGTTTAATTTTTTTATTTGCACTTATAAAAAAAATCATGTGGGTATGTACCCACAGGCCCTGGGTATGTCCTGGGTACGGATTTCCGTACCTAGGACGGACCCGGGGCCTGCGGGTATGCACCCGCAGCATACCCAAACTGTACATGTACCTGTACCCGTTATGTATCATGCTTGTTATGGGGGGTACGTGGCGTTTCCGAGCAGTCTAGATCGCAATGTATATGATTTGAGGGATGCTGATAATTTCTCATGGAATTTTGCCTTCTATTAGTTTTTGCTAATTAGCCACTGCAGCATGTCAGTGTCATAATTCTTCATTATCTTCTAGAGAGTTGATCTTTGTAAAGAATTTCAACATATTATTTTTGACATTTAGAAGGGATTAATAACTTGCATTCTATTTTTATTTAATCATGGCATCTATGTAGGCATCCTAATATTAGCAGTCAAAATGGTGCAATATGCCTGGATATTTTAAAAGATCAATGGAGCCCAGCACTGACATTAAAGACTGCATTACTTTCTTTGCAAGCTTTACTTTCAGCACCAGAACCTAGTGATCCTCAGGATGCTGTGGTAGCGCAACAGGTTGTGTTGAGCTACGTATATGGCATTTTAGTTGTCAATATACCTTGGTGTTCTGTAATTTATACTGCATTCTTTTGTGGTTGCATTTTAAATATGTTTTTTTTTTTTTCTGATTCTTGGTTTTCAATTTTTCTCCCTCTGCAGTACTTGAGAGACTACCCAACATTTGTGGGAACTGCACGTTATTGGACTGAAACATTTGCAAAGCGGGCATCTCTTGGAATTGAAGAAAAGGTGTGATTTCATTTTATATCGCATTAGTGCTTCATGACCAAAACACTCGTTAAAAAATTGTGTTTTGGAATCAAAGAGAATGTAAGCTTCTCATATAACTAACTGTTAGGTGTATATGTTGTGTAAGAGAGCTGTACTATTTTTTTAGAAATTTAGCTTTTCTAAAAACTTAAAATGTGATGTCAAACTATCTCATGTCAAGTTGAGGCATGCATCATAAGCATCTATTTCTTATCCTCAAGTTTCCCTTAATTGTGTCAAACATGTATCGTCCCTGTCTCAGAAGGATGCGCTTTAGATGAGGTAATATTCAAGTAAATTATGAGGTGAAATTAACAATCTACCAGTATGATATCTTCCAATCACATCCAAAATAAGAGCTTAAATGGAACAAAAATACATGTTATATGCTGTCAGTGTACATATGCATGGGTTTAGGTCTGCCTAAAGTGGTGCATTTTCGGGTGGCAATGCTGGAAAATTAGAGGGAAATACCAATTTATTTTGGAAGTTCAATTTTAAGAACTGTCTCTGCTAATCGCAAGCAAAATTGGGTCAGTTTGTAAGAACCAATTTTGTTGATCACATATTCTTGCAAGTTGACCAAGAATGCTCCGCAATACCAATCGCCTAAAGTGGTGCATTTTCAGGTGGCAATGCTGGAAAATTAGAGGGAAATACCAAATTTATTTTAGAAGTTCAATTTTAAGAACTGTCTCTGCTAATCGCAAGCAAAATTGGGTCAGTTTGTAAGAACCAATTTTGTCGATCACATATTCTTGCAAGTTGACCAAGAATGCTCCGCAATACCAATCCCAGTTTAGACTTTGTTTCCTTTGACCATTTTACCCTTTATCGATCAGAACAAAGTTCTTCATTCCAGTGGCTCAAGCGTTTATGCAGGTCAACCTGTTTTATTACTTCTGCAGCTCAATTTCCTATGCACATCTTATAAAGGGATTCTTGATTAGGGCCATGTTATCAATCCCTCTGTTGGGAATCATCAATGCCCAATGCCTCCAAACAGAGGAAGTGAGGGATAGAGGTAGGGGGTTCTACTCCTTATAGGCTCAGAAATATGCTATCATGATCTCATATTCTTAAGCAATAGATTTTGGCAGTTCACATATATGCTCAAAGATCAACTAGGAGATGTCATGCCTGTTGATAGTAGTTTTGCATGGTATTCAGACTAAACATTTTCATACCAAAGACATTGACATTTTCGCAGGCAGTGCTTGGAAAGCCATATTGAACTAGCTTCACATGGTTGGTATTGGTCATGGTGTGTACTGTAGATAGGCCCGGCTTGCTGCCAACCGCACATTCTCTAACAAAACATTTTATGGTAGTTTGAATCTACTACCAGTAAACATATCTCGACAGCTGGTGAAGTGTCTTAAAAATTCCGAAGTGTCTCGGCCCGTCACTCTCACCACTCTGGAGCCTGAACATATTCACTTCCCTCAACCTCTTAATTCTTGTAGATAATGCACTTGGAAACAATTTTGTTACATTCCTTTTGAGATCCGACATTTCGGGTCTATCTTTTAGACCCTTCCTCAGGTAAATGCATTAAAATGATATGATGTTGGATTGCTGGTTTAGGTTTGATAAATATACAAATTTTTAAACTTATATAAAAATGGTCAACGAGAAGTTGGCATTACTTAAGGAATTTAAAAAATAAATCTGAATTTAAGTAAAAACTGGTGATAGTTTGACAGACTTGAGTAATTATAATAGTCTAGCTGATTTTAATTTGAAATTAGGTAATAAATATGTGGTTATTTGTTGTGATTTGATCAACACTGAGAGTAATATCTCCATGGCGGTTGGTCACTCTATACCATTTGACGTTATTAACTGTCACTTCCCTTTTTGTTGAACCTCCTAATACTATTAATAAAATCAAGACTGTTTCCGTACGGGTATGGGTACGGGTTCGGTACGCTGAAATGGCAATTTTTAAAAAACCTCGGGTATGGTATGCTTTTGGGTACGTTTATATATATATATATATATATATATTTAAAGAAGCATTTGCATACTTATTGAAATTTAATACTCATACAACTTAAAATCATTTCTATTGGACATTAAAAAACATTTAAAGTCATGAAATATTTTAATTCCTTTCTCAAACCAAAGGAGGGCAGAACAGCCTCTTGTCAAGGCAAGGATCTCGTCATTATATTTCTGATTCGACGAAATCGATTTGTAGGCTTGGCACTTAATGTCAAATGAAGAGAAGATAGGCTGCCCAACCACCAAGTGCTTCACTTGTTCCCATGCCTTCCAAATTGACTGAAGAATAAAGGACCCATCAGTAGCAACAAGAAAGCCCCCAAATAGTAAGTCAACCAAATGAACTCCTTTTCATCTCTCTCGACCCTTCAGAGCCTATTGGCAATATTGAATCTCACATGAACTTTCCAAAGTTCAATTCCAATCAAAGCCCTCATGTTTTATTTATTTTTTTGCTAAGTTGCCGAAACGTTTTGGATACGGGAGCGGGAGCAGAGTATCCAATACGCGGAAACGGCAAATTGTTTTTTGACCCCGGATACGGTGGTACAAAAACCATATAAAAATTAAAAAATATATAAATTTCAGCCTTCTAAATAAGAATTAACCACATGTTATGCATATGAAAAACAAATCAAGCTAAATAGCCACAACAAACTACTCATACATTAATAATTTCAATTGTCCCTATCATATCTAGTTGAGGTGTTTATTACATTTATGATTTATCTCATACATGCTATTTTTATCCATGTTTATGATGGCTTGTACTTGGTACCTTATGTAGAATAATGGTGCTGCAAAAACTGTAATTTCTGCTGTAATGATATATTAAATTTAAAATATACCTTCTGCAGAATAATGGTGCTGTGAAAACTGTAATTTCTGCTGTAATGATATATTAAATTTAAAAAATACCTTCTGTAGAATAATGGTGCTGTGAAAACTATAATTTCTGCTGTAATGATATATTTAATTTAAACTATACCTTCTGTAGAATAATGGTGCTGTGAAAACTGTAATTTCTGCTGTAATGATATATTAAATTTAAACCAGAATTAAAAAAGGACAAAAAAAAAATAAAAAATAAAAAATACAGTTTTGGGCCAGGAAACGGCTGGGTACGGCTGCAGAAGTATCCAGCCGTATCCGGACCTGCCTGGTCGCCGCTCCCGCTCCAGGGGGTCTAGGGGTGCCGTCTTGGCTACTTAGTTTTTTTGCACTTAAAAAAAGAAAAAACTGTGGTACTCTGTGGGTACGTACCCACAGGCCCCGGGTACTTCCCGGGTATGGATTTCCATACCTGGGACGTACCTAGATCCTGTGGGTACGTACCCACAACGTACCCGTACCCGGTACATACCCAGCCTGGTACGAGGGGGTCTAAGGCGTTTCTGTGCAGTCTAGAATAAAATCAATCGTATTGAAATTAATTCTCTAAATGTTGTAAAAATTGGATGTGTCTTTACAACTTTATAATGAAGGGAGTAGATATGATAATGTGATTAATCTCTCAGAGACTTTACTCTCAATGCTCCTACGATAAAATAACACAATAGAGATCTAGGATTCACCATTACTCGAAATCATATCCTTATTAAAGACATAATTGTTAACCTAGAGCAGGCATTCTATGGGCTACCTTACCTGAAATTGATGTTGATGAGATTGGACAAGATTGTGTGGTCTTATTAAAAAGGGCAAAACCTCCAAAAAGTAGCATAACTAAAACTGAATGCATTGCTTCCAAAGAATCTTAATAACAATAAAAACCTAATTATTGTAATGGATGACAAGGAATATGTGATGATTATCTTGAAGATGAAAGAACACCTGGGTCTTGGGAGCTATTGTAAGCTCAATAATAAACCCCATTAAGAAGATTTAAAAACTGTAAGCAAAGCTATCTAGAACTCTTCATTGGAAGATGACACCAAGAAGCTCATTCCTTCTAAAGAAATTACTCTTAGGATACATGTTCAACATAAATTTCACAAAGTGGGTGTTCCTAGGAGACCCATTGTCAATATGATAAATTCTCCTACTTACCAGCTTGCCACTTTCCTTGTTAAAAAACTTAAGGCTCTAGCTGGTAACATTTCTTCTTACTCAAAAGATTCTTATTCCTTTGTTGAACTCATAAAAGACCAACTGCTAGGGTTGATGATTAGTATTGATGTTCAATTCTTTTAGATTTCCAGAGGGAGATATTTTAATATCTGGAATACACTTTGTGGAATCCTTTCTTCCCTATGTTTCTGGTCTCCTTCGAGATACCTCTTTAGAGATTTGAATGAGTAATTTGGATTGCCGACCAATGCGTGTAAGTATACAACTAAAACAACAATTATTAATAAGAACTAAGCTTTTACTTTGATATTATTTTTTTGTAGCGTAATGTGACCATATTTAGATTAAGAGTGAGTGAGAATATTTACAGGTTAACTAATTAATATTCTAGGATATGAGTTATGAATTTTAGGGAATATACTATTGTATTCCAGTAGTAACAGAAGAAAAGACGTGGAAATATATTTTTGAAGCTCATCCATTAATTGCTTTTTTGGGTTGCATTTTAATTTACTTTGAGTGATGATGGTGTCATAGATACAAGTAAAAATTAAATTAATTAAACTTCAACTGATAAGGGCATTAAATTCCAAAGGTTGATCACCGTTGATGTGCACATATATAAATTAAGAAATAGCTGAGTACTCTTAAGCTAAAGGTTTATTAGTTATTATCATAGAAAACAAGCAAAAAGTTAAGGATTTGAATTAATATCCTAAATTGAATTCCACCCTTAGTGAAAGGAAATGAAAGGTATCTATTAGTTATTGATTTTCTTGAGGTTATGAATGACTGGTTTCCAAGTATTACTAACAAACCAATCATTATCACGATTAGTATTATTTGTGTGTTGCATACTCTCAACGACTTCTCTCAAGTGACATATTACATAATGATAGTCCGAGGCAAGTACCTTTGCATTATTAATACAATTGAAATGCTTGGTTGAAAGAGAGGGTTTGGCTAACGCTGACTTTCCAACCATGTCATAATGATTGTCTCTATCATGCTCTTTAATCCTAGTAAAGACCGACCTACCCGTTTCACCGATAAAATGTCTGCCACATGAGAATTCAATAATGTATACATCACTACTTAATTTAGAATCCAGCTTGTCCTTTGGGAATCTAAGATTATTTTTAAAGATACTGGTGGACAGGAAAGTAGTAGGGATTCCTTTGTTTGCTTAAGATTTTAAATTTTTTTTATCAGTCATACTTGCAATGTGAGGTAAAAATGCCTTACGATTATTATCATCCTTATTGTCTTCAGATCTCGGTTTAGGTTCTTTTCTTGCCTTCAAGAAAGCTCTGTTTATCTGTTCATTGTTATAACCTTTTTTCTTAAATACAGCTGTGAAATGCCTTGCTTTTTCCTGATAATGCTCTTCATCAGCTATACCCTATTGGCTCTTGTTAAAGATTTTAGAATTCCAGCTTTTTGAGACGGGTGGCTATCGGAGTCCGCTCTAAGATATGAATCAGTGTGTTTTCTTTCTATATACTTTATGTGAGAGAGTCCTATCATGCTTCCTTCTTAGAAGAACATCAAAGAATGGAAAGGATTTCTTCAACCTCCAAGTCCATTGTATGTTTGGTCAAATGTTGATGAGGTGTTTCAGAAAATCTTCATGTTTATTTCTTCCATGATGCCAGTATACATTAGTGTCATTGACAAACCTCTTCGACCAATCTAGTTTCAATGGGTAAAAATCAATTCTTGTCTTCTCATAGAATTTTATAAATAAGCTTGCCATAGTAGGTTAGGAGAGAATCCATTTCTATAAGCTTATACCTTCAGTTTGCTCATATATCTCTCCATCAAAGTTAAAGAAGGTTGATTGAAGACATTTTTACACCAATTTTGCAGTTTAAGAGTCTGTGATCTGTTTAATTATGTCAATGGCTCTGTCAATTGGCATTTGGGACAAGAGAAACAACATCAAAACTCATTATCACACCTTTACTATCTACCCTTCGCTCTTTTATAAATTCATTGAAGGAGTAAGAATCCTTGGTGTAAGATGAAGCATTTGGGACAAGAGAAACAACATCAAAGCTCATTATCTCACCTTGACTATCTACCTTTCACTCTTTTATAAATTCATTGGAGTAAGAATCCTTAGTGTAAGATGAAGTATTATTACCCACTAGAGCTTGTAATTTCTTATCAAGGAATGCAACATTATGATTTGTGGGAGAGTTAATTTTATCAACGATGGGTCTCATGGGTGCCCCCATTTTGTATATTTTTGTTTGACTATATACTATAGGCGTTATTTCTTTTGATGGATCGAATCTCTTCTTAATAACATCATCCAAGATGAGTTTTTGATCTCTCTACATACAATTTTTAAAATCTTGTTAATAAGGTTAGTAGCTAATTTATGATAGCTGCTACAACTAAGGGGTTCCTTCATTTTTGAGATATAGTCTTTGTTATTGAAGATGACCACCGGATTCCCTTTGTCCATCTTCACAACAAGAATGTTTTTGTTGTTTTTTAAGTTTTTCTAATGCAATGAAGTCTGCTTTAGTAGTGTTTCTCTTTGGCGGTTTCAATCTTCTTAGTAGGACCTCACAATCTTTCGATCTTCTTAGTAATGTTACTCTTTGGTGGTTTCAAATTTCCTTTGCATCAATTTTGAGTGACCCATAAAACGTTTTCTCTAAGTTCACAATAATATCTTAATTTTGAATAATGGCAAATCCTAGGCCCTTGTTTAGTAATTTGATCATTTGAGCATCAAGAGGAAAGTCAGAAAGATTAATTAAATTATCGAATTTGTTACCTTGATTGTCAAGATGTAATAATACAAGCTCTGACGAAGTAATGGAAGTAATCTCGATATGATTGATATTTTTATTAATATTCTTAGACCGAGAAAGGATAGGATAATAGAGTGTTAAAATTATTGTCAAGATCATGATGCACAGTATTATCTATTACTACCAATCTTGTTACTGGTATTTTAACTTTCCACAATCAATCTTCTTATTACACAGTGGGATCTCTATTTAATGCCTCATTTTTATTGTTCATGTAATAATAAATCTGATTATTTCATTTAATAATAGAGATTACTTCATAAATCTGATTATTTCATTCAATAACAGAGATTACAATTATATATAGAGTCACTTATAAAGTAGGGCCCCTCATTTGTCTCCTATAACAACTCCACTAATTCAAGTGGGTTGTTTAAACAACCTTCATGACAACACTAACAACTAATATAGTCTTTAACAACTATTATATGATGAGTTGTCTATTACAATTCGTCATTTACAAACTATTATTTTGCTCACATTATTCTATTCTATGTGAGCACTAACATAAATGACTAATATCTGTAACATTCCTCCCTTAGTCTGGTCATGGGGAAGAAACACACCACACGAACTGAAAACAGAAATGCGTGTCCTTATAGGATGCAAGCTTTAGGTCTGCAACTCTGCTATTATGAATATCTGCTGCACATGATCATCTACATACGAAAGCTCAACAGCTTCCGCTTTCACCTCCAATGAATGCTCTTTCATTGGCCGACCACACTTCCACCGATCACTACATATGAGAATTAAACAGTTCTCACTTTTACTTCAACAGTCTCGCTTTTACTTCCAATGAATGCTCTTTCATCAGCTGATCGAAGTATAAGTACGATGGTCTTAAAATCTTTATAGTTATCTACTATCATATTTATCTGTTTGCAGCAGGGGTTTATTCTGCAAAACGCACAACACATAAAAACACTGAAAAATATGCCACTATATCAAATCAAATATGTGGTCCCATCATTTGTGGTTGAGGAAAGGACGCTGGTCATCCTCCTTCTATTGCCTCTATCCTCCATTGAACCGCTATTTAGCAAATGTGACTTTGAGGTACAATTTTCAAAGACAATTTTTTTAAAATAAAACTTGACTTAGACAAAAACGCTTTCATATGACTTTGATACAGTGATTTTACTTTTAAAACATTTATATCCGGTTTTGTTCTTCACAATGAAAATAATATTGACAATTACAAAACACACAAGAGTCTGATGGACCAACAAGTCTTTACAAGGATTATTTGCACGTTATAGGACAAATGACTAGATACTAAAATGACCAGAAACTCAAATTTCTGAATTATAAACTCAAACCTAGATACTAAAATGACCAAAAACTCAGATTTCTGAATTATAAACTCAAACATATACTTGACACATATTTGATTTATCATTGACTGCAAAACTTTTACCAATACCCACATGATAGAGACTTACAAATCATGAGAAAACTAGACTTTTTCCAAACTTATGGCTTAACAAAAATTTAAACAAACTTTTAAAAATGGTATGTGGTTTGGACTGCAAATAAAGAATGATCAATATGAATTTACAAAGTGACTAGCGATGTTTTGTTGATAACTTGAGAACCAAACCTCTAATTTATGGACTGTTGGATGCATCGGAAAGCTTGTTCTGAGAGCTTTGTGATTGTACCAAAAAAGAAGATATAGATACACGATCTATACCTGTCATGACTAATTTTTGCCGTGTATATAAAAACCACGAGCTCTGAAATGGTTCTGAGGAAAATTTGAGGTACAATCAACGGCAGAAATGTTGAGGAGACATCAAAATTGCAATTAAACTCTTGTTTGCTACGCTTCATAGACGCGGCCAAAAAGTTTGAATTACTGCAAAGTTCCCCCATAAATATAGATAATGAAGTCATGATACTAGATTTCAGTAAGTTTTAAACAACAAAAGCATTTGGAGGATGCTGCCATCTTTCTTCTTTCTTGTTGATGCTGCATGGTTCTCTTCTCTTCCCTTTTTATGCTAGAAAAAAGTTTTCAGTATTAAAGCATTAACCGACATGGTATCAAGTAGGTGCTCTTTTCACATTATTAAATTCTTGTCATTGTTGAAAATCCTAGGTGAATACTAGTTCATCCAGTCTTTAGGAACCCATACAATATGCTGTTTATGGTAAGCTATAACAATTTGAAACATAGCTTGTATTTCAAACCATTCATAAAGGGTATTTTTGAATTCTGTGTTAGTATGAGGTTGATTGGTACTTTCACAAGTTATTGGTCAATTTTTTATTTTAGTGTATAACACAGTAATTACAGTATAACCCATTAGACATCAATCTGTAAAATATTTAAAATGTTAATGCAATAAGAGTATTTCAGACTGTTTATTATCTATTAAATTTTATTTGAGGAGCTTTTTGTGGTTTGAATGTTGGCTAAGTGAACTTTATTGTTGATCATGTGAGAACTTATTATTAAATAGATATTCATAAATTCCTGGAAACTGTATTGTAGTTTTGATTTCTGCAAAGCTGATTGCGAAGGATTATGTTTTTTCAGGTACAGAAGTTGGTTGAGATGGGATTTCCTGAAGGCCTAGTGAGAAGTGCTTTAGAAAAGTGTGGAGGGGATGAGAACTTGGCACTTGAGAAACTCTGCTCTGGTTAGCATAAAACTGATTGTTAAGGTTCTATAAGCCCGATCTTCTTTTTCTTTGTACTTGATATAATGTTTAACACAGCGCAAGCCATCCTTCCAATTAACTGATTTACTTTTGCACATAATTTTTCCAGTATTTTATCGAAGATCATACTTATAGATTCTCTTCTGGAAAACATGATATTATACTTAATGCTCCAGTGCCATCGTAGCACTTTTCTTGGTGGTATCATTAGCGTGTACCAAAGCCAATGTGTGTTGGGACTGTACTAATCAATGTATCATATAAATGATGATCTTTCACCGTCGTATGGTAATTTAAAAATTGGTTGCCTTGTCAATCTTGGTACATACTTTAATATACTAGAAAGCAACTAAATCATTTGTCTATACACATAGCAACTTTAGCAGCATAGAAAGAATATATGGATTAGTTTCTCTGCTGGATAAGTTTTTATATCAGGAAACAAAAACATTGTACGATGGTTTGTAATGAGTTTGAATCCACAAGATTTCATGGAGGGATATTCTGCATCATCAGGCATCTTTGTGAAAGATTAAAACAGTTTCGAGTATGTATGATTCAAAGTTGCTTATTTTTTTCACCGTAAAGGTTATAAGATAGTTAGGTGTATGTATATAATTAAGTTGCTCATCTTTGTATTCTAAGTAGTGTTGGTTTGAACTTATGTCAGCGGTGTTGGTCGATTGCACTATATGACTATATTTACAGTTCTGTGGATAAAATAGCTATTATTTGTTGGTATTTGTTACTGGTAGTACAAAGGTGGTCATTTCTAAATGAACACAAATGCTGCAATGTAATTGATATTCGAATGATTGCATAGAACTTAGAAGTTAAGCTTTGTATAATTACATGGATCATCGCTTTAGGTAAATGCGATGATTTACTCTTCTTAGTACTTAGATGTGTACAGCCTTGTAGATCCTATATTAAGACTGTTAGATAGCAAATTGCATTTCAAGGCATCCTGCACGAGAGCTAGAAATGTTCCTAATGTCATATTACAGATGAATGACTACACAATTTATTTGTGATTGAGATTCAAACAATTTCTTAAAGTTTAGCATTGTATTACAGGGATTCTTGTTTAGGTAACTGCAGATGATTTCCTAGAAGATTAGCTTTGTATTACAGGGATTGTTGTTTTAGGTAAACTTGATGATTTGGTCTTCTTAGGACTCGAGATGTGTACAACCTTGTATGTAGATCCTATATTAAGACTGCTAGATAGCAAATCACATTGCAAGGCACTCTGCATGAGAGTTACAAAGTGCTCCTAATTTGATGAACGATCACCGGTTTATTTATAATTGAAAGAGTTTGATGACATCAGATGACACTATTTGACAACCAAACCTCATGCATTCCAAGCCCTTCAACAGAGTTTTCATTACTTTTGCGGTGGAGATGAATAGACCTCTAAATAATAGTAACAAATGGAATAATTTCTCATGCAATTTTGTTTAGGATGGAGAAGCAGCTTTGCTCTTTTGTTATTTGTATCCGTGTAACCTCTAATCCACTGATTACTGTTGGTCAGTTAAAGGGCAATAATACTTGAAAGTGTCAACATATGGCTAACAAAAGTTAAAAATTAAAAATTAAGCGTTCTAAAATTTCAAGATTTTAGATAGAAGTGGCATATCCCAGTGGATAAGGCTTCTATTTTACTAATATATTATTATTTATAATAGCGAATGTCAAAATATTAACTAATGAGTTTTAAACTATGCGCCAACGATGAAAATTAAGAGTTCATAACAAATTTCACAAACTATCATAATTAGTGCAGCTTAACAAGACATTTGGATCTACTTGTATGTGTTGCAGGATAAAATAATATATATAACTTATTTTAAAAGTTGTGTTCTAATGGCAGGAGACTTTGGTGACTTGGTAGCACAAGTCGGATAAGCTTGAGCATTCATGCTCCACCTAGGTTCAAACCTTGCTACGTCCATACAAGGTGTGGGGTCCGTCTTTGGGCAGATTGAAGCTCCCACCCCCAATGTTGATAGAAATAGAATTTCTCAACCACACATTGCACGAGCTCAAAGACAGACCAATAAAAAAACTGTGTTCTAACAAATATTTTGAACAATGATAAATAAGCACAACACAACAATTGGGAAAAAAAGTATTCTCTACCCCTCATAATTTCATCCAATATGGATTGACCCATACCCACTAATACATTGCCCAATTTTGAGCACTTAGAAATATTTATAAATTTAAGAGTTAAAATAATTAATACTTTTTATAAATAAACAAGTACCTTTTAATACATCTATGTTTTTATTATTTAAATATATATTTAAATATCAAAATAGTTATCTTTTTATAAATAAACAAGTGGCTTATTCTTGTCAAAGATATTATAGTTAGAAATTATTCTTGTCAAAGATATTATAAATTGAAGGTGTCTATAGTATGAAGATCAAATTTATTATTACTATACTTTCTTTTCGGATGATCAGTTTTTTGAACACTAATTCAAATGTGTGATTATCACAATGTTTGTAAAATAATGCAATTGAATTCACACTTTTTAAGCGTTTCAACTTCCTCAGGTTTCTTAGTTCTAAGAAAAATTATACTTTTCATGAAGCATGATTTCATGATATCGATATCGGTTGTGAAAAGCTGAAACTTAATTGCATACAAAATATTAGAATGTTGTATGAAACTCTATTTTTAAATCTAATATGAGCAACATACAAGGCACCGGATTTACATACATATCATATCAAATGAAAGATGATCACATGACCACTCGGACAAAGTTTGCAATCCACGGATGGAAAGGTCTATTAAAAGGCAAAGGTAAAGTGATGAACCATTTTTTTTATCCTTTGACAAATTTGATAAACTAGTGCATGACCATTGTCACAATTTTTTTTGCAATCCAAATATGCATTTTAGATAAGGTAATATTAAGACACTAAGTTATAGACAATTTTTTATTCCTTACAACTATGATGTACTTCATCTAAATGAAGCTATACTGAATTTTTCATCTATGATGATATGAAATAGTGTGGAGAGTAATGATATGCTTGTAACTCCCTTCAATCCTATAAATCACAGTGTTAAGGGGGGACGCGTCCCGACCCTTTTCCTCACGTCTAGGATGTCTCGGGGACTTGGGGACGGGGATGGGATGTTTCTCCGTTGTCCCCAATTTCCAAAAAAAAGGGGGACATCCCCCACAAACATGGGACGCACCTAGGATGTCTTGGGTGCAAACGATGAAAGGAGACGTTGTTGGGGATGACATCCCCTAGACGTCTCAAACGTCCCAGGGACTTGGGGACGAGAACGAGACGTTTCCCCACCGTCTCCAATTTCCAAGAAAAAAGTTGGACGTCCCGGGGACATCCCCACCAAACAAGGGATGCACATGAGACATCTCAGGTACAAACGATGAAAGGGGACGTTGTTGATGTCCCCGAGATGTCATAGGACGTCCCTGAGACATCATGACATCCCCAATGTCACAGCTGCCAAGCAAACATTAAAACACTTCAAATTTCCTCATTTTAATGCTTTTTTTATATATTTTTAAAACTTTTAGTACTTTCTAATTAAAAACAACGTGCCCTAATCCTAAAAGCAACAAAAAACTTATAAAAAGAGCATTTCACACTCATTCTAATCACACCAAGCAAGAGCGATTCACAACTATTCCTTCAGAGGGCTTTGATAGCAATTTTTGAGTTGTACTTGTCACTTGTCATTTTGGTTATGTAATGTCATTTTGGTTATGAGTCATGACATAATATTTCATGGCATATGTACTGTGGGTGCAGTTGTACTCTTTTCATATTGATTATTGAAGAGTAAGACTTGTTTTTAATAAATTTCAATTACGACATGAATTTAATTATTTAGGATGCCAAGTCATATTTTAACTTCATCTACATCTTCAACATACGTATTGAACAAAATTTGAATCTAAACATTGTTGGTGCCCAAAATATCCCATGGCAATTTGGGGCTTTAGTGACACTAGTGTGCATTCCACTCTCATTCTTCAATTGGTCAATTGCAAAGCTCATGGTGCAGGTTGATTCATGCTAGTTTGCAGTTACATGCTCTTGCGCCTTGCACAATGCGTGTACATGCTAGGATTGTGTGTACTTAATTTTTGCACCCTCAATACTACACAGACAAGCCGCCTCAATAATTGCAAGTGGGATTGAAATTTTGGGTCTTAAGATTGATTATTCAAGCCTTAAAGTGTTTTGCAGATAACTATTAAGTTTTTTATGGCATAAGAAGAGGCAAAGTCGCATGGCTCTATTGGTAATGTTGAAGGATCTTGGAAATACATAGTGCCCTGTGGATGGAAGTGAACCGTGCGAATCTGAAGTGATTGCACAATGTTTCATGGCTTGTGAAGAAAAGTATGAGATCGAGTTAATTGTTTCCATTAGTGAGATGAAGTGAATGATGATTGTCACATGGTTGAAGACCTTGGCCATCAAGTATGGTGTTTGTCACATGGTTGAAGACCTTGGACGAAGTAGAATGAAGGCTTGTTATGTGGAATTATGCAACACATTAGAATGAGCCAAGTGGTGCAATTAGAAAATTGCAAGCAAACTATCGTTTCAAAAAACAATTTTTGCCCAAATTTAATTGTGTCAATTGCGTTACAAAGCTCTAGTTTTTCAGCCATAACTTTCGATTGGGAACTCCATTTTAAGAACAATTGGCGGCCTTAGAAAACTTGTTTACAGAGCTTTTGCAATGGATATGATTTTGGGAGAAATCATTGAGATATTTGCGAGCAGTTTGTGATAGAAACTCCATACTCCTTTGGTCTTTTGTGGTAAAGTAAAACATGCAGAGATGCTCCAAATCATGTTTTCCTTTCAAATATCTCATGGGGATATTCCGAGTACCTTTTCTTTCCACTCTTGGATCTTTCTGCAAAGATGAAGATGCTATAAATTGAAGGAAAAATCCTTCATTCAGGTCTTTTGGTTCATGAACAAATTCTATTTCTTAAAAAGGCATTTTAAAATTTTTTTCTACAGATTTGAGCAATTCTCATTGTTATCTTGTTTGATTCAAAGTGTAATTTGTCATAAGATGTTGAGTAGGTCTCATATCTTTGTTAGGGGAGATCACTGTTTGGTAATGAGATTGTTGCTTCTGACGTGTAGACATTTATAGCTGTTGATTAATAAATCCTTGCATAATCTTTTTCCTTTGTATATTTTTGCAAGTTGTCTTAATACTATGCTTTGATGCTTTGTGATGTGTTGCTTTGATGTATACTAAGAGGTTTGTGTAATATATATTTTTTATAAGTCTAAATTGTGGTGGAAGGTTCAACATTTGTGTAAAATTTTGTCTTCCTTTGGCAATATTTAGTCCAATTTATTTGAACTGCGGAGGTTATTTGTCTAATGGATTATAGGCACTCATCATGGTTGATTTGACCAAACTTGTTTACAATATTTTCATTATTCTTTGTGTCGTACCGAGGTCTACACTTAGTCCTAAAAATTCCTTTGAGATCTCTATTGATATAACCGAGGATTTAAATATGTAAGCTCCTCTATGTTTACTCTGTTTGTTTTAGGACAATTAGCTTATGGATTATGGATATCTTTACCTTAAACATATAATTTCTTGCAATCTTTGCCCAACCTTAGAAAATTTGTGATTGTCCTGCTAATGGCATCAAATTGGGGGAGAAATCATACTGGTTAGGTTTGTTAGCTGGGTCTGTTGTACCTCTCTTGATGATCTTTTGATATTTTTCTACTTTAAGGTTGCCGAGGGTCTCTCCCTTAGGTTTCAAAGAGCCTGAAGAGTAAGGAGTTATCCACCTCATTTGTTATCCTCAAATTAAACATGATTTGAGAAAGAACACCTTATTGCACTAATTTAGCTTTGTTCTTTCCTCCAAATCTTAAAAAGGCACAGATTTAGATTGACAAATTGACATCGTTGCTAGAGAATATTTTATTCATTGGTTCATTACTCAAATATAATACTTGCCATTACAATCCATTTTCATGGTTTTTTTCCATTTATTTTCATTTTATGAGAATCCTAGTTTTAGTTTTAGTCTTTGTTCTAGTACATTTGTTTGCATTGTGGACTGATTGATTTATTTTGGCCTGTCGTTGCTAGGCACTTTTCAATTTGTGGACTAATTTTGTTTTATTATTGCACTCCCCAATCTTTTTAGTCAAATTTTTGATCTTTGTGATTTTATTTTATGTAGCGTACATTTGATGTTAAGAGATCATGTTGTTTCAATGAAACTTCCACGAATACCTCAGACATGAAGTCTCTGTGTTAAATTCGTGCATGCCTTTAACATATTGGTGACTCCTTTGCGGTTGAAAACAAATTCAACTTGTGTATTTGTTGAATTTAAATTAGTTTACTGTCCCTTTGCATGATATTACTGCAACGACTCTAAATTTGAAAAGTCAGAGGGCATGTTTTATGCTTTTAGAGAAAATTCATCTAATAAGTTGCATGTAGAATTGTCACTTTCAAAGTCAGTTTAAGAAGAAAAACGAACTTGGAGGCCTGTGAAGGGACAAGGTAATTCTCATTCTTAGGATTTAGAAAAAAACACTAGTGGTGAACAAATTTTGGTGCAAGACATAGGGGAAGATCATAATTATGTACATAAGAAATTAACTACCACCAAATATCTCCTATTCAAACAACTAAATTTAAATGGGTTGCGATAGTATGTTACAAAATTTTACTGAGCATTACCATGTAAAATAATTATGATGGTAAATGCAAAAATGTTCCACCAATCAAATAAAACAAATCCTTTGGGAAACAAGAATATTTTATAAAATATGAAAAATGTCATAAGGGAGTATTTACTCATATGGATTTTTTATTATCTATATGATTGTTCTAAAGTTCCAAATCACACAAATAGTCCTACTTTTGTTTTTGGAAGCCCTGGTAAATTCCTCTCTTGAAATGGACCTTAGTCTTTTCTCTTTCCTTTATTTGAAGAACAAAGAGTGTTTTAGTCGTACCTTTCATTTAAAGACTATGTTGTCCTTAATAATCCCCATCAAGCCAATAAATCACTAGAATTGAAAGAAGAGTCAAGAGAAGATCCCTTTTATCATACTACTATCCGTTATACTATGCATTTAAATCAAACCCTTCATTTGATTCAATCCAATTCAGTTATAATGCACAATCAATATAGTGTCAATAATAGGTCAACTCACAATAATCTTAATCCTAATCAAAATGCCTTTGTGCATACTGTGAAAACTCCCCATCCTTGTTGGGAGAAAATAGATACAAGTAGATTGATTTTCATGAGTGTAGACACAAAACCACACACTTGGGTACATTTTTAGGTCATAATAGTATGCTGGCATTTACATGATTCCTAAGTAAGAAAACTAGTAATTGACAACTCTTTTTAGCCTTTTTCTTTGCCTTCTGCACTTTTATTTGCTTTATACACATCTGTTACTCCTACTGACATTTGACTGTTTTATTTTTCTATGGCTTTGGACACTAGCGCCCAGTTCAGACAGTAGCGCTAGACACTCTTGTCCCTTTCTATTTTTTTCCTATCCCATTGGGCCCCTTTTTTTTCTCAATTACTTTTTATTTCTATGGGCTAGCCTTTCACTTGTCAATTACGAAATTCAAACAAGGGAATCATATTAATACATATTTATGCTTTCAAAATCATGGACCAAGCACTAAACATTACATACTATCACCTAAGCTTGCATCAAAAGGCGCAAAGAGAACTTCAAAAGCATCCATTTTGCACTCACTCAAGAGAAAAGGGCTGCATTATTCTGCATACACAACATAGGAGGGGAATTCTATTCTATTCCATCCCACAATTTGTATCTAGAGCATTCTAGATCTAGCCCGCTATCTAGTGCAACTTGCACAAGGGAATCCTAGGGCATCATATCACACACATTCACACAAAACTACATGGAGTCTGAGATGTAGTATAATGTTCGGTCATAATTGCAGAAGTCCCGGAATAGGCTGGACCATGGTGCCTAGGATGGTACTAGGGCATGTAGGTTCCAAAGACCCTATCTGGGCGCCTGTGACTACGTAGAGGCTTAGAACCTGAAATTTTTGGTGTCATGCAAGTGTCACTAACGTTCACTGTTGATCACCTTTGTGTCACACTACTTATGCAGATGTCACATGTAACCTGTAAAACCCCAAAACACATCAAATCCTAAAAAAGAAAAGATGTGAATGGGGATTTGGATTGACCTCGATGTTCACTTGACTGAGTGAACTTATGACCGAGCGTCACACTACATTTCAGACTCCATGTAGTTCTCATGTGTGTGCATGCGTGTGTACAAGAATCGAGCCCTAGGAAGCTCTTGTGCAAAATGCACTTGATATCGAGCGATAACTAGATGTAGTAATGTAGATAAATGTGTGGATGAAACAAATAGAACTTCCCCTCCTATTCGTGTATGTAAATTTAGCAATCCCTCGTCCCTTGAACGAGTGCTAGATGGATGCTTTGATGCTCTTAGAATGCCTTTGGATGCAACCTTAGGTGATGATAGTAGATTCTTAGAGCTTGGTCCTTTAATTTGATGACATAACATTTTATTTACATGATTCCCTTGTTTGAATTTTGTAATTAACCACTAAAAGGTCAACCCATAAGAAAACAAGATGCCATACAACTAGGAAAGGCCCAAAAGAGGGACTCAAGATACAAAGAAGTCAAGGGCGTCCAGAGCGGACGGGGCACTTCCATCTAGACTTAGAAAATATGAATTATCTAAAGTCAAACTGGGTAGTGGCGTGTGTATGGCCAAGAAGGAAATAAAAAAGAAAACAAAGGGGCCAAAGATAGTGGTCAATTAGTAAATTTTTTGCTTATGAATCATATGAATGCAAATATGTGATTATGACCTAGAAATATGTTCAAGTGCGTGATTTAGTGTCTACATTTTCTCCCACTTTATGTTGTTGAGTGAATGCTCGATAACATAAAGTAGATAAGAGATGTGTACCTGATAACCATGTAGATCGATGAGGAAAGCATGCTGAGGAGACAAGTGAAAGCGCGAAGTGAATAGCATAAAGCGTGGAAGCTAAAGAAGAGGGAAGTGACTTTAGGGGTGAAATGTATGTGATGTATCATGTTGTACATGTTGTTGTCATTGTGTTTGATTAAATGTTTGCTTCTTGCTGCGTATTAAGAATAAAACCGCAAAAGAAGAGTGAAAAAGTAATCAAATATGTGTATATGAAAAATTCTGATCCAAATGTATGAAAAGTATGTGGTCCAACCATAGGAAACACAGACCAAAAATCTCCAAAAATCCTCCTTATCCCTCCACAACAAGCACCCCTTCTTATTTCTCCTCCCAGTCACCAAAATTCCTCCTTGGAAGTATTTTCAAACCTCTTGTGTTTCATTTCCAAGGATGGGGCATGGTGGGTTCAAACCATATGAACCACCTTCCCCACCTCAAACGATATGAGGGTATTAAAACATGAGAAACCAACATGGCTTGTCCATCAAGCTATGAGGTTTAAGAGGGAAATTCCCTCCCTCTTCCCCCACACAACTCCAAAATCCATCATGTCATATGATGGATGAAGAAAAAAATAATTTAAGGAAACAAAACATACATACCATGCGCTACATACAAAACACAATCACACACAACAACAATTTTCATCTAAAATCTACATACAATAACACCAAATAAGGATCAAGGATCCTACCTCTAAGATCTTTCCAATTATCTAAGATTTCCAATCCACTTCCAAACAAGAGCTCTAAGTCTCCAACTCCAAAATCACTCCCAGACAAAAGACAAGCAAAATGTCCTCTTCCTCCTACATGAGGAAGTATTTGAAAAAAAGGAAAAATTCCTCACAAATGAGGGGGTGACATGTGTCACCCCTCTCTTCCCTTCAACCAAGATTCCAAAAATTAAATAGAGACAAGATGAGAATGAGCTCATTGACCGTGTTCCACAATCCTCCAGATGACAAGAGAGTCAAGTTTGAAACTTGAGCAATTCATCCACCTCTTATTTTGAGCAACATCCTGGTGTGATCAATTTTGTCTTTATTCACATTCACATTCATAATTACACACAATTCTTCACATACTCTGAATACCTTTCCATGGTGAATTGTTCATACCTTGACTTGTCAGAATCCAGCTCCTGATATTTCTCCATTGAGAAGATGTTCTAAGAGTTGATATTGCAATTCACTTCATGGAGTTACGTTTTTCGTCTTTCTCACCATCTTGAACTGTTGCCATTCTGATTCGCTCACGATCATTCAATTCGAGAATGCTCCAACTTTAAGACTGGCCGATGAAGTATCACGGCCGTTGCTAACTGAGCGCTGACAGGGACAACTTGAATTATGTGGCCTTGCTTGATGATCCACACAACTGTAGTTGTTTTAAGATGACATGATTGTGAAGACATGACAAAAGCTTGATTTCTGGCTATTACTTCCAGACTTCAAAATTGAACAAATCGCCTTTGAAACTGCCCTGAGAAAAATAACAAATCTTGTTATGAGAAGCTCTCACTGGATGAGGGAGTCTATTAAGGTATTAAAGGTCTATGTGTCAGAGGGTATTTTCCTAAAATTAATTCTTCAATCAAATATTAAAGGTCAAAGATGACTCTTCTGAAACTGCTAGGAAAATGCAGATGTGAAACTGTGAAAATTGCGTTTGGTTTTAGCTTGGGAAAAATACTGAACGTCACCATGTGAATCTACAACTTGGTAAGGGAGAATATGAAGGTGGAGATAATTCAAATAACCAATAATTTTATCTTGAAGATCATCCGAGTTAAAAATATCAACTCTCAAAGTGAGTCCCCTTGACAGGCTGAAAACTGCGCATGCAACGAAATCAAACAAACTATGTTTTATTTGACTCCGTGAAAAATATCAAATGAGGTGTTGTGAATTTGAAATTTGGAAAAAAATAACACGAAGGTGGGGATAATTCAAATAAATAAACCGTTATTCTCGAAAATTTGTCAGGCACAAAATACAGATTCTCAAAGTAGGTCTTCTGACAAGCTGAAACTTTGTACACAACGAAATTCAAACGAACTGTGTTTTATTTGGGTTCGTGAAAAATATCAAATGAGGTGCTGTGCATTTGCAACTGAGTATAGAAGCACCTTAACATGAGTAAAATGGCAGGAAATGATTGGTTTCTCACGAAAATCATCCTACTTCGAGATATTAAGCTCCAAAGTTGACTACTTGGACAGATACAACCCATAGCGGCCTTTGTTCCACATCTATTGTTTTCTTCATCAATTTCTTTTTTTGCGCTAGTATATATCTTGTTTGATATTTTGTCAAACGGTTCACGTGAATTATTTTCACGCACAATCCTCCTCTTCTTACAATTGCGTGGCTTTGACTCCCTGGGAAATGTGTTGAACTCGTTGCTTTTTCTTTGTGAATGCATTGGAAATGCGTTTGGACTGCCTTCCTTTCCATGGACAGTTGTGAATGCGTTTTAATTCCTTTTCCTTGGCAACGTGGATTGGCTTAGAACCTACAAATGCATAGAAATCTATTACCTCTCATGTTGAAACGTGTTCTGGCCAATGCCTGGTATTTTCCTTTCATTTTTCTTAACAGTTCTGATTATCTTTGCTTTGCATGGATGTTTGCTCTGACAACTATGTGGGCTGTGATCATTCTTGACTGGTTTATTTTCTTCTCACACGTGGGTATTGGCCTTGGGCAATCTTCATTTGAATGCGTGGGCAGCTGCAATGTGTGGCTTTTGTTGTTTTTTTTTTAAATTTTATTTTGACAGCTGTGATCTTTGAATTTATGGGCTGCAAAAATAAATACGTGTGAGCAGTCTGATTTTTTAAATCCTCCTACTTCTTTTTTGGCTTTGGCTTGCTTCATTTGCTACATGCGTGGAAACTTGCTGCTTCCTTTTACTACATGTAGAGATGCAAACATGCTTGTTTTGGACTATTATTTGCTCCTTTCCCACTTGGCCTGCTTAATGCATGAATTTTTTTGATCTTTTGTCGTGGTGTGGAAATTATTCTTTGCTATGGATGCGTGGAAAACTTCCTCAACGTGGGCTGTGGTATCTCCTTAGATGGTCTTCTTTTCCTTCAACGTGAACAATTGCTATATTTTATATGGCATGCGTGGGATTCCCTGACCAATGCGTGGAAAAAAGTGTCTTTGGACTGTTTTGACCAATGGATGCGTGGATTTGCAAAAAGAAATGCATGAATGATTTCTCTTTACCATGCAAGAAATCTTCGCTTGGCTCTTGGACTATGGTGTGGGCAATAGTTCCTCCTTGCTCAATGTTTTTGAGGGATGTGATACAAGTATTTCTTGGAAGTTGAAAATAAAAATCTTGAAAGCTTTTTCACACGACTTTTTCCAATAGACTTTCACATAGGATTTGTTAAGTGGATTAAAAAAGTTTTCTCGTAACCGTTTATTTCTTTAGGTTGAAATAATCAATTTCCTTCTTCTTTGGGTAGTGGACATTAATTGCCAGGGAGTATGGGAAAAAAGATTAATCATTTGCCCGTGGCAATGGAAAAGCGGGCTAGAAATTCCCATCTATTTCTCCATGTGGGAAATTGGGAGATATTTTTCCATTTTTCCATTCAATCAGGGTGGCAATCAACAAGGAAATCTCCAACAAACATTAAAAAATGAAAATTTTGCCAGGAAAAGAAAAATTGGGAGTGGAGAGCCAACTTGACTTTCTCGACAATTGGAGGCAATATTTTAATTGCCCATGACAATGAGAAAAACTTGTCGATCAATTTTTAATGAATGTTAAATTAATATATATTTAATTAAAAATCCCCCAAAGTTAAAAAAATTAATTTTATTAAATAAAATGGTAAGAAATTAATCAAATATTAATTAATTAATTTAAACACAGTTTGTGACATGGCGGGAGGAGTTCTCACTCGAAATGGACGAAATTAAGACCAAAACAATCACGAGAATAAGACGATCACGACGAGGGTGATAAATCATGTTTTTATAATTTTCATGCTCACTAATTTTGCGAAGTCAAAATTAGTTGATAACAAACCCCCAACAGTCGAGTATGAACCATGAGACTAGAGTGCATCATAGGGTAATAGTTTGATATAAATGTATGCTAGAAAGATCGATCATGAAGCATAGATCATAGAATGTAGGATGGTGTGAGGCTCATGGAGTTAATGAGCTCTCAACAATCAAGTGTGAACCTTGTACAAGAGTGTGTCATAGGGTAGTATGATGTTTGAGAATAGAATGCTAGGATGATGTAGTATAGAGTGCAAAGTGTGAAATGTGTAGTGTGTTGGGTTCATGGATGTAATGAGCCCTCAATAGTGGAGTGCAAACCTTAGCAAAAGAGTGCATCATTATGTAATGTCGATATAAGGTGTGTATAAAGTTGTGCATGATAAAGAAAAGAAACTAGATGTGAAGAAACAAGCGTTAAAATAGAAGTGAAATAAACCTGATGATGTTAGACTGGGGGAAGAAGAGTAAGCATGATGCCCCCAAGTGTGTGTGAATGATGAAGCTAAATGATAAAAGTTAAGGGAAAGGGTCCTCCACTTGATGTCTGAGGAGATAAAGATGTGTGATCATTCTCTAAAGGTGGTGATAAATGAGACTGACGATGCACAAGAAATGGAAGTTGAGGTGGTGAAAACTTATAATATGGAGACCGCGAAGCTGAGGTGGACCTAGATGAAGGAGACCAATGAAATTTTGGAGACCATTGAGAGGAAGGAGACCATTGAGAGGAAAGAGACCGAGGAGGTGATGTGCACCTAGATGAAGGAGCCGTCCGAGTAGTGGACCTAGGTTGATGAGATAAACTAATGGACTGATGAAGATGAGTAGGACATGCACGAGTAGGAGAGATAGGAGCAGATGTTTCTTTAGATGTCAAAGGTCTAGGGGACCTAGATGATCTAACAAGTGCAATGGCCACCTCAAGAGGAGGATAAGGCCATGGTCTGCATGGTGGGACTGTTATGACGATGATCACTTGATTTTTATGAATGAATTTAAGACATACGTGATTCATGGAGATGATTGCTTGTGTGGAAATGATCCAAGAAGACCTAAGAGCATGTCACAATATTTGACACTAGGTGCCATGAGGAAAGGAACAAGCATGGTGAGAGGACTGCCTATAATTGGAATCTTGACATAACCATTAGATCCAAGAAATGGATATGAAATCTGTAACAACAAATAGTTTATAATGACAAGAAGTATGATAGAGCATGCACCTATGCAAAATGATGGATCAACCATGGTGTTATTGATAGAATAAGATCCAATAGAAGCATTGATGTGAAAGCGATTAGAAGAAAAATTAGCATGATAATCATGATCAGAAAATGCTATGAGAGGTGGAGATGAATAAGCATGAGAAACTAGAAAATTAAGAGGCCCCAAGGATGGAAGAGGCATTGTAGGATAAACATGATTAGCTAAAGATTCCACAGCTTGCTTCTCAGGATTAGGGATAGGATTATTAAATATTTTGAGATTTTTACTTTCATACACCGGTGTAGGTACCGAAGGCTCAGGAAGCTTAATTGCATTATTGTCAATGAGATCTTGAATAAGATGTATTAATTTGAAGCAGTGATCAGTATAATGTCCAACACATTGATGATAATCACATCTAAAATATTCATTTTAATTGTGACCTTTTGGAGGATATGGATTATTAAGTGGAGGAGGAAGCGTAATAAGATTTCTCTCAATAAGTTGCGGCAATAGAATATGTGGAGTGTAAGTCAATTCAGTAAATGTACACTTAGGGAGTTTCCATTAATGATTTTCAGGACTAGAGATGATGTTAACAATAACTTTTGCTTCAATAGGTTTAGTAGATGGCTTGAAGGGTGTTTTGCTTAGAACTCGAGTAGAAGATGATGAAGCTTGATCGTGATAATTTATTTTTCCCATAGTAAGAAGTTTGAAAGTGCAAAAGATGATCAAATGAAAGATAGGTCTCAAAGATGATGCTCTCTTGTAGTGGTGATAAGAGTTTGAAAAAATAAATCTTACAATTTAGTGTCCGTAAGAAAATTAGTTATCCTAGCTAGGCTATTTTTGTAACGTAAGATATAATATGATAGATGTTCATTAGATCGTTGTTTGATTTGTGTGAGTTGAGAGCATATGATATTTTTAAATTGATATTGATTAAAAAGTGAACAAGAAAAGCATAAACTAAATGCGTAAAATATGTTATCGAATGAATAGGTATGTCATAAAACCAACACATATCATAGTCTTGGAGACTTCAAGGAAAGATATTTGCTAATAGAGTGTGATCATCTGCATAATCTACACATGCCGAATGGAAATATTAAATATGATCTTGAGGATCACCGTGGCCATTGAAGATTGGGAGCTTAGGAGCTACACAATTTGGAGGGAGTGCATATGTGGAATGACAGGTGCGGAAGGAGTATGAAGGATGAAAGTGGAATCCAAAGATGGAGAGGCATGATAAGTAGCTTGATGAAGTTGGCAGATTTGAACTTGAAGGACTTGATAGAGAGAGGCTAGATCTTGAGTGCAAAAAGAGGAAACTTGCTATGTATGCCAAGTAAGAGGTAGAATGAAATGGTTAGTAGGAGTAGGAATGGAGAAATGGATAATTGAGGTAGGTGGAATGCTATAAGGCGGAGGTTGAGTAGAAATAAGGATAGAGGTGGTAGCAGAAGTAGTTCCATTTAGATCAAAAAAATTGGTGGCCTCCTTGTGAGCAACGGATAAGAGCAGACCTGTATTCACAAATCACGCACTTTATAAATTATTTAGTCTTGGTCCCATACTACTATTCATATGGTTTTTGAGTGATGAAAGTACTAATTAATCCCTGTCTTTTAGCCATTTTACTTTGCTTTCTATTGTCATTATCGACCTTTAACATATGCTTGCCCAATATGTTTTTGTCATTTTAGCCTTGACTGGGACACCCATGCTTGTACTGGGGAACTCGTACACACCCTGGTCCCATTCGGGGTGCCATGATCCTTTTCACACTTTCCTGCCACTTTTTGGGAACTTTCTAGTCGTCTGATCATTTCATATTTCTTGTAGTCGACCTTTTTGGGGTTAATTACAAAATTTGATCAAGAGAACCATATAAATATAAAGTTATGAGACCATAATGAGGGACCAAGCACTAGTCACTACTATCCTCACCTAAGGTTGCATTCATAAAAGACTCCATTTGTATCCATCTAGCTCTATCAAAAGACAAAAATATGTTTAATCTGCATCACATAAGCATAAGAGGGAAGTTTATTTTATTCCATCCATCATTCTATTATATTTTCTACACATAGTTATTGCTCGCTACTTTCACAAAGTGTGACTAACATGAGAGCACCTAGGGCATGATTACACACACTTGCACATAGAACTACATTGGGTCTGAGATGTAGTGTAATGTTTAGTTAGTAAGTCCACCATCGTAGCAGATGAGGTCAGTCTAACCCCTTCATATGGATCTTTATTTTTTGGGGTTTGATGCTTGTCTTGGGGTTTTGTAGGTCTTCTCTTCATCATTGATTATCATCGACATATCGCCGAGTACAACGAAGCTAGTGTGACAAGAAGTGAACACATGCAGTTAATTAACAACAATCTAAAGGGAGATTTCAGAGCTTTTCCACAAACTAGAGTGCCCGTACCACAGACTAGGGTGCCCACAGGCACCCTGATCCTCCCCTGGGTGCCTTAGTTCACTCAGATTTCCTAGATCTACAAGTTTTTGGACCTCAACATAGTCGTTTCCTCCTCTTGTTTCTCTAGTCAGCTCTACAACACAATCCAACAAGTTCGCCAAATCAGCTAAGCTCCTTCCAACCTTTCTTTGCATATTGGGGTTTTTATTTTCATTAGCCTTATTATTTGGATCACTTTTTATATTTATTTACCACTTTTATTTACTATTATTTATTGTTGTTCCTATTTATATTAACTATCTAAAATCCATATTTTAGTTAATATTTTTAGTGAACCTGAATTCAATCTTCATGCTTAGGATCCTCATTTTTCCTCTATCACGGGTCAAGTTTCTTTATCTGATTTACTTAAGAGATATCCCCATTCACAAGAGGCTTTGCAAAAATCCCTAGAAACCTTGTATCTTGAGGAAAATACGTCGTCAAATGAAATAAGTCCTATGTTTGATCATTTATCTGACGACCCTAGTCCTCGTGATCCTCCATTTAATCAACACATATTAGACTCAATTTAAGCTTTACATTATTTTTTTCAAGACATTTTATAACTATGGATTCCACGACTACATCTCTCAAATATGAAATTCAACAAATTAAGGATGCTTTTGAAGCACATGTTTTTTCTCCTCCTCCATTGCATTTTCAATCTATGTCTACTGCATGTCATATAGTTGAACCTCAAGTCATGCCATTTCCTAAGTCTCTCATATTTGAGCATAATAATAAGCCATATGACATACTTACTAAACTCCTTCGTTAATTGATCACTTTTCTGCCTACTCATTTCCATCGTCATCATCTTGCAAAATATCAAGGTCACCCACATTGTAATTATTATTGAATCAATAGACATAATGAAAATGATTGCCACACTTTACAATGAAGAATCAAACATCTTGAGTGTCATGGCTTTATCTCATTCACTGTAAATATTTCCGTTGCATGCCCATCTACAAATGCTCCATCTCAGTGGGTTCCTAAATTTGACTTGTCTATATCTAATGAACACCATGCTATCACTTCTAATGGTCATTCTACAAAAAATCAAGAACCTCCTAAGTAACCGCCTCTCAAAATCAATATCGCACCTCTTCCTCTCATGACATTTCAAACAATGCCAAGTCAAAGTACGCAACCACCTCACAAAATCAATCAACCTTCTTCTCCTATCAAGTCTTCAATAGTGTCGTCAATACTGCCAAAGCTACCAACATTCAAGATACCTCCCCATCCTACACGACTTCAAAAACCAATAGTTTTTGTTAAAGAAACTACCCCTTATACTGCTGGTCAAGACACATTATAAATTCCACCATTACATGGTCCTATTGTTACTCTTTCTCACCATGCTTCAACCGTTTCATGCAAACTTGGTCTTTGGTAGGTGACTCTTATCACCCTACCTTCCTGATGACACACTCTTGTGCTTCGGTTCACACTGGATTGTTGAGGGATACATACTACACATGAACCCCACACACTGCACAGTAGCCACTACACGTTAGGAACCAAATATCATCTCATACCATCTATACATTACACACTACATTATAGGATATAGGCATTGCACGTCTTCATACATGTTACATTTAACACCCTACATATTTTTTTACATACATCATACACATACTATTTATGAATCACACACTACAATTTCACTGTTACATGTTGCACATCCTTCACACATTCTCATCTTACATTATACATATTTCATACTACATCTTCCATCGTACACCTTCTATGCTATGCATCTTATGGAATTTACACATGATACATTACATATTATGCTATCACACACATTACACATTTTGCATCTTACATCCCCAACTTACCTTACATCATTAGTCTTTCCATATTGGCACATCTATACATCATACATACTCTACACATGTGTCACACTAATATTTTCATTGCACCTAGAATTACACATTACTCAACCCACATACTACATACTATATAGCATACATCTTGCTTTACATTCTACGTATCACATATTTATGCATATTACACATCATACATCATACTAGTATTCATCACACATGTGTCACACTTGCATCTAGCCTTACATACTATTCATCATGGCTACTACTGTTAGTCTCCATACACATCTTATATTACATCTCATACATCGTACAATACACATCCTACGCATCCTATGGTCATCTATTATCACATACATTACATCATCTTCTACGTGCTGCACTCACTACCCTATGACACACTCTAGTCCCACAGTCCATACTGGACTGTTGAGGGTTTACAAATCAAATGGAACTTTTCATACTTACACATTCATCACTTGACATTCTATCATGCAACATTACTATGTTAGTGACATACGCTTTGGGCTAAATGGTCACCTATTCCTTCTACCATCTTAGTGGTATACACTTTAGGCTACATAATCACTCCTTTTACTTACATTATCATCACTTATTGTAATCATCATATAGTGATATACACTTAGGGCTAAATCATCACTCATTCTATCATTTTTTTTGTGATATACGCTTTGACTATAAGGTTCATGAACATTTCATTTATAGGTCCCATCTCATCAACACACACATAAACATGCATCACAATGCATTAGAAACAACACATTATTTGACCATTTCTTGATGACGCACTCTCGTTTACGGTTCATTCTTGACTGTTGAGGGGGAAAACCAAATGAACCTCAATGCATAAATTTTCATTCACTCGGGGGGCACGCGACTCCTATCATCTATCTTACATTCCATTCCATCCATCTACAACATATTGCATATCTTGGTTTCTTTTACTCTTGCTTGCATTTTCTTGTATATGGTCACCTTATTACACATGCTACTTAAATATATTGTATGCCATTTAGCTATACCATACACACATGTGTATTCACGCCTTTCACTTAGTTGTGATCATAGATACACGTCTCTTACACACAGTATGTATTCTTTCCTTCTACCCATCCTACATTTGTCTCTTACAGGTGCTATTGTTTCATATTGTACTTAGAACTTTACATTACTTAGTTATACATGCTTTTTACATGCTGGTTATCTTTCTAACATGTTAACGGGTGCTTCAAGTGCAACATTACTAGCTTCTATGACTGTCTGTTATTTGTACTTGCTTATTTTGTTTGCTATTTTATGTGGGCCTTGCCCTATGTTTGGTGTGCACACTTGTTTGTTGTATGCAACCATGATGGATTTACGTGTCTCGCGACATTGTGAGTGATGTCCCATGTTTGTAGCCCATTTTAGGTGGATTACTTTGTCTTCTTACATGTTACTATATTGCTTGGTATCTTACACATTGGTTGCATAGCTTACACATTAATTTCTACATGCATGCTTGTTCGTACTAACACCTGTCTTTGGATAGCCTCTTGTTTATGTGTGTCTTGGTTTCTACCAAGCGCTTTCCTTTCCCCTTGTAAGGAAAAGTTATAGAGTTGATGTGGTTGGTCCTCTTTTGGGGCTGTAATCTCCTATCGGCGATGTCACATGCGCCCCCAAAGAGGGGGGCATCATTTGGAATTTTACATACTACACAAATATCTATATCGATATAAATAATTCAGTTTCCACCTTGGGGATTGTGGGTACACTTTAGTTCAGTATTTTCCCTTGGCATTGTGGGATTATACATCGAGTGGGTTCAAACCAGTCTATGAACCCCGTACATAATGGGTTTTATAGGACATGATGTCCTTAGAATTTCTAGGAAGAAGTTAGAGGCTTGGAGGTTACAGTGGGTATGCCTCCCTATACTACTTCAGCCAGTGGCATCGGATCACCCAAAAAACAAATAGTACAGAGATCTCTTCACATATGATTCAGGGAAGTAGCTAAAGGTTGGAGGATACAATGGAATTCCTCCATATAATTCTTCGGCCTATGGTATCAAATCAACCAAAAAACCCAAGACATGATATCCTCTTTTTACATTATTTCTTTCGACATGGATCAGGTGCACATGTTTCATTTTTCATTTGTATATTTCACATTTACATGCTTTTACATATATATACATGCATCTTTTACATGCGTTTAACACATATATACATGCGTATTTGACTGCTTGATCATTTTCTCTTTGTAGGTCCGTCCATATGAGAAACAAGTAGTCAACAACAATAACAACTACACTATACTAATCATACAGGTACATCACACACATTAACAACTACACACACGTTTCCTCCCTAGGTTCACTCTCATAATTTTTTGTGTTTTTTCATCTTTAGTTTCTACGCTTCATCATCTTTTTGTCATTCCACACTTTTTCTAGTCCTTTGGTGAATTTTCTATTATAATCTTCATGGACATTAGGTACACATCTCTATCTACTTTATGTTACCGAGATTTCTACTCACCAACATAAAGTGGGGGAAAATGTAGTCACAAAATCATGCACTTTAGACATTATTTAGTTCTGGTCTCATACTAATATTCATATGGTTTTTGAGTGAAGAAAGTACTAATTAACCCCTATGTTTTGGCCATTTTACTTTGCTTTCTATCAACATTTCTGACCTTCAACACATGTTTTCCTAGTATGTTTTCATCATTTTCTATCATTTTAGCCTTAATTGGGGTGCCCATTCTTGTATTGGGGTGCACACATGCACCTTGGTCCTAGTCGGGGTGCCCTGATCCTTTTCACACTTTCCCGCCACTTTTTGGGAACTTTCTATTCATTTGAGCATTTCATATTTCTTATGGTCAACCTTTTTGAGGTTAATTACAAAATTTGATCAAGAGAACCATATAAATATAAAGTTATGATACCATAATGAGGGACCAAAAACTAGTCACTACTATCATCACCTAGGGTTTCATCCATCAAAGGCTCCATTTGTATCTATCTAGCTCCATCACAAGGCATAATGATGGTTCATTTGCATCACACAAGCATAGAAGGGAAGTTTGTTTTATTCCATCCACCATTCTATTACATTTTCTACATGTAGTTATTGATCTCTACTTTCACAAAGTGCGACTGACACGAGAGAACCTAAGGTATGATTGCACACACTTGCACATAGAACTACATCGGGTTTGAGATGTAGTGCAAGACTCAATTAGTAAGTTCACCATTGTTGCAGCCGATGTCAGTCCGACCCCTTCATATGAATCTTTATTTTTTGGGGTTTGATTATTGTCTTGTGGTTTTGTAGGTCTCGTCTTCATAATTGATTATAAAAAACATACAGTTGAATACAAAAAGCTAGTGCGACAAGAAGAGAACATATGCATTCAATTAGCGACACCCCAAATGGGGTTTTAGAGATTTTTCACATACCAGAGTGTCCGTACCAAAAACTAGGGCGCCCATAGGTGCCCTAATCCTCCCCCAACTTCCCTAATCCACTCATATTGCTTGGATTTACAAGTTTCTGGACCTCAGAATAGTCGTTTCCTCATGTTTCTCTAGTCATCTTTACGACACAGTATAACAAGTTCACTGAATCGGCTAAGATCCTTCCAACCCTTCTTTGCATATTAGGGTTTTTATTTTCAATAGCCTAATTGCTTGGGTCACTTTCTATATTTATTTACCGCATTTATATACTTTTATTTAATACTATTCCTAGTTAGATAAACTATCAAAAATCCACATTTTAGTTAATCAAGATCTAGATCCCACAGATGCTCAACAATATGCTCATTGAGGTCTCAAAGATGGGCTTTAGTAAAGGGGCCATAATATTGAGCCATTATAAAATGATTGGAAATATGCCTAGAAGTAATGCTGGGTCCAAAATGATGGGGTTAACAAATGATTTAACAAATATTGGAAATCATTTGTAAAACCCTAGAGGCTATTTCAACATTGCAAGCAATAATGTAGCAATAAAGCACATATATGACACAAGCAATAAGAAAATTAAACTTGAAACCCTAGGTACAAGAGAGGGAATAGAAGACTTAGATGATTCATAATAAATTCCAAGAGTGTACGAAGATGGAAGACTACTGGAACAAGAATCTATATTGATGCAATCGAACCCAAAAAATTATAGAAGTCCTGGAATAGGTTGGACCAGGGTGGCTATGTTAGTACTGGGGTGCCTGTGATTGCGTAGAGGTTCAAAATCTAAATTTTTTGGTGTTGTGTAAGTATCGCTAACCTTCAATGTTAATCACCTATGTTTCACACTATATTTGCAGATGTCACTTAGAAAAACAAATGGTTTCCTATAAAACCCCAAAACACATTTAATCCTAAAAAATAAAAGATGTAAATAGGGATTTAGACTAACCCCGATGGTCACTGGACCGAGTGAATTTATGACCAAGTGTTTGACTACATTTTAGACTCCATTTAGTTCTCATGTGTGTAAGAATCATGGCCTAGTAAGCTCTTGAACAAGATGTGATTAATAGCAACAAATAGCTAGATGTAGTAATGTAGATAGATGTTTGGATGAAACAAAAGGAAATTTTCCTCCCATGTGTATATGCATATTTATTAGTACCTTGTCCATTGAATAAGTTCTAGGTGGATGCTTTGATGCTCTTAGAATGTTGTTGGATACAACCTTAGGTGATGGTGGTAGATGCTTAGAGCTCGGTCCTTTAATTTGATCACATAACATTGTATTTATATGATTCCCTTATTTGAATTTCATAATTAACCACTAAAAGAATGACCCATAAGAAAACAAGATGCCGAATAACTAGAAAAGGCACAAAAGAGGGGATCAAGATATAAAGAGGTCGAGGGAACCCAAAGGGGATGGGGGTGCCTAGGTGCTGGTGTCCTGGCTAGGCGCTGGTGTTTAGACTTAGAAAATATGAAGTATTGAGATTCATACTGGGAAGTGGGGTGTGTAATTCCAAGAAGGAAACTAGAAAGAAAGTAAAGAGGCTAAAGAAAATGGTCAATTTGTACTTTTCTCTCTTATGAATCATATTAATGCAAGTATGTGATTATGACATAAAAATGTCCCCAATTGCATGATTTAGTGTGTATAACATGTCACACAGAATCAAATTTTGAAGAAAATATTCAAAAGACTTAAGGATGTAGGTATTGAACCCAAGGTTGAACTAATATTGCAAGGGATTGAAGTGCAAGACATGGATGATGAAATACTAGTGACAACCTTGAAGAAATGAAGGTCAAATTTCAACCCATTTAGGTTAGTTTACAGATCACCATCACAATCAAAATATACACTTGTAGGTTAGGGATTTAGATGCACAAGGTATTTAATAACAAAGAAGGAGATAGTGTAAAAATATTCCCCACAACAAACTAAAAGGAAAGATAGAAAAGAATGAGCCAAAAAGAGGAAGAAAATAAAACCACTAAAAATGGTAAAAGAGACAATTTCAAAAGCTACCACACAAAAAATTGTGAGTACACCTTTTCCTTATTCATCTCCATAGGAGATAAGCAATCCTATAAAGCATGACACACAAGAGGAAACTTTTATGCAAGTAATTCAAGAAAAACCATGCACCACAAATTTGATTGTGTAGCCACTTCCAAAGAAGAGTGTAGCATTGATACAATATAACAATGTTGGAAAATAAGAACAAATTGAAGAACAACATAGAAAACATGCAGAATATTCCAAAGAAGATGCAAAAACACCATAAGAGGGAGAGAAAAAGTGAAAATATAAGGAGGATGAAAAAAAGAAAATTTGCACAATATAAATTCGTGAAGGAAAAAGAGATCCACGAAGAAGAATAGAGAAGGAAAAAAAGGAAACACAGAAAGAAGAAGCACACATTAACGCCAAGGAAGAGAAAAATGAGAAAGTAAAATAGCAGGAGGATACCAAGAAGAAAGAGGAGGAAGATAAGAATAAAGAGGAAGAATAAAAGTATAAGGAGGAAGATAATAATAAGAAATAAGAAGAAACAATAAGAATAAAATTAGAAAAGGTGATAAAGGATAATGAGTAAGAGAAAAAGGCCAACAATACACATAACACTGCGGAAGTAATCACATTAGTGGAGGCAGAAGCCTAAATTATCATTGTGCAGGGAATATAGAAATCTAGCTCGTAGAGGAAAATAAGACACAAGAAAAAATTGAAGGAGATTATGCAACCAAATAGTGCACAACTACTTCAACTAAGTACCACAAAAGGTGAAACCTTAAGTGTAAACTAGTAATTAATGGAAGAAACTTAGGAAGGGGACATGAAATTTTTTTGTGTGTCACAATCAACTGTGTAAACATGGAAATTCAAATTGATTATCCCCTTATCACACATTTATATTGTAGTCCCTGAGATCACCCATAAGAGTGTGTGAGATACCACTTCGCAAGTATTAGAGAGAATTATCAAAGTAGATTTGTAGAAGTTTTTGCAAACAAAAATTGAAGGCATGCATATATTATAAGAGAATACTGGAGTAGCTACACTTCAAATGGCATGGAAAAAATCAACATTAGAGACAACCATACACAATCTCAAAGACCAAATTGAAAACAATCATCCAAAACTTGTCACTAATACCATAGCTAAGCACACAATGAAAAAACAAGTACAATTAACTACCCTCGTAGGTAAACTAGTGGATAATTTGAAAGAGAATAAGATTGCGAAGAATATAAAAGTGTATATATTTATGCAAGATATCTCCTTTTACTTGAATATAGTTGCAAGAGAGTGAGGCATAAGTAAAGAAACTCACTTTTAAACTTTTAGATTAAAACACTTAGTTGCAAAACACAATGGTTAACGATAAAATATATATAGATAATGCAACCTAAAGTTCTAAGTGAATATGATGATCAAGAGATGGATAAATCATTACAAATATCCCTACATACTTGATATGATGTTAGTGACAAAATTTGAGATCGGGAGGGAAACACACAACACAACACATTTATTGGAGTTAAAAATAAAAGAATGTGGAACCAAATGGAAATGTTGTAAGAATACATATAGAATGCCATCACTCTCCATGTGAAAGTTGAAAAAAATGACAAAGGCGATTCTTTGTTTAAAAATCATTAACACAGTTATATATTTTCTCGAGAAAAGTGAATGAGGAAGTCAAATACGAGAATTTATAAAAGGGATAGCTAGAAACATTCCTCCCCACTACAAATAATATGAATAATACCCCCATGGCATGTCATAACACTTATTATACTGCAAAAAATAAAAGTATGTGAGATAATGCTACTTCCACGTTTCTTTCCACATAGTTAGATAAGACAACCTAAGCAACAACCATAAGAAAAAGGAGCAACACGATTTTGTGACAAGAAATAAAAATTTCTTTGAGCTATAAGTGCATAGTTTTGATTCGTATTTATAAGCAAGTCCACATATATTGAAAACCTATAAGGGCGAGCTATGAGGGAGTTTCCACAGTTTCAAATCCCAAAAGGGAGGTTTGTTGGCAATAATACTTAATTGAAAACATAAAAGAGTGGTTAAATAGTGTGTAGAGGAAGAAATCTGGTAAATGATATCCTTTGTGGTGTATGTGGGTAGAGTATCACATTGTGTAGTGCAATAAATATTTAGCACAATTTAGAAATAAAATCACAAACAAATTTATAGTTCATTGAAGAACATATTTTCTCAAGACAAAACAACTATTTATGTCTAGGAAAGTGTTGGGAATGTAAAAAGGTTTAGGAAGATGACATATACATATACATATATATATATACACACACACACACACACACATATACACACACACACATATAATTCAGATAAAAAATATAGAAGATGCAATGCTCTCTTAGATAGAGAACTCAAAGATCCTCTTTTTATACGAGAAGAAGAAGAAAAGAATGGTAACTCAACTATCACCTCATGATGTATAAAACAATGTACATATAATGCGCAGAAGGATGATCCTTGATCATAATAGAAATATATCTTAATTCCTTCCATCATGAAGCATATCTACATTATAATCAATATTAATTCTTCCTCATTACTTTTATACGCTTTCCTCTTCATTGTATCTTCCTTCTATGAATGATGTCCTTTCAATAGTTATTGCAGAAATGTGAATTAAGTCCTAGTAAATTTTGTAATTATTGTTTAATAAAATTAATATGAATTAATCTAGATTAAAATATATTGCAATTCATTTGAAGTAGAAGACCGCTCCCTCAATTTCAACATTAACTATAAAGTCTAACGTCAAATTATAACTAGCAATCGTATGTGGAGTGTACGATGGAAACACCGAAGGGGATGGGGAAAAGATTTGAAAATTGAGGTAGGGAAAAAAGGGAGAGGATGAGGGGTGATTAAAAATGGGTTTGAGGGAAGGGGAGGGTATTGTGGTTCACTATATCATCTATATATTGAACGCATAATTCATGTGAGTTGTAATTACATTTAAAGGGGACGAACCAAAAAATGGGGAAAATCCAAAATATTTAGAAGTAAAAATAATTTATGAAGGAAATCCAATCAAATCTACAAGAACAAAACATCAACATTTTCATCACAATTTATTAGAGTTGTGCCAAATCCTATCCAAAATAATGTTAAAAGTCTTCACATTAGTGTGAACAATGCGTGGGTTATAGTCATGATGAAGATATGCTAATCCTTCTGTAGCACCATGAGAAATATTTAGCCGAGTGTCCCAGTCTAGTTCAATGTTCTTTGATGATCCTATACAAAAAAAAAAGTAAAAAAAAACACTTGTTAGATTCTCCAACAATCCATTTTAATTAGAAGTTTAGAGATTGATTGGATTCTTCTATTTGAAAATATGAATGTACAATGTACAGATCCATTTTTCTGAATAACATAATCATATTACACATCATGTAGGATGTCCCATAGACTTCCATAAAACAACAGGTTTCCATATGGAGAAAGTGAATATCCATGCAGACTCACAAGATTCTGATGCTTGATGCTTCCAATTGTTTCCCTGCTTAGTTTCAAATGAGCGTAAGCTTGTGGGTAATGACTGTACAATCTCTTTGTAGCATATCCAAGAAAATGTCATTGCTCAACTAAACCAATTAATGCAACATTATTTTGTATATTAATTAAAGTAAAGTTGGAAGACACATATATTTATACTTGGAGAAAATCATCTCTGACATAGGTAAATTTTTTTCACTTAGATACTGATTGTAACACTTGTAAGAGGCATTCTTGTTTCCAAATATTTCACTATTAACTTCTCACATGCCCCCAATTTGGATTCCATATATTGAACATGGCTCACCAAGGTCGCATCCAGATTGTATAGACCTACTCACCAATTCACACTCAGGTCAACATTTGAATTGAAGTATTAAGTAGGAACTCATCAATGAAAAAAAATCCATAATACAATGCTAAAGAAGGCATGACATGGTGCATTTGAACAAAACTAGGAAATGCACTTGGCAATGCCAAATTTTGACAAATGTGCTTCAAAATATCATCCAAAAGAATGTTAGAAATCTTCACATCCTTGTGAACAATGCGTGGGTTACAGTCATGATGAAGATATGTTAATCCTTCTGCAACACCATGAGCAATATTTATCCAAGTGTCCCAATCTAGCTTAATCTTATTTAATAACCCTATAAAAAACTCTGACAACTTCAGACATAGTGGGTCGATCAGAGGGCCATTTTTTGGTGCAAAGAAAGGCCAACTGGAATTTTTTTCTTACAATCCCAAGATCCCCGAATTTGTGTTCACATGCCAATGTCAAAGAAAACTCCACCATAGTTGATTGCTCCATACTCCAGACAACAAACCTTAAAAATACTTAAACAGTGTAAGCTCCAAAATAAATTAACAAACAAAAATCTTTCCAATTGAATCAAATTTTAGTTATTATCCACTATAAAGAACATGAACTTGTGAGATCTCACAAACAAATGCCCATCAAAAGTGTTGTTTGTGCTCCTTGTAACATCTCCATGCTTATCATCTGTATATTCATCGAAATACCTCGCGTTAATTATTACTAGGGGTCAGTTGGTGCTTGATGTAGAAAATCCTTTGATTTTGCAAATAATAAACACACACCTCGATATATAGAGGATTAAAGGCAACAAAAGATAAAAAAGATAACTAAATTTAAATCTCCTTGTTGTGAAAAACACACACAAACCTCTTTTTTAGTTATCAAAAAAATGAAATTACATCGACAATCCTTCAATATTATCTATCATGTCCCACCACATGTGTTAGTTTTCTCATCCTTGTAAAAGGAAACCAGAAAATAAACTCCTAACTGAACTTACCAATTCTAAAAATAGCTCTGTAAGATGAACTGTTTCCATAACTCCAAAAGAACAGGGCAGTAAGGAAAATTGCATTAATTAATAAACAAGCTCCTAAATTAACTCTTAAACGGTGACTCTTTAATAGACTCCTAATTAGCACCTACTACTAACAACTGTTAGTAATAGGTTACATCAATGCCTTTTTCCAAAGTTATGATAGAAGGATTAAGCATCTAGATTCTTCAACACTTTTTAACATTTGTTGGTATTGATTTAAGGAATAATTGATCTTCTTTAGCTTGATACTAAGGGCCAATGGGGTTTTTTCAAAAATTGGAGTTATACTGTAGCTTTTTAAAATTTAAAAAGCAAGTTTTTCAATTGATATAACATTATTTTCAAGCTGATTATAGTAGAAGAAAGAAAAATATTCACATTAAATAACAATACCATGCAAAACATGAAAATTCAAAAAGTGACAAAAATTGGATGTAGAATATCTCCACAATGCCAACATGACATTGTGATTTGTATACAATGTCATATGGAGTGGATAAGTTTGACTTATTTTAGCATAGACTACATGGCCATGACGGTGAACAACATATTCAAAATCTTGAATACCTTTTGATTAAACCATCATCAAACTGTTGATAACCATGTTTAAAAACATTAAATACTTGGGCGTAAACAAATTTCTTGCTTTCTAATTTTCTCCATTCTATTTTCCAACTGCTTGTTTTCAGACTGCAAGAAAAGGCTCATAAGAGTTGAAAAATGTTTTATGCACTCTTTGTACCATTTCTTCTCCATGGATAGGATCAAACTTACATCTGTAGAAGCTACAATCAAAATCAAAACCCAACGTTTAAGTCAAACCTTAAGATTACATACACAACTTAGCATATTAGCAAATGGGTGACAAACATTATAAAATTGATCACTAGGTTGATGAGAAAACAAAAACAAATAAGGTAACATATTAAATTGTCTTACATGCCATCATAACCAACAATCTTAATAGTGTTATGCCAGCCAAATCCAACAAGAGACCTTGGTAGTGTAAGATATTTATTTTCCTTGTATTTTTTTATTTACTTGGAGCTTTCCTACACTCATGGGATATGATTGCTTAGTTGTAGCAGTCAAGTTGAGTTAGCTTACTAGTTTTGTTGAGTTAGCCTACTAGTTGTGTGGAATCAACTATACTTCTAGTATCAATTAGTGAGAGTTATTCCCCAATGATCTAGGAGGAGGTTGCACACTCATCACTTATATGTACATGACTTGTATCAATCTATCTCATGGAATATGGAGAATATGGAGCATTATTCGTATTGAGTTGGAGCTATTTTTGTGTTATTGTAATTATCTCTCTTATTTTCATAATTTGCAGTCTCGTATGCTTGCATTGTTTTGTCTTGAAACAATTCACATCTCGCATCATTCACCTGTGTAATCTTCGAACTAGTAGATCTATGGCACTTCTCCGATATAGTATCAGAGCGAAGATGGTATTGAGATTGTCTGGTTATTATTATCCAAGTTTATTTTATCTGAGATTATTATTTGCAATAGTTTTGTTCCTAGTTTGGATCTAGTATTTTCTTGTTTGTTTTTCATGGTTTCTAGTGGCCTACATCTGGATTTAGATCTGATTTTTTTTTTAATAGACCAAATATCTTGCAGACCTATGCATATACAACTGATACAAGGGTGTTTCAGACTTGTGGCATGTAGATACAAATTTGTGAGGGTATTTTTCATATTTGAGGGGTGTTTTCATCTCTGTGAGGGGCGTTTTAGGTCTTTAGCATGGCTGGAAATGCATTTGCAGACTTGTAATGGGCGTTTTTTGGATGCACAAGGGATCTAAAAATGTTTTTTTGCAAGGTTAAGACATTTTTGGCTTGATAAGGGCATTTTTTGCTGATTGAAGGGAGTTTCAGTCTATTTGTAGGCATTTGAAGGTTGCTCGACATTTTAAAAAACTCCTATAAGGTGTTACACAGTCCAACAAAGTCTTTATTGGGTGTTTTTGGATGGATCTACAATTTTTTTGGCTCCAAACTATTTTTTATCTTTAAAAAACCTCCAAAAAAATCTGCATTACCTTGGGTTTACCTTAATGGGCCTCCAAATAAGCTTTGGCATGGTCATTTGTAGTGGCGGATCTATACAGATGAGCACAACAACATTTAGGTTTTTCAAACCCTAAATCCATCTCTTTCAACACATTCCTTCTTGGTGGGCCCAAGTGCAAGTGACAAAAGGGTAGTATTAATCCTTATTTGCATTATCTTCCAAAGTTTTATGATTTTAGCATTCAAAAACTATCATTTTATGCCTTTTGAATGCAAGTCATTTTTGAAAAAAATTGCATTAATGGAGAATTAAATGGTTTTTAAAACTTGTATCTTCGTCTGACGAAGACGAAGGGTGAGGCCCGAGTTAGTAGGAGGCCAAATCCCTCTCAAAAATTAAACCATTGTGTTCTTCATTCCATCTCGGTTCCAACGAGTATACACATGACTCCCCTTTCCTCTCATTTCTGGCATTTTTTAATCAGTTTGCAAAATTTTAATTAAATAAGCCATTATTTACGGGAAATTGTATTTGCTATAACTGTTGATCGGTAGCTCAGATTTGAGCACTGTTATGGTTAAAAGTGCATGTTTTATTGTGCTCTACATGACAGACTTATTTATTTTTGTAAACACACTACTTTATTAAGTGCCACATTTTGGGGGGTTCTAGGAAAACTCACTAGGGACTTGTGATTTTCGCACTAAGCTATAAAGTGTCATCTGGGATAACTTTGGGGGTTTAAGTACATTATGGAGTTTCAATTTCACCCATTCTCTTATTATGCTAGACTCTGGGATGCTTTCTGTCTTGGAAGGAAAGGAAATTGTATCAATCATTGCACTATGCACGATTTGCTTCCCTACCTCCATGGTCTTGTTTGATGAGCCTCTACATAAGTATGAGTGGTTTAACCACAATGACGAGGTCTATGGAATTCTTGGTCTTATTGTTAGGAGGGATACATTGTGTTTTTTCGAGCACACTAAGTTCCCTTTCACTACCTAGACCATTATCTAATAGCTATATGATGACCTTGTTTCACCATCTGAGAGCGACGCTTTCCTGGACCACTCTAGTGTCTCCATAGATTCTTCCCCTTCTCACATTCCTTTTCATTTTTGAGTGTTCCTCTGCACCTGTTTCCTACTCATGAGTCCCATGTTGACCATTCACCATAGGATCTTTCTATTGAGCACACTCCCTATTCTTGCCTCCATATAGCTCATTGTCACCCATGTTCATGCTTCCATTCACTCTCCGTAGTAGTGTTTCTATTGGAGAACCTTCCTATGAGATAGATGTGACCATTACCTCTTCTTCTCCATTGCATCTTGATTTCTCAGTTGATGAAACTCCACATACACAAGTTGCTACCTTTGAGTACAGTGTTGTTTTCATCTTGGACTTCCAGTAGCTCTTTATAGTAGTCTTCTCCTCCTACTTCATGTTGTGATGTTAATACATTGTTGTCAGACATTACTCTCATTGAGAAACCCCATTAGGATGAGTATCTTCCTGACTTGAGTTGTCTATTTGTAGATTCCACTTGTGTTTCATTATAGAAATATGCTCTGATTGATCCATCACACATTTTAGAGGACTCATTCATCTCTCATTGGGAGTGCCCACCTTGGGAAAATTTTCACTTCCATTATTGCAGAGATGTTTCATGATCCAACTATTCTTATGGATACCTTTATGAGGGTTATTTGGCCCCCACCATCTTCTCTCTCAAACATGTATACTGTAGTGGCATTACCATTGTCTTTTTGTGTACACATTTGCCAAACCCATGCCACCTTTCAGTTATAAACTAGATGTAGAGATCAGAGTATTGTACGCTTCTTCTTCCTTTGTGGAGTGGGCCCAAATTTCAATATTATTTTTTTGTGCTTCCCAAGGGCAAGAACATTGTTCGGTGTAGGCGGATTCTCTTCAGTCTTTTTACAGAGGACCACATCATTGACACTCTTCTTAGGGGACCTTCTTGTCCTCACTTCTTTCTCTCTCTACTCTGGGGGATGATCATTGTACGTGGGTACCTCATCAGGCTGAGTTACCGGGACCCACTTCTTCTCCTCCAATTTTCTTGAGTGATTTTTTGTAATCTCTTTTAGGGGGGAAGTTTTTTCCCAATGGGTTTTCTCCTTTTCTTCACTTTATGAGAGTTTTTCATTTGTACATGAGTATTTCATCAGACCTTATTGTCGGGACTCACTTTCCTTTTTCACTGCCCATCTAAGTTGTGCTTATGGGGGGGGTGTTAGTGTATGATATTTATTTTCCTTATATTTTCTTATTTACTTGGAGCTTTCCTACAATCATGGATATGCTTGCTTAGTTGCTTAGTTGTGTTAGTTAGCTTACTAGTTGAGTTGAGCTTATCCTACCAGTTTTGTTGAGTTAGCCTACTAGTTGCGTGGAGTCAACTCTACTTCTAGTATTAGTTAGTGAGAGTTATTCCCCACTAATCTAGGAGGAGGTTGCACATTCACCTCCTATATGTACATGAATTACATCTAGTCTATCCTCATGTAATATGGAGAACACGGAGCATTATTCGTATTGAGTTGGAGCCATTTGTGTGTTATCGCAATTATCTCTCTTATTTTTATAAATTGTAGTCTTGTACGCTTACATTATTTTGTCTTGGAACAATTCACGTCTTGCATCATTCACATGTGTAATCTTTGAACCGGTAGATCTGTGGTGCTTCTCTGATATACCTCACATTTCCAAAGAAATGAAATTGATTAAATGACCTCTTTGAGATAAAAAATACTTTGGAACAACCCCTGCATAATCAAATAAATCATGTTAGAACTAGACATAGTCCTAATATACCTAAGTTGCTTTTAATGTTTTATAATGCATGTGTAGGTGGTATGATTTAAAAAACTCAGTATAAGATGTAAGTAATTTATAAAGTAAACATAAAAACAATTCTCTAATGGATTTTCACATAGGAATCTCCAATACCAAATTGGTGTACGCGACCTTAAAACTACCTCTACCTTTCCCTCTCAAATTTGGGTACTTACCTTTCATAAAAGGAAATGAAAATCTTGTTTTTTTTTTTCCATGGGAACAAGATTGGTTTACACTAAAACCCACTTTCCACCATCTCCAAACATTTCCAACGAGGTTGTTTTATCCTTTTCTTTCCACCCGTTCTTATAATGCCACCTTTTCATTCAGATTGAATATATGGACAATGCCCCTTGTCCACTACACACTGTAAGCAAATGAAACAATCTCTGATATAGAAATACTATAAATCTCAGCATGTTTAGCTCCTCTGCGAACCTACTAAAAAATACAATCTGCTTAAAATATTTGAGATTCCATAAAGTACATATTTGTTTGTAATAAACATAACACTCTCTGGTAGAACCAAGAATATATGTGCTAGTACAACATACACTGTTCTTCATATATATGGATTGATGTTAATTTTTGGTTCCTAACTTCATAAACCATCTTGATAAAAAAAATAATTTGATTGGAGAACACTGATACTATATTTAAAACAAGTACCATATATAAAACAAACAATATAATATATTTATGTGTATAAGATTTCACTGTTTTGCAATCCAATAACTATTCATCCTCATGAAGGGTGATGAAGACCCAAAAATGGGTAAACAATACCATAACCTAAGAAATGAGCTTTTGCAAAAAAGGTGCAATAGATTTTTAATCAATTTTTTAGATCATACTCCATGATCCATCATCTTATATTTAAATTTTATTGTTTAGATGGTAGATCATTAAGTGTGTTTAGAAACATAAATTGAAAATTTAATATACAGTGACTCCAAAATCTCATTTCTTAATGTTAAGGACTATGAAAAACTGTCTTTAATACCATATACACTATATACTAATAAAATTTTAATACCTTTACTATCATCCAAGGACATAGTTGATAGTGAATAGTAATGATATAGATGAGAGGCAATGTAAACACAACACTCGATCGAGCCCATGCCCCAACCCCAACCCCAACCCCAACTAGAGAGATGGGGATGGCTATATAAAGAGATAGAATAGATGATGGCTCCAACCCTCTATAGCTATATAGGATGGGGCCATCCTCATCCAAATGTCTGGATCTAGATGGATAACATTAGATCTTAGATCTATATTATATATGCAATACTAGCCAAAGAGAATTTTTTTTTTTCAACAAAGAACCAACCAGACAACTGATGCTACCACCATCTCGAACATGTTGCAACACTAACATAATTTCCCCCAAATAATTACAAACCACATCAACTACAAAAGTAATTAACTATCCAAAGCGGTATCAAATATATCAAATGTATTCATGTTTAGTGCAAAAAAAATTGGCCACAAAAGGATACCACTCACGATATAAAATTTGCACATGTACGGAAGTCTTCATGTATACATGTTTAGTTAAAATAAAATAGTCCGCAAAATGCTACCACTCATGATATAAGATTTGTAAATGTATATGTATGAATTTGTAACAAATCTGAAATGTAGAGATAGAACATTTAAAGGTAATGCTTCATTTATATTCCTACACTTACTAAATCAATCACACCCCTTATCAACATCAACTACAAAAGTAATAAGTATCCCCTAAATCAAATAACATATAATGTTCGGCGTTCACATTGCATTGTGCACATGTGATTGCTAGAAATCTATCTTAATTCCTTCCATTATGAAGCATATCTACATTCTAATCAATATTAATTCTTCCTCTTTACTTTATACACTTTCCTCTTCATTGTATCTTCCTTCTATGAATTATGTCCTTTCAATAGATATTGCAAAAATGTGAATTAAGTTCTAGTAACTCTTGTACATATTGTCTAATAAAATTAATATGAATTAATCTAGATTAAAATCTATTGCAAGTAATTTGAAGTAGAAAATCGCCCCCTCAATTTCGACATTAACTAGAGAGTTTAACATCAAATTATAATTAAATATTAGATTTAATAATCAAATAATGATACAAATTAGATTTAATTAGACTTTAGAAACATTAAGTAGAAGCCCCACATAGAACTATAGGGACGAACTCCTCCTTCATCACGAAGTCTAGCCAATTATTTACTTGTCTTGTCCTCCTCTAGATTTGCAGTTCATCCGATTTTTTACCTATCCCCCTCTAGCTATGGATTAGGCTAGGGGCGAACAAGACATTTCCAGATCAGACTTGCATTGCTTCATGATCAAAGTGCCCTGACAAGTAAAAAAATACTATATAAAAGCTATGTTAAACATATTGCTTAAAAAACTCTCAAACAATAATACATGCTTAAATATTCCATGATGTGGATGGGCCGACTAGGCCTGAAATTTGATGGTCACACCTGCGTGTCAAAAGGAAAATATGCGACGATATGGCCATATATACGCCTTTCAATTTACGTTTTAAATAATATTTCAGATTGTAAAAAAAAAATTACAGTTTAAATAATTTTATTTTCTCTTATCTTTAAGATCATGAGTTATTATTTATGAAATATACTATTACATTTTGTGAAAAACAATTCTTCGAAAAACAAGGCCATGGAATGGCACATACTGCCGTCGGGGCTGGAATGGACTTGGGCAGTGTTGTCCACTCAAAATTTCCCCGCGCTTAAAGTGTTTTTTCAAAATTTTGAGTTCTGGACGTCTTCTCGGTTGTCTTTGAAAAATGTCAAAAGACAAGAAATTGTAACAAATTTGCATTCGTGGGCCATTTTGTGTGTTTCTCGCGTACTTCGCGTATTTTTTATGCCACATGTCCCAGTTGCAAATGGGCTGCTTTGTTACATTTTCTCCCGAAACACCTTAGCCGCGTACTTCGCGTATTTTTGTCCCGCATGTCCCAGTTTCAAACGGGCCTCTTTGTTACGTTTTCGTGCGAATCGACCCAGTCGCGTACTTCGCACTTGGTGGTTCCAATTTCGCCCGAAACACCCGAACCGCGTACTTCGCGTATTTTTCTCTCGCATGTCGCAGTTTGAAACGGGCCCCTTTGGTGCATTTTCACCCGAAACGCCTTAGCCATGTACTTCGCGCATTTCTGTTCCAAATGTCCCAAACGCTTCCGGACCTTTTGTCACGTTTTCACGCGAATTGACCAAGTCGCGTACTTCGGAATTTCTTGTCCCAAATGTCCTAAGTCAAAAAAGTGCAAGTCGTTTCAATTTCGCCCGAAACACCCGAACCGCGTACTTTGCACTTTCTTGTCCCAAATGTCCCAATTTGAAAAGTGCGCTTTGTTCCATTTTTCGGCCGAAATGCCCGAACTGTGTACTTCGCGGGTTTTCGTCCCAAATGTCCCAAAGAGCATTTGTGCGGCTTTTCCCGGTTTCACCAGAATCGGCCAAGCCGCGTGTTTCGCGCATTCACGTCTTACATGTCCCAAGAGAACCAAGTGCCATTCATACCTAGTTTTTCCCGCTGACCGCGAATATGTTGCTTCTCAAATTGGCAGATATGAATTTAATGCGCATTGATTTCCTTTCTCTCTCCAAAACGGCTATATAACGGGCATAACCCCTTTTACATTTTCCACACTGCTTCCTTGGACGAACCCCTGCAATCTAATTGCCTGCGCAGATACCCGTTCCCTACTGCAATTCCTTCCCAAGTCTAGATTGCAATTCTCTCTCAACTACTATCAGTATGAAGATCAAATTCTAGGGACAGGAGCAAGTTTCACCACTAGAGTCTGCGGTTCTGAACATTGGAGACAGTGAAGCTCGACATCTCGAATTCGGCGATTTTTGGGCGAGGGTGGCAGATACAAACCCTACTCCATTGGCACAAATGATTCACGACAACGGTTTGGCCTTTGCTGGCGGTTTCCCGATCTCGGTACAGTGTGCTGATACCGTGCTTTCATGCGGAGCTCATTTCGACTCTGCCTCGAGCGAATTGACCAATATACATGGGGAACTCATTGCCAAAGTAGATGCTGCCGCCATTAGCACTGCTCTGAGAATCCCAGAGATGGATAATGCCATAGTCGTTTCCCGGGAGCAAGCACATGCCCTGTTCAATCAGGACAACGACAAATACAAAGCACGGATTGCAAAGTCCTGGCTGAAGAACCCTAAGAAAGGAGCTTCTCGTCTGACCAAAACCCTCTTGCGGGTAGATTTTAATGAAGAGTTGTCTGATTTCATAATTTTGTTGGCTCGGGTTATGGGCTTGCCCTCCACCAACGAGTTCCATTTCTGGATGTGCCCGCTCATCAACATGGTGTGCGAGGGAACACAGAATATCAACTGGGTGGAGATCATTAGCATGAATTTGGCAAAGCAGCTGCTCAACATGCAGCAAACAAAGAAGTTCTATATGACTTCGTACCTGATGTACACTCTGGCAGCATCAAGGTAGTGGTTTGGTTTCTCTTACATAGATGAACACAAAGACGATCCGATATATGCATACTGCCCACAGTTCACCCTGGAGACCAGCAACCGTAACTTCAGAAGGGTCAATGACGCTTTCACCATGTACGTGGTCAGGCTGCTCGAAGGTGATACTGCTAGGAGATTCTCTGATGAAGCTATGACTCTGATATCGCACTACGGTGCTTACTTCATCCAATTCAGAAAGTTCTCTTATATCAGGTTAGCGGGCTATGAGGGCAGCCCTCTGAGACTGCCCATGTTCTGCAATGATAAAATGGCCTTGATAGAGATATGCAGGCAACTAGACAAGCTGCACAGAACTTGCAGAGATAAGAGGATCACTGGTTTACACTTTCCCATTTCTTTGGGAAATTATACCTGCAAAACAGCTCTAGATGCACAGAATGTAGAAAGAGCCCTGGTTCCCATCACGGTTCACTTCTTCAAGCCAAGGACTTGCTTTGACTTGAAGAGGTTCATTGGGCAGAACATCAAAATAATCTATCATCACAGAGGCGATACAGAAGACTATTGGGCCGATTGTGCCGATGACTTTGAGGCTAGAAGGAGACATTATGGCAGGTTCTCTCTGCCATTGATCCAAGAACTCGGTCTGTATCAAGTTCCTGAAGGACTAAAGGATGACAACTCCGATCTATACTCGTATGAGTATGAAAATGTGGTTAAGCACACTCCTTTAGAGGAGGTGGATTGGAACAGGAAAGAGAGGGACGACCTGGCTGAGATCCTTGGTCCAGTTTCAGTTAGGACCAGGGTCTGGTTTGACAGGAAAGTTCGAGAGTTCAGGAGGCATTCAGGAGAATCCTCTTCTAAGGACACTTCAACACCGAGAAGAGAAGCATCTACTCCAAGGTCAAAAACACCAGTAAAGACCCCTTCTGCCTCATCAACTCAGGGACCTGTAGAATCCACTCCTTCCTCATCCACCCAGGTATATAAGAAGAAACTCAAAGAAGCAAAGAAAGAACCTGTGGAAGAAGATCTCCAGGAAAAATAGGAAAATTTGCCTATAGGACCAGAGAACATTATTGTTCTCAGTGAAAGTGAAGAAAGTGAAATGCCAACCCTTGCAAATGCTCCTGAAGATCCAGCCGATAAAGATAAAGAAGTCCAGAGCACTGAACTTGCAGGTGCTGCAGATCCTTCTACCACAATTGCCTCCAGTACTCCACTCACATCTCAACTTGAGTCAACAGTTGCACAGACCTCGAGTGCCATGAGCTCCCTGTGTCTTGGTCCCCTTGCTTCTCCTGCTGATTCCGCTTCCTCATTTGCATGGGTGCAACCTTTGGTCGACAAAAGGAAGAGGAGATTTTCTTCTCAAATCTCAGGACCAAATTTTGATGCTGTGGCAGCTTTGTTAGGTACCACTCCTTCTTGCGCCAAGAAAGCCAGAACTACCTCCAAAATAGTGTCTGATGCTCAAGGCCAGCAATTCCTGGAGATTGCCAAACCTACAACAGATAAATCAGAGCAGGACTTGCAGGTACGTGACTTGGAGCTCTCGAGAATCCCAATGGGAGAGTCTACCCCTGAAGGTGAAATCAACAACCTCCAGGAAACAGTCACAAGAGTCATTGGGAGGGTAGAAAAGGGCCAGCAAACTATTGAACAGTTGGAAGAACAGGCCCAAGTTCTCACACGTTTCATCAAGTCCTTTTTGTCTAAGGACAAAGTTTTGGACCCTACCCCCTTGACTGCTCTCCCACCTCGTGTAATTCTAAGCCAGGATGAAGTGCAGAGTATTAAAGATATGCACAAGTATTCTGTCTATGGCAGAGCTATTGAAGCCATGGTGGATGACATGCTTGTTGCTGGGTTAAACTTCATCAGTGAAGCTTTCAAACTCCACGAAAAGGTGAGCAATGTGCAACCGAAGCTCTCCTCCACTATCAACACCATGGATAAAGAGCTCAAAATCTGGAGCAGTTACATAGCAGATCTTCGCCTTATGGGACAGACAGAAGAGAACATTTTGCTGGCGAATAAAGTTTTCGACGATGCAAAGGATAATCTATCAAAATCGTGGGTCTACAGCGTGGAGTGGAAGATCAGAGTCTTGGAGGAGGCTTTGGTAGAAATGAAGAACAGCTGGCAGAAGGGCGAAGCCTTCAAGACATTGGTTGTCTCGGCCTTCAAAGATATACACTGTCATCTTCAAGATGAAACTTCAGGTGCGTCCGTTTCCTTACAAGAGATCAAAGCTCAGTTCAGAGCTTTTGTAAACGACAATTTATTCAAGGAAAGCTCCATCTCCAAAGAAAAAATGAAGGAGATCTGCTCTCTTCAATTTGCCATCAAAGAAGCAAATAAAGATTATCATACTCATGTCGAGTTTGATAAAGAGATGGAGAAGTGTCTGGGATTTTGGACTCAGTCTGCGGCCAACACGTCAGTTCCCCGTGGCAGAGACATAGCCGAGGTGTTGAAGAGATTCAGACAACGGATTTTGAAGTCAGTGGGCCCCTCTCAATGATCGGCTACCTGTCTTATTCCCCATTCTTTCCTCCGCTTGCCTGTTTTTTTCCGTTTTCTTTGCAATCGGTTGAGGCACTGCGATTTGGTGGTCCTTAACTATTCTTTAGTTAAAAGAAAAGGTTACGAAGAGTAACTGGCTTGTAAGCTACATAATGGCCTTTCCACGCCATTTGGTGGATTATTTTCAGTCTTTACACAGAGGACCACATCATTGACACTCTTCTTAGGGGACCTTCTTGTCCTCACTTCTTTATCTATCTACTATGAGGGATGATCATTGTATGTGGGTACCTCATCAGGCTGAGTTACTGGGACCCACCCACTTCTTCTTCTCCAGTTTTCTTGAGTGATTTTTTTAATCTCTTTTGGGGGGAATTTTTTCCCACTGGGTTTTCTCCTTTTCTCCATTTTATGCGAGATTTTCATTTTTACGTGAGTACCTCATCAAGCCTTGTTATCGATACTCACTTTCCTTTTCACTGCCCACCTAAGATGTGCTTATGGGGGGTGTTGGCGTAGGATATTTATTTTCTTTGTATTTTCTTATTTAGTTGTAGCTTTCCTACACTCATGGGATGTGCTTGCTTAGTTGTAGTAGTCAAGTTGAGTTAGCTTATTAGTTTTGTTGAGTTAGCCTAGTAGTTGCGTGGAGTCAACTATACTTCTAGTATTAGTTAGTGAGAGTTATTCCCCACTAATCTAGGAGGAGGTTGCACATTTATCACCTATATCTACATGACTTACATCTATCTATCTCATGGAATATGGAGAACATGAAGCATTATTCGTATTGAGTTGGAGCCATTTGTGTGTTATCGCAATTATCTCTCTTATTTTTATAAATTGTAGTCTTGTACGCTTACATTATTTTGTCTTGGAACAATTCACGTCTTGCATCATTCACATGTGTAATCTTTGAACCGGTAGATCTGTGGTGCTTCTCTGATATACCTCACATTTCCAAAGAAATGAAATTGATTAAATGACCTCTTTGAGATAAAATACTTTGGAACAACCCCTGCATAATCAAATAAATCATGTTAGAACTAGACATAGTCCTAATATACCTAAGTTGCTTTTAATGTTTATAATGCATGTGTATGTGGTATGATTTAAAAACTCAGTATAAGATGTAAGTAATTTATAAAGTAAACATAAAACAATTCTCTAATGGATTTTCACATAGGAATCTCCAATACCAAATTGGTGTACGCGACCTTAAAACTACCTCTACCTTTCCCTCTCAAATTTGGGTACTTACCTTTCATAAAAGGAAATGAAAATCTTGTTTTTTTTTCCATGGGAACAAGATTGGCTACACTAAAACCGACTTTCCACCATCTCCAAACATTTCCAACGAGGTTGTTTGATCCTTTTCTTTCCACCCGTTCTTATAATGCCACCTTTTCATTCAGATTGAATATATGGACAATGCCCTTGTCACTACACACTGTAAGCAAATGAACAATCTCTAATATAGAAATACTATAAATCTCAGCATGTTTTGCTCCTCTGCGAACCTACTAAAAAATACAATCTGCTTAAATATTTGAGATTCCATAAGTACATATTTGTTTGTAATAAACATAACACTCTCTGGTAGAACCAAGAATATATGTGCTAGTACAACATACACTGTTCTTCATATATATGGATTGATGTTAATGTTTGGTTCCTAACTTCATAAACCATCTTGATAAAAAAATAATTTGATTGGAGAACACTGATACTATATTTAAACAAGTACCATATATAAACAAACAATATAATATATTTATGTGTATAAGATTTCACTGTTTTGCAATCCAATAACTATTCATCCCATCCTCATGAAGGGTGATGAAGACCCAAAAATGGGTAAACAATACCATAACCTAAGAAATGAGCTTTTGCAAAAAAGGTGCAATAGATTTTTAATCAATTTTTTAGATCATACTCCATGATCCATCATCTTATATTTAAATTTTATTGTTTAGATGGTAGATCATTAAGTGTGTTTAGAAACATAAATTGAAAATTTAATATACAGTGACTCCAAAATCTCATTTCTTAATGTTAAGGACTATGAAAAACTGTCTTTAATACCATATACACTATATACTAATAAAATTTTAATACCTTTACTATCATCCAAGGACATAGTTGATAGTGAATAGTAATGATATAGATGAGAGGCAATGTAAACACAACACTCGATCGAGCCCATGCCCCAACCCCAACCCCAACCCCAACTAGAGAGATGGGGATGGCTATATAAAGAGATAGAATAGATGATGGCTCCAACCCTCTATAGCTATATAGGATGGGGCCATCCTCATCCAAATGTCTGGATCTAGATGGATAACATTAGATCTTAGATCTATATTATATATGCAATACTAGCCAAAGAGAATTTTTTTTTTTTCAACAAAGAACCAACCAGACAACTGATGCTACCACCATCTCGAACATGTTGCAACACTAACATAATTTCCCCCAAATAATTACAAAACCACATCAACTACAAAAGTAATTAACTATCCAAAGCGGTATCAAATATATCAAATGTATTCATGTTTAGTGCAAAAAAAATTGGCCACAAAAGGATACCACTCACGATATAAAATTTGCACATGTACGGAAGTCTTCATGTATACATGTTTAGTTAAAATAAAATAGTCCGCAAAATGCTACCACTCATGATATAAGATTTGTAAATGTATATGTATGAATTTGTAACAAATCTGAAATGTAGAGATAGAACATTTAAAGGTAATGCTTCATTTATATTCCTACACTTACTAAATCAATCACACCCCTTATCAACATCAACTACAAAAGTAATAAGTATCCCCTAAATCAAATAACATATAATGTTCGGCGTTCACATTGCATTGTGCACATGTGATTGCTAGAAAATCTATCTTAATTCCTTCCATTATGAAGCATATCTACATTCTAATCAATATTAATTCTTCCTCTTTACTTTATACACTTTCCTCTTCATTGTATCTTCCTTCTATGAATTATGTCCTTTCAATAGATATTGCAAAAATGTGAATTAAGTTCTAGTAACTCTTGTACATATTGTCTAATAAAATTAATATGAATTAATCTAGATTAAAATCTATTGCAAGTAATTTGAAGTAGAAAATCGCCCCCCCCTCAATTTCGACATTAACTAGAGAGTTTAACATCAAATTATAATTAAATATTAGATTTAATAATCAAATAATGATACAAATTAGATTTTAATTAGACTTTAGAAACATTAAGTAGAAGCCCCACATAGAACTATAGGGACGAACTCCTCCTTCATCACGAAGTCTAGCCAATTATTTACTTGTCTTGTCCTCCTCTAGATTTGCAGTTCATCCGATTTTTTACCTATCCCCCTCTAGCTATGGATTAGGCTAGGGGCGAACAAGACATTTCCAGATCAGACTTGCATTGCTTCATGATCAAAGTGCCCTGACAAGTAAAAAAATACTATATAAAAGCTATGTTAAACATATTGCTTAAAAAACTCTCAAACAATAATACATGCTTAAATATTCCATGATGTGGATGGGCCGACTAGGCCTGAAATTTGATGGTCACACCTGCGTGTCAAAAGGAAAATATGCGACGATATGGCCATATATACGCCTTTCAATTTACGTTTTAAATAATATTTCAGATTGTAAAAAAAAAATTACAGTTTACAAGGCCATGGAATGGCACATACTGCCGTCGGGGCTGGAATGGACTTGGGCAGTGTTGTCCACTCAAAATTTCCCCGCGCTTAAAGTGTTTTTTCAAAATTTTGAGTTCTGGACGTCTTCTCGGTTGTCTTTGAAAAATGTCAAAAGACAAGAAATTGTAACAGATCTGCATTCGTGGGCCATTTTGTGTGTTTCTCGCGTACTTCGCGTATTTTTTATGCCACATGTCCCAGTTGCAAACGGGCCGCTTTGTTGCATTTTCGCCCGAAACGCCTTAGCCGCGTACTTCGCGTATTTTTGTCCCGCATGTCCCAGTTTCAAACGGGCCCCTTTGTTACGTTTTCGCGCGAATCGACCCAGTCGCGTACTTCGCACTTGGTGGTTCCAATTTCACCCGAAACACCCGAACCGCGTACTTCGCGTATTTTTGTCTCGCATGTCGCAGTTTGAAACGGGCCCCTTTGGTGCATTTTCGCCCGAAACGCCTTAGCCGCGTACTTCGCGCATTTCTGTTCCAAATGTCCCAAACGCTTCCGGACCTTTTGTCACGTTTTCGCGCGAATTGACCAAGTCGCGTACTTCGGAACTTCTTGTCCCAAATGTCCCAAGTCAAAAAAGTGCAAGTCGTTTCAATTTCGCCCGAAACACCCGAACCGCGTACTTTGCACTTTCTTGTCCCAAATGTCCCAATTTCAAAAGTGCGCTCTGTTCCATTTTTCGGCCGAAATGCCCGAACCGCGTACTTCGCGGGTTTTCGTCCCAAATGTCCCAAAGAGCATTTGTGCGTCTTTTCCCGGTTTCGCCCGAATCGGCCGAGCCGCGTGTTTCGCGCATTCGCGTCTTACATGTCCCAAGAGAACCAAGTGCCATTCATACCTAGTTTTTCCCGCTGACCGCGAATATGTTGCTTCTCAAATTGGCAGATATGAATTTAATGCGCATTGATTTCCTTTCTCTCTCCAAAACGGCTATATAACGGGCAGAACCCCTTTTACATTTTCCACACTGCTTCCTTGGACGAACCCCTGCAATCTAATTGCCTGCGCAGATACCCGTTCCCTACTGCAATTCCTTCCCAAGTCTAGATTGCAATTCTCTCTCAACTACTATCAGTATGAAGATCAAATTCCAGGGACAGGAGCAAGTTTCACCACTAGAGTCTGCGGTTCTGAACATTGGAGACAGTGAAGCTCGACATCTCGACTTCGGCGATTTTTGGGCGAGGGTGGCAGATACAAACCCTACTCCATTGGCACAAATGATTCACGACAGCGGTTTGGCCTTTGCTGGCGGTTTCCCGATCTCGGTACAGTGTGCTGATACCGTGCTTTCATGCGGAGCTCATTTCGACTCCGCCTCGAGCGAATTGACCAATATACACGGGGAACTCATTGCCAAACTAGATGCTGCCGCCATTAGCACTGCTCTGAGAATCCCAGAGATGGATAATGCCATAGTCGTTTCCCGGGAGCAAGCACAGGCCCTGTTCAATCAGGACAGCGACAAATACAAAGCACGGATTGCAAAGTCCTGGCTGAAGAACCCTAAGAAAGGAGCTTCTCGTCTGACCAAAACCCTCTTGCGGGTAGATTTTAATGAAGAGTTGTCTGATTTCATAATTCTGTTGGCTCGGGTTATGGGCTTGCCCTCCACCAACGAGTTCCATTTCTGGATGTGCCCGCTCATCAACATGGTGTGCGAGGGAACACAGAATATCAACTGGGCGGAGATCATTAGCATGAATTTGGCAGAGCAGCTGCTCAACGTGCAGCAAACAAAGAAGTTCTATATGACTTCGTACCTGATGTACACTCTGGCAGCATCAAGGCAGTGGTTTGGTTTCTCTTACATAGATGAACACAAAGACGATCCGATATATGCATACTGCCCGCAGTTCACCCTGGAGACCAGCAACCGTAACTTCAGAAGGGTCAACGACGCTTTCACCATGTACGTGGTCAGGCTGCTCGAAGGTGATACTGCCAGGAGATTCTCTGATGAAGCTATGACTCTGATATCGCACTACGGTGCTTACTTCATCCAGTTCAGAAAGTTCTCTTATATCAGGTTAGCGGGCTATGAGGGCAGCCCTCTGAGACTGCCCATGTTCTGCAATGATAAAATGGCCTTGATAGAGATATGCAGGCAACTAGACAAGTTGCACAGAACTTGCAGAGATAAGAGGATCACTGGTTTACACTTTCCCATTTCTTTGGGAAATTATACCTGCAAAACAGCCCTAGATGCACAGAATGTAGAAAGAGCCCTGGTTCCCATCACGGTTCACTTCTTCAAGCCAAGGACTTGCTTTGACTTGAAGAGGTTCATTGGGCAGAACATCAAAATAATCTATCATCACAGAGGCGATACAGAAGACTATTGGGCCGATTGTGCCGATGACTTTGAGGCTAGAAGGAGACATTATGGCAGGTTCTCTCTGCCATTGATCCAAGAACTCGGTCTGTATCAAGTTCCTGAAGGACTAAAGGATGACAACTCCGATCTATACTCGTATGAGTATGAAAATGTGGTTAAGCACACTCCTTTAGAGGAGGTGGATTGGAACAGGAAAGAGAGGGACGACCTGGCTGAGATCCTTGGTCCAGTTTTAGTCAGGACCAGGGTCTGGTTTGACAGGAAAGTTCGAGAGTTCAGGAGGCATTCAGGAGAATCCTCTTCTAAGGACGCTTCAACACCGAGAAGAGAAGCATCTACTCCAAGGTCGGAAACACCAGTAAAGACCCCTTCTGCCTCATCAACTCAGGGACCTGCAGAATCCACTCCTTCCTCATCCACCCAGGTATATAAGAAGAAACTCAAAGAAGCAAAGAAAGAACCTGTGGAAGAAGATCTCCAGGAAAAACAGGCAAATTTGCCTATAGGACCAGAGAACATTATTGTTCTCAGTGAAAGTGAAGAAAGTGAAATGCCAACCCTTGCAAATGCTCCTGAAGATCCAGCCGATAAAGATAAAGAAGTCCAGAGCACTGAACTTGCAGGTGCTGCAGATCCTTCTACCACAATTGCCTCCAGTACTCCACTCACATCTCAACTTGAGTCAACAGCTGCACAGACCTCGAGTGCCATGAGCTCCCTGTGTCTTGGTCCCCTTGCTTCTCCTGCTGATTCCGCTTCCTCATTTGCATGGGTGCAACCTTTGGTCGACAAAAGGAAGAGGAGATTTTCTTCTCAAAGCTCAGGACCAAATTTTGATGCTGTGGCAGCTTTGTTAGGTACCACTCCTTCTCGCGCCAAGAAAGCCAGAACTACCTCCAGAATAGTGTCTGATGCTCAAGGCCAGCAATTCCTGGAGATTGCCAAACCTACAACGGATAAATCAGAGCAGGACTTGCAGGTATGTGACTTGGAGCTCTCGAGAATCCCAATGGGAGAGTCTACCCCTGAAGGTGAAATCAACAACCTCCAGGAAACAGTCACAAGAGTCATTGGGAGGGTAGAAAAGGGCCAGCAAACTATTGAACAGTTGGAAGAACAGGCCCAAGTTCTCACAAGTTTCATCAAGTCCTTTTTGTCTAAGGACAAAGTTTTGGACCCTACCCCCTTGACTGCTCTCCCACCTCGTGTAATTCTAAGCCAGGATGAAGTGCAGAGTATTAAAGATATGCACAAGTATTCTGTCTATGGCAGAGCTATTGAAGCCATGGTGGATGACATGCTTGTTGCTGGGTTAAACTTCATCGGCGAAGCTTTCAAACTCCACGAAAAGGTGAGCAATGTGCAACTGAAGCTCTCCTCCACTATCAACACCATGGATAAAGAGCTCAAAATCTGGAGCAGTTGCATAGCAGATCTTCGCCTTATGGGACAGACAGACGAGAACATTTTGCTGGCGAATAAAGTTTTCGACGATGCAAAGGACAATCTATCAAAATCGTGGGTCTACAGCGTGGAGTGGAAGATCAGAGTCTTGGAGGAGGCTTTGGTAGAAATGAAGAACAGCTGGCAGAAGGGCGAAGCCTTCAAGACATTGGTTGTCTCGGCCTTCAAAGATATACACTGTCATCTTCAAGATGAAACTTCAGGTGCGCCCGTTTCCTTACAAGAGATCAAAGCTCAGTTCAGAGCTTTTGTAAAAGACAATTTATTCAAGGAAAGCTCCATCTCCAAAGAAAAAATGAAGGAGATCTGCTCTCTTCAATCTGCCATCGAAGAAGCAAATAAAGATTATCATACTCATGTCGAGTTTGATAAAGAGATGGAGAAGTGTCTGGGATTTTGGACTCAGTCTGCGGCCAACACGTCAGTTCCCCGTGGCAGAGACATAGCCGAGGCGTTGAAGAGATTCAGACAACGGATTCTGAAGTCAGTGGGCCCCTCTCAGTGACCGGCTACCTGTCTTATTCCCCATTCTTTCCTCCGCTTGCCTGTTTTTTTCCGTTTTCTTTGCAATCGGTTGAGGCACTGCGATTTGGCGGTCCTTAACTATTCTTTAGTTAAAAGAAAAGGTTACGAAGAGTAACTGGCTTGTAAGCTACATAATGGCCTTTCCACGCCATTTTGAAAAGAGGAAGAACTTGGCATATTTTCTGAAAGTGTAAATAGATCACAAAGAAAGCAATACAGAAAGGCTTTCCGTTCTTTGTCTATCTGATTTCTGTTATCTCTGTGTTTCCTTTTAATTTTGTAAAGATCATTTATCTCTGGTTTGTTAGTCTCACTGATTGCATATTTTCAAATACTGCAACCCACGCTGATCTTGTATAACCAAGGAGGAACTCTGTGTCTTCGATTAATAAAACCTTTGTGTCCTGACAGATGGTATTTACAGAACTTTGGGTCTTTAAATTTCATCTTATTCATGCAATGCAAATGATCTTGTTTTAAATTCACTACAACTTCGCATACATAAAGAATTATTCTGCTATCTATAATTGTGCATGTTGCTCTTCTGCTCATCCTCGTATTCCCTTTCCTCAGTCCTTTTGAAACTGATGATCCTTGTAGGAAACACTTTCGTAATATCCAAGTTCAACCATAAAATCATGTCTTGTGTACATTTGTAAATAAGTTCGTTTCTGAATAAGGGAACCTCTCCCATTAAAGAGGAGGGACTTCGTGTCCCCTGACTGTTGCTCTTCTTAAAAGTCTTATCTGATGACCAACAGGCAGGTGCCGAGCAGAAAGACAAGAAGACGTGAAATTTGAAAACATGTTGTTTGGGGCGATCAGCGAAATTTGCAAATGCGATTGCAAAGACTAGTAAAAATGCTGCGAAATGCAGTTGCAGAAAGACATGGTAATCTAGACCTCTTCCAACATACTATTAGCATTTGCATTGTAAGTTTTGTTGTGGCAGCAGCTGGCAGCATGGTTGCTCGTGTATGGAGTGTCATTTGTTAGATCCGCCTCAAATGTCGCTGTGGCCAATCTGACATACAAAACTGGCTCAAAGTATCTGCATGGTGCAGTATGCTATCTCCGTTTTGAGTTCACGACAAAACGATCAGATAACCCCTACGAAATTTTTGAAGTTGATACCCGAAGTCCACTTAGTCCTTTAAATCGGGTTTTCGGATTCCCGGCGCATCGGAACATGCCTAATCCAAAACATGTTTTATGCCTGATGCTTTCCGATACCCGAAGTGCGCTTAGTCCTTTGTATCGGGTTTCCGGGGCTATGTAACATCTAAGCACCTCATGCTTTATGCCTCATGTTTTCCGAAACCGGAAACCCGAATTGCACTAAGCGCTCTCGTGTCGGGTTTTCGGACCTCTCAAACATGCTGACATGGCATTGATGCCGAGTGGTCGGTGAGTTGGCACGTGCCGAGCTGAAATGTATTAATTACCAATTTTCTTATAAATACGCGGATTTCCACGTCATTCTTACCATATGCATTTTTAAATACGTGGATTTTTCGTCCATGCTCTTTCGATTTCGAAACCCGAAAGCTCGCCTTGCTCGATTGAATCGCCTATTTTCGATCTTCCAGTTCTCTGTTTGAAGGTATTTTTCTCTTCCTTATTCATTCTTAGTTTTTACGGATCGATTGCGCGTGTATTCGTCCCAAATTCTTGCCGGGTTTTGAGGGTTTTCTTTTCTTCTCGTTTATGGAAGTTGTTTTGAAAAGGGTTTTAGGTTTTAGGGTCTTTCTCTTCAAAACCACTACTTGGCGCTATTTCCTTGAAGTTTTAAGTAGATGCATGATGCATGAATGACAAAAAAGGAGATTGCATATTTGGAATCCAACGAAAAAGCCTGTTTTTCTTCTGGGATTTCGAAGATTGTTTTGCAGAGTCAAAGACCCGAAGTGTATTGAAAGTTTGAGGTGTCGGGGTTTCTTCCGTTCGCGTCATCAACAGCAGGTGTCGGGGTTTCTTCCGTTCCCGTCATCAACAGCAGGTGTCGGGGTTTCTCAAAGTTCCGATATCAAGAGCAGGTGTCGGGGTTTCTCCCGTTTCCGACATTGACAGTGAGTGCCGGGTTTCCCAGAGTTCCCGTTATCAACGCAAGTGTCGGGCTTTACCAAAGTTCCGACATATCAAACTTGACGGGTTTTCAGGATTTTCCGACATCCTCCTCAGCGTGTCGGACTCTTCTATTCTTCCGGCATATTCAGTAGATCGGGATTTTCAGTGTGGACAACATCTCCTGAGTTTCGAACCTTTCTTCCTCCAACGTGCTTCATGTCGGACCCTGGTGCATCGCAGGAAAAGGCCGAGAAGTCTGGCAGAATGAAATACAAGTTCAAGAAGCCGGAATCTCCATCGTACATTGATTGCAACTATGATATCAGAGACACTGAACTTGGCAATATAGACATGGAAGACTTCTGGAATAGGGTGAGGAGTTCCTCCCAAACTCCGTGGATGACAGCTATAGCTAACAGTGGCTTGCCTCTCGCAGCAGGTTTTCCCATGTCCGCCGAATGTCCGGAATTCATTTTGGCTTGTGCATCTAGTTATGACTCGGCTTCTCGTTCTGTGAGGAGTCAGGGTGGCGAGATAGTAATCAGACTGGATGGAGTTTACTTTGATGATCTCCTAAAACTGCCTAATTTTGAAGAATATGGGGAGTTGAACATCAAGTCGGCTCAGAAGGCCTGGGATACCAATCAGGAAGAGTGCATCAAGGACGTAAACAAGAAGTTCCTGATCAAGGCTAAACCGGCAGTATCTAGATTTCCCAGGACTATCCCCAGAAGTGATTTCATCCAAGAAATCAATGATATCATCACCCTGTCGAGTCGGGTTTTTGGCTTGCCCGAATCAAATGTATTTCATGGATGGATGTATCAATTTATGGTTACTATCAAGAAAAACCAGCAAGGGATTGACTGGGGGACTCTCATCAGCAATGAGATTGATTCTCAAATGACAACGGTCTTGTCAACCGGGAAGTTTTATATGTTTTCATATGTGGCTTATGCAGCAGCTGGGATGAGGAACTATCCTGGGCTGGATACTAACGGAAGCAGAACGGCGAATGCGGTTTATAAATATTTCCCTCAAATAACGAAAAAGGGGTCCAAAGAACATTTCAGAAGGGTAAATGATGCCTTCTTCTATGAGAATATCTGCCGGATGAACCCAGAGCTAAGGAAGACAAGAGTCTCAGACGAGGCTTGGGCTGAAGTGTCCAAATGGGGGTGTATCTTCTTGCAATGTAAGAAGTTTACATATCTTCGAACAGTCATGTACTCGGGGGAGCCTTTTCGTCTACCCCGCTATCCAGGGGACAGGTTGATATTGATAGAATTGGTTAGACAGCTGTTGGATTTCCATAAATTCCAACAAAGCAAGCACAAGGCCGCTGTATCCTTCCCAATTTCTATTGGGAGATATACTTGCTCAACAGTAGCAAAGGCCAAAAATGTTGAATGCGAACTTCAGGAGAAACTGAAAAAGCATATGAAGTCTCGAGATGGTTTTGACATCCGGGGAGTGCTTAGGGCCTATGGAACCCAGCATCTGCACAGGCCAGACATAGAGGATATTTGGGTTGATCTGCGTAATGAAGTTGCTGTTCGCAGAAAGGATAATAGTAGATTGACTATTGATGAGATTCAGACACTGGAGCTTGCTGATTTGCCAGAAGGCACGAGTGACAATGAAAGTGTGTTGGATATTTCCTATGATGGACTAAATGAGGATCAATATGTTTTCCCACCTATTGATTGGTCAGCCAGCGAAAAAGCCTCTATTACAGATAGGTCGGCTCTAATTCTTGCTCGTACCAAAAAATGGCTGTCCTCTTGGGGAATGAATTTTAAAGATGATAAGTTTCGAAAGTTGGTTGCTTCAGAGGCGGGGCCCTCCAAAAAGAAAAAGGACAAAGAACCTTCTAGGGGGCCTATAAAAATAAGGATTCCCAAGAAGAGGAAAGAAAGACAAATCTGTTCAATTATTTCTCTAGCTGAAACGGTGGATGTGCCAGAATCACCAACACCACCAGAAATAGGAGAAATTAATTTGGAAGAAGGAGCAAGCCAGCTCCTGGCTTCATCATTTGTTGATTATCAAACTGAAGAGACTTTGTCTCTTGCATCCCAGGCTCTGGAATCTGAATCTGTGCGTCCCCCTCAACAACCACTCCAACCTCCTCATTCTCCATCCACTTCTTCAAGCATGGCTGGCATTTTCTCTGGACTCTCACCCCTCTCTGCTGGAACCCAAGTGATCACCAATACGCCCCAACCTGTGCCTCTCTTTATTGAATCTACTACCACATTAACAACTGTTCCCCCTCCAATAGTAGAATCTTCTCCTCTTGAGAGTAGAATACCAGTTACTACAACATGGGCAATTTCCTCTGATACGCCACAATGGCTACTCGAGCAAACTCCGAGGAAGAGGAAAGTGATTGTACCCCTACCAGCCTTCGATTTCAGCTTAGTCAAGGCTTCTACTGGGAAATCAGCCAAGAAACCCAAAACAGTTTCAAGGGTTTTGGTGGATGGTTCAGGAGATAAGTTTGCAGAGATTGCCACTCCCTGGGCTGACAAAACTAGAGAGGATGTAACAGCCTCTGATTATCAGATAACCAGGGTGGCTCTAGGGAAAGTGACAGCAGAAGGGGCGCAACAAGATGCACGGGATTCTATAGACGCGCTGTGCCAAAAGTTGAAGGAAACAAAGGACAGCAGAGATGAGCTTAAGAGAAAAGTGGAGCAGTTGACAGAGGTTTTGATTAAACTCTCAAAGCCCCTTGAATCCATACCACTTTCTTCTGTTTCTGGCGGATTCGATTTCTCATCGGTGCCTACGATTGAGAAGATTGCTAAAAAAGGAAGGGTGGTTGATGAATGGATTCAAAGGGTGCTCCAACAGGGGAAGGAAGTGATTCAAGAGGTGGTGAAAGTTCATCAGTCTTTAGGGGACATCCAGAAGGAGGGAGAGAAGATGGATGAAGAATTCACTCAAGAAATTGGACAGCTCGATTTGACTTGTGAAGCTCTTCAGGTGTTAAAGCGAATACCAGCACACCTCTTGGTGGAAGAAGGTATTCTCCCAGATAAAGATAAGCATTTCCAGCTGACCAAGGCCATCAGGTTCAGAGTAAAGATTCTCAATGAAGCCTGCAGCAAGCTGAGAGATTCAAGGGATAAATTGATTGATGGGAAAAATGATCTGGAAGAAGAGTTGCTGAAGATCTGTCCAAATGTGTCAGTTGGGAATTCAGGTATCTTATCAGCAGATGATCTCCTCAAACAAATCCAAGAGTCTGTCCAGCATGAATCAATACCTGGATTTGGTCTTGAGATCATTGATCGGTTTGTAAGGATTGAACATACTTTGGAGGCCTTAAGAAAGCTCAGCAAAAGATTGAAAAAGCTTCCCGGCACTGCCAGTGATATTCATGAGACCTGCGAAATTTGGAATGATCATTCCACTGCACCTGACGAGAACGAAATGCAAGGCATAATTCGGAAGTTCCAGGAATTTCAGAACAAACAGTCTGAGCTGGAGGAAGAAAAAGACTAAGGAGCAAAGGATGATGATTCAGATTAAGTCTCAATGTTTCATGTCATTTCAATCTTGAAATTGACATGTCTTTTTCATTTCCGTTTCGTCATTTTTTTGAATCACTATTTTGACTTGATCTCCTGCGCGAGAATCACGCAAAACTGAACTCTAGTTAAAATGCTACTTTTTAGGATCTGCCGTATTTTATCTCTACTTCTTTTCTGTTATAAATAAGGGATGCTTTTGCATTCTGTTGTCCACTCAAAATTCCCCGCCCTGATAAAAGTAAAAATTTCAAAATTTTGAGTTTAGGTGTTTTTTCTGTCGGGCTGGTGGTGTGAAAAAGGCCGTGAAATTGAGAAAATCTGTGTTTTGGGTCATTTTGTAAGTATTTCGGGCCTGTCGGAACTTTTTGTCCCAACTGTCCCAGGTTCAAACGGGTCTTCTATTCTCCGATCGGCCGAAATCCCCGAAGTTGTCCCTTTTTCGGGCCCGTCGGAAGTTTTTGTCCCAAGTGTCCCAAAACTCAAAGTGCACTCTGTTCCCCGATCGGCCGATTCGCCCGAACCGCATCCTTCGCGCAATTTTGTCCCAAGTGTCCCAAATAGAATTGTGCAAGTTGTTCCATTTTCGGCCGATTCGCCCGAATCGCGTCCTTCGCACATTTTTGTCCCAACTGTCCCAAAGTCCAAAAATGCAAGTTGGAACTTTTTCGGCCGAAACTCCCGAACCGCGTACTTCGCGCTTTCCTGTCCCGTCTGTCCCAAGTTAAAAAGTGCGCTCTGTCCCATCTTCGGCCGAAACGCCCGAGTCGCGTCCTTCGCGCATTTTTGTTCCAACTGCCCGAGTCAAAAAAGTGCAAGTTGTTCCAATATCGGCCGAAACACCCGAATCGCGTCCTTCGCACATTTTCGTCCCGAATGTCCCAAAGTCAAATCGGGCAAGCTGTCCCTTTTTCGGCCGAAACTCCCGAACCGCGTACTTCACACATTTCTGTCCCAAATGTCCCAAAATACATTTGTGCGTCTTCTCCTTGTTTCGTCCGAACCGGCCGAGCCGCGTGTTTCGCGCATTCGCGTCTCACATGTCCCTAGCGAACCAAAAGCCATTCATACTTGGTTTTTCCCGCGCTACCCGAATATGCTGTTTTTCAAACTGATAGATATGAACGTTCGTCGCTCGAGTCCGCCATTGAAGAAGCCAGCAGAGATTATCACACTCAAGTCAAATCTGATAAAGAGATGGAGAAAAGTCTTGGATCTTGGACACATGTCTTCGGCCAACACGTAGGTTCCTCGTGGCAAAGACATAGCTGAGACGTGGAAGAAATTCAAACAGCGGTTTCTGAAGTCAGTGGGTCCCTCTCAGTAACTGGCCACCTGTCTTCTTCTCCTTGTTCTTTTCTCCTCTTCCCTTTCTTTTCCGTTTTCTTTGTAATAGGTTGAGGTATTGCGGCTGGCAGTCCTTAACGGTTCTTGATTAAAGAAACGGTTACGAAGGGTAACCGATTTGTAATCTATATAACGGCATTTCTACGCCATTCGCCAGGAGGAAGAACTTGGCATATTTTCTGAAAGTGTAAATAGATCTTAAAGAAATCAATACAAAAGGGCTTTCCATTCATTGTCTATCTAATCTCTGTCACCTCTGTGTTTTCCTTTAATATTGTGAAGATCATTTTGTCTCTAATTTGTTAGTCTCTCTGATTGCATACTGTCCGGTTTTGCAAATACAGCGATCTTGTATAACCAAGAAGGAACTTTGTGTCCTTGATTAATGAATCTGAAGAAGGTTATTTACAGAACTTTGTGTCTGGTAATCTCATCTGGTTCACCCAATGCAAACGATCTTGTTTTAAATCCATTGCAACTTCGCATACATAAAGGATTATTCTGCTATCTATAATTCTGCATGTTGCTTTTCTGCTTATCCTCATATTCCCTTTCCTCAGTCCTTTTGTAACTGATGATCCTTGTGGAAAACACTTTCGTAATATCCAAGTTCCACCATAAAATCATGTTTTGTATATTTGTAAATAAGTTCGTCTCTGAATAAGGGAACCTCTCCCATTAAAGAGGAGGGACTTCTTGTCCCCTGACTGTTGCTCTTCTTAAAAGTCCTATTTGGCGACCAACACATTCCAAAGGGTCGAGAATTTTTGGAATATTTAGGGGCTATTGGAAAGGAGAAAAACTTTGTGTTTTCTTTCAATCATTTCGAACAATAGGATTTGATACTATTTGACAGACTTTGTGTTGTGGAATATATCTTACTTAAGACAGTGCTCTTATGTTCATGATCTTAAGCTATTCTGTGCAAAGAATCTTAGTGTTTCTAATTATCTCGGACATTATATTTATGATCTAAAGCTCGTATGATTATTTTGTGCTCTGTGTTTACTTGAAAGAAAACACGTTTCTCGCATTGCCTTTCTATTGCGCTTCTTTCATTGTAACAGTTTCTAACCCAGTTCATTTACGAAAGCAATATCCTTGAATCGTGTGAATTTGGATTTCGGGATTTCATCTCAACCGGCGATGGTTAGATTAGTGTGAATACTGTATATATTATTTTTGCCGTGTTTTAGATTAGCAATAAACAGGCAGCCTCGCCTGTCTTTGTGGCGGGTTTTTGGAACGCGGAAGCATCGCAACATCATGCTTCGTGTTGCATGTTCCCCGAAACCCGAAACCCGATTTGTTCCTTTGTGGCGGGTTTTTGGAACTTCGAAGCATTGCAACACGATGCTTCGTGTTGGATTTTCCCTGAAACCCGAAAGCCGACTTGTTCCTTTGTGGCGGGTTTTCGGAACTCCGAAGCATCGCAACATGATGCTTCGTGTTGGATGTTCCCCGAAACCCGAAACCCGATTTGTTCCTTTGTGGCAGGTTTTCGGAACTCTGAAGCATCGCAACATTATGCTTCGTGTTGGATGTTCCCTGAAACCCGAAACCCGATTTGTTCCTTTGTGGCGGGTGTTCGGAACTCCGAAGCTTCACAAATTATTTTATTCAAGTATCATGTACAACAATACAAACTTGTTGGCTTGAAGTGAATATGTTTGGTCACTATTCACTGTCCACTTTGCAACCGCATGCACAAAATTTGTTCCGTGCACTTTTCACAACGTAGGCACTCTATTATGCAACATGGGCCCCCTCCTACATTTATCGAATCTCAATCTTAATCACAACATATTTTTGAGTTGGGCAAAACACAATCCATGGGTAATGTAGGTAATTTAGGCGGGAACTGTCATCCCCTATAGTCCATTGGCATCAAGAAGAACCCTATATGTGCTCCTTGTTACCCAGCGTTCGTAGGCGCTGCAAGATTTTAGATAGGGTGTTTATTATCCTTACAAAGCATATATGTCTTTTAATGGGTTATTATTTCCACCCAAGTAGCAATTTTTTTGTAAAATAGTGTTTAACATGAGACATTCAATATATGGAAAGAATATGGGTTCATTTAAAAAAGCGATAATTTTATTAAATTAATCATAAGTGGAAGAAGTAAAATCAATGTTTTTAATTAAATATTGATGCATTTAATTGTTTAGTTAGGGAGTTTTCCAACTAAAAAATGACTTGTTTTAGAGTATTTTGTCAAATTATTTACATTTTAAGAATTCTATGTTTTTACATTGTGTATACAATTTTAGATCAGATTTCTAGATAAAATTGTGTTCAAACCATTCCCATAAATTAAAATAGTATCATTTTTTTATTGTTTATAAGTATTAAATAAATAAATAATATAACATTAGACAATTACTCCCCAAATAATTAAAAACCACAAACATATCCTTGTAAATCAAATAACTTATACCGTTTGGTGCTAAATATCAACTCTTTATTGATTTTTGTAATGAGATTGCTAGGTCGTTGAAAGGATTGTAAAGATATCTTGGGTTCTAAATTTTTTCCAGCATCAAATTTTACAATCAATCTAATTTATGATGAAATGCTGGAACGATTGCTTAGCAGCACCGAACATATTCCCTTGTAATCCAAGACCAGCTTGCAATACTCTGCTTTTCATATGGCCTTTGTGTTGAGTTTGAAATAACTGAACATGTGTTGGGCTCTAGCGCATTCTGTTATAGTTGTTGTTTCCCCTTAGAATCCTATGAAATCTACGGGTCTCCTTGGGAAATTTGAATTGAAAGTAGGTTTTGGTGGCTTTTTCAGTTTGAGTAATTATGCTGTCAGGAAGCAGGAAAATGATGATATTCATAGATCAATATGGATTTAGAGTGTTGCATCCAAGGATGGCGGTATTGTTGAAACAAATCAATTTGAAGAACCCGTTTCTCTGGGAACAAATCAAGCTGACATACACAACGAACCATTTATGGAGATTGCTTTTTTATACACATGCTATGGGAAATAAAATGGTATAATTTTTTATGGAGTATTTAAATACATTAATTGCAGAATTTATTGTGTATGTCAGCGTTATTGCACAGTATTCAAAGTTGAGTATTCTTATGTTTAAACTATATGAAATCAAAAAATTTGAAATTCTTGCTTTTTTAATATAAAAATGTAGAAATGCTTATAAAAATATTCCAGCCAATCAAAAAATCAAATCAAAACAAAAAATAAATTAAATAAATATATATTTTTTGAGAAACTATATACCAAACATATGGAAAACTCTGAAGCATCGCAACATCATGCTCCGTGTTGGATGGTCCCCGAAACGCGAAACCCGATTTGCTGCTTTGTAGCGGGTTTTCAGAAGTTGGAAGCATGAAAGCATCACGCTTCGCGCCGGTTGTTTCCCGCAATCTGAAATCCGATTTGCCGGACGCAACTCATTCCAATGAGCTGGACCTTTGTTTTTCGCGAAGCTCCTAAAGTCGTGCAATAAGGAACCAAAAAAGGATACCTAAATAATACATGAACTTGTGGATGGGTGGAATTCTTGTTAACATAGATTTCTCCTTAATTTTTGTGAGATAGATATTCATATTACACTCCCATATCACTGATTTTCTATGAAGGTTTGGTACTTGGGCAATATCGGTAAATGATATAAGATAGATGCTTGTTTTTTTGTTATATAAACCTCACGACTTTAGTGCTTTTATTTGAAAGATACATTGTTGGATACCAAATGCGAAGTCGGTCGAAGACATCTGGTGGGCATTATCATTGCTGCTGTGATTTAAGTATGATCTATTGCATGGTTAAGGTTGTATTTCTAGTCACTTGGAATTGTATCCTTGTGAAGCAGAACCAAAGGAAGTGAACATGAATGAGTAGGATATATATTGTCATGAGATGTGTAATTAAACTTCACATGTATGTTAGAAAGTTGTCTGTTAAGGAACATTGCAAGATTTCATTTATTTAAATGGTAGATGGCATAAATTATTAGGTGAGGGTTATATCTTATCATGCTCAGTTCTAGCAAACTGACTCTAATAAATATTTGTGTAGATGGATTATGCGAGTAGGTTATAGGAAAAGAGTGTAAGGGTTTCTTCAGTTCAAATTATGGAGTTTTTCGTAGAAAGTTCAATGTGTTGTGGATTTTGTAACCTTGCTTGCAAGGAGTGTGGAAGATCCCTTGTCCTGTTATGTTTGGGAAAAAAAACTGCGTGGCGAAGTGCTCTTCCCTTTTGTGGTCAGGCTAGTAAATCCGTGTATAAACGTTGTCCGGAGGAATGATATTCTGCCTGGATTTGGATGTGTATAAAGGAATACGTAATAAGAAAACGTCCTTGTGTAGGATAAGGTATGAGAGCTCTGTTTGATCATTTTTTTATGGTCCAGGACCAAATTCAGGGGATATACGACAGGTTGGAGTTTTGTATGTTGTTATGAAACATTATTAATGTGGACGTCATTGGGAGCGCTGAATATTTTCTGAGTTTCTGTACAGCTCTTATTCTCAATCGAGCAAGGATGCAATTCACAGGTGGAAGCAGTTCAACCAGGGTTGTAAGCTGTGGTATGCAAGAACCTGTACGGAACTCAAACCACAAACACGGTATAAATTGTGCATTCCAGAAATTGAAACTGAAAGTACGGAAGATGAGAATGCAACAAACATATGAACGATGTGAAGAAAGTAAAGATAAAATGCGAAAAAAAGGTGCTAACCAGTATGACTATGCATATACAATACCGATATTGTTTTCTATACATAGGATAAGGTATGAGAGTTCTGTCTGATCATTTTTTTATGTTCCAGGACCAAATTCAGGGGATATACGATAGGTTGGAGTTTCGTATGTTGTTATTGGACATTATTAATGTGGACGTCATTGGGAGCGCTGAATATTTTCTGAGTTTCTGTACAGCTCTTATTCTCCATGCAGCAAGGATGCAATTCACAGGTGGAAGCAGTTCAACCAGGGTTGCAAACTTTGGTATGCAAGAACATGTATGGAACTGAAACCATGAACACGATATAAATTGTGCATTCCAGAAATCGAAAGTGAAAGTACGGAAAATGACAATGCAACAAACATATGAACGATGTGTAGAAAGGTAAGATAAAATGCCAAAAAAAGGTGCTAGCCAGTATGACTTTTCATATACAATACTGATATTGTTTTCTGTACAATGGACATGACAGAGTAGGTCTTTTTGAACAGTACGAAAGCTGGTCAGCAAAATGCTATATCCAGGAACGACTGTGCAATGAAAACCAAGTCGAAAAGATGCTCTTGAACTTGAGAAAACTAAAGAGACAAGCACTATATTATTTACATGGGAAGCATTGGATCGCAAAACAAAGCTGGCAAAAGTTTGTACAATGCGCCTGTCAAAGCATCTGCAAAGGTGAAGAGAATGGGGACATTAGCAATAAATAAAATTTCGTAAATGAAAAAACTGCGATAGTATAAATGCGGGAAGGTAGAAACCTTATGGGTGGATATCAGTGTTGACACTGACAATGGTGTTGGTTTGATCAAGCGTGAAACTTCCTTGCACAGCAAAACTTCGGAGGAGATGTACAATGGAGCTTTTGTTTTGTATGTACTTTTCATGAGTTGTTTCAGCCAGAAGAGGCAGTAGTGTGCACAACAAATGACCAGCAAGAGTGCATTTGACAGTCGATGCAGATGTTCTTAAATCACAGATCAGTCGGTGGCTATGGTGAAAAGCGCTCTCCTGGTTGCAATTTGTACACGTGATTGTTGTTTGTTGCAATGAAAGAAGGTCTTGAACTTCAAAGTTGCATTTTGTGCATACAATTTGAAACGGCTTGGAGTACACATTGGAGGCTCTTAATACACCTTGCACCTGAGAAATGGCAAAGAAGAGGAAAGAGATAATATTCAGTATTGCAGAAATGGAATACTGTATTGAATGGCAGTCCGCTGCAATTTGAATTTTCTCACCTCTGTTGTTGCAGTCAACAATGTGCGCATATCTTGGAGTGCTTGTTCAGTCCTCAGGGGGGCGATAAATGTAGATTGGCAAGTTCTCAAAGCCTTGTCCGGGCTGTTTCGCTTGACAATGTTCTTGAACAAATATATAGGAACTTGTTTTCTATGGAGTTGTTGTTCAATTGTATCAAACAAGGCTGCAAAAGACTCGTACAAGTATAACTTGTAACCAATGAAATGTTAGAATGGTCAATTTGTTCACAGTGAAAAAGAACAAGCAAAGGGACGCAAAGTGACAGAGATAATAGAAGGAGGAAAAGATACCTGTGCTTTGTCCTCTATGGAGAGGCCATCCTTAATTTCAAAGACAAACTGTGTTCCAGACTTGCGGGCAGCAGCGACAACAGCTGCAAGTGTCCCAATTGTATAGTTATCTGTGCTACGAAGGAGCTGTTTTATTGAAGTATTCGGTATGAACTTGAACTCGTTGCAAACTGGAGGTATGTTCTCTATGGTGCTGTTGTTATTCAAGAGAAGAATGTAGTCACAATCTCCACGATCGTAATTGGTCTTTGGCGCTATGTTGAATTCTTTTATGCTGACTCCTTTGGATGGTAGAAGTTTTGTTTGATGTGCCTCAATTTGCTGTCCAGTCACGTTTAGCGTGACGGTCATTTCACCTTCTTTGTCGGTTAAATCTATGCGTAGAAGCTCTTTGTTCAGGTCTTTGTTGAGTATTGCTTTGTATGCAACAACGACATCCCCTTGAAACAAAGCGCCGACCTTGCGACTGTTGAGGTCATCGATCGATGTAGGTGTACATGGAAGTGTCTGTTGCCTGCAAAATAGAATGTAACTGCATGAATGATATAGCAAGTTGTAAAGTGACGGTCAACAAGGTATCTGCAATTTCTTACGTCTTTGCTTCCTTTTGTGGCGGTTCATTCGCGGAAATGGTTTCCAAGTTCCTCTTCATCTTGTTGTCCTGGGAAGAATATTAGAAAAATGAATTCCAGTAAGTGCAGAGAAAAGAATAGAGTCCAATTTGTTAGCAAAAAAAAATGAAAGCCGACCTTGCGACTGTTGAGGTCATCGATCGATGTAGGTGTACATGGAAGCGTCTGCTGCCTGCAAAATAGAATGTAACTGCATGAATGATATAGCAAGTTGTAAAGTGACGGTCAACAAGATATCTGCAATTTCTTACGTCTTTGCTTCCTTTTGTGGCGGTTCATTCGCGGAAATGGTTTCCAAGTTCCTCTTCATCTTGTTGTCCTGGGAAGAATATTAGAAAAATGAATTCCAGTAAGTGCAGAGAAAAGAACACAGTCCAATTTGTTAGCAAAAAAAAATGAAAGAGAATGGATTGTTGTTTTCAGGAATAAATTCTGGAAGATAAAAAGGTGTGATAGTGTTATAAGACATAGTTTTTTTTGCAATGGAATACAAATAGGCAATGTATAGAGCTTCCATGGAAGTGGTTCGCATCGAAAAACCATGGCAAAGAGCAAGGAGCGCACCTTTTTTTTCAGTTGTCAAACTAGATGAAATGCAAGATTTTTGCTAAACAAACTGGTTGTTGCAAGAAGGAACAAGTATGAGCATAAGTCACAGTCAAAGAGTCGGAGGCCGATATAGCATTTGTATAATGTAATATTACTAGTAGCAGATATTATTGGAGTATTAAAAAAAAATGCATAGTTTTTGAAGCGATGGAAAATATGTTTAACAATAAGTTTTTTGTTGAATACCTTAAGAATCCTGAAATTGTTGTGAAATCGATGATAGTTGTTGCCATGGAAAAAATAAAAAATAGTTCTTGTGAAAGTAAGAGCGGGTAGAAAATTTGTAAGTGCAGGAAAATGCTACGGAACTGCGAAGTTGCTTTGGTTGAAGTCGGGAAAATAAAGTTTTAGCTGTCCACGTCAAGTGCAAGGAAAATGGCAGAGTGGTCAGTCCAATATACATGTCTTTGAAATATGTGGCTGGAGCTATTGCAATTTGACCATATGTGGTCGATATGTTTTTTAGTGAATGGATTTTCCTTTGCGATGCAAAAATGAAAGTTGCAATTGGACATGTATTTATGTAAAAGGTCAGTAGTATTATTATGTTTTTGCATATCGATATTAAAGTCTCCAAATATGTATGTGCATTGTTGTTCAGATGAATTCGATAAAGCTCGATCAATAATTGCAAGGATATTGTGAAGTGTCGCATTTGGAGCTGCATAAAGATTTATAATTGTTAACTGTTTGTCATGGAGATGAACAACAGCAAGCAATGCTTCTACTTTTGTGCCATGGAATTGCATTGTGTGCAGAAATGGTATATGCAATTTAGCGGAAATCATTATACCGTGTACATGATGTGTGTGTATGTTATGGAAGGTTGAAAGTAGATTGTGCGCATTGCTATCAGATATGTGTGTTTCTTGTAAGCACAATATGTCAGATTGCATTAGGCTAAAGTCGTGTATGATGTCTTCTACATGAGCATGAAGGCTTCGGGTATTCAAAGAACAAAGTAAAATGCATGGGTGGATATCAGCCAAGAAGAAATCATTTTGAACTTGCCATTGTGCTTGGGATTCAAGGCGATTCATTTCAATAGTAACTTGATTTCTTATGTTGAAGTTTTTGTTTGTCAATGGTTGCAGCAAATACAAGCTTTCTATACTCTTTACACGCGATAGCGCTGTGTAAGTCAATCCATGTCTCGCCACCCCAAGTGGGCTAAAGGCAAGTCCGTCTAATGTAAGTCCTTGGGATCTATGTATCGTGCGGGCACATGCAAGCTGGACAGGGAATTGGCTACGAATTGTCAAAGTTTTCTTATTTGGAGAGTGTTGTAAAGGCTTTGCAATTCGTAAGATAGGCACAGATTGTGGGTCAATGTTGGCGGGACGCAAGTGTGCATGCTTGGCAATTTGATGTTGGCCAATGCTTAAATCGTTGAACCGGATCCATATGATGTCCTGATTTTTGGCAGTAGTGTAAGCGTCAAAAGTGCCGTCTGACCCGTTGACCAATCCGTCCTGGATATCATAGTTACCAGCAAAGAGTTCAACCAAGATGCCTTTTTTAAAAGCAATTGTCTTTGGAAGGCAAATTGTCTTGGTGTATGCATTTGTTTCATCATACAAAGAATCCTGTTCGTCAATTGCGTTGATGACAATCTCCTCTCCAGGCATTTGTGAAAGCATTTTCTTGTTATGGCCATTGACATCTATGTTTTTTAAAAAAAGGTACGGAAAAGAAGGATCATTCGGCGGTGGTCTGTGACACCTATTGTTGAGGTATGAAATGTCAGAATATGTGTGCGAACATGTTCGAATTCTATTAAGGATGGAAACAAAGAGTTGGTCCTTTTGTCTAATTGTTTCAGTCAATTCATAGACCTTGACCTTGTCAGCCCAAAATCCATATGGAATCGGTTGTTTGTCTATACGAGGTGGTTCAAATACGAAGCAGTCGCTGACAGGTTGGGCCTGGTAGAAATCACCACAAAAGACCATGTCAATGTTCCCGAAGTGCACTGTGGGCGTTTGTTTTATATCCCTTAGTCGATTGTCAGTGTGATATAGTAATTGCGCACCGACAAGCGATATTTCATCTATAAAGACGAGTTGCAATTGTTGATAGTGCTTTGACAATGTATCTAGTCGTTCAGCGCCCAGCGGTGTCAGCAGAGACTTGTTAAACGGCAAAAAGAGTGCTGAATGGAATGTTGTGCCTCCAGCATTGTATGCTGCTTTTCCTGTGAACGCCAAAATGAGACCTTTTGGTTTTAGTGGATCACTTTTAGTAGAATTGCTATAGATACGAATCAAAGTCTCGAAGATCATTTTTGCAGTAAATGTTTTTCCTGTTCCTGCACCCCCCGTCAGGAAGAGATACAAAGGAGTTGTAGGATCAATATGTTTTTTCAGTGCAATGTCTTTTACGATTTCTTGTTGTTTTTTGTTTAACATTCTCATTTTTTTGTGATACAGTGCGTTATCGGAGATGAATGGATGTTTTCCGATTTCAAACAGTTTAGTTTTTTTTTTGGGTGGTATCGAATGACACAAAGGAAGATCTAGACGTATGTCATATGTTTCGTTGACTGGTTCAGTTTGTTGTTGGAAAGAGAATGTTGTGGAATCATTGTTTGCTTCATTCTTTATGTCTTGAAGGGCTGATGTTATGTCACCCCATGTATTGTTGATATTGTGGACAAAGCGTGTCTCATTTCGCCATATAGTGTTACGATGGAAAATGTATGCATCTTGCCATGTCAATATGCCTTTCTTGAGGCTTTCCTCGCTATTTTGGAATGGAACATATAACAAGACCTTCTCTCGACAATAATTCTCTTTGTCCACATGTTTGTTGTAATTGACAAACCGGATTACACGCTCTTTGCCTTTTTTGCAATCTGGTTTGCCATCCTTAGTATATCCAGAAACAAAATCAGCAAGGCAAATGTCGACAATTGCTTGTGGCCGTGCAATGTAATGGTCTATGATAGATCGACACATAATGCTTTCGGAGTCATCAGGTTCTTGATTCAATTGTTTTGGATGCTTCAAAATAAATGTTCGGTCTTCAGCACAAGAAGTGTTTATGAACATGCATTTCCTAGAACTACCATGTAACGGTATTGACAAAACAATATGTGCTGCTTGTTGTGCAGACATCTGATGCGAATTAAGCATTTCATTAGATAATTTTTGTATCATTTGGACTGCATCAATGCACGATGTGTAGTGTTCTTTACGTATTCTTTTGAATGCTTTTGTGGTCGATCTATCGATTTTTGTCATGTACGAGCTCACATAAGTTGCAGCTGCATATGCATTAAGGATAAACTGTGCATCTGTATTCGCCTTCCATATCGGCGGCATTTTTTTTGAAAAGGTATTGCTCCATACTTGTGATGGTTTTCTTTGCACGAATAGTGTTGGCCGCTTGATAGTGCTTTGGATAGCTTGTATGTATTCAATTTCATTCATGTTCAAATCATCTAGAAACATAGCAAAGGAGAATGAGCTGTCATAGCGTTTCTTTGCCAAAATTGAGAAAATGTGTTTTGCATTTTCAGATACCGATGGATAAGTGGTTTCTAGTGGTTCAAGTATTTGTGTTTGTTTTATTGGAGGCTGGGGGAAATTGTACCTGCATTTATTTTGTTTACCTTTTTTGCAACTCTGTGTATGGTGATGTTCATGCAAATTCGCTACTTTAGGAGCAAAAGATTCTGTGTTACAAGTTATGTACGTGTCGACAAAGTGTGAAATGGACGGGTTTTTGTCTTTTCCATATACAGGTGCGTCTTTTGTCCATACCAACCAATGGCTATGGGCATTTCCCCGGCTTTGAAATTCAGTAACCCAGAAATAGTCAGCAATGTCTCCAAAGAATGTGCTATCGTCACACAACAATTTTTTGAGTGCGTTTAGCCGATGTTTATAGTAGCGAGTACATGTGATTGGATCGTGTTTGATGTGAAAGTTTTTGTCATTATAATCACTAGGCTGTTGTTTTCCAATAGGAGAAGATTGCATATGTTGGTCATATAGGTTTGATAGTGCAAGTGAAAGGGGTTTCCAACAATGCTCAGCACTTGAAAAGGTCAAAAAAAATGTTGGGGGTCCTAGTTGTCGTATCATGGCAAAAACATTTTTTTTTAGTTGTTGCATGTAGTCTGGGGAAATCCGTATTTTTTTGAAGTCGATGTATCCAATATCGGATTTCAATATTTTTTCTAGGTTGGGCTTGTATTTAACATCTTTTGCTAAGAGCTTTCTTCCTTTCAGCTGCCCTTTTCGAATCCGAACCCAAATGCATGCTCGCACTTGGGCAATAATGATCTTTATTGCTTTGAAAAACAAGTTGGCAATATGATAAGAAAATCGCCGATCAGTATGCAAGACTTCCCATTGAGCAATTTTGTGAAAAGAAATTGATTTCACAGCATTTGCGTGACGAGGTTCACCAAAAAAAAGAGTGGGAAAGTTCATCTCCTCTGAAAATTTATCTTGGAATATACCAAGTGGACGTTGAGCCTCTGCCGGAGCAATTTGTATTACCTTATCTTGCAGGTCAACAATGCGTTGCGCATTTGTAAATCGATGGACTAAAGTATCACTGATGTATTCGTTGTCACTTTCTTCGTCCGTATCACTATTGCTTGAAATTGTTTGATTGTCGAAGTCAACATCAGTAATTGATGGAAGGAATCGAATCCATTCTTTATTGACATGAACTTTTTCCATACGGTACAAAGTTGTTTTGCAAAGTTGATGCAATGCTTTCATGATGGCGTTAGGTCGCACATTTCCTGTATGAAAGGCATCTTTGTATTGTAAACGACGTTTGAGTTCGACAGCAATAGTTTTTGTTTCTTCAACATGTCTTGGCAATGCTTTTTGTATTATATCCACATTGGAAGGCACGTTTATTATGGCTCCTTTCAAGGCGAATTGTGGTTTTCTATGTGTGCAATGCCTTATTTGTGCAAATGCTATTCTCATAGCAACTAGCCTCTCTTCAAGATCAGTAAGAACCGCTACAGAAGCAATCTCGGAGTTCAATTCTATGCAAAAAGGCGATGCAAGTTTTGGCAATCTTCCATTTCTCAAACATCTGTAGCAATCAACACATATGTTTTTCTGTTCTTTTAATTTTTCGTCTTTGCTCAGATCAAAATATGTTTTTTTTTTCTGGATCTTTTAACATAGTCATGTTGGACTTGAACTTCAATTGCTTACAAACTGGACAACCATGTATTGGCGTATCATTAATTTTTTTTTTGAAATTGTGTATACAAATCTTAGATTTCGATTGCTTGTTTCCATTTTGGCGAATTTCAATTTTAAGACAGCGAAGCGAAATTCTAGAGTGGTTTATCACTTTTTTTTTTGGTCATTGGAGTGTTTCGAAGTTTGTGAGCATTTATTGCTTTTTTGGGTTCGTATTTCATGTTTCATCTTGCGCAAAGAATTGGTTGATTGCGATCTTTGTGTCTTCTCATGCAAAAAGGAAGTACAAGTAGTGAACGTAGTTGGCGATGCTTGAATCAAACCTTCATAATGAGAATGACGTTCATTTGCAAAAAAGCACAAAAGATTGTATGTGGTTGCTGGTTTTGATAAACCAGAATACACTTCGACAATGGTAATGGTTTGTGCATCCCATACTTGTATTTTTACATTAAAAATGATCGACAACCATTGTAAGCAAAATTGATTTCCTTCAATTCTTCCATTGTTATAGGGAGTGGCAATGTTTATAATAAAGCCTTGCCAATTTGCAATGTGCGGTATGTTTTCAATTATAGCAACGTGAAGGTAATTTTGCAAGCAAGACAAAGCATGCAAATTCTGGGACAAATATGCATTGCAAAAAGACTGTGCAACATATCGCCTCAGGCAATGAACGTCAAATTCACGATTGCATAATTGACAAACAGAGTCGAATAGGCTTTCACCACAGTTTAAAGTAGCATGTTTTATTCTGCGCAGGCCTGCATTCTGCAGACTACGGTCAACATTGTTCCAATTAGTCTTAAGTGCAATACAAGAGTCAGAAATCGTGTTTGTTTCAAGTGCAACAGAGAAGCCAGGTTTTTTTTTCCAATACAATGGCTCATAGTGGCCGCAACTAGGGTTTGCATCATGAAACAACACACAGAATGGAAGCAGATGGCTTTGTGCATTGAATTGGAAATAGTTATTGCCTCTTGTTTTCGACCAGACCCATATCGGTATGTTAAGCCATTTTGCTAACCAGTTTATACAGAAGTTGTCGCCCCATAGACCAATCTCGGTTGCATTTGCAATGGGCATTGCCGAAAGTCGCATCCGACGGAAATATGTTTGCGCATCGTGGATATGATGCAGAGCGTAAAGGGTGTCACGATCTAATTCCAGATGGAGCGATTTAAAAGCATCTGCATTGCCTCTATGCAAAGAATGCAAGAAGTGGTCTATGATTCCAGTTCGGAGTTCAATAGAGGTATAACGAAAGTGTAACAAAACAGCAAATGTATCAAATAAGCAATCGCCCACGTTATACTTGAATGCAATGTCTCTAAAAAGGTTATGTTTTTTTAGCATGTCATCAATGTGAGCTGGTTTCTTGTTCGCAGGGACATAGCCCTCTACAGAAATGCACATGGCAGCCATAGTTTTTTTTTGGTTTTTTGTTCAGTCCAATAGCAAAAAAAGTAGCAACAGGGAGAGCAGAATCCCCATAGCATGAAAGAGAATTCCAAACAATGAAAGCACATACTGTCAAGAGAAAAAGATATAGCATGCCATACCTGGAGCGTATATTTGTTGAGTTCAACTTTGAAAGCCTGGATTATGGCAACAGAGACGGGGTTTCGCACATTGATGTTCGCTACACTATTCACTTTTTGAATATGCTGACTCCCTGCAAAAAAACATGCACACATCAACTTCGATGTTGCAGAGACACATGGAAAGAACTAAATGCACATGATACTAAACCGATTCTCATTGCGAAAAGAAAATCTTGGTCGCCCAGCTGCATGCTGTGCTTCACATAGTTTTCAGAGCAGATAAAAAACCAGCAGAAACCACGTCAAGTTGTTCTGCTATGGAAAGACATGAAGACATGGATTTCTCCCATAAAGCATTTCTTTTTTTTGCTTTAAGCGAAAGCGAGAAGCCTAGTTGCATGAACGTATTATATACCTTCAATAAGATGTTTTGGGAGAAATTTCCATTTGTTCAAGTTGGCAGTCAAGGAATAAGCCTTACTGTTTATTAACATATATGGTGTAATTGTTTCAAACGAATAGAATTCAGCAAAAAACAAAAAATGTATAGATATTATCTTCTGTTTCGAAAATTAGTTTAGTAACTATAAACTTTGTGAACTAGGTTAAGAGGCTGATAGGGAAGTTGACCAAAAAGGAAGTGTTTTGTGAACACAATGATGACGTACAGAACTAAAAGCACCTAACTTGAAGATTGGAGTTGAAGTGCAGAAAACTGAAATTACAACATAGAAAAAATGAAGTAATCTAAATTACACAGGCATGAGAATTATCTGACAACATGCCTCGGGAAATTGGCGTTTCAAAGTTCAAAGGACTGTAGGGGCCGACCAAAAAAGCCTTGGGGATTTCTAGGCAAAGACAAGCAGCAAGTGTAAAGCTAATCGCAACAATATTTGACACCTTTTGCATGCTTTGATAGTTGTTGAATTTGGCAGGCAGATTGTCATATACTCTGTCAGCCCCTGCCAACATCCTCCCAGCATGTGTCAAAACGAGAGCTATGGATGGAAAACCACCAAAAAATATTGAATCGTAGGTTTCTATCAGATGTAGTCGGCACCGTTGTGAAGAGGAGTTAACGAGAAGGCACACATATCTGGTCTGAGATGTTTTATGACATACGAAAATGGGCTTGTTGATAAAGGCAAGGAATTTCAGAAAAAAATACTATTTGCAGTTATATGGTGAAATGCAGAAGCCTTCGAAGATAATATCAGAGTGCGCCAAAATGGGAGCTCTAGTATAGGGATTGAGGTTCCATCAGAAAATGATGATGTTTTATCAAATGCTGTTGTTGCAAGTGACTGAAACTACAGTGACCAATACCTATTTGCCAAATGAGCAGGCACATAGTAGGCTCTCAAATCGTTTAAACGGCCTCAACAAAATCTGATGTCATCAAAATTACGGTCTGAAGAATGGATGAATTACTTAATAGAGATTTATTTGATGGGGAAGTAGTGAGCATGGAGCTTGTTTGGGATGCCATTTGATCAGCAAAGAGAAAGATTTGAAGAGTGAAGCCATTACATTAAGCCGAATTGGCAAGCTATACTCCTCTGTTTTGAAATTGGAAAATCAGGCCCATCGTTACCACTTTGAGAGCACCAAAATTGCCATTATGCGCCCTCGCCACCATGTGCCCTCGCATAGCAGACTCTAACTGGTATAAGTACTCATCATTGAAGGTCCGTGAACACCAGAAAAATATTGTGGATGAAGAGAAAAGAGAACATGACAAGAAGAATGAATTTGATGCACAGAGGCTGCATGAAGCAATTGATATGATTAAGAAGAAACGGGAAAAGAGTGTAGAGTCTTTCTTGCAGTTCATTTATGAAGTGCACACTCATCCAGATCCGAGAAAGACACTGATGGGTTGCTACTCCAGATAATGTTAAAGCAGCTCTCCGAAAAGCCATAGTAGCATACCACCCTGATAATAACTGCCAATATGATAAAAACTGGCAGGTTCTGTCTGAAGAGATCACAAAGATTTTTAATTCCAAATATGAAACCTACAAGAAAGCATGACAAAGGGTTCTTGTTATTATTATTATTAAGGAACCAGAAAAATAGAAAGTAGGACCAGAAAATTTTGATAGCATTATGCAATAGAAGGGGCCAGTTTTGCTTCAGTGGCAACTTTATCGTACTGGTGTCACGACTGCGAGAAGGAAATTGACGCGGCAAGGGAGGTAGCAGGCACACTTGTTCGCACCGTATGTAAAAGTAAAGTAAAGTGGATGAGTTGAAGACAATATCCTTACCTTGAGCAGTAAAGTAAAGTGGATGGTGGATTGGTGAGCAGCCAAACAAAACTTGAAATCTGCAATACATTCCTAAATTTGCAAACGGGATTGATGAGCAGTCAAATCTGGAATTTCAAATCTATTCTGCGCATTTCCAAATTAATTAATTTAATGTGTTTGGGCAGATATGACGATCACATAATCCAGGCAATTGGCGAGCAGTCAAATCTGGATTTTCAAATCTGCATACCCAGTGCAATTCATATAAGAAAGTGCCATTGTATTCTGTGCATCCCCAAATCAATTAATATAATTTGTTCGGACAGATCTGACGCAAGACCAAACGAATGCAATTGTGCATTGTCGTTCGGAGTGGGTTTAATGTAGACTTGGCACAAATGCAAGACGAAACTAGTGCAAGTGTGCATTCTCGTGTGAATATGTTTAACTAGTCTTATCTGCGCATTCCCCAATTACTTTATTTTTGAATAGACAAAGGAAGTGGCACTAGGTACTTTCTCTCCTGATTCCAATGTCTCGTTGAGTAACTCAAAAAAAATCAAACGGAATTTCAAATCTGCAAACGGAATTGGCGAGCAGTCAAATCTGGAATTTCAAATCTATTCTGTCACCGCTGTGCATTCCCAAATCAACAAGAAAAAGATAAAATAGAAAAAGTAAACTTGGATCGATATTAGTCACAAAGAAAGTTCTAGACTGATTTATTATTATATGACTAAATTTCATCCTAGAATCCATGAAGAATTATCAAACCAACATTTGAACACAGTCTTTACCCATTCACACGCAACACCGATGGCTTCAATCTGGCTCACAATCTTGAGAGCTATGGTTCAATTTTTAAATCATCTTGAATCCCTTTATTTGTGGCGTTGGGATTTTCCATTTAATTGGCAGCCAGGACACTAAATTGTTCATCCAATACATTTTAGGTGGGCTTGATCGTTAAGACGATCAAAAAAATCAAAGCCTTGTGTAGAAAAACTCTAGCACTTTAACGAATCAATTTTTTCTCTCATCTTTTCATTTCTCGCTTTTTGATATTCATCTAAAAATTAATAGTTAAAATTGAGAAATTAAGAAAAAACTCGGACACTGAAAAAAATACTCAGAAATTGTGTCGAGATAACTAAAAAATTAAGGAGCAAAAAGATGCTATAGCAGCTAACGCCATCTCAAAACATCCCACCTCCTCATTGAATTCTTAAATTTGACTCTCGACAGTTTCCGATGCATGTACAATATCCATACAATCAATCAAGAGATTCAGGAAAAAGAGCTCGAGCGCAATTTACAAAAAAGCACAAAACCTGGGGAATCCAAGCATTTATGAGAAAAGCTATTTCAATGACTAAAGATCCCCTGTTTTTTGCTGCTGAGGCCTCTGAAATGTGCAAAGGAGTTAATGCCCACTCCAAATCCCACAAATACCCTTCCTACACTCAAAATGTTTGGATAGGGTGCAGCCACCAGAAAGATAGCTCTGTGAAGATCTAGAAAAACTCTTGTGACGCAACCATAGTTGGTTGGATTGGCGATCGAGGCATGGTGATCAATCTCAACCTAGACTGTAGATGAGGATCCTGTTAAGTCTGCGGATCGGACACAAAAAAGAATAAATAAAAGTCTTATCAAATCCCTCAGACCTCCAGTATTGTGACTGGAGCGTTCCAGGCTGTGTAAGATTAGGAAAAACCATCTGTGAAAGTGCTAAGGAAAACCAGAAATGAGCCGTTGAAGAAGAGAGTTGGCCATACCATAATTAATGTGAGCTCCCATGGAGATGATTTAGGATTATACATTCACCTCAAGGTGCCTATAAATAACCTAAATGTTTCATAAATGTTGCAGTCTCTAAATTGTGCACTTGCAATATGTTGGAGCCTGTAAAATGTACACTTACAGTAATATATTTTGTACATGTAAATTGCTAAAATTCTGTAACCTCTAAAACGTACAGTTGCAGAAGAAATGCTGAATCTAAAGCGAGGAGTGTCATCTCCTCAAGCGGCCACTCCACAATTAGTTTTAAGAACAGAAAATCTTTAAATCTCAGGGAAAAAAAAAACAAATTCCCTTGTTTTTAATCAAATAAATTTAAAATTATTTGCAGTAAACGAATCTTGAAGACAGAAATTCGTCCATTTTTGTCTTATAAACTTCCAAACGATACAATTTTTGTATTTCCCACAACAAATATTCATACAGGGGAATAAATCATTCACATTCTGAATAATACAATATAGAACCCAACTAATTGCTCGTCCCATGCAAAAACAGAAACCAAAATGCGAGATGGCGATGAAGCACCGGTTACAGGAAAACATGCAATGCATGAAATAAGTGACAACTTGCAGAAACTCCTTAAAATTTACAATCCTCCAAGAGAACAATCTTCGGAACACAGCTGCACTGTTATACAGCTGAAATGAAATAATGCCTACACTACAACTGCAGAATTTGATGAGATCAAAGAAAATGGACAGCATATTGTTCTGAAACCACTTACCAGTCTAGTCAGGACCTTCAATCGGGAACCGCATTTTTCATGTGTTTTAGCTAGCCAAGTCTCATATTAATCGAAACAAAAAATGAATCAATGCGACAGTAATTACATTCAGTAATTGCAAGTGCTTGCATAATCTATACTCTGATTTTTTTTAAATGGAATAATTAATGTTTGTTGTCAGGATTGTTAAATGTTTGCATTCAATATTTACTGTCACATAATTTCTGATGTTGAAACCATAGGAAATCAAAAAAATTTGGAAATTCTTGATTTATTTAATCAAAAAATACTGATATGGTTATAAATTTGTTTCAGCCAATCAGAATATTAAATCAATGTTTTTAAAAAATTCAGATAAATATATATTTTTAGAAAACTATATATGCAACATGTGAAATGACAGATGGATTTCTGTCATTGGTCTACAAAGATATTGAAAATAGTTTTTTTGATGCCTTAATTATCTGCCTACGGCAGTATAATAATGAAATATTATTGTTATCACCAGCTTGTATGGATAGATTGTATAGAAGATAATAATGGGAGCTTGGAAAGTTTTAGAAAATTCTTTGAAGGGTGGAGAATAAGGGCAATAACTAAATTGTTGAAGGAGAAGAATACGTGATAAAAGTAGGAAGTAGTTGGACTTAACAATATGAGTAAATAAAACATTGGATTTTGGCAATGGAGAAATCATGTAGGCATTAAAGACCTTATATATCCACGTTTACAAGTTGCTACATTAGTTTTAGTAGAAATAGAACCACCAGTATGCAAAAAAGAAATAATATTTTTTAACATTATAGGATTCGTAATGAAGTTAGATTTTATATACCAACATATAGAAGTGCAAGTAGGAACACTTTGATTACGGTTGATAAACCACTGTCGCACCTGCCATCTCTTTCATTTGAGTTTGATCAAAACCAATCATAGGTCTAAATACCTACAGTCTTATACAACTATAATGTGCAATACTAAAGTAGTAGAAATGGAAGTATAAACAAATGATGACATTATAGCTTGTGGCTCTATCCCTGAAATACCAAGACAAGGAAATCTAGGGAAAAATTCACAGTTGAAGTAGGCTGTTACTGCACTATAATCAGTGGACGCCTAGTGACAATAGGAGAATTCAGAGGTACCTCTATTTCTTCAAGGGAATCTAGAATATTTGATGATTTTTCACTGATTCTACAAGGCCATATAAAACTATGCGAAATCATTTTCCTTTCTCATCATATCAATATACCTCTGGTGCACATTCCTCACATGGTAGGGCATATGGAATTGGATCCTCAGTGAGGTTATTGGTGTGCACATACTGAATAGGGTATCCCTTTGTTAAGTGAGAGTTAGGGGATATGTGAAAACACTTATCTCATGCTAGATCATATGTGAGACACCCTTTTGAACATATTCATAGTACGGTGAACGATACATTTAAGTGTTATAAATGGCACATTTATTATTTCTTCTAGAATTCCATATGAGAGGATTCACTAGAGATACATTTCTAGGAGTTTCTATGTTAACATATATATCAACTAGTACTGTTCTCAAAATTCACAACTCGAGCTATGATTCATCTTATTGATAAAACCTCTATAATGTATAGTATTTTAACTTTTACTTCCCTGGATAAAAATGAAAAATGAAGGGAAGGTCTCAGAACTAACAGATAATCTTCACCTTCCTAAACCCTAGGTCAGCTTGGAAATAAATTTCAAATGCGAAGCTAACCTATCTGGGACCTATCATGCTAAATTATTAGGATTATTTGCTAGACACCCCTCAATTCTTATCTCCACCAGTCAGGTTCCAATAATCAGCAAGTATGCTCACATTAAGTTTTACACTGGAGTCCCTAAATGACAAGGAGAATTAGGTGAGCAAATTGTTTTGTACTGTTTAGGGTATGGTCCTAATAAACATCCGGGCTAGAACTCCTATTACAAATATCCTAGATATAAGTATAATGATTATGTTTGTAAAGCCAACTTTGGGAAATACAACAGAATCTAGGCCTAACCAAAAGGAGGAAGCTCCAATTTTACATTAGGGTCTCCTAAAGTTAACACGTACCTTTACAGGGTGAGATAGGAATTTCCACTACATTTTACGTTCGAGAAGAGGATGTCCTGTCATTTATCTAGTTATGGTAATACTTAGAGAGAAGTTAAGGTTTATTAAATTTCATTTTATATAATTCCAATAAATATCCAATGGGATGTCTATAAAATCTTAAATTATATTTGTTTAGGAAACTGAGATTAAATGATCGTTGCAGCTTTGTATTGCTAAAATGCTCCTGAGATTTAATCATAGCAAGTAAGGGGTTCTGAAATTAAGATTAAGGAACTACCACATGGTGTCATAAAACCACTGCCCTTATAAGGATAATTATTTAAATAATAATAATAGTAATTAAATTGACAACAGATATTATCTTTTAACATATATTATTTTCAATGGTATTCTTCCAAGAAATTATACAAATTAAGAGAAAATACTTGCAATCTTGGAGAAAGAAAAATTTTAAGCCTGAAAAATTCCTATAGTGCTATGTAGGTTGTACCAAACAACTGTCTATAATCAACGATCTCCTGCCTATTCAATTATGTGATTCAGCAATAAGGTTAGACGCTCAATGAACACACTGAATTTATTTGGCATCTTTAAACAAAAATATATGATTAAAATAAGATTTTAAATAAAGTTTAGAGCCTATTTTTGCCGATAACACTTCAATTACGTAGACAACTTTCTTTGATAACTGATAATTATAGTAGTTGTCCTTTATTTAAAATAATATTTCTCTACTATGTATTTCATAGATTAATAAATCTAAAATCCACCATGGTTGGTATTTTGCTATAATAAAAAGAAAGGTTAAACTTGCTCCATGGTGATCAAGGTTGAGTCACTTTTATCATTGGCGATAGGCCTTCAATAGCGTGCAAATTTCTATAAGTGTAATGTTGAATATTATAGATACAATTTTTAATAGTCATAATCATATATAGAAAATTTTATATAGCATTTTAATTGTTTTGGTACCATAAACATATCTCACAAGTGGACACAACTGATGTATATATTTTTACATGGAAATATGGGAATTATTTAAATATGTATTTGTATGCATTCTAGATTAGATAGTGTAGTGGAATAAATCAAATATGCTAACTTGTTGCATGAGAATCCGATATGTGACTTCTGTATACATATATGGTCTAATGATCTCCTATAATTGTGGTCATATAACACATTTTGGAATCGTTTTATTATTTTCAGGGTAGGCTTGTAACTGATATAACATTTCATGTGGTTATAAAGATTCATGATCAGGCCTAGCATTTGGCGGTCACCCTTGCCTGTCAAAAGGAAATTTCATGATGGTTTCGTGATATAGCTACCTTTCAATTTACGTTTTTAGTAAAATTTTAAATTGTCAAAAAATCTTAATTGATATATATCATTTTTAAATAAAAATAGGATGATAAAATATATTTACAAATTAAATTTAGTAATTAAATTATAAACTCATTAAATGAGACGTGATAAATCCAATTTTTCTTGTGGGTATTGTAAAACAAAAATTCAGATGTTAAAATGAGAAGGGAAGTTTACCAACTTAAAGATTTTCCTTCTCTAATTGTTCGGTATTTTATTATTGAGAGGCGACTCTGACTAGATGAATAATCCTGTAACAATAGGCTAGTAAAGAAGAAGAATAGTAAATTATGAGAGTAGAAACAATCGTGGTAGCAAGGCCTATAATCTATCCTAATTCCCAACTATGAAGTACTCAATGCCAATGATAAACCTCTTCTCATTGTTGCAGGGGCATTTCATGCAATTGCCTAGGGCGTCAAATAAGGAGGGCGACTATTTTTAAAAAAAAAAATTCAAATTTCAGCCTTCAAGGTTGGCTTTACCAGTTTGAACCGGTGTGATTGTCCAATGGCGGATTGGATGCGGGATGGATCATGGCCCATTCAATTTACATATATTATTTTCATTGTTCTCCTCTTCTTATGTTTTCTCCGCACTTGCATAGCCGCACATGTTGAAGTGACAAAGCTTTAGCTGAGTGACGGATGGTCACGGCTCTGCATCTGGATGAGGATTGGGATAGACTTAGTCAGTAGTCTCAACTTTGATACTTGATAGATCATATGAATATTAGTGATATCATCATGGTTATTGGTTCATAGGAGGGCATTTTTCAAAAATATATCTAAAAACCCAAGCCATTTTTTACCACGACAAGTTTCGGAGGAAATACCCTTGATTTCAATCCAACTTCGAAGCTGTTGAAACGAAAGGACATATGCAATCTAAATCTGTGATTTGTCAATAAACATGTATGTCTGCAAGGCTTAATCAACCAATTATTCCGTGGTGGCAAAAATGATACTAGAAAAGATTTCATGTATCTAGAAATATTGGTTCATCTTCTTGTTCAGAGATAAAAAAAGTTGCCTTCAAGAGTAGATGATGAGATGAATATGTCACATAAATATCTTTATATTTTTTGTAAAACCCAACTGAAATATCTTTATCTACTCTACTAAAGGCCCAAAATTTCCTCTACTTTACAGTCCTTGCTTCCAGAAAAATAAAATTGTAATATGTAATAATTCTATGTTATTAAAAATAATAATCATGTACTCGTATTGATGTCTGTATCTCAAGCTTCTTCTTGGATGTCTGTAACAAGATTCCTTAAATTTTCCTATTGCAATAAAAATTTGAATTGAAACTTGCATAAAAGTTAAATTGAAACTTGTAGATTGCAATTGGTAATGACAAAATGAAAATAAATACAGTCACAATATCATTGAAATTAGAAACTTATATGTTTTTAGAAAAAAGCAAAGACAACATGTGAACTCTGAGTTTAATAAATTCATTATTCACAAAACTTATTTTAGTTTCTAAATTTAAATTGGGAATTATTAAAAATCATTATCAATATGATTTATAGAATATTTGAAAAATGAATAAAATCCAATCTTATTTCACACACACACACACACACACACACACACACACACACACACACACACACACACACACACACACACACACACACACACACACACACACAGTAATATACTTTATATATTATATTTGACTATTATGAAATTTTAGGGTTTTTAAATAATATAAACTTGCTGAAATATAGTTTTATTAAAAAATTCCCAAACTAAATTGACGAGTTTATTTTTTATTAAATTGTAATTTACAGTTAAAATACCAAAAAAGGCTCTACAGACCATCAAATTCCAGGCCTGGTCCGCATGGCATTAAAACCTTAAAAATTCCTACAGTAAAACCAGAGCAATCGATTTGTTACATGTGTCTAAAAAAAGTAATACGGATTAAACCCTAATATGACAGAATTGGCGTTATAAAGCCCGAATCGAGGGCATTTAAGCTGATTCAGAGGTATAGCATTTTCAAAAAAAATTTGGGGTCGGAAAGAATTCAGCCCTGCGATTTCGAAATAATCCGTTACCATCAAATCGGTTCCACAATATAAACATTGCTCACCATTAGTATTGCAATAGAAAGAGAAAAATTGATAGCATTCACCTGGGTATGGCTACTTCACTGCAGAAAGTCTATCGATGGGAAAATCAAGCCAGGTTTATGATCACTGAAATTGAATTGAATATGAGAAAATTATACAATAAAACATCCAGATTGAACTATCGATCAAGCAATTGATATTTGAAAATGAATTGCGAAGGAAGGATTTGAACATACTTTCACCTGAGATTTCGATTTGGGGGTGTGGTACGCAATTTCGGTGGAATAATGGCTCTCTGTTTAGAAAAGATAAATTTACCTTTGTTCTCCCTCAATTTATAAATATACTATTTCTAAATAATTGATCAGTTAATCTATTTTTGCCGGAATAAAGCATCCCTCTATCTAGGGGGGCCTTTGTAGGATTGCCAAGATGGTAACAAGAACTCCTATTTTTGCAGGAATAAAACATCCCTCTATCTTGCAATTTTTCGGTGGATCATAGACTATCAAGGGCTCTTGAGGGTGGAGGTGCAGGTTCTCTTTCACTATTTTTTGAAAATAAATCAAATCTGAAACGTCTTATTCTTCAACAAGTCTTTCACTTCCCACAAAATTAATGATCTATTTCTTCATATAGCTTTTTTTTTTCATAATTTGTTGATTTTTGAGAAGCACCAGTGAGAATGCCCACTTAGCTATAATGGTTGAAGTATCAGTCCTAACACTAAATAGATCTTGCTTATTCATCAATACAAACAAATAAAGCAACAAAAATTGCATTAGTTAGTTGTTTTTAAATTCAAAATGGCACTTCTATTAATTTAAAAGAATAATATACATTGAATAATATTTGTTGAATTTACTTTTGTATTGATATTGCACATATTCTTCATGAAACAATTCAAATAATGGTAGATGTATGTTGATGGAGATCCATCCACTTGATCTCTCTTCCTACAGTTAGCACAAACAAATGTTCTCTCCTTAATAAGTTGCCAAATAATTGGCATCTACAAAATAATTAATTTTGTTATTTAGTACATGTGCTTCTTTTTCATTTTTATTATTTTAATGCTAAATACTTTATTTGAGATTTTTATTTATATGTATTTGTTTATGGGAAGTGTTATTGTTGAGAAGTTAGAGACATTATTTATTTTGAGATACTCTTTAGTAGGAAATTTCAATGCTTATCATTCAATCAGCCATGGAGGACACTACATGGTTTTATAAAGTGATTTGTTTTGTTAAGGATTATATTTATCTAATGTATTATTGAGGTGATCTCTATTAAAAAGAATGTTGAAGAGTTGAATATTAATTTATTTAATGCAACATTATTTTTTTGGGATATGTTACTTCATTACATTTATTGGTTGATGTTCTTATGTTCTTCTTTTGTTCTGTATTATTTTGTTTCTTATAAATTTATTATTTTAAAAAATATAAAGTAATTTGACCAATATATGGATGTCCATCAAAATATTATTCAAAGTGAATTTTTGTGTGATGTTTTTGTTACAATATAGAAGTATACACACCCCACATAAAATGTTTCAAGAAAATCTCTCAAACAAGTGAAATCTAGAATTTGTTGTGCATCAACACTTTAGTAATAATCTTATGGACGTGTAAAAATTGTAGGAATTAAAAAATTAGGCTTATTGAAAAGGGGTTACCTTTTGCAATATGCTCCATGAATTTTTTAATTTGCAAATTCTATGAAATGGAATAGCCATCTAATCAAAATGTAATTGAAATAATAGTTTTTAGATTTTGTAGTTGCAAGTGCTTTGTCAAGTCCGTGTATGAGAAATGTGGAAGCATATAGATAACACCAAAATTTTAAGAAAATACCTCAAAATCATGTAACCAATATTTAACATTCATTAATATTTTTCGCATCTTTATTATTATGAAGGAAAACAAGATGTTTTCTATTATTAACGACCTTGAAATGCAATCTTGTGATGTGCAGTCATTTTATTGAATACAACATTTTATGCAATCACTTTCATATTTCAAAATCTTCCCTAAAAAATTCAATGCTATAACACAAACGCCAACATAATTAATCAGTAACATGATTGAAATTCATATATAATCATTATAAACAATTATATGATGTTTTACATGTCTTATTTATTTTTACACTGTTACAATTGCCTATCGGCTTTCCACAAGCACCTTTAGATGCTTTTGCTAGTTTTTAACTAAGTTTATTACGCCGAAGGGACCCCCCTATGGAAATGCCTTTGTAGTTGTTCCTGTCACTGTGTTAAATTTAACGTCCGTTTGGAAGTTTTTCAACATTATTAAAGTTGACGGCCGTTTTGACAGTTCAATGTCAGTTGCATTGGAACTCATTGATTATTGTGGCGGAGACGGACCTATAAACTGCTACAAGGTTATGCCTATATTCTCACGTAGGAGGTTCCAGATGCCGTGTTTTTGACCCATTTTTGGATGTGTGGGACCTTTTTCAGGTTTTCGATTCCTCTATTTTAGCAGGCCCCTTCTCAACATATTTTGTAAGGGATACATTTGCTATTGTGAACACACATATTGATTTTAGCCGATCTTGCAGGTATTTTTAAAATTTTAGTGATGATTTTCATATCCCCTCATTTATTTATTTTAGCGATGATTGATATGCCTTTTATTTCCAAAAATAGTGCAGCCTTTTGTGTTAGATCTTTGGCATGGCGGGTTTTGTGTTCTGAGGTTGTTTTGTCTTGTGGGTTTGTTTCCAAAGTCCTTGATATTCACAAGGAAGAAATCCCATTTTTTTTTTATGTGTAAAGTGACAAAATAATGAACTGATTTGTGAGTTTCAACTATAAATACAGAATCGTGCCTTTCTTATACCTCATACTTTTAGATTCAGACACATATTACTTTGTAGCAATGTAAACTTCTTTATAGAATTTGTATCCAATTATGAAATATACTAGCCATCTCTTGTTGAAATTTATATTTCTATAATTCTTTCTCTTCCTTCAATGCCTCTCTATGCACATAAAATTATCTGTTACTCATTGTTGATTCTCTGTGTCAATGTATATGGTAGAAAATGGTCTTCAATATCAACTTAGTAAAAGAAAATATGCTAATAATATTGCTTGTAAACATTCTAACAATTAATTTCCTAATTGTCTATTAAAAGATTATATGGAGTAACTCCTAACCTCAAAAATCATGTATAGAAGACATCCAGAATGATTCCCCTTTCAACCTCACAAGCATGTGAAACTCTTGGGATCAAGACTTAATCCACCATCATGAAACCATACCTAGACTCAACATACACCTTAGATATACACATGCATACAGAATGTATTGTGCAACAAATTGGTCTGATTGTGATTTTGATCATGCTATGCATTACCATGAAATCAACCAATTTGCAACGAAATGGAGCAATGTAATTAAATATCTCTGCTCATTGTTTACTTGGAATCTGAAATAACAAGCAAAATTACACAGTGAATTGGTTCTTCACTGTTCAGAATGGTTATTTTGAGACATAACATCTTACAAAGATTAGCAGTGTCACACTTATTTAATTTATTTAAATACATTTATTAAATTCTTAAAACAAAATTGTAAGGATTTCTGTCACAAGATATGCTTCCACATAACAACTGTTCATATAGTGATTCAAACAAAACAATTATCTTCTATACAACAATGTTTTTCTGGCCATCCAACACCACAATCAGTTCCTACAAATAGAGAGCATCTCATAAAATATATATTTTTAATTCTGGCTATGCTTCAACCATACTATTCCAACATCTGGTAAAAAATATAAACAATTTGAAAAACATTGCATCACAATTATTCCACGTGGTCAGATAGCCTTCACAGAAATAACTTTGCATTGTTTATGATCTGCCTTCCTTTCTTGGCACATCCATTGTCGGTAATAGATTTACCGTGGATTTACCTTATTTAATCTTTACCATCCATCCAATAAATAGTTACAAAATTCTTAGAAACCTAGCCTACATCATAAAGCTTATAAGGATCACGTAGACCAAATTCACATTAGTTTATCCATATCAAAGTCACCAGCCATTAAGAAAATTAAAGAATGCATAATAAACCAACAATAAAATCCCCAACACAAAGGCTTTTAAATCGTTCAATTACCAGCTTTATGTGGTTCTCAGATATGCACATTACCACTGGAATACAAACTGAAAAAAGAACTTCCAAATGGCTTCACATTACTAAAAATATTAAGAAAGCAAAGATGCTATAGAGGCAAGTCTTCCTCGCAAGATTTTTTTTGGGAGGAAATTTGCTAACATGGTTGTTCCTTTCTGCCTGGTTAACCAACCCTTTGTTGGAAAGGACTGTCAGAAACCGAACAATCTTTTGTCTTTCAAGTTTTACCCTTATAATTCCCCCTGTCCAGTTTGCCCTGCGAATTCAAGTCCGGCTTGCTAAACTGACTCTGTTTTTCTTTTCTTAGTGAGTCATCCACACTATTAAGTCCAAGAAAGTCCAAGTAGATGGTCCTGGTAATATCATCCACATATCAAAAAATATAACCTAAATCATAAAACAAGTCATCATGCTTTTCAGGTAATGAAACTATTAATCAACATGGAAAAATAATTTCATTAGGGACCCAGTTAAGGCATTCATACATAGTTCCATGATTATACACATTTTTTTTAGAACATGAAAATCAAGTGTAGAAAGAAACTGCTTTGATAATAACAATACAAATTCTTTTCATAAACTGAGAACATCAAAATATGTCCTCTTTCTTTTCCAGTACAATATCATGTGATCTGATTAAAAGCCACAAAGTCATCATTCTACTTTCTAGCTTCAGATCGCTTATTTTTCTCCCAAATTCTGAAATGGAAGTTCCTAGCACCAAATCATAAAAAGAAACATGAATAATAAACTGGAGTTAATAATGATGCATAACGGAAGGTCTCCTGTGAAATAAAACACCTAAAAAGCATGATATCCAAGGTTCAAATTATCTACAGTATAACATATTTACTTAGCTTCAGCTGCCAGAACACAATTCAATAATTTCAAAAGATGTAGTAGATACATGTGTCCATCTTTGACTAGAGAATCAGACCCTGGGTGGGTGGTGGTTTAGTTGGCTCCCCAGATGCCTGCGTAGAACTATTGGGAGAAGAAAACGATCCACTATCATATCGTGATAAGCTGGAATACTTTCCTGAGTGTGTTGCTGAGCTAAGTGGCTCATATGTATTTCTAGGTTCAGTTAGATGAACTTGTGTAAAATCATGTGATACATATCCACTTGAAGTGGAGTTCCAATCTTTCTTTTGTCCCTCAACTAACTGAAATTTTTCTTTAGTTTTCATACCAACATCCTCGACGACATTTGTGACCCTACTGAATGCACCAGTTACCCATGATGCTCCAGTGATGACATACTTGTTCTTCATAAGAGCAGAACTTGCATTATTAACCTTTTGTTCTGCTGCTGCAAATGCTGATTTAGTTTTCTCTAAAAATTGAATTTTTTGATGGACCGACTTTAGTTTCTCATTTATGACAGTAGTGCCAACACTGATATTTTCACTGCGAGCAAATTTCTTGTCGAATGATGTAACCTTAGCTGATGCATTTTATGTCAAACCATGCTTCTTGTCAAATGCCTTGGCTTTTCCCATAACATCCTTTCCTAAAACAAACCCTTTAGAAAGCATGCTTGTCACAACATCCTCATCCTTATTCACGGCACTACCACATGAAGTCACACGAGTTCCTTCCTTTTGCTGCCAAAACATATCAAGTATGCAAAATTAAACTTCAATACAATCTACAAAAGAAAAAATCAGTAAAAGAGAGGACACAATCTTAAACAATTTTGATCGCAATATTCTCATTCAATACGCATAGCTTTTTCTAAGAAAACATACCATATATGGTAGAGGTTGATTATCTTCAGATTCAACATGTGGCAACTAATGTTCGATAGGAGATATGTTAACTGATTGATCTAACATTGTTACTCCCTAGATTGATGACACAAATGTTTTTCTCAGTTGTAAAAATCCCTATCTATCAAAAAAATATAAATCTTAAAAAGTATAAATAATAAAGCAAAATTCAAACCAGAACAATTAGCATTTAACAATTGGGTTATTCTTATCAATTATGCATATTTTCCCCCAATCATTATATTAGGGACAATTTTAAGAGTTTCTCATAACTGACTTAAAAAACTATTTTTTTGTATAGGACTTATCACAATTAATAATCAATATACACCTTCTAACTTATCAACCAAATATCATCAAGAACGTAATATAGGTTCAAGGAAAATTAAGATTAGATAAGATCTTTGTAAGAATTCTAATTTAAAATTACGTTGAGCACACCAATATTGATCTTTTTTTCAATTAGGGCCACTTTACAGACAATTATATATGAGAAAATATGTTGTTATGAATCTAATAATAATGATCTATGAAGATTCCCACACCTTGAAAAATGCCATTAGAACAGTGAGAATTATAGATCAAAGTCTAGCTTAAAACAATTATGCAATTATAGCTTTGTTCCTAGTTTTTTAATTTTTGGATTAACAAATTTTTAAGGGGGTGAATGAAGGAAATCGATCGATCAACTACGAGGCAATACCTAAAGAATAAGCAATTGCATAAGTGATTGATTCATATTACAATATTTCATGAATTGGGTAATCAGGAAAATCACGATCAATTAAACTTAGACATGATAGGATTTCAAACCAAATCCACCCAAATTTTCATCCTTCTGCTTTATTTTGTGACATTCCGATTACCAAAGTGTTGGTTAGTTTCTGAGCTCTGATCCTCACCAACTAGCTCAAATGAAAATAAAATATCTCTTCAGTAGAGTAGATTGTTGCCTCCAACATTATGCATGCTGTGTTTTGTAAAGTGATGAAATAATGAATTGATTTGTGAGTTTTAGCTATAAATATAGAATCATGCCTTTCTTATACCTCACACTTTTAGATTCAGACATAGATTACTTTGTATTTCAGTTGGTAGTTTTCTTAAATGAAATGCATCTTATATAGTTTTAAGGCATATTCCATAGAAGTTGATGTTATAAATTTTGGATTTAGTCAAAACAGGTAAGACATTTCCAAAGTCCCTTAGTATAGTTGACAAGTGCATGGGACAACACTAGGAGCTTGATTTAGTACAAAATTTGTAGTAATTGATAGACGTGGAATAAACCAGTGGATTGCCTGATAGATTGGGATTTTTTTATATAAGCCCCTTGTGGGTGTGTAATATATGTATTGTTCATTTGTGAATAATATGTAGGAGTAATACATGGGTATGCTCCAACTATATACATGATGTCATAGGTTTGTATGTATAGCTCTAGTTGTGTATATATTGCTAGAGTTGTTTGTATCATGCTGTAACACTATGTATGATATAGTGCCTATAATCCGGTGCCCAAGACTGACCTGAGGACAACACATCAATTATGGGATTGATATGGTATGTTGACACATAAACATTAATAAAAAATAACCAAGATAGAGAAAACTATTGTGACAGAGTGTGTAAGAAAAGAGAACAGATAATGGAAATATTAACTGAATCCCCAACTGTAGAATCGCCTTTGCTATGCTATAGGGTGTATGTGTAGCTGTGTAGTGTGTACAAGAAAATAGTGTTTGGGACCTTTCTCTACCAACATCCCAAAAGGCATGAATTTCCTTTCTCTAAGGCTGGCAAATGAATATTATTCCAATTCAAAGGTTCAGAAGCAACTACCTGCACCTGAATTAGTTTCCCTTCTTACTGAAAACTCGTATCAACATTTTGTCCTAGAAACTGAAAATGTCCTTCACACATCTATGGTAGTATCCTTAGCCATGAAGAACGCTGCCAAGCCAGAAAAGATAGTCTTTAATGTCATCATAGATAAGATGACATATGCACCAATGCATGCATGGTTTTCTTTGCACCATATTCCTCCAACAATTATTGAAGTGGATGGTCTCCATCAATTTAAATGGGTGATGAAAGATAAAGTTCCCATGTTGGATGCCATGATGGAGGACCATGAAATTAGAAGATAGTATGATCATGACAATGCCAATGGAACAAGCCCTTCTCCTACCCTCATAGCAGCTAAACTTCAAGCAAAAGGTCCTAAATAATTTTTTGTAATGAACCATATATCTACTCCACAAAACGTTACCAATCACGATATAAATTTGTAAATGTATATGTATGAATTTGTAACAAATTTGAATTGTAGAGATAGAACCTTCAAATGTAATGCTTCACCTATATTCCTACACTTACAAAATCAATCACACCCCTTATCAACATCAAATAAAAACGTAATAACTATCCATCTAAATCAAAAACATATACCGTTTGATATTCACATTGCATTTTGCACATGCGATTGCTAGTCATTAAGATTACATGACCTAAAAATGACCGAGAGAAATAAAACATGAAAATTATTGACACCTACAAAGGCCACAAACATTTTAAGTGTGAATGAATATATTATATATTTTGGGAGAGGAAAGAGGCGACACTTGTTAACAAAAATATAATGCCCATAATTTCAACACCCAAGTACAACAATAAAATTCCAAATATTTTTTGTCTTTCATTACTCATAACACGACACCAATTGGGCTCAAATAGAGTAACTCAACATTACATAATTTACATATACAAGAGTGGACCCCATATAAAACATGATAATATAAGATGCACATCAATGTCTTACTCAAATGACGTAAATCAAGACAATGACCCAACTACAATAAGAAACACATGCATAGGCATACTCCACAACATGGCCTTTTTATGGTTTACATATTTATTATATATAGGTTTCCATTGTATAACCTTATAGGTTTGAAGAGAATTGAACATGTAAGGGTGTAAAATTTCCTATTTTTCAAACATGAATTAATTTATTTTGCTGAGCATTAGTGTTTAAAGGAGAATGCACTGTTGGTTCCTCTCTCAATTCCATTAATTATCCATAGCTCATTTGTTAATTAAATTCGTTTTTAAACAATTACGAGTCTCCTAATACATGTTCTTACATTAATTTATTTTTCTCAAAATATGTTTAATTGACATTTAATTTTACCTTCATTACACAAGGTAACTAACATGAGGTTGACGGGGAGGAAATCTTATGATTCAAAGGAGATGGTTCAAGTTACCTCTTTCTATAAACTTCCCTCCCTAAGAGCATATTTATTCTCCTATTACAGTTACTATAGTTCAAAATTTAGTTTGAGTCAATTTAACATTTACATGTCATGAATTTCTTTCTTTCTTTCTTTATATATAAGAGTTTATGTTGGCTCAAATGCTTGATCTCTCCAAGAACAATTCGTATTCATTCTTAACAACAAGAGAATGCCTAAATCAATTATAAAGACTTCAAGTAAATTTTTATTTCTAATCAAATATATTATTTACTCTTGTTTTCATTACACCTACATGGTTAATTTGGTCTCTTATTTATGCTCCTTTAAAATAAAATGAGTTACAAAATTATTTACTTAACATCTTGAAGAATACATGATTACAAGCATTTTAAACTACGCATGAATCACAAGTGATTTGTGCTCCAAGTAAGAGCTCATGTTTCAATATTTCATGATCCTACATGGAAATTTCCTTTATCCTTAATGTCATGAAAAAACATAGCTAGGGGTTAAGGGACCAAGAATTCAGTTTTTGCATTTCTCCCAAGTCAACAACTTTCAAAAACAATTTTGTTCGCTAAGATTCAATTACAATTTCTTCCCACAAGTTAACCTCCTAATGGGTGCGAGTTTAGTTTAATTCTAATAACACTTAGGTATCTACATCCAACTATAAGTCAATTTAAAGTGTTCAAACATCTTTATCCTTTAAAACCTTCGTAAAACCACAAGGTGCTTTATTGTTATTAGCCAAGGTACCACCCTTATCTACCTGGATTTAATGGGATCATTAACAAGAGTTTACTACGTAATAGAACTGGTACACTGACTCCACTTACCTCATATGGATCCCACGAAGAGATCAATCGATGATGGAGTTAACCCAAACTATCATCATCAAAATATGGTTGACCACTAGGATACTAAGGTCAAATGTGAACATTAAACTCTAACTCATCGATGAAGACAAGTAGCCCTATGATACCAAGAAATGTTAGAACTATTTACCTTAAGACTGAAAAGGTCACTCAATTGATCTGTTGTTTCTTGCAAGGACACTTAAGTGATAGAAATGGTCTATAAAGACTTTTCTTAAGTGTAGGAAAATAAGTCTAATTGTTAGGATTAAAGTATTTCATAAGATGCTAGTGTTTTGCAAACCTGGATGTGAATTGGTCGAGGGGGAGGTTATGAAAAAGGTTGAATACTCACTTCATTTTAATGATTTAAAAATGATAACTTACCACCAATTTTTTTGAGTTTATGTATGAACCACAATAACTATCAGGAAAGTTATTTTTTTAGTCATCAAAACTATAAGAATCCCATTTAAATCCAAATGGACTTAACACCCATGAAGTAAACAATACACTTTTTACCCATCTACATTTTCAACTATATTCCTCATTTATATAGCTAACATAGATGGTAATACATTCATTATGTGTCACTCCTACTAGTGTTGTAAGGTTAGCTTTAATAGAAATAAAATACAAACATCACAATTTTCCATGTACAATGATTGAAAGATAAGAATTGAAGAGAAAAAACAATCTTTGAAACTCTAATTTTAATAATGCAACTCTCTTTAATTAAATTTTATTTAACATTTGTAGCCTATGTCAATGTACAACATTTCAATGCCATCTCACTGATAATGACATATCACACTCTTAATCCTTCTTGTTTGGAGTACCTGTAACCAACACAAGCACGAAATAACACCTTCATCATTTCAAGTAATTTAAAACAAGATATAGAAAGATATAGAGATATGGAGAGAGGGAGAGAGGCCATTTCATCACACATTCATACTTTCACATCCCTTTGTAATTTTCCTTTTGGATTCTACAGAGATTAAAGAAGAGAGAGAAAGTCTAAAAGTCATTTTCTTTTTTATTCACCATATCATAACCGCATACATCACGTATGCATTTTTATTTCATTTCCAATCCATGTACATTTTCAAACCATTTACATTTTCAAAACCAATTAAAATTTCGTAAGAGAGAGAACATATTATAATTTCCGTAAACCATTCATATAATAAATTACCAATTCATACCATATAAAGTACAATACAATAATTAAAAAGTTTCCACGAGTAGTTAAAGTAAAATGAGGCCCTCAGAAGGTTGGTCTAGTTAAAGTTGTAATTTTTTGAAAGCTGGCTGAAATGGTTAAAGTGCTTATAAACTGGGACCCGAACACACTCATTTTAACTTCAAACACAAAGTGTAATGATTCCTATTTACTCACCTGTATAAAGATAATTCATCGTATATGAGGGAAGTCGATTACGATGAGAAACACTCAAGTTACCAAGGAGACTACGTGGCTATTTATCATAACAACATCAGAAACGCTTGTCACACAGCAATAAGTGGGCCCCAAAACCCATTGAAAAAACTAAAATCCAAAATTGTTTTCATTGAACTAAGAGAACTGGTTATAATTCTCTTGTTCATAGTCTAGAGGTAGGTGGATGTGGTTTTCCGTTTCACCCAATTTAAACGACAACTTCACATAAAAATTGATTTCATTTTCTTAAGAAAGGAATGTCGCAAGTGTGATTGAAATGTTAAATGGGCTTCAAAAATCATCACGTTAAGGTATAAAATTCAATTACTTAGCTTGGTTAAGAGCCTTTATGATTTATTGTGCTGACATGTACCATACAAGAGATTTTAATTTGTGGTACAAATTGGTTTGGTGCCCCATGCACGAGGTTTTCAAGATAAAAAATTCCTTTATTTAAAGATGTTTTCAGACAGGGTAAAAGTGTAATCACACATTGTAGTTGCATCTTCAACTATCCAACATATTTATTTAAAAAAATAAAAGAAAACATGAAATGAAGAAGTGCATATTTTACTACGACAGGAAGGGAGATGTATACATTTTTCACATGCTTGCTGGAGACATCAGCTAGGGGATTTTCACCATGGATCTTAATTGGTGAAAAAATTTTGGTTGAAAATTTCTGATTCCTTTTCCATGAATCCATTTCATGCATACCCCACAATCATGGAATTCCATAGGACCTATTTTTTAATTCTTCATCCCCACACATTGTGTTAAACAGTTCACGTGCCTTCTATAAGCTATCCCTTCAAATACAATGAAAAATGGTCCTTAGACCCACATTTTATGCCAAGTATTTTTTAAATAGTATGCATGCCTTGTGTTTTCTTCCACTTGCATACATCTATACCAATGCACAATAAACCATATCTTTAGGTGAATATAAACCTCTCTGATGTTGTGGCATCCAAACCATACCCTTCTCCACGGTCCCCATATCTCTCTCTCTATGTCTCTATCTCTCTATCTATCTACTTATGGGGCTCCCATATAGCCATATAGAATCTATATGGGGGGACTGATACCTTTAGGGATGGTACAACTATATAGTATAAGACACCCCCCATATTGACATAGGATGGGAGGATACTAACAAAGTTTGTAGAGCTAGGATTTGCACCCGAAACTTTCTTTTTCCTAAAATCTTCTACACCAAGTTAAAGGAATGTATTTTGTGCATATTCGGAAATATTTGCAATCCATGAAACCATGAAATTTGGCACATTTCTCTGGAAATACCTAATGCATCCTCATTAACATTGTTTTGTGCATAAGTTGTATTGATTTTCAGTCTGAGTGGCCCTATTATATTTTATACTTTTTTTTCAAACATTTCATACTAATCATCACTATATCATTTCAAATTCAACAAAAAGCCCATGTGCCTTACATATACCAGGGCACTTGAAACCATCTACATCTGACAAAAATCCTTCCTTTAGATGCTTGGCATGAGTTAGGTCTATTTGGATGCTTCACCATTGACACAGAAAGGAAGGATGGTGGAAAAGATTATAGAATCTAACTTTACACAGGTCCACTATCTTTGATTAATTTTTTTTCCATGCCTTTTAACAAACCCGTTATGTGTTTATCCTCTAACCATTTCATTCTATGATCTTTTTTGAAATAAACATTTTGTCAAACAATATATGCGTCTTGCGATTTAACAAATATGGAATTTATAAAATCCTAAGATATTGGAGAGTCATATATTATAAATAAATGCTAAAGTACATATTTAAAACAAGCAATAAGCTAGATAAATATGAAACTGTAAGTGTAAGAGAGATTAGTAGATTTAGCTAATTTTGCACTTGATCCTGAAGTGTTCTAGACTGGAAAATTCATGATAAATAAGGGAAGAATGTCGTAATTGCCTCTATAAGATTCATGAGCTATTAGATAAGGCCAATGTTGGAGCTCAAAATTGCAACGTTCCCTAAGTCATAGAAAACCCAGTATTTTGAGGCAATATGGGATTGTCTTAGAGTTTTGGGACTTACATAATGAGACAGACCTCCAGAGAAGGCTAGTTCCTATACCTAATCCTAATGCTAAAAATACTCCTAAGAAGGGCAATGCAACTATATAATCACTAACCTATGATTCCAAGGGACCAAGGAGAGAGGGATATGCATAAAATTAAAATCCTAAAATAAGGGGAGGTGATAACACTAAGAACAAGGGGTGGAGATATTCCAATGAGTGAAAAATGGAGGAAAATGAAGGAGGAGATGACATACATGAGTGCCACAGTCCAAAAAAACATTTAACTCACCCTTTTCATGGAACACAAAAGATTTAAGAACTATAAGGAGAATAAGATATGCATAATTTGAAAGAAAAGGAAATGCAATACAACATAAGCTAGGGCAGATACGAGCCACAAAAAATAGATTTTATTGCTGTAAGAAGATGCAAAATCCATTATAATATAGGAATATGATCCATAGGGATCTAAAGAAAACACCACTTCATCAAAACAGCCAGATCAGAAGAAAATTAACCATAATGAAGAGTAGACTGTAAAGTTATAGAACTGCCACTCAGTGTAGAGTAACAATCATGTAACTGCCTCGACGGTTACGTAACCACCCCTACACAGATTGACGGTTACGTAACCACCCTGATGGTTGTGTAACCATTGGTATACATACACAGGTGGTCCTGTCACTAATGGACGGAAAAATAAAATGAAGGCACGAACGTTCATGGATTTAAAGTGCCCTGACCGTGTCTCTTCCTTGGAGGACGTTTCTCATTCTAGAGTGCATGAGAATACATGGGAAGTATGTTATTTAAGGAAGAGCATGGGAAAGAATTGGATTATTGAAGTTGTAATGTAGGAAATCGAGAAATAAACCATTGGAGATGTAAGTGATTTGTAGAAGTAATATTTAGAAATAGAGAAACCAAGCATTAAAGGGATGCGTTACATTGTTAGCCTTCTTTCTTATTGTTATAATCTGTAATTTATTTTACAATTTTCCAATAAAAAATTGGGAAGAAAGAGCAATTGCCCTTCCCAGATGGTTTTCCCTCAACTTGGGGGTTTTTCAGGATAAATATTGTGTTGAATTGTGATATTTCCTTTGTTGCAAAGTAGTTCAAAGTTTCAGTTTTGCTCACTTATAATTAAAATGTTGTCATTTCTGAATGTTGAAATTAGAACAATAAATTGTTGTGGTCTCGTAAATTTCCAAAGCTAGAGGTTTATAGATCATTTTGGTATCAAAGCTAATTATTATCAAGGACTGTGGTATTCGTTCTTGTGATTTTTATGACAGTGAAAATGTATAAAGGTGAAAATTTTTTACCTTGTGATCCATACGTATCTACTAAGAAGTGGAAATAAAGAGTTAGAGATAAAATGGAGGAAGAGAAATTGTTCCATAGAATTGAGATAATGGAAACCATGATGGATAGGTTGTATAGAAACTAACAAGAACTTTTAGATCTGTAAAATATGGCTTCAGTTAAGAAAGATTCCATGGAATCAGGGGTTCGAGATTTGGCCAAAATTTTTTGACATAGGAACGAGCCATGACAAGGAAGAAGATGTGGAAAAACATGAAGAAGAAACTCTAGTTGTAAAAGAGAAGGTAAAATCTAATCATGCTCCTTTTAAATTTGAAATTAAGATTGAGATAAAAATATATAAAGGACAAGTAGATGCAAAATTGCTCGATAAATGGTTAAAAAAATTGGAGGTTTACTTTAGTGTTCATGATGTTAATGAGGCACAAAGGATCACCTTTGCACATCTCAAAATGGAAGGACATGCTCTAGTTTGGTGGGAAACTCATCTAACCACTTGTGAAAAGAAGAAACATCTTATTGTAAGATCTTGGGAGGATTTTAAAGAATTTCTTAGAGCTAACATTTATCCTATTGGCCATAAGACTGACCAAATGATTAAGTGGCAGTATTTTAGACAAGGCAATGGTCAAAGTGTGTAAGATTATACTACAGAGTTTTGGAGACAAGCCATGTTGCTTAATATGTACTTGGAGTGAGGATATTCTAACCAAGTATTTGGAGGACTTCACACTCACCTTCGAAGAAAGGTTATCTCCACGAAGCCCAAGGATCTCAATGAATCATGTGTGTAAGCCTACTATATTAATGATTAAAAGAAATAAAAAACAAATTCAAGGGCAAAGAAGTCAAAAAATCAACCAAAGAAAGAGTAAGGACAAACAAGTAACATAGGTAAATGGAAAGGGAAAGGTAAACATACCACCACTACTTTGAATACTTGTAAATATCTTAAGAGTTTTTGTAAGAATTGCGATATCAGTGGTCATACTGATGTTACATGTTGGAAGTTACATCCGGAATTGCATCTGATGAACCAAACCAAGGATTCTAAGAAATCTATGATAGATGTAAAGACAAATGGGGAGTTGGAAATAGAGAACAATTATGATGTAGAAGAGGGGCTTGGATGCATGGCCACCAACATGAAAAACTAAGAACAAGAGAAAGAAATAAGTAAGCTATTTCATATCAAAATTCAAATCAAGAGAATTAAGGTAAATGCTTTGGTTGATACTGGTTCTCAATCTAATTTGATTTATGATGCAGTTGTAAAGAATATTTGTCTTGAAACTTATGAGCATTCATATCCTTATCCTTTGGGATGGGTGAACAAGGGTGTAGAAATTTAGGTAACAAGAAGACGCAAGTTCAAGTTTGGGATAAATTCTCAGTATATAGATGTATTAGATGTTGATGTTATTCCACTTGATGCATTTGATGTTGTTTTCGGGAGTCCTTACTTGTATATTAGGGATGATATATTCAAGACAAGGGAAAACTGATACAGATGGGTCAAGGATGGAATCAGTTACAACATCTGGGTACACCAGTGTAAGAAAAAAAATGCTATGGTAAGTGCTAACCAAGAAAAGAGACTAATTCAGGAAAATCATAATCAATTTTGTTTACTTTTATTGAAAGATAAGCAAGATGGAGCATAAATTTCAGATATTTCTAACAAAGGGATGAAGGATTTAAATAATATCATTCAGTATTTTCAAGAAGTATTCCAGACTCCCAATGGGTTACCACCAAAATGAGAGGTAGAGCATGATATTCAATTGTTTCCAGAATCCCCTCTACCAAATATCGGGTTGTATAGGAAATACTTGTTGAGAGTACAAAGGTAAAGAAAAAACTCAAGGAGTTATTGGACCAAGGGGTAATACGACCAAACACATTGCCATGTAGTTCACTTATTATGATGGTACTAAAGAAAGATGGTTCTCGGAGGACGTGCATCAACTACCGAGATTTAAACAAGTTTACCATAAAGAAAAGATATCCACTCCCACACATAGATGACCTCTTAGACCAACTTCATCATGTAATTTTTTGTCATGAATTTGGATCTCAAGTGGGGTTATCACTAGGTTAGGACGAAGGAGGAGGATATATGAAAGATTTCCTTAAAAAAATAGGGTTTTTATGAGTGGTTAGTACTTCCATTTGGTTTATGTAATGTACTCGCTACATTTATGAGATTTATGAATGATGTACTACGGGAATTAATAGATTCATGTGTCATTGTATATCTGGATGATATTCTAATTTTTAGTGCCACATGGGAGGAACATGTAACACATTTGCAAAAAGTATTGTAATTTATCATAGAGAAACAACTGTTATACAACATGAAGAAGTGTGAATTTGCAAAAAAGTCACTTGTCTATCTAGGGTACATGGTTAGAGGAGGAGAGCTACGAGTTGGCTGGATTATCCAACTATTGCAACACCTCTAAGGAAGTTCATTATGGGATTATCAACTTTTGCAACACCTCTACACACATAAAGAGTAAGGTTTTTGGTTGGGGTAAGCAGAAAGATTAGGATTTTGAGTTATTAAAGTACAAAATTAGTCATGCTCCAGTACTTGTTATTCCTAATTTGTACTATCCCTTTGAATTAGAGACAAATGCCAATGATTATGTCATGGGAGAAGTGTTGCTACAGGTAGGTCTAGTATGTTATCATTCTAAAAAATTTGCTTTAGTAGTTAAGGGATATTCAATATATGATAAAGAGATGTATGCACTAGTTCATGAAATTAAGAAATAGAAACATTATCTATTCGGAAAAAAAACTATTATGCACACTAACCACAAACCTCTCCAATATTTGCAAGCACAATCTAAATTGTAGCAGACAAGACACTACAAGTGGATGGGATTCCTTCAGCAGTTCTATTTGGTGATCAAGTATAAGAAAGGTAACACAAGTATAATAGAGGTTTACAGATCAGAAGAAGGTAAGAATAAGCAAGAAAATTCCCAAATTTGAGGCCTACAACTCATAATTTTTCTGGAGCAATTTTGACAGAGTTACTTTATATTTTAGAACATACCCTGGTAAAAATGAGAGGTTTTTACATTATATAGAGAATTTCCACTTCCACCTATCAATAACATGTATTAAATCCCTGAAATAGGTATGGAAAACCTTACCAAACCATTTCCAAATGGTACTTTGCTTGTAGGTTAAGACATGGGCACCATACCTCATTAAAACTAGTCGTTAAGATACCTTGTACTATGTTATTTAATGCCCAACCCTTCATTGCTATTCCTATTGTTGACCAATATTATCATTTTTGGTGTCAGTAGGTAGCATCATAACCTGGCGACGACTGGTAGCAACCCCACTGCTTCGTGTCAGCTGGTAGCTACTGTTCTTGGTGCCAGTCGGTAGCATTTATTTTTGGTGCCGAGTAGTAACTACTTCCTTGGTGTTAGTCGATAGAATCATCCTAGGTGCTTGTTGGCGTAGAAGCTTATTAGATCTCATCGTGTTAATCAGTTGCTACGCCAATAGTGCCAACTGACATTATCCTTTCCTCACTTTGTTCCTGATGCCATCCGGTAAAATTTGTACTTGCTTCCGGTCAGTAGCAACATCTGTGTTTTCAACCGATAACACATCTCTTTATGTCGGCTTGTAGCACCTCTCTTGGTGTCGATCGGTAGAAACTTTGTTCCACTAGAACCTGTAAAATCTATAATGCATTGATTTTTCTAGTTTCTTCATTGAAGTTCCATCAAACTTCCAAAGTCCAAAATTTGCAAGTTAGCCAATTTGCAAGGGGTGCAAAATTAGATAATAGTTTGGTGACTCACCGAGTAATCTTCCAGCTAGATTGAAGAGACTAGTAGCCTTGAAGCATCCATTAGGCATGAAGTCAAACTGATATTTTGAAAATTGATTTGAAACTTTAAAAACTCACCATTGAATCTACCTAAAGCACTCTTTTGTCTTAGTATTGATTTTAAAGTACTTGAGTTGTTGATTATTCCCATCATAATCTAGCTATTCAAAGTTTGATTTAACTAGAGTAGAATTTTTTTTTGAACCTGATTTTCCACCATAGATCCCTACATATTGATCTGTTGAGGTAGAATGAATGCAATCTGAAAACTACCCCTAAACACCTTGCTTCCATGATGAAACATTATCTGAAACTGGAATGTGCAACAACAATAAAAGGCACAAAACTATGTAAAAACATGAAAATCATACATGTTCCAAGTGGAAACATATAGAGTGTGCACAAGCACTTCTTTTACTAAATGAAATTCTACACTACCAACAAAACAATGTGCTACAAGCCTTTAGATGAATTAAAAACTAATCTAATATGTACAAGATGCAACAAGACAACCTAATGGGAATGCTTAAGAGAAATCCCATTGAATGGGATTTTTAGTACATCTCACTCCATCAGGGTCAGATAAATCAAAATAATTTTCCTCTTTGCAAGAAATGATGATAAAAGGCCCACTCCAAATTACATCAAATTTAGAGTGTCTCCCCGACTTGGCTCTGTCAGCATACCATTTCAATACCAAATCACAAACCTTGAACATATGAAATCTAGCCTTTTGTAGCCTTAGTTTTCCCCTCAATTACCTAGGTGCACTAGCACTTCATTTAGATAACTATGAATGCTCATCTGCAGTGTGTGAAGTTACCAGGTCCCTCTTTTATACTATCTTTTCAAGATGTTAGCATGCATGTTCATATATGATCTAAAAGTACAAGCTATAATTTTCAAAATTTAACCATTCACAAGGATCTAGGAAATCAACCTCAATTTTACAAACTTCAAATATTCCAAAACTGATTAATTCCTGATTTATTTATGCACCTCAGTCTAATTTTCAATCAAAACATTGAAATGTGAATTCGTTTTTACTTTGTAGATCATGGATACTGAAACAAAAGCCTAAGTCCATTTTCCCATTTTTATTGATGAATACTTAATCAAATTAATAAAAATCTATAACTAATTGAATCCGATCAAAAGTTTCATCCAAAACTGAAAATAAACATCCAAAACATGAAATTGATAATGGGGTTCACCCTAAGGCTATGTCTCCGGATTCTTGAAAAGAGAATCAATTTATTTAAAGTCCAATAAAGTACAATTACCCTTCAATAATGATAAATAGATCACAAAACCTGCAATGGGCTGATACTAAACCTCATGGAACTCTGTAATTAACCAGAAACAGTTCCGAAGTCCATCTGTGGCCTTGCAGTGTCTTAGTAATGTGACCCCCTTGTAAATATACTATAAAATCACCTGCAAATAGATAATCTAAAGCATTACATGAAAACAAATCACACAGTTGGATTCTTCTTGGAATTATAAACATTTTTCATTTGTACACTAAGGCCTAATTTAACCCCTAGGTGCTAAAAAATTGAGGATTTCCATAATTGCCCCTTTAAGCCCTATGACTATGCTCAGGAAAAATTCATTTATTTGAATAGAGTGAGATGTTTTATAACATTTTAGAGCTCATGTGGCACATTGGTAGGGCATTATTTCTTTTACATGGGTGGCGGGGGTTCTGATCTCCCTACCACAGACTCCACTTTATTCCACAATCCTGTGGATTTACCAAATAATAATAAGGCATCCACTTTGCATTTATTTAATGGTTTTCCACCCCACGTGGCTCCCCTTCATGTGTTGTCCACTGTCCACATGGACCTCCATTTGGTAGGTGGGGAATTGTTTTTTATAAGTGCCGTCCAAATATCCTATGTGGCCTCCTTATTTGCTTGGTTCGGTGGGGGATTGTTTCATTATTTCACATGTGTGGGCGGAAAAAGTAGAGAAGCCTTTTTTAAGGCATGAATGACCACAAAAATCTATGGCTTGGCCACGTATCTTCCTTTTTCCAGGTGCCCAATTGTCTACTAAGCTGTTCATTGGCTTATCGGTCAAGCCTTAGACCGAAGTGGATGTGCATTGAATGGCCACATATCGTGGTGAGCTATGTTATCCACCATGTATTGAAAACCACCCCTCGCATTGGTTTCACTGACTTGTTTGCTGGTTTGTATACACTGAGATGTCCATTGAACCATCCCAATATATCTTCGCAGAGGTGTATGAGGCTTAGCCCGAACAATGTGGTAAATAGGGTGATTAACTTGGTGGGCAGTTGATCACCCCACCAAGCTAATAAAATAATTCACCCGAGCTCAATTCAAACCCTACAATTTAAAAATCAACTCTCCAATATAATAATCCCACATGGGCAATGTTAGAGAGATATATGGCATATATAATTGAAAATTCGATAATGGCAATATGAAATAGGCAACAAAGGCACCCCTCCTATAAAAGAGTGTGGCGATCCTGGCTGAGGGTCCCCGACCAAAAAATAGTGGGGTCCACCAATTTTTCATTCGTCGAAGACCAGAGGTGATCAAAACACAAAATTTCAACCTTTTCACCTTTCTTCCAATATACCAAGTGTCAATGTGTGATTCACCAGTTGACCATTTTGACCCCATTTTACACCAAAATTTGACCTGCGATACCTTTTGCATATGAGCTCCGTTTCCCAAGTTATACCTATCGACAAAATATCTAGAAACACTCTATCAATTTTTCATATTTAACTATATTTAGGGAACTCCCGAATGTCCCAAAATTTCCTCTAGATCACACCTCTCTAGTGAGGAGGCTTTTTGTTCACAAAAAGCTATTTTCCACCCATAAAACATGCTAACTCATCTTATTTTACGAAATCACATATAGGAAATAGAAATAACATTATGGGTTGAATAGATCAAAATTGTTGATTATCTAGCACATAAACTGATCAGATAATAACACCCATTTAAGCTAGTGTCCAACTACTATGCTGCAACCCTGCCAACTTCTACAAACAAATGTGAACTGTCAAATCCCACTGTGATGCCATAAAAAAATTGATTAGATAATAAAACCATTTGAACAAAAAAATTCAAGTGTTCAAATGATACTCTGTGATACGACCAATCACTGTAAAAATCAATTTCACCAAAAATATATCAATGTAAAAAGACAACTACATGCCAAAATAGCTATTGTCCACTGTCCCATGTGAAATTGTTCTTATTCTCCTTCTACATCCAAAATTGGTGTGTCTTGCATAATGCACTTAACCCCATATGAAAGTTCCTTTTCTCTTTCTCTCCTTGGCACATACTTGTGACTTATCTTCACCAAGGAGATATCCTCCGCAATCTCCTAGGTGGATGAGAGGGTCCTACACCAATTCCCTATGTCCTTTTTCTTCTCAACACTCTCCTAAAGCCTTGGTCTTCAGTCGCGCCTTCATCGTTTCATACCTCCTTATCACCAGTATCATATTTTACTTCTTCTTCTTCCTCCTTGAGAGGGGTGTTATCACGTTGCCTATTTTGACCTACAGTTGGCTATCTCTGCGAGCCATGATCCAATACACCACTGTATTCCTTTAAATCCTCTTCTTCCTGTAGTTCTTCCTCATCTGCATGAGGAGGGTTGGGCTCATCATCCTGCAAGGTACTAACTGTGTGCTTCCCTTTGGGAACCTTAGGGACCTTAAACTCATTCTCAATATATTTCCCATCAACCAATTTTGACTTAAGGTAAATATATACCTTAGTTGTTTCCAACCTTCCCAGATGACCAGACTCATAGAACTAATATTACAATATCATCGGATATCATTGTTTTTATGTATAAGCAAACTTACTTGGATAGGCATAAGGCATCTGGACGTATATGGTAATCACAGTCAACTTTATCTGCATTGAACCTCAAATTTCATGCATGTTTGAGAACCTATATGATCACATAGGCCTAAAAGTACCGCATGTGGTGAATGCATAAGGAAGTTTTCACCATGGACCTCCACTTGTCTAGTCCTTCATTCTGACTTTTCCAATGCACAATAGTTTTAGAAACACTGCAAATTGTGCTCTGCTCCCCTCAACAATGACATGGTAAAACATTTGGGTGTGCATCCACTCATGCTTGAAAATACTTGCGTGATGTGCTTCTATACCACATATCCAAGCTAAAATTGTAAGCTCCACACATAGTGGACCCATCACAAGTGTACTTTGGTAAACCTCTACTGCAAGTGATTTTTTCTCCTTCTGGATACTGCAAATATCTTATCCTTTGGGCCATCTGGAACTCTAATCTCCAGAAAATACCATAGATAACATAAGGATAGCACCCCAAAACTTAAATTGTCCCCTTTCTGTGCGATTCCTAAATAATGACCCTCATGTAATGAAATAAGATAGATTAGGTTATACACAGTACCTTCCACTATAAAATCTTGGTGATATGCAGACCCTATCTTATCTTCACCCGTGCTCCAACACTTTCTTGGCCATTGAAATTTTTCCAACAAGTGAGATAGTAATCTTAATGATTAGATTGGTCTACCAACTTAGCTATGGGCATCATGCGCACCCCTTCCTTCTCTAGTATCCCAACTCCTCAAGTAGTAGCTTCTTCATTCGACATCATCATCATTGAGATCATTGGAAATCTCTATTCTCAAGACTCCTCAATCCAATCGAGCCTTTTAATGAAGGGCGCAACGAGGCATCCACACCCTTCTACTAGCGAAAATAAAATAAGTCCTGATGGACTTTTGACATTAGCCATTGATATAATCCTCTCTATTCTATCCAAAGTATGGGAGCTCATATACTTGTAAATCCCCAAATTTTGGTCCAAAATCTTCTTTGCCTCGCATCGTCATATACAAGACTTATCATCTTCCGTTCACAATTTTATTTTCTGTCACCAACTCCTTGATCTCATTTCATCTTTAATGTTCTCGGTGTGGTGGTTGTAGTCAATTACCTTTGCTATTTCAAACATATGAATCCAAATCTGCACCCCAATGATAACTCCTTCAGGGTACTGCATTTCTAAAAAATATACTCTTCAGGTATGTCCTCAACCTCTACTTCCTCTTGGTTCAACCTTCTTTCCTCGATTAGTTGCTCCAATGTGATCTTCTTACGTGCCATTGGGATTTTTATAGTATGCTTCCTTGTTATTTTTTTAGACCTCTACAACCCCTAATTCTATGTTCCCTAAGTGTGCCCAAACTGAAATTTCGTTCTTTCTCAAACCCTAACATCCATGAACTCTCCCTTATGTATGTCTTCGAGTCAGCTTAAACACCCTTCTAATGGAGTATTTGATACATGTTATGTCCAAATCTCAACTGGTTCATCTGCTTTATTCAATCAGCTCTCACACTTTACACTTCATATCGCTCTTCAAAAAACACTTCAAAGATCAAAAACTCAAAGTATGCAAGGTATAAATAAACTCGCAATGCACCCATTTTATAGATTTTTTAATTTTTTTCTGCATTAATTGACTCTTCACCTACCACCATACTCAGAATTAATAATCACTTTCTTTTATCTTTTCTATTTTTTTCTCTAATTTTTCCATGCCCCAGTCATAACCTTTTGGCATGCCTACTACTTCTCAGCCACATACCTCCTTATGCAGGCACTTTTCCATGCCAAAGTACATCAACCTTTGTGCCTCATACCAAGTAGTTTCCCATGTTTTCTTCCTACCTCAAATTACATTTGCAACGTCCATCCTTTTATGCGTGGTCTTCAATCTGAGAAAAATTTCTTTAAAACTACCTTCAATCCAAGCACCTGTAATATCTTTCTTTTATGCACACCAATATTTCAAATAGAATTTCAAGTTTCAACCCATATATGTACTTGTATACCACTTGTATCTGCTCCACCCCACACTAAAAGTATGTGTGATCCTCTGCATATGAACTCAAAAGATAGTATTAAGATTCTAGTGTGCAAGTGCACTTATTACAACAAAACAAAGAACTAAATTGACAAATCATAACAATGATGAAAGGAAACACATAAAAAGAAAATGCATTAAAGTGAAATCTAATCTAAGTGGAAATATTGAATTATTAAAAACACTAAGAAGCCTAATTTATAGTAGGGCCTCAACCTACTCCCATTAAAGTAATTGGGAAATAAAGTTCCATCCAGTTCTTGTAACTATAAATTGTAAGCGACCTAATTCCAATATCTTTGTTAATACAAAAGGGTCCCAACCAATGAACTTTCAATTTCCCTTGACGCACAAACTTAATGACGCACAAACTTTGAATCATAACGAAGAACCATCGTACCCACTTCAAATTTTTTATTCTTGATGTGCCTATCATGTCAAACCAGTTGTCTTGCTTTTTCTATCTACTGGTTACATCATAGCAATGAAATGTGCGCCGCTCATCCAACTACATCAATTTGTCTATGTGCTCCTTAACAACTTTTTCATCATCTAGTCCTCTTGTGCATGTAATACATAGGGATGGACAACATAAACTCACCATGTAATACAACCTCTGCATCAAACACCAACTAAAGGGTGTGGCCTTATTCAACCTTTTATAGGTTGTCCTATATGCCCAAAGTACAACAGAGACTTTATCATCCCAGTATTTCCTTCCAACATCACAAATTTTTATCAGTGTTTGTCCTAGAATCTTTTTGAAATATCTTCAGCAGTACCATTGGCCTATGGGTAGATAGGGTGTTGTCTTATGGTGTGCCACCATAAATCTAAGCCAATAATAATTTGGATTGTCTCATTTCAAGAAATGTGTTCCCTTATCACTTGTTAGAATCAATGGACATCCATACTTGCTGATAATGTTCTCCCAAAAAAATCTTATTATTGTAGTTTTTGTGAAATCCTTTGTAGGTGTCTGCTTCTGACCCACCTTGTCAGATAATCTGTAAAAGTTATAATATAGTGCGTACTAGTCCTATCCACACGAGTGGGGAAATAGGACCTAAAAAATCAATAGCCAATTTCTCAAAATTTTAGCACTTGCAATAGGCCTTAAAGGCATCTCATCTCTAGTTCTAGGCTTCATAAGGCACTGACAGTGGTCACATGCCTTGAGATATTCTTTAATATCCTTATATAAAGTTTCCCACCATAAGGCTAGCCATCAGAATCTTACACACTGTGGCATCACCCATCATAATGACCTCCTGCAATTCCAGTATGAGATTCTTCCATAATAGCCTCGCGTTCATGCTCCAGAACACACCGACACAAAACTTCATCACAACCTAGCTTTTATACAAATATCCACCTATCAATTGATAGGGTGTCACACGCATATTGACAAGTTGCTTATTTCTCTAAAGTCTTCATTCCCTCCGGCACCTATGTCAAGTGTGTAAGAATAATGCAATATCCTCTAAATCTACGTGGGCATGTGGTTTAATCTAAAAATATATGCACATCAGGCATTGTGTCCTTAATGCTCTATGCCTCTCTCACTGGAATTTGATTCTTGACAAATGGTCAGGTCCTGAGTTACTTTTCCCTGGTTTGACAACCACTTTAAAATGAAACTCCTTAAATAGTATTATTTACCTACAAATGCACCCTTACAAAATAGGTTTGTTAACCAAATACTTAAGTTCCATATGATTTATGAAGAATATAAATGGTGTTTCCAATAAGTATTGTCTTAATTTTTGCAGTGCATGTAGATCATGGACAAATCCTCATGCTTAGTAATTATATAATTTTGTTCCATCAGGTATCAACTTCCTACTTGTAAAATAAATAGGGTGGTCTACAATTCCCTCTCCTAGTTGTGTTAACACTATGCCAACGGCCATGCCAGAAGCATCAACATGGACATGGAAGGGCTTTTCCTAAGAAGGAAAGTGAAAAATAGGTGCAGTAGTTAGATTCTCCTTCGGTGACTTAAATGCCTACTACTGCACATCATCCCAATAAAATTTTCCTTTAGCCTTAAATAATTCCTCCAAGGGTGCATAGAAATATTTGCATAGTCCTTTAATGAATTTCCTATAATACCCTATATGTCCCAGGAAACCATGGGCACTTCACTTTGATTTTAGGTTCTTCCAAACCCAAGATCACAACTATCTTAGCTGGATCTACCAACAACCCTTCTTTACAAATAATATGTCCTGAAGTAAAGTGCAAAAAGGTGTTACAAATATACACTTCTTAATATTAAAGAGATGCTCAACTGCCTACATCTCTCAAACATCAATTCATTAGATTGTCACAATGATCCTTGACCAAGCCATAGACTGTCTAGTCATCTAGATATACCTGTAAAAACTTATGAATGAAATCTTGAAATGCCTATACAATAATGTTCGAAAACATGGCTGGCGCATTATTCAATCCAAAGGGAATCACTATGTATGTAAACATTTCCCACTTAGTGGTGAAAGTTTTATTTTCTTGATCTTCCTTAGCTAATGCACACTAGATGATAACTTGAAAGAAATCATCTGGTAAAAGAGTAAATCTCGCACATCCTGTAACTCCTTGCAAGGATCTCCTCTATGAATTGGGTGGGAAAAGGATCAATAAAACATGCAAGCATTAAATTCTCTATAGTCCACACAGATGCTTATCCTCCCATCCTTTTTAATACTCATCGACCATGGGAGTAACCCATTCTGACTCCTAAATAGGCTCAATTATACCAGACTTGAGCATTTTTTTCAATCTCTTCCTTTACTTTCATGCGCAGATTAGGATTCATCCTGTAAGGCCTCTTCCTAAGTCAGGTGTGTATGCCTTCTTTAAGTTTTATTCTCATATCACCTAAAAAAGGGTGTACTCCTTTTAATTCATGATAGCCCCATGGAAACAAGTCTTGAAATTCACACAAGAGTTCAATAATCTTATCCACTTTTTTCTCTAACCAATAATCACCAATAATGGTCTCCTTAGGCTTTATATCAGTTACAATGTTAACCTTATTTGTTTTCATAGGCTCATGATACGTGCACACCTTTTCATCTATTAAATTTCCATACACCTCACATACCCTTTAGTGTGGTTAACATCCAGTGTTATTATCCTCATCATCTCATCATTTATCATGCATACCAAGTTTACCCTTTTCCTTTTCTTCCCAGGTGTGGGACCATTTCTTCTTCCTCAATCTCTTACAAGGTCAAGGTGCGCCTCTAAATCCAACTCTCCAAACATATCTATTAGATATTTCCTTAGCCTTTTCACTATCTCCCAAAGTAAGGTTCTTCATAATCTGTAGTGCTTCATTGACTTGAGGCTTAGTAGAAAAATAATCAAAAGTATGAATCATACCTGAGGTCATATCCTACCAATTATTTTACTCTTTTCAATTATGTTTTCATGGACATACCATGCATGCACGCAACTAGCCACCTAGGGTGGAATAAAACTTATGTACCCATAGAGTGATGGTGGCAAGGCCTTCTACCCCTCCATCCAAAGTCTCTCACATTCCCGAATGTGGTGCGAAGCAGGAGGACTTCCCATGAAATTCACATATCTATGAAGGTACATTTCTCCTTAGGAACCTAGTAGAAAACATGATCCTCACTTCTTTCCATTCTAATAAGTTGTCTCTGTGTGTAGTCCACTAACCTGCTGTTATCCCATGCGTAGAGTATATACCAACATATTTCTTCCCTCTCCTTCATTCTTCCACTAAGATTCCATATGGTGTAGAAATACATCAAGGTTCCCTTCACCAGTGTATCTAGGTCCTTGGTTATAACTCAAGTGCCTAAACATTGTGTGGCCTGATCATACAAGTAATTGTGTTCTTGATATCTCATACCCAACTGACTTCATATGTTCCATGCACCTAGTTTTCACAAGTAATACTTGTGGTATCACTAACTGACTTAGCATCATCCCACTGTATCACTGTCTTCCTTAGATGGATCATTTACCTCAGGGTATCTAATTGTGTGTGTGCATATATCCTATTCAATTCCTATTCACTCAAAGGCTCAACATATGGAGCATCCTTTACATCTGTCAAAGGTATAATTATGTAATTTTTCTTTTTTACAAAGATAATGTACCCCTTATTGAAGCATAAATCTGCATTATTAGCATAACACTAGGGGCACCCAAGTAATGTTGGGAAGCTATCCCTTAAACAAGCTCTAATACTTCAAAATTCCCAGTAAACTTGGCTCCCTGAATTGTAATAGTTTCATCCTTTAATAGTCTAATAGGATTAGCCCTAGTTCTATTTTCCATATACAACACATTTGAAGAAGGATGTAATGGTGGTCTTCCCATCTAATTCCATGCATCTAACATGGGTACATTAACCTTCTACACACACCTGTATCTATCACATTAGAATGTTACTTATAATCCATCCATTTATGACTACATTTAGTGTAATCTCCTTATCATACTCATGATTATGTGGGGGCATATTTACATGAATTATCTTCCTCTCATGCTCATTACCTGCGTGTGGTACATTCTCTCTCAACCACTCTCCTAACAGAGGGATTATGTTCTCTTGGACACAACATTATGACAGACCTCCTTCAAATAATCTACATCCTTCTGTGGGAGTTCAACTTTATTTTCTCATTCCATCATGCACACCTTATTCCTTCAAGGACTCTGAATCTCTCCTTGTAGATCCCTGATAACATCCATAGTCTCATTGTAAACCTCCTTCTGATGTGCAGCAACAAGTTACTTTACATTTATTACTTCTTTCTTTGTTATAGTTGGCTTATATACTTCAGAGGTTCATGTGTGCGTATGCAACCTTATCACATGTAGTAACTAAAATAGTTGTAACTCATGAGTAGATGCTACCTTCGGCATCCATTGATCTTCAACTATCACATTATACCTTAATCATTCCTGCACCCTTGTCTTACTTATGTGTTTTGCTTATGTGCTCATATAAATTCAGGAAATTCTTCAAACTTATGTTATTTTCCACACCATGAAAAAACCACATTCTAAGGGAACTCACACTGATAATGATTATAGGAGATCCACAAGTATAAGCAAGTTCCTTCTAGGAAATCCTCCTCTGCCACCATCATAACCTTGACCTATATATCCTCCATGAAATCCTTTATTCCTATTATCCCCATTATTGTTCCCTTCATTATGTTTCTCCTTTTTCCTTAGATCCACTTGCCTCACTAGTCTAGTACACACCAGTTTCAATGGCCTCATAAATATGATCAATCAATCTACTCTGCAGTCATGAGGTATCATGGGTATGATTCTTGACAAATCTTACAATAAATAGATGAATTCTTCCAGATCGTGTGTTGTAAGAGGAGACATCTACTTGCATCATGGTCCAAATGAAAAATTCACAAGTCTAGTAACATGATGCCATGCACTGAATTACAAGGAAAGTTATCCTTGGTATGTCCTTAAACATCAAAATATGTATACAATATCCCACTACATGTCTCATGAGCTAAATTAGCAGATAGATTTTCCAATTGTTTCACATAGCTGTAATTTAGGTTCCTCTAAAAATGAACTTACTCTGTTGTCCACACTCCCAACTAGCCTCAATGCGCAAAGATACTTCCAAAGCATTCACATGGGTCTATAAATGTCTTATGAGATAGCACCCTTCATAAAACGGAGTTAACAACCCACCAAAAAACCATTGTACATGTTGACTAGGGTGTATATCATAAGATAACTTTGACAACAAATGTTTTAAAACATGAGTCATATTCGTGGATCACTCTTTCTAAAAGTCCCCTTAATGTATCCTTAAGCAGTGCTGATACTTTTTTACTCAAATTCTGGAATATGGAACTCAACTAGAAATGTAGAACTCAAAGCATTATAATCCACCACAGTATGATGTGGGTCATACTTCCTGTACCAACTATGTGTGCATGCCTTTATAAGAGTATTAGAAAACTGACTCTCCTTCCTATCTAAGGTTGTAATTCCCTTAGCACGCCATAAAATATCACACTTGTATACATTTTCTACAACATCTTCAATACCCTTATATTCTGGTAAGTGAAGATACATCTCATAGTAAACCTGCTGTGGATGATGAGGGTGTGGACCTTGTCCACCAGATCTAGAACCAAAATTCCCACCAGTATTTCCTCCACCACCAGAACCACCTGATCCACTTGATATCGAGCCTCCCAATCCTTTTGATCAAACTGATCCTCTTCCTATAATATGAAGTAGATGAGTGGATGTAATTCCTTAACTCCCAATACTAGTGCTAAACTAAAATCCCATAGTCTGTGAAGTTATAGTACTTCTAGATGTATTCCCAATGTTATGCGTGCCCACACTCTGTCTTGATGACACACCAATAAATATTCCTCCAATCAGGTCCCCAAAACAAAGATGATGTTCTATGCTGCCATAGTGTATATGTGTTGTTTGATGTACTTTTGTATTCAAAGGAAAATGATATCTATATGTAATTACTGGATTACCTACACTCACCTGCTGATCAATGATTACTTTTGGAACTAGAACACCAAGCACAAGGGTTAGGTCACTAAGTGGTATCAGATGTATGCCTATGGTCCTTAATATTTCCTCCTCTGATGCACTCTCATCAAAAGCTGAAGGGGATTATCTATCACACTTTCCTAAGGTTGGGAGAACCATATGATCCGGCTCCATGTCTTCCATGTGAGCTTCAAATCCTTCATGAGACATCTACCTCCACAACTCCATAGATTCCTCAACATCATGTTGCTTCATCAATTCCCTCTCTCACACTTCATTATACTTGAGCCACATTTCCTCTCTCTACCTTTTTGCCACTAGGTCCGCCATCTTTCACCACACCTACTCCTGCCCCTATACGTGGTGGTGGGTTTAGATAACTATAGGTAATGTTTCTAAACTCAACATCACCATCAAGATCTTAATTTCTAAAGGAATAACACCTATATAAGACCCTCTAGGCTCACACAAAAACTCAAACTCAACAATTTCTGGACAAGAATACGTAGAAACAATGTATTCCAGAGTATAACTATGCATAACACCAGCCCACCAATGATCTACAACATGTGTGAAAGGTTCATTTGCATAAAAAAATTTGGGTAATCTTCCTACATCCAAACTCTTAGTTTGTAACTCCAACTCTTCTTTGATGTATATGCTGAAAAATAACTCATACAAACCTATTAGAAATAATTTAAAGAACGTCTCATAGAGATCATGATATAGGTTATCTTCTAACCACTTACGCGCATTGAAATTGGGTCCAGAACCATATCTTCACGCAAACTGATCTTGTCCATTGTCCACCCAACTTTCAATAGCCACAAGAGTCAATCGATACACCATCATCATGCAACATCATGGAAAACCATTTGAAAAGAGGTCTCGAAAATGAAACAAAATGTAGCCTTGTTTTTCCCCTCAATTTCCTAAGCGCACTGTCACTTCATTCAGATAAATTTGAACACTCACCCAAAAATCACAAAGCTACCAGGTCCCACTTTTATACTATCTTGTCAAGATGTTAACATGCATGTTCATATAACCCATTAACATATCAAATAACTAAGTGTTGAGAATAACATGAATAAGATCACATCCATAGATTATAATGAATTAAATCAGAACTAAGATCAGACTAACCATACAAACACCAAGATCAAATACATCAATTACCATAATCCATCCACAATTTTCCATTAATACATAGAAAGATTATATAACAAAAGCTGAATACATAATAGTAATGTCATGAAGTCATGTGTGCAATTAGGTACATCTAGGTAGTAATTCTAATACAACTTGGATTCTCAAAACTATGCATATCTACTAACATATATAGGGGTGGGGAATTTCCCTTCATCGCACATGCATCTCAAAATAGACTACATGCTCAAAATATCCATGCGCTAACAACTGCATGCTTTTACAAGTAGGCTAATAATAGATTAATCTATAATTGAAATATATCTTAATCCTATTATTAGTGCAAACTATGTATGAACTATACTCTTACACTTTTTCCCCAAAATAGCCTTTGCTTAGCCATGAAGTCTTCTTGTTCGTATCCTTGCTTGATTTGCACTTCATCCTTAGCCCGTGCTATGTAAATTTATCTTGTGCCATGTAAAAATGGCTAAGTCTCGAACCTATCTTCATGGGTGCACCCTTCTTTACTGACACCTACGCAAGCCTATGTGCCTAACTTGTGTGCCCTCTCAATACTTAGGAAATTTCTTTAGTTCGACACCTTTTTATCAAACCACTGTTTCATTGATTTTTGATGCTGTTCTAATATGATGATGGAATAATTTCTCAGTTCTTCAAGATCATTCAATTCTTCCATTTTGATCTCTCTATTATTTTCACCCTAAAATTCCAATAACCGATCCAATTCTAGTGAAGGTAATTTAAGTGACAAAGACAACCTTACTTCTTTTCCATAGACAAGTTTGTAAGGGGAGGTACCAATTTCCTTCTTCATTTTGATACTATTAGCCTTAAGATCACTTCTCACCCTTATATACAAGTTCCTTTGATATATATCCATTTTTCTCTTCATGATCCTAATCAAGTTCTTATTATTGGATTTTTCCAAACCATTATATTGAGGGTAGTAGTTGGAAGAAGTATTGAAATAAATTCTAAATCCAAGAGCCAAATCAGAAATTTTAGATCCTAAGAAAGATTTTTCATTGTCAGAGATGATAGTTTGAGGTATACAAAACCTTATCACAATGTGCTCGAGGAATTCAAGGACGATTGATTTAATTTATTCCTTGAGTGGCACAACCTTTGTCCACCTTGTAAAGTAATCTTTTTCTATCAAAACCCATTTGTGACCAACACTTGATGGAGGGTTGATCATGCCAATGAAATCAAGACCTCATTGGGAAAATGGATGTTATATTTGAATTGGATGAAGTGGAAGGGCATCCAAACTCTTCTTACAATTGAAGAAAGAAGATTCCCTTCATTTTCGAACCCATTTCTGAGAATCAACAAATATTGTGGGCCAAAAGTAAAGTGCCTTTAAGATTTTCATTGCAATGGATTTGGAAGAGAAATGTCAACCAAAGAAAACATCATGGAATTCTACTAAAACCTTTTTTACTTGTTCACCTTCAATTCATATCAACAAAACTCCTTCAATGTTTATTTTGAATAAAATACGCATCAATTAGTACATAAGGAATGAAATGCAGCCTTAGATGTCTCCTTTTTTGTTTTCTTTGGGCCAAGAGGGTATGCAACAATAGATAAAAAGGTATCATATGATCCATCCATCTATGATTATTAACTACATATGCTTCATCTTGCATAATTTCAGTGTTATGTGGAAGTTATTCATTCATGAAGGAGGTTTCTTGATCATCCTAAGCATCTAAAGTAAGATGCTCACAAAGTAATATACCTCTCACCCACTTTGTGGCCTTGAAAGTCACATCATATTCCATGATTTTAGTCACACATCTAACTTTTTTTTCTCTGGATTTTTCTCCCAAGATAAAATATCTTACACTGTAATGTGAGACTAAAATTTTTATACGATTAATGGAAAGCATACTCTAGAATTTATTTAGATCCCTCATGATGGAAAAGACCTGTTTTTCAATATAAATGTTTTTCAATTCATAATCCTTCAACATTTTACTCAATAAATCCACAAATTGTTCCAATCCCTAATTAGTTTTCTAATTCAAAATAACAACAAGGGCAATTCCAATCCTTGATTAGTTTTCTAATTAAAAATAGTAGAAATGATATATTTATCTCCATATGCATCTAGGATAAAATTATTGGATTAGTCAGGGTCGATAAGTGTAGGAGATCGAGAAATTTCTTGTTAGCTCTTGGAAAGGATATCTTTTCCTTCTACTGTCCATTTGAAAACTGAATCCTTCTTCAAAATTAAAGTGATAGGTCTAACCAATCACTTTAATATTTTCATTGTAGTGGCTTTGGCAGAGAAATTTCCACTAGAGAAACCATCATGGAATTATGCTAAAACCTTGTTTACTTGTTCACCTTTAATACATATTAGCCAAACTTCGTCAATGTTTCTTTTGAAAAAAATCCCATCGATTAGTACATAAGGAATGGACTATAGCCTTAGATGTCTCCTTTTTGTTTTCTTTAGGCTAAGAGGGTATGCACCAGAAGTTAAAAAGGTAATCATATCACCTATCCAACTATGATTATTAACTACATCTTTTTCATCTTGCTGAATTTCAATGTTATGTGGAAGTTCTTCATTCATGAAGGAGGTTTCTTGATCATCCTGAGCATCCAAAGAAATATGCTCACAAAGTCCTCTACCTCTTACAAGTTTTGTGGCCTTGATAGTCATATCATATTCCATATTTTAGTCACCCATACAACTCTTTTTTCACTGATTTCTACTCCCATAATAAAGTATCTTACACTGGAATGTGAGACTAAAATTTTTATATGATTACTGGAAATCATACTCTTGAATTTATTTATAGCCCTCATGATGGAAAATACCTATTTTTCAATATGATTATACTTCAATTCATAATCCTTCAACATTTGAGTGAAGAAAGCCACCGGTTGTTTGAATATTTGATTATTTTACTGAGTCAAAATAACAACAATGCTAGATTTATCTCCATATACATATAAGATGAAATCCTTGGAGTAGTCAAGGTTGATAAGTGTAGGAGTTCGAGAAAGTTCTTGTTTTCTCTTGGAAAGGCTATCTTTCCTTCTACCATCCATCTGAAAACCCAATCCTTCTTCAAAATTAAAGTGATAGGCTTGATCAATCACTTTAAGATTTTCATTGTAGTGGATTTGGCAGAGAAATTTCCACCAGAGAAACCATCATGAAATTTTTCTAAAACCCTTTTCAAAAGTTTTCACCTTCAATACATCTCAGCAAAGCTCCGTCAATGTTTCTTTTGAAAAAAAATCCATCAATTAGTGCAAGGAATGGAATGGAGCCTTAGATGTCTCCTTTTTGTTTTCTTTAGGCTAAGAGGATATGCACCATTAGCTAAAAAGGTAATTATATCACCCATCCAAATGTGATTATTAACTACATATCTTTCATCTTGCTAAATTTCAACGTTATGTGGAAGTTATTCATTCATGAAGGAGGTTTCTTGATCATCCCGAGCATCAAGAGAAAGATGCTCATAAATTCCTCTACCTCTTACCAGTTTTGTGGCCTTGATAATCACATCATATTCCATGTTTTATTCACCCATCTAACACTTTATTTGCTGATTTTTGCTGCCATAATACTTGTATCTTACACTAGAATGTGAGACTAATTTTTTTATATGATTAGTGGAAAGCATACTCTTGAATTTCAATATGATTATACTTCAACTCATAATCCTTCAACAGTTTATTGAAGAAAGCCACCAGTTGTTCCAATCCTTGATTATTTTGCTGAGTCAAAACAACAACAATGCTAGATTTAGCTCCATATACATATAGGATGAAATACTTGCAGTAGTTAGGGTTGATAATCGTAGAAGCTCAAGAAATTTCTTGTTTTCTCTTGGAAATGCTATCTTTTCCTTCTATTATCCATCTAAAAATTGAATCCTTCTTAAAAATGAAAGTGATAGGCCTAACCAATCCTACAAAATTAGGAATGAATATCCTGACAAAGTTAATATTCCCAATGAATTATTACAATGCTTTCTTGTGAGTTGGAAAGGAAAGAGAGAGAATTGTTAAGATTATTTTTGGGTCAATGGAAATGATATCCTTTGAACAAAATTCTCTAAACACTTTCCCCTACAGAATGAAAAGTTACATTTCTTGGGATTAAGAGACACCCAAAATTCCCTACATCTCTCAAATACCTTCTTAAGATGGCTGACACAATCTCCACTATGATTTGAGAAAATGTTAATGTCATCTAGATAGACAATGATAAATTCATTGATGTACCCTTTGAAATCAATTACCATTACTCTTTGGAATATAGCACCTACTTTTGATAAATCAAAAGGCATTTTTTGATAAGCATATGTTCTCCATTTATTTGTAAATGCAGTCTTGAATTGATCCTTATCCCTAACCTTGATCTTATTAAAACTTGAATACCCATCCAACATGGAAAACCTTTCAAATCTATTCCCATTTTTAGAATTTCCTCCATAAACAGAAGAGGATAGTGATCCTTTAGGGAGGCTTAGTTCAAATATCTGAAATCAACGCAAAGTCTAATTTTCCATTTTTTCCTTCTTAATGGAACAAGATTTTCCACCCATTTATAATATTTGATAAGAAAAATATTTTTTCCTCAATTAATTTGGATAATTCCTTCCTCATGAGGAGCTCTATCTTGTGGGTAATTGGCCTTTGATTTTTCCTAATTGGCTATACATTAGGATCCAAATCAATGGAATCTTGGAAAATGTTTGGATTAAACCCTTTTAGATCTTCATAATCACATGAGAATACATCATTGAATTTTTGACATAAGGAACTTAAAGCTTGCTTCTCATTCTCATCTCACACCTTTCTGAGCATAAGTTCCTTTCCATGTGCAATGGGGACTGATTCACATTCTTCTTGCCTTGTTATGTTTTTCTCTTCACCTTTGAATTCATCACCACAGTTGAAAATATGCTCCAAAGTGACTAATCATTTTGGCAATATACTTTTCTTCAATTGAATAATTGATCACTATAGATGTCCTTCAAATCATGTTGCATTTTTGAGGATAATTAAGCTTTATTATGGATGAATTGAATAATTTATTCATCGTTGTCAAATAATTTCCAAATAGTTTTGTTGTCTAGAATAGATGGCCTGACCACTACCTTGATGTGTTGCACATTGCCTTTAAAATGATCCTCAGTAGTTGAGAATTGTGAACCAAGAGCTGCCATATGATATGTTTCTTTGTTTAATTTCCTTAACACTACCTACATATTAAGAGAAATAAAATTCTCTAGAAGATCCCAAACTATGTGTTTATAATCTTTCAAAAGATTATTATTGTGGCACACTTCCCTCTGACTTGGTGGATGACCAATTCAGTGTTTCTAAATATTTGTAAATATTTGATTTATCTCTTCTCCACAATTAGAAGACTATGCACTAATGCCTCACACCCTACTATATTATTAGAACATTCAAACTCTAATCTATGGGAAAATAATAATTTCTTGTTTATTAGATAAATTAACATAACACCCACCCCAACTCCATTTTTTTCTTCTAGAACCATCAAAGAACATCTTACACAATCTAGAAGTACTATCCTTTTCTTGTTTAAGTGGTGCAGGTAGAGGAGATCCTTCTTCAAGAATGCAGTAGGTTCCACGTCTAGTTTCCAAAGCTGTATCATATGGATCAAACTCATAACATTATTTGGCCCATTATTTTAATAAAATATAAGGAATTAAAGGAGGAATAGACTACTCTGAAATTGACTCATGATCTTGATTTTATTGTATTAGGCAATTAGATTGGAGATGATTGGGGGTCATAAGACTCGACATGATAAGAAAATATAGGCTTAGCTTGTATAGTAAATATTGTGCCATATCTAATTATTAAGAGCATATGAGACCAATATTAAGACAAGTAGCCACCTAATCTAGCTGTGAAATCTCTTGATAAGTAAATGGAAAACATGAGAGGAAAGTCAATTACTGATATATCATGAGTTATAGTTAGAATTGGAAAAGCATGAAGGATTAACTAAAGATATTTATCACTCATAAGACACCAATGATTGAGCCATCGAGTTGAAAGACTCCTTTAGAAACTAGGTTGTACTTAAGACCTAGGATATTAACAATCTTTTTGGGAATCACATAAGTAATAGCTCCTGAATCAATCATGCAATTGTGAACCAAATGCTTGCCCACAATTAAAAACATTTAAAAGGTTGGGGTCTTGGTAACTCTGCTTACATGCTCTCCCTTTACTTCACATAAGTTGATAATAACATGAGTCTTCTGGACAACCAGATCAGTTTGAGGGAGTTTCGTGAGAGATTCAAGTAAGAGATCGCAAAATATATTTGTGTTATTCATCTACTCAATAATTTTGAAAGGAAGGCCCATGGACTTGTGCATATTTTGTACAAGATTATATTTTCTTGTTTTTTGTAACATTGAGATAGACATATTTAGTTGGGAAGAAACTTCCTTCTCTGAAATAGGTTTAATAGAAACCTTAGGCAGTCTATTTTTACTTGCATCAATTCCCACTTCCTTTTCCTTATTGATAGTACTACCTTAAATAGAAGAAGATTATGGTCGAGAATCTAACATCCTCTTCTTAAACCTTGTGTTATTAGCAACACGAGTTTGGGGCCTATTAGAATTTCCCACTGTTTGATTAATTACATAGATGTCATTATCCCCAAAGAACAAAAGTTTAGTATCTGGATTGACCTCTCGAGATCCTTTCACATTAGGATTGATTGCCTCTACAAATGGTTATTTCTGATTGGAATAATTTTGAATTAAGGCCTGAGTGTGTAATGCATTTGCAAAAATATAATGATTATGTTGTTGGTTACATGGAAAACAACATTCATTTTCTTGTATTATGTTGTTTTTCATTGGAATCAATTCCTGACTTGAGATATCAGTAGGGAGTGACTAAGTAGGAACAAATTTTTGAAGTGGAAGAGGTAAATTTTGACCCTGCCACCTATTATTATTTTTATTTTATCAATATTTCTAATTAGGGTATTGGTTCCTATAGGGTTGGTAACCTTGGTTAAATCATTGGTTTGAAGATTTCCCTTGGTTAGAATAATTTCTATAAGATTGGGATTGCTGTTTTTCCAAAGATATAACTTTGTTTAAAAAATTTCTGGTCAAGGCCTTCATTTCATATTAATCCTTTTGATTTTGAGGATAATAGGATGTGGATGGACACCAACGCCTAGTCAGGATGGTGCCAGGTGCCCTCGTCCCCTTTAGGTTCACATGTCCCATTTTTACTTTACTCACACTTTTATGTGGTCATAATAAAGGACCAAGCACTAAACATTAGCTATCACCACCTAAGGTTGCATCCATCAAGAATCTATGAGATCCATTTCAACCATCTAACACCATACAAGGGACATAAGGGATGGTTATTATGTGTATACTTCATAGGAGAGAATTCCATTCTATTCCTTACACACATCTATTACATTTATTTACATCTAGCTACTTTTTTCTTTATCAAGTGTGACATGCACAAGAGACACCTAGGGTAGAATTATGCACACACACATAGAATTACATTGGGTCTGAGATGTGATGCACCGCTCAGTCACAAGTTCACCATTGTGACAGTTGAGGATAATTTGACCCCTCATATTGCATCTTTATTTTTAGGATTTTATATCTATTTGAGGTTTTTACAGGTCTATACTTCATTGCATTTTTTTTGGCAAACTCGGTGATCATTATGCGACCTCATAGTGATAAAAGGTAGAAAACAACGAACAACTTCTGACCCTAAAAATTTAGAATTCTGATAATTTTCAAACTCAAGTTCATGTTTCCAGTCTGTAGTGCCTGTGGGCGCCCTTGTCCAGCATGATCCTCATGTTTTGAATTTTTCTGGACGTCTATGTGACACTCCTACATCTCTGTTCACCTTGTCTTCACTTTGGTATGGTTCGAAATTAATTACAAATCAGCTAATTACCTTCTCCTCCTCCTTATAATTAGGGTTTCATACTTTATTAATTAGTTTTTCTTGGGTTTATTTCATTACTTTATTATTATTTATTTCCTACTACAATAACGATAAAATTAAGCATATAAATACACATTTAGATAAATAATTTTGGTGAAACCCACCATGATCGGTCATTCAGATCCTTCTTTGGCACATAATGTTTCTATCATGGATCCTAAAATTTCTCACATTTCTTTTTTTGATTTACTTTGGATGCATACCAATTGCCAAGGTATCTTCCCAAAGATATGCCGCCACATGAAATAAGTCCTATTTTTTATCGTTTATCATACGACCATAGTGTTCATGATCCTCCATCCAATCAACCCATATTGGAGTCAATTCAAGCTTTTCATACTCTATTTTACGATAAATTTTAGGCTATGGAATCCATGATTACATCTCTAAAATATCAAATCCAACATCTTAAGGGCACTTCTCAGGCTCATGTTTGTTCTCCTTCTACATCACATCTTCATTCTATGTCTTCTACATGTGCTCACATCAGTGAACCTCAAGTCTTTCCATTACTAAAACCTCTCACCTTTGATCACAATACTAAACAACATGATATTTGTATTGAGCTCCTTAGTCATCAATTGATCACTTTACCATCTACTCAAGGATATTATCCTTACCAAATTACAAAATATCAAGGTCTTCCAAATTGAAATTATCATCAGATCAATGGACATAATGACAATTATTGTTACACTTTACAACAAAGAATCACCACTAAATAGCTAGTTATAGCTAAAACCACCTCCAAATATTTTAGTGAGAAAAACCCTAAGTTAGGGTAATTTTTTTTTCTCCTATTAAGCCTGTTTTTCCATCCTGAGCAACTTTCTCCAAAGGGGGGATAGCTAAAAATTGCATTTTTAGCTATTTTTTGCAATTCTTTGCATTTTGGGTCGTATTGGGCTCCAGAGGCCACTAGGCCCTGCAAAACAATTTTTTTTTGCATGCCATTCAATTTTTCTAGATTTTTGAATGTAATTGCATGCTTCAGTATATTGTACTAATACAGGTTGCCATAGTCAACTACAAAATTTTTAACTGCTCAGAAACTGGTGGAATTGTATTACAAAACAGTAAAATTTGGTTCTAAAACACTCACAAGATCCTAGATCTCATTCGCAACATTCAATATATACAGAGCCTCTGGGAAGCACTTACGGGTAAAGTTGTCATGACTACTACTACACTTAACACCTAATATAGCTGCAACAACGTCATCTAAGCATTGAACCTTTAAATCGACGGGGAGTAATAAGGTCACACTGCACACACTGATCCATCCCATCTGTCTGTGAATGATTGCACGGCATAAATACAGACTGAGAAATTATCTGAGTATATAGAAAAGTTATGCGCACTTATGAGGATATTTCTTTGAGCCGGTGTTAATAATCACATAGACCCCTTTTAGTACTGTCTTGGTACCACATATTGAATTATTTCATGTACGTTAACACCTCTTTCACATACCGTTGGGTATATAGAAAAGATGAGCTTCTTCCACGTATCGCCTAGTATATCGGAAGGGCGTGTATATAGAAAGGTTCGGTATATTTGACTGACGGTATATATATTGGGAGATGTTATACCTAGAGTGATAAGAGCCAAACCCTATCAGTGATTTTTGTAAAATGGGCACCAATGCCCCCAAATTTTTTTCTTCCAGATTCACAACTACTCAGAGGAAACAACTATGCTACATGGAAGACAAAAATCAAGACACAGGTTGAGTTTGAAGAGATATGGCCTGTTGTGACTGGTACTATGACTAGATCAGCTACTGATACAACACAACAACGACAATTTGATAGAGAAGATCAGAAAGAAAAACTCATCATCTTGTTTGGAGTGTCCGATGATGTGTAAACCCACATTCGTGATGCCACAACGGCCAAAGAAGTGTGGGATAAGTTGAGCATGGTGTACGAGGCCAAAAACAAGAATGTCATTCTAAATTTGCAGATTTAGTTACACACATTGAAGTTTAAACAGAATGAGAAAATCAAAGCTTTCTTAAGAAGAATTATAGAATTGAGGGCTTCACTTCCAGCCCTAGGAGAAGTAGTCAAAGATGATGCTCTCATTCCCATTGTTCTGAGAGCACTCCCTTCTTCATACCATATTTTTTTCACAACACTAAACTTTTCAGATACAACAGTTAGTTATGAAAAATTGGTAAACCTACTGTAATAAGAGGAATCCATACACAATAAGGATGATGAAGAGGAGCATGCACTTTATTCACATTAAAAATGGATGGGAAAAGGTAAAGGAAAACATAATTCCTATCAAAATTCCCCAAATCACTATCAACAACAAGGGGAAAAACAACAGAAGAAGCAATGTCCAATTTGTAAAAGAGGACATGACTTAAAATATTATTGGTATAACACTTACAAGAAAGGTTCATCAAGCGAATCTGAACCTCAACAACAACAATATTACAAGGGACATTCTAACTAAAATCAAGGGCAAAAAAAGGGGAACTGGAAAAGAATACCCCATCAGTAAGGAAATATTGGTGAACAATAAGAACATTCAGATAATGAAGACTTCATGTTCACTACTCGATCAAGTGAACCATCCACGTCATCTAGTGATGTCTGGTATGTTGATTTGGGAGCCACTGGACACATGACCAGACACAAAGACTAGTTTATTTCAATGAGGGACATGCCATTGAAAAATTATGCTTCGTTGGGAGATGATTCTTTATATACAGTTCAGGGGATTGGGAACATTTTTCTACCCCTTGGTTCACGCAACTGTAGACTAACAGATGTCTTATATGTCCTTGGGTTGACAAGGAATTTTCTTTCAGTCAGTCAACTCCTTGATCACAACCTAAAAATTGACTTTGATAGTCATTTCGGCAAGAAAACATGTTTGATTCGAGACAAATCATGAGACTTGAAAATAGTTGCAAAAGCCTCCAATGTGGAACACATGTTCCAGCTTGATTTTGTTCACAGAGACGATCAAACACTTGTGGATAAGAACTCTACCTTCACACAGTAGTGGCATTGGAGACTTGGTCATGTTAGTTTCAAGTATCTCAAGACACTTCGCTGGCATAATATGGTACATTGGCTACCATCTCTTCAAAAGGATACAAAAAAATTTCCTCATTACCTAGCAAGAAAACAACACAAAGCTTTGTTCTTGAAAAATACTTTTTGAGCTCATGGAAAGCTTGACCTGGTTCATACTGATATTTACGGTCTGATGCAACCAAGTAATTTTGCGTTCCAATATTTCATGCTTTGTGTTGACGACTACTCAAGAAAAATGTGGATTTTTTGTCTCCGCAAGAAAAGTGAAGCTTTTGAAACTTTTGAAAGAAGTTCAAATAAATTATTGAGAATGAAACTGGTCGTCACATCAGAACTCTCCACTCAGATCAAGGGGGGGAATTCACCAGTAATGAGTTCAAAGACTACCTAAAAACTCACAGGATTTGTCAACAAATGCCTCCTCGCTACACACCACAACAGAATGGTGTCATTGAGAGAAGAAATCGTACTATCATGGAAATGGTGTGATTCATGATCGATGATTCTAGACTTGCAAAGACATTCTGGGAAGAAGCAATAAAGACAATAGTGTATTTGTTGAATAAAATGACCATAGTTGCTCTTGATGGAGTAACACCACAAGAAGCATGGTCAAAATGGAAACCATCTGTTGCACACCTTAGAGTATTCGGGTGTAATGCAAGTATGCACATACCCAAGAAAAATAGAAAGAAATTGGACATGAAGTCACATAAACTTATCTTCATTGGGTATAGTGAAGAGAATCTTGGGTACAAATTGATGGATTCGAAGACCAATTGAGTTCTTTGAGAAGAAGGAAGCAGAGTCTCCTCCTCCAGACTCACTTGATCTAGATTGTTCACCAGTTGTAAAAATTGAAGCTGATGTTCCCACAGATGATGAGAGTGATGATGGGGATGATGGTGATGATATAATAGAACCATGACCCACGGGAACAGTTTAACGTATGCCCAAGTGGTGTACTAGCACATTACGAGATGCAAGAATGGATGCTCCACCGGATACATCCACCCCTGGACCACAAACTCATAGTAAGGCAAGAGAAGTTAACTTTTCTTTGATGAGTAGAGTTATTGAGTCTGATGAGACCTCTACAGTCCAGGAAGCCCTACAGTCAAAATCTTGGAAAGATGCCATGGATTCTGAATATTAATTAGTGATGAAAAATAACACTTGGTAGCTTGTTGATCTTTGACTAGGGAAGAAACCCATTGGATGCAGATGGATATTTAAAACAAAGTACAAAGCAGATGGGACAGTGGAAAAGTATAAAGCAAGAATTTTAGCAAAGGGGTATGCACAAAAAGAAGGCATTGACTATGAGGAGACATTTTCTCCCATAGTTAAGATCAAAATGATCAGGATGATCTTTCCTCTAGCTGCGCAGTTTGGTTAGAAAGTCCAGCAGATGGATGTAAAAAGTGCCTTCCTGAATGGAGATTTACAAGAAGAAGTCTACATGACTCAACCTGAGGGATATGTTGTACCTGGTCAAGAAGCAAAGGTATGTAGACTCAGGAAATCTTGGTATGGCCTTAAATAGGAAGCTCGGGCATGGTACATCAAAATTGATGAGCATCTCGTATAACAAAAATTTGTTAGAAATCCATACGATCCCAATCTTTACCTCAAAAAGCAAGGGGGGGAGATTTTGATTGTCATTTTCTATGTCAACGATCTAGTCATTACTGGCAGTTCAGTGAAGATGATCGATGCAACGAAGAAAGATCTTAATCAATTGTTTGACATGAAAGATCTCGGGCTAATGCACTATTATCTTGGATTGGAAGTATGGCAGAAAGAGAATCACATCTTAATTTCTCAGATGAAATATACCAAGAAAATGCTTGAGAAATTCAGGATGATGGATCACACCAATTTCTACACCCATGGAGAATAGATTAAAGTTATATCAGTTAGATCCATCTCCTGAGGTAAGTGACACTCTCTATCGGCAGTTGATTGGGAGTCTCATTTACCTGACCTACATTAGACCAGTTATCAACTTTGCAGTAAGCTATCTATCCAAGTTCATGCAGGAACCCAAATTTTGTCATTGGAAAGCAGCAAGTCACATCTTGAGATATCTCAGAGGATCAATGGATCTTGGTCTAGGATACAAGAAGAATGACAACTTCTTTTTTGGATATTCGAATTCAGATCATGCAAGAAATATTGATGACAAAAAATCCACCTTAGGATCTGTGTTCTTTATGGGATCTAGATCAATATCACGGGGAAGCAAAAAACTACACTTTGTTTCTCATTCTTCCATATAAGTTGAGTATTGTTCTACAGGAGAAGCCGTCTATGAAGCGATTTGGCTATGTTGCATACTCGAAGGACTTGGAATACCATAGGACAAACTGACCACCATGTATGTTGACAATGAAGGTGTTCTCAAACTTGTTCGTAATCCAGTGTTTCATGAAAGAACAAAACACATTGAGGTATAAGTTCATGTTATACGCGAGCATGTATTGAAGCACAACATCCTGCTTCAATTTTTTCCAATAGCTAAACAACAGGTAGATATCTTCACAAAGTCACTTGCACGTGACAATTTCGAGTTGTTCACAGAATTCCTCTCCTCATCCCTTGAGACAATGCACAATTAAGGGGGGTAATGTTAGGTTAATTATTATTTACCTAATATTTTAATTATACATTTTATAATTAATTAACTATTATTTTTATATGGTTTTTAAACCATATTTGTCTTTTATTTCCACATGTATAATTGTTATAACAATTATGTGCTTCCTAGATGTAATATTGGAAGCTGTTGTGATTTTGGTTTTACATGTGCAACCTATTTGTTTGTCTACACATGGATGTTCAACTCCTATAAGAATTGCAACACTCCATTGTAATCATGGTTGATTGAGTTTAATACAATATATTAGGCTTCTGCCCCTGTTGCTCAATCTAGAAATTACACATGCTACATTGTCAGAAAATGGTTACAAGAACCCCCAATGATGATTTAAATTCCTTTCGAGAAGGTGTTCGAGCTCCAAAACCAATTCACAATATATATTTATAGCCTAGATATCCTTACTTATCCTTCCCACACTTTTTCCTAGCTCCCTGCCTCTTTCTGTGCATGTTTTGACATTCAGTGCTAGGACCGCAGCCCTTCCTGGGTGGAGGTTCTGAAACTACTGCCCAGGCAGGGATGTGGTCATGTAATGGGCACCCTGCATAGGGTGGCAGTCCTACCTACTTTTTCCATATTCCATCATGCATGTTTTAAACATATGACACTTCACTTAACTTCACTATTAGGATGCATCCGTGAGCCAAATTGTCTAAAAATAGTCTTTTTTGCATGGTTCTCCTTCCCTCTTCTATTTTTAAATACATTTAAGTAGTTGGAACTACTTCTTATTTTATTATGCATGAAGGCACCTCCCAACCCTAATTATTATATATTCCATTCTTGTATTCAAGCAAATGGCCTGAGAATATTTGTGTATCTTGCATTGTATTACTGTCACAATCTTGCTAGGAATTGCATAGCCAAGCTCAGATATCTTGTGCTATCTCTCTTCTACCTACATTGTAACCAGACTACCTTCAAGCTTCCATTGCTCAAACATCTTCTTCTACTGCTGTTCTTGCATTCCCAATTCCTTGGACTCATATGAACACTCAAAGAAAGAAAGGAACGAACTGAGGGGAAAGATACAGATACAACTGGATTTCCAAAGCTCTTGCTCATCCAGGTTGGAGTTGTGTGTTTGTTTTCTTTGTTTATCAAATTGTCAATTTCAAATCGTTAATTTAATTAAATATCAAATAGAGTAGTGAAAATTTCATTTCAATTAATTAGGTAATTACAAATAGATCAGATCATTAGAAAGATCATTCTTTGACATTACAGGGGAAGTTGTGAAGAACAATAGCTCTTCTGGGTTATGATTTGTTCTTCACCTCTGAGGTAGGGTTTAAAGGGTTTTTGATTATATTAGACTAGTTGTTTTAGATTTAAATTCACAAATCCACACAAGTAATTAGCTACATCTGGCTAATCATTTGTATTTAGTTTGTTTATTAGATTAGATGCATTGCTTAAAAACAGAAAAGAACAAAAACATTTATTTTTGCTAGATTAGTTTCCTTTCATTGCTTTGTTCCAATATATTGTGAAAACACCAAAAACATAGATTAGATTTCTTTTGATAGTTATCTTGTGTTACAACAATTATTCAAACTCAAATTACATGACCATCAACGGTCTGCAGAAGGAAAAGACTTACAGTTGTGATCCCCTAGTCCCACAACCCAACGGACCGGAATTGATAACCGACATTGATACAAGCTTACATTTAACAGTTTTATGCACACCTGTAACTTTTGCTGAGAAAATAGAACAACTAAACACACTAAACATCACTACTAATCAAGCCTATGATTATTGGACTGCTCCTGGCAACAGGGTTTGATTACGCGCATGACCATACAAGGGCCACAGCCTCCACGAGTATTTGGTTGTGATCCTCAGGTCCCACAACCCAACGGACCTTCTAACCAATTGGATATTGACACTGGTTTTCGTACACTAGTATTTAGGTCATTTCCACTTATGCCAGATATCATTACACAATTTTCTGTATTGAGCATAGTAGCCGATTAGGCTAAGAATTTCTGGACTAGACCAAAAAATCACCCATAGTCCTTGTAGCTCCATCACGCCTCTCGCTTTACTTCCATGAAATTTTCTATAAATCTATTCAAGGTGCTTGCAGGTCATTTTTTGCGTGTTAAAAAACTAATAAATAGAATCTCGGCAGAGATCTCGACATTGATTAGAGTCTCCGAGAAGCTATCATATCTGATCGATCCATCACACCACTTCAGGTTAGGAGAGCATTCTTTTCCTTAGACTCACAGATCCTGATATTACGTGTAGAACACATTAGATTTCCCAATTAGCTTGTTTGTCACTACCACATCCACATCCACTTCCATTCTACACCGGATGTCTCAGCACGACCTCGGGAGGTCGGGTGTGAACAAGGTCATGTGATGATTTTCTGTCGTACAAAATTGGTGAACCCAACGTGAAGATCTAGTCTCTAAATGTTTCCAATTTTCCATTCACTTTCTATTTTCCCTTTATTCAGCGGGTATTCTTATACCCCCCGAATATGTCAGGATTCGAAGAATATGGTCAACCCCTTCCGGGTTATGACATATACAATTATCAAATAGGTGGACAACAACAGTCACCTTCACTCTCAACATGGGCAGACAATCATTCAAATACCCAAAATCCTCTTCTTCAGGGAGTCAATGTTGGTTCTTCTGTATGTATCAAAGAGCTTGATCAAATCACACAGACATACCCACATGAAAAATCAAGTTATAACAACATGAATTTCACCAGAGAAGTAAGTCCATCTCCTCAGGTGTTGTTTCGACAACCCATTAGCATGCAATTAGACCAACTCCCACATATAGATGAGGAGTACTTATCACAGTACACCAGGAGTGAACAACATTTCTAGAACATGAACCAAGATTTTGATAGTTTGCAAGGACACAATGATGTCTTGCTTTAAAACGATAACACTACCCCTCCAACAACGGAAAACATTGCCAACGAGGGGTGGCAACATAGTGAAAAATTCATAGTAGGATATCACACTCCTCAACAACCTCCAAAAGTTCAACAACAAGAACCTAAACTGAACACTTCCCCATCAACGAGGGAAGTCATCTCAGTGTTAGTAGACAAATTCAAGGAGTTAGAGCTTTCCCAAAATGCTCAAAGTTCATACACGGGGCAAGCAAGAACTTCTCATTATCCACAGGGTTATAGAAAAAGACCCAATGCGTAGAATCCTCTGGTTTATACAAGCACTCCAAACCCTGGGGATTTACTAACTGGGACAGGCACCTTGGGTATGCCCCCACATGCCACATATGGATATCTACAATATGCACCAGCCGGAAGTGTGTTCTCAAATGCCATACCATCTGGAAATGCAATGTTCCCTGGCTTCGTGCCTTTAGTTCCATATCAAAGCAATCAACCCCCCTACATACACATGTACTCTAAATCACCACAGGGGGATATGTACACTTACCCAGGTCCTTATGGTCATCCACAGGGGATGCCATATGCCCCAAAAAATGTTTACGCCATGTCATTTCAACAACCAATGCAACCACCGCCTCCCCAACAAGGATCTTCGATGGTTGAAACATATGCAATGGGAACTTATTCTGAATATCTAAAGGAGCCTCTAGAATTTTCCATCCGGACAGTCATGCTACCAAGACCCTTGCCTGATCTTCCAAAGTTTAAAGGGAAGGGTGATCCTAATGCTCATATCAAATCTTACGCAATGACCATTCGAGAGCTGCTCCCATGGGATGCGGTTGTTGCGAAGATCTTCCCTAAGATGCTAGAAGGCATCACTCTCGAATGGTACTATAGGATACCAGAGGCCTCAATACACTCTTTCAAACAACTTGTGTCAGAATTTATAAAGGCTTTCGATATGAACAAGCTCTTAAGAACATGAATCAGAGAATTCCTTCACATCAAACAAGAGCACAACGAGTCTGCAACCCACTTCATTCAGAGGTGGCGACAGGTTCTCTACTCCTCTGCAAGTGCTCCAAACATGGACCAGACAAAAAATTGTGATTTATTCCTCCACTCCCTCAATAGGGAAACAAAGGAAGAATTTAAAAATTTCCCGCTAAGGAGCTACGAAGAATCACTAGAGGGTGCTCTTTGAATCGATCAAGAAACCATTGACAGTGGTCGTAAGACTTATGAGGCGAATGGAAAGTTAGTCATACCTAACCAAAATAACCCCTGTTATCCAAACAACATGAATAAAAATCAAGGACCAAAAATCCTTAATAAGAATCATGGAGTTACGACCGATGGTGTGACTGACCAACCAAAAGAACCTAATGTTGTTAATACCCCCAATACAAACACTGCAAACAACAATAATAAAAATGGCAACAATAAGAGAAATAATAATTTCTCACCCTCAATAAATGCTGTGGATTTTAACCATCCTCAACAAAAAAAACAAAAAAAATAACAACAACTTGAGCAACAAATATAAACTAAGACCCCAAGCCCCAATCAATACCCAGGTGGGTATCCAAACCAATTCCAAAACCAAGGGCAAGGGTTCCAAAATTTTAACTACAAAAACCAAAAACCAAAAAAATAATCATAATTACAGACCACAACAAGGCACAAACCAAAGGCCTCAAGATTATGATCATGATCTATATTGTGGCTTCCATAGGGTTCACGGGCATGATGCAAGAACATGCCATGATTGCAACAAGTTCTTACAGTAATTGTTAGAAGATAAAAGATAGTTGTTTGTTGATATGTTTTTGGAAAACCCAACCGCACTGACTCAGAACACATACATGGGACCAGTATCCCCATAAAACACACCACTCAGAATCTTTAATGACCCTCTTCCTATGCATCCAAAATATGGTAGATTAGATCCCAATGGTTCAAACAAGGGTATTATAATAGGAACTCATGATCGTGAAGCCTCAACTTCGTCAAACCCATAAGTGACACATCCTTTGGATGGCCACTAGCAAACAAAAATTGTGGGATTATTAGATTTAGACACCGAACCTTAGATTAATGCTACTACAAGGACCAAGGACTATTCCTTGACAGCCAATCCTGATCTACTCGACTATATCAGATGATGTTTGTGATACATTAAGCAAGCCAGTAGGAGCTTATGACTTGATCAGTGACTTGACTAAGACCTTCTCTCACATTTCCTTCTTGGATCTGTTAAATAATTCCCCTGCTCATAGAGCCGCTTTGCTAGAAGCAGATTTGATTAATGTCACCCCTCCTCCAGAAGCACAAATAAACCATGTGGAATTTCTTGGTCATTTGGATTATACATCACCCCTCCTCTAACCACCTCTTGTAGCAACTCTCAAAAATAAACCATGTGGAATTTGATGTCTATCCACCAGGGAAACCTAAAAGAGATGTTGGATTTGTATTTAACATCAACAATATTCCCACAGATGCAAAAATAGCTCCGTAGAGGTGATCTTGTAGAGGTGCTATTGTTTTTACAAGTTTGGATTTACAACAATTATGTAAAGTGTACGATGATTGATGATGGGGCAATAGTTAATATAGTTCCCTTCTCTTTTTTGCAAAAGTTAGGTTACATAGAGAAAAATTTCTCCTCAACACAAAACACGCTGAGAGGCTATGACAGCCTCAAGGCAACATCGATTGACACTATAGTATTGCCAGTCACCCTTGGGCCTAAGACAATGTTAACTGAGTTTTATATTATAGACTAGGAAACCAACTATAATATGATCCTTGGCTAGCCTTGGATTCATCGCATGAAGGAAATTCCCTCCATGTTGTTTCAGGAAGTTAGATTCCTGCACTTAGGGAAGGTCTTTGTGGTGCAGGGTGACCCAAAACCCTTAGACATACATTTGGCGAACTTAAAGAAGAAGCCAGGGGTCCATTCTGAATTTGAGCTTCCTACGAATTAGTTAAAAAAACCTACAACTTTAGCCTCAGAAGAAAAATTGGTCCCTACAACAGAATTAGAGGTCACAGGGCTAATTGAAGGCATTTCGGTTATCAAAGATGAAACCGTCATTATAGAGACAATTTCGTTAGGTATTACAACAAATATTGTCAAACTATTAGAAAAGGATTTTCCTATTCTTCTTCCATTTGATTTTATGGATATGGAACGTACCCTGGGACTCGGTTCCCTTCCAACAGATGAAGTCTATATGGTTGAAGTAACTGAGGTGAAAGAAGAAATTTCAAAGGATGATCCAACCTCCATCTTTCTGAGTAACTGTTGGACTCTCCATTTTGATGGAGCCAAGTGTCTCTTTGGCACCGGGGTAGGTATAATTCTTACCTCTATAGAGGGAAGGATTCTACCCTTTTCCTTCAAATTAAATTTTGAATGCACAAATAACAGGGCTGAATATGAGGCTCTTCTCCTTGGTCTCATTGTGGCCAAAAGAATGGGTGCTCTTAAGATCAGGGTACTGGGTGATTCACAACTAGTTACAAATCAAGTATCTGAGGTATATGAGACTAGAGCTGAACACCTACAACTCTATAAGACAACAATGTTGAACCTAACAAAGGGGTTTGACTTCATATCAATTGAAGTAATCCCACGTGAACAAAACCTTCTTGCAAACTCCATAACAACTTCTGCTTCTTTGTTTACTCCAAGTGGCGAGTTGGAATACACAAACTTCACATTCTCGGTTCGTGCTGAACCCTTGGTTCGTAAAGCACCGGTTACCCCAATGTTCACATACATAGAAGTCTGAGAATGAGCCTATCATCTCAGACCACATAGATAGTAATGAAAGAACTCTAAGGATACCTAAACACTTTTGCACAAATTACATCTTACGCATCATGAGGTTGATCTCTCTCTAATTCCACATTCTTCCTCTTATTTTGGGAACCCCATGGTGGAGTCTTACTTGGGAAGGGACCTTGAGATTTATGAGGTAGGAGAAGAAGGGGATTTAGAGTTGCCTCCAGCCCCGCCTGAGTTTGAGGAAGGAAATGCTTCCTTAATTGAGGGAACAATCGATATAAATATAGGGATGGAGGAGGAACCAAGAATCTTGAAGCTGGGATCCTCCCTAACTCTAGAAGAGGTAGAGATACATACCCAAGTCCTCAAGGAGCATCAAAAATCCTTCGCATTTAGCTATAAAGAAATGATGGGAATTGCACCACACATTGCAGTTCACAACCTCAGCACCAAGTTGGATGCTAAACCCATTAATCAGAAGTCAAGGGCCATGAAGCCAAAGGTGGCTCTCATGGTCAAGGAAGAAGTAATGAAGCTCCTGCAGGTAGGATTCATCAAGCCGATTGATTACTCACAATGGGTGTCTAACATAGTCCCCGTTCTTAAAAATAATGGAAATATTCACATTTGCATAGAATTTTGGGATATCAATAAGGCTTTTCCCAACGATGATTTCCCATTACCATCCATCGATGTTATTGTTGATGCGATAGTTAAGTTTGAATTATTGTCTCTCATGGATGGGTTTTCTAGGTACAATCAAATCAGAATCTTTGAAGAGGACCAGGCCAAGACTATGTTCATAACCCCTTGGGGAACCTACTGTTATGTTGTCATGCCATTCGAACTGAAGAACACTAGGTGCTACATACTAATGAGAAATGACGTATATATTGCATGATCTTATTCATAAGATTGTGGAATCCTATGTGGATGACCTTCTGGCTAAGGACAGAAAACACTGCGATCATCCAAAGGTGCTTCATATCATCCTTTCTCACTTAATCGAATACAGCGCATGTTGAACCCATAAAAATGCATGTTCGGTGTAACAAGAGGCAAAATTTTAGGTTACATCATATCTTCACGAGGCACTGATGTTGACCCGGCCAAAATCTTGGTTGTACTAGAAATGACTCCACCGTCAGATGATTCTGGCATCATATATTTTCTTGGGAAAATTGGTGCAATCCAAAGGTTTATCCCTAATTTGACCTTTGCTATTCACCCAATCAATAATTTGTTGAATAAGGATTGCAACATTGAGTGGATGGAAGAATGTAATGAGGTTTTTAAGTCAGTTAAATGATTCCTATTGTCCCCTCCCACACTCATGCCTCCTAGGTCAGATCACCCCTTGATCCTATACTCACGAGCTATAGACATTTCATTAGCCTGCATGTTGGCTCAAGAAGATTATGATTAATGAGAATGTGCATTCTATTTCATTAGTCAAACCTTACTTGACTATGAGAAACATTACACAATGGAAGAGAAATAATTTCTTGCTATAGTATTCGCAAAAAAGCGTTTAAGACATTATATGCTAAATCAAGAGATGAGGGTTATTGTTAGATCAGATTACTTACGGAAATTTCTCATGCAAGGATTGTTATCTAAGAAATATGGACGTTTCATAACTCTGATGAGCGAGTTTGATTTTACATTTGTTAATCAAAATTCTTTTACAGGACAAATCATTATAGACTGGTTGGATGATAATCCATTGGATGGATGTAACATTCCCATTTTAAGAATTTAGAAACAAGGGAAAAATGTTTTTTGCATGAATAATGTTCTCTGTTCTAAATACATAATTTAGAACACACATTCTATAATAACCATTCTTATAACAGATAACGATATGAAGCTGTAATGACTCGGTGAGCTACCGATCTATTCATTTCATGACTCAGTGAACTACCGATCTATTCATGTTTAACATTAAGTATTGAATAATTTTCTGTATACTACGTATACTTGGTTTTCTTACCCTGATTTTGGGTATTGAGTGATCTATCTAAGGAACCTATTTGAATATCTACTACCAATATTCATCTGTATCACAATTCTTAGACTAGGTGACATAAGACAACGCAACCAACAACTTGTGATACTTTGGCCAAATATTTGTAGTATACTGTTTGTATTACTATTCCTTGATGACATACTCGTCAATCTAGAATACGTCCTTCACCCCACTCTATTGTTATCTAGAATTCCCTTTACTGACTTCTATCAGTTCACTTGCCCAAGGTTTAACCCTAGTTCAAGTTAACAACATAAGTTATGATAGGAAGAGGCTCACAAAGACTTAGGGTAAATGGGAATAATAGGTCAACTGAAGTCAACCCCGTGTGCCAAAGTACCCTGAATCTTAGAGGGATACTCCTTATCCTAAACATGCTACTAACTAGACCTAGAGAGAAACTAAGTTCAAGTCCAGATGTGTGTAGATCTAGATGATCAATGTAGAAGGATGTTGCCACATGTCAAATGCATCACTATAACCTCAAGAAGATCCTAATATTCTCAAAGTTACAACCCTGCAGTTGGCGTGGCCAACATCCTACATAATAGCCTCATCAAGATGTACATACCCCTAGGAGATTATTAATAGTTAATTAATTTGGATTATTAAAAACAGATTACAGCAACCTTGCCAACCCTAATCCAACACTCCCTAAGTTCTTTTCTATGCCAGATTCAATTAATCTTTAAAGAACTTCCTTAACTTAAGATTGCTTTTAATGTTTGTTTATTTGGCTTAACAAACAGTTAACCAAAATTAGGATAGTAACATCATAAGTTCCATTTTAACATGACTTAACCATTCAAGGAGGTGTAGCAACCACATAGGTTTAGCTAAGAAGACTTTATTAATTATGAAGTTTAATGATTAGAAATCATATCACATTCCTTTACGTTTACATTCTTATGAGAGAGTAAGAGTCTTCCTCTTCACGATTAAGTGCTAGGGTTTACCACACCCTTTTTATCTTTTACAATTTCTTTAGTTTTTACTACATGTTCATCTCACATTACATTACTATGTTAAATAGTTAAGATAAGACCATCAAATTCAGAAACTTTGCAAGCTGCATCTTAATTAGGGAGATTAATCTAAATACCTTTATCCAACTTATCAAAGAATATACAATTAAGCATATAAATAATATGAAGAATATCAACTAGATAGAATTCCATCTCTTTCATAAAAGTACAAGATAATTTACACAGCCAATACAAGTAAATTCTCAACTTTCAATTCCTCTTTAAAACTTATACATTTACAAGACATGCATTTAAGCCATACTGCATAACAACTTCCTTCATTCTAAAAAGAATACAAATTTTCTTTTTTCAATACAACTCATGAACGAATCATAATTCTTCACAAAGAATCAAACTTAAATCAGCCAATGCATCATATAAGTTTTTGCCTTCTTTTATCACTTACAAAGTCCATCTGCAAAAATTGCTAGCACGGGTCAGTTCAATGAACTGAGCATGTTAAGCACTAAGCCTTAAAATGAAGTGCATTCCACTAATTGTTCCATTAAAAACAACTCTACTTTAATGAAACAATTAATATATCATACAATAAGCATAAGTAATAACAATTTAAAAAGAAGTACATTAATAAATCTGAATTTACTTCTAAGAGAGAAGAGCATAATATAATCCATAACATCTGCCTTAAAAATTAAAGTTTAATTGATCCTATCAATTACCTTTAAACAAGCAACATATCTTATCATCTCATTGTTCCCAATTCTATCATAATAGAATACAACATTTATCTTTACTATAAGACAAAAGAAGTGTTTACAACATGGTTCTTATTAGGATGATTCATATAACTCCTAAGAAAAAGAAGAGGATTAACCATTACAAACTATGCCAAAACACAAAACATCTAAAAATAGAAACAAGTTCATAACATGAAATTAACTGCCTCGTTTAAAGGACAACTACCTTACAATTCAACATTTAAGATATTCATCAGAACATAATCCCATATCAATCCAAGAGTGAATAAAGAATCAAACAGTCAACCAAAAATTTTACATTTTCTGTTCAACAAACCAAACCATCTAATCTCTTTCTACATCATTTTAGTCAAATGATATGTACAAGAAGACTAAACAACATAATAAATCTCCTTTTCCTAAGAGAATAATTAACAGAAGGTTCCAATCAAATGAACTTAAGCCAATAGCCTTATAAAAGGAATCTTATCAGAATATGATTCAACCCTAAAATCATTTCATTATACTTAACAACAAATTCCCTTCTCTAATACAGATAAACAAGTTCATACACGAGTTCCCAAAGGAGAGAACAAGATCAACTTCAAAGTAAGAAGAAAACGTACTGTAATCTTCCTTTAAAATCTTTACCATTATAAAGTATGAGTTCCATTTTCAGTTCGGAACAACATAATAGTGAAGTTCGAAAACAACACATAGCCCCTAAGGAATAGAAATTTCCTTTATCCTTTAAAGACTCAAGCATTCACTTATTGATCCCAAAAAGAATAGAAAACCCGAAACATTAACTAAATTAGTTCAGGAGTATCTTCGAACTCAAACTAGAGTTCCTTTAAAATGCCTCCACAACTTAGTCCTTAAGATTAGGTGGTTCATAATTCTTTTAGAACAAGAAAACAAAATAAAATTGAACGGAGTTAAGTAATCCTTCCGCTATAATTTCTAAGCACTGGTACAAAATTATTCTTAAACATAAGTTCCAATCCACTATCAAATGAAAGCTTCCTGGTTAAATCTCCAAGAGATATTTTAATAGTTCAGTCTTACTACTTCCCAGGTTTGCTTTGAGTAAACACTTTAAATTAAAGGAGTTATAAAATTTTAACTTTGAATGCAATTTAAAACCAACTCACAAATACAAGAACTAAACCAACACATCGTTCCAACTTTAAATTCCAAACACTAAGTACCAAAATCACATGTACAGTACCGAAACACAGGGTTTCAAACATGAGCATAGATATACGTAAGTATCTCATATAAGACAATATTTAATACAAACAACCTTAACCAATTTATAATATAAACAAGAAACCCTATATCCAACTCAAATGAAACCCATGTTTCTCATGGAAGAGTTCAGAACCATACTAATAAATAGTCACAGGTTTAGGGAAACAACAAGACCCCTTTTCAGTTTGTATTCTATATAAAGAAAACTCATAATAGGTCAAAATGAAACATGAGATTCTAACCAGAGTTCAGAACCATGTAAGTAATAAAATCCATATGTCGTGTATAATATGAACTTCCATTAACAGTCCCGATTGTCATAAGAAATAAAACACAAGCACCGAGCTATATACGAACTTGAACAACAGTCCAGATTATCCAAGATTCCAAACACGGTTCCATAGTAACAAGAACCTCCATCACCAATTCTCATCAAACATGAAACCAAAAACAAGTTCCAAACCAAAAATACGAGCTCAAATACAAGCTCTAGCAAAACACGAGCTCAATTCAAGCTCAAGATCAAATAAAATAAAAGTTCCCACAAGATTAGATGGAACTCAAGGTTCCTAAAACTCAGAACCATATTAATAATAATGAAGGTCATTTAAAACAAAAATCTTCAATTTCTAGTTCCAGAAAAGATAAGCAGAGTTATAGAAATACATTTTGCATGCATGTTTCTTTTTTGTTTTGAAACTAACACAAAGTAAGTTTACAAACAAAACATCATTTTACCATGGATTCAAAACCAAGATCACAAGATTCATTAAACCCAGCAAGCAAATAACCAGATAAATTATGCAAATCATGAATCTCAATAGAGAAGAGTTCTTTTTATGAAAACATTTAGAAGAAAGCAAGAGATCTGAATGGTTAGAGCCTATCATGCCTGATAGTGCTTCTTCCAAATCAAAGGAGACTTCCATCCAAGCTTTCAACTCCTTTTCTTCTCCATGAAAGATCAACAAACAAACAACTTTCCTCAGAATGCCTCATATACCTTCCCATGATCGAAAATAGACCAGGTGAGCCAAAAACAATGAAGAAGTGAAAGTTGAACTACTGGTTCGAAGAACCAGATTGCACCATGTAGAAAAAAATCTGAAAAGCATGTAAAAACAAACAACCTTCCACAAGCCAACCTTACAAGTTTCCAAGATGGTTTGTGCACAAAAATCGAGACCAAAAAATTTCATTAATTCCAATTTTCCCGCTTATCTTTCCTTGCCACCACCTCCCAAGTTTGGCGAATGCCAAATCATATTTAACATGAAATTCCATCTTTAGTGAAACTTCCACATAAGCCTCTACCAAGTCAACTAGCCCCTGCCAAAACTGGCAGTACTTTAAGCCTTCAAAACCTTATCAAGAACTTAAATGCCATTGGAACTGTCACCTTTGATGCATGCAACCCCCCTTTAGGTTCCCTTTTACATAGATTAAGATAGATCCCTTAGGACTTATGTTAGTTTAGAAATAATCACCTTAGGCCCTTAATACATTAACTTAGGTAGTTTCCACATAGGTTAGATTAATTCACAACACAACAGTTGTAGGCATTAGGTTAGACCATCATATAACCTTATAGCATTAGGTTTTAGGTTAATTTAAATATCCTAGTAACCTCTCCATAATCCTTTAGCACAAAGCTTAGGTTAGGATGCCAACCAAACAAAGTAGAATAGGAAGCTTAGGTTAGAATAAGAATTCTATTAAGTAACATAGCTAGGTAGAAAATATTCTTACCTAGCTAAGGATTCCGTAGTATAATCCTTTAGTTTTAGGATCCTAAATATTTCCTATGCTGTGAACATGATGTATTTCATTTACGTCAACAATGTCCCACCACGATTGATCTCCAAGGACCCAAGCACAACATACAACTGAATGGAAACATGTTCATAAGAGAGAAAAGAACTTTTAACAACAAAGTTCAGTCTGATATGTCCCTCAATTTATTGAATGTCAATTTACCATTCATTCAACTGAGTAGATTTAAAACATTCCTTAGATCACTAAAATTAATCCAAGGATGAGTCAGATTAAGAGTTAAGTTTGCAACTCTTAAACCGGATTGCAACCCACCTACAAGAAGTGAAAAATGGATTCAAGGAAGCCATTCCATTTCATTCCAATGATCTTAAGAGCAGAAAATATTTGGCCATATCAAGCATGATCTCCAAAAATCAAAGAAAGAAAATCACATGTCAACACTTGAAATGCAATGGAAAAATATAACAATTGTTGAGGGTGTTACAATGGAGGCAATCTAGTACATTTATACTTCCCCGATGAGTGTGTATACTTTTTTGAAAACAGGCCCCCCATCTTTGCGTGTTCCTGGTATACTGACATAGTTAATTTTATTATGGAAAATACGTACCTAGAAGGGGCAACATCATAAAAAAGAAGGCGGTTACATATCATTGCCACTAAATACATTGTTTTGGAACAAGTAATCTATCTTAGAGCCTTCGACAGAATGTTGTTAAGATGTGTTGATGTGAAAGAATCTGAAAATATTATTTATGAATCACATAGCGAGGTATGTGGAGGTCACTTTGGCAGCCATTCCACTACTCAAAAGATACACTGGATGGGCTATTTCTAGCCCATGTTAGAGCATGACGTAGTAGAGTTTGTGCGTAAATACCATAAATGTCAAGAGTTATCCCATGAGATCCAACAACTAGCACTAGTTTTGCAACCGATTGCAACCTGATGGTCCTTATCCACGTGGGGCCTATATTTGATAGGGAATTTTTCTCCCTCATCAAAAGATAGCCACAACTTCATAATCATGGCCACATAGTACTTTACTAAGTGGGTAGAAGCCATGCCTCTTACCACTATACCTGGCTCTGCAATCGCTAAGTTCATCTTGAACCAAATCATTTGTAGGTATGGGGTTCCACAAGATATTATCTCAGATAATGACACATATTTCAAAAATGATGAAGTACATGAATTATGTGCAAAGTTCAAAATAAATCACCACACGACTTCTCTTTATTATCCTTAGGCCAATGGATAGGCTGAGGCTATGAATAAGACATTAAAGTCCATCCTCCTTAAGACCGTTAAGGAGAACAAACAATATTGGCACTTAAATTTCTTTCCGGACTTGTGGGCCTATCAGAAATCCGTTAGAATGCTAATAGGGGAAATCCCCTATTATTTGGTGTTTGGTGTGGAAGCCATTTTACCACTTGAAGTCGAAATACCTAGTATCCGTATTTCACTGCAGGGAATCTTGGGAGAAGAAGGCTATCGAGAGGCATGTCTCTCTCAGTTGAAAAGTCTTGATGAGGCTAGAATTACCACAGAATAATGACACAAAATTTACGCTGACCAGATGGCTCGGTAGTACAACAAGAAGGTTTACGAGCATGAAATATATGAGGGATATTTGGTCTTAAGACTTGACAACCGGATAGACAAAAATACCGATGAAGGAAGGAAATTCAGACCTAGGTGGTTGGGTCCATATCGAGTGATAGAAGAATACAAAAATGGAGCATTTCATTTGTGTACACTAGAGGGTGAGGAGTTTAGTGAATCTATAAATTCTCTTCACCTGAAGAGGTACTACACATAATCCATCAACATTCTCATATGTACATTATTACATCTGCACTACATTTTCATCTGCCTCTTCTTTTTGTAAAATTTGTGATCAAGGGACGTATTTCTCATAAGCTAATCCTAAAACTTCTAAAAACATTGGAAAGACATTCAAATCATATCTCTTCAAAAATTTCATGGTATCATCATTTTTTTCTAAAATCATTTCATCAATCCAAACAGGATAAGACAAAGTTTTGACCATAACCATACCAAGGCCTGCGTACTTGGTTCTACTTTGGGTCTCTTTCTAGGATATGTGTCTTTGCCTATAGTATGTTCTAGAAGATTCATGATGTCACATATATCCCATATACATCTCTTTGGAAATAAGAACATTCTAAATTTTTTGCCTAAATGAATAAGTCAAATGCAAATCCAAATAAATTTTTTATTTTACACATTTATTTTCCCTATCAACCTTCGGTGTTGAGCCTCCATCTCTTACTGGTGATGTAGGGTTAGGAAAGGAGGGAAATTCCCTTACTTGTCTATGCCCTGTCCATGGTAATGAGCCCATGCTTCTTACTAGTAGCATGAGGCAAGGTATTGGGGGTCTCTTTGACAATTTTTAAAGTTAGAAATGATCCATTCAAATGTTATGAAATTGCAAGTCGAAAACAATGTGAGTTAGATGTACAGAATTCCAAGAGAGTTCAAAACCCTAAAACCATATTTTTTCAACCAAGTGGCCATCTACGGATCTAGGTCTGGATAAAATAGAAAGCAAATCACAATCTAAACTAGGAAATAACTTGGGTAGGGTAAGGTTGTAGTGTCTCAATTTGGTTCTGTCAAATCATTGTCTTTCCCTCATCATTACCAGTCAACAATTTTTCATAACTTGTGCCCTTTCTAGATATTGGTGTTGAGCCCTCGTATATTACTAGTTGCGTGGAGTCAAGAGTGGGGCAAGTTCATTTTCTTATCATATCATTGTGTCAACATGTTTTGCCAAGACAATACGAAGTATCAAAGATCACTTAAAGAAGCTAAATTTCAAAATCACGTTGTGCTTGTATTATCATATATAAGCATTATAAAATACAAAAAGAAATCATTTTGTTATCATTCACATCCACTACATGCATTCTAAAAAGCATCGAAAAATGGAAATTATAAACATCTAGAGTACACATGAGAGATAAACAAAAATAAATTCAACTCAGATACCATGGATTACCAAACCAAAAATAAGAGTCTGTATATATCATGGTGTGTCATAAGTTTTATGCAATGTCATCATGCACTAGGCATGGTCAAAATGCTCACAATGATCCTGAAATATAAACAAAATCACATATTTCCCAAAAAAATGGAAACAAAGAAATAAGGGTCCCAATGACCTATCAACCCCTATGGGATCCCTCAGATGGTGTGTGGCCACGTCTAGGGATCCTACTACGGATGCGACAATGATGAGAATGGACCGAATGGTGTGAGTTCTCGTGGTGGCACGCGTTAGCTGTTGTCTCACTACGGGAGTGGATCCACCTCATAGAGTGCTCGAAAGTCTCATATCTGGCCACTTGGGTGCAAAAGTATGTCACCACCTCTTCTATCCTCCAGATAGGGGAAAACATGTTCGTACGTCTACTAGCTACTAGTGGCTTTCCTGAGTCCATGGTCATCTCGGCCCGGGTCTTCTGCGAGGGGATCAGTAGGGTTTCTATACACACCTGATGAATGAGCTCTCACCAATTATGAGTAAACACTGCGAGAAAGAAAAGAAGAAGATATAATGAGTTAGGAAGTCATAAAATACATATTAAAGGAGAATACCAAAGTTAATATGGATAATTGACAACGACGAGAAATTGAATATCAGACATACATGGATCTCTAGGCATCCATGTAGGGTCATTGGCTACTGTTGTAGATGATATTGGTGGATGTGGGGCCTCCCTAAATCCAGAGGAAAAATTTCATCCCATCACTGACTCGTCATACCCCCTCCACCTCAAGGAATTTTCTCCTCTGAGACCAACATCTCTCTCTGTACTCGCCTCCTCATGCACTACTCTGAGCATCTCCTGAGTATTATACCACTCATGGTCACTCTCCTCTCCCTCTATATGGGCTGCCTCACCAGTCTCTACATCGCCCCCCTCATCCTCCTCCCTAGTCTCCTTTCTGACTGAATATCCCTTAGACACGTCTCATGTGTGCTCCTCAGAGTCAGATTCTACATCAATAGGCTCATCCTCCTCTCTGATATGAGTAGGAGTGGCCCTAATATGGAGTAATGGCACTTGTGGGGCACCGGCTTCCCATCGAGAAAAGACCACACACCTAACTGCAATAGGCACACTAGGGGTAATCACTGTCGAACTGGGATACCCTCTAGGGCCCCTTCGGGCCTCCTAAATGGTCATATAGACCGATACCACTGGAGGGAACATATAAATATATGGGAGGCCGAAATGTTGAGGGACCCAATCAAATGGATGAGTCTCCAGTCTGCCAGTCCTGTCAAATAACTGACCTGTGGAAGAGTATTTTGCCACCATCATAACCTCCTGCCCCCATAGCCCTACCATGTCATGGCAGGGTGTGATAACCATGCCCACAGTAGTAAGAGAAGCCACTGGTTGGTGTGGTGTCTTGAGAGCTGACAACCATTCACCTGGCTGCCTGAATGGACCTTGGATCCAACAATGGTATTCCCATACCATAGGGAGAGATATGCTCATATACCCAACTCATAACAAGAGTGGGGTGACTCAGTGATTGATCTTGCAGTCAGACTACCCTGTATAAGTTGTGGTAGGTAATCCTTAGGATATACACTCTCCAGGTGTACCTATGGCCATGTCCCTCAATATGTGTGATAATGGGAGTCCAACAACATAGAAGGGTGTCCCCTCCCTTGTCCCTGATCAATCGTGAGGATAAGATACCCATAATAGCCTTCCGGATGATAGGAATAGGAGCAGTGGCAATAGAACAGACCTTCATTGCCTTCTTCGAACCAGGTGAGACAATGACGTCTCTCATATATGTGGCCCATTGTGTCATCACTTCCCTAGATCTCACTGTCTCCAGAGTCAATCTCTTCCCAAGAATCATGAGCCCGAGGATACGGTATACATCCTCCAGAGTAATAGTCCACTCATCCCTGACACCTGGGAAATGGAAGGTGTTCCGATCTGCGTCCCAGTAGGAAAATAAGTCATACAAAATATGACTGGAAGGAGTGACATGGGGCACCCGTGCTATCCACCAGATGCCTGCCCTCTACAATATGTCCATCTCTTCTTGGGTCAACTGATCTAGAATCCCAAGGAGCTAGTCACACACACTCTCTCTCGAATCCAACGTATATACTCCTCCTTTTGCATTCACCAAAACATGGAAAAAGAGAAAGTTAGTAATATATATCAAATAATAAGCTCATCAAAAGCATAGTAAAACATTGAAAATCCAAAAAAATCCAAGTTATTGCATGTTTTGGTCATTTTGTTCAGAACCGCCGCATAGTGCAGGGCGCCGGTCCTGTGACTGCCACCCTATCTTGGGTGGTGGTCCTGAGTCGATTTTCCAAACATTCCCTTAAACCTAAAAAATGCTCAAAAAAGTAAAAAATACCATTTCTGAAAAATGCCCTATGCCCCCCCTAGAGACTCATTTAAGACAAATTTTTTTTAAAATAGTCCCCCCTAGGTGAACTTTTCAACATTTTTACATTTTAGGTATAAAATGACAAAATAAAAAATAACCAACCTTAGACCGCGCTAGTCGATCTCCCACTCATGGAGGCATGATCACTATCCCACAACGATCTTTTTGGTTGTACTCTTGTCGAAAACGGTCAACGTGGGCCCAGAGCTCCAAATTCACCAAATCAAATATGCACAAATGAATTGAAAAATGAGTTACTTTGATATATTTATGTTGTTTTGACCTCATTTTGAATGTATGTTTTATAGCGATGGACTGTAGGCACAGGTATATGTCTATATCCCCACAATAATGGTAATTCCTCTTGTTGTTTTAATTTAGCATTTGGTTGGGTTTTAAAATGATAATTTAACAAACCACAGTCAGGGGACAATAAGTCCCTCCTCTTTATGGGAGAGGTTCCCTTATTGAAAGAAAACAACAAAACTTATATAGAAATGCACAACTTTCAAAGTGAGGAATACTGATACTTTGAAATGTTATAAGACCAAAAGATCATCAATACAAAAGAATATAAGAACTAAGGGGATGAGAGAGGAAGAATATAACAATACTTTTAGGAAATATAGATAGCAGATTATAACCTTATACGTATTGAATAAGGGAGATGCAGAATGGAATCATTCACTTTCATAACAGATACAATTTCATAGACACAAAGTTCTAGAAATCACATTAACAAGAACACAAAGTTTCTTATCATAAAAGATAGACGATTCACAAGTTTCAAACAAGGAAATAAGGAATAGCAGAGGAAGAAGGGGGAAAAAAATTCTGTATTGATCACTTTCAAATCTATAACATTTACAAAGTACTAGGATCCAACCCCTTGTAGTGAGCCAATGCTCTTACATTTATAGATGAAAAAAAGAGAGGAGAAGAAGAGGAGGAGGGAAATCAGATTTTGAAGCTCAACCACCAAACATCAATGCCCCTACAAATCCTCCTACAATCTATCAAGTCTGGTTCTCCATGTCTGTTTGGCGTGCTGGAGAAGGAAAGATGGTAGATCTGATCAAATGTGGTTCTCAAAGAAATATGATCACATATTAATGGCATGAAATACATCCTCCATCAAATCTAAATATCCATTCAGTTCTCCAAGTTTGTTTGGAGTGTTGGAGAAGGAAGAATGGTGGATCAGATCAAATCTGATCTCGTAAAGTAATCAGATTTCATATTAATGGTGTGAAAGAATTTTTCTAGATTCTTACCCATCAAATCATTCTAAAAATAATATTTTATGCTTCCATGGCATAGAGGAGGTCGAGAGATTTCCAACAGTATAAAATTTGGCTAATTTCGAGCACTGGATCGGAATTTATGCCCATTTGAATATTTGAATCGAATCCATACAAAAATGGTGAAAATGCAATCTTTTGCAAAACGGATCCACGGGCCCGAAATCACAACTTGCGCCTTTTGTGAAGAAACACAAAATTATAAAAACCTCCCATAGCCCCATAGGCCTGAAATTCACTTTTGATATAAGCCTGACACATGGCTCTCCCTGGGCATCACCAGGGTCGCGATTCACTTTTACAATTTTACTTTATTTTGAGAAAAGGTTAAAATTCCCAAAATGCTCTGATGACCCACCTTCCCACTTTGAATTTGCAACGGCAGAGTCACAGATAAATTTATAACTTTATATCCTTTTGGAAACAAAACCAAAATCTTCAAAGTACTCCACGACCCGCCTCTCCACTTTGACTTTTCAATGCATATTCAATATCTGGCTTCAGCAGAGTTGCGGCTCATTTTGTAACTTTACTCCTATTTTGGAAATAAAATAAAAATTCCCAAAATGCTCTGACGATCCACATTCCCACTTTGACTTTTCAACGCGGGCTCTATCTCAATCCCAGTGGAGTTGCGGCCCACTTTATACCTTTTACTCCTTTTGCCAAAATAAAGCCAAAAACTCTAAAGTGCTCCGACGATTTGCCTCCCTGCTTTTGAATTTTCAACTCACCGATGGGGTCGTGCTCCATTATTTACAACTTAACCCTTTTTTCCATAATTTCTCAAAACATGAAAAGGGCCCGCCTTCCTACCACCACTTGATTTAACCAATCAGGATCCTTTGGGCCTTGGGCCCAATTTAACACTTTTTGAAAAAAAACAAAAGGTGCTAAGTTCACAAAAATAATCCACCACGTAGCATCCAATCAGAGATGTCCATGTATCCGTGAGCATTGGGGAAAAAATTGACAGGGAAGATACGCCTGCCATCCATGACTGTGGAAAAATATAAAACGAAGTGGAAACCCCATCGTTCGTGCCTAGATTTCAAATTTCTCTTCGTGGAAAGAAGAACTGTAAACAATACTAGGATTGATGCGATGAACAAAATTTGAAACCATATTAATACTGAAGTTAGCAAAAGAGGGAACAGAACTATACCCACTGTCTTCAGTACTGTCACTGTCTTCTGATGCCTGCTGAATCAGGTTGCAGGGTTCACCTTCTATGGATGCATAAGATATATCTGACGAAAGACTGTCAGTATCTGAAATAAAAGCATATTCTGCATCATCTATGCCTTTTATGGATAAGGCATTTATCTTAGCCTTACCTTTAGCAGAATCTCGTTGAGGAAACTGATTGGCATAGTGGTCCTTTTTACAAATGTAGCAAGTAGGCTTGAATTTGTTTGACTTACCTAGATGCTTGTATCTTCTGAATTTGAATTTCTTTCTGGGCCTTCTATCTGTGAACTTTTCGTTGTATCTGGACTTTCTGAATTTCTTTTTCTTTTTCTTTCTCCACACCTCCTCCCTTTTTGAAGAAGTACAGTCTTTGCAAGAAGACTTACGCCGAGAAGATGTAATTTCCAGTTCTGGACACCCAAATGGTTCCAGTGCATATTGTTCACAAAAGCTATTGCTGAGGGCCTTTTGATGCTTGAGCGCTTGCTTGCGCTCCCATTTGTCCTTGCATAGTTTGGCATTACACTGATCTATAATCTGATTAATATGGCCAAAACTAAGCTCAGAAGTACGCATACCATGCATTGCCTTCTTATATTGGGTGGAAAAGTATGGCGGAAATGATTCAATATAACGCAGACGCATGGTCTCGTCATTGATATTTCCGGAACTATAGTAAAGCTTCTGCATGAAGCACTGATACTCTTTTACGCGAGTCATATCGCAGAGTCTGGCACGGAGAAACATTGCAGTGTTCATCATCTTATCGTCATCTATGTTGCCAATGAATTCCTTGATGACGGCGGCTGTTAGACCTGTAAAACCAGTCTGCAATATTAATTCTTTATTGGGAATTAAATCCCACCATTCTTTTAACACACCAACGAAACCGTTGGCTATTGTAGCAGCAATATTTCTAGGAGATCTTCCATAAGTTTCTTGCTGGGTATTACCCCAACCAATCATAGCATGGATCAATTCTTTGATCTCCGCAACAGATTTACATTCAACCCTATAAAAATTAGGTTGTAATGTTTGAATCTTAGTGGCTGCTTGAAAACCAGGAGTAGAGGTTTCACCCATTTGCTCATCAAAGACTGGAGGTTCAAACTCTGGGTTTTCTATATGAGATTCAGCTGCTCTTTGTATACTTAACATATTGACATTCTTATCCTTAAAGAATAAGGGTTTATATTCCTCTAAGACTTCCTTGTAGGACTTTTTTGCAGAAGGATTAGCTAATTCTTGGACTTCAGACCAAGATGCTGCTTTGGTCCAATCACCTTCTTTCCTAGGAGTTAGCTTTTGACTGAGCTCCTGTATCCTGGGAAATATACGTGGAAGCTCTTGAGTTAAACATTGCTGAATCTGATCTATACGAGAATGAGTTTTTTCATTCTCATCTTGAAGCTGTGAGATTCCTGCTTCTATCAATTCATTTGTCTGTGTGGCCCTGGCATTGATAGTGCTTTTTAAACTAACAGTATGATCTACCAATGGTTGGACTAGATCAATTACTGTTTGAGATATCTTATTTGGCAGCTCTATAGAAACACTTTGAAATTGCTGTTGAGCTATTGTTTCTATGTTCTTGACAGATGTTTCTACACTATCAATCTTCTCAGTTAATAATTTGAGGGCACCTGCAGTATCTCCTTTTTTCCTTAACTCAATTGCCTGCAGAGTTCTTTGCATGACAGACAATTTATGAGAAGATTCTTCAATTTCCTCATGGACGGCCAATAAGGCCTTGTTCGTCCAATTCAACATTTTAGAGCTTTCAGACGGCTCTATTTCTTTGTTCACAGCCCTTTGGTACCAGAAGACTGCCTTCTGGGTCTGATCTGGTGATATTAACTCATGTTGCTCTGTAATGGGGAAAGAAGTCTTTGAAATAGAAGCCATGTTAATAGTAGGCCCATTGACAGGGGCATACTTTTGACTCACAAGTTTTTCACAATCCGAACACCAAAGAAAATCAGTGGAAGGATCATGTGTCAAACTTTTATGGCTACATAAGAATAGCTTTTCTTCTTTTTGTTCTGTTACATTCTGTGCATTAGAGCTTTCTCCTACAGTGAAATATGATGATGTAGATGCAACAGAATTACTTCTAGGCAACTGTCTTTTAGACATACCAACATCAGAATTTCTTCTAAAACTCAAAGTCACATTATCCTTATTTTCAGTGACTGAGGTGGCATTTTCTAACTTGGGCTTTGCTGACTGAACAAACTTTTTTGCTAAAGTCCATTCTCTGGGGACTTTTATTTCAGACCAGGAGATCAACTCCAGTTCTATCTTTTGACTCTCCAAATTCACGTGTGTCACCACGCTACTGCCCTTGGTCACGCCATGTTTCACAGCTGGATACATTGTGTTAACCAGTCTGTATATAATCTTATAGTGTATGGCTAGTGGACAAGATCCTGTGCGCATGTTGAGTCCAGTGGTGGCTAAATGCAACTTTAAGACATCTTGAAGGAGGTCATCTTTTGTGAGAGACACCGGGTAGTTAGGATAAACTTCGAAGGAAATGGGTCCATTATGGAGACCGGTTTGTATGGCTGCAAGGAGACTGTCCTTAAAATTGTCAAACCTAAGATCCATCAAACAACACAAAATACTAGCATTTAGACCTCTTCTAAATAACGGGGTTATTCCTATTTGAACACAACCTACATGGGCAAATTTATAAGTAGACTGACGCTTTAAACTTTTTATATCAGTTTTGTCTATTAAGGGAATATTGTATTCACAATTATTACTCTGGGCTACTTGGATTACGGACTCTCTTGTTTTGAACACAGTGGATGCTAATAACTGAAACCTATTAAGCTTTGAATAAACATCACTATAGGCTTTTTTGGGAAGTTTCCACTCAGGAGTGGGACTCGATTCATCAATGACACTGATATCTTCATTGATAGAGAAGACGTCGGACAAGTTAATCAAATGACTTTCTTCAGACTCTACAGTGGACGATCTCGGAGAAGTGTCGGCCATTTTAGACTGTGACTTACAAGCAAGGAAGCAGAGGTTGATCAAACGTCGGGCAAAATTCGTCTTACTGTTGCGCCTACACACGGCGTCTTACGGTTGCGATAGCCACACCCACCAACCTATGGAATTGCTATATTAACTTGTGTTTACAGACGGCTGAAACTTTCAGAAACTATCAACTGTAAAATATTCTGCTCTTGAAAACTTATCTTTATCAACTCTGATTTGTCCTAAGATCTTTTACCAGCTCTGATACCATTTCTTAAAACATCAACAAAGCTCTGATACCAATTCTCAAAACATCTACAAAGCTCTGATATTAACACATATAAATAGCTCACAACTCTGATACTTAATCATCTAAACCAAATATCAACAAAATATTGATCTCAGCATCTTCACCAAATAAATCAACTAGAATCATTACAACAATGTCGTACACATCATCGGTCTCAAATAAATCTTCAAATGCATAAAATTCATCAATATTTATGAACTTCAAATCACCATTTACAGTTACTAAAAGATGGACTGAATTAAACATCTTTTACTCACAGGACTTCAGAATATTTTCTGATAGACATAAAATTCACTCCTTAGAATGCTGGCTCCTATCTTCAGCTCATGTATTGCATCTCCTAAAAACCCGATCACTTCTACTCTAAAATCCCGATGATTTCTCCCCTAAAATCCTGATCCTTTATCCACTAAAATCCCGATGATTTTTCCACTAAAATCCCGATGTAGTGAATGAGATGGAAAGTCTAATTTATAGACAATCCAAGGCTTTTCACCGGGATGACCTAAGACCGGAAACCGGATAACCGAAGACCTCGGTTCCCCGTAAGATGCCCACTCACGAGAGCTTTATTAAAAGGCATGGGTCCACCACGCACTGACACAAAAGCAAGGATAAGATCGAATCTTATCAAAAGAAAACCGACAACAGGCCTGTCGTATAGCCAACACAAAAGCAAAAGAAAGCGCACTAATTGCGCACTAAGAAAAGTAAAGGATAAGGAAGAATCTTATCCGACAGAATGGCAACATGCCTGCCATTATAGCAATGCGTACAAAAGATCATGGACTGTCATATTGGACTGAGGGACCAGGAGGGTCACCATCCTCTGATGAAGTAGTACTATCTCGTCGCTGAGGGGCTCCAGGAAGACCTCTTTCATGTTGTTCAAGCCATACTCGGGACAGGTGTGCTGTTCCGTCATTATCAGGTTGTAAATGAGGCCTTGTAGGGAACAAGTAATGATCTAGTATCCGTAGATCTTGATTTGGAGCAGGTGGCCTTATCACCATGGTGTGATGTAACAATACTCTTCTCCACAGGGTAGCATTGGGTCTCTCAACAAGATTCCTATGATTTAATTTTACATAATAATGTGCTTTTACAAACCATGGAATTTTACACTGGATTAGAATATTTCTCGCAGTGTCAGGATGCACATTAAGAAGAGGAGAGTCAGACAATTTAGTAGGAAGAAATTTAAGCAGGAAGTATTTAAAATGGGATGAGATATATTTCCTGTCTCCCAGAGATGGAGGTCGATTCCATAGATCATAGTGTAGTGGATGTTCTTCAGTCCACAGCCTGGAAAACTCGAACCGCCATAAAGTGTCCTTTCTTGGTATCAGTTGTCTGAGCCTGAGACCTTCGACTGGTAAGAAATCTAGTTGCTCAACTGCATAGAGTGATCTCCATTGCCAATGGAGACAGCATTTTATCATTGGGTCTTGTAAAGTATGATACAGGCGACCTGGAATGTCTGGATCGAAGAATCTGCATTCAGTCTCTGACATAGCATATTCTTGAGTAGAAATGAGATCTCTTGAAATTAGAAGCGTCTGAGCTTCTTGAGACATCCTGTTATCATTCAAGACCAAACTGTCAATCTGGGCCTTAGCATGCCTGTGATCCCAGATGGTTCCATGGGGCTCATGGAATACCTGTGTAACAGCTACATTTTTAGGAGTATTCAGTTCTCTGCTTACAAAATCTGCGAGAGCATTGTTTTTCCCAGAGATATGCTCTACTGAAAACTCAAAATTATCAAACCAAAAACCCCACCTTTGGAGTCTGTTAAATGCAGTTTTATTGGCTGGATCACCACCATTCAATCTTTTCCTAAAATCTTTAAGATCAGATCTGAGAATGAATGATTCGTTTTGAACAAAAAACAAGAAAGCTTTGATGGCTTTCTTTACAGCCAATATCTCCTTATGCGAAGAGTGGTAATTTAATTCGGAGCCTTGAAAGGCACCAGAAGCAAATCTACATACCTTTTCTTTACCATCTTCGGCCTTTTCTTTGAGAACAGCTCCCCAAAACTGTTCGCTGGCATCACACTCAATGATCTTTGTGCCAGGTCCTGGAAGAGACATTGCTGGGAGCTCGCGGACTTGTTTCTTTATTCTCTGTACTGCTTGTGTCATCTCCTGAGTCCAACTAGGAGCATCTTTCTTAAGTCTTTTATTGAGCAGTACTCTGTCAGCAGCTATATTCTGGTAGAAACCAGCAATATAGTTCACACATCCAAGAAAATGCTGCAATTGCTGTTTTTCAAGGATCTGGTCAGGAAAGTTCTGGATGTTGGCTACAACGTGCTGCTGCATAGTGATAGTACCAGAACTGATTCTAATGCCAAGGAAGTCAATTTCTTCTTTGAAGACTTCGATTTTTGAGGGGGACAGACAGATCCCATTCTTGTATACAGTCTCATAAAATTTTTCAAGATGACTAATATGCTCTTTAGGAGACTTAGAAAAGATGAGAATATCATCTATATAGACAATTAAAAAGTCTGATAACTCACCAAATATTTTATCCATAATCTTTTGGAATATGGATGGAGCTGTCTTCAAACCGAATGGAAGCACTTTCCATTCATACTGTCCACCTGGCACAATGAAAGCCGTTTTATACATGTCTTCATTTTTTAGGAATATCTACCAAAATCCGCTTTTTAGATCGAATTTGCTGTATACTTTCGATCCTTTAATTCTTCTGAGGATGTCATCTTTGGCAGGTATTGGGTGTTGAACAGCAGCAATGAATTTATTGAGTGGTTTGTAATCAACCACCAATCTCTTCTTGTTTCTCAGCTGCTCACTCCTTTTATTGACATAAAAGGCAGTGCAAGACCATGGTGAATTAGATTCCTGAATGAATCCAGCTTTAAGTAACTTCTGGATTTCACCATGACATTCCTTTCTTTCTGCAGGAGGCATTCCTCTGTGGTGTGCCTTGAATCTGGGCACAACTTCATTTCCATTGTTGTCTTTGATAAGCTACAGATCTAAGGAACAATAATGCTTTTTCCTGTTAACAAATGCATGTGGATCATCACTGCATACATTCTGCTGTATCTTGGATATGATTTCTTCTATATTTACAGAGCAGTTTGATATAGACTTATGTATCCAAGTATTGTTAACAGTCTTTACCTTTTGAGGTAAAGGAACTATGGACTGGAATGAATATCTCCTGGGAATTTTTACAGGAGGCTGAAACAATAGTATGTGTTCTTGGGATATACTGAATGTATGACATTTTTGCAAAAAATCCACCCCAAGGAGATAGTCATAGTTTTCCATATTATGTTGGTAGAATTCCATATCTATGGAAGTTCCTTCAACATCTATCTTAACCCTTGCCATATTTTTACAGATAACTTCCCGTTTATCAAACTTAATTTTAGCGTGGGTATTAACCCAGCAATCAGCGGGAATAGCATATTGCCTGAGTAAACTAATCTCAGCACCCGTATCAACCATAGCATCCAGTACATATGGTTTGATATGTGGTATACAAATTGTAATGGCAATAAAAGGGTTTTGAGTGCAACTCAAAGTACATACCTCTGAAAGGTCTTTCTGTCCAGCAAGGTTCTGGTATGTTTCTTCAAGATTCTCTTCAGAATCTTTCTTCTCTTTCTCTTCTTCTGCTAGAAGTTTACTGTAATCTTCTGTAGCATTGGCTAGTACTTTTTCTAGCAGTTCAATCCTGGATCTTCTCCAGGTTCTGTAGACATCTTTTGAAGCTGGATCTGTAGAGGACTGTCCTGGATCATATGAAGAATATACAGACGGACTAATTCCTCTGCCACGACCACGCCATGATCCTGATCTTCCCCTGGTGGAAACTTGTCTCTGTCGGATCCTCTGTTGAAACGGTGGTCTGATCGGAAAAGCTTCAAACGGCTCATCAGACTGTTCCTCTGCATGTCTCTGCAGATTACTCTGTTCTAGTTCATTCTGTCTGATGTAGCGGTCCTGAATATCTCTGAGTTCTTTGCTCAGAGCCATTTTTCTAGCTATGTCCCAAGGGGGACAGCTTTCATAAACAGATTGAAGAGGTCTAAATGCTAGTATTTTGTGTTGTTTGATGGATCTTAGGTTTGAAAATTTTAAGGATAGTCTCCTTGCAGCCATCCAAACAGGTCTCCATAATGGACCCATTTCCTTCGAAGTTTATCCTAACTACCCTGTGTCTCTCACAAAGGATGACCTTCTTCAGGATGTTTTAAAGTTGCATTTAGCCACCACTGGTTTGAATATGCGCACAGGATCTTGTCCACTGGCCATACATTATAAAATTATCTACAGACTGGTTAACACAATGTATCCAGCTGTAAAACATGGCGTGTCCAAGGGCAGTAGCGTGGTGACACACGTTAATTTAGAAAGTCAGAAGATAGAGCCAGAATTGATATCCTGGTCAGATATAAAGGTCCCTAGAGAATGGACCCTTAGCAAAAAAGTTTGTTCAGTCAGCCAAGCCTAAGTTACAAAATGCTACTTCAGTCACGGAAAATAAAGATAATGTGACTTTGAGTTTTAGAAGAAATTCTGATGTTGGTATGTCTAAACGACAGTTTCCTAGAAGTAATTCTGTTGCATTCCACAACATCATATTTCACTGTTGGTGAATCCTTCTAATGCACAGAATGAGAAAGAACAGAAAGAAGAAAAGTTGTTCTTATGTAGCCATAAAAGCTTAAAACATGATCCTTCTACTGATTTTCTTTGGTGCTCGGATTGTGAAAAACTTGGTTAGCCAAAAATATGCCCCTATCAATGGGCCTACTATCAATATGGCTTCTACCAGTACAAAAACTCCTTTTCCCATCACAGAGCAACATGAGTTGATCTCACCAGATCAGACCCAGAAGGCAGTCTTCTGGTATCAAAGGGCTATGAACAAAGATTTAGAGCCATCTGAGAGCTCTAAGATGTTGAATTGGACGAATAAAGCTATAAAAGTCGTCCATGAAGAAATTGAAGAAACTTCACACAAGCTAACTGCCATAGCAAAGAACTTTGCAGGCAATTTGAGTTGAGAAAAAGGGGAGATACTGCAGGCGCCCTCAAGTTGTTAACAGGAAAAAATTGATTAGTATAGCAAGTATTCTGTCACAACAAATAGAAACATTAGTTCAGCAACAGGTTGATAATGTTTCTACAGAATTACCAAGCATAAGATCATCTCAGACAGTAACTGATCTAGTTCAGCCACTAGTAGATCATACTATTGGTTTAAAAAGTACTATCATTTCCAGGGCCACACAAACAAATGAAGTTGATAGAAGCAGGAATCTCACAACTCCAGGATGAGAATGAAAAGACTCATTCTTGAATAGATCAGATTCAGCAATGCTTAATCTCATGAACTTCCAAGAATTCCTCCCCAGGATACAGGAGATAAGTCAAAAGCTAACTCCCAGAAAAGAAGGAGATTGGACCAGAGCAGCATCTTGGTCTGAAGTCCAAGAATTAGCCAGTCCTTCTGCCAAAAAAGTCTTACAAGGAAGTTTTAGAAGAGTATAAACCCTTATTCTTTAAGGATAAGAGTATGAATATGTTGAGTATACAAGGAACTGCAGGAGTCTCATGTAGAGAATCCAGAGTTTGAACCCCCAGTCTTTGATGAGCAAATGGGTGAAACTTCCACTCCTGGATTTCAGGCAGCCACCACAGATACAGACTTTACAACCTAATTTCTATAGGGTTTAATGTAAGTCTGTTTCAGAGATCAAAGAGTTAATACATGCTATGATTGGTTGGGGCAATACCCAACAAGAAACTTATGGTAGATCTCCTAGGAACATAGCTGCTACAATTGCCAACGGTTTCGTTGGTGTGTTAAAAGAATGGTGGGAACTCGTTCCCAATAAAGAAATGATATTGCAGACTGGTTTTACAGGTTTGACCGCAGCTGTCATCAAAGAATTCATAGGCAACATTGATGACGACAAAATGATGAACACTGCAATGTTCCTTCGGGCTAGACTCTGCGACATGACTCGCGTAAAAGAGTATCAGTGCTTCATGTAAAAGCTTTACTACAGTTCCGGAAATATCAATGACGAGACCATGCGTCTACGTTACATTGAATCATTTCCGCCATACTTTGCCACCCAGTACAAGAAAGCCATGCATGGTATGCGCACTTCTGAACTTAGCTTTGGTCATATTAATCAAATTATAGATCAGTGTAATGCCAAGCTATGTAGAGATAAATGGGAGCGTAAGCAAGCGCTCAAACACCAAAAAGCCCTGAGCAATGTCTTTTGTGAGCAATATGCTCTGGAACCGTTCGGATGTCCAGATCTAGAAATAGCATCTTCTCGGCGCAAGTCTTCCTGCAAAGACTGTATTTTTTCAAAGGGGGAGGATGTGTGGAGAAAGAAAAAGAAAAAGAAATATCAAAAGATCCAGATTCAAAGAAAAGCTCAGAGATAGACCAAGCCCAGGAAAAGATTCAAGTTCAGAAGATACAAGCATCTAGGCAAATCAAATAAATTCAAGCCTACTTGCTACATTTGTAAAGAGGATCACTATGCAAATCAGTGTCCTCAGCGAGATTCTGCTAAAGGTAAGGCCAAGGTAAATGCCTTATCTATAAAAGGCATAAATGATGAAGAATATGCTTTTATTTCTGATTCTGACAGTCTTTCGTCAGATATATCTTATGCATCCATAGAAGGTGAACCCTGCAATCTGATTCAGCAGGCATCTGAAGACAGTGACAGTACTGAAGATAGTGGGTATAGTTCTGTTCCCTCTTTTGCAAACTTCAGTATTAATATGGTTTCTAATTTTGTTCACCCTATGATACCTCCAAGCGCAGATCTCTTAAGAAGACAGATGGAAAGTCTTCAATCTGTTTATGAAAGTTGTCCCCCATGGGACACAGCTAGAAAAATGGCTCTGAGCAAAGAACTCAGAGATATTCAGGATCGCTACATCAGACAGAATGAGCTAGAACAAACTAATCTGCAAAGACAAGCAGAAGAACAGTCTGATGAGCCGTTTGAAGCTTTTCCAATCAGGCCACCATTCCAGCAGAGGATCCGACAGAGACAAGTTCCCACCAGGGGAAGAGCAGGATCATGGCGTGGTCGTGGCAGAGGAATCAGTCCTCCTGTATATTCTTCATATGAACCAGGACAGTCCTCTACAGACCCAGCTTCAAAAGAAGTCTACAGAACCTGGAGAAGATCCAGGATTGAACTGCTAGAAAAAGTGATAGCCAATGCAACAGAAGAATACAGTAAACTCCTAGCAGAAGAAGAAAAGGAGAAGAAAGATTCTGAAGAGAATCTTGAAGAAACATATCAGAACCTAGCAGGACAAAAGGATCATGCAGAGGTATGTACTTTGAGTTGTACTCAGAACCCTTTCATTGCCATTACAATTTGTATACCGCATATCAAGCCATATGTTCTTGATGCTATGGTTGATACGGGTGCTGAAATCAGCTTAATCAGGCAATATGCTATTCCCGCTGATTGTTGGGTTAACACCCATACTAAGATTAAGTTTGATAAACGGGAAGTTGTCTGTAAATTCATGGCAAGGGTTAGAATAGATGTTGAAGGAACTTCCATTAATATAGAGTTCTATCAACATAATATGGAAAACTATGACTGTCTGCTTGGGGTTGATTTTCTGCAAAAATGTCATACATTCAGTATATCCCAAGAACATATATTCTTGTTTCAGCCTCCTGTTAAAATTCCCAGGAGATATTCATTCCAGTCTATAGTTCCTTTGCCTCAAAAAGTCAAAGCTGTTAACAATACTTGGATCCATAAGTCTATTTCAAATTGCTCTGTAAGCATTGAAGAAATTATATCCAAGATAAAGCAGAATGTATGCAGTGATGATCCACATGCATTTGTTAACAGAAAAAAGCATTATTGTTCCTTAGATCTGCAACTTGTCAAAGACAACAATGGAAATGAAGTTGTGCCCAGATTCAAGGCACATCACAGAGGTATGCCTCCTGCAGAAAGAAAGGAATGTCATGGTGAAATCCAGAAACTGCTAAAAGCTGGATTCATTCAAGAATCCAATTCGCCATGGTCATGCACTGCCTTTTATGTCAATAAAAGGAGTGAGCAGCTGAGAAACAAAAAGAGACTAGTAGTTGATTATAAACCACTCAATAAGTTTATTGCTGCTGTTCAACACCCAATACCTGCCAAGGATGATATCCTCAGAAGAATTAAGGGATCGAAAGTATACAGCAAGTTCGATCTGAAAAGCGGATTCTGGCAGATATTCTTGAAAAATGAAGACATGTACAAAACGGCATTCATTGTGCCAGGTGGACAGTATGAATGGAAAGTGCTTCCATTCGGATTGAAGACAGCCCCATCCATATTTCAAAAAATTATGGATAAGATATTCGGTGAGTTATCAGACTTTCTAATTGTTTACATAGATGATATTCTCATCTTTTCTAAGTCTCCTAAAGAACACATAACTCATCTGGAAAAATTTTATGAGACTGTTTATAAGAATGGGATCTGTCTGTCCCCTACAAAGATTGAAGTCTTCAAAGAGGAAATTGATTTCCTCGGCATCAAGAATCAGTTCTGGTACAATCACAATGCAGCAACATGTTGTTGCCAATATCCAGAACTTTCCTGATCAAATCCTTGAGAAACAGCAGTTGCAACGTTTCCTTGGATGTGTTAACTATATTGCTGGTTTTTACCAGAATATAGCTGCTGACAGAGTACTGCTTAATAAAAGGCTTAAAAAAGAAGCTCCTACATGGTCTCAAGAAATGACACAAGCAGTACAAAGAATAAAAAAACAAGTACGAGAGCTCCCAGCAATGTCTCTTCTAGGACCTGGCAGAAAAATCATTGAATGTGACGCCAGCGAACAATTTTGGGGAGCTGTACTTAAAGAACAAGCTGAAGATGGTAAAGAAAAGGTATGCAGATTTGCTTCAGGTGCCTTTCAAGGTTCTGAATTAAATTATCATTCTTCGCATAAAGAGTTATTGGCTGCAAAGAAAGCAATCAAAGCTTTCTTATTCTTTGTTCAAAATGAATCATTCATTCTTAGATCTGATCTTAAAGATTTTAGAAAAAGATTGAATGGTGGCGATCCAGCCAATAAAACTGCTTTCAACAGACTCCAAAGGTGGGGTCTTTGGTTTGATAATTTTGAGTTTTCAGTAGAGCATATCTCTGGGAAAAATAATGCTCTTGCAGATTTTGTAAGCAGAGAACTGAATACTCCAAAAACTGTTGGGGTTACACAAATCTTCCATGAACCCCATGGAACCATCTGGGATCACAGGCATGCAAAGGCCCAGATTGACAGTTTGGTCTTGAATGATAACAGGATGTCTCAAGAAGCTCAGACGCTTCTTATTTCAAGGGATCTCATTTCTACTCAAGAATATGCCATGTCAGAAACTGAATGTAGATTCTTCGATCCAGACATACCAGGACGCTAGTATCATACAATTCAAGAACCAATGGTAAAATGTTGTCTCCATTGGCAATGGAGATCATTGTATGCAGTTGAACAACCAGATTTCTTACCAGTCGAAGGTCTCAGGCTCAGACAACTGATACCAAGAAAGGACACTTTATGGCGGTTCGAGTTTTCCAGGATGTGGACTGAAGAACATCCACTACATTATGATCTCTGGAATCGACCTCCTTCTCTGGGAGACAGGAAGTATATCTCATCCCATTTCAAATACTTCCTGCTTAAATTTCTTCCTACTAAATTGTCTGACTCTCCGCTTCTTTATGTACATCCTGATACGGCAAGAAATATTCTAATCCAGTGTAAGATTCCCTGGTTCGTAAAAGCACATTATTATGTAAAAATAAATCACAGGAACTTTGTTGAAAGACCCAATGCAACCCTGTGGAGGAGAATATTGTTACATCACACCATGGTGATCAGGCCGCCTGCTCCAAATCAAGATCTTCGAATACTTGATCACTATCTGTTTCCTACACGGCCTCATTTACGACCTAACAACGACGGAACAGCTCATCTGTCCCGAGTCTGGCTTGAACAACATGAAAGAGGTCTTCCTGGAGCTCCTCAACGACATGATAGTACCACTTCGTCAGATGACAGTGACCCTCCTGGTCCCTCAGTCCAATATGATAGTCCGTGACTCTTAGTGCGCCTAGCACTCATTGCTATTATGGCAGGCTTGTTGCCATTATCTATTGTCGGATAAGATTCTATCTTATCCTTTACTTTTTTGAGTGCGCTTTGCTTTTGGTCATACGACAGGCCTGTTGTCGTTTGTGTCTTTTGATAAGATTCGTTCTTATCCTTGCTTTTGTGTCAGTGCGTGGTGGACCCATGCCTTTAATAAAGCTCTCGTGAGTGGGCTGTACTCATGTGTTGGGGAATCTAACTGGTAACCTTTGTCTTCGGTTATCCGGTTCCCGGTTTTAGGTCTTCCCGGTGAAAAGCCTTGGATTGTCTATAAATTAGACTTTCCATCTCATTCACTACATCGGGATTTTACGGAAGGAGAAAACATCGGGGATTTAGGTACTTCCAACTCATTCAGAATATATCAAGTCTTTAGGAGATGCAATACAGGAGTAAAGAGTTGAAGTTTAGAAGTCCAATATTACAGCTATTGGATATGCTCAGTAGTCTTGTGAGTAAAGATGTTTAATTCTGTCCATGCTCTTAGTAACTGTAAATGGAGAATTGAAGTTTATAAATATTGATGAGTTTTATGCTTTTGAAGATCTGTTTGAAACAGACGATGTGTTCGATATTGTTGTTATGATTTAGTAGATCTATTTGGTGCAGATGCTCAGATTAATATTCTGTTGATCTTTGGATGATTAAATGATCCAGAGCTAGTCTTTGGTGTTGTTAAGAATTGGTATCAGAGCTATTTTGTTGTTTTAAGAATTGGTATAAGAGTGTTGTTTGTATAAGAAATGGTATCAGAGCTGGTTAAAGATCTTAGGACATCTCAGAGTTAAGACAGATAAGTTTTCCAGTATAATCTTTTGATACAGTTGATAATCTCTGAAAGATTCAGCCGACTGTAAACACAAGTTAATACAGCAACTCCATAGGTTGATTGGTGAGGCTATCGCAACCGTAAGACGCCGTGTGAAGGCGCAACAGTAAGACGAATATTGCCCGACGTTTGTTCAACCTCTGCTTCCTTGCTTGTAAGTCCCAGTTTAAAATGGCCGACACTTCTCCGAAATCGTCCACTGTAGAGTCTGAAGAAAGTTTGATTAACTTGTCTGACGTCTTCTCTGTTAATGAAGATATAAGTGTAGTAGATGAGTCTAGTCCCACTCCTGAGTGGAAACTTCCCAAAAAATCATATAGTGAAGTTTATTCAAAGCTTAATAGGTTTCAGTTATTAGCATCTACTGTATTCAAAACTAGGGAATCAGTAATACAAGTAGCCCAAAGTAATAACTGTGAATATAATATTCCTTTGATTGACAAAGCCGATATAAAAAGCCTAAAGAGACAAACTACCTATAAATTTGCCCATGTAGGCTGTGTTCAAATAGGAATAACCCCGTTATTCAGAAGAGGACTAAATGCTAGTATTTTATGTTGTTTGATGGATCTTAGGTTCGACAATTTTAAAGACAGTCTCCTTGCTGCCATCCAAACTGGCCTGCACAATGGCCCCATTTCCTTCGAAGTTTATCCTAACTACCCAGTTTCGCTTACCAAGGATGACCTTCTTCAGGATGTCTTAAAGTTGCATTTAGCCACCACTGGTCTAAATATGCGCACAGGATCTTGTCCACTAGCCATACATTACAAAATTATCTACAGACTGGTTAACACAATGTATCCAGCTGTGAAACATGGCGTGTCCAAGGGCAGTAGCGTGGTGACACACGTTAATTTGGAAAGTCAAAAAATAGAACCGGAGTTAATCTCCTGGTCAGATATAAAGGTCCCCAGAGAATGGACCTTAGCAAAAAAGTTTGTTCAGTCAGCCAAGCCCAAGTTAGAAAATGCTACCTCAGTCACTGAAAATAAAGATAATGTGACTTTGAGTTTTAGAAGAAATTCTGATGTTGGTATGTCTAAAAGACAGTTGCCTAGAAGTAATTCTGTTGCATCTACATCATCATATTTCACTGTTGGTGAAACTTCTAATGCACAGAATGAAAAAGAACAGAAAGAAGAAAAACTATTCTTATGTAGCCATAAGAGTTTGACACATGATCCTTCCACTGATTTTCTTTGGTGTTCGGATTGTGAAAAACTTGTGAGTCAAAAGTATGCCCCTGTAAATGGGCCTACTATTAACATGGCTTCTACTAGTTCAAGAACTTCTTTCCCCATCACAGAGCAACATGAGTTAATATCACCAGATCAGACCCAGAAGGCAGTCTTCTGGTATCAAAGGGCTGTGAACAAAGAAATAGAGCCATCTGAAAGCTCTAAGATGTTGAATTGGACGAATAAAGCTTTAAAAGCCGTCCATGAAGAAGTTGAAGAAACTTCTCACAAATTGTCTGCCATACAAAAAACTCTGCAGGCAATTGAGTTAAGAAAAAAGGGAGATACTGCAGGCGCACTCAAGTTATTAACTGGAAAAATAGATAGTATAGAAACATCTGTCAAAAATATAGAAACATTAGCTACAACAACAGTCTAATGATGTTTCTGTAGAACTGCCAACCAGAATAACTCAGACAGTAACTGATCTAGTACAACCTTGGTAGATCATACTGTTGGTTTAAAAAGCACCATCAATACCAGGGCCACACAGACAAATGAGCTGATAGAGGCAGGGATCTCACAACTTCAAGATGAGAATGAAAAGACTCATTCTCGCATAGATCAGATTCAGCAATGCTTAACTCAAGAGCTTCCACGCATTCTTCCCAGAATACAGGAGCTAAGTCAAAAGCTAACTCCTAGAAAAGAAGGTGATTGGTCCAAAGCAGCATCTTGGTCTGAAGTCCAAGAATTAGCCAGTCCTTCTGTAAAAAAGTCTTATAAGGAAGTCTTAGAAGAATACAAACCCTTATTCTTTAAGGATAAGAATGTCAATATGTTAAGCATACAAGGAACAGCTGAATCACATATAGAAAATCCAGAGTTTGAACCTCCAGTCTTTGATGACCAAATGGGAGAGTCCTCCACTCCTGGTTTTGAAGCAGCCACTAAGATTCAAACATTACAACCTAATTTCTATAGGGTTGAATGTAAATCTGTTTCAGAGATCAAAGAATTGATACATGCTATGATTGGCTGGGGTAATACTCAGCAGGAAACTTATGGTAGAACTCCCAGAAACATTGCTGCTACCATAGCCAACGGTTTCATTGGTGTGTTAAAAGAATGGTGGGATTTAATTCCCAATAAGGAAATAATATTGCAGGCTGGTTTTACAGGACTAACAGCAGCTGTCATCAGAGAATTCATAGGTAATATTGACGATGACAAAATGATGAATACTGCAATGTTCCTTCGTGCAAGACTCTACGACATGACTCACATGAAAGAGTATCAGTGCTTCATGCAAAAGCTTTACTACAGCTCTGGAAATATCAATGATGAGACCATGCGTCTCCGTTACATTGAATCATTTCCACCATACTTTTCTACCCAGTATAAAAAAGCAATGCATGGTATGCGCACTTCTGAACTTAGTTTTGGCCATATTAATCAGATCATAGATCAGTGTAATGCCAAACTATGCAAAGACAAATGGGAGCGCAAACAAGCGCTCAAGCATTAGAAAGCCCTGAGCAATCTCTTCTGTGAGCAGTACGCCCTAGAACCATTCGGGTGTCCAGAATTGGAAATTCAATCCTCCCGTCGAAAGTCTTCTTGCAGAGACTGTACTTTTTCAAAGGGGAAGGATGTGTGGAAAAAGAAAAAGAAAGAAATTCAAAAGATATAAAAATAAAGAAAGGTTCAGAGAAAGCAAGCCCAGAAAAAAGTTTAAATTCAGAAGGTATAAGCACTTAGGCAAGTCAAAGAAGTTTAAGCCTACTTGCTACATATGCAAAGAGGATCACTATGCAAATCAGTGTCCTCAACGAGATTCTGCTAGAGGTAAGGCCAAAGTAAATGCCTTATCTATAAAAGGCATAAATGATGAAGACTATGCTTTTATTTCTGATTCTGACAGTCTTTCGTCAGATATATCTTATAGCATCCATAGAAGGTGAACATTGTAATATAATTTAGCAAGAATCTGAAGACAGTGACAGTACTGAAGACAGTGGGTACAGTTCTGTTCCCTCTTTTGCAAATTTCAGTATTAATATGGTTTCCAATTTTGTTCACCCTATGATACCTCCAAGCGCAGATCTCTTAAGAAGACAGATGGAAAGTCTTCAATCTGTTTATGAAAGCTGTCCCCCATGGGACACAGCTAGAAAGATGGCTCTGAGTAAAGAGCTCAGAGATCTTCAAGATCGCTACATCAGACAGAATGAACTTGAGCAAAGCAATCTACAAAGACAAGCAGAAGAACAGTCTGATGAGCCGTTTGAAGCTTTTCCAATCAGGCCACCATTCCAGCAGAGGATCCGACAGAGACAAGTTCCCACCAGGGGAAGAGCAGGATCATGGCGTGGTCGTGGCAGAGGAATCAGTCCTCCTGTATACTCTTCAAATGAACCAGGACAATCCTCTACAGATCCAGCTTCAAAAGAAGTCTACAGAACCTGGAGAAGATCCAGGATAGAACTGCTAGAGAAAGTGATAGCAAATGCTACAGATGAATACAGCAAGCTCCTAGCAGAAGAAGAAAAAGAAAAGAAAGATTCTGAAGAGAATCTTGAAGAAACATACCAGAACCTTGCAGGACAGAAAAGATCATGCAGAGGTATGTACTTTGAGTTGCACTCAAAACCCTTTCATTGCAATTACAATCTGTATCCCACATATCAAACCATATGTATTAGATGCCATGATTGATACGGGTGCTGAAATTAGTTTAATCAGGCAATATGCTATTCCCACTGATTGTTGGGTAAATACCCACACTAAAATTAAGTTTGACAAAAGGGAAGTTGTCTGTAAATATATGGCAAGGGTTAAGATAGATGTTGAAGGAACCTCTATTGATATAGAATTCTATCAACATAATATGGAGAACTATGACTGCCTGCTTGGGGTAGATTTTCTGCAAAAATGTCACACATTCAGCATATCCCAAGAGCATATACTTTTGTTTCAGCCTCCTGTCAAAATTCCCAGGAGATATTCATTTCAGTCAATAGTTCCTTTACCTCAGAAGGTAAAAACTGTTAACAATACTTGGATACATAAGTCTATATCAAATTGTTCTGTAAGCATAGAAGAGATAATATCCAAGATAAAACAGAATGTATGCAGTGATGATCCACATGCATTTGTTAACAGAAAAAAACATTATTGTTCTTTAGACCTGCAGCTTGTCAAGGATAACAATGGAAATGAAGTTGTGCCTAGATTTAAAGCGCACCACAGAGGAATGCCTCCTGCAGAACGGAAGGAATGTCATGGTGAAATCCAGAAATTGCTGAAAGCAGGATTCATTCAGGAATCCAATTCACCATGGTCTTGCACTGCCTTTTATGTCAATAAAAGGAGTGAGCAGCTAGGAAATAAGAAGAGACTAGTGGTTGATTACAAACCACTCAACAAGTTTATTGCTGCTGTTCAACACCCAATACCTGCCAAGGATGATATCCTCAGAAGAATCAAAGGATCGAAAGTATACAGCAAGTTCGACCTGAAAAGCGGATTCTGGCAGATATTCTTGAAAAACGAAGACATGTTATAAAACGGCATTCATCGTGCCAGGAGGACAGTATGAATGGAAAGTGCTTCCATTCGGATTAAAGACAACCCCATCCATATTCCAAAAGATTATGGATAAAATCTTTGGTGAGTTATCAGAATTTCTTGATTATTTATATAGATGATATGCACATCTTTTCTAAATCTCCGAAAGAGCATATAACTCATCTTGAAAAATTTTATGAGACTGTATATAAAAATGGGATCTGTCTGTCCCCCACAAAGCTTAGAAGTCTTCAAAGAGGAAATTGACTTTCTTGGCATAAGAATCAGTTCTGGCACTATCACTATGCAGCAGCACGTTGTGGCTAACATCCAGAACTTTCCTGATCAAATCCTTGAGAAATAGCAGCTGCAGCGTTTCCTAGGATGTGTCAACTATGTTGCTGGTTTTTACCAGAACATAGCCGCAGACAGAGTATTGCTTAACAAAGAGACTAAAGAAAGAGGCTCCTAGCATGGTCGCAGGAGATGACTCAAGCAGTACAAAGAATAAAGAAGCAAGTCAGAGAACTCCCAGCAATGTCTCTTCCAGGACTTGGCAAAAAGATTATTGAATGCGACGCCAGCGAACAATTTTGGGGAGCTATTCTTAAAGAAAAAGCCGAAGATGTTAAAGAAAAGGTATGCAGGTTTGCTTCAGGCGCCTTCCAAGGTTCTGAATTAAATTATCATTCTTCGCATAAAGAAATATTGGCTACAAAGAAAGTTATTAAAACCTTCTTATTCTTTGTCCAAAATGAATCATTCATTCTTAGATCAGATCTTAAAGATTTTCAGAAAAAGATTGAATGGTGGTGATCCAGCCAATAAAACTGCATTTAACAGACTCCAAAGGTGGGGTCTTTGGTTTGATAATTTTGAGTTTTCAGTAGAACATATCTCTGGGAAAAACAATGCTCTTACAGATTTTGTGAGCAGAGAACTGAACACTCCAAAGATCATAGGGGTTACACAGGTATTCCATGAACCCCATGGAACCATCTGGGATCATAGGCATGCAAAGGCCCAGATTGACAGTTTGGTCTTGAATGATAACAGGATGTCTCAAGAAGCTCAGACGCTTCTAATTTCAAGGGATCTCATTTCTACTCAAGAATTTGCCATGTCAGAAACTGAATGTAGATTCTTCGATCCAGATATACCAGGACATCAGTATCATACTCTTCAAGAGCCAATGATAAAATGTTGTCTCCATTGGCAGTGGAGATCATTGTATGCAGTTGAACAACCAGATTTCTTACCTGTCGAAGGTCTCAGACTCAGGCAACTGATACCCAGAAAAGACACTTTATGGCGGTTCGAGTTTTCCAGGATGTGGACTGAAGAACATCCCTTGCACTATGATCTGTGGAATCGACCTCCATCTCTGGGAGACAGGAAGTATATTTCATCTCATTTTAAATACTTCCTGCTTAAATTTCTACCTACAAAATTGTCTGATTCTCCACTTCTTAATGTGCATCCGGATATTGTAAGAAATATACTAATCCAATGCAAGATCCCATGGTTTGTGAAAGCACATTATTATGTAAAAATAAATCACAGGAATCTGGCTGAAAGACCCAATGCAACTCTGTGGAGGAGAGTTCTTTTACAGCATAACATGGTGGTGCGGCCGCCTGCTCCAGATCAGGACCTGCGAATACTTGATCACTATCTGTTTCCCACCAGACCTCATCTATAACCTAACAATGATGGAACAGCACACGTGTCTCGTGTCTGGCTTGAACAGCATGAAAGAAATCTTCCTGCAGCACCATACCGACATGATAGTACAACCTCGTCAGATGATGATGACCCTCCTGGTCCCTCAGTCCAATACGACAGTCCGTGAACTTAGTGCGCTTCGCACTCATTGCTATTATGGCAGGCATGTTGCCATAATTGTCGGATAAGATTCTTTCTTATCCTTTACTTTTCTTAGTGCGCAGTTAGTGCGCTTTCTTTTGCTTTTGCATTGGCTATACGACAGGCCTGTTGTCGGTTGTGCGGTTGATAAGATTCGTTCTTATCCTTTGCTTTTGTGTCAGTGCGTGGTGGACCCATGCCTTTAATAAAGCTCTCGTGAGTGGGCTGTACTCATGTACGAGGGAATCTAACTGGTAACTCTTGTCTTCGGTTATCCGGTTTCCGGTCCTAGGTCATCCCGGTGAAAAGCCATGGATTGTCTATAAATTAGACTTTCCATCTCATTCACTACATCGGGAGTTTAGTGAGATAGAAGGATCAGGATTTCTAGTGGAACAAAGATCATCGAGATCTTTAAGAGATGCAATACGGGAGGAGTAGAAGTGATCGGGTTTTTAGGAAGGAGCTGAAGATAGTCCAAGTCCAGGAGTATTCTGCTCAGAAAATATTCTGATAGTCCAGTGAGTAAAATGTTTAATTCAGTCCATGTATTAGTAACTGTAAATGGTGATCTGAAATTCATAAATATTGATGAATTTTATGCATTTGAAGATATATTTGAAACAGACGATGTGTTCGATATTGTTGTTATGATTCTAGTAGATTTATTTGGTGAAGATGCTGAGATCAATATTTTGTTGATATTTGGTTTAGATGATTAAGTATCAGAGTTGTGAGCTATTTATATGTGTTAATATCAGAGCTTTGTAGATGTTTTGAGAATTGGTATCAGAGCTTTGTTGTTAAGGATTGAAAATTTCATTCGAATGAAGGAAAAAATTTTCAAGCATCCAGACGGGAAGACATAAAGTTTATCAAACCATGCAGACTGGAGAATTTTAAACGAAAGGGGCGGGATTAAAAATTGAGCACCAAAAACTTCAAAGCATGAATTTATCCATCTCTCCAGACTTCTTACTCTATTTTAAACATTTATCAAAGGAACCAACTCAAAGTTTTCGAAATTTGACTTCAAAATGAGGGGAATTTTTAGGGCGACAACAGTTAGCTCTTTCTGGGGATGACGTCGCTTAGATAGAGGAATGAGGAAAGATCAAGAACCATAGAAAAAATCTGGGAAAGTAGACCAATGCCTTATCAATTGGATAAATAGACTAAAAGGCAAAGCAATACAGAAGACAACACACAAAAGGTAAACAAACCAAAAAGGAAAAAACAAAGACAAAACACCACACATAGTATATACAAAAGGACTACCTAATCACTTAGGACTTGAACAAATTCAAATATTTCCCACTATAAGGAAGTGGGAGAGAAGATCCATCCATATAATACAAGTAGAAATAGTTTTCTCCAGCAAAGTGTCTGAATTTTAAAGGACCAAGCCAAAGAGAATCAAACTTACCATGGCTTCCTTGAGGTTCATGTATTTTGTCCCATAGCAGAACAATGTCTCCCACTTGGAAATCTCTGGGTCGAGCCTTCTCGTCAAACAAAGCCTTCACCTTTAGTTGATGAGCTGAGATTCTATCAATAACTTGCATCCTGTCGTCATCCAGCTTCTAGAGATACATGATCCTCTTTTCTAAGGAACTGATGAAACTTGTGTTCTCAATAGCCTTCATTAAGTGCAAGGCTGGTAATTCCACTATTATTGGAAGTTGAGCTTCAACACCATACACCACATGGAATGGAGACATCCCAATTTCTCTTTTGGGTGTAATTCTATCTTCCTAGAGAGCATCATAGAGCTTATTGTGCCAATTCCTTTGGGAGTCATTGACAAGCTTCCGAACGATGGTTACCAGATTCTTATTTGTTGATTTTTCTTGTCCATTCCCTTGGGGGTAATATTCTAAAGAATTAGCAAGGGAGATTCCATAGCCATAGAAAAAACCCATCATCTCAGAAGAATAAAAATTAGAAGCATTATCAGTTACAATCTTTTTTGGTAACCCAAACCTTATCAAGATGTTCTCCTTGATGAAATTACACACCACCGCCTCTACCCACTTTTTGAAGTAACTGTAGCAGTTAGCAATTGAGTATGTCCAACACTAGAAGGTGGATTAAGAGTTCCAATAAAATATAATCCCCACTGCTGAAAAGGCTCATCAATTACTACTAGTTTGAGTGGTAAGGCAGCCAACTTAGGTCTCGCAACAAAAGTTTGACATGATTCACACTTACCTACCCATTTTGATGCATCTCTAAACAATGTAGGCCAATAGTACCCTGCACGAAGTATTTTATGGGAAGTGACAGCAGAAGATAAATTCCCTCCACAAGCCTGATCATGAAAAGCTGAAAACAACTTCTTCTGTTGCTCTTTGTCCACACACTTACAAAATATTCCATCTATGCCTCTTTTGCATAAAGCATTTTCCCATAATACATATTGTGTAGAACTTAGATTAATATCTCTCTTTTCCTTGGCACTCAAGTGGGATGGACATTCTCCATAGGTAAGAGAATGTGCAATATCAACATACCACTCATCTTTTGAACTAAGAAAGAGGACAACAGGAACATCAACTGCTTATGTGGACAATTCTTCAATAGCTCCCTCAACAATAAGTTCACACAAGCCTTTATCTCGGACTAGATTAGTTGGATTGATATCAAAGTCAAATTATTGAACTTTAGCTACCCAATTTCCCCTCTTAGTTCCAAACTCCTATTGTGTAAGAATAGACTTGATGGTTGTATTAGGTACAAGCACAACAAAGTGAGAATTGAGGTTATAAAAGTGAAATTGCTTAACAACTTTGACTACTGCAAAAGCATGTTTCTCCATAGAAGTATACTTCAATTCATGGCCTTTCAAGACATAGCTCATCAATGCAATTGTAAGTTCATGATCCTCAGAATTTTTCTGAGTCAAAACAGTAGCCAAGGTATTCTCTGTAGCATAGAAATAGATAATAAAATCCTTGCTGAAATTAGGGCATGCTAAGATGGGAGTCTTTGCAATGGATTTATTGATACCTTCAAATGCTTCTTTACCTTTAGAAGTCAAACTAAAGCTTTTCTTTCCTTTCATCATCTGAGTAATGCTCATAGTCAGTTCTGAAAAATCTGGAATGAATCTCCTCAGGAAATTTATCTTACCAAAGAAAGAGTGCACACCCTTTTTGCTTGTGGGAAGAGGAATCTACTGGATTGCTTGAACTCTTTATGGATCTATCTTGATTCCTTCCTTGAAAACAATATTCCCCAGCAATTTACCTTCAATAACACAAAAGATAGACTTCTTAGGATTGATAGAAACTCCATGTTCTCTATATTTTTGGAGGAATATTTCAAGATGTTGAAAATGATCTGCCCTAGCCTTGGAAAACATAGTCAAATAATCAAGGTACAAAACAATACACTTTCCCTTTAGACTTCCAAAATCCAAGTCCATTTCCCTCTGAAAAAGTGGCACCAACATTGATAAGGCCAAATGGCATCCTCTTATAGGAAAAAGGTGCCCTAAGGAGTAGTGAAAGTAGTTTTGTGCTGATCTGGAGTACTAACTTCCACCTGATTGTATCCATAAAATCCATCTAGCATAGACAACATCTCAAAGCCTGAGACAACTTATAAAACTTGATTCATCATGGGGAGAGGATACTTATCTTTTAAAGAGGCCTAATTTAGATTTCTGAAATCCACACAAATGTGAATGTCACCATTCTTTTTCCTCACAGGTAAAATGTTGGCAATCCATGTTGAATGATGTATAGGGAAAATAATCTTTTCTTTCAGCAACTTCTGGATCTCCTGAAAAATGGTATCAACAATCTTGGGATTGTACTTCCTTTTCTTCTGCTTGAAAGGTTTGATCCCAAGTTTCAGAGGGATATAGTGTTTCATCTCCTTTGGTTTAAAATCCTTGAGATCGTCATATGAATAGGCAAGAACATCAACATAATTTTTCAATAGGTATGTTGCCTTCCTTCTTTCTTCCTAAGTGCAACATTTCCAATGTTCGCCATCTTAGGTTCATCATGACTTCCAATATTAACCTTTTCTATTTCACCAAATTGTTGAGCCCCTTGAGAAGCTTTGGATCTAATATACCTATCATGATTATCAAACAGATCTTCTAAAATCACCAGTCCCTTAGGAATCTTGTTACCTTTCAACTTAATACATCCATCTTGATCAGTTTCTTCCATGATATCTTCTTCATGAGAGGGCACATACTCTCTAGGTAGAGTTTCACTTCCTTCAAAATATAGGTGATTGAATTTATCTCTAAGCTCCAAGAAAGAGAGAAAGTTTTGATCATCATTGAAAAACTGCTAGTTGCTTGCATTATCTGACACACTGGGCCTATGAATCATTTCAATGGTAAATTTCTCCTGAGAGAAATCTAGGTGAGGAATCAATAAGGATCCTAAGACAACTAGAGAATCAGATATAGTATTCTTCTCTCTTAGCACAACTTCAATGGAGAAAGCATTAAAAAACTCAAAGGAATCCCAGACAAGATTACTATAATGTTTCAATCTCATATTCTTGAATTGGTACAGATCTCTTACCTATTTAACAATCAATTCTGCATCACCATGAGCACACATATTCTTTATTCCCATTTATTTTGCCACATTCAATCCCAGGATGAGAGTCTCGTACTCAGCTGTATTAGTTGTATTTTCAAAATGAAGCTTAAATGAAAAAGGATGAATCTTCTCTTCCGGAGAGATCAACACCATACCAGCTCCAGAACCAGCTAAAGAACATATTCCATCAAACTCCAGAGTCTAAATGCCATTGGGATCATGAATCACTTCCTTAGGAAGATTTTCCCCATCTTTTGACATGATCATGTAGTTACCATGCCCTATGTCCTCATAGAGTATTTATGCTTTTGGATCATTAGTCTTTTGCACAATATACTTAGTTTGTATCTTTGGTAGCAGCTTATTTAGTTTTTCATTGACTGGGATCAAAGTATGCGACCAATCCATCTGAATTTCACCTCCTACCTCCTTACATAAATTCCTACTCAGCAACATGCCATATGAGGGAGGAATATCAACAACCAAAATAGTGGTTGTAACCCTTTTCTCTGGAAAATCAGCGACGACTACTTATGCATCTTTAATCCTCCTAGCCAAAGGCACTTCTCTACTCTCCATGGAATAGCAGGAACCGAAGGTACGTGTTAGAGTCAGGCCTAAAGCATGAGCTAATTTTGTAGGCATTACATTGTATGATGCTCATGGGTCTATATCACAATTACTAAGTTTATGGCCAGTTATGAGGAGAGTCACATAGAATGGTTTAATTTTCTCATTAGGGGAAGTGACTATAGCCTTTAGAAGTACAAGACTTGGTTGAGGTCACCATTTTAGCAAAATATTTTGGATGAGTCTGGTAAAACTCTGCCTCTAAGATTTGGATTTTGGTATTTTCTAGGTGATCAATGATATCAAAAGATCCAGAGGTGGATGGGGCATCATCACTAGGAACTTGAGAAACTATTGATTTATCAATTTTAGGAATTGAAGAGCTAGAATTTTTAGAAATAGAAGTAGAAGGAGAAGGATTATCATTACTCACCTTTTGTGTGGGGGTAGTGGGAATAGGAGATCCTCTTCTTGCAACTACTGGAATAGTTACAGGATATTCTTTGGATTTCTTAGCAGGTTGCATCACTTTTTATTTTATGTTCATTTACTCTTGATTCATAACAACATATGAATCACTATTCATATCTGCCACTCTTTCATCATATTCATCCTCATCATCTATACCTTCAGTGGTCAGGAAATGCACTCTAGATCCACCAAGATCCTCCAATTCTTCATCAACCTCTTCTTCTGGTTCTTCATAGTCTTTATTAAACTCCTCGTCATCAGGTTCTTTAACTTCACAAGTTGCATTCACTGGAATCTTGATGGGTGGGCCTTCAATAGCCAATTTAGTCTGGGAAGGAGGTAATCGGTTCGTAGGCCGAAAATTCTTTCTTGGAATGTCTTGGTAAGGAGCATGTTGAGCCAATTGATTTTTGATGGCAATGAGATCATTTGCCAACTTCTACACTTACTAATATGAGTTGGCTCCATGAGAGGAAGAAGAAGATGCTTTAGATTTGGAAGGTTCTCTTTTTAATTTACCAAACATGAGCAGGTCATCCTCAACACTGATAGCCAATCTCTGATCAACATCCAGAGTTGCAAGGTTAGTCCTCCTTAGTGCATAACTCACTTCAGGTAACTGAGCATTGAGGAAGAAGCACTTTTGGATTTGATATACACGATGAGTGTTCTATGGAATTTTATGAATTATCCTGTTGAATTTAGCCACAAACTCCCTCATTGGTTCATGTGGTTCATTTTGATATGAGAAATTTGAGCCAAGAGAGCATGCACATATTCAACAGGTTTGAAATGTTGCTCAAACTGAGTTGTCAAGGTGGTCCAATCAGTAATTGACCTAGCAGGAAGATGATAGAACCAATCAACAACAATTTCTTGCAATGTTTCCACAAAGAGCATGATAGAAATGTCTTCATGTTCAAACCCAAGAATCCCACATGTAACACTGAAGGTTGCAATGTGTTCATCTGGGCATAGTTTCCCATCACCTCAGAATTTAGGAAAACCTTTCCTACTACTCCTGGGTAACTCATGCAATGGCTGAGGAAGAGAAAGAGGCCCAATCCGTTGTCCCCAAGGCAAAGGTGCTGCCATATGTGGGAAGATTATCTGAAGGGGAACTAAAACACCGGAAAGTATCAGAGCACGAAGATTAGGACTGAGTTGTTATGGAGGAATGATATTCTTAGAATTTTTGTCTTTAATAGGAGGTGTGCTTGCATAACGAGTTCTTCTGTTCCTTCTTGCTGGAAGAAGAGAGAAGTTTTGTTGCTCTAGAAGTTAAAAATGATAATCTTCTACCCTGAGAGCCTTCTTCCCACGTGTATATCGTAGATTCGCTAGATCAAAAATGATCTTGAATTTTTTTTAGAAAGGGATACTTTGAAAACAAAATACCCAGTAGATTTTCTAAAAACTATTGGGTTTTAAAATGATACTTTTATAAACCACAGTCAGGGGACAACAAGTCCCTCCTCTTTGATGGGAGAGGTTCCTTTATTGAAAGCAAGCAGTAAAACTTATATACAAATGTACAACTTTCAAAGTGAGGAATATTGAAACTTTGAAACTTATACGACCAAAAGATCATCAATATGAAAGAATAGAAGAACTAAGGAGATGAGAGAGGAAGAACATAACAATACTTTTAGGAAATATAGATAACAGAGTATAACCTTATATGTATTGAACAAGGAAGATGCAAAATGGAATCATTCAATTTCATAACAAATGTAATTTCATAGACAAAAATTTCCAGAAATCACATTAACAAGAACACAAAGTTTCTTATCATAAAAGATAGATGATTCGTAAGTTTCAGACAAGGAAAGAAGGAATAGAAGAGGAAAGAGGGGGAAAAACTTCTGTATTGATCAATTTCAAATCTATAACATTTACAGAGTACTAGGATCCAACCATTCTTTACAATGAGCTAAGCTCTTACATTTATAGATGAAGAAAAGAGAGGAGAAGAGGAGGAGGAGGGAAATTAGATTTGGAAGCTCAACCACCAAACATCAATGCCCCTACAAATCTACCTACAATATGTTAAGTCTAGTTCTCCATGTCTATTTGGCATGCTGGAGAAGGAAAGATGGAATATCAAATCAAATTTGGTTCTCGAAGCTATCTGATCACATATTAATGGCATGAAATATGTTTTCCATCAAATCCAAATATCTAGTCGGTTCTCCAAGTCTGTTTGGAGTGTTGGAGAAGGAATAATGGCGGATCAAATCAAATCTGATCTGGTAAAACAATCAGATTTCATATTAATGGCATGAAATACGTTTTCCATTTTCCCACCCATCAAATCCTGCTGAAAATAATATTTTATGCTTCCATGGCGTAGAGGAGGTTGAGAGATTTCCAACAGTATAAAATTTGTTGAATTTTAAGCACTGGATTGAAAGTTATGCCCATTTGAATATTTTAATCGAATCTATACAAAAATGGTAAAAATGCAACTTTTGCGAAACAGATCCACGGGCCCGAAATAACAACTTGCACCTTTTGCGAAGAAACGCAAAATTATAAAAACCTCCCACAGCCCCGCAGGCCTGAAATTCACTTTTGATATAATCCTGACATGTGGCTCTCCCTGGGCATCACTGGGGTCACGGTTTAGTTTTACAATATTACTTTATTTTGAGAAAATTTTAAAACTCCCAAAATGTTCCAACGACCCGCCTCTCCTCTTTGAATTTTCATAGCATATTCAATACCTGGCTTCAACAAAGTTGCGGCTCATTTTATAACTTTATTCCTAATTTGGAAATAAAACCAAAATTCCCAAAATGCTCTGACAATCCGCATTCCCACTTTGACTTTTCAACGCAGGCTCAACATTTGACTTTATTCAGTCCCTAATGGAGTCACGAATCATTTTACAATTTTACTCCCTTTTTGGCAACAAAGCCAAAATCTTCAAAATGATCTGATGGTCCACCTTTCCGCTTTTGACTTTTCAAAGCAAGTTTTAACATTTGACTTTTCAGCGGCGGAGCCACGATCCACTTTATAACTTTTATTCCTTTTTCCAAAACAAATCCAAAAACTCTAAAGTTATTCTACGATCCACCTCCCAGCTTTTGAATTTTCAACACACTGACGGGGTTGCGCTCCATTCTTTACAACTTAACCCTTTTTTCATAATTTCTCAAAACAAAAAAGGGCCCGCCTTCTTGCCACTGCTTGATTTAACCAATTAGGATCCTTCGGGCCTCAGGGCCAATTTAACATTTTTGCAAAAATAACAAAAGGTGATAAGTTCACAAAAATAATCCGCCATGCCGCATCCAATAAGAGATGTCCACGTATCCATGAGCATTGGGGAAAACATTTTCAGGAAAGATACGCCCTTCATTCATGACTGTGGAAAAATCTAAAATGAAGGGGGAAACCCCTTCATTCATGCCCAGATTCAAATTGCTCCTCATGGAAAGAAGAACTCCAAACAATACCAGGCTCGATGTGATCCACGGCCATAGAAAAGGATTGACAATTTCATTCGAATGAAGTACACAATTTTCAAGAATCCAGATGGGAAGACAAATTTTTTATCAAACCATGCAGATTGGAGAATTTTAAACGAAAGGGGAGAAATTAAAAATTGAGCACCAACAACGTTAAAACAAGAATTTATCCATCTCTCCAGACTTCTTACTCTGTTTTAAGAATTTCTCAAAGGCACCAACTCAAAGTTTTCGAAATTTGACTTCAAAATGAGGGGAATTTTGAGGGCGACCACACAATTTAGCTTGTGCAAAACCCTTCAAAAAGAGGAATTACTCATGTCATTTAGTCTTATTTTTCAGGAAGAGGTGGTGACAGTTTTCCAACCATAATTATATTACAAGGATGATTACAGATATTCACAGTGCGGTTAGGTATATCGCTTCTGCACCCTAAGCATTTAGGGACATGGTCAATCAGCTTCTTGAGGATTAGCAAAAGTTTAACAAAGCCAATTTGGATAACTAGGATTCATTATCCGAGGGGGGCAATATGTACATCATTCCAAAATTACATGGTGCTACATTGTCGGAAAATAAGTTACGTGAGAAGCGCCCCAATGATGATTCAAAGCTATCTTTTTCAAGAAGGTGTTCAAGAGCTCCAAAACCCATTCGTGATTATATATTTGTATCTTATACATCCTTACTTAGCCTTTGTACACACTTCCTCCTAGCTCCCTGCCTCTTTCTGTGATTAATGTTTTAGCCTTTAGTGCACAGAAGACCGCTGCGGCTGCATCATGAAGGCGGTGCTTCTGAAACCCCACCCAGGCAGGCGTGATTTGGTCCTATTTCAAACCATCGCACACTACATAGGGCGGCGGTCCTACCCGCTTTTTCGAGATTTCATCATGTGTGTTTTAAACATGCAACAATTCACTTAACTTCACTTTTAGGATGTATCAGTGAGCCAAATTGTCTAAAATTAGTCTTGTATGCATGGTTCTCCTTCCCTCTTCTATTTTTAAATGGATTTAATTAGTTGGAACTACTTATTATTTCCTTGTGCATGAAGACACCTCCCAACCCCAATTATTATATATTCCATGCTTGCCCATTCAAGAAAATGGCTATGAGAATTTTTCTGTATCTTGCATTGAAATATCTTCTGCCACAATCTTGCTAGGAATTGCATAGCCAAGCTCAGATCTCTTGTGTTATCTCTCTTTTACCTGCATTACAACTAAAAACTTCCTTTTCAAGCTCACCATTACTCAACGCATCTTCTTTTAAATCACACCTGTTATTGCATTCCCAGAATTCCTTGGACTCATATGAACACTCGAAGAAAGAAAGGAATCAACTGAGGGGAAAGAATACAGATACAACTAGATTTTCCAAAGCTCTTACTCATCTAATGTTGGAGTTGTGTGTTATGTTTAATCGTATTATGTTTTTCATTTGACTTTTCATTATGTTATTTAAAAAATTACAATTGATATGTTGCAGGGCCTCCTCCACATCCAATTCAAAATCCAGTCTGATTACTATGAATTAGGAAGATGCCACCTCCACCAAAAAATATTAGGACCAAGATGCAGTGGTATAAAGCTATTTCATTTGTTCCTCCAGCTTCAAGTAGGGGCACCCTTAATTTTTACAGAACTAATTTTCCAACTTTTTCATTGGGCAATGACTTGTTCTAATGGACCTCTGAGGTAGTTTCGGTTTTGAACAAAATTTATTTGGATGAGAAATATCTAGAGATTGAAAGTGGGGTTCAAGCCCATGGAACTTTCACATACCCATGAATCAATGAACAAAAAACTACTTTTGCAGCTTAATTCATTCTGTATTTGACGGTTGTGAAGCCACTATTAGATGAAGTTGCTTATTGAAAGATATTGAAAAGAACAAAAACATTGTGGGATTTTAGGTCTAAATTTATGATTAAATAAATAAATTCATAATTTAATAATCACTCCCAAAGACATATATTGTGATTCTTCATTTCAAAATGAGCCAGCAAAGCTTAGATATTCTTGTTGAATTGAGTTGTGTCTAGTTTTGTATCAATTATTGAAAATCAATTTACATGATGATGAAGTGTTGGACATTATGTTGAATAGAATTGACGAATTTAAATGTAGAAGCACTAATCTTATCAGCCAATATGTGGTCGAGAGACAAGGGGCTTGTAGTTATTACTGAAATGCGGAACGAGATAAGGCATTTGTAAGTCTTACTAAATTTTTAAATATTATTTACAACTTTTTAAACTTAATTAATTATTTTTCTATTTTGAAATGCAGTTAAAGTATGAACACATTTGAAAAATGAGGCTAGAGTGCTTGATGTGCATTTAAAAAGTGTCACGAAAAGTTTAAATGCAACAATCCTGAAGCAAAAGAAGAAGCTTGTTATCTTAAGCACAGCATGACCATATGTAGTGCCCACACTTTTTATAGCTCCACGTAGCTATGTTGTTTCTTTGCTCATAGACATGTTTTGACAGAGTTTTGTTATATCGTGGACTACTTACCATTTAGATATTTGACACTTATTTACACATGTGTGGACATTTAGGCGTCATAGCGCCAATTCTAGCTTAATTTCTATCATTGTCGCAGTTTTCTTATAATGAGTCATGGATAAGCTAACCAGGATATGAATGTTGTGGTTTGGAACATAATTGTAATAATGGATAGTTGTTGCATGCTGGAATTCTATGGTTATATGTCATGTATCATCCTTGTCTAACTTGTTTGGAATATCTGAGTATCGATTGTGCACGTTGTCAGCATCTTGATTTCCCAGTAGGATGTTAGGTTAGTTTAGAACACAATAAATAGATATCTTGACTATGTCATTGAATCGATATTGTATCGGACAGGTGCGGTTCGATGTGTGCAATCGTAGTGTGCAGGTCGATCCAGGTTTACAGGAGAACGTGGGATTCAGGCCAGCTACTCAATTCTTTGCACTTAGCAGCCCACGGGCTGAGTCCTAGCCATGTTCATTGTGTAGAAGACCTTAGTATTTAGAAGATTATCTATTCTTGGGCACTATGAGTGATCCATAACCAATTCCGTATGTACACCGTATTGTGCTTTGAATTACCTAATTTTGTTTAGGGTTGCTAGTGAAGTTGTAAACTTGTTTTGGGAGTTAATAATCGTACACTGTTCATTTAAATCTATTTCGATCTTTGTTTAATGAGTCACTTAATCATCAAGGGTTTAAGGGTCATTCTATGTGAGATCCTTGGGTGGTCCACCTAACACCCTCTACCCTCTGTGCCAAAAATTCAAAACCCGAACATTGGGTTATTTTGCGGCATTTTTGCGGACCCCTTTGTCAAGCTATGGGACCGTTCTCCTAACACAAATCAATGAGCACCTTGGACTTCTACCTAATGGGTAGGGGGGCTTATTTTCAAGGCTAGAGGGAGTCTTCCCTCCCTTTTTACCTCTTGTTTGGTCACCATCCATGTAAGGGATGTGGATTTGAGTGCTTACCCTAAAAGTTTCACTTCCATTTTGTCTTGCTAACATTTAGGGGATTTTGGGAGAAGAGGGAAAAAAGATAATTTTACCCTTTCTCTCTTTTGTTTTGGACATCATTTCAACCTCCGCCATGAGGGAGAGGGGTGACTACTATGTCACTTTGGCCCATCATTTGTGAGGATGTTTTCTTGCTCCTCTTCAAATTCCCATTCATGGGAAATGAGAGGGAATTTTTTACAACTATCTTGCATAATGGGATGCTTGTGGATTTTTGAAGCTTGGAGATTGGCTTGAGTCAAGGTGTGGAGAAATTCATGAAGTTGGAGAGCTTTTTGGAGAGCTTTCCTTTAGGTAGGCTCTTATGTCTTTTGCTTTTGTTGCATTTATCTTAGTTGTTAGATGGGTTGCGGGTAAGTGCACCAAGTTGGGGGACAATTAAATGGACATCAAATCCTGAATTTTACATTAAAAAACAGTAAAACATCAAATTTAGTCTTCCGCGGGACTTGAACCATGCCGAAAAGTAAAAACTATGTCATAAAAATGGTACCATTAGCATAGGAGTAGACTATTAGCTTTGTAGAAATACTGATTTTAAAGTGAATGGAAGAGGATAAATATCATTTTATAATTTTTTATTAATAGTAGGTCTTTAAGACACTTTTTCCTGTGAATGTTTATGTCTACGTTTAAGACTGTACAAATTTTGTTTCACTTATCAAAATGTGAAAAAAATTATACCATCCCAACCGTGGTGAAATTATATACATGTTCAAAAAAAACATTATTTGATTTCAATATTTTTTGATGAAGTTATGGCGGGCAAACGGAAAGTGCTCTGTTTTCTTTATGTTTTCATACCACTTTCACGGAAAAAATCATAAAAAATAAAATATTACTCAAAAAAATAAAAAATAAAATCCATCTCAAGATAGATAGTGGCATATAACTTCTCACCAAAGGAGAAAATATATATATCAATTTTTGGTCATCCAAATTGAGGGCAAACGGACTATAATTTTATAGGCATTTTTAAAAAAAAAATACCAAGTCATTGAATTGTGAGTTTTTAATATAGCTAATCTTGTCCATTTTTTTAAAAAAATTAATTTTTTTTAAAAAAATTAGTATTTTTGAAACTAGATTCTGGATGCTACGATTCATATTAATATAAGTTTTTATAATTTTGAGTGTATGTATTGCTAATAATCCCTACAAGTTGATATTATGTTGTTATTTACAATATGACGTCCACTTATGACCCCCTTTTTGTCCCCCAACTTGCTGCACTTACCCCGATTGTTTCTAACATGCCCTATCACACTTACCGCTCTATGCTTCATGATTCATATTTCTTATAAATTTCAATCCCTTTGAGACATGCATCATATTTTCATTCCTCGAAGATGAACTCTTGTGTTATAGTTCACACTTTCCTTTTGAGGGCATCCACTACACACTACACACTACACATATTTGATATCGTCTTCTTCCATCTACTGTACATCTTACACACTTTGTAATTTATACCCATTACACATCTTACACCTATAAAACATATTCTTCTTCCTACACGTCATGCATATTTTTCACTTTCTACATCTTCTATTCATATCTTTTTCTATACACCATACGCACTTCATGCTATACACCATACAAATATTCAATGTCATCTTCTTACATATATTATACATCATACACACTTTGTGCTTCTGACACTTACACAATCTATACATCTTGAGCTATGTATTACATATCATCACACTCAACACATTCAACACACATATTTCTAGTGTCACAAACAACATTCTACTTACCTACAATCTACATCTTCCTAGCACATCCTACTTACACATTTCTATATTAAACTTCACGATCGAACCCTTATAAGATACCACTGCCCTATGATGCACTCTAGTTCCACAGTCCATACTTGAATATTGAGGGTCTATATATCAAATGTACCTCATCACACTCACATGTTCAATCACTCATTCACTCACACACTCTACACACATTCGACCCATTTCTCGATGACGCACTCTTGTTTATGGTTCATTCTTGACTGGTGAGGGGGCATAAATAAACGAACCTCATTACATACACACACATCCACTTAGGGGGAACAATGATCCTATCATTCACATTGCATTTCCATTATGTCTCATCCATTGCATACTACATATCATGGTTGCATTTACTCTTACTTACTTATGCTTTTACATGCTCATTTTATTACACATGCTAGATAGATAAACTATATGTCATTATATTTATTATATAAATAGACACGTCTAATTTACTTCCTAGTTGTGATAAAAAATTCTACATATGGATTAAATACAACATGTATGCTTGACAGTACCTATTACCAGTCCCACAAAGGCTGAAGGGGGCATCCACTTTCGTACATTACATGTGCTCTTGTTTCATTTTTTCATAGCGCACTACTTTATCAGATTATATGTGCTTTAACATACTTGTTATCATTCTAACATGCTAACGGGTGCTTCATGTGCATCATTTATTATGCAGGGCTATTTGCTTCCATGGTTGTTTGCTACATTATTTGTCACTGATTTCTCTTTGTATTCTCTTGTTTGTAGGATTTGGATTTTTTTATTGTATGCACACTTGTCTGCTTATGGCCATTATGACCTTGATTGTCTTGCGGCATCGTGAGTGATGTCCCATATTTGCAACTTGATTTTTGTAGTCTACATTGTCTTCTTGCGTGTTTACTTATGTATTAGCTTACACATTATCTGTTTATCTTACATTTTTTCTTATACATGCGTGTTTGTATTTACTTGTACTGACACATGTCTCCTATTCACTTTGTTTATGTGTGCCTTAGTTTATACCAAGAACATTCCCTTTCCCCCTGCAGGGCACAATTTCATCAAAACATCCTCTTTTGGGCTGCATACTCCTTCAGTGACATCGTATTCATCCCAAACAAGGGGGCATCATTTGGGTGAATCAGTCACCCCATACAACATTATGAAGCCATTACACAACACAACACAATACCGTTACAACACAGTTTTCACCTTCATACAGGGCTCATAATCAAACTTGAGTCCTTAGTACAATGATGCCTTTCCAAGAACACCTATAAATAGGGGAAGTTACGCAATGATTGGTAGCTCAACATAGTCTACAGAACTCCACATAACAAATTTTATAGGGTAGACAGTCCTTAGAAATTTCATCAATTTTTCACATAATCTGCAGTGGTGTCCTACATTGTGGGAAGCAATTAATGGCTGGAGGACGACACTAGACTTTTATCCCTACACTTATTCGATGACTTGGCATGAGATCTCCCAAAAAATCATGGCCGACGTAATTGGTGTGAGATCACCCAAAAACCTTAGTCTTGTATAACATCTTCAGGATCCTTTTTACACTCTTTCCTCATCATGGATCAGGTGTACATGTTCCTTTTTCATATTTTCACCATTTTTACACATATACATGCGTTTTTCACTACTTTTTCATTCTTATCTTTTACATGTCCATTCATATGGGAAGCAGTAGTCAAAACCATCAACATCATTCACATCGAAAAAAATAGTTCATCGACATCAACAATAGGAAAATCATGACATCTACACATGTATTTGCACCCTAGGTTCATCTTCATCACCACTTTTTGCATTTTCTCCTCCTTAGCATCCATGCTTCACATTTTTATCACTCTGCAATATTTTTCTTGTCCCTCAGCATGCTTTCATTATCAATCTACATGGTTATCAGGTACACATCTCTATCTACTTTATGTTATTGAGCTTTCAATCACCAACATAAAGTGGGAGCAATAGTAGACACAAAATCACACACTTTGGGTAATTATTTAGTCCTTATTGTATACTACTATTCATATGATTCCTAAGTAAGAAAATTACTAATTAACCTATGTCTTTGGCCACCTTTCTTTTCTTCCTGTTACAACTTTTTGTATTGCACCCTTTCTTTCTCAATATTCTTTTTTACACTCAAAATTTTATCATTATGGACATCAACACCTAACCAGGATGCTAGCACTAGGTTCCCTCATCCCTTTTTTGTGCCCCTATCCCCTTTTTACTTTACTCATACTTTTTGTGTCATTTCTATCCATTTAAGCATCTTATATTTTTGGTAGTTGGCCTTTTCAAAGTTAATTACAAAATTCAAGCAAAGGAATCATATAAATATAAATTTATGTGATCAAAATAAAGGACCAAACACTAAGCATGAGCTATCACCACTGAAGGTTGCATCCATCAAGCATCTAAGAGCTCCATTTCATCCATCTAGCACCATCCAAGGGACACAAGGGCTGGTTATTCTACATACACTTCACAGGAGGAAATTTCAATCTATTCCATACACACATCTATTACATTTATTTACATCTAGTTAATTTTATCGCTATCAAGTGCGACATGTACAAGAGCCACATAGGGCAAAAATCCACACACACACACACATAAAAATACATTCGGTCTAAGATGTAGTGCGGAAATTAGTTGTAAGTTCACCATTGTGACAGATGAGGTCAGATCGACCCCTCATATTACATCTTTCTTTTTAGAATTTGATGTCTATTTAAGGGTTTTACAGGTCTATATTTTATTAAAGGTTTTTGGCGAACTCAAAGATCATTGTGTGACCTCATATTGAAAAAAGGAAAATAACAGTGAACAACTTCCAACCTTGAAAAGTTAGAGTTCTGAGAATTTTCCTAGACTCAGGTGCCTTTTCGAGTCTGGATACCTATGGCCGCCCCCTACCCATTTCTGGGTGCCCTTGTCTAGCTTGATCATTCGATTATGCATTTTTCTGGACCTCTATGTGATGCTCCTACCTCTCTATTCACATGGTCATCACTTTGGTAAAGTTACAAATTAATTGTGAATAAACTAAGTACCTTATTCTCCTCCTTGCAATTAGGGTTTCATACTTTATTACTTAATTTTACTTGGGTTTATTGCTATACTTATTTATTATTTATTTACTGCTACAATAGAAATCAAATTAGGCTCATAAATCCCCATTTTATCTTAATCAACACCCCTCTCAAAATGACCTTGTTTTTTGACGAGTCCAAATGTAGATAGGGGGTTCCAAAATAGTTATAATACCCTCTTAAGACACCACTATTCCGTTATCAATCAAACTAAACTTTGATTACACAAACAAAATTGTAGAATATAAGGCTCTCATTATGGGACTTTAAACTGCTGCCTTCCTAGGCATACAAATCCTTGATATCTATGGGTATTCAGAACTTGTCATCAATTAAATGAAAGGGATCTATCAATGAGAAAATGAGATCTTAAATAAGTAGAAAACCATAGTTGAATACCTTATAGAACTCTTTGATCTTTAAAAACTCCAAACTACCCCTTGCTGATCTAATAAATTCAAAGACACCATAGCTTCCCTTTCCTCTCTCATTCCTTTATCACTAAACAATTATGAGCTCTTCTTCATCATGAATAAACTTGATTAACAATCTTATACTAACACTATTCTTCTAAATATCAATCATATATAAGATAACCCATCTTGCACTGAGTATACTCAAATGTTTGACTATATTTCCACAAATAAAATACCATTAGAACTATCTAGGAATGGGAAACGCTATTTTTAACAACTTGCATCCCGCTACGTCATAAAAATGGTTATCCTTTATAAATGAAGGTTTTACGACCTCCTCCTCTAGTTTTTTAAAACTTTGGAGGCTCACCTGGCTATTAAAGAGGTCCACAATGAAATATGTGGAACATTCAACAATTTATCTATTGGTAAATGGATCCTACACATGTACTACTATTACCCTACGCTTAATCAATTTTGTTATGAATATGTCAAGAAATGCATCAAATGTCAACAATATTCCAATATTACACATGTTCCCACTCATGCTCTTCAACCAGCTCAAGTCTTATGGCCCTTTTCATAATTAGGTCTTGACCTCATCAACCATATCAACCCTCGTTCTTTATAATGACATAATTCCATCATCGTAACAACTAAATATTTTACAAAATGGGTGGAAGAAATTCCTCTCATTTCCACTAAAGAAGATATAATCAAAAAAAAATTCCACGTGATGGATATAATAAAAAGTATAAATCGATCCCTTGAACATCACAGGTAATAATTTTAGTATCATTAATAGTTCAATCAGTTCTGGCATATGTATAACCCGAGAATGAACCTATCACCCTAGAATACGCTGAAAATGATGAAGAAATACCATGGTACTTGAATTCTTACGCGTATTTACATCTAACCCATTATAAGATTGGATTTTCTCTTATCCCACAGTCTTCCTCTTACTTTGGAGATCCCATGATGGAACCTTCCTCCATGGAAGGTCTTGAGATCTATGAGGTAGAATAGTAGTGGGACTTAGAGTTACCTCCATCCCGGCCTAAATTTGGGGATGATAATGCCTCCTTGATTTAAGGAAAAATTGATATAAACATCGGGATGGAGGAATAACAAAAAATTATGAAGTTGGGATCTTCTCTAACTCTGAAGGAGATAGAATTACACGAGAAAATTCTTAAGGAGAACTCAAAATACTTTGCGTTCAATTACACAGAAATGATGGGAATTTATCCTCATGTTGCAGTCCACTATATCATCATCAAGCCGTATACTAAACTAATTAAGCAAAAGTCAAGGCCCATGAAGCCAAAGGTGGCTCTCATGTTAAAGTAAGAAGTGATGAATCTCTTACAAGTGGGGTTCATCAAACCAATTGACTATTCATAGTGCGTATCCAAAATCATCCCTGTTCTCAAGAAGAATGGAAAATTTGTATTTGTATTGACTTTCAAGATATTAACAAAGCATGTCCCAAGGATGATTTACCGCTACCCTCCATTGATGTTATTGATGCAACAACTGGTTACTGTTGGTGTAGGTGGTATTTTCCTTCACTTATTTAGTGTTATTCCACCTCACCAGGTGAGTCATCTCACTTAGGTGGACATGGATCTAGGTGTCATCTTAGTTATGATAGATTCTCTTACAGAATCTGTCATATGTGTAAGTGTGTCATAGGAGTTACATTCCCATTTGGGAAAGTAACTCCTTTACTCCATTATGGAGGAATCTTCTCTTACATGGGAGTTACACAGTCTCTCCCCTATATGTACACCACCTATTTTGATCTATGACAAGCCAATATAAGCTAAGCTAAGGCTTCTACTCCACTCCAATTTTTTAATCTTGAGCTCTCATATGCATGCACGTTGCTTTACAAAGCTTACTTGCTTTAATCTTGCAACTCCTACACTTTGGTGAAGTGCAACTATTCGATGCATGTGAATTCCTTCCAGGTATTCATCCTACACTCCTTCATGGTATCAGATCTCGGGGAATGGAATCATGTTGCTTGCCATTGTTGCTCCACTATGTAGTTGCTTGTGAAAGATCTCGATTTTTGTATGTGCTTTACTTGCATATTTCGAGATTCTCTCTCTTTTTGGATTGTTTGAGTACTTCTTGCTAGTTTTCGTTGTGTTCAGGTTCGAAATTTTGTAGGTTTAAGGTTCTAGTTTCAAGTTTTTTTGACGGTTGGGAGAGCCTTTTAAGGACCAACTTGGTCCCAGTTCTCCGGGCTGTCCAAACAGCTCACTGCCTTATTGATACACTCAGTCTTGCATCAAATTCTACACCATTCGACTCATTTTTTGTCTCGTTTTGGATGGTCTGGCACTATTTTTTGTGGCTTGCATTGTTTGAGTATGTTTTCCTTGCACCTTCTTGAGAAACCATAACAACCTCAACTCTAGCTCAGGTTTCTTATGGAAGTATATGCTCTAAGCCTACAACTCATGCTCGTGTCTGCAAACCTTCACTATTGACTCGAGGTCCATTGCTTGCTCGTGGTTGGCTATTTTAGTGTTGCTTGCACTGTTCCACGGACTTGTGCTTAGATGAGCTCGACTCCTCTACGTGCTTCACTCCTTCACACCATTGATCGTGAGTTTTGAGCTATATATTTTCTGGATCTTCGACGTGCTTTGCTGGATTAGGATGTGTTTGCTCTGATCACTGGAAGATCTCTGTAAATTATCCTAAAACCGTTACCACTCACTCCCTGCCGAGTCTCCTACCTAGAAAGTTGCACCAACCTCACATGCTTGGTATTTTCACCATTTAATTCTTGTTTCCATCAAAACGTGGATGTTTTTTGCTATAGCAATGTCAGGACATGTTCCTTTAATCGTTTCCTACCTTCTGTTTGACACTCTTCAGTCTGAATCCGGTGGTATACTTGGCCATTACTCTATTGGCACCTGCACTTCGGTTACACTGCTCCATTCTAGTCATCTAGGCAGACTACTCTTGCCTTGACACGGGGTGTCCCTCTTCCACTCACTAGCAACTCCATGACTTGACAATGTGGGCCCATCTTCCTTTTAGAAATTGTTTTCAGGTTAAAACAAACCTCTTTTTTAATGTTTTGAGGCAAAAAAATTATTACTTAGCATTGTAATATTTTAAGGCTTCATTTTTGCTTGTTTAATGTCCTTCATACGCATGTTGAAGATAGAGGGCAAGGTCTAGGGTTGGCAGGAGGCTAATCCCCCCTTGCAAGGGAAAAAAACCCTACCTGAAATTTGATGCCATTTCTAATGAGTACCCACACGACACCCTTTGCACCCATTTCGGGCACCTTTTTAATCCATTTGCAGGGCCTTTTGACATTTTCCATCAGTTGCAGGAATCATCTTTTTGCTATAACTTTTGAGTCGCTGCTCGTTTTTGAGCACTTCTTTAGTCAAAATTACATGATTTTTCACACATTACATAATGAAATTATCATTTTTGTAAACGCGCTACTTTATAAAGTGCCACATTCTGGGGGGGTTCACTAGTACTCTTGGGCTTTCACACACAGACACATTATTGACCGAGTCCGACGTCTTGCTTTTGTGCACCTTGCACTTTTGATTCCGCATCATGGAGAGTGCTCTTTCCAGAATTGAGCGTCATAGGATAGCTTTACAACTTCCACCACTTCTTATTGGGAGAGAGAACTATTCAGATTGGTGTGCTTCCATGGAACGTTATTTCACTTATGCGGGTCTTTCACCCTTCTTACTTGGGCTAGTTCCTACACCCACTGATCATCATTGTCTAGAGGACTTTATTGACACTTTTGACCATTTTTTTGGTCACTTGATGATGCATGTCTCCATATCTCTCTGGTTTCACGTGGAAGATTCAGATCCACCCCACTGTGTCTAGAGCATTCTTCAGTCCCTCTATGGAGACCCTTCACATACAGCAGTCATTGTTGCTGCTGCTGATTCAATTATCTCCTCTATTTATTTGTGTGATGACAGTTCCACTGATACAGACTCACTTGGTTCTACTTCTGATGATGATGATTGTGCACCAAGTTCTAATGTCGAGATTACTATAGAGGTCTCTTCTCATCTTTCTCTCACTATTCTAGAGAGTGTTGACACATCCCACATCTCATTGGATATTGATAAATCCTACACAGTCCCATACATTCATTACACTCACCTATTTTCCACCTTCAGTGTGTGAGGCCCCTTTCACTCCTCTACCTTCATTGGATGACTCATACTTATCTGACATCACTCTTCTATTTTTTGAGCCCCCTCATTGGAACAAGTATCTACCTGACCTTAGTCATCTTTTGGTACAATACACTTGTGATGCACTACAGGTTCTACATCCATCTATAGGTATTTCAGAGGAGTTCATCATCTCCATTGTTGGGAGTGCCCCTTTTGGGACTTTTACCACTTCCACTTTTCCGGAGACCTTCATTGATCGAACCTTGTTTGTGGATCCATTTTATATTGTGGGGGATGTTTTGTTGCCTTCACATCAATTGGAAATCCTTTCTATAGATGTTCACCCTTCATACTCTGACAGTTCTACACTCATGACATTACCTTCAGTTGCTTTGCACTCACTTGCTAGACCTATGTCACACCTTTGTGGACTAGACTCAGAGTTCTTCGTGCTTCTACCTTCGGTTTCCTTTACGGAGTGGGAAGACTTCTAGCATGGAATTTATTTCCTTCCTAAGGGAAGACACACAGTTCGATGTGGGTGGCTCTTCTTCAGTCCAAAGGTAGAGGATCTCATGATCGAAATTCTTCTGGGATACCTCCTAGAGCTGTAGAGTTTAGATCCATCCATGGCATCTTCTCCATTCCTCTCTTCTCCCTCTTCTTCTCTCTTCTTCTTCTTTCCGAGAGATTGCCTCTTTATACATGGGTACCCTTATAGGCTTGTCTATGGCCGGGACCCATCTTTGGCATCTTTCTTAGATTAGAGAGTGGACTTGTCTCTATTTTGGGGGGGAGTTTTTCCCACTGGGTTTTCTCCTTTTACTCCACTTTTTGAGAGTTTCTTGTACGTGGGTACCTCATCAGGGTTTGTGCCGAGACCCATTTCTCATTTCTAACTTTTCACCTCATCCTAAGTTACGATGAAGGGGGGCTGTTGGTGTAGGTGGTATTTTCCTTCACTTATTTAGTGCTATTCCACCTCACCAGGTGAGTCATCTCACTTAGGTGGACATGGATCTAGGTGTCATCTTAGTTATGACAAATTCTCTTATAGAATCTGTCATATGTGTAAGTGTGTCATTGGAGTTACATTCCCATTTGGGAAAGTAACTCCTCTTCTCCATTATGAAGAAATCTTATCTTACATGGAAGTTACACATTCACTCCCCTATATGTACACCACCTCTTTTGATATATGACAAGCCAATACAAGCTAAGCTAAGGCTTCCATTCCACTCCACTTTTTGAATCTTTAGCTCTCATATGCATGCACATTGCTTTACAAAGCTTGCTTGATTTAATCTCGTAACTCCTACACTTTGGTGAAGTGTAACTATTCGATGCATGTGAATTCCTTCCAGGTATTTGTCCACTCCTTTAGTTATAAGTTGTTGTCTCTTACGGATGGGTTTTCTAGGTATAACAAGATCAGGATCTCTGAGGAAGATCAGACCATGAAAATTTTTATCACTCCTTGGGGAACCTATTGTTATGTGGTCATTTAGTTCAGTCTAAAGAACGTAGGTGTAACTTACCAATGTGCTATGACATATATTTTCCATGATCTTATTCATAAGATTGTGGAGTCTTACATTGATGACCTACTAGTCAAGGCTAAAAAGTGATGCAAGCATCTTGAGGTACTTCACATCATCCTCTCTTAGTTAATCAAATATGGTGTCACATTAAATCCTGATAAATGTGTATTCAGTGTGATGGGAGATAAGTTTCTAGGATACATCATCTCTTTGCAAGGGATCGATGTAGATCCATAATTTTTTTTAGCATTACTAGAAATGACCCCACCATCAGATGAATATAACATCAGGTCTTTCCTTGGGAACTTTGATGAAATCTAAAGATTCATACCCGATTTAACCTTTTTTATTCATCCCATAAATAATATATTAAAAAATATTGATGTAACATAGGGACGTAAGAGTGTCATGAAGAATTTGAGTTCATAAAACGATTCTTACTCTTATCTCCTACACTCATGCCTCCTAATTCAGACTGGCCTCTCATTTTGTATTCAAGGGCCACATATGTTTTATTATCCTGTATGTTAACTCAATAAGATGATGATAAATGTGAACGTGTAGTCTATTTTATCAGTCAAACATTGCTCAACTACAAGACATGCTACACTCAAGTGGAAAAAGAGTGATCACAACAAAGTGGTTGAGACATTATATGTTAAACTAGGAAACAAGAGTGATTTTCAAAACTGATCATTTACAAACATTTCTAACGCAAGGTTTTCTATCCAAAAAGGCTAGACGCTTGATAACTCTAATGGGTGAATTCGAGTTAAGGTTTGTTAATCAAAAGTCCGTAAAAGGAAAAACTATTGTAGACTGGTTAGCTGGTAATCCATTGGACATAGGAGATTTGATTTATATGGATTTTTTTAATGAATGCATATACTATGTGGAAATCAAACCCCCTATCATTGTATTCCCATGGTACATCGACATTAATAACTTCATTGTAGACCAAGCATACCCTGAAGGGGTCACATCACAACAGAGAATACAGATACAAATCATAGTTGCTAAATATGTGATCTTAGAACAAGTGCTCTATCGTAGAGCCTTTGACAGAATGTTGCTAAGATGTGTTGACGAAGAAGAATATAAAAATATTCTATATGAGTGCCACAACAGAGTATGTGGAGGCCACCCTACCACTCGTAAAATACATCAGATGGGCTATTTTTGTCCTATGTTAGAGCATGATGTAGTTGAATACGTATGCAAGTGCCATAAATGTCATGAATTCTTCCATGAGATTCATATACCTACATAGGATCTACAATTGATTGTAACACCATTGCCATTTTCCACATGGGGTTTGGATATGATAGGGAAGTCTTCTCTCTCATACAAAAATGGCCACAACTTTATAAATACGGCCACAAATTATTTCAAAAATTAGTTAGATGTCATGCGTCTTACCACCATACCAGGTTGTGTCATTGTAAAATTTATCTTAAACCAGATCATCTGTAGGTATAGTGTCCCACAGGTCATTATATCTGATAATGGCATGTCTTTTGAGAACAAGGATGTACATAAATTATGTGAGAATTTAAAATAAATCATCACATGAATTACCTCTATTATCCTCAGGCTAATGGACAACCTGAGGATACATACAAGACACTAAATCCCATTCTCCTTAAAATTGTCAAGGAGAACAAAAGATCTTGACACCTAAATTTATATCTAACTTTATGGGCTTATCGGATGTCAATTAGAACGCCAACGGGTGCAACATTTTTTTCCTTGGTAGTTGGCTTAGAAGTGGTTTTACCACTCGAATTCAAATTTCCTAGTATCCACATTTCTTTACAAGGCATTTTGGGCGAAGAAGAATACCGAGCAACACGACTCTCTCAATTAGAAAGTCTCAATGAATCTCAACTCAACGCTGAGTAGCGATGTAGAGATTATGCTAACCGAATGGCTCGGAAATATAACAAGTGAGTCTATGAGCACAAAATTTATGAAGGATACTTTTTTTTAAGACTTGAAAATCAGAAAGATAAGAAAAATGGTGAAGTCAGAAAATTCAGGCCCAAGTGGTTGGGCCCATACCAAGTCATAGAGGACTAAAATAATGTGGCATATCACCTAGTTACACTAGAGGGTGAAAAATTCAGCGAATCCATCAATTATCTTCATTTGAAGAGATACTATGCATAGGACACCAATATTCTCATTTGTTTTCCATTGCATTTGCATTACATTATGATCTGTAAACTCATTTTGTACAAGGTTGTAATTAATAAACTTATTTTCAAGTAACTCTCAAAAACTTCTTCATAACATTGGCAATCTTTAAAATCATACCTCTTCAAACATTCACATTACCATAATCAACACTTCTTATCATTTCATCAATTCAGCAAGGTAAGATGAAATTTTGACACTAATCCTACCAAGACCTACATACTTGGTTCTACCTATAAATTTCTTCTAGCATAATTGTGTTTTCCCATAGTCAGTTATAGAAGATTTGTGATGTCATATATTTCCTTGAGAAAACCTCTTTGGTACAAAAACATTCTAAACATTTTCACCTGAATGCTTGTTCACCTATCTCCAACCTTTGATGTTGATCCCTTGTATCTTACTAGTTGTGTGGGGTTGAAGCTAGGGGTTGTTCTTCCCAAAAACACAAATTAAAGTTGATTAAAGTAAAATAAAGGAAAAGCATATATCTTAAGTAAAAAACGAATCAAAATTTTATTTACACAATTCTTTGCCCCACCAACCTTTGTTGTTGAGCCCATACTTCTTACTGGAAGCATGCGGTTGGGAAAGGAGGGAAGTTCCCTTACTCTCATATTCCCTTCCCTTGATGGTGATCCAATTCTTCATACCGATGGCATGGGGCAAGGTGTAGGAGGTCTCAACATTAAACCAGATCATGTAAATCAAGAGGCCATCTTTAGATCTAAGCCTAGACAATCTTGCAAGAAATCACATTCTAGGTTGTGTAGTAAAATATATTTAGAGTTCGTTTGTAGGTTCCTAATTGGGTTTATGTTAAAGTCTTGTCTTTCTCTCATCTCTTCCATCTCAATCAAAACTATATAATTTACGTCTCTCCTAGCTCTCGCATCTTACTTGATGTGTGGGGTTAGGAGTTAAGTGAATTCATCTTATCATCATACTATTATTCATCACACATTTCCAATATAAAAAAAGTACCAAAATTTAATTGAAAAGCTAAAGTTTAAACATTACAATGTGTCTGCATAGTCATACCAAAACATCATTGCAAAACAACAAAAAGAAATCATTCTTTTAGCATTTGTCATCCATTACATACATTTTAAAAAGCATACAAAACTATATATTTTAAATATCAAGAGTACACATGTGAAACAAACCATAGATGCGAGTAAACTCTATGCAAGGAATAACCAAATAAAAAAGGGATCTATATATAATAAATTATGTTCTGTATACAATGTTGTCACATACTAGGTGTGGTCAAAATGCTCGCAATGAGCACAAAAATACAAAAATTCATACAAGTGCCTCACAAAATGGAAACAAAGAAATAATGGCTCAATAGCTAGTCAATCCTTGTGGGACCCCTAAGAAGGCACACACCTGGGGTTCCTACTGTGGCTCTGATGATGTGAGTGCACTGAGTTGTGTGAGTGTCTATGGGAATGACCATTAGCCGTAGTCTCACTATGGCTCCTCCTCATCACTGCCCTCTCTCTCTTAGCTTCCTCATAGCCTGTAACTCTGTTCTTCAAATCCATAATCATCTCTTCAGCCTTCCATAGAGGCACAAAAATGTCAATATGATAGCCAGCTCGCAAAGGCTGCCCCACATCCTCCAATAGCTATGCTTTGGTCTTCCCCATAGGGAGAAGTAGGGTATTAACATAGACCCAATGAATAAGGTCTCTCCACTCCGTAGTGTTCATTGTAAAATAAAGAAACAATGACAAGTTATAAATCATAAAACAAATATATATATATATATATATAGGTACACATGTAGCAATTATTAAGTTGGGAAATAAGTATATACATACTCAAATCTTTGGTCACCCATGCAGGGTCCACTACCATGGATGGTATGGCTGTTGAGGGTGCCCATGGTGCCTCTCCTCAGCCTGAGGTGACGTGTTGTCTTGTGATAGAATCTTCATCTCCTCCCTCATCCTGAGGAAGTGGATCCTTGGAGACTAAGGTCTCCATATCCACATCCACCTCCTCCCACTCTGCTCTCGATATGTCCTGGGTGTCATACCACTCAGGGTCACTATCCTCCTCCATATGAGTTATCTCTCTAGTCTCACCACCCAGCTCCTCATCATACAAGCCATCAATGGTATCCTCATCAAAAGGCTCATCACCACCAAACTCCTCTCCAATTTCATCCCCCATCTCCTCCTCATAATCAAAGTCTATATTTATAGGTACCTCCTCCCCATTATTAGTGGGTGCGACCTTGATCTAGAGCAAGGGAGATTAAGTGGCACCGGATTCCCGTCGGGAACAGACACCATGCATAACTATGATGGGAACTCTTGGAGTCACCACTATCCATCCAGGATCTCCGCCAGGGATCTTTCGGGCCTCCTTGACACTCCTATAAATGGGTGCCATAGGGGGAAGGATATCAACATAAGGAAGACTAAATAGCTGAGGAACTTGGTCAAATGGATGAATATTTACCTTCCCTGACATGTCAATCAACTGGATAGTAGTGGCGCAAATAGCCACTATAGTCATGTCCTATCCCCAGACTCCTGTCATATCTTGGTACGAGGTAGTAACTAAGTCATCAGTCATTAGTGAAGTTATTGGCTGATGTGGACCTATTAGTACTAACATCCCTGTCCATCTGGCGGCCCCGATAGCCCCCAGATCTTATACTAGCATTCCCCTTTGGTAGGGGATATAGATACCTATAATTCAACTCAAGTAATTTAAATACTTAAATTGTGCTAATTATACCCTTTCCCACAAATTGACGACGCATCGTCAATACCGCACACTTTCTCTTCTATCGTCATTAATTAACTACATTACACTAGTTAATTAACCAATCTATCCAACAAATATGCCAATTAACGACCTTCTGTTAATTAACCATCCCTTCTACCTAGACTAGTAAATTATTATTAATTAATTATCCTCCCCTTTCATTAAATCAATAAATCATCATTTATTGGATTAAATTTCTCTCATAGTCTAAATTATGCTAATTATTCCTCTAAAAAACTTCTATAAGCTTGCACACTTATTAATTAATCACTTTGATTAATTAATAAATCCCATGAATCCCCATGAGCCACTAAATGACAAAATAAACTATCATAAAGTTAACTCAACCCTTTCTAAACCTCCCTTATCCACAACTAACCCAACCTCTCTATTTATCCCACATGAAAAGGGATGTAGAGATTCTTCTATCCATTGGGCTATATAAAGAGCCCTCCTCCTACCTTTCTTCTCACACCTTTACACACCTTGATACACTACTATGAGCATAGAGCATACACTATAGCCATTTATCATCTTGGAGAATTCTTCCATTAGAAGAGATAGTTTTCTTCATTTCTTGCATTTATCCTCCCAAGATTTGAATTCATATGGAGATATGTCAAATGGTCTTGTAGTCATGGATTGACAAGAATCCATTCTTGAAAACCTTGGGATTTCAAGCAAATAATAAACTCTTTGATTGTTATAGATCTACATAGGTTCATCTCATTTCATTTATCATTCAAGTAAGCGATAGGAGTTAATTTGTTAACATGTTAGCTGGAAGGTTTATTTCATGTTCTAATGTAGAGATGTTGATAAGTTAGATTTGCTTAAGCTCTTAGCATGATGATGCATAGGGTTAGTTTAACATTTTATTGAAACTAATAGGTGTTAGTTTCATTTATAATTGCATGGTTAAATAATTTGTGCATACATATGGCATGCCTGGTGGGACTTACTCCATTGTCCTTTGCACTTAATTTCAAGTTTTTGTAGTTTAGTTTCAATTTTTGTTACTAACTCTCTTTTTGCATATATTGACATAAATTGTTTTTCTTAACTTGTTTTGTTGAGTTTGAATGTGTTAAGTCTTCTTTGTAGGTATAAAGGATGTGAAGTTATGTCAAAATTAGAATTGATGAGAAAATTTCAAGACTTCTCCATGTTTTCATTTTTAGATCTTGTTCTTTCAATATTCTACATGCAAGTTTATTCAATTTCTTGAAAATATTAAATTCTTGAGCATGTAGGTTAGTGTTTGATATTGACGAGTCTTTTATTTACATATTAATGTGGTGGGTTGTTGTCAAAAATTGAATCTTGGTGAGAAAATTTCAATATTTCATCATGTTTTCATTTTTAGAGCTTAATTTTTCATCATTCTACATGTTAGTTTTTCCAATTTCTTAAAAATCTTAAAATTCTTGAGCATGTATGTTAATGTTTGATAGCGTCGAGTCTTATATTCATGTATTAATGTGATGGATTATTGTCAAAATTGAATCTCGGTTTAGAAAATTTGACCATTTGCAGATTAAGGGACGTTTTTTTTTGACATTTTTGAGTGCATGTCAAGTGCATACCCGTGAGCATAAGAGTGTATGTGTAACCCATCTTCCGAAGGCCATAACTTTTGCCCCCGAACTCGAAATGACTCCATTATTTTTGCGTTGGAAATTTATTGAAGTAAAATATGCAATGAAAACATAAATTTAGGATTTATACTTACAAAATATGTAGGTTTTCTTTTTATTTTAAAACTGGTCATTTTCTAGCATGTCTAATGTTTTGATGAATGTTGTATTTCCATTCTTTACTTGATTTAGACCAAATCATGTGTATGATCTTATCTTGCACCTTTTTGTGATCTTCAGAATAAATAAAAAAATTGATCTCTATCTTTTTAAACATTTGGATTAACTTGGAAATTTGATTATTCATTTTGCTTAAGGGAATGAACCTTTTAAAAAACATTTTTCTATGGTCATTTGATTTGAAGTTTTCCATTTCTATATAGTTGGGATAAAGTTTGTGTATGATCTTATCTTACACCTTAAGGTGATCTTGAGAATCAAAAACAACTTTAGTCTTCATTTTATAACATTTGGTAAATTGGAAACTTCATCTTTCATTTTTTCTTTAAGGGAATGAATATTTATCAAGCTTGTTGTATGGTTCATTGATTGCAAAGATTTTATTTACTTTTTGTTGGATTATTTGTTTTGTATGCTCTTCTCTTGCATCCTTGGATGATCTTGAGAATGAAAATAAAATCTTAATCCTCTTTTAAATAATGTGATTTTCTTGGAGAACTACTAACGCTTGAGTGAAAGACCTAAAAACACTTGTCAAAGAAAGGAGTTTGAAAAAAACTTTTCTAACTACACATGTGTTGCAGGTTACCAAACGACGAACAAATAAACCACATTAAGTATAAAAGATAAAAAACACACCACATTCAAAACATTTTATTTGTAGGTTTGGATAAGGGTACACCCCATCCACTTAAAACTAGAACATAACCCCTTTAGCATAAGCCTTAAGCTACAACAATGGGGGTGGTCCTAGAAACCCCAAAGTAGTCCACGCAAGAGGGAACCTTGTGGATGAAACAGGAAGTGATCCGCACAACCTACTTGACTAGTACTACCATTCGTGAGATTTAGAGTCACAAGTCATCTGTATGGCGACCCCAGTGAGAGTACACAATGGACATATTTATTGCTCACTGTGCTTGAAGGGGGTAAAGTAAAGCTAAGATAATCCTAAATTAGTCAGTGTGACTTTTTTGGTAAATCGAGATCGCTTAGATGGCTTGTGACACCTAGTTGAGTGAACCACCTAGGAAAATATCTTTGACCAGGGGCCAACTTGGACCATATCAAAGCCAATTTGAGTTGAGGACCATTATTCATCACGAAACGTGTGAAGTGTTACTTTTTCTTAGTTTTTCACTCGCCCTAAGGTGAGGGGAAACTTTGCCAAAGTGAGGACAAAAATTTTCACCCCAAATTGATCTACTTCCTTCACTTTCTATTGACACTTTGTTGATCAAGAAAGAAGTGATTACCCTTGTGTTGCTAATTGATTGTATTCACCAATTTTTTGTTTGTTTATGCTCATCCATGTTTGCAACTAAGTTGTTAAATGTATAAAGTGTGTGGAGACATTTTTTATATCATTGGTATCCTTTGTGATCTTGATACCCAAGTCAATACTGTCATCATAGTTAGGCTTGGTTCATCACCTTGAATCTCCTTGGAATGATTATCTTGTCTATATGGTGTCACTACAATTTTTATATTTACGTCTTGTTTCTCGTAAACTTGACCTAAACATCTACATTATAAGGTTACACTATACACACTTTAACAATTCCTAGGTATACTATAATATTTAGTTTGATTCCAATTATTATCTTGATTTTGAAAAGTGTTTAGTGTTACCACTTGTTCGTGTTATATCAATATCATCTTGATATCAATACCTTACTTTATTGCAAATTTTGGTCAACATATCTTGGTGAAATTGTTGTGTCACTCACAATCGTAACTAACACTTTTTGGAGTATAGGTCTTGATTACATTTGGGCTTGATTCTAGTATACCTTTTTTTTTAGGTCGCGTTAACTTCTTGTTATTACTTATGCCAATTTCATTTCTTTGAACTCGACATAAGTAGAGACATTTTTTTAATCATTTCAAAACACAATCAGGAAGTAATTTGATGATTCATTGGTTTAAAAAAAACCTTGTGTGATTGTGTCTCATTTGTCACGTAGATTTATCCATTTTGGACAATCACTTTGATCCATTGACTCTTTATCATTCATTATTATTTGGTCATTAATTTGGCTTTGTGTTTTGAACTTGTATGATTGTTCCTTGTGTTTATCTGCCTTATAAAATTATTTCTTGGACAATCCTTTAGGTATTTGATCCTCTTAATATTCTTGTTTTTTCCTAAGTTCATGATCATTCTTGAACACATATTTCAAACCTTGGTAAAAACATTTCCTATCAAGAAACTTTTGCATCAATCAAACATAGGAAATCTTTCCTTTATATCCTTTATGTTGCTAAACTTTTGATCAATATTTTGACATTTACACCTCCAAAAATTGTTGGATTATCAATCTTGAGTCATCAGGATGTATGTTTTCCTTAGCTTCCCTTTTGGAAAATCACACAAGCATCCCCATATTTATGAAATGTCTAGTTGGTTATCGTTATGATTCCAAAATCAACATGAAACCTTCATCACTTTGAAGAAGTTTGATCATACAATATAGGAATAGGAATTTGAACCCAACACATGCTAACGATGACTGAATATAGCAAGGTCACTTATACATATGATAATAAGGAATCAAATTTTCGGTGTTCACATCAAAAGATGCCCATCATGACCAAACCTCAATTAATGATTCACACTAGAGAACCCATTCAGGTAACCTGTTCCCCACCTTCATCTCATAGTCAGTGGTATGATTTGGAAACTTCTGATCCAAATTATTATTCGAGTTCACCCCACTCTTATTATGATTCTAATCCAAACTTTTCCTCTTATTTTGAGGATTCCAATCCAAATATCTCCTCTGATTCTTCTAATGATTCTAATCCAAACATTTCCTCTTCTTCTGAGGATTCAAATGCAAATATTTCCTCTTATTCTTCTGATGATTTGGATCAAAACTACTATTTGGATTCATCTAATTAAAATCCTAAGTCATGGTCCTCCCTATCTTTGCAGGACCCTCTTCATCATTCATCTAATACGAATTATAGACACCTATAATTACGCCTGAGCAATTTAAATACTTAAATTGAGCTAATTATCTCCTTCCCCACAAATTTATGACACATCGTCAAAATAACTCATCATCCCTTCTATTGTCGTTAATTAATTACACTACGCTAATTGATTAAGTCATATACCTAGCAAATTCCTTGATTAACAACCTTCCGTTAATTAATCCCCCCTTCTGTCTAGCCTAATTAATTATGATTAATTAATTAGCTTCCCCCTTCATCAAGTCAATAAATAATTATTTATTGGATTTAATCCCCTTCTATAGCCTAAATCATACTAATATTCCTCTAAAAGCTTATAAAATCTTGCACATCTATTTAATTAATCATCTTGGTTAATTAATAAACTTTCTTTATCCACATGAGCCACTAAAGGAAAAGCTAAACCCTCATAAAGTTAACTCAACCCCATCTAAACCCCCCTTATCCATAACTAACTCTACATCTCCATTATCCCACATTCAAGAGGATGTGTTGATCCCTTTGTCCATTGGGTTATATAAAGAACCCTCTTCCTACTTATACACTTACACCTAAATTCCTTGAGAAAGTAAAAGAAAGCATATAGTGTTGCACTAAAAGCCTTTTTCCATTCTTGAGCAATCCTTCATCTTTTAAAGATCCAAGCCTCATATCCTAGCATCCTTAAAGGATCAAGCAAGCAATATTTTGATTGCGATTGGAGCTACATAGGTCCATTTATTTTTGTTGGTGATCCAGAAGAGTAGATTTCTTCAATTGCATGCTAAGTTTTGATCTTAAAGTTCAAGGTTATGATGTTAGTTTAGGTCTTGTTTAGTTCTTCATTTTGAGAGTGGGCTACTATTGGCCCACCATGAAAACTAAGTGCTGTAACTATGTCAGAAAGTATGTACTTTGTCAGAAGTATGGAAATTTCATCCATGCTTCATCGCACCCATTGCAACCCATCACTACCCCATGTCCTTTTTCAAAATGGGGACTAGATTTGATAGGAAAACTTCTGATGGTCATACTCACATCATTATAGCAATGAAATACTTTACCAAATGGGTAGAAACTATTCCTTTGACATATGTCATGGGTGCTCAGATCTCAAAATTTATCATGAACCACCTTATCTATCGGTATGGTATTCCTGCAGCTATTGTTACTGATAACGGAAAATCCTTCAAGAACAAAACCATGAAAGACCTTTGTCATAGGTTTCAGATAAGATTGAAGTGGTCCACACCCTACTACCCCCAAGGTAATGGACATGTAGAGGCTACAAACAAAACCTTGGTCCACATCATGGAGAAGATGGTGAGTAAAACATGTCGTAATTGGAATTTACAAATTCACCCAGCCCTGTGGGCTTATAGGACCTCTATCCGCAATCCTATAGGTGCAACACCATATTCACTGGTGTTCGGAACATAATCCATCATCCCGTTGGAAATCTAACTTCCTTCCCTAATATTTTTTCTTAGGGATTATCTAGATAAAGATGAGGATTATAGAGTGGCTAGACTAGTAGAACTGGAGCTACTGGATGAGAAGCACATTCATGCCCTGAATCACCTTAAAGTGTATCAGAATAGGGTCTCTCCAAGCTACAATAAACAGATCATACCTCATCAATTTGAGGTTGGTGATTTGGTTATGAAAGAGAATTAGTTCAACACACGGGTAAAAGAGAGAAGAAGGGTAAGTTTAAACCACATTGGCTAGAACCATACGTCATTATGGCCAAGTATGGCACTGGAGCATATAAACTTGCCCATCCTAATGGTGATGAGCTTCAGTGAGCTTAGGAATGCCATGCATCCTTAAGTGGTTCTATGCTTAAGCATGGCGCGGAGTGTAAAAATAGAAAATACAAAAAAAAAAAATTAATTAAAAAATCAGAAAAGAGAAAAAGAGAAAGCAGGTCATCCATTTGTGAAAACCATGCAATGGTGGCACTATGGGTAGGTCCTTGGGTGAAAACCGGTTTCCTGTGCACCTTGGGAGGATTCATTTTTCACAAGAATCTTGCATCTCAGAGGTACTTTTTCTTAGCCTAGGATTAGTCCTGCATCTGCATCCAAGATTCCCTATGTGACCCGTTCTTGCCAAGCCCTGATCCGATTGTTTCCCTTCTACTGATTTTTGAAGGGATGGTCTTTGTTTATCTCCCATCTAACACTGGGGGCATTTCAAAAAACCTTCACCTTATTGTCTATACACACGTGGCATATTCCCTTATATATTCCCCATCTAACACTGGGGGCATCCACATTTCTCGGTTACCTGTGAATAGCTTTAGAATATGTTGGAAAAACACAAAAACATTCAAATATGTTGGAAAAACACAAAAAACATTCAAACATGTTGGAAAAACACAAAAACATTCAAATATTTTGGAAAAACACAAAAACATTCAAATATGTTGGAAAATCACAAAAACATTCACAAAACCATGTCCAAAACTTAAATAATAGAAGATTGTTTCATTTTGAAAAGCCTAAACAATAGAAAATTTGTTTCATGCGAAAATTCTAAACAAATAGAAAAATGTTTCACAAAAGGAATCTTACAAAAACATAGCTTTAGTTTACTTGCTTTGTCAAGTTTCCTACTTTGTCTCGTTTGCTTGTATGGTCGTTTCATGTTATTTGCTTGTATTGTTTGTTACTTAGACGTACTTTTGTAGGTTTTATCTTGTCATGCTTAGATTAAATTCATTCTTACTTATGCAATTTGGAGTGTGTTTGTTTTGCATACTGGTGATCAAAATGTGTTTCCTTGTTATGTTGATTCATTATTTTCTGTTGCTTAGATTGGTTAATGAATTACTTGTGCTTGTTTGTTGCATGTGTATTGTTGTGTCATCACATCATCATCTATCAATCACTATCATGACATCTAACATTATCTATATATCATATATAAACAAAAATTCTAAGTGATACATCATGCATGTATACTAGCTAATCATCACATATCCTATCATCAAATGGGGGCAATAGGTGTTGCGCATGATCAAAAATCTATCCTTCCCACACCAATACCATCTTATCATCCTGTATATTATGCATCAAGAAAGAATCACATGATTAATACATTTGATATCATCTATGGATCTATCAAAAAGAAACAACACATGTGTATACATCAACATCAAGATAACATACATGAAAAATGCGGAATCAGATAACACCATAACAATATCCATAAGTGTTGAATCAAAACAATAGCATGCATTGGATCCAATGTAGGAAGCATGCCACATAAGTCATCATAGAATTATGTCCGCTCATGTCACAATACGATTCATGTACCATTTTCAATTAAGTTCCCCATGTGTTTAAAGACAAAGAAAAAAAACCATCTATATGCATATATCAAAAACAAAAACATGCATCATCTCATAAATACATGTGTTAAAATACAAAGTACTCATATATGTGTGTGTGTGTCATACATCAGTATCATAAAACCAGATCTACATCCATACTGTATATCAAAAATTCCTTCATCTTAGGTGTACATCAAAAAATCCTTCATGTGAGGCATACAAAAGATCTCATATACATCGATTAATACATACATCGGCCTTCATCAGAGGCATGTGTCAAAAGAATAATCTATAAAAATGAATGCTATACGTAAAAGAATGATACTATATGCCTTCTTCAAGAGGCCAAAAGAATGACTACAATGTACATCAGGGTTGGTTTGAACCCTCAGATGGACTGGCTGGCCTGGGCCATGGAGGAAGCATGACATGTGATGCGCTAGGCCCGGCAGGTGGCCATCGTGGCTGCTCAACTGAGGCTTGAGGCCTCTCTGATCCTCTTTGATCTCGCTGACCTACTTGACAGCTGACTATATGAAGGTGCCCTGAGCTCGGATATAATTTCCTGCTTCATAGTATAAGGAACTTATAGTAAGAGGTTCAACCCTCTGTTGTGGCTAGATCTCAGATAGCACGTGGTGTAATGGTAACCCCATTTATGCGTCTATAGGATGTTATCTTTGTTGATACTCTGGCCTGCTCAGGCTGACCCACAACACTCTCACCTCTAAGTCAATCTCTCTCTAAAATAAATCCTGGTACTATGCCTACACCTAAGCCAACGGTGCGGCCATCTGCTGTGTCTGCTGCAGGTGGGAAGCTCCATCGCTAGCCTAAGATAAGGCCTAGTCTCACTCTGATATAACTATGATAACCTGTGCACGGGCTTCATCCCGCTCTGCTATGGCTGCTACTATCTGAGATTGAGCCTGGTCCCTCTCATCTGTGACCTACTGCACCTGCCATTGAAGTGCAATCATCTATGCCGCAACTGGCACTACAGGGGCCTGTGCTAGTATGGGCATCTAAACCTACACTAGTATCGGCCTCAGACCCTATCCCTTTATCTGTGCCTATATATGAGGCTGATCCTCTCCCAGCCCATAGGCCTACACCTCTGCATCATCTCGATCATCCTAAGGCTACTCCCGTCGAGTGGCTCAACTCGACCATGTGCTCCTGCACCATACCCCTAATCACTGCTATAGGGAGTCTCTACTGGTGGCCTGACTCCTACTTACCACTCCTCATCTGGGATCAGCAGACGTCATGGTAGAATGGTAATGTACCACTTCCAGTAATCAAGGGCTATGCCTGGATCCCTGATTTGTCGTGCTAGATCCCAAGACTATGGGGTTACCTGTAAGAAATTTAATCTGGCTTGTGCCACCTGTATACGTGGCCCTAGGGTCCATCTCTCAGCATCCTGATGTGCATACCACATGTCTGGTTGTGGGACATCCTGCACCTGGCCTAGCTAACACTGGTACCGATCCACCCTGTATAAATCTGTGATGTAATCCTGAGCTACCCAATATGAAGTGCCCGATGGCATAGATGCCAAGCTCTACGGTGTCCTCACACCACTGAATGTGTTGGTACAGTCTCCAGATCACATGTCCGAATCTAGCAGGTCATCTAACTCATGCCTGTAGTGGTATACACTATTGAAATTCTCACGTCCATCCCTAACTAATAGAGCCCAAGCCATGAATGTCGGCTCCTCTTGCACTCGGATGTGTCGCGGGCCCATAGGGATCCCAATGGCTATGCAATCCCAGGCCCAGATCTGTAAAAGGGAGGCTTGTCCCACCGTCTTCTGACGAGTGGTAGGTAATCAAATGTAAATCCTAGTATAGGTATGCCAGTATGCACTGGCCCCAATAGTAGCAGCTCACCACTAAAAACCTCGTGCACTAATGTCATCAAGCCCATATTAAATGAACTCCCAGTCTTATCAGTGAGAAAAAAACCCCCTGATAAGACACATCACATAGAGCGGTCCCTCGGTGTAAAGTGGGGTCCGCTATGTAGTTGGTCAAAGAAGCAGTCATACCCTCATGGGGTATGGCGTCACGATCAAAAAGGTCACCCATGACTGCATTAATTCAACCGAAGTCTCCGGTATACTCTATCAGCATGCCCATGATAGGCACACACAGGATCCTTCATACGTCCTCTAATGTCACAGTCATCTCTCCGTAGGGAGCCGAGAAACACTGGCTCTCGCTGTGCCATCGCTCTATCAATGTAATCAAGTAGTCCATGATCTAAGGTAATGGATGGCATCCGGGCTACATAACCTAACCCCAATACCTCCAGGAGGATCCCCATCACATGTCGATCACGTCAACCCATGCTGCCCTCTAGCTCCCCAATGTAGGTATGACTCTCTCACATCTGTAAGACTGGAAACTGTATCTATAAAAAGTCAGGCCGAATGTCAGAAACTAATTTTTCTTCTAAGTCCTACCTATCCACTTGTTTTGTTAGGATTAACCAAAAATGTCCTAATTTTTCTTCTAAGTGTCATTAATTTTTTACATTTTCCAAGTCAACTTCATCTATACTAAATTACTTGTGCTACTTGTTGGGCATGTACGCCACTGAGTCTTCGCTCACACGTGCATGCAAGTGCTTCCAATCACCTACGCTACTCTTTGGGTGTGTGCATCATCAATCCCCGTGCCATGCACTTGTGCACCCGCGCATGCACTACCCAAGTGCTTGTGCGAACCCTTTGGTGCCTGCCTATGCATACGTGTAAGAACCATTTATGCATGTGTGCCATTCATTGGGCATATGCGTGTGCGTGCATACACCTAGTGTGTGTGCATCTTGTCTAATATTTTCAAGTGTATGCACATGCACATACACCCTTCGAGCGCTTACGCATCTGCGCATACGCTCCAAGGGTGCCTATGCCATCAAATGACACCTACACCCCCGCGCATGTGCGACCTTGCACCTGACCAACCCTAATTACTACGTGTTGAGCATTAATTACATGCATTAATGACAAAATTGACAAAGAAGGTCAAGCTACTCATGAAGTGTCCATCGTCTGCATGTCAGTCATACTTACGAACTCTGTCAGCCCATCTCCGGTGGTCTCATGCTCGAACCATCATCCTCGTCGCTATCAGGGTCTTGCTGTAAGAATTTGGTAGAGCTCGGTAACAAATGATTTGGTCGCGGTGATTTACCCCACCTCGGGAGGGGTATATTAACCCGTTTTTGCTTGTTGTGATGCCTGGAAGATCGTGTTGATCGCCAGGATCACTCTAACTCTTCTTCTATTCATTGTAAATGATTATTTTTATTTAAATAATTATTTTTCTTATCTTTCCCATCGTATTGAGGCATTGTTTTGCCACCTGGTACCCCTTTCTTCTCCCTAGGACAATTTTTATTGCACCTAGGTGATTTTCTTCTTCTCCTCACTCCATCGAATAATTATTTTAAATAATTATTCTACTAATTTTTCCATAGTACAAGGGTCTTATTTGTCACTTGTTCATCCTTTCTCCTGCCCAAGCATTTCTCTTATGTCGGGGCATTCTGATTCAATTCTTCTACTTTCTTCTACGCGTCCAAATTCACCAAAATTTGAGAAGGAAAAAACAAAAAAGTATATATATCCACTCAAAAATCTAAAAAGTAAAGCAAAATGCTTCACAAAAAACCTAAAAAGTATAAAACCCACAAAATTGGTAAACTCGCTTATTTGAGGCTAAAACTTGTGTCCAACACATGGTGTTCTTTCCATATCCCACTGGATTGTATTTACATCTTCACCGATAGTACGACTTGTGGATCATCAGATCCACAATCATTTAAAAAGCTAGTTGCTTGCTTCATCTGTACTCTGGGGCACATTTGGCTGCCTGGTACTATTTCGTATCACACAAAGCTTTCACCTTAGACCCAATTTCCATCATCTTTCCCCCTTGCATGTATCCTTTCTCGAGGCATCATTTTTAACCCTTGTCGTCAATCACGAACATGTGGAACTCTTCAGCTTGATAACAAAGCATTTGTGCAACCGTTTTGACCATTGTTGGTTTGAATATGTGCGTTCATACTTGTTTTCCCTATTAAATAAGCTTGTTTACTTCTCATATTGCATTGCGTTTGTGTATGTTGCATTGAGTTGGTTTTTCAGCAATGGAAAAACGTTCGTAGTATGACTTTTCATGTCATTCTACTTTTGTCGTATGCTTATATTTTTAATAAGGACCGATGACGTAGTTCTTTTGGCAATATGATGACACAAAATTTGTTCCAATGCAAAGGCTAGAGGCTAGTTCTTCTCCCCACTTCTCCATTTTTCTTCCTTCATCATCATCCTTATTCTTCTGTCCATTTCTCACCTTTTTTGATCATCGATCGTCTTCCTCCATCACCCCATCGACACTCAAGGGGGAATCTCTCCCTCCTACTAATTTTCTTCTACCCCTTTCAAAATTTCATCCGTCTACTATCTTTTAAGTGGTGTTACTTACACCACCCTAAAGAGGGGAAAATGTAGACACTTATAATTATGCCTGAGCAATTTATATACTTAAATTGTGCTAATTATCTCCTTCCCCACAAATTGACGACACATCGTCAAAAGCACTCATCATCTCTTCTATTGTCGTTAATTAATTACACTACGCTAATTAATTAAGTCATCTACCTAGAAAATTCCCTAATTAATGACCTTCCATTAATTAACCCCCCTTATATCTAGCCTAATTAATTATTATGAATTAATTAGCTTCCCCCTTCATCAAGTCAATAAATCATTATTTATTGGATTTAATCCCCTTCTATAGCCTAAATCATACTAATATTCCTCTAAAAGCTTATAAAAGTGTGCACGTCTATTTAATTAATCATCTTGGTTAATTAATAAACCCTCTTTATCCACATGAGCCACTAAAGGACAAGCTAAACCCTCCTAAAGTTAACTCAACCCCATCTAAACCCCCCTTATCCATAACTAACTCTACATCTCCATTATCCCACATTCAAGAGGATGTGTTGATCCCTTTGTCCATTGGGTTATATAAAGAACCCTCTTCCTACTTCTACACTTACACCTAAATTCCTTGAGAAAGCAAAAGAAAGGATATAGTGTTGCACTAAAAATCCTTTTGCCATTTTTGAGCAATCCATCATCTTTTAAAGAGCCAAGCCTCATATCCTAGCATCCTTTAAGGATCAAGCAAGCAATATTTTGATTGCCATTGGAGCTACATAGGTCCATTTACTTTTGTTGGTGATCTAGAAGAGTAGAGTTCTTAAATTGCATGCTAAGTTTTGATCTTAAAGTTCAAGGTTATGATGTTAGTTTAGGTCTTGTTTAGTTCTTCATCTTGATGGTGCTTAAATTTTGTATTAGCTATGTTATAGAATTATTTAGGTGGTAGTTCTTTTTCAACTAAACTTAGCTCAAGTAAAAATACATGCACACACGAATCCTATGTCACGGTCCTCCCTATCTTTGTAGGGCCCTCTTCATCATTCATCTAAGGTGACTCCTATGTCATGGTCCTCCCTATATTTGTAGGACCCTTTTCATCATACATTTAATATGACTCCTACATCGTGGTCCTCTCTTTTTTCATAGGACCCCTTTTATCAATCACCTCAACGATGGTCTTCTTCCTTTGAAGATACACGCGACTCCAAATCCCTCCAATTATTCATCTAATGTGATTCTTGAATCATGGTCCTACCCTTCTTCACAGGTCCTTCTTCATCAATCAGCCCCGTTAAGTCTTCCTTCTTTGAAGATTCATGTGACTCAAATTCCTTCTAGTAAAAATTATGAATTGACCCATGCGTCTCAATCTACAGACTTTGGACTTAATACTACTAGTTTACAGATGATACACCATCATATAGGTAGGTTCACACCTCCTTCTTCTACTCTTGAGACATTTAACTCCACATATTCTTCATCCCCCATGTCTTATTCTTATATCAATCATCATCAAAGATCTTCCAAGTATTCCACACCAATTGAACCTCTTTCTTCCAATCAACCCTTGGTGTTCGATCAAAAACTCATACCGACTGACCTCTTTCAGAATGAATAAATAATCAGGGCATTTATAGGGGAAAATGAAGATATTCCTCTAGCATATTACGAGAAAGGATTCTCTCTAGACTTGGATACGTTTACATATTATGAGGAAAATGTTGATTCTTTTTATAAAAAAAATGAAGGAAGAGCCTTATATCATGCAACTTGATCCTCCTCTTATTATTCCATCTTCACATTCTTCATTATGTGATGGAACTCCTAGGTCTTGCATTGATCCATGACCTATCTTCTCAATACTCAATCCTTCTCTATCTATCAAAATTCCTCAATCACAATCTTTTATGGGGACAACATCAAACAACCCTTCATATTCATCTAGGTGTGGGTCACCTTCTAGTAGCCCTCCCTCTGCTATTTTTGGGACATTTTCGAGTAGTCCACTATCTTCTATTCTTGGGGCACATCCAACTAGCCCCTTTTCTTCTATGTATGGGTCACCCTAGGGTAGTCCATCATCTTCTATTCTTGGGCCACATCCTAATAGCACATCATCTTACATCTATGAGTCGCATCCTAGTAGCCATTCTTCTTCTATTCTTAGGTCACCTTCTAGTAGCCCTTCTTCCTCTATACGAGGGCCACATCCAAGTAGCCTTCCATATTATATCTGTGGCTTTCCTCATAATAGCCCATCTTCTTCAATTCTTGGACCATATCCTTTTCATCCATCACATTATCTTTCTACTAATGATTGTGGAAATTCCATCATCATTTATCATATCAATTCTAAACATCCACGTTCTTCTCCCACTTCTCGGGATTAAAAATTTCACACATTAGCTTATAATAAACCTAGACAAGTTTTTTACCAAGCTAAGACCGAAACACCGAAGAGCTCCAAAGCTCCCAACAGCTAAAACGATTATAAAATTCAAAATCAAACGTGATTCAAGAATGCACACCAACGTACCCATCAAGTATGGCACAAAGTGCTGAAACCTATGGATAGGGAACTCAATCTCCCACATACAAAACCCATGTTTTAAAACAAATCACATTCATTTGTTGAGTGTGAACTCACCACGATCATCGAGATTGGGGATAATATCACTTTTGATAAACAAACACGCTTAGTCTCTCTTATCAAATAAATCATGAACATCATTGTTGGATCCTATCACGAAAAGTGACATGCTTCATCTTGATAACCATCAAAACATAAAAAAATCATAAAATAGTTCTAAAATACAAAAAAAAAAGAAAACATTAAAACATTACAAAAACAAAATCAAAGGTACAAATATAAAACATCGTAATCAGGTATTGCATACACATGGATGTTCTTTCTTCCCTTTCTTTTATATTACTCTACAAGTCATCCACCATTTTCATCCCTTCAATGCTATTTTGGTTAGCTTATTTCATACACATTTTGTGGCATTTATCTCTGTGGTATCCGTTTTACCTTGGTCTTCCATAACCTTGGTAAATTAAAGAACGACTGACCTCTTAGAGATCCTATCACTATCTACATATAATAAACTTGTTGGGAATAATTTTTGCGCGTATTTGTTGACACTAGCCAATGTCTTTGTCATAATCACTTCCACATCCTTCTATCAATCCATCAGTGGTTCTTAACCCCTTGTCAAACAAGAGAGCTGAAATAAGTTTTTAGAAAGAAAAAGAATCAAAATCAATCAATCAAAAAGAAAAAGAAAATTGATATATAACTCTCTCTTGGGGTATTTCCAATAATCTCTACCAGGGCTATGGACACCTGACTGATAGTAGAGAATTTTTTTGATTATAATCAAATGCATCTCTGTCAGGGATATGGATGCTTGGCTGGCAGTGGAGCAATGTACGGATATCCTTCCACAATCCATTCACAAATCACCTTTCAAACTAAATCATCCCTACACATTGTATAGTTCATTCACTTACTGTCTATCAACTCTTTCCTTCAAGATGTAATTCATTTCCATGTGCACACATGGGATCTCAATGAGTAAACAGGATTAGTATGTTATCAAATGTTACCGTTTGGACCTTTTTCAAACTCTTGCTTTAGCACATGTCTTGTCTCATGATTTGTGCCTTGGGATAATCACTTTTTCATCAACCGCCATATAAATATTTTCATATAATCCTCTATTCTTCGAAATCGTTTAGAACATCCATGTGTATCACATGTCCTCTTTTCCATGTTTGCATGCACTTTTGTCCCCTTTTAATAATAAATTTTTCTACTTCCTTTCTCTCATGTGTTTCTTGGCCAGCTTATGTTAGGGGTATCCTTTCCCCCTCATGATTGAACCTAATTTATATTGGCCTTGATCCCCCTTATATGTGTGATCAGTTTGTCTTTGAAAACTCCCACCTACTCACTGGGGCATGTTACATCTTCACTTTCTCATGCGCGTGGCATTCTACCCTTGTACATCCCATCTATCGTTGGGGGAATCCACCCTTCTTTTTCTTCCTGTACATAGTTTCATAAAAATTCAAAAACAAAAAAAAACATTCATATAAACTTTCAAAATTCTAAAAACATTCAAATATGTTTCAAGAAAAATAAAAAACAATATAAATCATTCTACAAAACATCGCTCTTTGGTTCTCACCTATTCTTGTGCACGAATCGTGGATCATCTTGATCTACCTCTATAAAGAAAGCTGGTTTTCTTACTATGTATGTACTCTGGGGAAAAATGAGGTGCTTGGTACTGTTTCATAGTGCATAATTACTTTTCATAGTATCCAAGTGTCCTCCGTTACTCCCCTTGCATGTATCCTTGCTTGCGCCACCATTTTTTTAACCCTTGTCATTAATTTGCACAGTTCAGAATCAAAGCTTGATAAAAAAACCATTGCATTCTATTTTTCTGTTAGGTTATCTTGTTTACTTTATCATATTGCATTGCATTATATATGTTGCAAGGAGTTAGGCATCTTTTACTTTCTCGTATTGCATTGCATTTTGTATGTTGCATGGAGTTGGTATTTTCAGTAATGGAAAATTGTTCATATTAAGGATTTTCATGTCATTCTACTTTTTTCCTATGCTTATATTTTTAGTAAGGACCGATGACATAGATCTTTGGTAATACGATGACACTCAAGTTGTTTCAACACACTGGATGAAATATTTATCTTTTCTTTCCATCCTCATTCCTCTTCTAAATCATTCTCCTATCAACACTATTCTTCTTATTCACCTGGGGCATCCTGCCCCTATGTATTCTTCTATCCATTTCTCTCACCTTTTTTGATTTTCTATCACCTTCTTTCATCACCCCATCGACACTCGAGGGGGCATCTCTCACTTCTACTAATTTTTTTACCCTTTCAAAATTTTATCTGTTTACTATCTTCAAAGTGGCGTCACTTGCGCAACCACAAAGAGGGGAAAATGTAGACACCTATAATTTAGCTCGAGCAATTTAAATACTTAATTTTTGCTAATTATACCCTTTCCTGTACATTAATGATGTATCATAAATATCACACACTTTCTCTTCTATTGTCATTAATCAACTACATTACACTAGTTAATTAATGACCTTTCATTAGTTAATCCTCCCTTATACCTAAACTAGTTAATTATTATTACTTAATTAGCCTCCCCTTTCATTAAATCAATAAATAATCATTTATTGGATTAAATTGCTCTCATAGTCTAAATCATGTTAATTATTCCTCTAAAAAGCTTCTATAAGCTTACACACCTATTAATTAATCACTTTGGTTAATTAGTAATTCCCCTCAATCCCCATGAGTCACTAAAGGACAAAATAAACTCTCCTAAAGTTAACTCAACCCTTTCTAAACCTTCCTTATCCACAACTAACCCAAACTCTCTATTTATCCCACATGAAAAGGGATGTAGAGATTCTTCTATCCATTGGGCTATATAAAGATCCCTCCTACCTTTCTTCTTACACCTTTACACACCTTGATACACTAAAATAAGCATAGAGCATACACTATAGCCATTTATCATCTTGGAGAATTCTTCCATTAGAAGAGCTAGCTTTCTTAATTTCTTGCATTCATCCTCCCAAGATTTGAAGTCATATGGAGATATGTCAAATGGTCTTGTAGCCATGGATTGACAAGACTCTATTCTTGAAAACCTTGGGATTTCAAGCATATAATCAACTCTTTGATTTCTAGAGATCTACATAGGTTCATCTCATTTCATTTAGCATTCAAGTAAGAGATAAGAGTTAATTTGTTAGCATGTTAGCTTGAAGGTTTATTTTATGTTCTAATGTAGAGATGTTGATAAGTTAGCTTTGCTTAAGCTCTTAGCATGATGATGCATTGGGTTAGTTTATAATCGTATTGAAGCTACTAGGTGTTAGTTTCATTTATACTTGCATGGTTAACTAATTCATGCATATAGGGGATAACATGCTCATAAACCAAACTCATCACGAGTGTGGGATGGCTGAGTGACTGACCTTGTAGATGAAGCACTCAGTACAAATCATGATTTGTGCCCCCAAGGATCTCTACTACCTAAGCATAAGTGCGGCCATATGCCTCTATCTACATGATAATGGGATCCCAATAGTATAATAATGTATCACCCCCATTTTCCCCTATTAACTGTGAAGCCAGAATACCCATGATGGCCTTGCAGATGGTGGGGATAGGAGCGGTGATAATGGATCAGATCTTCATTCCATGTTTGGAACCAACTGACACCATGACATCCCCCATATAGTTATGCCATAATGTCCTCATGGATATATAACATGCTTTCTCAAGATTCATCCTCCTCTCGAGTATCGGAACTCCATGTATCTGGTATACATCCTTTAAAGTAATGGTCCACTCACCCTTACAACCTGGTAACTGGAAAGTATTTTGGTCGACATACCAATAATAAAATAAGTCATAAAGAATATGAATGATAGGAGTAACATGGGGCACCCAGGTAATCCTCCATATGCCCACTATCTGCATTCTATCGATCTTAGCCTAAGTTAGTTGATCAAGGATATCAAGGAGCTAATCACACTCCCCCTCACGACTTAAAAAGATGTATTCCTCCTTCTTTTACATCCACCAAAATAGTAAAAAGAGAAATTTGGTAACATTTTCAATAGGAAAGTTCATAAAAAACTTGACAAAATATAAAAAATCCAAAAAAATTAAACTTAGCACAATATTTTTGTGTTGTGTTAAGAACTGCCACCTTGTGCAAAGTGGCAGTTTTGTGACTGCCACCTTGCTAGGGTGGTGGTTGTAAAACTGTCACCCTAGTAAGGTAGAAATCCTATAACCACCACCTTGTTCAGGGTGGCGGTCTTGAACAGAGTCTTTGTACAGTTACATAGCCCTAAAAAGCGTATAAAAACAAAAAAATTGACCATTTTACATAAAATAAAAGACTTCCCTATGGGCATCCTCCCTAGATACTAGTCTAAAGAAAGAAATTTCAAAAAATAACCCCTTCTAGACAAAGATATTTGACATTTTTTATATTTTAGGTTTCAAAACAAACAAGTGAGGAAAACTAACCTTAGACTGTGTAACTCCATCTCCCACTCGTGGAGGCATGATCACGATATCAACACGAACATTATGGCTATACTCTCATCAGAAATAGTTTCCGTAGGTTCAGAGCTCAAAAATCACTAATCGAATAGGCACAAATGAATTGAAAAATGAGTTAGTTTAATATATATGTTATGTTTAACCTTACTTTGAGTGTATGTGACTTGTAGGGTTGGAGTGCTAGTGGAGGTATATTCCTATCCCCACACAAATGGTAAGTTCTCTTGTCATTTTGATTTAGTGTTTATTTTTTGATGATTTATCTATCTGCACTTGAGTTTTATTTTTCATTTTGTAGGTAGTGGGAGTTTAGACAATGACATTTTAGTGCATTGGTGTGTAAGGTATAGCTTCTAACTCACCATTTCACCATACTCGGACTCAACATTTTATCCCTTTCCATGGGTAAAATTCTTCTTCGAGGGGGAAATATGTATGCACCCAATTTTACACATGCTACATTGTAGGAAAATGGTTATAAAAGTCTTCAATGATAATTCATATCCTTTCAAAAGGTGTTCAAGTTCATAAATTCATTCGTAGTATATATTTGTATCCTAGACATCCTTAATTAGCCTTTTCACACTTTCTTCTAGCTTCTTGCTTCATTTTATGCATGTTTTGACCGTCACTGTCAAAATTGTAGCCCTGCGTGGGTAGCGGTTTTGCAACTGCCACCTAGGAAGGGTGGTAGTTTTATGATTGCTACCCTAGCTTGGGTGGTGGTTTCATGTTTATCACCCTGCGCAGGGTAGTGGTTCTGCACGAATTTTCAAGAAACCTTCATGCATAATTATACACACATGATTTAACTTAACTTCACTTCCAAGGCATGTTTATGAGCCAAATTAGCTAAATTTAGGCTTGATTGCATGGTCTTCTTTCCCTCTTCTATTTTTAAATACATTTAATATGTTTGAACCCCCACTTCATGTGATGATGTGGCTTTGTGAATGCCTCAATTGATTGGTATATAACCATTGCTTGTTCTTAAGAAAAACTTGGAGAAAATTTATATTCTTGCTATTACAAAGTTGCTGCCTTTCTTGCTAGAAATTTACAAAGCCAATCTTAGTTCAATTGTGCTTACATTCTTCCAGTTACATTGATTCCCTACTAATTCAAGTTGTTGTTGCTCCCACATCCTTCTTCTTCTTACTGTTACTACATTCCCATCCATTGGACTCACATGAACACAAAGATCAAAAGGATAAACTGAGGGGACAATATTACACAACCAAAATTTATGTTGTTCTTCCATATCTAGGTTAGAATTATTGTTTGCTTCATTCATTCAAGTTATCAATTATAAATTTATCAATTTAAATCCATATCAAATAAAATAGATAAAATTGTTTCATTGTTTCAATTATCAAGCAATTACATAGATTAGGGCACAATAGAAAGCGTGTTCTTTAATATTGTCAGGGAAGTTATAGGGAATAATAGCTTCATTGAAGCTGTGATTTATTCTCTATCTCTGAGGCAAGATTGAGGGTTTCATTTAGAAAAAAATTAATTAATTAGCTGTTTTAGATTTAAATTCATACAATTTCATAAGCAATTAGCTACATCCAACCAATTATTTGTATTAGATTTCATTTATTAGATTAGACATTTGTTCTTAAATACTAGAAAAATAATAAAAAAAATTCCTTTTTTATATTAATTGTTTTACTTGCTTTGTTCATTCATATATTTGAAAATACAAAAACATAGATCATATTTACTTTGCTTAAATAGATTGCTTTCATTAGTTTGAGCTAATATAATTTTGCATGAAAATTATGGGTCCCAGAGAACCCAGAGTTATCATTTTCAAGCCAATAGTTCCCCGACCAAATCTAACGGCTCCACTAGCAGATATTGATCAAGGGATTAGGTTTAACATTTTGAAGACAACTAGGGATATATAATTAATCACAAGAAAATTAGACGCATTGAATATTGAGGATGATTAGGCATATGAATATTGGTTAGAACAACCCAATTATAGATTGAATTAGGCATCTATATGACCATTAAAAAAATCCAAGAACAAACACATGTAATTGACCCAATAGTTCCTCAACCAAACACAAATGATCTCCTCATGGAAATAGATGCAGGATTATGTATAGAAGTTGCTAGAAGCCCGGTTTTATACTCCCAAAATATTGAACAACTCTTAGATCTGAGCATTGAAGAAGACAAATCATTCGATTATTGGAATGATCCCATGCGTAGAGTACCTAACCGTCATTGGGAATAGATTCTAGATCACACTTCATGACTAGACAAGGACCACAACCACCATGAGTTCATGGTTGTGATCCTCATGTTCCACAACCTATCGAACTCATAGACCAATTGGATATTGACATTGGTTTATGTGCATTAGTTTTTAGATCATCCCCACTTCTACCAGATATTATTGTAAAAATTTTCGTGTTGAACATAGAAGCCAAACAAGATAAGGATTTATGGACTAGACGAGAAAATATCCCATAGAACTTGCGGTTCCACAATTGTTAATGCCATTTTATAATATTTTTGGGGCCGGATTATTTTATCCAATGGTTTAAAATTGGCTATGAATGTTTTTTATACTTTTGTCTAGAACTTAGATTTTTAATAACTTTTTCTAGGTTATATAGAATAATCCAAAATTTTGTGTGAGCCTTAAATTATTAAGGCATATTTGGCACGTAAAATTTGGGGCCCATCCAAGGTGTTTTACTAGTAGGTAATTTTTGGCATTTTAGGTGTTTTTAGAGATAATGTGAAATAAAAGGAATGTTATTGTTTCACTAATAAGTTGCATATGTACGAGAAAAATAGATAAGGTAAAGGTGAGGAGGAATACCTATGAAATGGAGGTATAAGGTAGAATGTGCACATTCTAATTTCTCGATCTAATGCTGATTGCGAGAAATTCCTTTTAGCTAGGAGGAACTACCTATGAATGAAAAACAAGACCACAACAGGAATATTAAACAATATATGCCAGTGGAATTCCTAGTGTGTGCTAGATCCGGGGAGTGTGATACTTCCTAGATGGTTGTGAATCCAGTGTTTATACAATAAGTGAACTGAAATGCGAGAAATAGAGGTCCTATTGTTAACAAGTTGATTTTGGTATCTCAAGTTATTAACAATACATTAGATAAAGTTGAATATTGCAATACATAATTAGATCTAATTTAGGTTGGGTTTTTGTTTTAGGTTGGGTAGGTTGCCAAGGCAGTTGAACAGGTCAGGGTCAAATTTTGGGTGGGTTAGGTTATTTATTTTATAGGAAGGATTACCAGTTACAGAGACCGATGTCGGTGTGGGTATGACCGATGTCGGTCAAAGGCGACTGATATCGATCATGGTAGAAAATCATAGAAGGCCATAACTAGGCATGTAATCCTTTTATAACTTCATGGGAATTAAAGAGAGTGTGTCTAGGATTAATAGGTGTAGGAAAAGGGGTCAAGAAGGTTTGAATGGAGTTTGGTACAACTTTTATAAGATATTGGGATGGGTTTTGGTTGACTAATATGGCTTGGGTTACTGTCATTGTGATCGATAAGGGTATGGGGATGACCGATGCTGGTCTAGGGTGACCGATATCGGTTACTGTGGAAAAGGACTGAATGTGGCAATGGAGGTTGTAGTGTTCTTTATGGTTACACAGAGGACCTTAGAGGGGTTGAATGTGGTTATAGGGAATAAGCAAGGTCTCAGAGGTTGAATGAAAAGGGTTTTGAGGAGGAAAAAGGGTAGCTTTTTTGGAAAATGAAGGCGTAAGATGATTGGGAAATGAGTAACACAAAGAAAGAATGAATGGAAATACAAGTATTTGAAAAAATGAGAGTAAAAGGGGATTCTACTTACCCAATGCCCCGTGTTTGAAGGTTCTGAACAAGTGATGGTGTAGTGCTGAGGATTTTTGGTAGAGCCCAAATGTTCTGTGAATGGTAGTGTTTCCCAGAATGCTCCTATGAATGCCAACACTTTCAGATGAGACTCCAATGCTTGCTTGGGCCTCTAGCTGAGTATACTTCCATTTCTGGATACATGAGAAAACCTTGGTTCAAGCTTGCATGTAGATCTTTCTCCAAAACTCAAAATTCCCCACCCTCTGGAACAAGGTTTCCAAAATGGATATATGGTCACTGACGACGGTTAGGGTGACCGACATCGGTTAAGGTGGGAAATCCTAGGTTGCCAAAATAATAGATCTTGGCTATATTTTGGCCAATTATTCCTGTTGGTGCGGGTATAAACTGGTATTTTGTGCTTAGATAAGCGGGTTTTCTCTTAGAGAAAGAATAGGCATGTAATTTTAGCGTTAAACTAAGTCTCAGTTAGTTAAGGTAAGTAGAAATGAGACTTAGTTAAAAGGAAACATGCTAAGAATAGGTCCATGATGAGGTGTCTAGGTGATGGGGCTGGGTGAGGTCTAAATTAATTTAATTAAAGTAATTAAATTAATAAATATTATGAGGATGGGCATTAATTTAATTGTAAGTAATTAAATTAATATGCATGTGGGGAAAAGGGGAGTGTGACCTAAATTTGGTGTCTACATTTTCCCCTTTTGTCACGTAGCCTGTATTGATAAGTGACACTGAAAAAAATAGGAAGTGGGTGCCCCAAGTATAAGTGAGAGTGCCCCAAGTGTGAGTGGAGGTGATCCCCCTCAAACCAAGAACTGATGAGGTATAAGACAAAATTGGTAAGTGGTTTGATAAATATGGAAGTGATGAAAAATAAGGTAAGTGGGGATGGGTGTGGATATTGGCATAGTGGGTGAAGGGTAGAGGTCAAACCGGGTAACAAGTAGTGGGAAGGTGAAAATCAGGTAAAGGGTAACGAAAATCGAACACATGCACACCTATAGACTTTGACATGGTACTAGGTTGAAGAGCATGAAAAATCTACATCATCCAAGGTCAATAGGTTGATCCCAACAAATTTGAAGTGATTTAAGTATCCAAGGTATAGGATATGGTCTAAAAACATAACGTAGGTCAAGTGAAAGAACGTTTATGTATGTTCTAGTACACCAAAGGTTGGGTCGGGATAAACGGCACGATAATAGGAACGGTAAGGTCATTAGGCCAAATAATACAAGTAACGACACCACAAGGTATAATGAGTACATAAGTTTCAAAAGGTCAAAAATGTGGTTTAGGTAAAGGTATATAGGAAAGGCATGAGTAAGGCCAAGGATTAGGTAAAAAGATAAGTCCCTAAATGCAATTAAGGAAATGTAGGGGGAGTTGGGGTTTATGGGTAGGGTGGAATAGGTGTTGGTAAGGGTAGTAGGTAGTAGGTAGTTGGTCGGTAATGTTTTTAGGTCAAAATGCGTTGAATGTGGGTCAAATGACCAAGGTAGGTGACTAATGTTGGTTCTATTGTAACCGATGTCGGTTTGGTAGGGCATGACATAAACGATGTCGGTCAGGTCGATTTGGGGATAAAAGAGGAAAATTCTGCTATTAACGAAATCATTTGTAATTTGCTATTTGTAGAAAATGATAGAGGAGCACATGAGATCTTGGGAAACAACGTGACGAGGTGGAGAGTTGAGTTGGTGAGCCTTATAGCGGGTGATTGGCATTCGATTGGAGGGTCTACGAGATTAGTTTGAGTGATTGGATTCACAGGGATATTTGAGGTAGATCTATGTCATGATAGAGGAGGGAGAGGGTTCAGGTGGGCCACTAGCGCAACAGCTAGATGTACCACCATGTAGATGACACTGAGATGAGGTAGGAATCGATATGATTCTGTTTGTTTGGTTGAAAATAGTGTGTTGAAATCGGTTGGGGTTAATTGTTTTTTGGGTGGGAGTGTTATTGTGAATTTGTAGGTAAAATGAATGAAATGAGGGAGGGGGGAAGTCTAATGTAGCTTAAATAGGGAGGGGAATGAGGTTAGGTTAGGTTTGAGTAGGGTAGAGTAGGTGTTTTAGGTTGTTCTTAGGAATGTTTAGTATACTAGGGCATGTTTTCAATTTGGGTGCCACGATAGAGACCAACATCGGTCTAAGGTTGGCCGACATTGGTTTGCTTTAGCCGGCATCGGTCTGGTCTTAGGTGACCAAAATCGGTTAAATTGAACCGATGTCAGTTAGGGATAATCGGTGTTGGTCAGGGCAACCAGAACTGGCTAGGGTGGATGAGAAATAGGGGTAAGAAAGGCTAGGTGGGAAAGAAAAATAGGTGAAAGGGGGAAAGGTAGGGTACATGTAGAGAGATGAGGGTAGAATGTTAGCGTTGGCATAAAGGATAGGTAAGTAGGGGAAATGATGTTTTAGAATGGTGAGTCATGATTACAATGGTGTAGGAGGCTGGTAGGTGAATTAGGTAAATGGGGTGAGTAGGATTGATGTGGTTGAGTATGGTTCAGGGGATTAATAGATACGTGAAGGTTGTCAGGTTGTAATAATGGTGTGATTTTATTGGATGTAGGATAGGGACTAGCTACGAATGTGGGACAGAGTACCACCTCTCTTACTAGTGATATGGTCAAGCATGACTACGGAGGAGTGGAGTCACGTGACAAATATAGGTTTTATTGGTATCTGACGCTACAAGTGTGTAGTTAGAGATTTGAGTTTTATGGTCACGCTTATCGATAGATGGGATTCAACGACCAACACATTCCACTTACCGGTGGGTGAGATCACTGTCACCCTAGAGGATGTATACAGGATCCTGCAGCTACCGATAGTTGGGGAGTAGGTTTATTCTATTACGTCAGAGGCATCAGAGGAGATGATAGTGGCTATTTTTGGAGAGTCGATGGAGGAGCTGAGGTACCATAGTATGAGTCTGAGCTATGGAGATATGTATGCGGCCCATCCTCAGGAGATGAGCTTGGTTATTTTGATGATGGAGGTGGTATGCTATTTTGCTTCACCAGATGTAGAGGGTGGGAGATTCCCACAAAAACTAATGGGGGTTCTCCAGGACATGATGGAGGAGCGGGTCCATTTTTCCTAGGAACCAACATTCTTGGTACAACTATATAGATATTTATGGGCCTATGGGAGGTTGTGGAGGTTCAGTTTATATTGTACCTTCCTTCTACACTGTTGGGCATATGAGCACATCGTATGTGTACGTCTATTTGTATTTCCCTGATAGGATTGGTCCAGGGGTGGCCTAGTTAGGGTCGGCTACAAGTGATGGGTACCACTTGATCGATAACACAGGGAGACTAGGGCTGCACATGATGTGGCACACTACAATTGAGTGCTAGAGGGATTATCTAGGGTTGATATTGTTTGGATACCATATGTTGGCTTTCCTTCATACAGACACATGAAAATGGAGTTGGAGGAGCTACAACTGTTGAGGTGGATAGATTGGTGCCATGCCGGTTACCATGAGATGATACCTATAGACAGGGTCAGATGGAAGTTTGGGTTGTCCCAAGATGTGCCTCCACCATTCCCACAATATTGGAGAGATGACATGGAGAGACCTATGTCTCCACCAATACTGATTGTGCCGACAAGGTAGGAGGAGTAGGTGGTGGATAGGCTGATTGATGAAGCCGGTGTCACTAATAGATACAGGAAGTGGTGGGTAGCACAGCTATGGGTGGCACCACTGAAGCCAGGAAAACCAAACTTATCCACTGTTACAGTGCATAGAGATACCTTATAGGGTTAGGTGGCCTCCCTTCAGGCACATATTGCAGTATTACAGGGGAAGCTCACATTAGAGGCACAAGTTTCCACTTTACAGGCACAAGTGGTAGCCCTGTAGGCCTATGTTACATATGGACAAGTACCCGCATAGGGTGGGGATGGGGATGGGGGATAGGTAGCCACATTACAGGCATAGATAGCAGGTTTGCAGGGCCATTTGGTCACTGCACAAGCTAAGATTATGGCCTTATAGGCCTAAGTCACAGTGCCGGCACCATCACAGGTTCAGGGACAAGGAGGAGGATAGGGTACACTAGTACATGGTCTGAGGCCAGCGATAGCAGGACATAGCTCCCAGATTGTTGTGAGACCTATGGCACCACCTCAGACGGTGCCGATGGTGAGGTTTAGGGATGACCTAAATGAGGCGCAGTATTACCAGGATCACCTAAAAACCACAGGGATAGATGTCCCTTCCTATGCTCAGTACAGGGCATAATGGGAAATGAGTGAGAGGATGAGCTCTCGCACTCATAACTCAGAGAACACAAGGGGATGACGAGCATAGAGATAGGTATAGGGTGAGGCCACGAGTTCATGGAGTCTAAGCGGGGACTAGACTGAGCCCCAAGAGAGGTGGAGAGATGTTGGGAGGGTGCCATATAGGTGGAAAGGAGGAGACAGATGAGACCGGGATGGATATCAGATGGGGTGATGATTATTCAACACATATGATCAGTGTATTAGTTTTGGTATATACCGGCCTACGTGCCAATGATAGCGAGGATGTACATGAGAGTTTTTATGATTTTGATTATTATTCCGGCCTACGTGTCGAAGATAGCGAGGTTGTATTTGAGATAATTTTATTTATTTTGTACCTGTGTACATATGTATGGATACACAAAAATTTTCAGTTATATATATGCTTTATTGGATGGATGATATATCTATGTTTTTAATTGCCATTACTATTGTGTATGTGATAGAAACTAGGTAATTTAGGCATGATGGAGTTGAGGTTACGTATGCATGATTGAGTTAGGTTGGTTCAGGCATGATTGAGTCAGGTCAGTTTGGGCATGGTGGAGTTAGGTCAATTAGGCATGACAGAGTTGTGTTTTATGGTTTTGATTTGATTTCCAAGTTATTGATATATGGGAAATAAATGATGATTTATATGTACGCATTTGGTTTAAGTTTTAAAATATTTGATATCATGGGAATGTAAAATGATAAGTGTATGATATGATGGTGTGTTAAAAAAAGGTAGTTATGTATGTTTGTATGTTTTAATTTTCCAATTAGTGTGTAAAATTGAAAACTCAGTAAGGTAGAATGTGAATAGAAACATGGGGGAAAATTGGTTAGGGTAAAGACTGGCCAAGCTAACCTCTAAGGGCCCCATGGCCTTGGAGTGCTGCCTACATAGCCCTGATGAGAAGAGGCCTCAGGATGATGTAGTTCTCCCATAAGCTAGGGAATAATATGGTGAGGTAGAGGAATAGGGTGGTAGGTTTTAGGCATGATATATTCTAGGTCATGTAGGCATGTTTAAGTTGAGGTGTTAGGCATGGGTAATTTTAGGTTGATTTTGGTGAAAGGGGAATTCTTAAAATGTAGGTGTCGATGGTCTAGTCTTATATAGGAAAATAAACAAGTGACGAATAAGGTGAATGGTAAGAGATAACAAAAAGAACCACCTAATTGAGAAGGACCAATACAAGTCTTAGCATACCAAAGATTAGCTTATGAATGTAAGACCCTAAAGGCGTTGCATAATTGACTATTCGAAGGGTGAAGAAAGTCACATGATCACGAAATGTCGCATTTGCGGCACGTCCCTTGAGTGGGAAGAAAATTAGGATGAAAAAGGTGATGAGGTGAAGGAAGGTTGGTTTTAGTGTAACCTAGTGTGAGACAACATGCATTTTTGGCAAGAGATCCAAGATCAAAATAGGCAATTCTATGACAAAAGGGTTATCCTTTTCTCTTCTTTTTGCTTTTTTTTTATAGACTGATCGATGTGGAAAGTCTATGTCGGATGAGTATATTATCCCCTTGAGGTCTTCATGAAGCTGGTCGATGCAGGAAGCTTCTGAATATTTTATTTTATTTTTTGTAGGAATAGTCTTCTTATTTTATTTTTAGACTATGTACAGTATGGTAAGCTTTGCATAGCTGTCCTTCAAGGGAGTAGTCTATTTATAATGGCGAGACAAAGAGAGGAGATGTCCCTTTTTTAGGGGAGTCATATTTTTGCTGGAAGTTTGACTTAAGGAGTTGAAGCCCATTTGCTTTGGGACTTTTAATTCATGGACAAGACTATAACGAAAATTTAGGTCCTCATTTAGAAGACAAAATTAGAGCATACAGAGGTTAACTATGGTGGAAATATTTGGAATAATGAATGACCATGGGATTCCATCTTGAAAAAGATAAAAAGTATCCATGAGAATCATGCCATGAGTAGAGCCGTGGTACTCATATTGAAGATAAGGCTGAAAAGGGTGACGGGTAACCACATGATTCTTGTTTAATCATTGATCCTCCAAATGAGTAACATGATAGGTGAATGATGCTCAAGGGATGGGCGATCGATAGATAGAAGTTGATATAGAAATTGATTAAATAATAGAATGGTCAAAGATGTAAATCATTGAGGGGCTCAGGTTCGGGTTTACCTTCGAGTGAAGATAAATGATAAGCACCTGATCCATAGGTATGAGTAACAATATAAGGTCCAATCCAATTAGGAGTAAATTTTCCCTGTTTACTTTTTTCTTCTTTGGTTACATGTTGATTTTCCTTCAGGACTAGGTCACCGAATTGGAAGGTTCATTGATGGAAACATTTTTCATAGGCGTGTTTGATACATTTTTGATAGATTTTAAGATTCTCAAGAACATTAAGGCATCGTTCCTCTAATAACTCGAGCTGTGCCAAATGGTCCTAGAGAAATTCATCATTGTTGAGCATATGTTTGAGTGAGGTACGAAGAGATGGGATCTGGAATTCGAGAGGTAGGACAACCTTGATACCGTAGACCAGAGAGAAAGGTGTGGCAGTAGATGACGTGTAAATACTAGTACTGATTTATAAACTCTTCAACTTTGGAATTATCCACAAAATCACAAATTAATCATTGTTGTTCTACTTTCTATTAGAAAATAACAGAGATCCCTACCCCATTCAAAACCCTTACTCTTTGTGGCCACTGTGTCTAGAGGTGCTACAATCATGGAGAAGCCCGGAATGAACTTCCACATGTACTGTACTTCTCCCACAAAACTCCTAGTTTCTGTGGCTCCTGTTGGTGTTGGCCAATTAGTGATGGCTTGACCTTCTTTAGATCCACTTGTAGCTCTCCTCCTCCAACCACGTGCCCAAGATAGACAAGTGACTGTTTGGCAAATTCACATTTCTTCTTATTACAAAGCAACTGTTTCTCCCTGAGAACTAGCAATACTTGCTATAAATGGGTTAGATGTTCTTCCCATGTGGAACTAAAAATCAAGATATCGTCTAGATATACAATGACACATGAATCTATGAAATCCCACAATACATCATTAATCAATCTCATAAATGTAGCAGGTGCATTGCATTACCCAAAAGGAAGTACTAACCATTAATACAAACCTTGTTTTGTCTTGAAGGCAGTTTTCCATATATCCTCCTCCTTCATTCTGACTTGGTGATAACCTGACTTCAGATCCAACTTCATGAAAAATTTGGCATGCTGAAGTTGGACCAATAGATCATCTATGCGGGGAAGTGGATATCTGTTCTTTATGGTGTTCTTGTTCAAAGCACAGTAGTAGATGCACATTCTCGAAGAACCATCCTTCTTTGGCACCATCACAATAGGCGAACCGCACGGTGAGCTGCTTAGACGTATCATCCCTTGGTCTATTAGTTCCTAGAGTTTTTTCTTTACTTCAATAATCTCAAGAAACGATTTCCTATACAACCCGATGTTCGGTAGAGAGGATTCTGGAAATAGCTAAATCTCATGCTCTACTTCCCGTTTTGGTGGTAATCCACTAGGAGCCTGAAATACTTCCTGAAAAGACTAGATAATACTATCTATATCCTATTTTCCCTAGTTAGAAATCTCTGCAACTTCTACCCCATCTTGTTTATCCTTTAAAAAAAGTAAACAAAATTGATTATGATTTTCTGGAATAAGTCATTTTGTTTGGTTAGCACTTACCATAGTAACATGTGTCTTACGCTGGTGTACCTGGATGTTGTATCTGATCCCATCCTTGACCCATCTATATTAGTTTTCCCTTCTCATAAATATAGCATCCTTGATATACAAGTAAGGACTTCCGAATACAACATCAAAAGCATCAAGTGGAATAACGTAAACTTCCAAAACATCAATATACTAGGAATTTATCCCAAACTTGACCTTACATCTTCTTGTTACCTGAATTTCAACACCCTTCTTCACCCAACCCAAAGGATAAGGGTGTGGATTCTCATAAGTCTCAAGACCAAGCTTCTTTACACCTGCTTTAGAAATCAAGTTAGACTGATAACCAGTATTAACCAAAGAATTTACCTTAGTTTTCTTGATTTGGATTTTGATCTCGAATAGTCTATTCATCTCCTCTTCCTAACTGTCCATGTTGGTGTCCGTGTATCCAATCCTTTCATCCACATCAGAGTCATCCTCTATTTCCACCTCCCCTTCTATTTTTACAGTTGTCATGCACTTCTTTAAGTCCTTGGTTTGATTTTTCAGATGTAACTTTGGATGTAACTTCCAACATGTAGCGTTAGTATTACCATTGATAACACAATTCTTGCAAAAATTCTTGGGATCTTTACAAGTATTTAAAGTAGTGGCAACTTGTTTACCTTTCCCTTTCCACTTACTCTTATTACTTGTTTTCCCATACTCTTTTTTCTGCTGATTTGTCGAATGCTTTACCCTTGGCTCTGCTTCTCCTTGCTTCTTTTCATCATCTATGTAATATGCTTGTACACATGCTTCATTGAGATCTTTGGGCTTTGTGGAGATGACTTTTCTTTAAAGGTGAGTGTGAATTCCTCCCAAATACTTGGTCAGGATATCCTCATCCTCCAAATCCATGGTTAGCAACATGGCCTGCCTCTGAAACTCCGTAGTATAATCTTGCACACTTTGACCACTACCTTGTCTAAAATACTGTATTTAATCATTTCGTCAATCTTATGGCCAATAGGATAGAATTTAGCTCTAAGTAATTCTTTAAATTCTTGCCAAGCTTTTACAATAGGATGATTCTTCTTTTCACAAGTGGTTAGATGGGTTTCCCACCAAACTAGATCATGTCCCTCCATTTTGAGATGTGCAAAGGTGATCCTTTGTGCCTCAGTGACATTATGGACGCTAAAATAGACTTCTAACTATTTTAACCATTTATCAAACAACTTTGCATCTACTTTTCCTTCAAAGCTTTTGATCTCAACTTTCATCTCAAATTTAAAAGGAGTATGATCAGATTTTACCTTTTATCTTGTGTTTGAAGTCTCTTTTTCATTATCTTCCCCATAATATTCCTCATGGTTGCTCTCCCCTATACTAAAATTTTCAGCTAAGCCTCAAACCACTGAGTCCATGGAGTCTTGCTTGACAGAAGCTGTCTTCTGCAAATCTGCAAGTTCTTCTTGCCTTCTAAACATCCTATCCATCATGGTCTCCAACATCTTGATTCTACGGACCAAGTTATCTTCCTCCATTTGTCCCTGGATTATCTATTTCCACTTCTTTATAGAAATTTCTGGATCGCAAGGTAAGGTTTCTTCGCCTTTAGATCTTGTCACTGTCATACAAATCGAAGAATGAATACCATAGTCCTAGATACTTGTTAGTTCTGATACCAATACTCCTTTGTAGAAGAAATGAGTATTGAGACAGAGCAAGAAAGTAATTGGGAGGAAGTGTGAGATAATATCTACTTCACTTTCATACTTATTGTAATTTCTATACTTATTGTTTTGAATTGGCCAATAAAAGTGGGAAGAAAGAGAAATTTCCCTTCCTGATTGGTTTTTCCTCCTCTGGGAGTTTTCCAGGATAAAAATTGTTCGTTTTTCTGCGTTATATTATTTCCTTTCTCGAAATTGTTGGTTCTACGCACAAGTATAATTCATTCACTATCTATCTTTGTTATTTTCTAATATAAAGTAGAACAACAACGATTAATTTGTGATTATGTGGATAATTCCAAAGTTGAGTTTATAGATCATTTTGGTATCATATTCCTTCACGAAGGAAGCTTACGGAGAGGCATATGCCCAGGAAAAAGAATTTAGGGTAACATTTCAGGAGTTACAGTCCCAAGGGACTGAAAGGATAGGGATTGAAGATTGTTATCTCCAAGACGGGCTGCTCTACCGATGGGGGAAGCTTTGTGTTCCTAAAGAAGAAATAATTTTGTTGATGAGTGAAGCACATACCTCGAAAGTAGCGGGACATTTCGGTGTTGGTTAGACCCTATCCCACTTACAAAGGTATGTATATTGGCCCAATATGTAAGAAGAAGTATCAAAATTTATACGTGGATGTAAACTTTGTTGTACTAGCAAGCCTAAGACTAGGAAGGAAGGTTTGTATATGCCTTTGCCAATACCTACTCGTATGTGGGAGGACATTTCTATGGATTTTGTAGGAGGATTACCTATGTCAAAACATGGCCATGAATATCTCTATGTTGTTGTTGATATATTAAGTAAGATGTGTATTCTTATGGCATGTAAAAAGATAGTAAAAGAACATGAGGCAACAAATATTTTCTTTGCTAATGTATGGGTGCATTTTATTTTACCAAAGTCTATTGTCTCTAACAAGGGTTCCAGGTTCATGGGGAATTTTTGGACTACTTTGTGGAACAAGATGGATACCAGGTTACAAAGGAGCACAACTTTCCATCCATAGACAAATGGACAAACAAAGGTGGTGAACATGACTTTGGTACAATTGCTCAGAGGGTATAATAGAAAAAAACCAAGGACTTAGGATGAGTCCTTAGCCTACATTCAACATTCCTATAACCGGACAGTACACACATCCACTATGAAGTCACCATTTGAAGCATGCTTGTGATATCTACCTATAAATCTGCTAGAAATAATAGTTGGAAAATAGGATGAGAAGGATACACGAGACACAGACGTGACTAGAGCCAACAAATTCATTGAGAGGATCCGGAAAATCCATCTCAAAGTCAAAGACCAGCTAGAGAAATCTCAAGCCAAGTACAAAGCTAGACATGATCAACATAGGAGGAAACATAAGATTCATGTTGGAGATAGAGTTTGGATTTACTTGAGCAAGGAGAGACCAAAAGGTCAAGCACGGAACCTCTAGCCACTACGATATGGGCCCTTCACCATATTGGAGAAGTTTGGAGAAAATTCTTTTTGATTTGATCTATCGCCATTTATGAGGATATACTATGTAGTAAACTGTGAGAATTTGCACCTATATGAGCCATCCATGTTAGATGAAGATGAATAACTACAGTTGCTAACTTCTATTGAAGATTGCATCTTGGACTCACGAGGAGAATTGGAGGAGGATGTAGTGCTACAACAAAAGGTCAGAGAGACTAGGAGAGGTCCGCAGGAGTCTTGGAAGATTGGACTGAAAAGAAAGACACCAAGGTAGGCCCGGTGGTACTTGAAGGAGAAAATGAGGGAAATATTTCCTCATCTACTCCCCCACTAAGCTTTTATGGGACCAAAAGCCTCATAAGTAGGGGAGGTGTGATCCATAGGGATCCAAAATAACTCTACTTCATTAGATCAGCCAACACAAAGAAAGAAATTAAATAACGGAGGTTCTATCTTTTTAGTAACAGGACCGCCGCCCTATGTAGGGTGGCAGTTATAGAACCACTGCCCAACCAGGGTGGCGGTCCTAGGAATGTTGGTCTGCACTAGGTATCAGTCTTGGCTCTTTCGGATAGAAAATAAAATATGAAACAAACAACCTAAGAATTTCAAAGGTTTTTCATCTCTATTATTCTTCATGACCTTTCCCATTCTCTAGTGCACGGGAGGACATGAGAAAGGATATAAATACATGTTTGTAGAAGAGAATGGATCATCGAAGGATGATAGAAAGTGAGCAAGAAATTCTTAGTGGTAGAGTTGTATTTTGTAGAAGAAAGGAGTATTGAGACAGAGAAAGCAAGTAATTGGGAGGAAGTGTGAGATATCATCTACTTCACTTTCATACTTATTGTAATTTCTATACTTATTGTTTTGAATTGGCCAATAAAAGTCAGAAGAAAGAGAAATTTCCCTTCCTGAATGGTTTTTCTTCCTCTGGGGGTTTTCCAAGATAAAACTTGTTGGTGTTTTTGAGTTATATTCTTTCCTTTCCCAAAATTATTGGTTGTAAGCACAAGTATAATTCATTCACTAGCTATCTCTATTATTTTCTAATATAAAGTAGAACAATAGTGAATAATTTGTGATTTTGTGGATAATTCTAAAGTCGAAGAGTTTACAGATAATTTTGGTATCAGAGCTAACAAGTATCCAGGAATGTGGTATTCATTCTTAGATTTTTATGATAGTGACGAGATCTAAAGGTGAAGAAACCTTACCTTGCGATCCAAAAATTTCTACAAAGAAGTGGAAACAGAGAATTCGGGGACAAATGGAGGAAGAGAACTTGGTCCATAGAATCAAGATGTTGGAGACCATGATGGATAGGATGTTTAGAAGGAAAGAAGACCTTACAGATTTTCAAAAGATAGATTCTGTCAAGCAAGACTCCATGGACTCAGTGGTTTGAGGCTTAGCTGAAAAGTTTAGTATAGGGGAGAGAAACCATAAGGAATATTATGGGGAAGAGCATGAATAAGAGGCTTCAAACACAAGAGAAAAGGTAAAATATGATCATACTACTTTTAAAGTTGAGATAAAAAGCTTTCAAGGAAAAGTAGATGTAGATTTTCTTGATAAATGGTTAAAACAATTAGAAGTCTATTTTAGCATCCATAATGTCACTGATGCAAAAAGGATCACCTTTGCACATCTCAAAATGGAGGGACATTCTCTGGTTTTGTGGGAAACCCATCTAACTACTTGTGAAAAGAAGAAGCGTCCTATTGTAAAATATTGGCAAGAATTTAAAGAATTACTTAGAGATAACTTATATCTTATTGGCTTCAAGACTGAACAAATGATTAAATGGTAGTATTTTAGACAAGGAAGTGGTCAAAGTGTGGAGGACTATACTCACCTTTGAAAAAAAAAATTCTCCACAAATCCTAAAGATCTCAATGAACCATGTGTACAAACATATTACATAGATGATGAAAAGAAGAAGGGAGAAGCAGAGCCAAGGGTAAAACAGTCGAAAAATCAACAGAAAAAAGAGTACGGGAAAACAAGTAACAAGAGTAAGTGGAAAGGGAAAGGTAAACAAGTTGCCACTACTTTTAAATACTTTTAAAGATCCCAAGAATTTTTGCAAGAATTTTGATATCAATGGTCATACTGATGCTACATGTTGGAAGTTGCATCTGGAGTTACATCCGAAAAACCAAACCAAGGACTCAAAGAAGTCCATGACAGCTGTAAAAATAGAAGGGGAGGTGGAAATCAAGGATGAATCTGATGTGGATGAAAGGCTTGGATGCACGGCCACCAACATGGACAGCCAGGAAGAGGAGATGAGTAGACTATTCCAGATCAAAATCCAGATCAAGAGAACTAAGGTAAATGCTTTGGTTGATACTGGTTCTCAGTCTAACTTGATTTATAAAGCAGTTGTAAAGAAGCTTGGTCTTGAGACTTACGAGCATCCACACCCTTATCCTTTGGGTTGGGTGAAGAAGGGTGTTGAAATTCAGGTAACAAAAAGATGTAAGGCTAAGTTTGGGATAAATTCCCAATATATTGATGTTTTGGAAGCTGACGTTATTCCACTTGATGCTTTTGATGTTGTATTCTGAATTCCTTACTATGGGAGACTCCATCAGAAACAAGGTACGTGGGACCTTGAATGGTGATTTTGGGTGCAGATGCAGACGGTATATTTGGCACAAGATTGGTTGATGGGCTAGTTACTTTTTCCTTTCCTTTTTCCTTTTTGGCACGAGTGGGGACTTGGCTCATATTAATCTGAGGAAGGGAGGTAGATGGAGAAGGTGTGTCATGAAAGGTATAATGGGATGACAGACAAAATCCTAGTGGGGGATATGAGAATCATGAAATGAGTAAGGTACACTGGCATTTTTGTGGGGTCTTGGCTAACTCTTTGATACGGACCATGTTGATCTCAAATTTTGGGGGTGGATAAAAGGGTTGTGGAGGTAGAGATGTAGGTCACTGAATAGGTAGTGGCAGAGGATGTCTGGTGATAGGTGAAGATGGAACAAGGCCCTCGTCAAGGAGATCATTGTCATCAAAATTTTCTTCAGGAGGACATAATTGGAGAAGAATGGTTTTAAGAGCCTTACAATTCTGTACATCATGCCCTTACACATGATGGTAGGCAAAATTTTTGGTTTTGTCAAACCGTTTTGGTTTGGGTTTGAGTGGGTTGTAAGGTCGAAGTGGCGGTAATGTGATGAGATAGGTCTCTAGAAGGTTAACTAAGATGATGGTGTACGACCCTGCCAATGGATCACAGTTTGAAGTGAGTGTGGGATTGGGTTGAATGGTAGGTGATTGTGGTGGGAGAGGTGCTAAAAGAGGTGGAATTAGAGGTGGGATAGGTTTGACTGTCATTTTGGAAGGTGGTATTGTTTTAGTCTTAGGTTGGACCTTATTTGATAAAGGCGTAGTAGATGAACCAGCGATGGAAGGGGTTATAGGTATAAATACTTTTTTAGAGGGTAGGGGGATTTTCAATTTCAGCTGCACTTTCTTGGGTAAAGGTGAAGAAGGAGTGCGTGATGTAGAAGGGAGAGAAGATGGTGGAAGAGGACGGGTTATCCATGGGGATAATGGAGGTGCAGTGGAAGTGGTTGTTGGAGGCCGGGCGGAAGGTGTAGGCTGAAGAGAAGAAAGTATCATAGGTAGCGATGAGGTTATGGTAGCTGGTGGGGGTATAGGTGGTAAGGAAGATACAAGTGATGGCGAGGGTGTTTGTTGTGTAGGTAAATTGGGTGTAACAAAGGATTGTGATGAATAAGCAGGTTGCTTCGCTTTTGATTTTCCTTGGGTAGGGGGTTGTTTGGCCAAGGTTGATGGGTGAGGTCCTATGATGGACGGAAGGGGTGAAGGTGACAAAGGCACGGTGGGTGAGACTGGTGTATGCAGCCTAGAAGTTTGGGTCTTCCTTTCAAACAAATGAATGATTTTGGTGTAGGTTTGGGAAGATGTGGCAACATCTAATTTGACAGGTGGATAGACAAGGCTTGATGTCAGCATGACACCCAACGTAGTGATGGGTCTAGATAGGGGAGTAGGTATAGATGTGGGTAAGTTCTTAGGAATAAGAGTGGGTTTCGCTGTGGGTAAAGTTTTAGATGTAGGAAAGGGTGATGGAGAAGAATCTGTTTCAACACGCATAGTCATGGTTGATTTGGTCACTTGAAACACCTTCAGATAGATCATGGAGGTATCAGTAAGTGATAGTTGCATTTGGGTTGAAAAGTGGAGTTATATGCATCCCCAAACATGGAATTATCGATATAATCCAAGCGGTTGGCTAAGCGTGAGAACGGTGCTACTGTAGGAGGAACTGATGTTGATTTAGTAGCAATCCCTGTAAAGTAAGTCTGTGAGACAGGGAACTTGTTGGATTCAGACTCTGTGGGTAAGAGAGCCGAGAGAAGATCAATGGGATCCTGGAAGGCTGTGGGGAATTTTCACCAACAGCCAGTCGCGCTTTTAAAGGATCCCCTATAGGTAGGGGAGATGATGGGTGAAATGTGGCAGGATCCTCTTTCAGTGGGGAGGAAGGTGAGCATGACTCTCCCGTGGGCATGAGAGTTAATACCATTGATTGTTCGTTACGTTGAGAAGTGAGTGGTGAAATCGTATTGGCAGAAATGGTGCACTCCTCCTTTGGTGAGGGAGGAGATGAAGAGGACTCCTCTATAGGTGAAAGAATAGATGGGGTAAGTTCCTTCGTAGGTAGAGAACCCCGCGCTAGGATTTCCTCGATGGAGGGAACAAGAGGAAATTTGGGAATGGTTGGTACATCATCAAAGATAGCATGGACTTCACGGGCATTACTATCATTGATTGAAGGTTCAACAGTTGAATTAGAGGATGAGGTGTGACTAGGAAAATAATTTTTAAAGATATGTAATTTCTAGTTAGCTAATGTGTTCAGATTATCCAAGACTAGATCTCCATTATCTAACATTTCTTGGATGATGTTTTTAAAGGTGATATAATTACCATAGTTATGGCCTTTAACACAATGATAGTTATAGAAGTCATATTCTTTATACCATGCAGGCATAGGACGAGTAGGTTCGAATCCAGTATGTGGTTTTATGGGTGGGAGAGTAATGGCTCTGGCTTTAAGAATATTTTCAAATACCGAAGAATATGGCTCTCCGCTTGGAGTGTACTTCTATTTTTCCCATATGAACTAAAAATTCTGAACGGGAGATAGATTGGAGGAAGGTTTTACTTGGTTAGATGGGTGAATTGGGCCAGCTTTAAGAACTACCATGTTGGAAGATCATTTGGATTTTGAATAATTTATTTGGGGTTTTGAAGACAAAGAGGTATCATTTGATTTAAACGCGGCATTTTTGTTACACATGAATTTTCTTTTCTTCGATGGCACAAATTTCTAGTTTTTGCACGATGGTAAAGGCTTTTTTGATGGTATGGAAGGTTTGCACTTGCAGAGTTGGCGAGATGTTCCTGGCACAAGCTCTAGTGAATAAATCTATAAGATCGGTTTGAGGTAACTGGTATGTCAATTGGTTGATGTGACTGCACCAACGAGTGACAAAATGTGTGATAAATTTATCATCGTACTGCCATGTTGAGTAAAGATTGGTCATCGTGACATTCTTGACAACATTGATTGAAAAATGGCCTAAGAAATCTTGGGCCACTTGAATAAATGAATAAATGAATAACTGAATAAATGAATAAATGAATTGTCTGGGCAATCTACCATACCAATCCAACATTGGTCCTGTATAGGACATTGGGAATGTCTGTAGGAGTAAAGCATCATCATGGGCGATTAGGTAGCATCCTTGCTTGAATGACCGCAAGTTTTGTTGTAGGTATTCTTTACTATTGAAATGGTTGAAATTAGGAATTTCCCAATTTAAAGGGTATGGGCGAATGAGAATAGATGGATGGATTGTCTGGTTGCATATTTCGTCATAACTTAAGGAGTTACGAGAGCCAGAAACCGATGCCTCTAACATCTGCATATTTTCCATCATCATCTTAATGAGGTCATTGGTAGGTTGTGATGAATGGATGCCCCCTGTAGTATAAGAGGTTAAGGATGAATGTATGATGAGGATGACATTCTAGTGCATGGTGGTACCGAGTAGGAAGACTGTGAAGGGGGAATAAATATAGGTGGAAAATATCAAGAATAAGCAATAGAAAAAATCGGGGGTTTTTGGTAATATGTGTAAGTAGGCAGGGTAGTTATAATGACTGTAGTATTAATTGGGGGTAAGGAATGCAGGATAGAAAGGATGAGGTTTTGGAATGGGGTGTGGGTTTCTGACACTATAGCTGGTTGCGATGCAATAGGTACATATGAGGTAGCAGGTGTAGACATGGCTATGCTCAAGGAAGCTGCTGAGGGAACAACTGACACCATGGGTGCGATAGATGACGTAAGTGCAATAGTTATAGTGGATGTGGGGTCTAGCTGAGACACCATAGGCGGTAGAGTGGACGAAGGTAACGCTGATCTGGTGCTAGCCGATGCGGAAGCGGGGGCGAGGGTAGGAGGGATAGATACAAGCATGTCGTATACTAACTGAACTAAGGATTCCCAAGTGGAGGAATGGGCAAGGTAGTATTGTAGGGAAATGAGATTCTAATTAAGAAGTCGTGTGAACTCCTCTTCACTGGTAGTAATGGTGATGGGATGAGTTGGATCCATAGGTGACAAGATAGAAGGAGGTGATGGGCTAGGTCGAAGCAGATGAACGCTGACATGAAACATAAGGGCGTTGGATTGAATGTGAGTCAACACCATGTGAATTAGTGTATATCATGTCAAATGTACTCTGTAAATGACATAGAAAACATCATAAATGGAAAAGGACAGATTCTAGGAGGTTGACTTGGTTGGTGTTTCAATTAAAAATCAAAATAGGGGAACCAATGCCGGTTAGACTAACCGATGATGGTTAAATGGTGATTGATGATGGCTATAGTAACTGATACTGGTTACTGTGGGAAATCAATAGTTTCAACAAATGAAGCAGAATTGATGAAAATGAAATGGGGAAAATATACTTGAAAGTGATATCAGAATGCTGGGGATATGATGATGTCTCGAGGACTACAAATAGAAAAGAAAAAGTGATGAAAGATATTTTGGGTAAAATGACCAAAAAGAGCTAAAACTGAAACCGGTTAGGTAAACCAATGATGGTTGATGGACTAATGCTGGTTACTATGAAATTAGAAGAAATGAAGAAAAATGGATTTTTGTGAATTGAGTCAGATGGAATATCAACCCAAAAATATGAGAATGATAATACAAGGCCTTGACACACTCAGAAATAGTCAGAATACTCCAACTATGATGGTGGAGTGTTAAAGGAAGAAGAAAATGATGAAACAGAACCTCACAACTCAAAACGCAATTTAGGAAAAAGCTAAGAAAAACACGTAATCCTATAAGTGAATTTTATAATTTTAGCTTATGATATTTAAAGACCGACTTGTGAATCTAGAACATATTGTTTTGGTTGGGAAGGTGTCCTATGAAGAGGAAAATTCTAAAGGGTGGTTTTAGGTTATGTTATGGTGGGGGTGTTCCTTTCTCTGATAATGACTGGTCAGAGAAACCAACTGGGTGCCCACTATGTTGGGTTTGAAAATGGAACTTTAAAAAACCACATTCAAGGGACATCAAGTCCATCCTCTTTAATGGGAGAGGTTCCCTTATTGAAAGCAAGCAACAAAACTTATATACAAATGTACAACTTTCAAAGTGAGGATTCCTGATACTTTTAAATGTTTTATGCTCAAAAGATTATCAATACGAAAGAATAGAAGAACTGAGAAGATGGAAGAGGAAGAGAAAAATAATACTTTCAAGAAATATAGATAGCAGAGTATAACCTTATACGTATTGAGCAAGGGAGATGCAGAATAGAATCATTCATGTTTATAACAGATATAATTTCACAGACACAAAGTTCCCGAAATCATATTAACAAGAACACAAAGTTTCTTAGCATGCAAAGATGAGATGATTCGCAAATTCTTCAGATGAAGGAGAGAAGGAATAACAGAGGAAGAAAGGGGAAAGAATTTTGTATTGATTACTTTCAAATCTATTACATTTGCATAGTACCAAGATCCAAAAACCCTTTATAATGGTGTCGAGATCCCATTAAATAACCTTCAAGAAACGGTTACATTCAGTTCAACTTCTTTCAATCATTCGTGACCTTTCAGATTTCTGGTTTTTACAGAAGCGTTAATGGTAGCAAAAAGATGCTCTGTATCACAGCTGTTAATCCTGTTTTTGTAACTTTAAATATGAGATGTTAAACCTACTTTCGTAACTTTGAATATGAGTCGTCCATGTGGAGAAGATCTTAACTGAAGCAGGCTTGGGGGTGCCTTTTGTATTTTGTGATTTTATAGAGATTTGTCATTTTTTAACATTTTGGTCTGCCCATCCGCCTTTGATACGGGCTTATCGACATGTGGACGCTTTCTTGGGCATCAACGGGGTCACGGCTCACTTTTACAATTTTATCCCTTTTTGGAAAAAAGCTAAAATTCTCCAAAGTTCCCCGACGGCCCACTTCCCTCGCTTTGACTTTTCAACACTTTTGTAGTTTATCTAGTCTCCAGCGGAGCTTCGGCTCACTTTATAACTTTACACCCTTTTTGGAAACAAAACTAAAATTCCTAAATTGCTCCAACGACCCACCTTTTCACTTTGACTTTTCAACGTAGGATTAACTTTATGACTTTTCAATGCACCGACAGGGGCGTGCTTCGTTTTCACAACTTATCTCATTTTCTCCAAAATGCCTCAAAACACAAAAAAGGCCTGCCTTTCTGCCACTTCCCTGATTTGACCAAAGGATCCTCAAAACACAAAAAGGGCCTACCTTGACACTTTTGACAAAAAATGCATCAAAGGTGATAAGTTCATAAAAGGGGCCCCTTTCCGCCAACATTTTCGATCTAGCCAATCAGAATCTTTCAGGGCCATGGGGCCAATTTGACACTTTTGTAAAAATAACAAAAAGTGCTAAGTTTGCACAAAAGGATCCGCCACACCTCATCCAATTAGAGATGATCCACGTACCTATGGATGTTGGGGAAAAAATTGATGGGGAAGATCGCATGTCATTCACGACTGTGGAAAAATATAAAATGGAAGGGGGAAAAACTCCACCGTTTCATGCCTGAGATTACAAAAATTTTTCTCGCAGAAAGAGAAACTATCAAACAATACCAGGTTCAACACGATCCACGATCCAATAGAGAAAGATTGACAATTACATTCGAATGAAGGAAACAATAACAATTTTCACGTACATTCAAACAGGAAGATAGAAAATACTTCAAACCATGTGGACTGAGGAATATTTTAAATCAACAGGGTGAAAATTACAAATGAGCACCAACTTCTCACTTTGTTCAGACATCTCTCAAAGGTACCAACTCAAAATTTTGAAACTTGACCTAGAAAATGAGGGGGATTTTTAGGGTGACAACAGTTGGCTCTTTTTGGGGATGACTTGGCTTAGACAAAGAAACAAGGCAAGATCAAGAACTGCATAAAGACTCTAGGAAAGAAGACTAGTGCCTTATCCATTGGGCAAATAGAGTCAAAGGCAAAATCAATATAGAATACAACACACACACAATGGAAAAGAAACAAACCAAAAAGGAAAAACGAAAAAATAAAACAAAAAGGAATGGCCAAAAAACTAAAACATTGTACACAATATATACAAAAGGACTGCCTAATCACCTAGGACTTGAACAACTTCAAATATTTCCCACTATAAGGAAGTGGGAGAGAAGATCCATCCATGTAATCCAAGTAGAAATAATTTTCTCCAGCAAAGTGTCTGATTTTGAAAGGACCAAGCCAAAGAGAATTAAACTTACCATGGCTTCCTCGAGGTTCATGCCTTTTATCCCATAGCAAAACAATGTCTCCCACTTGAAACTCTCTTGGTCTGGCCTTCTTATTAAACAAGGCTTTCACCTTCAGTTGATGAGCTGAGATTCTATCAAAAACTTATATCCTGTCTTCATCTAGCTTTTGAAGATACATGATCCTCTTATCCAAATAATTGATGAAGCTTGAATCCTCAATAGCCTTCATTAAGTGCAAGGCTGGTAATTCCACTATTACTAGCAGCTGAGCTTCAACACCATACACCACCTAGAATGGAGACATCCCAATTGCTCTTTTGGGTGTAATTCTATCTACCCAGAGAGCATCATAGAGCTTCTTATGCCAATTCCTTTGAGAGTCATTAACAAGCTTTCGAACGATGGTTACCATATTTTTATTTGTTGAATCTACTTGTCCATTCCCTTGGGGGTAGTAGTATGAAGAATGAGAAAGGGAGATTCCATAACCATAGCAGAAATCCATCATCTCAGAAGAAGAAAAATTGGAAGCATTATTAGTTACAATATTGTTTGGTACCCCAAACCTTATCAAGATGTTCTCTTTAATGAAATTACACACCACCTCAGAAGTAGTGCTTTTGACTGGAATAGCCTCTACCCACTTTGTGAAGTAATTTGTAGCAGTTAGCACGTGAGTATGCCCAACACTGGAAGGCGGGTTAAGAGTTCCAATAAAATCTAATCCCCACTGTTGAAAAGGCTCATCAATTACTATGGGTTTAAGTGGTAAAGAAGCCAACTTAGGTCTCCCAACGAAATTCTGACATGCTTCACACTTACCTACCCAATTTTGATGCATCTCTGAACAATGTAGGCCAATAGTACCCTACACAAAGGATTTTATCGGCAGTGACAATAGAATAGAAACTTCCTCCACATGTTTGATCATGAAAAGATGAAAACAACTTATTCTGTTGCTCTTTGTCGACACACTTGAGGAATCTTCCATTTATGCCTCTTTTGAATAAAGCATTTTCCCATAATAGATATTGTGCAGAATTTAGCTTGATAGATATTTTCTCCTTGGCAATCAAGTGATATGGACACTCTCCATAGGTAAGAAAATGTGCAATATCAACATACCACTCATCTGTTGAACTGAGAAAGAGGACAATAGGAACATCAACTACTTCTGTGGATGATTCTTCAACAGCTCCCTTAGCAATAAGCTCACACAAGCCTTTACCCTGGATTAGCTTAGTTGGCTTGATATCAAGGTCATATTCTTGAACTTTAGCTACCCAATTTCCCCTCTTAGTTCCAAACTCCTGTTGTGTAAGAATAGACTTGATGGTTGTATCAGGTACAAGCACAACAGAGTGAGAGTTAAGAATATAAAATTGAAATTGCTTAACAGCTTTGACCACTACAAAAGCATGTTTCTCCATCAAATTATACTTCAATTCATGAGCTTTCAAGACATAGCTCATGAAGGAAATCAGAAGTTCATGATCCTTAGAATTTTTCTGAGTTAGCACAACAGCCAAGGTACTCTCTGTAGCATAGCAATAGATGATAAAATCCTTGTTGAAATCAGGACATGCTAAGATGGGAGTCTTAGCAATGGATTTCTTGATACCCTCAAAAGATTCTTTACCTTCATAATTCCAACCAAAGCTTTGCTTTCCTTTCATCATTTCAGTAATGCTCATAGTCAGTTCTGCAAAATATGGAATGAATCTCCTCAGAAAATTAATCTTGCCAAAGAAAGAGTGAACACCCTTCTTGCTTGTGGGAAGAGGGATCTGCTGGATTACTTGAACTCTTTCTTTATATATCTTGATTCCTTCCTTAGAAACAATATGCCCCAGCAACTTACCTTCAGTAACACAGAAGACAAAATTCTTAGGATTGAGAGAAACTCCATGTTCTCTGCATTTTTGAAGGACTGTTTCAAGGTGTTGAAAATGATCTTCCCTAGCCTTGGAAAACACATTCAAATCGTCAATATACATAATAATGCATTTTCCCTTCAGAATTCCAAAAGCTAATTTCATTGCCCTCTGAAAAGTGGCACCAACATTGATAAGGCCAAATGGCATTCCTTGTAGGCAAAGGTGCCCCAAGGAGTAGTGAAAGCAGTTTTGTGATAATCTGGAGTACTAACTTCCACCTGATTATATCTAGAGAATCCATCTATCATAGAAAAAATTTCAGATCCTGAAACAACTTGCAAACTTGATCCATCACAGGGAGATGATAGTTGTCTTTTAGAGAGGCCTGATTTAAAATCCTAAAATATACACCGATGCGAATCTCACCATTCTTTTTCCTGACAGGCACAATGTTGGTAATCCATGTTGAATGATGTATAGGGAAAATGATATTTGCTTTCAAAAACTTCTGGATCTCCTGAAAAATGGTATAAGAAATCTTGGGATTGTATTGCCTTTGCTTCTTCTTGAAAGGTTTGATCCCAGGTCTCAGAGGGATATAGTGTTGCATCTCCTTTGGTTGAAAAGCCTTGAGATCATCATATGAATAGGAAAGAACATCAGCATACTTTTTTAACAGGTTCACTACTTTCTTCTTTTCTTCCTAAGTGTAGCATTTTCCAATGTTCACCATCTTGTGTTCATCCTCACTTCCAATATTAACCTTTTTAAATTCAGCAGATTGTCAAGCCCCTTGAGAAACTTTGGATCTAATAAACGTATCATTCTTATGAAACAGATCTTCCAGACTCACTAGCCCTTTGGGAATCTTATTACCCTTCAACTTAATACAACCATATTGATCAGTTTCTTCCTTGATATCATCTTCATGAGAGGGCACATACTCTCTAGGAAAATTTTCACTTCCTTCAAAATATAACTGATTGAAGTTATCTTTAAGCTCTAAGATAGAGAGCAAGTGTTAATCATCGTTGAAAACCTTCCAGTTGCTTGCATTATCTAGTACACTAGGCCTATGAATCATTTCAATGGTAAACTTCTCCTAAGAGAAGTTGGGTGAGGAATTAGCAAAGATCCAGAGACAGCTAAGGAATTAGCTCTAGTATTCTTTTCTCTTGGCACAACTTCAATGGAGAAATCATCAAGCAACTCAATGGAATCCCAGACAAGATTTATGTAATGTTTCAATATCCTATTCTTGACTTGGTAAAAATCCCTTACATGCTTCACAATTAACTCAGCATCACCACGAGCACAAAGATACTTCATTCCCATTTCTTTAGCCACATTCAAACCCAAGACGAGAGCCTTATACTCATCTGTATTATTTTATTTTCAAAATGAAGCTTAAACAAGAAAGGATGAATCTTCCCCTTAGGAGAGATCAACACCACAGCAGCTCCAGAACCAGCTGAAGAACAACTACCATCAAACTCCAGAGTCCAAATGCCATTAGGATCATGAATCACTCCCTTAGGAATATTTTCCTCATCTTCTAACATAATGATGTAGTTTCCATGCCCTATATCTTCATAGAGTATTTGTGCTTTTGGATCATCAGTATTTTGCACAATATACTCAGTTTGTCTCTCTGGTAGTAACTTCTTTATTTTTCCATTGACCGGGAACAAACCATACGACCAGTCCATCTGAATCTCACCTCCCATCTCCTTATAGAAATTCCTACTCAGCAACTTACCATAGGAGGGAGGAATATCAACAACCAAAATGGTGGCTTTCAGCTTTTTTCTAGAAAAGCAGCGAAGGCTACTTGTGCATCTTTAATCCTCCCAACCAAAGGAACTTCTCTACTCTCCATGGAATAGTAGGAACCAAAGGTATGTGTTAGATTATGGCCTAGAGCATGAGCTACTTTTCCAAGCATTACATTGTCTGATGCTCTTGAGTCTATAACAAAATTGTTGAGTTTATGGCCAGCTATGAGGAGAGTCACATAGAATGGTTTGATTTTCTCATTAGGGGAAGTGACTACAGCCACAAGACTTGGTTGAGGTGAGGAAGGGGGAGTGGGAAAAATACCTTTAGAAGTATGGGGTGAAGTTTTGGATTGGGAATTGACAAAGTTTACCATCTTAGAAAAATCCTTTGGATGAGTCTGGTAAAGTTCTGCCTCTGAGATTCGGATTTTGGTATTTTTGAGGTGATCAATGATATCAAAAGTTCAAGAGGTGGATGGGACATCATTACTTGGAACTTGGGGAACTTTAGGATTATCAATTTTAGCGACTGAAGGACTGTAAGTTTTGAAAATAGAAATAGAAGGAGAAGGATCAACATTACTCACCTTTTGTGTGGAGGCAGTGGGAACACTGGCTCCTCTCCTTGAAACTACTAGAATAGTTATAGGATACTCTTTGGATCTTTTAGCAGGCTGCACCAATTTTTCTTTTCTATTTTTCTACTCTCGAGTCATAACAGCATATGACTCGCTGTTCATATCTGCCACTACTTCATCGTATTCATCTTCATCATCCATACCTTCAGTGGTGAGGAAATGAACTCGAGATCCACCAGGCTCCTCCAGTTCTTCATCAACCTCTTCTGCATAGTATTCATTTTCTTCCTCATCATCAGGGTCTCGAACTTCACAAGTTACATTGACTGGAACCTTGATGGGTGGGCCTTCAATAGCCAACCTAGTCTGAGAAGAAGGTAACCGGTTCCTAGGCTGAAAATTATTCCTTGGAATATCTTGATAAGGAACATGCTGATCCAATTGATTTTTAATGAAAATGAGATCATTTACCAACTTCTGCACTAACTGATCTGAATTAGCTCCAGGAGAGGAAGAGGAAGATGCCTTAGAAGTGGAATATTCTCTTTTCAATTTCCCAGACATGATAATATCATCTTCAACATTGATAGCCAATCTCTGATCAACATCCAGAGTTGAAAGGTTAGCTCTCCTTAGTGCATAACTCACTTCAGGCAACTGGGCATTGAGGAAGAAGCACCTTTGGATTTGATCAATAGGACGAGTGTTCTATGGAATTTTATGAACCAACTTGTTAAATTTAGCCACAAACCCCCTCATGGGTTCATGTGCTTCCTTTTTGATATGGGAAATTTGTGCCAAGAGAGAATACACATCTTCAACAGGTTTGAAACGCTGCTTGAAATGAGTTGTCATGGAGGTCCAATCAGTAATTGACCCAGTAGGAAGATGATAGAACTAATCAGCAACATTGTCCTGTAATGTTTCCATGAGGAGTATGACAGAGACATCTTCATGTTCAAACCCAAGAACCCCACATGCAACAATGAAGGATGCAATTTGTTGATCTGGGTTCAATTTTCCATCTCCTTTGAATTTAGGAAAATTATTTTTGCTACCCCTAGGTAACTCATGCAAAGGTTGAGGAAGAGCAAGAGGTCCAACCTATCGTCCCCAAGGCAAAGGTGCTGCCATCTATGGGAAGATTGTCTGAAGGGGAACTGAAACACTAGAAAGTATCAGAGCACAGATATTAGGACTGAATTATTATGGAGGAATGCTATTCTTGGAATTTATGTCTTTAATAGGAGGTGTGCTTGTAGAGGGAGTTCTTCTGTTCCTTCTTGCTAGAAGAAGAGAAAAATTTTATTGCTCCAGAAGTTGAAAATGAGAATCTTCTACCATGAGATATTTTTTCCCTCGTGTATATCATAGAGTCGCCAGACCTTAAAAAAATCTCTGACATTGTTCTTTTAGAAAGGAATTTGTTGAAACGAAATCCCTAGTGGATTCGCCAAAAATTATTGGGATTTAAAATGGAACTTTAAAAAACCATAGTCAGGGGACAAAAAGTCCCTCCTCTTTAATGGGAGAGGTTCCCTTATTGAAAGTAAGCATCAAAACTTATATACAAATGTAAAAATTTAAAAGTGAGTATTCTTGATAATTTGAAATGTTTTATGCTCAAAATATTATCAATACGAAAGAATAGAAGAATTGAGGAGATGGAAGAGGAAGAACAAAACAATACTTTCAGGAAATATAGATAGCAGAGTATAACCTTATACGTATTGAGAAAGGGAGATGTAGAATAGAATCATTCACGTTTATAATAGATATAATTTCACAGACAAAAAGTTCCTGAGATCATATCAACAAGGACACAAAGTTTCTTTCCATAAAAGAGAGATGATTCACAAATTATTTAGACGAAGAAAGAAGGAAGAGTAGAGGAAGAAAGGGGGAAAAATTATGTATTGATTACTTTCAAATCTATTACATTTGTAGAGTACCAGGATCCAACCACTATAATGGCATCGAGATCCCATCATATAGCTCGCAAGAAATGGTTACATTTGGTTCAACTTCCTTATGCATTCGTGTCCTTTTAGATTTCCGGTTCTTGCAGAAGCGTTAATGGCAGCATACAAAGATGCTCTGTAAATAACCATTAATCCTATTTTTGTAACTTTAAATATGAGCCATTAGAACTGCTTTCGTAAATTTTAATATGAGTCATCCACGTGGAGAAGATCTTAACTGAAGTGGGCCTGGGGGCACCTTTTGTGTTTTTTGATATTTTAGAGATTATGTAATTTTTTCCATTTTGGTCTGCCCATCTATTTTTGATACGGGATCAACACGTGGCCTTACCTGGGCATCAACGGGGTCGTGGCTCATTTTTACAATTTTACCTCTTTTTGGAAAAAATCTAAAATTTCCAAAGTGCCCTAGTGGCCCACTTTCCCGTTGTTTAATTTTCAATGGCAGAGTCATGGCTCACTTTATAAATTTATGCCCTTTTTGGAAACAAAATCAAAATTCCCAAATTTCTCCGACAACCCACCTGCCTACTTTGACTTTTCAACGCGGTCTTAACTTTTGAATTTGCAATGCACCGACGGGGGCATGCTTCATTTTTACAACTTAACTCCTTTTCTCCATTATGTCTCAAAACAAAAAAGGGCCCGTGTTTCTGCTTCTGCTCGATCTAGCCAATCAGGATCCTTTAGGCCACGGGGCCAACTTGACACTTTTGCAAAAAATAACAAAAAGTGCTAAGTTCATAAAAAGGACCCGCCGCTTCATATTTTTGAACAACCAATCAAAATCCTTCAGGGCCACTGGGCCAATTTGATACTTTTACAAAAATAACAAAAAGTGCTAAGTTCACAAAAGGATCTGCCACGCCTCATCCAATTAGAGATGACCACGTATCTACGGGCGTTGGGGAAAAAATTGACAGGGAAATTATGCCCTAAAAAGATAAAACAAAGGGGAAAAACTTCACCATTCATGCCTAGATTACAAAAATTGTTCCATAGAAAAGGAACTATAAACAATACCAGGCTCAACACGATCCACAACTAATATAAAAGATTGGAAATTTCATTCAAATGAAGGAAACAATAAAATTTTCATGCATCCAGATAGGAAAAAGGAAAATTATTCAAAACGTTCAGACTGAGGAATTTTTTGAATGAAAAGGGTGGGATTTAAAACCGAGCACCCACGAATTCAAAGCACAAATTTCTCCAAAGCATAAAATCAAAATTCACAAAACTTGACTTCAAAAAGAGGGGGATTTTGAGGGCGACAACACACTATCAATCCTGTGGTCGTGTGATCGTTGACAATCTCTTCTAGGAAAGGTGTTGTTTAAGAAGATGTGTAAATTCAGATTTTTGCAGTTTGGCAAAGAGAGAGAGAAGAGAATGTGCTTCTATGATTCAATTATGTCAACCATTAGCTGGGCATGACTTCCAGCGTATAAGTTTCCCTCATTTTTTAATGTGAGCTAAAAATGCAACATACAAGGATGAAATACAACAAATTTTATAACCCAAATCGACGATTATATTTGATTTAGAAAATGATTAATAGGTCAAGAACGTGCTCTTTCACTACTATGCAAATGTAGGAAGAAAGAAATGATTTGTTTTAAACAGAAAATCAAAAATGTCATTTAGACAATTAGAAGAAGAGAATGTTACCAGGGAGAAGATTAAATGTGTATTTTTCAAAAAATAAGAGACACACAAATGTTTCCCTATATGAAGAAAATACAATGAATCCAAGAGAGGGTCCCACCGGGTGTGCCAAAATGTTTCACCAATAAGTTGCGTACGTATGAGAAAATCAGATAAGGTAAAGGTGAGGAGGAATACCTGTGAAATGGAGGTAGAAGGTAGAATGCGTGCGTTATAATTTCCCGATCCGATGATGATTGCGAGAACTTCCTTTTGGCTAGGAGGAACTACTGATGAATGGAAAATAAGACCATAAGAGGAATATTGAGCAATATATGTCAGTGGAATGCCTAACGTGTGTTAGATCTGAGAAGTGTGATACTTCCTAGATTTATGTCAATCCACTATTTATCAAATAAATGAACTGAAATGCAAGAAATGGAGGTCCTATTGCTAATAAGTTGATTTCAGTATCTCAAGTTATTAACAATACATTAGATAAAGTCAAATATTGCAATACACAATTATGTCTAACTAAGGTTGGGTTTTTGTTTTAGGTTGGGTAGGTTGCCAAGGTAGTTGGAACAGGTCAGGGTCAGATTTTGGGTGGGTTAGGTTATTTGGGTGAAGGTTATTAGGTCACTGTTATAGGCAGGATTACTAGTTACAAAGATTGACGTCGGTGCGGGTATGACCGATGTTGGTTAAGGGTGACCGATATCGGTCACTATAGAAAATAACAGAAGGTCAGAACTAGGTGTGTAAGCTTTTTATAACTTCACAAGAACCGAAGAGAGTGTGTCTAGGATTAATAGGTGTAGGAAAAGGGGTCAAGAAGGTTTAAATGGAGTTTGGTAAGGATTTTGTAAGATTTTGGGATGGGTTTTGCTTGAATAATATGGCTTGGGTTACTTTCACTGTGACCGATGACAGTATGGGGATGACCGATGTCATTCCAGGGTGACTGATATCGGTCACTGTGGAAAATGACTAAACGTGTTAATGGAGGTTTTGGTGTTCTTTATGGTTACAAAGAGGACCTTAGAGGGGTTGAATTTGGTTACAGGGAATAAGTGAGCTCTCAAAGGTTGAATGGAAATGGTTTTGAGGAGGTGAGGAGGCCAATGGGTAGCTTGTTTGGAAAATGAAGGTGTGAGATGATTAGAAGATGAGTAACATAGAGAAAGAATGACTGGAAATACAAGTATTTGAAAAAACGAGAGTAAAAGGGAATTCTACTTCCTCGATGGCCCATGATTGTAGGTTTTGAACAGGCGATGGTGAAGTGCTGAGGATTTTGGTAGAGTCTAAATGTTTTGTGAATGGCAGTGTTTCCCAGAATGCTCCCGTGAATGCCAACACTTTCATATGAGACTCGAATGCTTAATTGGGCCTCTGGCTGAGTATACTTCTGTCTTCTGGATACTTGAGAAAACTCTGGTTCAAGCTTGCATGCATATCTTTCTCCAGAACTCAAAATTACCCACCCTCTGGAACAAGGTTACCAAAATGGATATATGGTCACCGACGAAGGTTAGGGTGACCAACGTTGGTTTAGGGTTAACCAACGTTGGTTAAGGTGGGAAATCCTTGGTTGCCAAAATATCATATCTTGGCTATCTTTTGGCTAGTTCTACCCGTTGGTGCAGGTCTAAAATGTTATTTTGCACTTCGATAAGCAGGCATGCTGTTAGAGAAAGAATAGGCATGTAATTTTAGGGTTAAACTAAGTCTCAGTTAGTTAAGGTAAGTATAACCGAGTCTTAATTAAAAGGAAACATGCTACGAATAGGTCTATAATGAGGTGTCTAGGTGATGGGGTTGGGTGAGGTGTAAATTAAATTAATTAAAGGAATTAAATTAATAAATATTGTGAGGATGGGCATTAATTTAATTGTAATTAATTAAATTAATATGCATGTGGGGAAAAGGGGAGTGTGACCTAAATTTGGTGTCTATAATTATACTGATGTAAAAGGTTAATGTGGACTCCAAAATGAGAATAAAACTTTTAAGGATTCTTCTTTTTTTCAAACAATTTGTGTGTGTGTTTTGGATGTATTTCAACTTCTTGCAGTTGGTTCCATATCAGAATATTGAAATATGTTTGAAGGGAAACAAATTCAAATTTAATTCATACTTCTCGTATTGTATGAATTAGAAAAAAAATCATTATTTATTAATATTTAGTGGAGTCATATAGGAGAAGAGGGAATTGTTGAGCACACAAAAGTATTCATTGCACAACGAATTGAATATTATTTTAGTAAGAGTTTCTAATCTATCTTCTAATAATGGGAGTAAGGGAAAAAAGATGGAAAAATAGAAGCCTCCTCCTTAGGGGTGGATTACGTTAAAATTTGACGGTGCTTCAAAAGGCAATCTTGTTAATGCAGGGTGTGGATGTGTGTTCAAGAGTGCAAACTACCAGCCTCTTTTAGTTATGGATTTGGATTGTGGTGTTTCTTCCAACAACTTTGTGGAAGGTATGGCTCTTCTCTTTGGATTATTGGAAGAAAAGTGCAGGAATTGGTTTCAGATATGGATTGAAGGAGACTCTTTGGATATAATTAATATGGTTGAGGGTAGGCTGCCTAAGGTGTGGAAATTGAAATCCATTTGCTCAAATATCAAGTCTATTATGTCTTCCTTTATAGAAGTGAATTTCTCTCATACTTTGAGAGATGGTAATAAAGTGGTCGACCGTTTAGCTAATAGAGGGGTTGTTTTATGGGATAATATTCATTTAACATCCCTTTCTTAGGAGTCAACATTTCCCAATGATATTCGGGCTCTTTTAGCAGGGGATGCATGAATGGCGTCAGTTTGTGATTGTTAATGATTATAAAGGATGCCTTATTTTCATTTCCCCAACCCTGAGTGTGATGTCGTGTGAAGTGAAAGATTTGGGTAGAGATTTCAGTACTCCGATGCATGTATTTCTTTTATTAGTTTAGGTGGTGGCAAGAGTATTAAAGGAGGGTCGGTGTGAGGGATGTACATCCCTTTAGATTTCATTTAGCCTCGTCTATTGGTTTTCCTTCTAGTTCTATTAATATCTTCTATGCCTTTGTCTACATGGCATCTAAGGAAGGTATGGTGGAGGGATCTAGTCGGAAGTGTCATCAAGCCTAGACTAATGAATATTTGTGGGAGTCCTTTATGGACTGGTTGAGCGGAAGAATTAAGAATGCGGCGACGCGTGGCTGGATGGAGCGAGTGTGGACAGTGTTAGAGAGTGTAGATGTAGAAGAAGTAGAGGTGGTCATCTGAGACAAATTGAGGAAGCTCATGCTTGACCCCGACCAGTCTGTGGGGAGGCAAAGTGTTTTTGAGGTGACCTAGGGTTTAAGCGCTGTAAACATTATCTCGAACTTGTCAGGCCAATTCATCTTGCATAAGGAGCTAAAGGATTTGGTGGAAAGGCTGATGAGTATGCAATATCACATTCATGCAATGGCTCGTGGTATTTAGGTCCTTGCACATGGTTTGGAGGTGGTCGTTGAGAATTAAGGATTTCAGCTTCCTAAAAAGGCCAGAGTGGCGATGCCTGAATGTTGGGTGGATCACTTTCCTTCCTTTTTGCAGCCTCGGTGTGACTCGGAGGTGGAAATTCTAGCTGAGAATTTGTTTCCTTCGGGCATGGAGGTGTGAGCTAGGGTTTCCTTTAAGAAGCCTCTAGAAAAAAGGAGGTGGAAAATCCCTGATGAATATTCCTTTGGCCGCATTCACAACAAAGGTGAATTTTCGTAGGTTTCTGCAGGAAAAATTCTCTTGATAGTTTAAAGGGAGAGCATGAAAACCGTGCGACAACAAGGTTTTATTGACACCCATCAATAACATCTTGTTGTCATTCACAACAAAGGTGAATTTTCGTAGGTTTCTGCAGGAAAAATTCTCTTGATAGTTTAAAGAGAGAGCGTGAAAACCGTGCGACAACAAGGTTTTATTGACACCCATCAACAACATCTTGTTGTCACGTGACAACAAGATGTTGTTGACGGGCGTCAACAATATATTTTTGTCACGCGATAGCAAGATGTTACTGGCAGGTGTCAACAACATCTTGTTGTCACGTGACAGTAAGGTTTTGCTGATGCTCGTCAGCAACATCTTACCATCGTGTGACAACAAGATGTTGTTGATGGGCATCAACAAAACCTTGCTGTCATGTTAGAACAAGATTTTGCTGACAGGCATCAACAACATCTTGCTATTACGCGATAGCAAGGTTTTACTGACACCCATCAACAACATCTTATTATCACGTGACAACAAGATGTTGCTGATGCGCATCAGAAAAACCTTGCTGTCACACGACAACAAGATGTTGTTGACGCCTGTCAGCAACATCTTGCTATTGCGCAACAAAAAGATGTTGTTGATGCCCGTCAGCAACATCTTGTTGTCACATGAAAACAAGGTTTTATTGATGCCCGTCAACAACCCATTGTTGTCGTGCGATAACAAGATGTTGTTAACGCCCATCGGCAACACCTTCTTGTCACACGTCAACAACCTATAAACCCTAATTTTCCCTATAAATACCAACCTGGCCCCTCATTTCATGCTCCTTTTCCGGATACCAAAATTTTCCCTTCTCCAAGCACTTTTGTTTACAGGTATCATACGTACGTGGAGGTCAGCCACAATCGAAGTCATGGCTTCTACCTCTGGTGCCCAAGATGAACCCCAAAATCCAACACCCAGAGACTCTAAGGGCAAGATTTAATACAAAAGCGCAATGTACCCCCACATACATGTAGTTATAGAAATGAATGAAGAATACAGGAATTCCATAGTAGCATCCGAATTCCAAGGGCTTGTTAGCATGCCCTAGTTTGAGGTTGACCATCAGACTCTTAACTACCTACTTTTGCCCTATAATACAGAAAATAGTACTTTTATTGTTACATTAAAAGATCGTCATAAATTAACCTTTGGTGTTGAACCTATTGATATCCATCGATTGATAGGCCTCCCATTTAAAAATGTGTTGATAGTAACAACCAAAGCAACCCTCACTGACAATGACAAGATTTTCCTCGAATCTAGTTATGGTTTCAATGTTGATTGTAAGTCTAATTTTCTCTCATTTGAATGTTTTTTTATATTAATTCAAATTGATTCTGATTCTGATTTTTTTATATTAAAACTCATGTCACAAAATCAAGACGAGGAGTGGATACACAAGATGTTGCACACCACTTTCTTGCTACCTTGATTTCTATGTTTCAAGCTAGAATTATTATGCAGGGTCGACAAAATGACATTCCAAATTGGGTTGTTGCATACATTCTTGCAAAAATTGGAAATTAAAAATTTGACTGGTGCACATTTCTATCAAACAAGATAAAGGTAGACATTAACAATGTAACAATTTTAGAAAAACCAGTTATTCATTCAACCAACTATCTCCTAGCTCTTTATTATGAGGCTTATTATAATTTAAAAAATGAACCAACTCTAACTTGCATAAACGATAGGATGAATAATTTGTCAATTCCACTTGAGGAACAACAGGTAAAAGAATTTAATCATTCATATTCCATCTTTATTATTTACTAAGTGTAGTCGTTTTTATGTTTTTCTATTTGGATCTTTTCTGTATGCAGAAAAGATTTCTGGAGTCACTTCCATGAAAAAAATATGCATCGAGAGCGAGAGGCCAACAACATGCTGAGGCCTCGAGAGAATCAAAATCTGATGGCTTAATTCGCACATCAGCTGATGGCCAAGTATTTGCATTAACAAAATGATAGAGACATAATACCCTTAACATTCAAAGTAGGTTTGATTACATTTTGATTCTACCATTTAATGATTTACCATCTTGAATTGACATGTGGTTACTGCACTTGCATGGAATTTTGACTACACGTGTTCTTCAAAGAAAGCATCGCTAACTCACTCGGTACAATCTCGTGCAATTGTTGAATCTCAACAGTGATTACCACCATCAGCTCTAACTGAATCCATTCAAACTCTGTCACAACCCCCCATTTTACACAATCAATTTGTATTGCAACAAAATCCCGTTCAACAAGGTATGACTTCATTTATTTTGTGAGTTTTTTAATAATTTTACATATTTTTTAGTAATTACTAATGATTTGGTTCTTGATGTTCAAAGTTGATAGCAATCCTTTGTCTTCTACTCAAAATCTGCAAACCCCACCTACTCAATCAACCCCACAATTATGATTCAAAATTCTGACAAGAGGTTCAAGAAAAAAGACCATTGGTAAATGCATGCCATTGATTCCGGCCCCTAGCGGGACACTAAACATTCCCTCCTCATTCGCTATTCCGACCCTCTCTCTCGCTGGCTGTCCCACTGCAACAGGGAAATCAGTTTTGAATCAAATAAATTTAGATGAAGATTATTTGGGCATTGATAACAGTGACCCAACTAGTTTTTTCAACACACATGATATGATTCAAGGCCAGTAGGTATATTTCCATCTCAATGTTATTTTAAATTTAATTAAATTTTCAACATTTCAATTTCAATTTTAATATGAATTTCTATTATTGCTTTTAGGATCAACGCTCCCAAAAGGAAAAAGATGCAACAGATGTTGCTCGAACTGAAAGCCATCATACTTCTCCTTCAAAATCATCCTCTTCTGATACAGATAGTGATGACTTGCCAACATTTCCTTTGGAGAACTTGATTGGATATGATTGTCAATCCCACATGAATGAATTTATCACGCCTCAAATCAGTGAGCTCATTCAATGGGAGAGAAGGGAAAAAGTATTAATATCTGAGATAGTAAGTCATTATGACAACCATTGGCAAAGAGAGAGCTTATTTGCAATAGTCAAAAATCAACCCGCGAAGATGGATGCATTATTCATCAGAGCTAAAAGTGGGACTGTCGCATATAAAAACACCTATAATGACAGTATTTTAGATAAAGTATTAAACAAATTGGAAAATATCAGTGCTGAGGCCCAAGCCTATTTCAATAAATGGTCTAAGGATAAGGAGATGGCGGTGATTGCAAATGCTGAAAGAGATAGAGCTATCGTAAGTATAATTAGTTTGAAAAAATAATTTTTATTAATTTCAATTAAAATTAGTTTTTTAATATGTTTAATTGACTTCACTCTTTTTTTGTAGCTGAAATATGAAAATTTAAAGAGTCAAGCTAAGGTGTTCCAAGTTCACTTGGAAACGGCCAAGAACAGTTTATCCGCAACAATTAAGATGAAAGAAAATATTGTTTTGGTTAACAAACAAAACAATACACTTAAGTGGATAATTAAAGAGAATGGCTATGACCCTGAGATTTTATTCAAAGCAAAGGCAACGGAAGATCCTTCTTTGACATCCCATGGAGATTATACAAAGGAAGAAAAAGCAATCGTCAAGAACCTAGAAATAACTGCTGAGGATCTAATTAGTTCGGGGATAATTCAGAGAAGGAATACAATAGATTCTAGTGAAAATGTTAAGGATTGAGCCTTGAGGATTAGGGAACCTCAAAATTGAAACTTTAAATATTTTATATACAAAAGAATGAAAGTTGATACTTGAATATTTGTTTAATTTCAAGTTTGGATTTAAACTTTATGCAATATTATCTCTCCTTGCAATGATGGTCATAGTTACATTTATCATTAGATGTGGATCTCTGGATAATGAAATTAGAGTAGATGTGGATAATGAAATTTGAATGTGGATAATGAAATTAGAGTAGATGTGATTATAGTTATTATCCATTTATTCATTTGAATGTGGATAATGAAATTATAGTAGATATGGATGATGATGAATTGTATGCTCTTATCCATTTATTCATTTGAATGTGGATGTTTGATGCATAATCATGATTCATGGATTTAAAATTTATGCAATATTATCTCTACTTGCAATGATGGTCATAGTTACATTTAAATTTTATCATTAGATGTGGATGTGGATAATGAAATTAAAGTAGATGTGGTTTAGAATGTGGATAATGAAATTAGAGTAGATATGGATGATGATGAATTGTATGCACTTATATTTTTATATAGAACTTCTATACAGATATTTCATTGATGTATGATGCATAATCATGATTCATGGATTTAAACTTTATGCAATATTATCTCTTCTTGCAATGAAGGTCATAGTTACATTTATCATTACATGTGGGTGATGACATCTAATATTTTTGATGACATTAGAATGGATCATCTATTTATTCATTTAGAATGTGGTGTTATGTGGAAATAGGATGTGGATGTCTTGATAATGAAATTAGAGTAGATATGGATGATGATAATGGATGAATTGTAAAATTGATGTGATGATGATACATGGATAATACAGTAAGGGCTTCTTCTCTATATTTTAAATTTTGAACTCTTTAATATGTATATCATTTCTTCACATTTTTCAAACCTTTATTTGAATTGAAATGACAAAGCTCAAAGGAAAAAAATCTGGTATGAAAAAGATATCTTAATACCTTAAAATCTACTTCACATTTAAAACTATGGCTAAGATAGGGTTTAAGGTACCTCTTGTCTTCTTGAGCAAGCTAGGGGACCTTTGATTCTTAGGAATTCAACATAAAAAATGGATAAGGATTAGAATAAAAATGGGTGAGTTTCCTAATAATCTCAGTCCCAAGAAGTGAGAGCTTCCTTGGATGGATGTCAACTCACGTTTTTCATAAACATCAATGAAATGAAGAGATTAAAATGTAGAATCCAGATCTAACCTAAGAAAATAAAATCAAACTAGAACCTGTCCATATTGAAGGCGACAAAAATATCAAGATTACATTGTAGAGTGGACAACAACTGTGACAAACACTAAGTGTGGCAGAATATGCAGAATCCAAATCTAAGCTTTGAAGACCTTGCAAAATACAACATCAAAGTTGTTTGAAAATTAAAAATACCAATTTTAATAAATGATAGTATTTGAATAAATGTAAATATACATAGGTTCTAACATCTTCGATGATAACTACAGATCAAAAATAGCCTTAGTGAATATTTGCATCTACAAAATTACAATGGTATTTATGTAAATATATAAACAATTAAATTAGAATTTATTTATATGAAATTGAATAAATAAGAACAGTTAAAGTGTAATGTCAAGGTGATACCTATTTAAAGCTGAAATAATCCATTTTCAATAGCTTCTTCGTATTCAATATTTGCATCCGTAGAGTTTGAAGATGCACCACTTCCAGTCTCATCATTGAGATTACTTGGACTTGTAGCAGTATTATTTACACCTCTTCTTTCGGAAAGGGAATTCCAGTGTGCAATAGCTCTGTCAAAAGGAAAGGTTTCCAAAGAGTAGCGAGAAACATAACACCTTATGCAACTTTCGAGATTTTTATCCAACATGTTTCTCAGTTTTGATTTAATAAAAGATAAAGCACTGAAAACTCTTTCATCCTCCACAGATCCCAAAATCATTGTTTGGCACAACTCGTACAACCGAAAATATTCACTAATGTCTTCCTGTAACACACTACTTTGGTATATTTTTCACCAGAGCCTTGTAATAGCACCACTCTCTGAAGGTTTGTCTAAGAGTTTATACTGTGACCTCATTGTCGTTGCAAAATTAGTTGATTGAGTCTTTATTAAATCAACATTTAGTATACCTTTTATTTCAATACCCTTGACCTCTGATGTATTTTTGAAATGGTCCAATATTGTACCCATGTATTTATGAAAAATCTTACCTACAAAATCAGCACGGCCACCTTCTGTATTCCAAAAATTTGGATTCATCACACCCATGGCTTCAAGAATTTTGTCTTGGCTGAAACGTTCTCTAATTTTTGATGCTAAGGATTCTACAATTTTTCTGAGTTTTATTCTTGTTTCAATTACTACAGAATCAAACAGATTTCATGTCACAAGAACTTCTTCTTTTTCTATTGATGTAACATCTTTACTTTTTTGTAGAATGTGCAGTGGTATCTCTTTCCCGCTAACATGGATACAGAGGTGATCATGGATATTAAATCTCAAAAAGTTATTGGGATGGTTAAGATCCAATAAAACTTTCCAGTTATCAAATACATGTGTATCAAAACTATCCAGGGAAGTGTACAAGGCATCAAGACTCATACATACCATTTTTCTCATCCGTATAAAATCAGCAATATAGGTTAATCTGCCTGTGCATGTTTCATCAATGTATTGATCTCCTGCAGCATTGGAAGAATGCCTACCAATGTAAGCAATGTCTCCAAATCAGTTAGATGGAACAACAAGTCCCTCGCCCTGTCAATTTCATGACGATATTTGTGCATGAAACCAACCAACAAAGGATACTCCTCACGCACTCTGCATGCAGGCTCATACAACGAAATCCACCTTGTCTCAACATCCTTCAAAAGTTTTTTTCCATCTGTAATACCTATGGGAAACTTTTGAAACTCAAGAAATCACTTTGGGCTGCTTGCCATATAGGCATGCAGTTCTCTTATAAGGTCTTCTACTTTTGCAACGTTTTCATATTTGCTAACGATTTTATATGCTAAATTCATTTTGTGAGCCATACAGTGAATTGCTAGCATATAAGGGGCGACTGATGTTTGCAATCGAACACACAACCTAGTTCTATGACCCTGCATGACTGATGCCCCATCTACTCCCACACATACCAACTTCGTAGCAATTTCATTCACAGTCATGCCAACAATTTCTTTCAAAAGAGAAATAACTAGTTTATATAGGTTTTCTGCATTGCAATTTTCAACCATTTTCTGAACACCCAACAGGTGCGGAGTCCTCATATGATTTTCTAAAGTGTAAACATGGATACATACCCATGCGGTGTTGTCAACAACGGTCACTTCATCAATTGACAAAGAGATAAACTTTGCATTTTTTACACACTCTTTCAAATCTTCCTTCTCAATCATAGCAAGGCATTTAGCCATTTCCCATGCACTGTTGTTTGACCAGTGAGACTAGGGAACATTCTGCATTCCATTATATTGATACAAAGGTTTGAAATTGATGAAATCTGAAATCGGTCTTCCTTTCTTAAGGATGTGGAATAAAGTAGAAAATTGTATGAGTTTAGCATGCAAATTTGATTGATTCATCTTACCAATTTGCATTGTGATCGTTCTGCCATTTTCTACGAGAAGTCTGTCTTTTCTGATCAGCCTCATATTCTGTTGCATATTTCACATGCATGCATTCTTTTTCAGTTTTCCATCTGTGTGTTTTTATTTTCTGGCCATCTTCCCTAGTTAAAGTGAAATATTGTTTTCCACAGTGTTTTTCAATTGTGTCCAACTTCAGTTGCATTTTTTGCTGCCTTCCCAATTTCCACGTACATATTGTACATGTACATTCTGATGAAATTTCTTCAGAATTAGCTGGTTGTACAGGTTCAATAAATGGAAATTTTGCAGCCCAGTCAAACTTGTATGTCCTCCCAAGTGTCCACATATTCTTTTTTGTATTCAAAGTTTTAATTTTACATGCAGAGCTTTCAGGAATATCACAATCATCAAGTTTCCTTTTATATGAACCACTAGCTGCATTTGAATTTTGAGTTGCACATTTCGAGCTCTACTGCACTACTGGAATATCTTCAAGCCCTAACATGGTATCATTATAGGTGTCATTTGGCTGATATTGAGCAGAATGCATGTCCACTTCAATAACACCTTCCACACAGTTCTGTGCTCTGATTGATTTCAATGGGAGCTCTATGGGTGCTGGAGGTTGTTGTATTTGAACCAACAGAGTTTCCAAAATACTTGAGCAGAGACTTTTGATTTTTTTTTTGTAACTTGTTGGGTGTTTGGAGCACTAGCAACTTCCATTGTTCCCTATCATGCGTCAACAAATGAAACTTGTTGTGCGTCAACAACACAGTTCCCTGTTTGCGTCAGAAGGTTATTCTTGTCAGCCTTCTGTCAGTCAAAACCTTCTTCTTGTCACCCATCAAGAGAGCCTTCTTGTCACTTTCGTCTCGTAACAACAGATCCTACTTGTAATATAGCTTCTTGTCAATCAACAGATCTTACTTGTCACCCTTCAACAGATCTTGCTTGTCACTCATCTTGTCTACAGATATACTTCTTGTCAACAGATCCCCCATCCACAGATCCTTCTTGTCACTCGTCCTCAGAGCCTTCTTGTTGCACGTCCACAGAGCCTTCTTGTCACCCATCAACAGTGCGTCAGTTGAATACTTGTCTGAAAAACTATACTTTTGTGTACTAGAATTTGTTGCTTCGCAAGTTATGTAATTGATAATAGATATGCCCCCAGGTGGACCGTGGAATGAGTTAGCAAGTAGTGTTCTACCTGGCGAATAATATAGGATTATATAGGGGATATTATAAAGAGGTAGGCAAAGCCGACCCCTAAAAAAATTAAAGTTTAATTTTTAGGCGAACATGTCATTGACCCGCACCAAAAATCACCTTTTCAATTTTTTATAAAATGGAATATTAATTTTGATGGTCTTTACCAAAGTAGATATCCAATATCTTATGTAAAACACCTCAGAAAAATTTCCTTTTTGTAATTTGAAGCATGATAATGTGCCTTCCAACTTTGCGCCAGTGAGTCCTTTGATGATTGCCTAGAAAAAAGTATGGGGTTTTGAGGAGTCTCATTTTTCCCACCATGTAGAGCATTGAAAATAATTTGCATAGGTAATTTTTTATCTTCAAAATCACTATGGATATCCCATTAATATTACTTTGAATTTCATGGTCCCTTAATTCAGTTGAGCACAGTGCTCCTTCAAGCCCAACAAACCCGCTTTCGAGTCAATCGAAACTCCAAAACCTCCAATTGTGTAGTTAAACTCTTCCAAAATTTCATTTAAATATTTACAGCTATATATATTTACATGTATGTATCTATATGTGTGTTTATAAACATGCATCCATATACATACATATATGTATATGGATATTTATAAATTATTTTAATATATAAACATACATCCCCACACACACATATTGCTAATTTCTTCTAATTTAGCTCAATCTTACTATGATATCAAAAGTAAGACATCAAAACCATTCAAAGCTTTACATTAACAATTGCTTGAACATGTGCTTGAAAATCCAATTTTTTGGGCATTTCAATGGAACACCACCTCCCTAAACTCTCTCCTCCATTGAATGGTAGTTCGTACATATAATAAATCGTCTCCGTGCCTCTACCTCTATTCCATATTGTACCTAGACATGGAATAACTCCACACATAAAAATCATATTCCCACTCATACACACTACACTTCGGACATTGAAGAGTTCTCTGGGAAGAGCATGGAGTTCTCCGGGAAGAGCACTTAATACAAGCCATCCCTGAGTGTGGCCCTCATATTTCATAACACACTTTGTTGTTAAGAAATATGGATGTTGACCCCCAATTACCAAAGAACAGGGATCTACTCCATAGGCATATTGAAATGGACCATGAGTTACCAAGTAGTTAGGGTATCGTAGGGGCGCCCACATATTCTCCCAAGTCGTCCATAGCCCTGTGTTCGGATGGAATAGTAGCGCGGTTTCTTTACAGGAAGTTACGACACAAAAATTTCCGTGAATAAAAAACACCGGCACTTCGTCCTCTTTTGGTAGGCATACGAGGAAGACGACGCCACCTGTCTTCCGCGACATTGTAAACTTATGCCTTATCCCACGGGGCCCTTGAAATCTCCCCCAGCGATGTAAACTTCCCCTTCTTCGCCACGTGCCGCGCATGCGAAGCTGTAAGGAAAAGTATACATGTCCGCGCCCTTCCGCCACGTGGAATTGGAAAAGTTGAAAATCAAAACAGTACCTCTCTTCTGACTGCACCAGGCTATGTCTCGCCTCGTTACACCTAATAAAACCAGCTCGTTATTCACAACAACACAGCGAGATATGTCGGAAAATTCATATAAATCGGGCATGGGACGGAGCAGTTTCCATTCCTTTTCCACGGGATCGTATATTTTTACCACGTTCTCCGAATCACGGTTTTCGTCATAAAACCGCGTTTCAACCGAGCAAATAAACTCTTGACAGAATCCACGCTTGATCCTCTCTTGGTAGAATTGGGCGCTCTTTACAATGGAATCCCAGCTTTTGCATACCACCTTCAGATGATGATGGAATTTGTAAGGGACCCTCGCCAGGATTTCTGTTACCATGTCTTCTGGTATTTCCTCCATACTTGGAAATAACCATTCAACAGCCTGCTCTCGCGTTTATATTCTAAATTATTTTTTGAAAGCCTCTAGTTTCGGTTACTCGAGTTCTGTTTTCAATATTTGTTTTTTAATAGTATTCGAACGAATTTATTCATAGAATACTTTATATCTATCCACAGATTTCATATATATCTAGTGTTTCGAAACATTAAAAACAAATCCAATGTACTTTATTACATTAAATATGTTCATGCATTTACGGAAGTTTAAGTGTAAGAGTTATTTATTATATTGAACTGAAGTTTGACGGTTTTACACAATTCTTAACTGCATGTCTGTGTTAAGCGATTCGCATGACCTTTCGGAAAATATACAACACATCACTTTTTAATTGAAAATGAAATGTTAGTCACCTTTCAATATATATTTGATTAATTTTATATAAAATAAATATGAAAAATAGTGAAAAACTACTAAATATATAATATTGAACAATAATCTTGTCATGGAATCGCATATCCTATCGAAAGGATCGTGGGTGCAAGAGCATAAATGAAATAAAACATGTTTTTTATAATTACTTTCTTTGTTACTTGTTGACTAGCAAGTCTAAGACATGTATTAACAAAAATTGATATGATTTGTTGTGTCTCATATAATTTTTATAGTACTTTTGGAGTGAACAAACATAATCTCTGAATTAAAGAATATCTTTTGAATTAGTTTTGCTACAAGAATCTTAAACAAACTTCAATGAAATGAAGATGATGTAAAATAGAGAAACTAGTTCAAAAATGAAATATAACATATTACATAGCTTCTAATGTAATCAATGAAAAGTCGAAGATACTTTATATGTGTAGGATTTGATAGATGACTCATCTCTAATTAATCACACGAAAAGCTAAAATGCCAATCACAAGTTTGAAGCCAAATTTACATGTTTTTTGTTAATTATAACAATGTCATATAACTTCGACAAGAACATAATGGTTTATAAGTTTTATTTATTACATGTGGTTAGATCGCTAGATGCAAAAAATTATTGTCAAAGTGGTGAAAAACTCTTATAGTCATTCTTCAAAATTTAAGTATGATTGTACATTGATTTGTAATAAGTTACATAAAGCGAGGACAACTTGCAATTGTTATATCATGTTGCATATATCATAGTTAGATTACAAGTAAACTATGTCTAAAAAGGCATGTGCATGAGTTGTTTTAGAAGAGGCAACTTTGGCATGTTGCTTCCAAAGGTATGGTAATGTATTTACATAGACAAGAAAAAATACAGAGATTTAATAGAGTATGATTTTTGAGGAGTATATTATGTAGATGATACTAATATGAGTGGATGTGTGTAGATGGTTATATTATACTTTAATGGTGGATGTTAGTGTCAATGTCAAGAATGGTTCTACTTCGATTGAGTGTAAAGGTACATAACATTGTCAAAGTAAAGAGGGGGTATACGGTGGAACTTTTGTTTTGTAGTTATTTTCCATGAATTGTTTCTCTGAGAGTGAGTAACAATTTGTCCAATTGAGGATCAAAAAGAAAGTATTTGACATTTGTGCCTGCTATAGTTGTTATATTGCAAAGTAATTGGTGTGAATAACATAATTTATGTTCTTGGCTACATTTTACTCATGTTATTTTTATTTATTATGGTGCAAAAAGGTTCTTGATAGTGAAGTTTCTTTTTTGGAAAACAAGTTTGAATGACTTGGAGTCGACATTAGAGGCAATCAATGTACCTTGTACCTAACAAACAATGATAAGAAAGTTGAGGCATAATAATTAGTGTTGTATATTAGAATTTGGTACATGTTTAATGTGAAGCGAGAACTAAACTTTAAAAGTGAAATAATCAATGTGAAGTAATGAGTATAGAAGACATTGAATTTAGGCACAAAATGTTACTACTTACACTTTTCTTACCTCCATTTCTGCATTTAATAGTTCTTGAAAATATTAAAATGTTGTTTTGTCCTGAGTGAGGTGATAAATGTTTACTGAAAAGTCCTTAAGGCCTTCTTGGGGTTGTTTTTCTTTACAATGTTTTTTAACAAATAAATGGGAAATTCTGTTTTGCGAAGATGTGGTTCAATTGTATCAAACAAAGGTGAAAATGTTTCAAATGTGTACACCTTGCATCCAAAACATAGTTAAAATGTTTAGATATTGTTGAAGGGAGAGAAAAAGATGAAGAGAATACAAAGAGGTAAATTAAACTTTGATTTTTCATCTATGCGGTGATCGTCTTTGATTTCAAAAATGAAGTACATTCTAGATTTATTTCTAGAAATTATAACATTTACACTTTTTGCAATTGCATAGTTATTGATATCATTGAGAAATTGTGGTATTAAAGTATCTATTATAAACATATATTCATTACAAATGTAGACACCTAAATTCCACTTTTGCAATCGCATTGCCAAACACACACAAATAAATCTCATTCTTACCAATTCTGTTATAATTAGTGATTTCTGTCAATTAACTAATATTTCTTACCACTTTAGTCAATCAACAACACATTATTGATTACCTAATCCCTTTCACATTCAAGATGTCAATTTATCATTAATCGTAAGTCAAAATCCTCTTGAAAATAGACAATTAACGATTATTAGCTAATTAAGCCTATTTTGTCTTTGTTTTCGTCAATATACCCTACTATTGACTCAAACCCCTCTTCCAACCACTCAAAATCACCCCATTTCCATTCACAACGTCTCAACAAGCTTCAAAAGCTTATCCTAGCCTTCTAGTTGACCCTAATCGGTTAATTAAGGCTTCTCACATGTTAATCACTTGTTAATTCACTAATTGTGATTAGCAAAGCTTAATCATGATTATAATTTCTAATCTAATTTGTGCTTTTAGTCCCACATGCACCAAAATACTAGTTTTCCCTAAATAGAAAATTATAAAAAAGGACTCACCACATACCTTCATACTTTACATCATGTTTTGATTTGCATCTCATATAACAAATATGATCATAGCCCAATTCAATCCTTGCCTAAAACCTTCAACAAGGTTAGTAGATGAATATTCAAAATGACCATGTAGTCATTTGGAGAGGCCATTTCACATTGTTTGGAGTAGCAAGTATACCCATTTGATTTCCCACTTAGTTTTATTTAGGTCTATGTTAGGTAATTGAGCATATTAGTAGGCATGGTTAGTTAATTTTTGAATTATATTCATGTTAGTTAACATTCTATTAAGCTTATATCTTTAGTGTTACATTCCTAGACTTAAAGCCTTGGCTATAGGTGGCAATGGTGTTAGTCTCCCTTAGTTAGTCGTGCAATTTGCTTTGTAGAGTTTAGGGTGTTTTCATTTTACATGCCCGGTGGAACCATACCCCATTGCATTCATTTTTAAAGCATTTTAACTTAGTTTCAAAGTTTTTAATTTGAAGCTTTCTAGATTAGTTTCAATTTTCCTAGATTAATTTCAAGTTTTCTAGTTTAATTTCAAGCTTTCTAGAATACTTTCAAGCTTTTTATATTAATTTCTAAAGATTTTTAGATTAAGTTCAAAGTTGTAGAGTAATTTTCAAAGTTTTGTAGATCAATTTTTAAGGTAGGTAGTTGTTTAAACTATATTAGTGGTAGAATTTATGTTTTAATGTTGCTTGTACGATATAAGGAGGCGAAGCCCTACCAAAATTTCTTCGAAATACCAAAGTTTTGATCTTTTTCAAGAAATTCTCTTCAAAAGTCAGTTTGAGTACCTACAGGAAGCATGTGCCTGTGCATCAAAGGGTATGCCTTTGCATCAAAGGGTGCACCTTTGTTCTACTGACTGCACTTGTGTTCTACTGAGTGCACCTATGCATCACTGGGTGCACCTGTGCATACCTAAATTTTTGCTCTGATGTGAGCGCATAACTTGCAGAGACCATAACTTTTGATTCGACAGTTGGATCGTCTTGAAATTTTATAGGGTGGTAGATGTACATTAGTAATATACAGGGACCGATGGCACATGTAATGTTGTGGCCACTTTCAGACATTTTTGGGCCTAGATTCTTTCATCTAGTGGCTTGAAATTGGCTCCAAATGTTTTTTTCGCTTTTGACTATGTCTTGGAACTTTAATAAATTTTGTTGTACTAGCTAGAATAACTCCGAATTTCACGTGATCTTTAATTTATGAAGGCATATGTGGCACAAAAATTTTGGGGCCCATCTGAGGTATTTTGCTAATAAGTAATTTTTGTCATTTTAGGGTTTTTTGGCATTTTAGGGTTTCTTGACATTTTAGGGTTTTTAGAGTAGACGTGCAATAAAAGGAGGATTGTAATGATGTAAAAGATTAGTGTGGATTCTAGAATGAGAAGAAATCTATTTTGAAACTCCTGGTTTTTATTTGCAAAGATGTTTATGTGTGTTTTGAAGGTATATCAATGTCTTGCAGCTGGATTCACATCAATTGGTATCAGAGCGAGATTTTGATCTTGCGGAAATAGTTAAGGTAACATATTACATTTTTATATGTAATATTTTCCTCTATTTTATATAATCATGGCTAGAAACAGGAGGGGAGGTTATGCCCAGATGAATAGGCATATGTAGGAGCTACAAAGACAAGTTGTTGAGCTCACGGGAGAAGTTACCTGCCTTAGAAGGAGACATGCAAATGGGGATGTAGACCCATATAGTGATGTTGAAGAAGTACCTCCATTAATGAATGAAGGATGAGATGAATATGAAAATGATAGAGATGAAGACACCTTGAATGAGAGACCATTTGGGGAGAGATTGATCAAGGCTTTAGAGGGAAAGAATGACGAAATCAAGATTAATGTTCCTGATTATGGTGGAGGCTTACGAACAAAATATTTGATTGGTTGGTTGAATCGCATGGAAAAATTCTTTGAGTGGAAAACCCTTTTAGAGGAGAATAAGATTAAGTTTGCATGTAGTAAGTTAGTTGAGTCCCTCCCCACGCACACATAAATATTTACATACACACATAAACATACATCTTTTATAAATTAACTCAATCTTATTATACTATTATGCTAGTCTAAATTTTTGTATAAATAAAATATATTTATCACTAATAAAACAAAATCCAACATTCCATAATAATTTAATATTTAACAAGAAACATAAACTACTAAAAGCTATAAAATTTTATATCAAAATTAAGATATTAAAATGGTTCAAAGTTTTACATTAACAAGTGCTTCAACATGTGCTTGAAAATTCATTTTTTGGGGCATTTCAATAGAACACTTCTTCCCTAAACTCTTGTGTCCATTGAGTGATAGTTCATACATATAATAAACCATATCCCTGCTATCCCTTCCTTGACGGGAAATAACTCCACACATAAAAATCATATTCCCACTCATCCACACTACACCTCGGACATTGAAAAGTAGTCTCGGAAGAGGTATCAATACAAACCATCCCTGACTGTGGCCCTCATATTCCACAAACGTTCTGGTGCCAAGAAATATAGATGTTCACCGCCAATTACCAAAGAAGAAGGATCTCCTCCCAAGTAATTATATATATGTTCACCCCCACTTTCTAGATAAGTAGGGTATCGTAGCGGCGTCCACATATTCTCCCAAGTCGTCCATAGCCCTGTGTTCGGATGGAATAGTAGCGCGGTTTTATAATAGGGAGATACGACACAAAAATTTCCGTGAATAAAAATACCGGTACTCCGCCCTCTTTTGATAGGCATACCAGGAAGACGACGCCACCTGTCTTCCGCGACATTGTAAACATATGCCTTACCCACGGGGCCCTTCAAATCTCCCCCAGCGATGTAAACTTCCCCTTCTTCGCCACGTGCCGCGCATGCGAAGCTGTAAGGAAAAGTATACATGTCCGCGCCCTTCCGCCACGTGGAATTGGAAAAGTTGAAAATCAAAACAGTACCTCTCTTCTGAGTGCACCAGGCTATGTCTCGCCTCGTTACACCTAATAAAACCAGCTCGTTATTCACAACAACACAGCGAGATATGTCGGAAAATTCATATAAATCGGGCATGGGACGGAGCAGTTTCCATTCCTTTTCCACGGGATCGTATATTTTTACCACGTTATCCGCATCACGGTTTTCGTCATAAAACCGCGTTTCAACCGAGCAAATAAACTCTTGACAGAATCCACGCTTCATCCTCTCTTGGTAGAATTGGGCTCTCTTTACAATGGAATCCCAGCTTTTGCATACCAACTTCAGATGATGATGGAATTTGTAAGGGACCCTCGCCAGGATTTCTGCTACCATGTCTTCTGGTATTTCCTCCATACTTGGAAATAATCGTACAACAGCCTGCTCTCTCCTTTATATTCTAAATTATTTTTTGAAAGCCTCTAATTTTAGTATACTTCCGGGTTTTGTTTTCAATAATTAATTCTTATAGTATTGCAACGAATTTATTCATACAATAATTTTCTATCCCCAGATTTCTTATATATTTAGTGTTTCTAAATATTTAAAACAAAACTAATGTACTTTATCACATTAAATATTTTCATGCATTTACTGAAGTGTAAGTGTAAAATTTACTTATTATATTGAACTGAAGTTTCATGGTTTTAAACAACTCTCAACTGCATGTCTGCGTTAAGCGATTCGTCCGGTCCAATGCGAGTTTTGAGTATAAACAATGAAATATATACTTGCAAAAGCATCCATAGGTGCTTATGAAAGGCCCATATAGGCACAATTAGAATAGAAAATATTTTAAGATCATGTTGTTTAAGAGTTCAATTTAATTTTATTATATTTAATGTAAATGATTTTTTACATAATAATATTAGAGGATATGTATGTAATAGTCAATTTCACATTATTGTATTAAAAATTATTCTTTAAGAAAATAAAAGAATTTAATATTGTGTTAATGAAAATTTTGTACAAGTCACCATATATTTTACATGTTAAAAGTAGTATAGTAATCAACAATTTTAAATCGAATTTAATATGTTTTATATGAGTAGTCATTAATTTTATAATTTTTATGCAGGGAACTTCAAGTATTGTGTTGCATTGTTAACTTTAATTTAAGACTTTTGTTGTACAAAATAGAATATTTTGCTATTGAAGAGAATTCATGTATACATTAGGGGGAAGCGAGGTTTGATAACATCCTCCTAATGCATGGCTCTTGGATTTTTTAGATCAATTCCTTCCTCCATATCAAGCACATTCCCATTTGGAACAAAATATTCAAAGCTCTGTAACAACCTTGGAAGGATAATATTCGCCTACACATTCCCAGGGAAGCACCAAGGAATCATCTTCTTCCTCAAAATGAAATTATCGCCAATTCATTCTCTCGGATTTGTATGTTGTTTAAAAATCTATATCAATTTAAAAGAAACGCTTTGGAATGATTTCCAGAGGTTGATTCCACACTATTGGGTCCCTCTAAATCGCCCAAACATTAACCATGCAATGACAAGTGGACCATAATATAGTAAAGTAATATACGAAAGGGGGAAAGCATCCATCATTTCTGACAGTTACCCGTGATTAGTAGTGGAGGAGGAGGCTCATTTTTTTGTTAATCAATTGTTACCTTAGGCACTAATTTATATAGAATGTTGGCATCCATATTTTTATGTAAACACATAATACTACAAAATGAGTGAGTGTACATCTAAATCAATTATCAATTTTAACTCAACAACTACACAAAGGTACATCCACACTATCAAAATCATCAAAGTCATAATCCTCTCCTCAACTATTTGACTAGTCATAGTGATGTATCGAGGGGCGTTACAAGAATAAATCAATCTTCGTGTTTATTCAAATTCTTTATCTAATTTTTCCTTTTGTAAGGTCTTCTACTCTACAACACAAATGTGGTGGAAGTCTACATATATATTCAACAATAAATTGTTTTTAAGCCTTCCCTTTCCCATATTTTTTTGGTGATAGTGTGCCTTTGCAATTTGAGACCAAGAATCATATACAAATCTTTTAGAACGTCGATTGTCCCTAATTATATAGTAAACTCATTTGATCATATATATATATTGAATAAAATTGATGTATATTTTTTCGGACCAATAATTGAGCTGCATTTAGAATTACACTATCAGATCCATTATTACAATCTTCAGGTGCTTTGTACTCGTCAGAGTCTGTTGGAATTGGCGTAAAAAAAATTCTCATCCTTTCTGGAATTGCTATGAAATCATAAGCGCGAAGAAAGACAGGATTCAAAATTCCTATCAGGCATTGCGTGGCTATGTAAAAATAAATGTGCTCTCTGTCGAATCTATGGTCTTTGCCGAATACTGTACAAAAACAAAATTTTAATTAATAAATTATGCACAACCCTGGCAACAGTTAATAAGAAATGAGAAAAATTAAAAAAACAATACTAATAATAATATGATGCCGAAGAGAGAGGAAACTGTGATTATCAAGAAAATTATGAATGGAATACACTGTATAATGTGAATATGGACACGAGTGCTTTGATATTGCAGTGAAGGGAAACGTCCAAATGGAACCAGTTATAATAATTGCAAAGAAATCAACTGAAACACCCATACAAATTCAGTATAAAATAAGAACATATATAAAACTATAATATCTTTTTACTCACCCACATGGATTGTTTTCTCCCTGGTGCAGCAGGAGCCCCCGCCCGGATGGGATCGGTAGTCGTCCATGATCCAATCCATTTCGACACCCTTGGGAGGTCTCCATGTACAAAACTGGCCCTTTCTTCACTCCCACTTTATGAGAACCTGATGATATCATCATGGGCTTTTCAATGTCGGTGGCCTTCCAGTAACCAAACACCGTCGTTCCGTTTGGGCAGGCATAGCTAGGGTACTTGTGCGGAAGAAATACCACTGCTGCTCCTCGAACCTTGTCTTTCCTGAAAATTAAAAAGATTTTAAGTAATTCTTTCGCAAAAAACATACAAATCATCGAAAAGGGGAACTCACCTAGAAAATCCTTATCGAAAAGGGAACAAATTTATAGAGATCGACATCTACAATAATTGAGAGAGGCAGGGGAGAGGAAAAGACTTACTTATTGAGATAGTGGATGAGTAGCTCCTAATCGGTGGGGTGGAGTTGTGGATGAGCCCTTCTTTTATCCATAACAGGGGTTCACTCTCCAATCGCAGAAACAAAATGAAGCCACCATACTGGAAGAGCAGGAGACAAATGATTATATAATAATATTAAAGGATTGCCATGACAATAAAAATTTCTCCTCCTACATATACTGCTTGCTTCTATAACTGTGGCCCCGCATATTGTGTGACCTACAGCCCCTCAGAAATTATATAGAAATCAAATTTACCATGCCTATTTTGTCGGTTGACATTACTCAATTTCTTATTGAAAATTATTAAATATATTTCATTGATCATAACATGTCTGTTTGAATGGCTTGAGCCACCTGTCATGTCAGAGAAAAAGGAAGCTTATAAATTTGTATTCTCGCTGTTTTTTATTTTTTTTTAAATATTTTTGGACGACTATAACGATTAAATGCCAGTTACAAAGAAAGTTGTCTCTAGTAAAGCCTATTGGCCAATTACCTTCTGCTCACTGATTAAATTTGGAGGTTTCTTCACATTTTAATTTTATTGCTCACTATATTAGTTATCTTTCAATATATATTTGATTAACTTTTTAAAGTTGACAACAACAAAAAGTGGAAGAGCTGAGTTTCTTAGGGATTGTGAAATATCATGTTGTCTTAGGAGTCATATTTAGTTAAAAGTAGATGTTTAATATTTTTCGTTGGGGTATGTTGATGTGGCGTAAGGATGGAGATCAATGTGAAGGTGGTATACGTGAACAAATTTTTTATCGACATTGTAATAATTTTATAGAGTGGCATGCTTAAACATATTTTGAGAGAAATAATATAGTGATTATTTAGAGTTTTGTCCCATAAACTTTTCAATTGGTGTCATTAAGAAATTTTGTATTAAAATATGTGGGCCTTGATACTTAGTTTTTTATATGAAGGTGAGCCGCAATACACGGTAAGTTAGTAATATTGTAACAATTTTCAATCATGTAGCAGTGTGTTGTGAAATAGGAAGTGTATTATTAATTAAATTTTAGAAAAAATATTGTTATTTTTTTATGTGGAACAACGGTCACAAATACAAACATCTTCTCTTTCCCTAGTGTGATTATTATAATCTGGGATTTATATTAATGTATGTATAGATCCATAATTGTTACTTACGTTGTTGTTATAAATTTGTTTTTTGAACGATAATTTCAAATTGAAGGGTAATCTTCATTCTGGCACATGAATAATCGAGATACCTAAGGCCAAATTTGTGCTTTTATTTATATTTAAGAATTTTAGCACCCAATATTGCAACCATCCACTTTTTTACAAATTACATTCACCGTGTTAAATTTGAATGCCACATATGCCCATCAAACATTATTTAAGAATTTTGGCACTGAATACTACAATCATTCGTTTTTTTACAAATTACATGCATTGTGCTAAATTTGAATGCCACTTATGCCTATCAAACATTATTTCGGTGAGGGTAATTTTTTAAAAATTCCCTTTCAAAAATACAAAACAATGTTTTTTATTATATTTATTTAATTATTTTAAAGACATTTGTATATTTTTTTAAAGAATTTATGTATAAATATATAAAAAGGGCAGTCAAATTTTAAATATGCAAGTTACATGTGAAGGTTATTACAAATTTTTGCAAGTATTTTACAACAAAAATCTCAAAAATTGTAATGGGGAAGCATTATTTTTGTAGAGAAGCATTTGTGCAATTTCTTCTATATAGGTTCAGTTTTTGGTTCCTAATTGTCCATTTCTTCGATACAGTCTAAAGAAAATCACATTTTTGTTACATTCACCAAGGTTCCGAGAGTTTCAAGGAAGCACATTCGCATTCTTCAAATGGATGTTTGAGGTCGGCATGGTCGTCGGGTAAGTTCTGAGCTCTGTTTGAAATACAAATGCATCATATTTTAGGTACATCATATGTTACAATCCTAACTCCAAAAGTTTCAAGCAATGAGTACTTGATGCTAGGAATGCCTGCCATGAAAATAACTAAAATGATTTAAACTTTAGCCACAATTTTCACAATTGAGTGAGAATCAAGTCAACCAATATTATGGAACCATTACAGATATATATTTACAAGGGAATAATTCAAATACAAAAATGACAAGAGAGATAAGACTGCATTAGTAATTTATCAACCATGGGACCATGACAAGATCTATGCACTCCCTCACTACTCTATGAAATCACACCTAAGCATACAAAGAAGATACCTTATAATGGTAGAAACACATAAATACTAGCAAAAGCATCCATAGGTGCTTGTGAGAGGCTGATAGGAATATAGAAGGATTCATAAGAAGTATTTCATTATTAATAATTGTGTTTTATATGTACTAAATAATAAATTAAAATCTGAATTCGGTTTTATTGTAAATAAATAATAGTAGCTACTATGTATTGATAGCTAGTATGTATTGATTCATTCGTTTGTGACAATGGATTTAGTATGGATTCACCTACATATCATTTTAGAATAACATATTTATGTATCTACACATCTCGTTTACTACATATTAAAACATGTATCTCCTATCCACATATAAAGCATATATACAAATAGAGTACTCTCTCATATCCAATAATAGAAATAAAATTAGTTTGTTATCACTACTAAGTAAGACAAACACATTGTATAATAATACAAGAATTGTATTTGAGATCCAAAGGTGTTATCCACACTGAAACCCAAGTTAATGTTGTAAATTTAGAAGCAGTGAGTGCAGAAGTTGGAGCTCCATTTTAGTAACAATGATAAAACATGGTTATATAATCTCACTATTAAATAAACAGAACATTATGGGGAACTGTGTTAAATGGAGTTCTCACTAATAACCATTCTAAAATTAATACCATTATGAGTTAAATCTGCCATGCTATGGAGATAAATCTGTAACACTAATATCTCCTCAAGAGGCATACACCTAAACATTTTTATTCCCCACCTGATCCAATTCAACTAAATCTGGGAGGTCATTCGAATCCCTTCTATAACCATATGAGTGATTGGATTCTTTTGTTGTTGGGTTTAGTGAGAGGAAATCAAACCAACCTCTAATGGTTGAGATGAGCCACAAATAGACACCTAAGATAGATACTAAGGAGCATCTCAACCAATCTGTAAACCCAAATTAATATGAAAAGAAGAGTATTAGTAATAATTAACCTTAAAGAAAAGTTTGGAATCTTTTCCCAAACACAATATCATTTGCAACTCTAAAAAGAAAGTTGGCCTAGGATTGGGATCATATCAAAGTAGTTGTTTGGTTAACCATTTCCTCTTATCATTCCAATTCTAATAGAGGAGGAGGAGGCATGACACATTCATCTAATCAATGCTATTTTCATTTCATTTCATTGGAATTTATTACTTCAAAGGATTTGGTATATAAATAATCACACTCACCTAGCTATCAGAGTTGTTGTCGTTGCCCAAACAAAGAGGATTGTTACCAACAAAAAAAATACATTGGCGGCAATATCCACACTGCCACTACACTCACAAGAATGTCTATCAATGAATTCTTTCTCCTCCATAACATCACATCTGCCCCTATCATCGTGCAAATGCAAATTACAAAATGTTTTTTTCTGGATCCCCTTTCTCAAAATGATTTTCTTCATTCTTCCTATAGAAATAATTTCTTTTGTTAATCTAATCTAATTTTTCAAATTCCACTAAATTAAGCAAAAAAATGCCACCTATGATAGGAAATTAAGAGTAGCGGAACAACTTCCTATACTAATCTTGAGTAGAGATATTATGCAAAACTTTCAACATAGTAAAATAGTTACAGAAATCTCAGCAACACATTCATAACAAGAACACAAACACCAGATATACATGGGGAAAATCCTTTTGGATAAAAAACCCCACACTCCAAAAGCGCACTCAATATATTTCAAATCTAATAACAAGATTACATACACTTGCAGAGTAAGTTTCATACAGGAGTATCACCAGAAACAATTCTAGGAGGATTCCAACTTGACAGTACTTGCAAAGCTCACCACACCAATTGCTTCTCCAAGCCTTCAATGTATAGACCTCCAGTTATACAAGAAACCATCTATGGTTTACAAAACCATGTGCCAAACCTCTCATGAGATGGGTAGCATTAAAGAGAAAGATTTCGGTCTAAAATTAGGCTCTCACATCCACAATATTCTCCCCTATTTTTGACTCTTATAGATGTCATAAAATCTGTCATAATATCTCTAAAAATAGCCCTTCCATGATATACTATCATACATGGGAATCTTTTGACAACTCCTATTTCTATTTTTAGAGCACTGACAATGCGAAACGGCTGTAAGAAAATCTTGACTGAATAAACCAAACAAGGTTGAGACACCTTATTTCCAACAATATTCCACTTGTTGAATACCTTGTAAGGGTCAAGGAAAAGATACCATCATGGATCAACTGCTAGGGGCCGAGAGGCCCATAGACTCGAAACACCACCTAAATTTCACGGTGTTCACGGGCTTAGTTAATGCATCTGCAACATTCGCAACTATCTCTACCTTTTCCAACTTCACCCTGCCATCCTCGACCATATCTCTCACGAAGTTATACTGAACATCAATGTGTTTGGTCATGGCATGAAAATTCAAGTTCTTCGCAAGGCAGATTGCACTCTAACTGTCATAATACATTGTAAATGTGCCCTGTTTCAATCCAATATCTGAACACAAACGCTTTATCCAAATGGCTTCTTTACAGGCATGAGTAGTTGACATGTACTCTGCCTCAGTAGTGGACAAAGCGACAACAGTATGTTGCTTACTCATCCAACTAATTGCACCACCATTAAGAGTAAACACATATGCACTGGTGGATCTTCTACTATTGACATCACTAGCCCAATCTGAATCCACAAAACTATGAATACCTAGGGAATTTTGATCTCCTCTTCCATGAAAACATATAGAGTACTCTGATGTACCCCGCAAATATCTGAAGACCCTCTTAATTGCATCCCAATGCACTCTTCCAAGATTAGACATAAAACGAGAAATAACTCCCACTATTTCGGAAATGTCTGGTCTTGTACAGACCATAGCATACATTAAGCTTCCAACTGCACTCTGGTAAGGCACTCTGCTCATTTCTTCCATCTCCGATGGGGATGAAGGACATTTTGAAATGGAGAGCTTCGTTCCCAAAGTAACAGGAACACAAAGTGGTCTACAATCCTGCATGTTGAACCTTTGTAAAACAGAACAAACATACTTACTCTGGCCAAGCCATAGCTTTCTGTTCTCACGATCTCTTCTAATCTCCATCCCAAGTATGTGGTTTGCTGCACCAAGATATTTCATTTCAAATTTCATAGAGAGCTGAGATTATCAATTCTGCAATCAAACCATTTCCTTTCCCCTAATAAACAACATGTCATCAAAATATAAAGTAATTACTAGGAAACAATCACCATCATATTTAAAATATACACAGTGATCAGATTTAGACCGCACAAACCCCAAACTCAACACATATGAATCAAACTTCTGGTACCACATCCTAGGACTTTGTTTAAGGCCATATATGGATTTCTTTAACTTACAAACCATCTTGATTTTAACTTTCACCATGTAGTGCTCTAGCTATGTCATATAGATTTCTTCCACCAAATCACCATGAAGGAAAGCAATTTTCACATTCATTTGTTTAACCTCTAGGTCATAAGCTACTGCAATAGATAATAAAAACCGAATGGATGTCATTTCAGCAACAGGAGAGAATATCTCACCATAATCAATACCCTCAACTTGAGAGTAACCCTTCGCAACCAACTGTTTCTTATACTTTTCAACATTTCCATTTGAACCAATCTTTTTCTTAAACACCCATTTACATCCAACAGGTTTTTGACCTTCAGGCAATGGTACAAGGTCCCATGTATCATTATTTTTAAGGGCTTCCATCTCTTCATCCATGGATATTTTCCAGGACTTTGCATCATTCATACCCAAAGCCTCTTTTCTAGATCTCGGTTCATCAATTTTAGTACTCAAAGAAAATATACACTTCCAATCATCAGGAGAATACACATACCTTTCAAGTCATTTCCTTTTCCTTGTAGACTTTCGAACAAGCTAAGGTGGAGATTCTTCCACTTCTTCCTCCTCTTCTTCCTCTTCTGAAGATTCAGAGCTTGGTGAGCAACCCTCAACTTCTTTTCTATTTTGGGGTCTCGATTCAACTTTCTCAGGTGTAGAAGGAAGTTGAACCACAACCTTTTTTTGTTCATTTTCTTTATGTTGTTCTAGCTGAAAATTAACAGGGAAAGATTTAATCTCTCTAAAAAGAATACTTCTAGAGTATATTAACTTTTGTGCAACAGGATCCCAAAGCTTGTATCCTTTCACACCATAGCCATATCCGATGAAGATACATTTGACAGCCTTAGAATCCAACTTTGTTCTCTTCTCCTTAGGCACATGTGCATATGCCTCATAGCCAAAAACTCTCAGATGTCTAATTGAATGTTTTTTCCCTGACCACACCTCTATTGGTGTTTTATCAACAAGCACTAATGTAGGAGATCTATTTATAAAATAGTAAGCAGTGGTAACAACTTCAGCCCAAAACCTCTTTTCTAGACCAGCTCCAATCAGCATGCTCCTAGCCTTCTCCATCAACATTCTATTCATTCTTTCTGCAACTCCATTCTACTCCAAAGAATACAAAGTTGTCTTTTGTCTTTTAATCCCATAATCTGTACAAAATCTATCAAAGTCTGCAGAAAAGTACTCACCACCATTATCAGATCTCAAAAGTCAACATTTCGATTCTCTTCCCCAGTTTGAGTTCTCAACTAAAGCCTTAAACTCACTTGAAATGACGTAGTGAACTTCAAATTGACTTCGTGTTAAGAAAGATAAATCCAAGTTCTCCTTCTAAAGTGTTCATCAATAAAAGTAAGGATAATAAATTGACTAAGCCTTAATGGAAGCAACCTGGACATGGGCGCACATACATCTTAATGAACCAGGTCTAAGATACCTTTAGACTGACTTTTCACTAGACGAGGAAAGTTGAACGGGATTTGGTGTGCTTACCATAAGACACAATGCTCTTTGAAATCAAGCCCCATACTTTTGAGATCATTCAACCCCTCAAGGATGTTCTTTCTACCATATTTTGTAGAAGGCTTTTAAGAGCACCATCTCTGGATATGTGTCCAAGCTCTTTTTGGTGCAATAACATGGTCTTCATCTGCAGGTAATCTCGAAATCGGTAGACAAGGGCATTATCTTGGGTACCCAGATAGCCACGACCATCCGCAGAGGTGTACATCCTCACCTTCTCTTACCCCTGTGACCAATAGTTCCTTGGCGGTTGGAGATTGTAATCTGACAATGCTATTGCACTGCTGATCATTGAATTCCATCTAGTTAGAATATAACGCTACCAAAGTCACTACTTAGCTATGTATTAGCTAATATATGGTTGTAACTGCCTCAACCATTTTTTTACACTCTGCTTGCATAATAAAATGTACAATTTGTGCACATCCATTTCTTTATTAGCTTGCTAATAGATAATCAATTTCTTGCTAGTCATTGGATATTAAAGACTTGTTGCTTCGACAAGTTATGCAAATCTACGATCATAGAGGATTGCACCTGAATCACTGAACACGAAGCCTGTAACTAATTTCAAGAAAAGGTGAATTATCACCCAAACTAGGGCATACCACCAAGAAAGTTTTCACAGTTCCGAAGCCAGTCCTCTGTTAGGGGTCATGAAGATATTCCAGATGCACCATGTAAGATCTGTCAACCATAGCGATCATCGACCTATATGACTTGTGTAGAGCTGCAAGACAGGCATCTCCATCTTCCTTTGAGGACTCACAATCATGAAACCTCATGCCATTACTGCCCTCATTTCAGTTGTTTGAGGGCATATCTTTGCGTCCCATTCAAGAGAGACTAGATTTGCCACAGTATAACAAGGATATCACCTGAGGGCATAGGGAGGGGACATTGATCTCCGCTTATTCTTGGAATGGCCACGCTTCTTGTCATCTTTAGGGCACAATCTTTTTTTATTAGGCTCAGAGGGACTCAAAACCTGCTTTGGACATTCAAAGTATACAGAAAATGCTCAATCTGCATTCGGAGAGCATTAGAACCAACGACATCTTCGGGCAGTTACGAGTTTCAGAGTGACTCAAGTGCTTTTAAGGAGAAATGGAGTCACGACTAGGGAAAAAATCGTGGCAATCAGTAGACCTAACAAAGAATAAAATCTTTCAGTCTTCAGCACATCTTAACAGCAACCGAGCTCAACTGAGTCACCAATTTATGGTATTTTTCTAGATTCTCATATCATTTACATCGACAGTACAGTTCCATTCTACATTGATTTTGGGTTAAAATTCGCTTGCAATAAAATCTTATTGGGTAGAGAATTAGCTTGGTATAGACTCACCTGAGATATTATTCCAAAGCTTCTCCAGAATTGAAATTCCCTTCATGAAAAATATTATCAGGCCTCAACTCTTCAACACATGGTCTAAGTAAGAAATTTAAATGCTTTTCTATCCATGAACAACATATTTATGCAGCGAATAGTAGGATCCGTAGGACTGATGAAACCACCTCATCCACCATGTCCAATAAATTCTTGAATTGGCAGAGTAGAGATAATAAAGCCGAATCCATTACTGGTCTTGCTCTCTCTGATTCTAAGTTACATCATGTAGACCTAGAAAATTCATCCAAGGAAATTTGCGAGATGTGTTCACCATTTGAAAAAATATCTATAACCAGATAACAAAGCTCTACACAAGCTCCCACTCAAACCCAGATTAGCACAAAAAACCAACCAACCCACAACTAAAACCAAAGGTGATTAGGCTCTAATACCACTTGATATGAAATTAAGAGTAGCGGAACAACTTCCTACACTAATCTTGAGGAGAGATATTATGCACAACTTTCAACATAGTAAAATAGTTACAGAAATCTCAGCAACACATTCATAACAAGAACACAAACACCAGATATATGTGGGGAAAATCCTTTCAGATAAAAAACCCCACACTCCAAAATCCCACTCAATATATTTCAAATCTAATAACAAGATTACATATACTTACAAAACAAGTTTCTTACAGGAGTATCACCAGAAACAATTCTAGGAGGATTCCAACTTTACCGTACTTGCAAATCTTACTACACCAATTACTTCTCCAAGCCTTCAATTTATAGACCTCTGGTTATACAAGAAACCATCTATGGTTTACAAAACCATGTGCCAAACCTCTCATGAGGTGGATAGCATTAAAGAGAAAGATTTCGGTCTAAAATTAGGCTCTAACGTCCACAATATTCTCCCATATTTTTGACCCTTATAGACGTCATAAAATATGTCATAATATCTCTAAAAATAGCCCTTCCATGATATACTATCATATGGGAATATTTTGACAACTCCTATTTCTATTTTTAGAGCACTGACAATGTGAAACGACTGTAAGAAAATCTTGATTGAATAAACCAAACAAGGTTGAGACACCTTATTTCCAACAACCTATTGCTCCTCCCAAACCTCATGAATACTTGGTTCTTTGTTGAAGAGCTGAGCGAAATCCTCATGAGAAGTTGTGTTGTAATTGCTAGAGTTCTCCACCATTTTAGCATTAAATATTTTATCTCACTTATGTCTCTAAAAGATTTGTTTCTTTCACTCTTCCTCTCTGTGAAACCATATGTTTATCCATTCCCAATTTTTATTGTAAAATCACTAATAGTTATGTCTTAGCTAATATATAGGTGTAACCACCTCAACTATTCTGTAACTATCTCTTGCATAATAAAATGATGGATGCACAATTTACAATGTGTGCAATTTGCTTCTTATTTATTTCCTTATCTATTCAAGTCTTCTAACACCATTCACTCTGCAATTCTTGTTAGTGATGGTTGAGACTTCAAACAAATTTTTAGAGAGACCAAGGACATACAACACATCATTTAACTTAGTAAAATCACCTGAGGGAAGTGTAAGTGATACCATTCCAACATCCATAACCAGGTATGTAGTATCATCTCTAAGGGCAACTTGAATCCTGTGATGCCTGCTTCAACTACCACTTGAGACCAAGAAACAAACTAGGAAAATTACGGAATAATTTTTTTTTTATATAGGAAGAGTCTACAACCAAGTTGCAAGACACTAGTTTGAAACTAAATAGGTTCCAGAACAAATTCTGATTAACCAAACACAAGATTTCCATTTTTATCTTATAATAAGTTTACAAGGTTCCAATTTGGAGGTTACAAGTTTTACTAAGGTTCAGGGAGAAATTTATCGTCAGGCCTCCTCTCTATCAAGCCCTAAACTTCAACTAGTTTTTTAAACACTTATAGTTATCAAAACTTTCCTAAACTAGTCTCATTAGATAAGAAATTTCCCCACCTTTCCAACCATATAAAGAAGTCCTCCTAACTCCTTGTAAAACTCAAGTTATGGCCGGGCAGAGTTTTAGGGGAAAATTTTCCCTTGGAGGTCCGCAGGGTTAGGGAGAAAATTGGGAAAATTTTCCCAAATGCCACGTGTCATCACGTGATTGGTTAAGGCCGGTAGGTAGCGGGGAAATATTTGAAATTTTTTCCAAAACCAAAGTCTCAATTTTTCAAAGGAAAATTTTCCTCCGTGCCTCCGCACTTGCTCAAATGGCCACGTGGCGCTTTGTGATTGGCCGTGGGCCGGCGGAGGAAATTTGGATTTTTTCGCCCATGGGGTTAAAAGGTTAAAAGAATTGCATGGACCTATGCACCCATGGGGACATGTGTCATCACCTTATTGGCTGCGGGTGTGCGGAGCCGCGGAGAAAAAAGTGAAAATTTTCCAAAAGTGTAAAATGTTAAGTTTTCAATTCTAAATCCTCAGGCCCTCCCCGCCACGTGTCAGCACGTTATTGGTGTGGGGCCACGGGGTTGTGGGGAGAAAGGTGAAAATTTTCCAAAGGAAAAAATGGTTAAGTTTTCCATTTTGATCCCCGCACCCCCCTGCCACGTGTCATCACGTGATTGGTTGGGGGCCGTGGAGTTGCGGGGAAAATTTGAAAAATTTTCCCGAGGCAATTTTTTTTTAAAAGTTAAGTTTTTATTAAGGGTCCGCCCCTCCAAAGTGCCATGTGGAAAATTCTGATAGGATGAGAGGGTGGCGGGGCCGTGGATATTTTTGAGAAATTTTTCTAAAGTTCAAAATTTAAATTTTTCTAAGGTTGAATTATTTCATTTTTGGTTTGGGATGGCCATTTTGAAGTAAAACTTCAAATGGCCATAAATTTTGATAGGAAGCTCCATTTTAGGAAAATGAGGACTTTCCGAAAATATCTCGGAGTCCTCTTTGCACAAAAAACATAAATTTTAGAATTTGTTAGATTTTCAAGTGTCAATTTTAAGAAATATATTTGCAGGGTTTATAATTTTAAAACTGGCAATTTTTCCAACTTGGGAGATTTGTTCAATGTTGATTTCTTTTCTTCTCAACGTGTAAATTGAACATGGAGAACTGGTCTAGGGTGAGTTTAGGATTTTTTTGCAGGGTTCAAATTGTTGTTTGCTTTGCCATTTTCATTTTCACATTATTTGACAGGAAAACTGATATGCAAGCTGTAATTTTGATTTAATGAAGAACTTAATGGCCATTTTTCATTGTTGAGTTTTCAAGAGGTTCCTTAAGTCTTATTACACCTAAATTTCATTGTTCCATTTCTAAATTTAAGTCATAAAAATAAACTGTACATTAGTTACATTATTTTTAAAAGCCAGAGTTATAAATTAAAAGAGATTTCTTTCTTCCATGAGTTTACAGTTTAATGTGCAACATTCAAGTGTGGAAAAACATATCAGTTTCATTCCTCAGACATCGAATTGATTCAACACACCCTTAAATTCAATATGCAAAGTGAATTTCAATTCTAAAACTCATTTCAAAGTATCCAAATTTCTGTCATTTCCTTCATACGGGATTCTCTTTTCCAACATAGAATTCATAAGATATAACAATCATTAAATTTCTAATACAACAATGCAATACATTTAATGACAACACTTTTTTATTTATTCTCTTTCAGAACAGTGTCTCATTCTTTCACGTTATTTTCAAAATAGAATATGAGTAATATTTCTTTTCATTGCCCAAATGAGATTCAATCTTTCATTTCTAATGCAAAGTATATTTTCATTACAACCATGTAAGTCAGAATAGCTATAATCCTTTTAATGAATTCTAACAAGGACATATTTACAACTGAACTCCTTTCCAATTTGTATTAGATTTCCAACTTTCAAAATACAAGTATAAAACTCCTTTCACATTTTCTTTCCAAGGTAAAATAGAGAGATAGGATTCTTCTCTACATTCCTCAATGTAAATACAATCACTTCACATTACAATATATATATACACTCATCCACTTGAAGTGGGAAGGGTTACATTAAAACTGCTCAAAGGAATGACTGTCAAACTGTGATTTTTTTTTCTTCTCCAAACAACAGCATGCTAATTTCTTCATTCTTGCAACTTGAATCACAACAAGGAAGGGGGAAAGGCAACACTCTCCACCCAACCAAGATACCCAATGGGAAAATAGAAGCCATATTTCTCCATTGGCCCCCGAGCCCCAACCATATTGGAATGGAGCATGATAATTCAACTCATGGCAACATGGACTTCTTTCACATGCAAGCAACACTCATGTATCAAAAAAAAATCAATGAAGACACAAAACAAAACAAGGCAGCAGTTCTCAACTGCATTAGAAAACAGTCATACAATCACAAAGGCTTGAGCAAGCAAGCTAAACAAGAGCAAGAACTATGGAGGTCTCCTTATGCCTCCCATGTTGAAATTGGAAATCCACCTACAACAACCACCAAGAACATAACCATCTCATAAACCTTATCCCTCCTCAACCCCTCCTTATCCCTCCTCTAAATTTACCCCTTATACCTCCCCCAAAGTAAGAAATGCATGCATATTCTTTTCCTAGGTGGATTCCAACCAACACTCCCTCCTCAAGAAAAGTGCCAATGGAAAATCCCTTATGCCTCCTTTGTTTAACCTCATAGTATTCTCTCCACACCATACCCTAAGCATTCTACCCATCCCTCTAAGAATTGCAAACACAACAAATTCAAAAATTCATGCTAGAAGAGGGGAAAACAACAATTTTAAAAGAGTGAGAGCCTACCTCTCCATAATGGAGACTTGTTTCCAAAACAATAGTTCTTTTGATGCTCAAAACACAGTCCCAAAACAACAATGTACAAACATGTGAATCAATCCAATCTCTTCCACAAAGAAAGCTCCAAAATCAAGAGAAAAATTTGACCCACGAGTGTAATAACAAAGTTTCAACAACCACAAAATGAGGAGGAATTCAAATTTTAAAGGAGAGGGTGGAAGAGGATGATGTGGATTCCAAGTGGGATGCCACATCATTTTTCTTCATTCCCCAAGAGTTCAATCCACATCAAAACAAATCACCATAAAAGAGAAATGACAAAATTACTTACACACACAATAGCCCATACCTCAAAAGGAATGTATTTAAAATTACAAGACAAGTGCAATCAATACTTGCCTAAATTTATGTCAAAATACAATAAAATAGATTGATTTTGACTTCAAAACAATAATCATGGTTGTTGGAGGTTTTTGAGAGGTGTGGGACAAGTTTAAATTGTCCCACAAACCTCCAATTTAGGCTCCCAAGACCAAATCCGAGTTTCAAAGAGGATGGAGTGTTCTACACTCCAAAATCTGCCTTACGCAATCTATCATTTTACTTACACAACTCTTACATCCTCTTACAATTTCTTACACATGCATTTATATTTATGACATTTATTTATTACAATATTTTATAAAGATTTATTTATTTACCACATGGTTATAATATATATATATATATATATCAATTTTCATTTTCAACCAAGACAATAACATTTAATTTATATTCCACATCCCAATTAATATAATTGAAATTTAACTATAAGACTCTCACATTATACTATCACATTAAAATAAAGAGCACATTAAAAAATAAAATACATACAACAATAATTTTAAAAAGGGACACAACAAATATAACACACATATACCCCATGGTCACAATAATGGAAATCCCCCCCATGGAAAATCCTAACAAAACACAACATACAACTCAAACACAGTTGTCATGGTGACCTTGTTGATTTCACACTGAATTCCAATATGGTTAGTCTCCAGTCCCCCGACATTGTTGTGATCTTTAACCTGCAAAATGCAATATACCCCTTCGGGCTCATGGCCATATCAGAACATCCAAATGATATAAGCAACATACAATTATTAAATCCGAATCACAACATTATCAAGAATTTAACATTTATCATTTAAATTCAACTGCAACTATATCATTATCCAATAGATCTCTATATTATAGCTATTCATAATATCAATGTCACATGTCTACAATCAAAAGCAATAACCTGTCCATGTTAACCAGTATGTCATCATCCACATAATAATACTAATGTCTCAATGATCATCAAGCAAAATATCTGAATCCAGATCAAAATTAATCTAGGATCTAACATCTAACCATCATACTAATCAAAACATAATAATGTCCATAATAATCCCTGATACATCGTACTACATCAAAACATAATAATATCCAAAATGTGACCAATAGTATCAGGATTAGTATCTAAATAGTGTCCAAGGAAAGTGGGCACTACACATGCGAGTAGCAATCAGCCAGTTCATCACTCTAAAATATTCTAATAATTTTTGGGAGATTATGGTGGGATTTGAAAAGGTACACAAATTCATTAAAACATGAAAAAGTTAAAATTTATTAGAATTTTTATTTAATGAGGATGACTATGACGATAAAATGTGAGTTACTCAAGAAATTTGTCTCTAATAAGGCTTATCGGCCAAAAACTTCACAACCATTAGGCAACAATATAAATAGTTGAACTGAACCTAGTTGCTCTTACAAGTTACAACGATTTACAACTACATAATTTCTGAAAATAAAGAAGTATATCGTAGAAAATATTGTACAAAAGATATAAAACTTTTTAAAATTGTTCCATATTATTTTGAACTGGTAATCACCTGCCAAATGAGAAGAAAGGAAAGAGTAGACAACTAAGACTGAATGTCTAGCTAAGCTCACTGAAACCCCTTCTTATCTATACGCAATGTACCTTCCATCAGGAAGGCGTGTATGGTTAGCGGTAAGAAGAAGAGTTTAGACCTTCTTATATGTTATAGGATTTGGCGTACCACTACTTAGAACTGCAAACAAACACAAACGCAAAGCTCTTTTACTCACAAGCACAACACAATATACACAAAATATGGAAAATTTCCTTATAAAATTTGATGAAATATGAAATAAAGGATTTTTTGTAGAGTAGTAATGCTCATCTACTAATCCAATTAGTCTTACAAAATCTTGCAAAGATATCTGATAAAATAATAAACCATGCAAAGACAAACATCTTGCTCATCCAACCAGTCTTATAAGTCCTCCTCTTGTTATCCTCATCAACAGAAAACACAAATACACAATTATTGCAAATTAGAATGAAATCTTGGAAAAAATCAATTATATATGTGCATGTACATAACCTACCTGGATACTTAAAAAGTTAGAAGTTAATGTAGTGAAATATAAAACCCGAGCTTTCTTTAAACTGCAGCACTACTCATATTAAATCACCCTACAAATCCCCTTGTGAATATTTTATATTTTTTAGTGCAAGATTAAATTTTTGTTTAAAAAATTATTATTTTCATTAACATAAACAAAAAATACATGAGAATCAATAGCACAAATGTATCTGTCTACAAACATTATGAAGATAAATCAGAAATATCGTATACATAATGAGAAAATTCTTGCAAATTCATTTTTTGGTAAATTTATATTATCAAATAATATTAATACTCTTGGTGATTAGAATAACATTAATTGGTAAATCATCAACATCGTCAGCACTTTCATAATAGAGGTCTAGGTAAAAATCCCCATAAAAAAAATAATACTTGGCTAAACACGAATCGCATAAGTAAACCAAAATTACATCCCTAAACCAGAATTACCTATCAATTAAATGAATCAAAAGAAAGGAATACAGAGCTATGAAAGTGTAATTTGGAAACAAGGGATCCTTTGCCACAACCATATTCACACTAGTTAAGAGCAGCAGAAGTAACACCATTCCTATTGACACCAAACACACAACTAATACTAAAGTCCCACAATCAGATGTTTCACCTCCTCTGTATATTTAACTACAACAATCGATGTTGTCGTAATTGGGTATGCGCACGCCCACCAAATCACTAAAAAATTTTCCATATTATCCATAGTTATGCAAGGACGTGTCCCCCTCATAGTTTACAAGTCCGGAATGTCCTAGACATCCTAGGGACGTGGGGACGTGGGGGAAACATTTCCCCCTCATTTCCTACAGTCCATTCTTCGATGGAAACCTCATGGGGGCATTTGAAGACAAGGGGGGATATTTCGAAAGCATTTGGGACGTCCAGGGGATGTTTGGGACTTTTGGATGTCCTTGGGGATTTCTTGGGGACATCCAGATGTCCCCAACATCCCTTGCGATGTATACACATTTTTAAATTAAAAAAACATGCTTTAATACCTTTAAACTATTTTTTTTATTGCAAAGCAATTATAAACTAAAAGAAACATTCCTAACCTAACCCTAACCCTAAAAGTGCAATTTTATGTTATAAATTTACATTATGGGCTCATTTCATATTCACACCAAGTAAGAGCAAGAGAAAAAGTGAGAGCAAGAGCAAGAGCAAGCAATAGGTATTTATAATTTTACTTGCTTTTAATACTTGTTAAATTCCTCTTTTTTAAACAAATTAGATTCTATTTGCATTTTTTAGGGGCTACTTTTAGCATTTGCATCTACATTCATTATGTATTCATGTTTATACTTTGTAGGATTTTTAAAAATGCATATTGCATAGGGTTTGGTTGTAGCTGGTTACATTTTTTAATTACATTTTTATTTCCAATTTAAAATTTATATTATATTTACATTTTTTAGGGGTTGTTTTTAAGTTTTTGTATCCACATTCACAATGTAATCATGTTTATAGTTTGTAGGCTTTTACAAAATGCATATTGGTTACGTTTATTTTTTTAATTACATTTTAAAAGTTAAAAAAACATATTGTATACTAGTAACTGCATAGGGTTTGGCTGTATCTTGTGGTTGTTTTCATTGTTTATAAATTAAAATTAAAATTATGATCATTGCTTATACTTTTTTTTCAATTAATTCATTACATAATCAATCAATCATATAGTTATGGTTGTTTTTTATTCATTGCAGCAATCATCACCATGAGTTATTCTTTTAAGTATGAGTATGATTCAGAGCAGGAGAGGGTTGAATAGTAAATTTAAATAGGTGGTTGTGGAAGTGTTGGTGATGCCACAATGGGGTAAAATGTGCAAGGGACACAAAATGTAGTGGCAGTGACAACTGGTAGTTCAGCTAGTAGTGCTACCTATTGCCCCTCTCAAATGTTGTCCACATTTTCCATTAGACCATTTGATAAGAAAAATCCATTGCAACAATTTGCCCAAATAATTGAGAACACCAAGTCTGGAGGGGGGATAAAAGTATGGAAGTGCAACATATATACACGGACTTGGCATGATAGCATCACTAGGACTAATGCACACTTTTTGCACCTTACTAGAAGGGGGTTGGAGTTTGTAAGGGCCTTTCACTAGAGCAAAGAGTTGGGAGGGTGAGAATCTTCAATGGAAATACCACAAAGAATGTGTTAGAAGTTCATGGTTCTATGGCTAATACTCCTTTTAGCTCTCAAAGGACTGGAAAACAATGTAACTTTGTTTGGTTCTAGTTTTGGAGTGTCAAAAGTGGAAAGCAGAGGGAAGAGAAAGGCCATGGGGGAAGCCCCCAATTCATTTGTAGACATGTTTGACTCAAAGGGAAGGGAAGAGGTAGATGATGCTATTGGGAAGTTTTTCTATATTATTGGGATTCCATTTAATGTCGGTCGCTCTCCTTATTATAAGGAGGCTATGACTAAGGTCGCAAAAGTAGGTATAAGTTATGTGCCTCTTTGAGACACAAAACTGAGGACAACAATCTTAGATAGAAATTATTCCAAGGTTAATCTGTTGATGGGGGAGATGAAGGTGACATGGGTGTCACATGGATGTAGCATTATCATGGATTGATGGATGGATATTAGACACCATCCTCTCATCAATATCATTGTCTCTTGCAAAGATGGACCGTACTTCTTGAGATAAATTGATTGTTCTAGGAATCGGAAAGATGTTGAATTCCAGTATCATATTTTGAAGGATGTCATTGAGGAGGTTTGACATTCAAACAATGTACATGTTGGCATGGATGTAGCTTATGTGTGTAAAGAAGGAAAAAATCTAATGGAGTTGGAGTATAGGCATATGTATTGGACTCCATGTTGTCTACATGTCATGAACAATGCACTGAAAGATGTAGGGAAGATTCGGTAACTAGATAGTGACTGAGGCCAGGGACATGCAAAAGTTCATATGTAATCACCACACATCATTGGCACTTTTTCAAAAAAAACGAAGAAGAAATTTTCAAAACCAGTTTACACCCACTTTACATCCTATTTTATTTTGTTGGAGAGGATGTCTTAGTTGCAGGAGCCACTGTAAATTATGATTATGATACAGGATTGGACTAGGTGGCATGCGTCCAACATAGATCAAGGGAAAAGAATGAAGGAAGTGGTGTTGAGGGAAACATTTTGGGTTGATATGAAATACATCATATCAATCATAGATCCATTTTTTAGTGTCATCAAATATGGGGATTCTAATAGCCCCAATCTTGGTGAGATCTATGAGTGCATTGACGACATGCTTGGGTAAATGAAGGTTGATATTCAGGTGAGGGACCCCACTTTGGAGTTTTATAATGAACATATACAACCCATTATTCAGTAGAGATGGGAGAAGTTGAAAACCCCTCTTCATATGGTTGCGTATGCATTGAATCCCAAATGGTATGTGGAGAGGCCAAGTAGAGTTATCCCATTAGACTATAATGAGGTGAAGAAGGGCCTTATGAAGGCCTATAAAAAATGTACAGTCCATAGGAGGCTTCACAGATCAGGTTAGAGTGGCTGGACTTCACTGATCTTTATGGGTACAAAACATTAGCAAATTCAAACAGGGTAACAGTGGAACATTAGAAGCCAGTGAGTTAGTGGCAATTGTATAGGATTCAAGGGCTATTGCAACCACTTGTCATTCACCTCATTTCTTAGGTTTCTATCTCCTCTACCTTTAAGAGGAACTGGTCTACATATGGTTGGATCCACTATGTTAAGAGGAATGGGCTTACCTCTACAAGAGAAGATAATCTTGTAGTTGTACACAATGCTTTGTGTCTTATGGATCACAAGACACCTGAGTACAAACAGACCCCAACATTATGGTGGGATGTAGATCTCGATGAGCCAAGGCAGGTTGAAGAGGAAAATATTGTGCATCAGGGATTGATTGGGCTTACCTTTGAGGAAGAGGATGCTAGTTCTAGTGAGGAGGAGTTCATGGATATTGCTTCATATGTTGATACTGATTTTTAGGATAATACTTGTAGTTGTCCTCTTTTTTTTATAATATTGACAACACACAATTGTTGGTGTATTTGGATATGAGATTAATGATATGAATATCAGCTATTGCCACTTGATCAATCATAATTTAGAATGGTTTTATAATTTATTTCATCTTGTCTCAAATTCAAAATTCAAATATGTATTATGAATTTATGACATTAACATATTGATATTATTGTATTAAGGAATGTATTTTATGTTTATGAGTTCAAGTTTCACCTTATTTAAATCTCAAATGGTTTTATTTCAGCTTATTTATATAGTTTAGTCAATATATCTTTATATTTTAAATATTTATATATTTTTTAATTAGTCGTCCCCTCACCATCCCCAAAATTTAGATTTTTTTTCCATCTCAAAAACCCTATCGTGTTGTCCTAAAGTCTTAAGTAACTATGATATTATCACAAAAAATATTCATTCTCATCATCTACAAATTATAGTAGAAAGTAAGAGCCCACAAAATAATTAATTTGAATTGCAAGTAAGAAAATTTCAATCGAATTCACTAATATTATTACTCACCCTGTACCATGCACTCTACACCCTGTATCGAATGATCCTAATATCACCTCCCATGCAATGCTCGCCGAGCAATAAAAAGAACACTGGCCATATCTTTTTGAAAACTGTGATATCTGAGCACAATCTCTGATAAAGTGTGATGAATATCACCGCATAGTGAAATAATTCAATGGTAGAGAAGATCATTGCAACTTCTCTCCATTCCACTCTAGTTGTGTGACGAGCCACAATGAAGTTTCCAATAACAGATAAATACGTGGAAGGGTTTGCAAGCCAGAGAGCTCATCCCTTTTGTGAACCATTGACCATAAATTTTGAGCTTTAAGACTGTGACATGAGCCATAAATAGTCGCAACATGATGGGGTGAACTTTATTAGGAGTGATTTGGGAAGGAATGCCCATCACGCAAAATATCAAAACTAAAATAGCAAATTTTTGGTTTTCGGCCAAACTTACCCCAAATCTTTATTAAAAAAACCCAAAATGTTGCACGGTATTAGGACATGATATTACATACCATTTTTTTTAAAGATGTCATTTGCAGCTCTGCATAGAAAAAAAAAAGGAGGAAATGGGTGTGTTATGGAAACTTTTGTTCGAACAAGCTATGGACATCCTCGTTCCTTCGACCAAGCATTTCAGCGTCGATCCCCCATTCACATTCTATATGTCATTTCCCCTCAACAAACTCAAATATATGTGATTTTCTCTCATTGGTCTACTTTTTTCACCATGGGATCCGTGGAACACCTGTATCAAAGCCTCCACCATTGTATTTCAACACTTCTATTAGGAACAACCTCAATTCCCCATTTTCTAACATCTGTCAGCCCCTGCAAGGCAGCATCCAACTGGGTCACGCCTTCCATCATAATAAATATGAAAAAGTTAAAATTATTAAATATATAATATTGAACACTAATATTGTAAGATGCTTTAATTAAATATTAAAGATTCAACAAAATAATTACACTAATTATAAACTAGACAAATCTTTGTAACAAATTTATAATTTAACCATAAAAAAACATAATCTAGCATGAGACATGAACCTTAGAATCATTAATTTAGCTAATCCTAGTGCCACTTCTTTCAAATTATTGTATGCTTGGTAAATTAATCTCAACCAATAGAAAAATGGATATGGAGGAGACCATTTGAATATTTCAATTTAAATACCATTGTTCTCAAACTAGAAAATAATTTTAAGTGGTAATAAATAGAAAATTTGTGTAGAATTTAGGGCATTCCTATCATATATTTGTTAAATCAAGAAGTACAAGATTATTTAGAAGAAAAAATTAAAACATAGTAGAATGTCATATATTGAATCAATAATACCTTCTTCAAATACATATCTAGTAATATATTAACACACTTGAATTATTGCAAAGATAAGAATCAATAACAACTTTGAGAAATAAAAATTGTCATAAATGTGGTGGTCATATACAAATGAAATATGCAGTCAAACAAATTATACTTCAAAATTTTAAAATGTCAAATAAATAAATCACCTTAGTATTTTTTATCACAAAATTCCTTATCCAACACATTTACATGGGTAATATTATGAGAAATAAAACCCACCATGACTTGATTTCACTTGTTTCTTGTAAATAAATTTATTTTCTTTGCTTCCTTATTTATGCATAAAGTTTTAAATATAAAAATAAATTCTTTATAGAACCAGTAATAGTTAAGAGAGTAATTTGTAAAATAAATAAGGGAGTTTAAAATTAAATTCTCTAATTCCAAACATGATTTACATACTAGCAAAAACTAAAAAATAATAATACTATTTTATAAATAAAATACTAAACTAATATCTTAATGATTTTGTGCATGATTTATGTGATGTGAATGAATTTTTATTTTCATATAGAAAATATAAATTTAGCGAGCATAGATTTTGTAAATAATTTAATATTCATCCCGTAGCTAGATAAGCGAGTTATTATATTTTGAATATAATCCATCATACTTCTAAATTATAATTTTATGGATATTTTATATTTTTATGTGTTAATTACTATTTAATATTTTATTTATTAAAATAATATTTAATATTTACATAAATTAATTCAACATAAAATTTACACGACTAGTGATTTTTTAATTGTCCTTTTAAATGAAAATTTAATATATTTACTTCTTTTTACTATTGATGTGTAGTTTTAAATTTCAAATTTATTTTTAACTCTAAGTGTTTACTTGCCCTAATATGAAAAATTGAAATATGTTTGAAGGGAAATGATGACTTCAAATTTAATCCATGCTTCTGGTATCTCCTCGTCCTATATATACAACAATCAATATTTTTAATATGTAATGCCTACTATTTTACCACATAAAAAGTAACTGAAAAACTAGCATTTTTTTTAATATTATATGATTTAACATGAGAAAGCAGTTGCACTGATCACAATACCCATAGTATAAATTTAGTGGACACAAGATTTACTTATTCACTTTTACATGTATTGTATTTTGTTATTTAGGATTAAAACTTATCCAGAAGCATGTAAGAAATCATTTATGACACATCATTTCACATTTCAAGCACGGGTTCATTTCATTCTAGGATCTATTCTTATGACAAAATTCTATATTTTTCACTCGCTACCTATTTTGAAACATACATGTCTACTTCAATTCTTTAACACAAAAAGGTTAGGACCAATAGAATATAATTTCGGTACGACCCTCAACACACATTATCCTTTTTCTTAAGATGTGATGCGTGCATGACTAAGTTACCTAACCCATAGGAGGTCTTCCTAGCCACCTTTCTTCTATGGAGTCAAGATCACCCATAACCCAACTAAATACAGGGAGAAGAGTATAACTTATAACACCTTTCACAAGGCCCATACACCTTTCACCAAGGATTTTTATAGGAACATTTTTTAGGGATAACACAACTCAACATTTCCCACACTTCAACGACCAAAATCCCAAATAAAGTAACTTAAGGTCACAAGGGACACTAACACAAAACATGGACCCACATAGACATCAGGAAAAAACTAGAGCTCACAAATAACAAACTTACTCACAAGGGATGTACATGTTTCAAAGACTCAACCCCACACGAGAACCCTAAGGCTAGCAATATCCTACATCTTTCATGGTTACATCTTTGTTGTGATTCATTTTCATCTTTTAACCTTATAAATTGAAAAGAATTTAACATATAGGAAAATATTCTTGTTCCCGAAGCTACAACTTTAATTTTTCATTTTACATCATTGTTCAAAACATAGTATGCTTATGAAGTATGTGCTCATAGCATAAGAGTGTGTGTGTGTGTGTGTGTGTGTGTGTGTGTGTGTGTGTGTGTGTGTGTGTGTGTGTGTGTGTGTGTGTGTGTGTGTGTGTGTGTGTGTGTGTGTGTGTGTGTGTCCCATTTTAATAATACATTTTGGATCTCAATTATTATAACAATCATTTAATAGTTTCATCTCAATTCCATGTTTTAATTATATTTATGTTGTTACATAGATCTCTTATTAGCCTTATTTATAAAGCATTTACGATTCACATAACTTTTACTTTCCACTTAGGGATTCAAGAACCCGGAATAATTGGACTATTAATATTTTGTTAAAACATGAGAAACATCGTACACAGATATAGTTACTAATGAGGACAAGATGAAAGGACATGTTCCAAATTGTTCATAGTTTTCATGGTTTACATACTTATAACAACTTTCTTTCTTAGATATCCCTCCTTCAATAAGCCACAAGCTACTCGCACAAGCCACATGTTATTATCTCAAGAATTACGCCTTTACTTCTATGAGTTATGCTTTATTCATATATATTATCTAACATGGTAAGTTTCTAAATATTAAAATTATCAATTGAATACATGTCTGCCACAAACATGATCCTCGTGAGGCTCATCTTTGAGATGAGAAAATATGTTTCCAAAGGTAAAGCTCCCGTAAAAAAAATTATCTCTTCCTTTTTCTTATAAATAGAAAAAGGGGTTGTTGGGGTTAGCACACCGGTTGTACAGATAATATATCATATCTAAGCATACATGCAATAAAAAAGGATATTCTACTAAAATAAATATCTAAAATAAGAGATAAATCAACACCATATTTAACATGGTTCACCCAATGTGGGTTACGTCCACCAAGAAACAAGTCAATCTATTATCCAAAGGTTTCAGAAGATTTACAATCTTCCACACCTCTCGCAATGTATAATACTTTCTTTCTCTCAAGCTTCTCCTTCTCCACCAAGAATTCTCTCTCACAATTTTGTTCACAATAATCATCAAATCCTTTCCTCTATCCCTAGATTTCTAGCTTATAAATACCTTATACAAAATTAGGGAACTCAACCATGCAATTACAATCAGTAGAACTGCTTTAATTCTAAAATTATATCTAATTCCTATTACTTAAATAAAACACTCATACATAGGTAACCGATGTCGGTTAGCCCTAATCGATGGCGGTTCCTCCTTGCCTAACTAATGTCGGTCCTAGGAGACTGATGTTGGTACATAACTAATGTTGGTTACTATGTTTTCCAACAAGTTGATAAAGCATGCTAAACTTAAGTAATTGAGCTCCACAACTCAAAAATCTCCCACTTGGAGATAAATTACTCCATTATACATGTACAATGTCATTCTTGGATCCTTTCCTTAGCTTTGTTTCTTCCTCTTCAAGTCTCAAACTAGAAAACCAATAGAAGTGGAGTGTAGCTCCAACTTCTCTTTTGTTAATGGCTTCATTAGAATATCCGTAGGGTTTTCACTCGTATGAATCTTCTCCAGTTTCAATTGCCCATCCTCCAATACTTTTCATATAAAGTGATATTTGAACTGAATGTGTTTTGTTCTAGAATGAAATGCTGATTTATTTTTCAAATGAATTGCACTCTGACTGTCACTGAACAATTTGCAATCATCTTTCTCTTTTCCCAAATCTTCCATGAACCTTCTCATCCATATCACCTCTTTGCTAGCCTCTGTAGTTACAACATACTCTACCTCTGTAATACACAAAGCCACAACCTTCTGAAATCTTGATATTTGGCTAGCTTTTGTCCTACCTACTATGAAAATATATCCAGTAGTGCTCCTCCTACCATCCAGATCTAAAGCCATATCCGCATCAACATATCCACATATAAAAATATCTGAACCATGATAGCATAATTACATGTTAGATGTCCCTCTCAAATACCTAAGTATCCATTGGACTACTTTCCAATGCTCTTTACTTGGATTGGCGATAAATCTACTCACAATTCCCACTACTTGTCTAATGTCTGATCTGGTACAAACCATAACATACATGATACTCCCAACTGCTTAAGCAGATGACACTCGTGCCATGTATTTGACCTCCTTATGTGATGAAGGACATTGATCTCTACTCAATTTGAAGTGTCTAGTCATAGGTGTACTTACAGGTTTTGAATTCTGCATTTTAAACCTTTCTAACACCTTGTAGATATAATCCTCTTGAGAAAATTGCAATTTCTTTTTCTTCCTGTCTATGTATTTTCATGCCAAGGATTCTTTTTTCAACTCCTAAATCATTCAAAAAAAATGTGTTAGCTAGCTTTCCCTTAAGCTCACCAATGTCTTGCATACTAGATCCTACAATAAGCATATCATCCACATAGAGTAACAAAATAATATAACTCCCATTTTCAAGCTTCTTGAAATAAACACAATGGTCAGATTCACATCTCAAATAACCATGCTCATGCATGAAACTATCAAACCTCCTGTACCTTGGAGCTTGCTTGAGCCCATATAGGATCGTTTTCAACCTACACACTAATTTCTCCTTACCCTTGACTTCATATCCAAGTGGTTGTTGCATATAAATCTCTTCATCCAAATCACCATGAAGGAAATTCATCTTCACATCTAGTTTCTCTAAATGAAAATCATGTACTATAACTATACTCAATACAGTACGTATAAAAGTCATTTTAACAACAAGAGAAAATATTTCACCAAAGTCAATACCTACTTTTTGTGTAAATCCTTTTACTACAAGCCTTTCCTTGTACCTTTTATGTCCCCCCTCTTCTTTCTTGATCATTTAAACCCATTTGTTCTTCAATTTCCTCTTACATGCTGGCAACTTAACCAAATCCCAAGTCTATTTTTTTCCAAGGAGTCCATCTCCTCATCCATACTATGTTATGACTTCACATGGGTCTTATCCTGTATTGCTTCTTGAAAACTCCTTGGTTCGCCATTATCAGTCAATAATAAATAAGATAGATAAGGTGTAAATCTTTATGGAGGTTTACTTACCCTTTGTGACCTTCTCATAGGAGTTTTGGGTACCAAAGGCTCATTCTGAATCTCCTGGACATTTTTTTCCAATTCTGACAGTGACAGACATCAGTCACCTATAGCCTATGTTGGTTCTACTATAGCCGATACCGGTTCATCATACCGATGTCAGTCAAGGGTAAATCGACACCGATTACTATGTAATCTTGTAAGTATGAATTTTAAATCCAAGAGTTCATTTTCATTCACAAACTTCTTAACCGGTTTGTCCTTGGGTACCAAAATTTGATCCCTGTACATTCCATTCAATGTCACGACTCCTAACAATTTTATAATCCTCTAAACCCCAAAAATGGAATCTGAAATCACTAGATCCATAACCAATGAAAGTGCATCTCTTGGATTTTTCATCCAACTTTTTCCTATTTTCCTTATCAACATGTACAAAAACTTATGAACCAAAAACTCTAAGAAAAGAAAGATCTACCTCTTTTTCAGTCCAAGCTTCCTCTAGTATTCCTCCATCTAATGAACTTGAAGGCCCACGGTTAATCAAATAAACCACTATGTCAACTGCTTCTGCCAAAAATTGTAAGGGCAATCCAGCATATATTCTCATACTTCTAGCACGTTCCATGGTTGTCCTGTTCATTCTTTCTGCAACACCATTCTCTTGTGGTGTTCTTGGAACCATTATTTCTCCATGTATTCCATTCACTAAACAATAATCATTGAAATCCTTGCTACAATATTCACCACCATTGTCAGATCTAAGGAACTTTAACTTTAAATTTGATTCATTCTCAACAAGGGCTTTCCATCTTTTCAAAGTCTCAAAAACATCAGATTTATGTTTAACGCGATAAACCCATACCTTTCTTGTAACATCATCAATGAAAGTAACATAATATTGGGATCCTCGATGAGAAGCTACCTAGGCTGGTCTTCACACATTTGAGTGTACAAGCTCCAATTTCTGATCCTTCTCATTTTCCCCAACTTTGAGAAATCTCACTCTTTTTTGCTTTCCAAAAACACAATGCTCATAGAAATCAAGATCTAAATCTTTCAAATATGATAACTTACCCTTAGCCTTTAAGAACTGCATTCCTTTTTAACTCATATGGCCCAACCGATTATGCCACATGTATGCATCTAAATCTGAAGTAGATAATACAAAAAAAAAATCAGTAACATAGGTAGATAAATATAATGTTCCTACCTTCTTGCCTCTTGCCACAAAAAGGGAACCCTTGGTGACTTTCCAAGAGTTGGTTGTGAATGTAACCATGTAACCAGCTTCACTTAGTTGCCCTGTAGAAATGATATTCCTCCTAAGGCTTAGCACATGCCTCACATCTTTCAATACCCATGTATTTATATTCTGTAATTTTATATGAACTTCCCCTTTACCAGTACTATTGCAAGGTTCATCATCACCCAAATACACATGCCCAAAATTAACCTGGACATAATTTCTGAAATAACCCTTATTAGGGGTTGCATGGAAAGAAGCTCCTGAATCTAAAACCTGTGATTCTATTCTATTATCCAAAGAAATAATAAAATCATCTTACATTACCTTTGCTATAATATTTGCCTCTTTACCTTTGTCTGGGTGTTGGTTCTCTTTATCCTTTGGCCAACAATATTTTTTTGCATGTCTTTTCTTTCCACAATTCCAAGACTTTGATTTCCCATTATTCTTACTCTTGGATCTCTCCTTCTTCCTGCCCCTGCTTTCTATAGTCAAAGCATTTCCAGATGATGATTCCTCTGTACTTTTCCTACGCATTTTTTCATTCAATATTATACTAAACACATCATCAAAATTCAAAATATTATTAGCAGATGTTGTATTACTAACAACCATTACCAAGTTATCCCAACTATCAGGCAAATAACATAAGAATAAGAGTGATTTTGCTTCCTTATCAAACGGAATATCAAATGATTTTAACTTATTTACAATAGATCAGAAATCATTAAATGACTAGATGTGGATCTACCTTCATGTATCTTAGAACTAAATATTTTCTTCCTCAAATAAACTTTATTTGAAGCACTGGGTTTTTCATATAAATCAACAAGAGATTTCATTAACTCTACTGTAGATGTTGCTTCTATAATATTGGAAGCAAAAAATGTTGTCAGGCTCAATCTTATAGATCCTAAATCCTTTCTGTCAAAAATCTTCCATTCTTCATCAGTCATCTTCGTAGGTCTAGAATTTTTAACCAACGGTAAGTAAAAATATCTTTGATACATATAATCCTCAATTTTTTTCTTCCATAATTGATAATTTTTTCCCTCCCTAGAAGCCTTTTTCCCCATCCCTCTTCATGTTGTGATGGCATTGGCCTCGAATCATTTTCACATTTGGTTGCACATGCTTAATCCTTGCCTCTGACCCATTGTTCATACGGCGTGTTTGATCTATCTAAGAGGATTCCCATTGGTTTCCCTCCATTTTTTAGTGATTTTTTCCCACTTAGTAATCCATAGGACATTTCTACCATCTCCATTAAGACCGTCCTTCGTTCCCTCCTGAAGTGATATCAGAATCACTTCCTTTTTTTAATTTTTGATCAATCCTCATATAGCATATCTTAAACCTTTTCCATCTATCTCTTTAAAACTTGTGATCGAATTCATTTGAGCTTTCCATCTCAGGTTTGAGGGTAGCACCCAATTAATCATCTTTTCTTTTTTCTTGTTTTTTCCTTATGGCTTTCCCAATGTAAGCCACTCTCCAAAAAAGGGCAAACGTAGACACCAAATTTTAGTATCATTCCTCCCCTTCACCTCGTGTTCATTCTCATTAACCTTGGTCACCCATTCAAATTTCATTTTCCCTCTTAAAATCCAATTCATCCTATGTATTCTTATTTTCCACCCTTAATCATGAATTTTATTAATTAATTATTCTTAATTAATCATAATCATCATCTCATTATATTTTGATCTCCCTAAATCATTTTAATCACCCCTAATCATCATTAATATATTTTAATTTCCACTTAATTCATCTCTCATCCATAAATATCCCATTTTCATCCCTAAACCTCTAATTTTCTATCCCTAGGCCTTTATTTAATAAATTCACCTATCGAGGGCTTTTATTTACTCATCCTAATCTTCCACCTACATGTTTCTCTTTTGTATGCAACCATAGCTCATTTCTATCCATCTAAACCCTAATCCCACTTCATTTGGGCAACCCATCCAAGTCATCGTTGACCCTATAAATATGCCCTTGCCCCGCTCCTTTCAAGAGGATGCAAAATTTAGACTTTTAGGCTTTTTGATATTGCTTACATTTTGAGTAATCTTGTAGTTATCTTACACGTCTTGGAGTCTTCTTGGAGCTATTGTGCATCTACTTTTCTGATCTAGGGATACCTCCCTTACTTTTTCATTTTCCATGTGCTTACATTATCATATTGTTGTATTTTTTGTCTCTAACATCTTGTGCAGGTTCATGTAGCTTCAGGGACCTCTCATCATTCCATTTCAGTCTGTAGGTATTCATTTTGGTCATTACATCTTCATCCATAGCCTATCTATTCCACTTTAGTGTCAATTGAGTCTGAGCATCGTTGACCTAACCCCCATTCAGCTTGCTTCTATCACTCAGATCTTCATCCACCTCTGTTTATGTTCACAATCTATTTTTTCACTTAGATCTTATCATTCTACCACTCTATCATTTCTATTCTATGTTCTCAAGCCCCACTCACCATCGATTCCCCATATTCTCCACTAAATAACCTTGCCACTCCACCATTTTCCATCCCTTTTTATAATTTTCTTGCAACCTTTCACCCATCTTCAGTTTCATTTTGTTCTACAGGTGTTTGTGTCCATCTCATATATGTTTATTAATACTATTCATTTTAGATCCACCCACAGGAGCTTGTATATCTATTTTTGGTGCAGATATTCCTCATCCATCCCCAATCACCATTGGCCGGCCCACTGTGTCCTTGGGTCATCATCGACATATGTTAAGTTTGCTTCATTTTTCCATATTTTAATCATATTTACTCATTATTATCTTAGATCTATTTTCATAGTTTTGTTTTAGATATTGTATGTTGTTATCAGATCCATCATCAAATTTAATATTCCATATCATATACAATAGGTATAACATCCATCCAAGCAAGTTCACGCTTCTTCATACCGACTTAGTCGGGAAACCCTCCATCTTATCTACTAATCCATTTTTCTTATAGATTTCTTTGTTGTGCAGATCATCGAGCTTGCAGTAAGGAGGTTTTAATCATTTGCACCCATCCATATCATCATCTTGAGGTACCATACACCCTCTATGTTTTTAATTTCTAGTTTATTTCATTATTATTCATTAATTTGAGTAGGAAAGAAGAAATATTGTCCAACAATGAGATTATATTAGGATGATCATTGGGAAAATGAGGAGATTCAAGTTTGATTGGTATGAAGATGGCATCGAAGATGATGGCACTAAGATGTATGATCTGTAGTATCAAGCAATGAAATAGTTATCCCTTCTACAAGTTTCTTAGAGCATCCGTGAATTAGGGGATATAAATGAGCGGATTAAAGTAGTAATCAGAATATCGAAATAATGGTTCAAAAAGAAGAGAGCTTCCTTCATCGTATCAAGAAACTTCCCAACTTTCCAAAGGAAAACATCCTATATTTCCTCTTCAAAAGCCATTGAGAAATATTCAAGTTCTACTCATTCAAGATAATTCCCAAAAATAAAGTTAGTAGAATCAAAATCTCCTCACTAAAAGAGATTGCACAAAAAGGTAAAGACAACAAAAGATCATTTGGTATATTTAGAACAAGGGGAAGTTGATCTAAGTCATCCTCTAATCCCTCAGCAATCTCTAACTCTCTCATACTTTTTTGTCACACCACCCCCTCTTACACATGATGTTACTTCTTGTTTAGAATAGGAAACAACAATCATGCCAAATATTGAGCCTAGAACAAATGAAATGTTTTTATGGGTACAAAAAATGATCATGAAAGAAGCTTGCACAGTCTAATAAGTGGTGGTCCATGATTTCCCATCCACAGCCTCAATGGTAAAATTGAAGAAGGGAAGGTTAGCTCAAGCCACTTCCAAATTTTTCAGTGGTGCTTCAGGAAACCAATATGTAGAAGTAGTTCAGCTAAAGGTAACTAAACCCATTAAATAAATCACCTCAGCTGACTATAAAATGAACACCATTCCTTTGGGACTGGAAACTCACCAGGGAGATGCAAACTTGTTCTAATAATATTCCATTCACTTTCTTGTGAGGAATCAGAAGTATAAGGAGAGAATTGATCAGTTACAAGATCATGTAAGAACGCTCACCTCGTATGTTCATACTTTCATGGATCTGAATGCAACTTTGTCTCTTCTAGTAGAAGAAGTTACTCCCATTATTAGCTTCGATCAATAATCCATTAAAAACACAAGGGTTCATCATGCAGGGGAGATAAAATGATAAATGGGTAGGCAATGTTGTGGAAAAAGGTAAAACATTATTTCCTAAGAGGACTGCATTGTTCAAGTACATGATTACAACAACCACAAAGGTTAGAATGATAGGAGATGAAATTGAGAAAAAAAAGGAACGGTGGGATCAAGTGTTTCCACTTTTTGTCAGAAATTAGGAAATTTCATTCTCCCATATTTGTGGACAGGAAGGTATTTAATTCCCCATCCAAATATTTCTCTCAAGTGTGAAATAAAACTCTTGTCTCCTGGTACAAGATGTTGAACTGTGCTATGAATTAATTAGATTCACATGAGGAACGTGATTCTAAGATGTAGGATGATGTCAACACTAAGGTGTGAAAGCTTGGAGTGCCTAAAATAGATGAAAATACCTCATTGGATGAATTTATAAATCCATTTGAATAAATTATCAAGAAAGATGTCGGGGATCCATTTTCCTTCAACGAGGACACACTTGAGTCTCTCTTTGAGATAAGGGTTGTAATATCAAACACCACAAATGCGCATCAATTATGGTTCATGAAGTGTAAGAACATAAATTTCATCTCATATAATTGGCTCAATTTCTTGAGATTTGTTCACATTCCATGGGATGAGAAATTTGCACCTGCAGCTGCTTGATATTGTAAAGAATTCAAAGAAGTTGAAATCTTCCCAGAGGTACTCACCAAAATTCCATCTGAGTGTGAAGCAGAATCAGCAAGGGCATTGACTTCATCTAAGTAATTATCTCTTTTTTTTATCTTCCCTCCCCCCTTGCTCTCCACTTTCATATTATATTTCTTCATTAAGGGGTTGCACTTTTCATTTTTGTTGTATTCATTTAAATGTGACTATAGTTGATATTGTAATAATTTTCCCTCAATTAATTAAAAGGGGAATGTCCTAGAGCATGAGGAGGAGGAGTAGGAAGAAATCAATACGCTTGATCATGGGAGAAGACATTTGCGTAAACTGCGTACAAGTGAAAATGTTAGTGTTGGTCCCTCACATCCGTTAAGGAGATCACCACGTGTAACACCAGTGAAGAATTTTGAGTAAGAAAGAAATAAAAGGTGAAAATACATACCAATTAAAGATAGTGATGAGGAGAAGCCGTCAAGTGAGGACGTGCGTGATGAAGTTTCCACACACAGCCTTAGACTTGGGGAAGATGAAGGGATTGGTAGTAAGCACTGGCAGTTTGACACAGGAGTCCCCAACATGATCTTACATGAACATGAGGAAGAGAGCTACACTAGTGGAGACACAAAGATTAAAGATAATGTTGTGTGCCCAACCAATGAACCTGAGGAAGAAGAGAAAGTATAATAAAACGTGGGCACTGAAACACAAGAACAAGTACGTGAGCGCACAAGTGAACCCAAGGAAGAGGAGATGGGTCAGATACAAAACCTTGTCTATGTTGATGATATGATAAAAATAATTCGTGAAAGGTTCCAAAGTACTGCTGCAAGTGAAAGATTATATGGGTGGGAGATGATGGATCCTGAGATGGCAATCACACACACCTGTAAAAAATTATCATGGAATATGTAGACTCACATGGATGAGCTTGATTTTGATGTGTGTGAAGAGTCACATGTCTCTCGGAGGATGAATAAAGCTCCACATTCCTGACATGTAACCATCAAGTGGACTCATTTCTCTGATGAACAAGTAATGCTTTCACGAAGGTATCTACAGACGTTACACACAAGAGTATAGATAAAGCACCAACTATTCAAACTCTGTTAGAGGATAGGAAGGATAAATAAGTAGATATTAAACATCTAACAGAGGAAAGAGAGAGAGAGATGAGGCGAAGTCGCATGTAGTTATTGATATGGCAAAGCAGATTGATGATGAAATTTTGCAAGCGAGGCTACAATATGAAGAGAAGCTGGCTGAAAGATTCCCATTTGCTTTACATTATTTACACACATTGGTACACATGGTGGTGGGTGAGGTTACAGTATAGGTGCCAAGGCAGAGGGATGTTGCTACATAGAAAGAAAAGGAGAAAGCTACAATACCATGCAAAATAACTGGATATGATTTTTTGTTCCAGACAGTGAAATATGAGATGAAAAAGGAAAAATCAGCATTGAATATGTGTGCATATCCTGAGGCAATAATCAAGACAAGGAATTTTTGAGGAGAATGTAGTCCTTTCAGTGAAGAATGACAAGAAATTTGGACATAAGGAGAGGCTGACGTTACTAACGGAAAAGCACGATGCACTCACAGCAGCCCAAGACCCTCATAAAGAAAACATAAAGCAAATTGGGAAGCTTATAACCTGACGTATAGATGTGATGGATGGGATGATCTCAAGTCTAGCTAGCGTTCTTAGAGTATTATAGAATAAGGGAAAGAACATGAATTTGGATGAGATGGAAGGAGTACTCATAGACATCCCTAGAAAGATGAATAAGGTGCTCAATGATTGGAACAAATTAGAGGCAGAGATCAAGAGTGAGTATCCTGAGTTAATTCTTCCTTCAGAGGAGTAGGGCATCCAAATTATTTTTCATATTTTTTCATTCATTATGTACATGTATTCTTTATTTTTGGAGAGATAAGGCATGATTACCCATTTCCAGGGTGACAATGAACCTAGTGTGGGGTAATGTTGGGTTGGGAAGATATTGCCTAAGTATCGAAGGAGAAGAAGTAGGGGGCGCATGTTATCCATATTTTTTCCCCCAGAAAAATATTGAATTAGCCACAACCCAACACAGAATGAGCCAAAGAAAACATGTTAAAATCTTGTAAATAGGTCGCAGAAGGACTCAACAATGGAGTGGCAGGGCTTACGAAAGATCAAATGATACGCATGAGAAATTCAAAAAATAGTTCTATCGGGCAAATCCGGGCCTTAAATCCATTCTACGGGTTACAGGTGGGCTCGTAAATAGAATAGCAGGATCAGAGGAGAAGGAGCAGTGTCACAGAGAAGCCAAAAGAAGAAAAAGAAAAAACGGTGAAGATCCGAAGTCTTCAGGCTCAAAACAATTCAGAACGAGTCCAAAAATCAACTAAGTATCGAGGAGCCAGCAGAGAGAGCCACATGTCAAAACGACACTCCTACAAAGTTGAATCCAAAAAGGAAAGCTCAAACGAGTGCCAGGATTCCATGCATCCAGAGCCCCAAAAGTTGCACGGCCGTTGAAAAGTCTTCGACTGGGCAGAAAGGTGTCAGGTGTCGGCTCAGTGTAAATCCAAAATGGGAGCCAAGGGTAGAGACTCAAACTTGCGCCAACCCTCCACATAGCAAATGGTCAACAGAGGTCAAAAGGTGGATAAGGCGGGCCTCAAAAAATAGGCTAAGTATAGAAGTACTGGTGGGGACTGCCACGTGTCCAAGTGGTGCATCTCTAAGGGAAAATCCAAAAGCAGAGGCTCAAACAAGCACCAGTTTACCACGTAGCCCAAGGTCCCAAAAGGTAAGAGGGGGGCAGAGTTGGGTTAAATAGTCAATGCATTGTGGCAAACTGGCGGAGAGTGCCAAGTGTCCAAACGATGCTAACTCAAGGGTTAATTAAAGAGAGGGTTTCCAAACGAGCGCCAAACCGTCGCGTGTCCCCGGTCAAGAAATATGACCTCGCCAAGCAAAGGACTTGGCCAAAAAAACATAAAAATTGATTAGGCCGGCAGAGGAAGCCACATGTCAGCCCTGTGCCATTACAAGAGCAAAATATAGAGGCCGCCCTCGAACAAGTGCCATCCCTCCACGTGTCCCATATTAAAAAGGGGGCCCATTTTCAAACTGGTTTTCCCCCCCTTTTTGTATGAACCCGATACAAATTTTGAAGGGGCATATCTTTCGACTTGGGGCTCGAAATATTACAAATCTAACACCGTTGGAAATATCTCGGCCTCGTCTATGCCATGGAGATCTGAAACTTTAAGTTTGGAGAGGTTAGGTGGGAGAAAAATGGAGAAAATTCTTTAGGGCCATTAATGTAGGATCTATTTTTGCCCCAACAACTAGATTGGATTTGATCTGCTCCGTTGTTTCCTCCTCCTTCGAGGCACTGAACCAATGGTTTATGTAGTTAAGATAGATTTGGGGAAAAAAAATTAGGAGGCATTGATAGCGGTGGTTGATCTTGGAACTTTTTTCCTATTTCTCTCTTTCTCCCCTCTGTGTTGAGTCTATAAAAGCATGGTCGAAACTCATAGTAAAGGGTTGGACGTTCTTTTGTTTTTGCAGGATCCCCTTTCCTTCTGGTAAAGGAATTCGTGGAGTTTAGACCTTCCATTTAAATTGTAAATATGTTTCCTATGCCTTCTAGCCGTTTGTAATGCATTGTATCAATCTACAGAGAAATAAAACATGTTTTTGATCGATTTTAGATCCTTTCTTATCTCCTTTGCTCTCATCTGGTCTTTCATTATGAATCTGGTTAACTGTGCTTGATTATTGTATGCATTTTGTTGGTTTGTGTCTATCAGCAAAACTAATGTTCATCATTCCTTTGGTGCATCACCTTATAACTTAGTTTTGATTTCTTGTATTCCTTTTATCCTTGTCTCCTTGGTAAAACTTAGATTAGGTTTAGGAATAGGTCCTCTGCAAGTTTCCATGCATGCACCTAAATAGAGGAATAGGAACCAACCTTTAATTTGGAGATTTTTCCCATTTTCTAAGTCCCACACTTTGGGGAAAACTCAATGTTATGCGAATCACACCAAATGAATCTACCTTAGAAAAGTAGATCTGACGAATCATTTGGGGGTGTTGTGATTTTGCACTAACAACACGTAAGTAGACGCAAAAAATAGACAGATTTACGCGTTGTAGTTTTGTGCCCAGGGAAGTCAAAGATTAATACTTACCCATTTCACATACACAAGCTAAGATGAGATTGAGTGTTGAGCACGTTTTGTTAAGAAGACTTGGAAGACATGCCAAGCTATTTTGGAACTTGCAGTTTAAACAGGCGCAAGGAACTAATAATAGGATTTGAAATAAAGTTATTTCTAGATAATCTATTATTAGTGAGCTTGCATACTTGTGTAGTTATTTTATAGTAGTGCATGGCTATTGTTAGCATGAAATCTATGTTTTAGAGTGCATGAGTAGTGAAGGGAAAGTCCCCACTACCTATATATATGTATAGATTTGCACGACTAAGAATATATGTGTGTGTATGTGAATGACTTTGGTAAGGTTATGTTGTTAGTGTGCGTGTGCGCTTGACTTAGTGATGACTATTATGATGTAATCAACTATTGGTTTTGCTATGGATTAATATAATGGATCATTGTGGATGGATTCTTATTATTGATGTTGTTGTTGATGGATCTTGCATGGTAAATCTATTACTAATTCTTGTTTGATTCTTTATGCACTATGGTTGAGATCTAGATATGTTTATCCTTTACCTTTGAATGGTTATTATGGATTTGGAATGTATGTTATTTCATGCTAACTCCTTGATAAATCTGCCATAAAAGAGGGACCTGGTACCCTTGCGTGCTTCGGGTGAGCTCTCAGGTTTGTCTGAGTGATGTCCTAGCGTGCCTTAGGCTGTGAATGGTAAAATAAGACTACAATGACATGTAGATTTATGAAGATATAAGGGAAACAAATATTAGGGGGAATTTAATCAACAATAAAGATAAAGCTCTAAGGGCATGTGATAAAACTAACCTTGGGATAATCAAGGTTTGACAAAGGTGTAACATAGTGCAAGTTCACTAAAATGTAATACAAATAATGATTTACATTTAATTAGACATTATAAATGAATATAAAACACAAAGATAAATACCTAATAATTATTTATGAGCCAATGAGGAGTAAAAACACATATGGTTTAGAGGGGTATATTGAAGAACTCAATATTAAAAGCCTTTAATTTGAATTTGAATTTTGAAACACGCCATCACACACGTCACCAACCTTTCCCAAAAATCTATATTTGATTGAGATTTGGTGTCAAAAACATCGAGACACTTATGAAAAATGTTGGGAGCATTGGGGGAATACCTACAATATCTAATTCAATATGTCATGGAGAAACTATGAAAAATAAAGTGACTTTAAGGCCTTGGGTTAGGGTTAGTTCAATCCTTCATATTTGTCATGCCCCTAAAAGGAAAAATCTCACTAACAAAAATAAATTACATATATGGAAATGACTTCAACTAAGACTACAACACTGCTCCATAATATAATGATAATACAAACATCAATAAATTCTTTAATGATTTTTTGATCACTCTTATGTCTCTTTATATGATTTCTTTATGAGTGCTAAATAGATATTATGTGTAGTTGATCCCCAAATTAACTAGAATGTTTGTTTATTTATAAACAATTGAAGTCAAAATAAGACCTTATTGGTGGGTAAAGTGATCTTTAAATATTAAAAAATGAAAACAATAGGATGATCGTACCTTTATTTAAAGAAAAACAACATTTATTAAAAATGTTATAACACTTTTGAGAAATGTCAAAAGTAATGTGGTGATTCCAACACAAACTCCTTAAAGCACATGAAACAAAAGAGGGAATTCGAGAGAGTTCAGAAGAAGGGGTAGTAGCCTTCAAAAGTTCAGAAATGCATTGGAATACAACTTAATTTGGTTAAATACTTGACAAATAGAGAAATCCTCTACATGTACATGAAAAAACACTAAATAAATGCATTAGTGCCATTTTTAGGAGAATGGCTTGTTATCCACTTTTACCCCTCAAGAAAAATGGACAAACATGACCTTCCACACAGAGAAAATGGAGAGATTGATTCATGGGAGCTTGCATTTTGAAATTGGCCAAATAGGTTATAGGAGGGTTCGGAAATGGCAATAATGTCGGAGGCAAGAAATTGACAGAAGCTCGGGGTTGAGCTAAGCAAAAATGGGGGCTCTAAAGTTAAAAGTTTTCAAACTTCAGAGGTTTTACATTTCGGAGTTTCGGTAGAGAAGCAGGTAAAAATAAGGAAAAAGGCCCAAAAAAATTGAAATCCTGAAGTCTAAAAGGGTTTTGCATTTTCGGAGTCAAACTTGAACTCGGGGTCAACGTGGTAGGCATTTCAGACTTTCGAGGGTTCCAATTTCAGGGTTCGGAATTGGGTTGTTTCGGAGGTTTATTTCGGAGTTCAGGCAACGAAAGGTCTGAAAAGTGCCAAGTTCTAAAACCTGAAGTCCAAATTTTGGACTTCGGACATTAGGGATTTCAGAGGTCTCAGCGGGGTCAAGTAGATGAATACTGTCATGGATCCGAAAGGTGCAAGGTCCGAAACCTGAAGTCTAAATTTCAAACTTCGAGGTTTCATAGGTTTGAGGTTTGGAGGTTTGGAGGTTGAGTAGATGAATAGTGATAACAACCCCCAAAAAGGCAAAGGTCCAAAACCCAAAGTTTGAATTTCAGACTTTAGGGTTTTGGAATTTCAAAACTTTGAAACCCCAAAACACGAAAAATCACAGCTCGAAGTTTGAAACTCAAAGTCTGAATTTTCAGAGGTTTCACAAGCCGAGTCGGATGAACAGTAACATCAACCTCCAAATTCAAGATGCCTGAAAGTCCAAAATTTCAGATTTTAAAGGTTGCAAGGCATTTCAGAGTCTGAAGAAACAAATCCAACCACTCACAATTAATGTAGTATGACACCCCAATCTTCAGATGGCCATAACTTTTTGCTGGGAGCTCGTATTTGCACAAGAAAGGACTTTTTAGAAATCTCTCAGTGTCCTCTACACAACTGGTTATCTTAATTTAAGTGAGACTAAGTTCTCCAAAATGAAGAAATATAGTCCGCCATTTTAAAGGGTGTTTCCAGTTTTATCACCTACCTAAATGATGAAGGTATGGGCTTCCTTTATTTCCCAACAAGGCATAGTAATTTGAAGGTATGGGTTTTGCAGTGACACACATCATTGTTGCAGGTGAATTCAATGCATTTTAGGGTCGTTGAAGCAAGATTTTGAGTTTCTTCCTCTCTTCCCCTTCTCTCATTCTTCCTATATATTGTAAGGAGGGTCATTGTTCTAGTGTTGGATAATTTTTCTTTGCACCCTCCCTTCTTCTCTAGTCTGTAATTGAATTTGTGGAGTTCAAACCTCCCATCAAAACTGTAAGTGCAGCCTTGCTTTTTGGCCATTGTAATGCAATGTATCAAATTTGTGGAGCAATAATGGAAGCTTGTGGATGAATTTCAACCCTCTCTTTTGTTCATTGCTTTCTTATGATCTCTCATTGCAATCTTGGTTATCTGTGCATGGTGGTTATATTACATTGTTAATGGTTTTTGTTTAATGGTTAGTGGATTCTCATCAGTGGATTGATCTGTGGTGTATTTGCATCCTTCTTAATCTGGTTGTGGTTTCCATCTCCATGCAAAGTAGTTGTTCAACATTCCTTTTGGTGCATCACCTCTGTTAGTTTAGGTTTAATTACCTGTAATCTTCTTAACCTTGTCTCCTTGGAAAATTAGAGTAGATTTTAGAGTGGATCCTCTACGATTTGGATGTGTGCATCAAAACAGAGGAGTAGGAACCGACCTTAATCCGGAGAGCTTTCCCGATTATAAAGTCCCACACTTTGGGAAAAGCTTTGTGTTATCCAATCACACTGACAGTTTCAATCTATTGAGTTGCAAACACTCAGGGGTGTTATGATTACGCATCAACATGACTTTTAAGAAATCAGATGCTAAATTTTTTTTAAGGCATCACATGTTAGAGTGATTTTGAAGACATCACATGCTTTAGAAGATTTATCACCAAGGAAGAGTAAGAAGCCCAAAATGATGAATGTCATTCACTCTTCCTCCCTTCTACTAATAAATATGGTGAATTATCATATGTATTAGAATATTTATCACAAGGGAAGGGTGAGAATCCTAAACTATATTATAAGAAATACATATGATACTTGTGTCTTAAGTAGACCCCCTTACAAACTATGAAAATTATTTTCATTGTCTTCTCACCACTAGAGTGAAAAGTTCATCCTAAAACCGAGGATTAAAAATAATAAAATGAAAAATGACTTTAAAATAACTAGCAATCACATGTGTAGAATGCAATGTGAATGCCAAAGCGTATATGTTATTTGATTTAGAGGGATATTTATTACTTTTGTAGTTGATGTTGATAAGGGGTGTGATTGATAATTCTGATTTTCTATTAAAGTCAAAACAAATGTTGCAAAGTACATCAGAAGGGATATTAAATAATAGTTAGTTGTGTAATAATCGAATATAAATGTAAGTGAGACATGTAAGTTTGTTAACACTCACTGTCAAGAATGTAGTAAATGTGAAATGTTGACATTAAAGTAGATTGAAAAAATAACTAAGGGCTTTATGTGCTTGTGCAAAAAAATTTATTAAATTTGTCTATGATTTTCTCTCTATTTCTTGGATTTTCATTAGTGTCTTGTAACCATACAACCTGACCCCTCATTCACAAGCCCTCTTTCTGTAACCAAATTAAGATCAATTTCCTTCACTGCAAGGAACTTGTTTAACTGAGATTTAACAGGTTTAGATCCATTAAAAGGTAGACAAATAACAAATTCCTCAAGTAAACTCCTAATAAAATTGAAGGAAAGAAAAAAATGACACATGAAAAAGCTCACAGTTAAAGAAAACGGTGGCAGATTTCATACCTCTCATTGCACATGGGAATTTGTAGTAGGACCATAGGATGCCCAAACCCTCGCTGTTTAACATCTTTATATTTTGTTGAATCATCTTTTGGCACTGGCTTGATCTTCTTGTACTTGAACCAAAAACATATGATGTAAAGAATTACCTTGTCTAAAAACTGATAAGGGGTGTGATTGATTTTGTAAGTGTAGGAATATAGATGAAGCATTACATTTAAAGGTTGTATCTCTACATTTCAAATTTGTTACAACCTAATCATAAATCGAACCCTGCCCAAGCCACTTGTGTAGGAGTAATGGAAATACCCATAGACTTCTGAAAGAAACAAATTCAGCTGAGAAAAAGTAATTAAGATGCAAAGTATTTATCTAAAATGATATATAGATCGCATCATATTCAAGCAAACTGAAAAATCCGTAACCAGATGAAGGGTTGTAGCGATGGCAGACATGGGTAAATGTACGTGAGCCCACAGTCATGAAAAAACAAAGAAGTACAGGCCAAATATGTCAAAGGGTTGGTAGGAAATTATTTTGCTAATTGTTTTGACAAAAAGGATGTTTCGTGATGTTGAATGTGGGCAGCCTTTGCAGACCAATTCAGTTTGGTTTCTTATGGTTTTTGGATATCAACAATTAACTAATGCAATTAATAGTAGTTTTTTTAAATAGATCAGGTTCCAGAGACTTTCTTCTATTGTTATCAAAATATTGGCTAACTTGGATATGTATGATGTTGTGTAACAAAAATTGTGGACCAATGCAATGAACAACATCCATATCAAAACCATAAATTGTTTGCATTTGTTTGGGTTGAATAATATTATTGTGCATAATTACTGAGACTAATCATCACAACATACCCAATGAGGATTGGATTTGTAGGCTATGAATACTCCGCGAAGTTGAAAGTGAGGTACATTATATTTTATATTTCCTATTTAATATGAAATTTAGGGGACATATATTCTTTATTTCATATATTGCACAAGGAAATGGATAATAAGAGCCATCTTCTATAAGACCGAAGGACCTCCTAATGATCTAAATTATGACATTCAAATTATAGAATTTAGATAAGAGAAATATTGTCATCTTTAGAACCGTCCCATAAATACATATCTTGGTCTGGAACTCTCAATGTGAAAGAAGCCAAAATAGATTTGTCAAGAAATATTGTCATCTTTAGACCTCAAACCTTATGTCCCATGAATACATGTCTTCATGTGGAACTCTCATTGTGAAAGAAGCCAAACAAGATTCATTGAGAAATATTGTCATCTTTAGACCTCAACTCTTATGTCCCATAAATACATATCTTGGTCTGGAACTCTCAATGTGAAGGAAGCTAAACCAGATTCATCATGATAGCTAAATTATGTCTTCATTGAATCCACAAAAATTGTTTGTGGCTTCACAGAGAAATAGACTCCAAAAACACCACAACCTCGAGCCTTCAAACTCACTATTGTACTTGTTGGATCAGACACATATGCACTAATAGCTCCTCCAGAATTGAACATTCTGATCAACCCAATAAGAGCAAAGGTGATGCCATTGTCCAACTCTGCATTAAGTTAAATTGACACACTTCAGTTGAAGATATCATTTTGTGTTTGAATGCTAACGAAAAAATCAAAAAATCATATGGAAAATAAATATCAATATTTTAGAACTCAAAACATAGCTTTTCATATTAATATAGATAGTGAAACCTTCACTGAACTTGTTATTGGCTACTGCCCCTGAAAACACAAAACAACTATGTTTTGGTATACCACATTGGATTGGCATTCTTACATGTCAGTAAACATCAAAATAGAAACATGTCCAAAATGCAGAAATGTTGATTTTCCAAAAACTCTTGGAAATGGAACGACACATAAACATCCATACAATAAATTATAAAATATAAATATACATTTAAAAATGCATACATAATAATCATTTTAGTCGATAAAGTTTTAAAAACACTTGGAAAATATAATTATCACACAAGTTCAAAATATTTAACATACTTAAAATTTCATTTATCAGTGTGACATATCATGTTTTATAGAGTTCAAAGAGGCTGAAATATAAAATATTCAAAATAACAAATTGTTGTAGTGTGTTGAAAAAATTTACAATGTTAAAAATGTTTTTTGCTTTGATTAGGTTTTTAACTTTAATTTTGTGTTTGACTATTGGTAGGGGGTGGGTTAAGGTAAGGGCAGGTAAGGTAGTATTAGTTTTTATTATTTATTTATTTATTTATTTATTTATTTCAAACGGACATCTTACTCCCTTTATGAGTATAGGACAAAATCATCATTCCAATTTTCATCCGCAATCTTTGGCAGATAATCCACATCATTTGGGTGAATGGTAGCAGTATTAGTTTTGGATTGGAATTCATGAATCAAATTATTCTTATCAACCTGACACCATCCAACACCTTTACAATTAAAGATGCCAAAAACTCCAGTGTGCTTGTTCAAATTCCAAATTTTTAGTAAGCTGCAAGGAAAAGCACACACCAAAGAACACAATAAATCTTGAATGTCCCCAAAGAAAACATCATTTAATATTACTCTGAGGCACCTAATCACAAAGAAATTCTACAGCAGATTATATAATAATTTTCATCACAATAACCAAAGTGAATAGAGGGAAATGTGATTGGCCTCGAGAAGCTGTTAGTTTTCATAAGGTAATGAGATCAAATTTTTTTAATAAAAAATGTGAGGAAGGTTTTGATTCCTTTGAAGAGTTGAAAATTTTCAATTAAAGTGTGAAGAGGAGTAACTTATATAATTTGGAGGAGATGATTTGCAGTGCCAGTAAGTGTAACAATAAAGTAGTGAATTGAAAGAGCATGATGATGGAATGCATCTAATGTCCATTGTCTATAACTGCACTCAGTGACCCATTCTCTACTTTCCTTAAATTTTGAGGTAAGAGTTCAAATTGATTTTTAGTGCTACAAGGAAAAGCACACACCAGAGATTACACAATAAATCGTGAATGTCTAATGGAATGCACCTAATATCACTTCTATAACATGATTACATAATAATTTTCATTTTATATAACTACAGTAAGGCAATGGAGATGACCCATGCTCTGAAGGGTAGAAACTTTCCTGGAAGAGGATTTTGCGAGGAGAGTAAGTGCAAAAAGAGAGTAATGGTGTTCTTTATTGTCTATAACTAATTCATACTTTCCATGAATGTGTGCTAATGGCTATTATTATTTACAAGCCTTAGAGATCACATTTGAGAGACATGGAAGATGAGGATGCAAAAGAAGTTTGGTCTGATTAATTTATTATTGTTAATGCTATTATGGAGGTAGCCTTCATTAGGGAAACACCCACAAAGAGATCATGGGCTTGGATTGCTTTAATTATTCTTTCAGTATTTGTGATATTGTTTGTTGTGGAGGGAAAGGAAGGGTTTTCTGAGATTAATGCCAATTCATTTGGGCTAGGGAGATATAATTTTGCTCATCTAGTTTTAAGGAGCAGCAGAAAATTGTCTAGGATTCATAAGCATTTAAGAAAAATAAACAAGCCTGTTATCAAAAGCATTCAGGTAAGTGTTGAAGTAGTTCATAAAATTTATTAAGTATAATAATTTTTTCTTCGAGCAAATGTGCTCAAAATTTATATTATGATGTTTATAAAAATAATATTCAATCAAATATAGAGCCCAGATGGAGATATTATAGACTATATTAACATTTGGAAGCAGCCTGCTTTTGATCACCCACTACTTAAGAACCATAAGGTCAAGGTAAGAAGATATCACAACATGAACATAGACATCCTTCTATTTCCTCAAAATCTTATTATTAATAGAATGAATTCCGTTAGTTCTATAAACTGAATAGAACATGTTCAATCATATAATCTAGTTTGGGAGTGCTTCATATTATACAGGATATTCACTCATATCTAGCAAGTGCTGGCATTGATGGTGTCAAAGTATATCTAAAATTAGCTTGGGAATACATTAGTAAGTTGAGATTTTAACATATATTTACATTGTGGTGAGTACAATTACCCTGGTCCATAACATACTTCATATGATGTTTACTCCTTTCACTTTGACATACTTAAGATCAAGAGAGGTCACTTGATGCAGTAGCATACACCCATAGAAGCCTGGTACTTGAAATGACATTGCTTTCACAATAGTGGGACTTGGTGGGCCCTTTCCTCAAGTCTTTCAGGCCCCTCTTTTGGGAGTGTTACTTTCCCAGTAAATAAATCAGCTCCTTTAATTTTTACATTTTATCCATCCCCAAAATGCGATGACACTGTCCAAAAAAATAGACTCCCAATGGTTTAAGTTTTAACAGTAAAGTAAGCAGGCACAAGAGTGTTGTTCATAAATTGAAATATTTGTTTAGCTAGATGCATAATTTTGAAATGAGCACATAATCACCCACATAATGCCAATAATGCTAATTCCAAATCTTACTTATTAAATTTTTTAGGGCATCCTTACATTGCAGATGTAGCTTCATTCCAACTTATAACTTGTCATTATACTATCAAATTATGAAGGGAGATGATCATTACCAAATTTACTATAGATAACATTTTGTAATACAGTAGCAGTCATGCATCTATGACATCTATTTCCTTTAATTCCTATCTTAAAAAACATCTTACCTTTTTGACAAAAACAAAGCCTCATATATTGCACAATAGTCTTCCATTAAAAAATAAAGGGAAAAATAAATTGATATGAAAAATTGGAAAGTTTACTGCAAAACCTGAACATCAATGTTGCATCAAGCATACATCCATTGCAACTAATCCTAATAATTCTATCTATAAAAATAATACTAAACCTCAATATTCTACATAGTAATTTTCCATTGAACTTCGTATAGAGAAAAACAACTAAACCCTAACATTCTGTCTAGTAATTTTCCATTGAACACATATTGGGTAAAAAAACAAGACATGAGAAAAATTAGAAAAATTGATAAGAAGAAATTTACTGCTAGAAATAATCTATATACACATCCTCTTGATCAGAAGCCTTAATTTAGTTGTACATCTAAATTCCAAAACCAGGATCACCTTCTAACTAGGCATTATAGCTATGGAACTTAATAATACAAGACTGGGCAATGCATTCGATACAAAATAACAACAACACAAAACATATGAAAATAAGCCCCCAAAAAATATACATAGCCACCAAATAAAATAATTTGGTGAACCTAACTTATGCTCTAGGATAACATTCTTGTTCTGTATGTTCTATAAAATTATTTGATATTGTGGATGGATAGGGTAAGGAAAATTCCCATACACTATATGGAATTCAATTACTTGATAGAGAACCAACATCAATTTTAGTGAAATTTGTAGGTTTCTAGTTCCAAGTGCTATGGAATTATAATGACATTGAAGTTCTTTGAGTGTCTAACAACCTAGATTAGTTGGTATTCAAGTAAAACAACATACTACAAAACTGATAGGTAGCTGATGATCAACCATCTTCCTATGGTACAATGTGATAAATATGATCACAAAAAAACTTTAACTGCCATCAGTAGTGCACAATTTCAAATTTTCAAAAGCAGTCATATGTTTATTGAATTTACACACCCACATATGCAATTGGAGGGCCTGTTGTTTTATCTTTCAGAGAGGGAAGACATTGTTCTCTCCTCGTATTAAAAGAAATATATCAGAGAATTTGAGCTCTACCTAAAGACCATATGCCACTATCATGGATGTTACTTTGATAGACCCAAAGAAAGAATCTTATTTTAGCGGAAGATCGTTCAAACCAAAATAAATTAAAATCCATTTAAAACCACCATGACAATACAAAAGAAAGTTTCCACCTTTCCTCACCAAATAATGGTGTCACTAATCAGAATTTACCTGTGATTTAGGAGATGGAAACACATTCCAAAAGCGCAGAGTTTCATCCCCAACACTTGTAACAATGGTCTACGAGTATGTGGCCAATAAGTTTTCCATCATAATGTTCTTAGTCACGTAATTACAACAATACTAGAATACTAAAGCCAACATAGTATTTGATGTTAGGTTAAAAATTTAAAAAAAAGTTATAGATTTTACCTACCCATCAGGCGAGATTGCAAGATATAGGACCCGCAAAGTGTGGCCAGTTGAAGTTACAAGCTGAATCCAAATAAAGATGTATAAGTGTTACAAGTGAAATTTTCCACTGCATTATGTAAGCAACATATGAAGTTGGAGCTGACAAACTTGAAGGAAAACCATTTTAAATAGCAAATACTAGGCTCTTAAAATATTTTACAGCTACAAGATAAAACACTATGAGATGATGCCTAAGAAACAAAAAAAGTAAAGGCTCTTAAAATTGTAATAAAAAGTGTTCAAATAAGTAAACTCTCTTACTCTCTTACCATTCAATTAAAATTGTTCTATGATTTCAAGATGAAATTCAAATAAGCATGAAGAAACAATCAGTGAAATGTCTAATTGTATTCTATTTAAAACAAGAAAATAGTAGATATCTCAATTTTTAAGAGTCAATAAACTATTAAAAATCAAGGAAATGGAATTCTAACCTTCAACATGGTTGGATATTGCCACACTATAATTTGGTTCTGAGAATAGACATGTGTGCTAACAAGTTCATTGACATTATTAGACCAAACAAGATTACAATCTTGCCAACCCAAAGAGCATGTCATGTTTTCACCCAAGCAATGCAGGTGTGAAGTATATAAATACTAAATTCATTAGAGAAGTAGGAAATGCATATAAAATCATACCAAAGATCCTATCATATGCTAAGTGTTATCCAAGTCAAGAAAAATATTAGATCATACCTAGATTCTAGTGTCAATACAATTCAAGTGATAATTTGTTGTTGTGTTCCAGAAGCGAATGCATATATCTATCATCCCACCTCTAGAAGAAAGAAGACCATGTTGATGAGGGGACCAAGCAATGGCCTTAATAGCAGTAGTATGCTCAATAAATATTGCAACAGGTTGTGTTGATTGCTAATTCCATACCAAAAGTTTTACGAAAAATGCAGTGATTTAGAATTGGTATTGAGTCTAAATATAGATGTTATATACTCCTCATAATAAAATAATTGTTTAATATCATGTAGGGGAATGTTTATTCCATCTCATTCAATTACGCCTTTTCATGCATTTTTATATCCACAATGTGGGTATCCTCAGTACGCATTTTGTTTATATTCAACAATATATATATATTATTTTATCCACAAGGAAATAATTTAATGCTTCCATAAGAATGCATAGATAGACACCTAAATGATGCATCAATCACACCCATAACACAAATTAGAAGGCATGTGCATTGGGTAGAATTTTCTATACTACAAATTGAGACAAATCCTTTGAATATGGCTGTGAGATATTTTACCTAATCTAAAAGCAAATAAACTTCCAAAGAATAAGTAATTGCAAAAGCTTTAGATAGGGAACATGAAGATGTTGGAAGACATGGACCAACTAAGATGCAAACATTGAAACTCTTGTTAACACTAGTGGGTGTTCCACCCCTAAGTGACTGGCCTTTATCATATTTAAACTTTTCTGGAGTGCGGATTGAACCTCCAACATCACTCCTCAAGCCACATAAGGCGTGAGCACACCTGGTTTCCTAGCTCCAACATCATGCTCTAAGACAAGGACAAGCTAGAACTCAAGCCTAGAACCTTTCATCAACAATATTAGGCTTTCACTATTTTTTAGGAGATACCTTGCAATGTTTGCATGATTCAGATCAACACCTGCTACAAATGTAATGATTGGATCATCTAATGCAGGGAAACAAAACACACCAGTGTAGTTGCAGACGTCAGGGCCAAAACCCCAAGTGGATATGAACAATTAGACAAGCCCAACCCTTATAGAGATCTTAACTCAATGGGGATTGTTTAAAAGGGAACATTATGAAAATACTACCTGAATTCAAAGATGTCGTGATTTTCTCTGGAAATCATCATGGAGAAATATCCCCACCCTCCACCTAGACAATACCATTCTCCACTGTAATGTGCATGCCATTCCTTATTATTTTGACCCACAAGAACCACTTGTGTTCTTTCCTTTGGTAACTAGAGAATAGTTGCACATGCTTTTGTGAAACTCTACACACAAACACACAAATTGCATTACATTGACCTATGTAAACCCTATTAGATCCTGCTACTCCAACAATGAGAGAACCCAAACTCATGTCATTGCAAACTAAATTACAATAACATGTTATATCCCTCTGATGTAATGGATAGAAAGTTGTTTGAACATAACTGCATATCAAATTAGAATTTGTTCTATAAACAGAAAGAGAGATATCTTACAAGACGAAATCCCTTGTATACAAAAGATGGCTTCATAGTTGCTAAAAAGAAGGGTTCGTTCGATCTGAAAGAAGTAGCAAAGGTTGAGGAGTCTGGCTTTACACCTACTAATTGCATTTGTTTAACATTTTCCAAGGCCTTTTCAACAAATCCATTTCGTACATATCCTGCAATCATTGCAGTCCATAAGATGAAATCTCTTTGAGGCATTTCTTTGAAAAGCTTTAAAGTCTTCTCCATAACACCATTTTGTGCATATCCTGCAATCATTGTAGTCCAAGAGACCACATCTATTTGCAACATTTTGTCAAACAATTGGCGTGCCTTGTGCATGCTTCCACATTTTACATACATGTCTAGCAGGGCACTAACAACTACATCATTTGACAAAAAACCACTTTCTATTATGCTTTGATGAATGTTCATACCTTATTCCAAACCTCTTATTTTGGTTTACGATGGGAGTATCCTGGCAAAAGTGAATTGATCGGGTGGAACACCTATTCATTGCATTTTCTGAAATAGTGTCAATGCTTCATGAGGATACTCATGTCTACTGTAAGCTGTAATTATGATGTTCCATGAGAAGAGGTCTCGTTCAATCATTTGGATAAACAGATGGTGAGCATCCACTAAACATCTGCACTTGACATACATGCGTATAAGGGTATTTTGTAGTAGTATATGTGTGTGGAAAACTTAAATCCCGTCTGATTGATGTGGGAGTGAATTTGCTTACCCTGTGAAAGGGATTTCTTGGAAATAAATGTCTGTAATAGTTGAAAATAAGTATAAGAATTTGTAGGGGGATTGTGTGTATTTAGTAGAATGTGTATCGTCTCTTTCAACCGACCTGCTCTACATAATGTTGTTGGATTGAAATTGGCAATGTATGACATTGGCAATGAATGGTTTTAATTGATTCACTCTACTACCACACTGACAATAAAACAATGATAAGAAGGAAATGACTATTGAAAAAGAAATGCAACAAACAAAGCCCTATTGTACAAAATCACAGGGGTTTTTAGTATGAACGATTGCACAAGCCCAAATCTTATAGAGATCCAAACTCAACGGGGACTATTTAAAAGGGAAAATTATGAAAATCCTACATGAATTCAAAGATGTCATGATCTTCTTTGGAAATCATCACGGAGAAATATCCCCACCCTCCACTCAAACAATACCGTTCTCCAATGTAATGTGCATGCCATTCCTTATTGTTTTGACCCACAAGAACCACTTTTGTTCTTTCCCTTGGTAACTGGAGAATACTTGCACATGCTTTTGTGAAACTCTGCACACAAACACACAAATTGCATTACATTGACCTATGTAAACCCTATTAGATCCTGCTATTCCAACAATGTGAGAACCCAAACTCATGTCATTGCAAACTAAATTACAATAGCATGTTGAATCCCTCTGATGTAATGGATAGAAAGATGTTTGAACATAACCACAAATCAAATTAAAATTTGTTCTATAAACAGAAAGAGAGATATCTTACAAGTTGAAATCCCTTATATACAAAAGATGGCTTCATAGCTACTAAACAGAAGGGTTCGTTCGATCTGAAAGAAGTAGTAGCATTGAGGGCCTCGCTCTTTTATATTTGAGTAACATGGCGTCTTCTAGAAACATAGTGAGTTCCTATATAACTCTTTTCTTCAGACTCAATTTCTGCAGATCTCACTGTTTCGTTCTTAGATTAGTGTAAATCCTGGGCCTTGGAATGCTGCTGCCGTAAAATTTGCTTGGCCCAAGTGACAAAACCATCTTTGCTTTTTAAGCATAGAGGCCTCCCCCCACCTGCAAGTTCGGTAGTCGTATTTCTCCAGAGGCCACCAATCAAGTGTGACACATAAAATCGTTGTCTATCTCAGCTATCACAGAGCCGCCCTCAATTGAGAGTAAGCAATATAAGCACCAAAATCCACATGCAAGCCATTGATCGAGTAACATGCAAGTGTAAAACATAGAAAAACACAAAAACATCTGGACGCCCGTCGAAACCATTAAAATGGCCATCAAATTTAATCACTTTGAAAAAACGTCCAAATGCACGTCAAATTTAACATAGTCGTAGAAACGTCTAGAAGGACCTTTCCCATAAGGGGGACGCCTTCGGCGTAGTAAAATCCTATGAAATTAATAATCTAGAGGCACCACCTTTGCCGGGATGTGGCAATTGTTGCTTGGCTAAATTAATAGATCATATACTTATATATTGGATTTCGAGAAGTCCATAGTTAGTCTTGGTGACCATGTTAAAACTCTCAAACTCTTATCTATCCCCCGATTCTCATTTTACCCAAATTTGTGGTAGTATCATTCCAAAAGAAATTAATTTGTGGTATTACTGCTTGCAATAATCTTTCACACTGTAATCTACATCTCCTGTCTTTACTGTTACACCTGAATTCTTCAATCGCTGTTTTAAATCTTATTATCAATTGGGTTGCTCTCAAAAATCAATTGGTGTTTTTAATTCTGTAGATATGGAGGTAGCCAGCTTCAGGAGACGCTGCAGTACTTGCACTGGAAAATCCTATCCCCTATTCCATTTAAAGAACATCAGAACAGGGAGACAATCATCTTTGAAGCTCAGAAAATGGAACTCTGTACAGCCATTGTCTACTAGGACACCTCTTCATCTCAGAGTGCCCACATTATCAGTTAAATCCTCTCAAGAGGACTCGGGTACTGCTTTGATATCACTTCCTCTCAGTCTGTTATGTTAATACAAGTTTATAATAGTGATGCAAGACGCCCACATAATGGAATGTTAGAGGAATCTAGTAATGCTCTTTAAACCTGGGCATAGTAGCCTGCTTATTTTTCTATATAAACTTTGCGGCTAAAGAAAGATCAATTCAATAAATAAATAACTTAATTTGTCACAGACTCTCCGTTTCTGTTACCTGAATATTGTACCCTCAGAGATTGATGATCATGTAAGCAACATGTCATAGAAGCCACATGTTTACTTGTTGTTCCCATAATGTTTGTTAAATTTAGACATGGCCCATTCCTTATGGCTGACTGAATGCCCATTGGCACTGAAATTTTGAAATGCTATATATGCATTCTGATGAGACGGTGTTGCCCAAAATGAATTAGGGAAGGTCCCCAATCTGAACAACCACGCTAGGCTGGCTGTTCAAGCCATTATTCAGGACACTGCACACACGTTTGTTTTGGGTGTGAAGCATGCTATTACTGTGCCTCCAGTGTTCTATCTCTCGAAACTCATAGTTTGATGGGAAGTTATCTAGGTCACTTTGAGATTACTTGCCAGAGCAGGCCTGGTTGATGTCCCTCTGTTATGCCGTTTGAGACTACACATAATTGGGTAGGGTAAGCTTTTTTTTTTTGGTATGTACGAACTATTGGGCTTTCACCCGTGGCAGGATTTTTGGCCTCCAGATCCCAGTGTGTACCACCTACCTGAGGGTTTCTCAGCAGCTGAGCTCTGAACTTGGGTGTCCAAATAAACACAGGTTAGGATTTGAGGTCTGTGCCGTATCATCTCAAAGTCAAAATAAAATCTATGTTCTTAAGAATTAGTCATCTGAGGAGCCAATGGACTTATATGAACAACTGGCCATGCATATTGATGTGCATTTCTGTCAATTGGGTGCTGTAATATAGTCTTATACATCCAGACCATCAAATTGATCTATGAAGTAAGTTAGTTGGGGTCCTCTCCCTTTCTATTGTATATGCCTCTCCCTTTCTTCCCCATATATAGATAGGGAGCCATGGTCCTCTCCCCGTATGTTGGCCTATCGAGATAGGGGTCCTCATGGTGGATGCTAGAGACTCTTTCCCGAGCCCCTAGAAATTTAAGCCCCCCTATGAAATTAAGATCCGAGAAGAGCATCGATCGATCAAGCTATTGTCAAGTGGTGATGAACAGAATCTCATATGCTCCAAACTATTCTGTGGCATTATGCCTTTCAGTGGTTAATATGGCTTTTCTAGTAAAGTCTCATTTGTCTTATTGTGTCCATTTGCCAACCGGCAGGGTATTAAACCAGGGCCTCATTTACATAAAAAACTTAAAAGCTGCAATGAGATCCTTTAATGATTAGCTGAGGTATAGTGCTTTGATATAGGTTCCGACAAACTGGGGCAATATTTGCATAGAGGTTGGACGACCATGGTTTTTTCCTGAAAGGTACTACATGTGGCCATCTTTATACCTCTTTTACTAACTGATAATCATCTGCAGTTTAAAAGAATCTTGACAGTTGACAACTTTATGAATTGACATTGATCATCCATGAACTGTATCTAATCCATTTTAGTATCTTTTGATTCCTTATGACTTAAGTTCATACATGCAATGTAAATTTTCATGGTAGAGTACGCTTGTTCTATTTACTAGGTTTTATAATCTGATAACCAGTAGTTAAATGCTGATAAAATTGCTGATGCTAATATGAAATAGGGTGATGTATAGAAATTTTCTCCTAGACCATAATTTAGGCTTGTTTATTAATTGTTGGAAAACCCAATTAACATTTCCTATCATAGAATTGTGCAACATTAATATTTCCCAATGATAAGTGTAGGTATTTAATTGAAGTAAATTCTTCATAAATGTAGGTAGTTAATGTAAGTAAATTCGTGTTGATGTTACATTTGTGAGTGTCAAGGTACATCAGGGGATTAGTTGTGGGCACCTTTAATCATATGCCATGGTCATTGAGCATGGACATCCACAAACACAGTTCATTTATTCAAGTTTTTTCCCCAAAAAGGTTAAGGTTTCTTCGTAGAACTGTAGTAACAAGCTATGTTTGTTGGAAAAACATGATTTGTCAAAATCTACAGCAATATACAAATACAGTTAAGCCAAATGCTTTGCTTTAATAAAAACTGGCAGCAGGATTCTGAAACTATAACGAAGGGATGCCTCAAGGCTATCAAATAGCAGGTACCAAATCCTATATTATCCATGCAAATGTCAAATAAAATCAGAAAATTTGCTCTATAATGGATCTGTATTTCAGTAACAGGTACGAAGATGACAGGTGGACAGTGCAACTTGGTGCCTACTCACTCAACATCTGTTAGTGTATGTTATTATTTATCCTTTTATTTATTTATTAGGATAATTCTTACACTTGTGTTAGCCCTACACTTGTTGGGTTAGCTTGCTTAGATGTATTAGTTGTGTGGAGTTAGCTTACTAGTTGTGTTGAGTTAGCTTTTCAGTTATGTGGAGTTAGCTTACTAGTCTTTTGGAGTTAACTTAACTACCAGTATTAGTTAGTAAGAGTTCTTCACTACTGATTTAGGTAGTAGTACTTCCCTCCTATATCTACATCTTTCTTATTGAGTAATTCAAGTCATTCTATTGTAATGTATTGAGCATTATGGATTATGATGGATTTCCATATATGGTATTTTAGCTCTTCTATTTTGCAAATCTAATGTGGTGTGCTATTATCATCTGAGATCACGGGTTGGAACAATCTTCTTATCGTTCCTTTCATGGTATCAGAGCTATAGATTATGTAGACATCCATCTGTAAGTTTTTCTTCGCAAGCAAGAGTTTATTATTTTCATGTATTTAGAATTTGTTGGTAATTTTCTGCAGCATGCATTTTTATGCAAAACGGAATGCGACATTAGATTTGGAAGGTGCCAAAACTCTAGAATCAACTGTAAACTCGACCATGTTTTGAGACAGTCAAATCTGGGCGCATTCTTTTATCCATTGGATATAAGCGTGTACCTTCCGGATGTATTCTTTTACCTTTTGAATATTTATGTTTTGGATGCAGTCTTTTATCCACTGGACGCAGATCTGTACTCTCTGGGTGTATTCTTTTATCCATTGGATATAAGCATGTACCTTCCAGATGCATTCTATTACCCTCTGAATATTTCAGTTTTGGATGCAGTCTTTTATCCACTGAACGTTGATTTGTACTCTCTGGGTGCATTCTTTTATCCATTGGATATAAGCGTGTACCTTCCGGATGCATTCTTTTACCCTCTGGATATTTCGGTTTTGGATGCAATCTTTTATCCATTAGACGCAGATCTGTACCCTCTGGGTGCATTCTTTTATCCATTGGATATTGACATATACCCTCTAGATGCAATGATTTACCCTCTGTACATTTAGGTTTTGGGCGTAGACTTTTATTCTTTGGTCACAACCTGTATCGTGTGGATGCACTTTTTTACCTTTTGGACATTTGGGTGTCACGTGTACCTTTTAAAAAAAATATCAGCATTAAAATATTATTTTAATAGCAAAACCTTCTAGAGCTCATAACTTTTAATCCATAGCTCGGATTAAGGTGATGTTTGTTTTGAAATTTTGTATTTTGTCGAGATCTATGCATTGGTGAAATTTTTATACACATATTTCAAATTTAAAAGGTACTTTTACTCATTGTAATGTTTACACGCACTCAATTATAAAGTGCCAAATTTGGGAGGGTGTTGTAATCATTTATGAACGCAATTTCGGTTGAGTCCGACGTCCTCAACTTTTGGGTGTTGCATTCTTGTATCTATGGGTGTATGCATTTATATCTTTTTTTTTGTTGAGATATTCTGGATATGTAATTTCAACACTTTATTTTTTGGCATGTTAACAGTTTCTCTTGTGGGGGAGTTATTATGGTGAAGTCCAATGTTAGTTTGTCAGTGTTCGAGTTGTTGAATTTGACAACTCATACAAATCTGTGGTGTCACTCTACCCATTCAACAGTATGGGAGGGTATGGTGTTGATACTGATTCTTTGGGTTTTGTGTTCTTGCCTTGTTACATATTGATACTTCTTCTTCGGGTTTCGTGTCCTTGCCTTGTTACCTTGGCTTTTCTCGGATTGTGGCACTCCTATTTATTTGGATCTCGTGTCCTTGTCTTGTTGCCTTGGTTGTTCTTGGATTGTGGCACACCTATTTGTAGCAGTTGATCAAATTATGTTCGGTGTTTTTTTTGCACTTTTGATATCACTCCATTGACAGTCTCTTTGCATGGAGCTATTCTAGTGAAGTCCAGTGTCAGTTGTTTTTGAGTTCTATGATTAAGCAGTGGATTCAGACCACAGTGTACACCACAATTTTTCAACATTGTACGAGTTTTTGGAGCCAAGCTTCTTAGAATATCTTGTAGCGGGATTTTTCTCTCTACTTTGTTATTACTGGGTTTGGTTACTTTGCGGTGTCCAATTTTCTCAGTTATTGTACGTGGGTACCTCATCAGGCCTTGTTGCCGGGACCCACCTTCTTTTTCGCCCACTTAAGCTATGCTTACGGGAGGGTGTTAGTGTAGGTTATTATTTATCCTTTTATTTATTTATTAGGATAATTCTTACACTTGTGTTAGCCCTACACTTGTCGGGTTAGTTTGCTTAGGTGTACTAGTTGTGTGGAGTTAGCTTACTAGTTGTGTGGAGTTAGCTTACTAGTTGTGTTGAGTTAGCTTCTCAGTTATGTGGAGTTAACTTACTAGTCTTTTGGAGTTAACTACCAGTATCAGTTAGTGGGAGTTCTTCACCACTGATTTAGGTAGTAGTTGCACTTCCCTCCTCCTATATGTACATCTTTCTTATTGAGTAATTCAAGTCATTCTATAATAATGTATTGAGCATTATGGATTATGATGGATTTCCATATATGGTATTTTAGCTCTTCTGTTTTGCAAATCTAATGTGGTGTGCTATTATCATCTGAGATTGTGGCTTGCAATAATCTTCTTATCATTCCTTTCAACATTAAGAAATAATGAGCAAAGAGTTTGAAGTCAGAACCAGATCTCCAAATCAGCCCAATAAGCTCCAGCCACACCACTCACTGATTGAATTTCTCATCCTCAAGAATGAAGTTGGTGTTCCAGCTACTTTTATGTTCCCACCTGGTGCGAACATTCTGATTTTTGATGGTAATGGCATGAAACTGGAAGGCATGTTGGGAGGACTTACACGATGAGTTAACAGGCAAAACAACACGAAAGTATGGTAAGCACAACTAAATGCATTTGAGGCTTCAAGCTTTCGTCAATAATTTTTTTCATTTTTACACATACAAAGCTCTTTTGGATACTTTCTCAGCGGTAGCAAGAGGATTTTTTATCAGGAGAGAGCAGAGGAAGGTTCTGTAGCAGTCGAATTGAAGGATTGACAGTATTTTCCAAAGAGGACATTATTTCTATATACACCTACAGAATATCACGGGAATAAATTTCAATTAAAAATCTGTGTAGTTTTTCTTTCCAAAGAGGGGTCTTTTCATATAAATTTGGTGACTCATGCATATGATGTTGTTCTATACTTAATTTGGATGATATTTCCATTGTTTACTGCACAAGAAAAGGAATTTCTGATTGAGCACTTCTCTTGAACAATTTCAATAGTTTTTTCATCCAATTATGTACACATTGCTATTAGAAATTCAATATTGAAATCATTTGTGTAGTTAATTGTATCAGCCTATAAGTTGTGTAATGATAGATCAAATTTGGCATCAGAGCTCTTTTTATTGGTATCGTGGCACATAAGCATAGTGTATGTCTTTGATCTGACAAGAAAAATGTCATGGCAAAGGAAATTTGGATCTATACATGTCTGAAATTGGAACAAGGAGTTAGAAATTTGTCTCACAATGATAGAAGCATGAGGAGAAGATGCATACTACTCCCAGTTTGCAAGATTGGAGGCCAATGATGCTAATGTCGTCTCTTCATAAGCAAGTTAGGCCAACTCAAATGAGTAAGTTGTTGGCAACCATACCTGTAAATGGAAAAACACCTAAGCAATATCAAGAGAAGGCAGAAAAGAACAGAAAGAAGGAAATTAGTAGAATTTTTCAGAAAAATCAGCCAAAGGAGAGGCTTCTGGTACAACCCCACCCTTCAATGTGGAAATTCAACCCCAAGATGGTCACGTTTCCTGTGGAAAGATAAACAGTTGGTTGAATCAGCTTGAAGTCTGTTTGGAGGTTCACAGTTTCAGTGAGGAACCTATCTGTCACTCATTTCGAGATGTTTTATATGGTGGGAGAAATACATTGATTCCTTGAGATTCAAAAAGAAACCACTGATGGCAAAATATGATGCTTTCAAGGAGCTCATTGAATGGCAACTTTATCCAATTGGGTATGAAGAGGAGCAACTGATAAGGTGGAAATAATTTTTGTGAAAGACAAGGAAAATTTATGAAAGAGTATACATTTGAATTCAAAAAGCTAGATATCTTGTTGAATCATGCAAAAAATTCTGAGGATAACTGTGAAGTATTGTGGAGGTTTGTATAGCCACATTCAGACACAACTCATAAGGCACAACAAATGGGAACTTCCAATGCTGCTCTAGAAGAGGCTGCTAGGAAGATAGGTTTCGACAAGAAAAATGCCACAGTCATCTAAAAGCAAAGAGACTCCCTCTTAGAACCATTGCACCCATTGCGAGATTGATGGGCTTATAGATTTGAAATGTTGAAAGCTGCCTCCCAAACTTTTCCACTGTACTTGGAAGAAAGAGTGGGCCAAGATGTAGGATGTAACTCAAATGTGAAGAGAAGTTAGTATGCGCCTCAGTGCAAAAGGAAGCAGTGAAAGAGGATGAAATACCTTCCATATTTTCATGCCTGTAACAGATTTTAGGTTTCAGACATTACATCTTATTCTGATTTTGAGGTGCTCTCAGATTCCTATTTTTATCGTTGTTTCATATTTTTCTTTTAGCTAAGGTTTCTGTTTCCAGATACATTTTGTTTTCAGAAAATCAGATCTCTTTTTCCAAAAATTAGACTTTCAGATCTTAGCTGATTGGTTGTAACATGTGTCAAGTTGAAGGATTACCTCTGCACGACAGTAGTACAATGTGAAGGCCAAAAATTTGGTTAGATCTGGAAGATGTGGAATTTGATTAGAGATCTTATACATAATAGTACAATACAAAATGAATACGACACAGACAACACAGCATTGCATTAGATTGATATGTATTAAATACATAATACATGTTCTACATTTTAAAATATTATCCTCATCACCTTCCATTATTAACTCAATCTCACCTAACTACTATTACTTAGCATTCTATTATATGTACTCACAATCCTAGAATAGACTAAGCACTAACAACCCTTCTAGAATCTAAATAGGACTTAACATATAATAAAAAATATAATGCTGACTATATATAATAACCTATAATGAATTCCTGACATTACCCCTTATTTTATGCATTACTCATAGTTCCAACGCTGGGAGGGATTCAACAGCGTATATGAACTGGAACACTCGTGCAGTTCATCATGCCTACAAACATGCTTGTAGCGTGATTGCCCTCACTACACCTACTAAGAAGGAAACACCTTTCTAATCTATGCAAATTTTTTTGGATGAGGACACACATTGTTCTAGAAACACCAACAAACTAATGGACTAAGACACACACTCTAGTCCATAATCTCATAACCTGTGTAAACAGGGACACATCTGGTTGTCCACATCAATAACATTTGTAGTGGGACTAACCTCATTACATACTCGGGTGGGATTGGCCACACCTAAACAACTAATCCTCCGGTTCGAATGGGCCTCACTGAGCAATTACAAACCACAATAGTAGTTGGATTGGATCGTCACTACACGTTCTCAGTGGGTGCTGACTACCTCAATGATTTTCTTGTACGTAGCCACTGTCATTGATCACCACATGGAGTACGGTCATCACTGCCACTGATCACCATCTTTGGCATTAGTCAATTTGTTTCTGGACTTACCACTGAAGCAATAAACCAATCTTGGAGTTAGCGGCGAACTAAAGATCGTTAAATAGCCTCCATCTTCATGTAACCTTCCAACGTTCTCTTAAATGCAGCTCACTCAGCCAGATTGAATATAATGGTCTGGTGGACCACAAAATGTTGCATGATGCACTCTGACGATTTCAGCATGGTTTTTGTTTCTTGCATAAACTACCTCCCCCCAACACCCCACCCCACCCACCATGATGTTTACAACTCTGCTTCAAATTTTTGCCTGAAACCGACTTCTAGTTTAGAAGTTATAAAATTAATTCTACTTCCCAGTTAAACTCGAGGAAATATTTAATTTTTCCTATAGTTCTCTCTCTCTCTCTCTATACACACACACACACAAACTTATAAACAAAAAATAAACTAAACTAAAACTATATCTTGCTGTAAACATTTGTAAAGCTTTAATTATCAAAAAAGATATATATATATATAGGAACGAGGCTCTCTTTGACTGTGGTACTTCTTCTCTTCAGCTATTGTAGACCTTCTAAGATTCTTTTCTACTTTTCTTTTCTGCTATTTCTTAATTCCACAGCTGCTAATAACTTCTGTGATTTTGTATGCTGCAAACATTGCTGGGCTGCACTATTGAACAACCAGCTGCTATGCCTCCTTGGAAGACCACTGGCTTGTTTTGATCCGAATTTCTAATGTAGATATTGCTGCAGATTTGTTCTGATGTTGCAGGCCCTGAAAAAAATGATATAAAAAAATTCTAAAGCACCTTGGGCACTTCTTCCACCTTGGGTGCTTCACATCTCACTCTTCATGCCTCTTTTACACACCCACTCAGATGCTTATACTGTGTTGGCTAGATTTTCTGCATAGCTGAAAACCTAGGCAGTTATGAGATAAATCTCCCTCATTTACTGGTGAGGCTCTCGTGTCAGATTTGTCAATAAAATATGCTAGTATCTATATGGGGCTTTTACTCTAACTATGCAGCTCAGGAACCATAGTTGTATAGTTTTGCAGCAAGTAAGCAGTTGTTTAAGAACGGAAATATTTAAAGAAGAAGGAAATAATAAAACACAGGGAAGAAATGGGGAAGATGTGCAACCCAATCAAGAGTTGATTGCATGCACATAAATGGAACCAATAGATATTAACACACAGAATTATAAGCAAAGGTAACTTCAGATCTAGATCTAAATAACACAAATTTTATAAGTAGATCTGAGATGAAAAACTAGAAACAAAATGCACCGTGACACAAAGTTCTCCGGAAATCTGCTCCTTTGTATTCCTTTGCTTCAAATAGCTATCAGGGGTTTCAGCACACAGTCTGGAACACAAGAATGCTGCTTACAAATTTTGATCATTAACCCGAAGGTTCTTCTTCTACTTATAGAATGTAGAAGGGAAAATACAAATGGGAAACTCAACTGAACTAGAACATAAACAAGAAGTAAAGATAACATCTGACAATCATCCTCCTCTAATTTCTCTTCAAGTGACATGCATCCGGGTCCATATTCAAACTTACACACATCTGTCACTTAACTAATAGAATCATTCCACATAACTTAAAGTAATGGTCTCAAAACCAATAACTTTAAAGTTTTACAATTACATCCGGGAACGTGGAAAATAGAAGAAGAAAGACACGCCAACTGTAACATCTACATTCTCTTTTTGTTTTGATACTAATATACTTGTCGAACATGTAATTCAGCATCTTCCCATCTGTCTTAGCCACAACTTCTTTTTCTGTCCTGAATTGCAACAAACCTTCGTTCAATACCCTGATACATGCTTCCACATCCTCCAAGCTAGGCCCGAATTTTGCAATATCTGACTGCAGTGCCACCAATTTGCTGATGGAATTCATCGTGAAAGGCTTAACAGCTCCATCAATTCTCCTTTGCACTATCAGAAGAGATCCTTCCAGGGAATTAGGCACTTTGCTAGGATGATCAGTGTGTATGAAGTAACGTTCCCGACCACTGCCATATTAGTGAAATCAATGACGTTGTCCGGTAAAGATGATGCCATACTCTCAAGTGCTTGCATCCTTTTCAACATAATTCTGCAGATCTCCAAACAGAAAGATACTGCAAACTCAAGTTGCTTCCCCTTCTCAACTGATCCGTCGGGCACAATCTGTTCCGCAATCAACACTTCTCTCGGCAGCTTATTTATTTCGGCCAAAGTACTCAGGTTACTCTTAGCAACTGTGTTCATATCTATCGTGCATCTTTCATAACCTTTGCTTGTCAACTGATCTGAGGCATCTTTCATAACTTGCATCTGAGTTGTTCCATTTCCTGCTTTAACCTGGTTACTTGATGATTTCCACATCAGATGATCACTCTGCTTTTGTGCTGAAATTGGCTGAGTGGAAGATTTAGCAACCTTGGCAATGATCTCGCACAACTGAGATACCTGCTTCTGAAGTTCAACTTTCTCCGCCTTTTCTTTGTCAAGCCTAAGGAATAGAGCATCTATCAATGTCTGTGTGTCCTGCTTCAATCCTTCTGTGGTGGCTTGACCTATGGGTACTCTGGTTACTGTTATATCTTCTGCCATGAGCTCATCCTCTTTCTTCCCTTCTGCCGGAACTGACATCTCAGCAAACTTCTGCCCTGACTCCTCAATGATCAACCTTGAAGTTACCTTAGCAACTTTAGGTTTTCTGTCTTTTCCGCCTAGACTCAGGAGCAGCTGCAAGTCGTGTTCCTCCAAGTTGATTTCCTCTCTAGCCTCTGGAACCAACTGCGAAGTCAACCATTCTGAGAAATTACTTCTCGGAGAATGAGAAGTTGCCGAGTGTACCACTATCTCGCGCTCTGATTCCTCTCCATCTAAAACCGCTACAGTGTTGTGGCTGCCATCCTCTGAATCATCCAAAGACAAAGCTCTTTCAAATTCTGCCATCTGCAGCTTCAACATTTCTTCAGGAAGAGGTGCTGAATGGAGTGGCTGAGAAGAAAAGATGAATGTTGCTGGATTCAATGGAGGAATGCTAGTACCCTGCAAAGGTGCAACAGTCGGTGAAGTACTGGATGTTGGAGAAGTCGGAACTAACACCATAGCAGTAGAAGTGATCTTCTCCTTCGAATGAGACTTTCTGTGCACTTTAATCTTCTCAGGCCTTCTGCTGCTTTCTCCTCCGTGCTTCCTCTTGAGGGAATCTCCTGTGCCAAAGTTGCCCGTGATTTGATTCATCAATGCTTCATCAAGGCAATATCCCTTCGTCAGCAACCAGTTTGAAGTATTGACCAAGAATGGCGGCAGACCTTTCCTCGATCGTATGGCAGCCCCCTACGCTCTTTCCTGAAGTACAACTCTATCTCCTCCCATCCGATGGTATGTGTCAAGTAACACAGGCCCATCATCTTTAAGATCTGCAGGTATCCGTGCTAATCCAAAGTCAAACACTTGCCGTGTTGATAACCTGCTGAAATCTTTCTTTCTAACCTCGTACTCACTTCTGCACTTCATCCAGAAATCTTCCAATGAAGACACATGTGCGTACTCCTGGGAGATTGTCTTCCTTGCCACTCCAAATGGATCAAAGTTCAGCCGTGCTGGGAAGAACTCTTGCTCGTACTCAGAGAACATTTCTGCTTCAATTCCTCGGGCTTTATGAATGCTCTGGCAGCTATAATGGCCCACAGTGATCGGGAAGAAGCTTGTAGACTTGTGCCATTTCGACTGAAGGTCATGCATCTCCACGAGTTGTCTGCTCAGCTCCATGGTGACCAATCTATCATTCGGATATCTGGGCAACTTAACTGGTTCTCCAGAAAAGCCGGTGACCCTGAGGTATGTAAAATCCGCAAACTGAATGAAGATACTGCCAATCCTGGACACAGCTTCCCACGCTTCCTTGCTCACCCTGTTGGCCTTTAGATCGCCGTCCAGCCTGCAAATGAATCCGTAGAAGAATCCATCGTTAACCACCTTGTAATCTTTCTTGCATGCAGGTACAGTAAGCTGTGGGTAGCACTCGAAAATAGGGTCCTTGGAAAGAACACCACATCTATCCAGCTTAGAGAAGACGCCCTGTGAAGCTGCTGCATATACCAAATAGGAAGTCATTTTGAAGCTGAAAGTACGCCTCACATTCCGGAGCTGCTCACCAATGTTGTCACTAATGATTTCTGACCAATTGATTATTGAATCTGCTTTGTTGATTTTAATGGTCCTGATGAAAGCATACATCCATACACGGAAGTTGTGAGCGTTCGCTTCGCCATTTATCTGCATAACAATTTGGCAATATCATCCACCTCTTGTACCAGATTAGATCGTGGAAGAGTTCTCGGGAACTTGGAAGGAGATCTGGGCTTCTTCATGTATCTACTGTTCATTATGCCCACGTAGTCAACTTTATGCTTTTCCCATCTGTTGCCGGCATCCTGTATGCTAATAGTAGTCACCACCTTTCGTGCCGGAATCTTCAAACAATAATTGATGAACTGTGCGTCCAACCGGATTATTGTTTTCCCCGCAGCATCTCGGACTGATCTGGATAATGGATGGTAAGACCTAGCACACTCCATGATGAACTCTGGCAACTGGGCTGTGAATGGAAATGCTGCAGCTCGAATGATTCCACTGCTTTTGACTACACGCATGAGGGAAGTCTTTCCTGCTCTGGATCTGTCAATCAATTCGGAAAGAGGTTCCGGACCTAGATCTGTATCTCCAATGTCAGCAAACTTAGAAGTGATGCATGACTCTGCTGTGCTTTCTTTTTCATCCCTTCTTTGCCATGGCTGTATCTGTCTTTGTCTGAAGCAATTCTTTTTCTCTTTATTCGGCCGGAATTCTTCACAACCGGTGCAGATCTGGATAATTCTTCAGATTCGGAGGATATGTTCAATGTATTGGACATTGATTTAAGCTCCCTTTCTCTTATAAAAGCACCTGTAATGAATTCCTGCAATTAATTCAGACAAAGATGGCAACCGGAACATGAACACTTGGATTTTAATTATAAAAATCTGCATATATCAAGCCTGTTGCCCCAAAATTTGATGTTTTATTTGCATGCAAAGCAAGCATGAATTTTACCAACTTCACCTGAGCACCTGTACCACTATGCAGACAATTATTCAGACACAAATCAAGCTCCTTCAAACCTAGGCGCCAAATTTTGAAGCTTCTAGCAGTAAATACACCTTCTTCTGAGCAAAATTCCTCTTCAAATGGGGCGCACTTTTTGTCTGGGCTGCACTTCCTTGCTATAAAATTAATTAATTCATCCTTATGGCAGCCCTTGCTTATATAACCCTCATCATTCTATAATTAATTATTGCCTCTCCTATTCCTGGCAATTAATTAATTAATTAATAAACTTTTCTCTTCAAATGGGGCGCCTATTTTGTGCATGCTCATGGTTGCCATTAAATAAATTAAATTTATTTAATTTTAGCTCTCTACTTCCAGTTCACTTAAGCTTCACAGTATGCTTTGACCTCATCCACTGAAAATAGGAATTAATTAAATCAATTAATACTTAAAAAGTATTATTCTTCTTCCAAATGGGGCGCACTTTTTGACATGAAGGGGCTGCATTAAATAAATAATATTTATTTAATTTTAGAATTTCTAATTCTAATTTCCTTTATCCACTTTACTCTTGTTGACTTTTCCTCATGCTTGGGCGCCAAAATTGGAGAAAGAATTAATTAATTAATTCATTTAAAGCTGTCCTTCTTTCCCAAAAGGGGTCGCACTTTTTTACATAGGCAATTTCTATTTTTAAAAGCCAATTAACAATGGGATTATTTACCCTGCACCGCAGCTCCAAAAATCCCATGATCCACTTAAGCTGTTTGACTTTCATAATGGGATTATTTACCCTGCAAGGCAGGTAAGAAAATCCCATCAATGCCTTAAGTGATTTTCTTTTATTTCACAATGGGAATTTTTACCCTGCAAGGCAGGTAAGAAATTCCCGCCTGCCTGCTGCCTCTAATTTTCCCATTGTGACTTAAGTGGCGTTGCTTCCATGGGAAAAAGTACCCTGCTAGGCAGGTACAAAATTCCCACCTGCCTGCTGCTTCCAAAAATCCCATTGATCCAGCTTAAAACCTTCTTTTTCCAAAAATGCGGCCTGCCCAGAAGAAGCTTTTTTGTGCATGACTTCGTCTTTTCAGAGAGAACCAGACCTCCTGTGGCAAATTCCTTCTGGCATAACGTGCATAGGTGATCTCCAGATACTCCAGGCAAAGAATCAGACCAAACCGGCAAAGGAATTGATCCAGAGAAATTTCACAGAAAATGAAACGGGAAAACACCAAAAACACAAAACGTTGCCAGAAGTCACAAATAAAGCCCAGAATTCATTCCTGGTTAAAACCCTACTGGTATATGGGAATATTGACATGTACGATCACAACAGGGTTAAACTGGAGCACAATTTGCCTCAAACGGGGCTCAAAATAATTAAATACAAATTTCCTGCAGGCAAACCCCAGCGACAGAATATAACAATTTTGGGCATTTGGGTATTTGGCGAAAATGGTTAATATGGCTCCTTGGGAATATCTTAACACATTACAGAAACTTTCTAGCAATAAAAACACAAAACGACCCATTATTTTAAAAGTATGATTTTTTTTAAATAGGGTAGTCCCAGATTTCAGGGTGAAATCTGGGGACACCAGTCGGCTCCGTCTGTGGACATCTTTTCCTCTGTCAAAATGACAAGGGAAAAGATGAGATCCCAGCATCTCTGGTTTCGTATCTTGTCCTTTGGGCACGGGGTCAGGCAAACAAAAACAACACAACACAAAAACAAAACAAGGAAAAACAAACAAAGTTTTATTTATATACATACAGGTTTTACCCTGCTTTTCATGTCCGGAACAACTTCAAGTGTTGCCCATTGAAAGGCAACGACAATTCAACTCCATCCTGATGAGCAAGAATGAAGCTATCTGCTCCGGCGATCTTTTTAATCACAAAAGGCCCTTTCCATAGTGAATCGAATTTCCCGTGCATGCCTTTTGTTTCTCTTCTTTTGTCCCATAAAAGGACCCAGTCATTGACTTCAAACTTTCTTTCCCTGGCCTTTTTGTCGAAGATAACTTTCACCTTCTTTTGATGCTCTGATAATCTATCTGCAACTTGAGTTTGTACCTCCCGCAATTCAGTCAGATACATTATCCTTTTTTCAATAGCATCATTGAATGTAGAATCCTCCAGGGCTCTAGAAAGTTGTAGGGCAGGCAGTTCCAAGGTAAGAGGCAGCTCTGTGTCTCTTCCATATAATAGCTGAAAAGGGGACATGCCTATAGCCCTCTTTGGTGTAATTCTATCGGCCCATAATGCATCAAATAACTTCTTATGCCAAGTTCTTTGATTCTCAGTTACTAGCTTTCGCACGATAGTCACCAAATTTTTGTTACTTGATTCAGCTTGGCCATTCCCTTGTGGATAGTAGTTGGAGGAATGTACCAGCTGGATCCCATGAGTGTAGCAGAAATCAACCAGCTCCTCAGAAGACAGATTTGGAGCATTGTCTGCTACTATTTTATTGGGCACGCCAAACCTAACAACAATATTTTCCTTTATAAAATTACACACCTCCGCGGAAGTGGCGTTCTTAACAGGAATGGCTTCTACCCACTTACTGAAATAATCAGTAGCTGTCAGAATATAGTGATGGCCGGCACTGGAGGCCGGGTTGAGCATACCAATAAAATCCATTCCCCATTGCTGGAAGGGTTCTTCAATTACAATTGGTTTTAAAGGTAATGCGGGCAATTTTACACGCCCAACAAAGTGTTGGCACGCTTGGCACTTAGATACCCACTCTGCAGTATCCTGAAAAAGTGTGGGCCAGTAATACCTTGCTCTGAGGATCTTGTGAGCAGTGACTCGGGCTGAGAAATGACCACCGCAAGCCATGTTATGAAATTGTTTTAAGAGCTGATCCTGCTGAGCTTTATCTACGCATCGGAGAAATACACCATCAATCCCTCTTTTGTATAAACCATTATCCCAAAGAACAAAATCTTTGGATTTTAGTTTAATAGTACGTTTCTCTTTTCGAGAAAGTTGATCCGGGCATTCTCCATAAGTCAGAAAATAGGCAATGTTACTGTACCACTCTTCCACCAGATCTATAAAAAGAACCATAGGCAAATCTTCATTGACCTCTTCTTGATCTACCTCTGGCACTGTTGCTTTCATCTCCGTCATCAATTCGCACAGACCTCTTCCTCGAACCAGCTTTGTAGGTTTGATATCCAGGTCATATTCTTGAACTTTCGTCACCCATGTGCCTCTTAACAACCCTAACTCTTGTTGGGTGAGGATAGATTTCACTGCAGTATCTGGAACCAAGACCACAGTATGTGAGGAAAGAATATAGTACCTGAATGCTTTACACGCCTTTACCACTGCATATGCATGTTTTTCCATTGGAGTATATTTCAACTCATAAGCTTTGAGAGGCATGCTCATGAAAGCAATCGGAGCTTCTACATCCTCCTGATTCTTCTGCATCAAGATTGCTGACATGGTGTGTTCGGAGGAATAACAGTAAAGAATAAATTCTTTACTAAAGTCAGGTGAAACCAAGACTGGGGCTTTTGACAGGGCCTCCTTAATCTTCTCAAAAGCTTCCTTCCCTTCGCTGCTCCATTTGAAATCTTGTGTCTTCTTCATCATATTTGAGATATGACGGGTCAGCTCAGCAAAGTCAGGGATGAATCTCCTGAGAAAATTAACTTTACCAAAGAAAGAGTGAACCCCTTTTTTGGATGTTGGCAATGGCAAAGTCTGAATAGATTTGACACGTTCCGGATCTATCTTGGTTCCTTCCTTGGAGACAATGTGTCCTAGTAGCTTTCCTTCTGTTACAACAAAGATAGATTTCTTAGGGTTCAGAGAAATACCATGTTTGCGGCATTGTATGAAAACCTCTTCCAGATTTGAAATGTGCGTGCTTCTGTTCTTGGAAAAGACTGTCAGATCATCAAGGTACACCACTATGCTTATATCCTTGAGATGAGCAAAAGCTAAATCCATAGCTCTTTGAAACGTAGCTCCAGTGTTGATCAAACCAAAAGGCATTTTCTGGTAAGCAAAAGTTCCCCAAGGTGTAATGAATGCTGTTTTATATTGATCTTCTTCAGCCACCTTGACCTGATTGTAGCCTGAGAAACCATCAAGCATGGAAAGCATTTCAGATCCAGTGACCACCTGCAGAGTGTGATCCATGATGGGGATGGGGTAGTTATCTTTCAATGAGGCTTGATTGAGGTTGCGAAAATCTACGCACAACCTAATCTCGCCACTCTTCTTTCTCACAGGAACTATGTTGGCTAACCATTCAGAGTGATGTATGGGATAAATTATCTTTGCATCTAACAGCTTCTGGATTTCTGCAAAGATAGTCCCCGAAATAGTAGGGTTATGCCGCCGCAGCTTCTGCTTGAAAGGCTTTTGTTCTGGTTTTAATGGGATGTAATGTTGAACTTCTGCAGGCTGATATGTTTTTAGATCCTGGTAAGACCAAGCAAAAACATCCATGTATTTCTTAAGAAGCTCTGTAAAAGCTTCTCTTTCTGCCTCTGAACAACACTTACCCAGATTTACTAATTTGGGGTCATTGCTTGCTCCCAAATTTAGTAACTGTGTATCGGAGGAAGAACCTTCCCCACTTTCTTCATTCTTTTTAAGCATCTGATCATGCTTGTCGAACATTTCCTCAAGAGATACCAAGCCTTTAGGAATTTTATTTCCCTTTAGCTGGATAATCTCCTGACTTCCTGAGACATCTGCATCCATTTCTCCCACAGTAGTTTGTCTCGGAGGTGAGTTGCTTCCCTCATAGTAGATCTCTTCGAAGTTGTCCTTTTGTTGGAGAAATGCAGCAATCTGCTTGTCATCGTTAAAAACCTGCCATTGTTGGACGTTGTCAGGAACTTTTGGGCGGAAGACCATCTCAACTTTGTAATCCCCCTGTCTGAAAAATGTGGGAGGCTGATCTGGATTTAACAAAGCTGCAGTCACTGCAAGTGAATCAGCTCTAGAATTTTGTTCTCTCGGAATGTAAGATACCGAGAAAGCTGAAAAATCTAGGATAGCAGAGTAGACTCGATCTCTATAATGCCGAAGTTTGTCCTTTTTTACTTGGTAGAGACCTCTTATCTGCTTAACAATCAGCTCAGCATCTCCCTTTGCATGTAAGAGCTTGATTCCCATTGTTCTTGCCTGCTCCATACCTAACAACAGTGCTTCATACTCTGTCGTGTTAGTATTTTCGAACATCAATTTGAAGGAATGTGCATGCACCTTTCCCTCAGGAGAGATAAGAACAACGCCTGCACCGGATCCAAATGAACAGCAACTGCCATCAAATTCCAGAGACCAAACCTTATTATCAAGTTGATGTGGTTCTTGGATCACAGGTTGAACTTCTTCTTTATCCATTTCTAGATAATAGACTCCGTGATCAGATTCCTGAAACAAGATCTGAGATCTAGGATCCTCAGACTTCGATACTGTGTACTTGGATTTCTTCTCAGGTTCTAACTTCTGATTAACTCCTTTGATTGGTATGTGCGCACAAGACCAATCCATCTTGACTTCTCCGCCCAGCTCTTTACAGAAATTTCTACTCAATAGCATGCCATAAGACACTGGGATGTCTGCTACAAGGATAGTCATCTTCAATCTTTTGTCTGGGAAAGAAGCAAGTACTGCCTGTGCATCTTTGATTTGCCCAACCAGAGGCACTTGCCTTTCCATTGAATAGCATCTTCCGATGGTTTTTGTCAATGTGAGACCCAAGGCATCAGCAACTTTGGCAGGCATGACGTTGTCAGAAGCTCCAGAGTCCAAAATGCAATTGCTCAATTTGTATCCATTAATAAGCAATGATACATAGAATGGCTCGATCCTTTCCGATGTAGCAGGAGAAGAAGTAGAGGGAGAAGAACTTGCAGCCGCATTATTTGAAGGAGTAATCTTTGGACTTGACAAGATACCCCGTGAAGTATTATTTGTTGGAGGGTTGGGACCATTACTTTGCACATACTTGACCAATCTATTTAGCTGATCAGGAAATGCCCTCAAATACTCAGCTTCTGACATTTGGACCTTGGTCTTCTTAATGTGATCAATAATGTCGAAAGCTTGACTTGCTTCAGCTGGATGCGTGTTGGCCCTCTGCTGCGAATTGAAAGAATTTGCATATTTATCTTTGGGAGCTAATGAAGAAGGTAGTGTACTACCTCTTTTCAGGATAGTAACATCCGGCCCAGGATCTTCTCTTTCTCTTCTTTGGCCGCTTGTGGATGCTTCGGCATTTTGGCGTGTCTGGGACCTTGTGAACACCGCAAATGTGTGACCATCAGAATCTTCAAAAGATTCATAATAGCCCTCGTCAGATTCGTAGTCCAGGTAACCAATATTGGAGTCGCCAGCGGGATCTACAAAGTCTTCATCATCAAATGATTCGTCAATGCCTAGATCTTCTTCATTAGTTTCCAAGTTATTCCTTGGAGCAGCTTCAATTGCCAACCGCTGTGGTGCAGCAACAAGTCTATTTCGATTTTGATTTTGACCGTTAAAGGTCCGAGTAGGAGCTATTCTTGAAGGGGTCGCATTTCCTGCTTGAGATATCTGCTTCTTGATTTGCAGCATATCATTAGCCAACCTTTGCAACAAAGGATCTGAAGTACTTGAAGAAGCTCCATCGCCTTTGTGGGATGATTGTTTGATTTTTCCAGCCATGATCAAGTCATCTTCAACCTCCACGGCAGCATTTTGTGCTTCAAGTAGATTCACAGGTCTTGCCCTTCTCAGCTGATATCCAACTTCGGGCAACAGAGCGTTTATAAAAAATGTCTTTTGATTTTCATCGCTCAATGCGGCAGAAGTGGGGATTTTATATAAAATCCTTTGGAACCTTGCAATAAAGTCCCGCATGTTCTCACTTGGCTCTTTCTTCAACTGCGTCAGTTGAGTGATCAATGTGCTAGCGTCTTCTGCGGGCTTGAATCTTTTCAGAAATTGCTCTCGCATAGTCGCCCAGTTGGTTATGGTGCCAGGAGCTAGCCGATAGAACCATTCGCCAGCCAAGTCGTGTAGAGTCTCAATGAAGAGTCTGACCGAGACATCTTCATGCTCCACTGCAAGCACACCACAAGATATGAAGAAGGCTGCCAAATGATCATCCGGGTTTTGCTTTCCATCTCCAAAGAATTTTGAAAAATTCTTTCTGGATCCTTTGGGCAGATCGTGCATAGGTGGAGTCAAGTTCAGTGGCCCAAAAGCTGCTCCCCATGGGACATGTACTATCTGGTTCTGATTTTGATTTTGGTTCTGCATGATGAGTGGGGCACGTCTTCTCCTTGTGTAGACTTGGTGAATAATTCCAGCCGCCGGATTATGCTGAAGATGATCCGGATCTGGATGAGTGTGCACTCTCCTTCCTGGTGAGAGACTAGATCTGCGGCTTCTAACTTGAGGAGGATGATTGAAATTGAATTGCTCCTGCAATCTGAAGAAATGATCAGTCCTTCCTTGTGCCTTCACAGATCGGGTGAATGGACGTTCAGCCAGGTTGAGAGTTGTATGGAAAACACTCTGATCTTCAAGAGATAAGCTTTGATCTGCAAAGATAGTTGTTCCCCAGCGGAGTCGCCAAAAACTGTTGGCTAGATTTTTTGCATAGCTGAAAACCTAGGCAGTCATGAGATAAATCTCCCTCATTTACCGGTGAGGCTCCCGTGTAAGATTTGTCAATAAAATATGTTAGTATCTATTTAGGGGTTTTACTTTAACCATGCAGCTCATGAACCATAGTTGTATAGTTTTGCAACAAGTAAGTCGTTGTTAAAGAAAGGAAATATTTAAAGAAGAAGGAAATAATAAAACACAGGGAAGAAATAGGGAAGATGTGCAACCCAATCAATAGATAACAGAGTTGATTGCATGCACATAGACGAAACCAATAGATATCAACACACAGAATTATAAGCAAAGGCAACTTCAGATCTAGATCTAAAATAACACAAAGTTTATAAGTAGATCTAAGATAAAAAGCTAGAAACAAAATGCACCGTGACACAAAGTTCTCCGGAAATCTGCTCCTTTGTATTCCTTTGCTTCAAATAGCTATCAGGGGTTTCAGCACAAAGTCTGGAACACAAGAATGTTGCTTACAAATTCTGATCATTAACCCGAAGGTTCTTCTTCTACTTATAGAATGTAGAAGGGAAAATACAAATGGGAAACTCAACTGAACTAGAACATAAACGAAAAGTAAAGATAACATCTGGCAATCATCCTCCTTTAATTCCTCTTCAAGTGACATGCATCCGAGTCCATATTCAAATTTATACACATCTGTCACTTAACTAATAGAATCGTTCCACATAACTTAAAGTAATGGTTTCAAAACCAATAACTTTAAAGTTTTACAATTATATCCGGGAACGTGAAAATAAAAGAAGAAAAAGTAGAAGAAGAAAGACACGCCAGCTGTAACATCTACATCTTCTTTTTGTTTTACTACTGAATATACTTGTCGAACATGTAATTCAACATCTTCCCATCTGTCTTAGCCACAACTTCCTTTTCTGTCCTGAATTGCAGCAAGCCTTCGTTCAATACCCTGATACATGCTTCCACATCCTCCAAGCTAGGCCCGAACTTCTCAATATCTGACTGCAGTGCCACCAGTTTGCTGATGGAATTCATCGTGAAAGGCCTAACAGCTCCATCAATTCTCCCTTGCACCATCAGAAGAGATCCTTCCAGGGAATTAGGCACTTTGCTAGGAATGGTCCTTGTGTATGAAGTAACGTTCCCGACCACTTCCTCATTAGTGAAAGCAATGACATTGTCTGGTAAAGATGATGCCATACTCTCAAGTGTCTGCATCCTTTTCAGCATAATTCTGCAGATCTCCAAACGGAAAGATACTGCAAACTCAAGTTGCTTCCCCTTCTCAACTGATCCGTCGGGCACAATCTGTTCCGCAATCAACACCTCTCTCGGCAGCTTATTTATTTCGGCCAAAGTACTCAGGTTACTCTCAGCAACTGTGTTCATATCTATCGTGTTTGTCACCAGTTGCTTCAGCTGATCTGATGCATCTTTCATAACCTTTAGGCGGGCTGGCACCTCTCCGAGTTGTACAGAAGCTTGACGAATGATCAGACTTTTCATTGTCGATAGCTTTAACCTGGTTACTTGCATCTTCCATTTCCTGCATCAAATGATCACTCACCTGCTTTTGTGCTGAAATTGGCTGAGTGGAAGATTTAGCAACCTTGGCAATGATCTCGCACAACTGAGATACCTGCTTCTGAAGTTCAACTTTCTCCGCCTTTTCTTTGTCAAGCCTAAGGAATAGAGCATCTATCAATGTCTGTGTATCCTGCTTCAATCCTTCTGTGGTGGCTTGACCTATGGGTACTCTGGTTACTGTTATATCTTCTACCATGAGCTCATCCTCCTTCCCTTCTGCCGGAACTGACATCTCAGTGAACTTCTGCCCCGACTCCTCAATGATCAACCTTGAAGTTACCTTAGCAACTTTAGGTTTTCTGTCTTTTCCGCCTAGATTCAGGAGCAGCTGCAAGTCGTGTTCCTCCAAGTTGATTTCCTCTCTAGCCTCTGGAACCAACTGCGAAGCCAACCATTCTGAGAAATTACTTCTCGGAGAATGAGAAGTTGCCGAGTGTACCACTATCTCGCGCTCTGATTCCTCTCCATCTGAAACCGCTACAGTGTTGTGGCTGCCATCCTCTGAATCATCCAAAGACAAAGCTCTTTCAAATTCTGCCATCTGCAGCTTCAACGTTTCTTCAGGAAGAGGCGCTGAACGGAGTGGCTGAGGAGAAAAGATGAATGTTGCCGGATTCAACGGAGGAATGGCAGTATCCTGTTGAGGTGCAACAGTCGGTGAAGTACTTGATGCTGGAGAAGTCGGAACTAACACCATAGCAGTAGAAGTGATCTTCTCCTTCGAATGAGACCTTCTGTGCACTTTAATCTTTTCAGGCCTTCTGCTGCTTTCTCCTTCGTGCTTCCTCTTGAGGGAATCTTTTGTGCCAAAGTTGCCCGTGATTTGATTCATCAATGTTTCATCAAGGCAATATCCCTTCGTCAGCAACCAATTTGAAGTATTGACCAGAACGGCGGCAGACCTTTCCTCGATCATATGGCAGCTACCTACGCTCTCCTGAAGTACAGCTCTATCTCCTCCCATCCGATGGTATGTGTCAAGTAACACAGGCCCATCATCTTTAAGATCCATAGGTATCCGTGCTAATCCAAAGTCAAACACTTTCCATGCTGATAACCTGCTGAAATCTTTCTTTCTAACTTCGTACTCACTTCTGCACTTCATCCAGAAATCTTCCAATGAAGGCACATGTGCGTACTCCTGGGAGATTGTCTTCCTTGCCACTCCAAATGGATCGAAGTTCAGCCGTGCTGGGAAGAACTCTTGCTCGTACTCAGAGAACATTTCCGCTTCAATTCCTCAGGCTTTATGAATACTCTAGCAGCCGTAATAGCCCATAGTGATAGGGAAGAAGCCTGTAGACTTGTGTCGTTTCGACTGTAGGTCATGCATCTCCACGAGTTGTCTGCTCAGCTCCATGATGACCAATCTATCACTCGGATATCTGGGTAATTTAACTGGTTCCCCGGAAAATCCGGTGACCCTGAGGTATGTAAAATCCGCAAACTGAATGAAGATACTGCCAATCCTAGACACAGCTTCCCACGCTTCCTTGCTCACCTTGTTAGCCTTTAAATCGCCGTCCAGCCTGCAAATGAATCCGTAGAAGAATCCATCGTTGACCACCTTGTAATCTTTATTACATGCGGGTACAGTAAGCTATGGGTAGCACTCGAAAATAGGGTCCTTGGAAAGAACACCACATCTATCCAGCTTGGAGAAGACACTCTGTGAAGCTGCTGCATATACCAAATACGAAGTCATTTTGAAGCTGTAAGTACGTCTCACATTCCGGAGCTGCTCACCAATGTTGTCACTAATGATTTCCGACCAATTGATTATTGAATCTGTTTTGTTGATTTCAATGGTCCTGATGAAAGCATACATCCATGCTCGGAAGTTGTGAGTGTTAGCTTCGCCATTTATCCTGCATAACAATTTGGCAATATCATCCACCTCTTGTACCAGATTGGATCGTGGAAGAGTTCTCGGGAACTTGGAAGGAGATCTGGGCTTCTTCATGTATCTGCTATTCATTATGCCCAAGCAGTCAACTTTATGCTTTTCCCATCTGTTGCCGACATCCTGTATGCTAATAGTAGTCACCACCTTTCGTGCTGGAATCTTCAGACAATAATTGATGAACTGTGCGTCCAGCCGGATTATTGTCTTCCCCGCAACATCTCGGACTGATCTGGATAATGGATGGTAAGACCTAACACACTCCATGACGAATTCTGGTAACTGGGTTGTGAATGGAAATGCTGCAGCTCGAATGATTCCACTGCTTTTGACTGCACGCATGAGGGAAGTCTTTCCTGCTCTGGATCTGTCAATCAATTTGGAAAGAGGTTTTGGACCTAGATCTGTATCTCCAATGTCAGCAAACTTAGAAGTGATGCATGACTCTGTTGTGCTTTCTTTTTCATCCCACTTTGCCATGGCCGTATCTATCCTTGTCTAAGCAATTCTTTTTCTCTTTATTTGGTCGGAGTTATTTACAACCGGTGCAGATCTAGAGATTTCTTCAGATTCGGTGGATATGTTCAATGTATTGGACATTGATTTAAGCTTCATTTCTCTTATAAAAGCACCTGTAATGAATTCCTGCAATTAATTCAGACAAAGATGGCAACTAGAATATGAACACTAGATTTTAATTATAAAAATCTGCATATATCAAGCCTACTGCCCCAAAATTTGATGTTTTATTTGCATGCAAAGCAAGCATGAATTTTATCAACTTCACCTGAACACTTGTAACACTATGCGAACAATTAATCAGACACAATTTAAGCTCCTTCAAACCTAGGCGCCAAACTTTGAAGCTTCTCGGCAATGAAAACACCTTCTGTGTAATATTTCTGCTTAATTGGGCGCCAAATTTTCCTGGGCTGCACTTCCTTGCTAAAGAATTAACTAATTCATCCTTATGGCAGCCCATGCTTATATAACATTCATCATTCTATAATTAATTATTGCCCCTCCTATTCCTAGCAATTAATTAATTAATTAACATGCTTTTCTCTTTCAACTGGGGCACCTATTTTGTGCATGCTCATGGCTGCCATTAAATAAATTAAATTTATTTAATTTTAGCTCTCTACTTCCAGTCCACTTAAGCTTCACAGTGTGCTTTGACCTCATCCACTAAAAATAGGAATTAATTATATCAATTAATACTTTAAAAAGTATTATCTCTCTTCAATATGGGTCGCACTTTTTGACATAAAGGGGGCTATATTAAATAAATTATATTTATTTAATTTTAGAATTCTATTTCTAATTTCCTTACCTTCTTCTTTGTTGACTTTTCTCTCATGCTTGGGCGCCAAATTTGGAAAAGAATTTAATTAATTAATACCATTAAAGTTGCCCTTCTAATCCCAAAAGGGGTCGCACTTTTTGGCATAGCCAATTTCTATTTTTAAAAGCCAATTTTCAATGGGATTATTCACCCTGCACCGCAGCTCCAAAAATCCCATGATCCACTTAAGTTGTTTGACTTTCATAATGGGATTATTTACCCTGCAAGGCAGGTAAGAAAATCCCATCAATGCCTTAAGTGATTTTCTTTTATTTCACAATGGGAATTTTCACCCTGCAAGGCAGGTAAGAAATTCCCACCTGCCTGTTGCCTCTAATTTTCCCATTGTGACTTAAGTGGCGTTGCTTTCATGGGAAAAAGTACCCTGCTAGGCAAGTACAAAATTCCCACCTTCCTGCTACTATCCAAAAATCTCATTGTAGCTTAAAACCTTCCTTTCCCCAAAAATGTGACCTGCCCAAAAGAAGCTTTTTCGTGCATGACTTCGTCTTTTCAGAGAGAACCAGACCTCCTATGACAAATTCCTTCTGGCATAACATCCATAGGTGATCTCCAGATACTCCAGGCAAGAAATCAGATTAAACTAGCAAAGGAATTGACCTAGAGAAATTTCACAGAAAACAAAACGGGAAAACACCAAAAACGCAAAACGTTGCCGGAAGTCACAGATAAAGCTCAGGATTCATACCTGGTTAAAACCCTACTGGTATATGGGAATGTTGACATGTAAGACTACAACAGGGTTAAACCGGAGCACAATTTGCCTCAAACGGGGCTCAAAATAATTAAATACAAATTTCCCGCAGGCAAACCCCAATGACAAAATATAACGATTTTGGGCATCTGGGTATTTGGCGAAATTGGCTAATATGACTCTCTGGGAATATCTTGACACAACACAGAAAATTATCTGGCAATAAAAACACAAAACGACCCATTATTTTAAAAGTATGAAATTTTTTCACATGGGGTAGTCTCAGATTTCAGGGTGAAATCTGGGGACACCATACTACATTTCCTTTTTTTCTGAGCGTTACTTCTGATTCAAATGCTTTTCAGCCAAGCTTTAATCTTCAAAATAATTCTAAATAATGCTTCAAACGCGTAGAGTTTTGAACAACTCCCGATACAATGTTTGAGGAGCAATGCTGTGTATCACTTCATTGACATGGCAGGTCATGCCCCATGGCCTTCTCTTTTAAACGCCTATAATGCTGAAGCACATTTCTCTACTGCCACGTCCATATCCCACTCTTTCTGCTGTATGGGCTGCAACTTTAGTCTCAAACTGAATGTTTGAACAAGCTGCCTACCCTTTCACGGGTTTGACAACAATCTTCAGCTTTAATATAAAAGTTCTATCTTAAAATCTTCTATGCTTTCAAAAATGTATTTTCTCTCTCACTGACTAAAAAACTAATCAAACCAAAAAATATGCACATCTATACCAACCTAGTTTTTTTTATCAGATTCCTTTCATCAACGGGGCACTTAAAACTAGTGGAGCTGCCCCACATATCTTTCAAGACTCCGTACTGATTTTGCACATGCTCTCTGCTTTCACCTTTCTCTTACCCACTTTGATATCCAGTGCCGGAATTTGGTCAGAGATCATATACAAATTAGTACAAAACAAAAAAACATATGACACAATTGAATATTTGACACAGCACACCATTGCATTGGACCGATAATAAATTACATTTTCTATATACCAGATTTTAGGATATTATCCTCATTACCTTCCTCTGTTCACTCAACCTTACCTATCTACAACTAGCACTTGCACCCAAAGGAGGTGCAATGGTTACACTGTTAACAAACTATATGTTAACAAACATGTTAAAGAGTACAATTAGAGGAAAGGCTATTTTTTTTAGTTGATCGTCTAAATTGGTATGTCAGATATTCATTTTTTGAGTTGTAAGTGTTTTTTTTTTCTTTTTAATTTAATTTTGTAGCTTATATAGAAAATGATTACTAGTAGAAGTCAAAATGCATGATATAATTTATAGTTCTTCAAAACATAGAATATACTGCAATGATTAGGAATAGGGGTTGAAATGTATTTTATATTACAGCTTCGATAATCTGGCATTTTTAAATAATGCGGTTTCTTTTGTTAGTGATACGTAGTTAGAACTTAGAATAATATAACTTTTTAAAATTAATTTGGTAACAAACAAAAAAACCTGTTGTATAAACCAAATTTTCATCAAGCTTAAACCTCCACTTGAGAGAGGCTATACTAAATCAAAATTCTGTAAGTGCCTTACCAAGCACCCTTTGGTGTTTTGGTATGGACTGACATTTGCAATTTAATTGACCTGAAATCAAATCCCAACGGGAAATGGCATGTCTATGCCAAGCAAGCTTGAATCTCTGTTTGAGAGAGGCTATAATAAGAGAAAATTTTGTAAGTTCCTTACCAAGCACCATTCATTGGTGTGGAGTTACATTTACAAATTAATCAACCTAAGATCAAATGATGGCTTGGAAAAACAAAAAATACAGGTATGGCACTCCCTTTAATATAAATCAGACAACAGGGAAAGAATCAGGTATGGTGGAAGCGCTTTAGATGTTATTTAACTGATTGGTGTTCTTATTTGGAGCTTTGCAGTGGGCAGCCTTCCCATTTTTGCTCTCGGTGTAACCATTTCACCCCCTTTTGGTACAAGTGCTAGTTGTAATTGATTTGTTCAAACTTCAAATGTACTTTACTCCATGGTCCGCCAGCTTAGCTTAAGTAGATATTCTCCCTTTCTCCTCGCTGCCTGGACCCAGGCCCCATGACACCCTTACCGAAAACCATTTTTACATGCAAAAAGGTGCATTAAATTATGGAACCCACCCAACAAATCAGATTTGTATAAATTAGGAACCCCATTCTCCCACAAATTTGTAATTAACACAATAAACGTCCACAACCCTTTGACTTAAATGTGTTCACAAATATTGCCAATTTGCTATTTCACAAAATCCACTTCACTTGCTGGAAAAAATGTTACCCCAAAAATTAGTAACAATTTTTCCTTGCCCACATGGGCAGAAATGACGTGATGCAAATGTTCTGCCAGTCTAAGGACAGACAGAATAGTCTTTGTCATTGAGGGACAGTTAGGCATTGAAGGAAAATATTCGTCGCCACATGCTTTCGTCAAGGCTAATGGTTCTATAAAAGAAAATGGAGTCCTTTTAAAGGGGAATTTGTGTGCCTGGGGTTCTTTCCTTTTATGAGGAGGTTAAAGAACGAAAACTGTTGGGTGTATGCATATTATTGTACATATTACAAAATCAAAATAATTAACAGCATGAAGGTCGAGGGTTTGGGACCAGCATATATTTCTTTGACCATCGTAATGGTGGCTTCCAAAATTTCCACAGAGAATGGGGGATCTCAAAGTGGGGAGAACGAGTTCACATTTTCGCTGGCGAATGAGTTCACTGCTGCAATCAGTATTTTCATAGTAAAGCGTGAATTACCTCTGAACAAGGAGTTCTCATACTTTTTTCCACAGAGAATGGGGGATCTCAAAGTGGGGAGAACGAGCTCACATTTTCACTGGCGAATTTTAAGTTCACTGCTGCAATCAGTATTTTCATAGTAAGCATAAATTACCTCTGAACAAGGAGTTCTCATACTTTTTTTTAAGTTCTACTGAGAAGTAACAGAGAAAGTGATAGTGGCTTCCTTGAGCAGAACTGCAAACCCTGCCCTTGAATTGCTGTATAACTTTCATATTTTAAATCTGCAAGTTGGAGAGTACGGCAATCTCAAAATTTTGCAAGTATTTTCTGGCTTAAAGGGAGCGAAGGACTGTCAACTGTGATGATGTGGCTTTCCTAGCGTCCTGCAACTTTCTGGGACTGAATTGGGGAGACTGCGGGCTCCCACTATAGAGGCCTTTGGATTATTACTTAGCGTTCTATTCTATGTACTCACAATCCTAGAATAGACTAAAGTCACTGTTATCTAAAATTCACCCCCCCCAGAGTTAATAACATGCATCAGAGTTTTCAGTTCCAAGCAAGTAGATTGATTCAGGAAAAAATTGTGAAAATTGTGAAAATCGGCTAAGTCCTTGTCCTAGAGACAGTTTGGGACATTCGGGACACCAAGGCGCGGTTCGGCCGAAATGCCTCCAGGCGGCCCGCGAGGCACAAGGACAAGTGGAACAAATGTACGCGGGAGGGCGCGAACAGGCCAGTTCGGCCGAAAAGGAAAATTTTAGCACAGAGACAATCGGGCCGTCGGGACGCGAGGGACGCGGAAAGCCGGTTCGGCCGAAGGAGAAGAAAAACGGCTAACTGCTCGGGACATTTGGGCCTCGAGGACGCGAACCGCCCGGATCGGCCGAAATGGAGAACTTTTGTACTAAGCAGTTGGGACATCTGGGCCGCGAGGACGCGAAGGACGCGAACCGGCCGGTTCGGCCGGAACAGGAAACTTCAGCACAAGGACAAGTGGGACAAAGGGACGCGCAGGACGCGGATAGCCGAAGGAGCCGAAAGCCAATCAGATCACGCCACGTGTCACCGGCAGAAAGGGGACGTGGAAGCCCATTTCGGGCGAATCGGAAGAATTTTTCCCAGACAGTTTGGGACATCCGAGACAAAAAGACACGGTGGATGCGAAAATCCGGCAGGCCCGTGGACGAATCATAGCATGACACGTGTCGCCAAGGGAAAAATCCAAAAAAGTCAAAGGGGCGAGTTTTCGAGCACTGATTCGAACCAATGAAATAGTGCCACATGTCCAATTTCTAGGGGCCCACAAGAAAATTTCAAAGGAAAGCCGCGAAAAGGTGGAGAGAGGGAATTGCTCAGCGAACCAGAGCACGCCCACGTGTCGTCCAGATGGCAGAGCGCGGGGAAAAAGAATTTTAAAATCTGTTTTCGCCTGTTTTGTGCCCTAAATCTTCAGATCATCATATCTTTTGATCCAGAGCTCGGATTGGCACGTTCTTTATATCAACGAAAGCTGTTGAAATTCTCTACATGATTTTGGGATCAATCTCGCATTTTGGTGCAGTTTGGAGGGAGAAAATTAAGAAAACGTCTTTGACACGTGATGATAGACAGAAGTAATGCTTCAACTACCAACTTTAATGCAGCAGACAGCTCGCCGCTCCTGTTAGACAGCCCGCTATTTTGCCAGGATCCACCGCTTCTGCCATAATGAGATGATTTTGAATGTATCCAGAAGTGGTTGTGGTAGATTCGACTTTCCTCTCTCTTTCCTCTCTCATTCTTAGTATATATTGTAAAGAGGAGCTCCTTTAACACGTTGGACATTTTTTTGTTTTGCATCCCCCCTTCTTCCCTTGCTTGCAAGAGAATTTGTGGAGCTTTCAAACCTCCCATACGGGTTGTAATGCCAGTGTTTTGCCTCTTAGCCACTGCAATGTACTGTATCGATTCTTGAGCAATAATATATATATGGTTGTGATTAACTCTCTCAACCCTCTCATGTATTCATTACTGTCATTTTGATCTCTTATTGCAGTTTGGTTACCTGTGCATGATGTTTGTATTGCATCCCTGTGGTCTGTGTTAAATTTGCAAAATGAGTGTCTAACATTCCTCGGTGCATCACCTCTGTTAGTTTAGGTTTATTTTTATGCATCTCTCTTACCCTGTCTCCTTGGCAAGTTAGATTAGGTTTTGAGTGAACCCTCTGCAAATTTCACGTGTGCATCTGAACAGAGGAATAGGAACCGGCCTTCATCCAGAGAGCTTTTTCGATTTCGCAAGGTCCCACACTTGGGAAAAGATCCATGTTGTGTAATCTCACTGGATGCTTCAAATGATCAAACTAGAAATCTGATCCAACATTCAGGGGTGCTGTGATTCGACACCAACAGTCACTAAACATTAACAACCCTCGTAAATAGGAGGACCTAACATATAATTGACAATATAATGCTAACTATACGTGATAACCTATATTGAATTCCCAACAGAAGATGAATGTTGTAAATGGTATGAGCAAATACCATATGGGATCTCAAATAAGAACTGTTGATGTTTTTTTTTTTATTTGAGCCTGGTGAGGCTCAAGGCTCAAACCCATGCTTAGAAAACACATCTATAGGAGATCCAAGATCTATGGCAACAACGTTCTGCAGGTTTTATAGATATAAAGATTCAAAACTTTGAATTAACAAAGAGAGTTGAATTAATAAATCTCCCCAAGTATGTGTGGTGTTGAGATAGAGAAGATGAAAACATAGATGATGGAGCACATGGAGTTCCACCTTGAACATCAACTCGAGTTTATTCTTGATGCTCTTCCGCAAAAAACAGTTTTTGCAAATTTAACGAGATCCACAAACCTTAAAGGTCAATGGTCAATTTTTTTAGCATAGAAGACTACAAGCACTACATGGAATCTTTGGAAAGTGTGGGCGTTATTGAAAATCCTATAAAATTGCTGGAAAATGCTCCAGGACGATTTTGTTATGGTTGTAGTTTTAAGCAAAGTTATGGAAAACGATGTACCTACTGAACTTTTGATGAACACTCTTGGATTTTTTATACCCCAACGTTGATGATTCACAACCTCTGAAATTAATAATGAGCTGCAGTCTCCAAAAAAGAAACTTATTTCAATAGACAATAACATCAAACAATTTGGGATGTATTCCAGGACCTACCTTATGGGCTGTCACTAGATGGAGGGAAAGAAATTACTGAGGGGAAAACAAGGGACGAATGCTATGAAGTTTGAACATTGGTTGTGTTTTATACAATAATATGAGATTGTCAGGTAGTGGCCTCAACTCAGCTTTTATGTAATTGGGCATACCACTTTGGGTTTAATGGGCAACCCACCCGGTTGGGCAGTCTATCAACGAAACCACCTTTTTAGATGGTAGGTCCATGAATCCACTTTATTACGCCAATGTGTCCATATTAAATTTATAATGGGAGGTTATGTTTTTGGATGGAAGTAGTTGTGCACAATCCTACGACAGTGTTGTCAGAGGATGAATAAGTCGGCGCAAATGTTGTCCCTGAGCATCTCATGCTCCAAATCAAAATCTATGACAACCGCGTCCATGCCAAAGGAAAGCACAGTTATCGGAAACATTTATGGCCTTAGTTGATCAGTAATTCCAAAACATCTGACTGATTCAACTTATTGCACTAATACTATTAATGATCAAGTGCTGAATGCAATGTCTATGCTACTGGAAACAACATGAACATGCTAATAACTGAAATTCATGAAAAAGTTTTCAATTGAGAACTTATTCCTCGTACGCATAAATAATCAGAAACACTGCAAGGAAATACATAATAATGTTCGTAAACACATAAGTGACAATGTATGTGTGAGGAAAAAATCCTTATGGGGTGAAAAAAACTTTATGAGAAAAGCTTGCAGCTTTTTCTCTTTCCATATACATACAGCAGGTATATGCAAAGATTATTTTCAATTGGAGCTTCAAAAACTTTCTTCCTCTACTCTTCCCTGCTCACCTCTGCTCTCCCCTGCTCACCTCCGGCCTCTATCTCCTCACCAATGGTGGAAATCATGCAAAAAATGTCTCTCTTGGAGGAAGAGTTTGTATCGACTTTGCTGACAGTTTGTATTCTTTTTTTGGTCGTATTTTCGAAAATAGTGTCAATTGGGTACTTCTGGCATTCTAAATGACATTCTTCTCGGATGATCGGTTTTCTGGTTTGCGGAATTTCAAATAATGAACTATCAACCCTTTCGTGCTCAAGGACGACACCCTTGTGGACTGCAAGACATCTCACCCTGAAATTTGGGACTACCCCTTTTAAATTTTTTTGTTCTTTTCAAAGTAATGAGTCGTTTTGTGTTTGTTTTGCCTGCAGTTGTTTGCATTGCTCTAAGGTATCCCTAGAGAGTCATAAAAGCCAAATTCGACAAATACCCACATGCCAAAACTCACTCAATCCCTTCACCAGACTTTGTCTGCAAGAATTTTTTTATTTATTTATTAAATAAATAAAGTTCTTTTAAAAATAGATTGAGCTAAAATTGGAGGATTTAGGTTATATAAAGCACTTCACCCCATCATTATTACCACAAAACATTCACCTGGGGGGAAGAATTTTTGCAGATCAGCTAATTGGAGAAATTTTTGAGCAATTGCCTGCAACTTCTTTTGTTTTGTTTTATTTCTTTTTGTCTGTGTTTTGGTTTGTTTTCTCTAGAAATTCCCGTAGCCTATTCATTCTTCCTGTCAGACCTTTTCCCAGGCCTGGGGTTTTGAAAAGCTATCCAGTATTTTTAATTACTAATCTGTCTAAAGGCGATCAGAGCTCAGGATTCTTTCAGGAGATTGCAAGAAGTCGCTTGGTCCAAAAAGGTGCAAAAATGGATTTTATGAAAATAAGAAAAATATTGCCATCAATGCGTAGAGCTTGAGAAAATATGCACTTTTAGAGAAAACGACACCTAAAACGGAGCCACAGAGTGAAAGTTATGGCACTTGCAAGTTTTTGCTGCTACATCTTCCCGGACCCTTTCCAAAAATGGAAAATTTTATTCTATACTTGTGTTTTCTTCACTGAAAATCCAAAAATGGAAATAAAATGTTGCTGATGAGTTTTCACGCAACTTTAAAAGCAGAAGTCACACTTTTTGGAAAGACTTTAAAGAAGAAGTCATGCAAGTCGCACTTTTTGGGAAGAGCAATTTCTTCATGCAAGTCATGCACTTTTTGGAAGGATGGTTTTTAAGTGCCAGTGGGAATTTTTGTGCTACTTGGAAGGTCAAAAGTTCCCATGATGGAAGTCAAGTCACTTAAGCTGCCAATGGGAATTTTGGTAGTGGCAGGAAGGTGGGAATTTTATGCCTGCCTGGAAGGTTGTTTTTTCCCATCATTAAAGTCAAATCACTTAAGTTGCCAATGGGAATTTTGGTGGTGGCAGGAAGGTGGAATTTTATGCCTGCCTGGAAGGTTGTTTTTTCCCATCATTAAAGTCAAATCACTTAATGGGAATTTTGGTAGTGGCAGGCAGGTGGGAATTTTATGCCTGTCCTGGAAGGTTGTTTTTTCCCATCATTAAAGTCAAATCACTTGGCAGGCATGGGAATTTTAGACAGGTTGTTTTTTCCCATCATTAAAGATAAATCACTTAAAGTACCAATGGGAATTTTAGAGCTGCCCAATTCCCATCAAGGAAGTTTTATTCACCCATGCAAGTCGCATTTTTTTCTTTTTATGCAAGGGTCACTTTAAGCTGCCAATGGGAATTTTGGTAGTGGCAAGAAGGTGGGAATTTTATGCCTGCATGGAAGGTTGTTTTTTCCCATCATTAAAGACAAATCACTTAAGTGAAAGATGGGATTTTTGGAGCTTCCTGGAAGGGTAAAAATTCCCATTGCTTTTCCTTCTTATTTTTAACATGACTTCTAGCCAAAAAGTGTGACCCATTCTGGCATAGCTAAATGCCTAAAAGATGACTTTTTTTTAATTAATTGTCGGGAAGCATCCAGTTTTGGCGCCTAGGGTTGGAAAGGCTTCCTTTTTATTATTTTGGCTATCTGCATGTTGATGTGAGTGCACAAGTGAATAAAATAATATTTTTAGCTTGCTTGGCATGCAAGCAAAGTCTAAAAATAGAGGGCAACAAACTTTATAATCAGATCTTGGTGAAGAAATTAGATATTCATGCTATGGACTTCATACTTGCCTGAATTATTTGCAGGAATACTTCATTTATGCCCATATTGGTGAAGAAAGCAGAAGTCAATATCTGATACATTGAATATATCTTCAGAATCAGAGGAAGAAATAGATCCAGCTCTCATAATTGCAAAGGCTTCTGGACAAAAATTCATCCTCTTGTTTCTAATGCAGCCCATGTGGAAGTCATTGCATGGAAAATTCCTTTCAGGAGCTTGTGCATGTGCTCCCAATCTTCTAGTTGAAGCCTTCATTGAATTTACTTGTATTTTCCTTCACCCGGAGTGCTTTCCAGAATTTAAAATTGCTCATATGCAATTAAAAATAAAAGGTGATGAGTTTTGTCTGAATTGTTTACGACAAACATTTTATTAGTGCATGTACTGGAGAAGAATTGCAAAAGCTTCAAGGATAAGAGGAGAAGACAGGTCAGAGGCAACAACCGCAAGAAAATCACAGTCAGCTGCTTCCAGATCCAGTTTGGTGAGAATCAAAGGAAAGGATTCAACAACATATGAAAAAGAAAAAGCATCTCAGATTCAAGGCAGAGATATCATTCAGATCATTCATTCATGAAGGCAGAGGTGCAATACAGGTTGGATCAGCATGCAGAGTATGGAAGAAGAACAAGACTGAGAGTGTTGCAACAACTTTCTTCTAATTTCTTCCTCTTTCTTCTTCTTTCTCTTATTTTCTCCGACAAAGTAATTGAGTAATCAATTAAATTGTAAAACTTAAGTGATTGGTTTAAAAGCCGTTACTTCAAGTTACTGGAAGAAGTCAATTACTTGGAAATAGGTGGCAGACATGCAAAATAGAAGGTTCTATTTTCAGTTATAAATCATGCATGTCATGCAAAGAGGAATTCCAGGAGGAAGATTGCCAGTTGCTTCCCTTTTTCATAGCTTCCAACATGTGGCAATTCATTAAAAACTTCCTATTTGTAATTGCCCTCTATACACTATAAATAGAGGAAGAGCCTATGGGTTAAAGGATCACAATTTGTTAATCAACATTCTTGAGTTCCAGACTTTGTGTTGCAACCCTTGATGTCATTTCTGTGAAAGCTGAGGAATTGAATAAAGACAGATTTCCGGAGAACTTTGTGTCCACGGTGCATTTGCTTCTTACTTCTGTGTGGATCTTTAGATAAACTTTGTGTTATCTAAGATTTAGATTAGAAGTTTTTCTTTTCCTTTACTTCTGAATATTGTGAGATCTACTTGTTTATTTAATCTATATGTATGAGACCAACTCTGTAAACTATTGGTTGAATTACATATCTTCCTTTCTTCTTTCCCAAATTCCATTATTTCCCCCTTCTGCAAATACTTCATAAACAATTGCTTACTTGTTGCAGAATTGCTTAGCTATGGTTCATGAGCTTTGTGATTAAAGTAAAACCCCCGCAAATAGTTATTAAGTTTCATATTACCAGATTGATAAACATCTTACACGGGAGCCTCACCGGTAAATGAGGGAGATTTATCTCATGACTGCCTAGGTTTTTAGCTATTCTGCTGCAATATTGTATTATCGGTCATCTCCCTTTACAATCACGTGCAGAGTATGTTAGAATATAACGAATTTAGTGCTATTATACTAAAGCATGTTGCTCGGTAGATGGCTAGCCAACCATTCTTATAGTGCAGCCTTTATAGCCACAGGAGGCAGCCATCATATCTACAGTAGATAGCCACCATTTCTACAGTTGAGAACATGTGGACATTAGAGCCCAAATTCAATCTGGAAACTACTAGATCTCTTTTATATAAGGATGTGAATCCTTTTATTGTATTAAAATAATAAATCAATAAGATATGTTCAGCTTGGTTTTGCTAAGTTTTAGTTTTGTTGTGTGTTTTCTTTTCAATCTTTTTTGGGAAACTCTAATAGAATTTCAATTCTTGTTTGAGAGTCATTTATAAAGATCCTTGAAGGATTGGAGAGGAGACCACAAAGAAATCTGGTATGTCTTGATTTCTTATCATGGTAGCAGAGCCAATCCTCTATATTTATAAATGAAATAACAATGCTAGCTGAATTTTGTGTGTCATCACAACAAAATCCAATCTGAGAGATCTGGTTGTTGGTGTGAATCTGTGTGTGTAACAGAGCCTGTTCTGCGCATAGCTGCAAATGTTCAATTGTATTGCTGTTTGCTTTTCACTGTTTTCTGTTTGCATTCTGCTTGAGTGGATTGCTTGCATTATTTTCTGCTGTGTTTCATTTCTACTGCTACCAAAAGTGTTGCTGTTCTCCTGTGCATTTTTGGCTGGGAAGTTGACATGTACTGTAATGCTCAACAGCTAATATCCCTGGGAAATAAAATTACCTGACCTAGATCCTGACTTTTTGTAGTAGGATTAAAGCAGCCCATAATAAGTTTCCTATCTGGTTGTGGGGCACCATTGTACTAAACTACATGAGCCAGATAGTCTATGATGTTGAACCACTTCTTATTGTGGATACCCAAACTCTATAGTACCCACACCTTGTCCAAATGACTTTGCCTGACAGGATCCCCCAAAACAATGGAAATGTTTACGCGGCCATTTATTTTTAATGTCCAAAGATTATATATCTAGTCTTGATGCCTTCTTTCTTACCAATGCCAACTGAATTAGAAATACTTTTCTCAATAATGTTGGAGAGCAAAGTAAAAAGGGTGTCACGGGAGAAAAGTGTGGGGGTTATTATTAATTTGACATGGACATGAAAACTGTGTAAAGTTCTCCTTCCTTCATATGATCGAGATCTCATTAGAATCTGAACCGGGTTTTTATCCCATGCTTCAAACCTAATGAACTGGGGTAGCACAAACTGCATAAATTGTTCTATTTCCTTCATGAAAATAATATATTTGAAAGGTTTCAAATCCATAATCTCACAACAATCTTCACTCTAGAATATGCAACATCGATCTCTTATATACTATGCAAGACAGGTGTCTATAGCAAAATGGCACGAACTCTCACACTTCATATACTTGAGCCATCTCTTATCTCTCTCCACTTTTGTTGTAGGATTCCGAAACAAAATACTTGCACCACACCAGGCTCTAAACGTGCCCCATGCCATAGTGGGAATTTAGCTAGCCATAGGAAATGATTCCAAACTTAGATTGATGATCAAGATCTTGATACATTAACGGTATAGCTACAAGCTAGAAATATCCTCTTGGTTCTCACAAGATGACATCAATGACTCATCATCAACCTCTAGGAAAGAATAAATAGAAACCATGGTACTCCTCAACGTCATAGCTCAGTCAATATCATCACCGACCTCTGGCTCAATGACTCAAAAACATGATTCCAAATCCTCAGATCAACATCATGCAACAGTTGTTGAGCTGCACGGGGTATTATCGGGGTCGGGGAGTAAAACAAGATGCGAATAATAACAACTCTGTCTCTTGATCCATGGCGGCGGGTGTAACTAACCACTCATACAAGTTCTATGATGGAAACCCATAGACCCAAGAACATCAGGATCAAAGCTCATGATGGCTCAGATGCTCCTCTACCCATTTTGAGGTTGGATCTATATCATCCAAGACAATGGGATCAGTATCAGGGCTTTGGTTCAACAACTGGTTGCACCTTAACCGAAGGTTGTACTGCACAAAGACAAGATCATTCAACCGTTGTTGTTCCAAACGATTTCTCTTCTTCGTGTGAATCCGCTCAAAGACAGACCAGTTGCACTCGCACCCAGAAGCACTGCAAGTTTGGCTCAGGATCCTAATTGCAAACTTTTGCAATTGAGGACACTAACTACCAAACGAATCCCACCAATGTGCTGCGATAAAAAGTGTAAATGTTTAATTAGTAAACAATGACGATAAAAAGTTAAAAACACTGTTAAAAATTAAAAGTAAAACATAAACTTATAACTTAAAGGTTGAAGCGTAATTCAACAAATTAGATAAAGATTGTCTTATGCTAAAAATTCATGATTATTCATTAAAAATTTTAATCAAATGAACTTCAAAAAACTTAGAATTTCTTACCTGGTTGGTCCACATCCCTTGCAATCTTTGCAAGGTTTTTCCCAAAGGTACCTGTGGCTCTGCTAAAGAAGTTGATCTATCGGTCAACTTCAAGTTGTTGCATCTCATCAGGGACTATGCACTCTAGGCACTCGTACAAACCATCTTTTACTTCTCCTGTTTGATCTTCTCCAAGCTGAGCTCTGTAATGATATTTCGGGTTCAAGAAATACCCAGCTGCATGTATAGGCTGATGGAGTTGATTGTTCCATCTATTATCTATGATCTCCCATATAAGCCCATACTTAGTTACCCTGTCTTTGTATGTTGCCCTTATCTGCTCATTTGCCTGATCCATAGCCTCATAAATATAGCCCATGGCTAATTTTTCCCCATCCACCAACTGCAACACCTTAACAAGAGGCTCAACAACTTTCACAATCTCTGTTATTTTTTTCTAAAATAAATTATCAAAAAGTTTCTTCTTTGTCTTTCCCATCCTGTTTTCAGCTCCACTTTGATGCATTCCATTCATCACTTGAAAACATCCTTTTCAAGTTTTGTTGTTGGGAAATAAGAGATTGCAACGTTAGGAAGTTTGTTGCAAATATCGTGATGGCTGGCCTAACAAATTCTCTACCCTCAGTATTCTTCCTCATTAGGTTCAATACCCATAAGTGATTATAGATGTATTTGGTGATGCTCTTGCCATGCTCTATAGTGTTCTTGATCCAATTTTTTTTCCCTATATTCTCAAACATGAGGTCTATGCAATGTGCAACACATGGAGTCCAAAATATTGTTTTGTGTTTAGCCTCTAACATCTTACCACCAAGAACATAGTTAGATGCATTATCTGTTATGATTTGTACAACATTTTCCACCCCCACCTCTAAAACAATATCATCCAAAAGCTCAAACAATAAATTTGCATCTTTCACCCTATCAGATGCATCTGTTGATTTCAAAAACATTGTACCTTGTGGACAAGAGGCAAGAAAATTTATTATTGTGTGGTTCTTGCCATCACTCCACCCATCTGACATGATAGTGCATCCTGTTTTGGCCCATGAAGCTTTGCAACCTTTCAAATATTCATCTATAGATGCAACTTCTTTCTTCAAAAGTGATCCTCTCAAGTCATGCATACTAGGGCCTTTGAAACCTTTACTAGCAGCAACAATGAAATCAAAGATCGGCTGGTAATAAGGTGAGCGGGCAACATTGAAAGGGATATCTGCATCATACCACCATCTAGCAATGTACTCAAAAGGTGCTTCTTTGTATTTGCTTCTTCCAATGGTTATCCAAGGTAGGCTGATTTTGTGTTGGCATGGAGGCACTAGCAATAGCAGGTGTGGAAGATGGAAAAAAGCTTTGAATGGTCTTTCTTTTTTGAGGCCGGTTTTCTTGACTATGAGTGGATGGGGGAGGCATATACCGAAAGGGGTCACTAACAGTCACAGAAGGGTCAGAGCAAGATCCTTCAACACTCAACGCATGTTCTCTCCTTCTCCCTATTTCAACTTCCATCTCTTTTTGCCTAGCCTTTTCTTCTCTATGTTTTTCAAGCATGGTTTTCATTTCCAACCTAATGTCATCAATATCAGGTGCCTCACATGGGGTAACTTGGCCTCTTTGACCAGCCAAGTGTTGTTTCAACCTATGAATCCTCCCCCTTGATGTGTTTCTTACAATATTTACAAAAAACTTGATCATCAATTATGTCTGCATGGGCCCATGTAAGGTCTTTTGTTTTGGGGGCCATTGCAAATGCAAACAAATCTGAAAATGCAAATAAAAACAAAATAAATTTCATATTTCTTTTTAATAAAATTTACTAATAAGGGGCAAGTTCAAAATGTAACATACCTTTCAATGTGCACACAAATGAGGTGAAGAAATGCTCCAACCTTGTATATGGCACCACAAAGAGCCCACACTCCAAATGTAGATGTAAATGCCACCACAAAGAGCCCACACTCCAAATGTAGATGTAAATGCCACCACAAAGAGCTCACACTTGATGCCAAACAACTCCAAATGAACACTATTCAAGGCTGCCCCAATCCTCCAAATCCTTGCAAATAAGAGAGGTGCTCACAAATAGAGGTGAGGTGCTCACAAATGGATGCCAATATCACCACAAAGAGCCCACAAGCAATGCCAAACAAGCTCCAAGCCTCCAACTTCCAAGCTCAGTACAAAAACTAAACTCTTCAATCTTATGCTCACAAATGCTCAATGAGAGAGGTGTGAAGTGAATAGAGGGGGGGTGTATTTATAACACCAAATTAGGGTTTAGAGATAATAAAAAATAAAAGAAAAAAATTAAAAAAATGTTTTTTTAGCTGGCCGCCGTATAAGGCAAAACACGCCCAAACCGGCCGGTTTAAGACGAAACCAAACCGGTTTGACTGGTTTTAGCCCAAACCGGTCAACCGGTCCGGTTTACTAAGCGGTTCGTGATTTAAAATGTTAAACCGGTCAAACCGGTCGGTTTCGGTTCCGGTTTGACCGGTTTTTAAAACACTGGTGTAAACCATGATATGGTGATGTTACACGGTTGTGGTCAAGGTTGAGTTTTATTTTTTAATTTGAGTTCTTTGGGGGGTGTATTAGTTTTATTTGAGAATTATTTGTGTTTGTAATTTATTTTGTAAAATAGAAATTTTAAACTCAGTGATTATGAGAAGTTGGAGGGATGCTCTAATTATACTTCATGGAAGTATTTTATGGAACTAATACTAAAAGATTGAGAAGTTATTTCTCATGTTGGTGGATCCAACCCAAGGCCTTAAGATGCCTTGCAACAACTGAATGGGATAAGAAGGATGTCAAGGCCAGGATGACTATCTCAGCCAACTTGAAATCTTTCATTGATCGTGCATGCAAGGAGCTGCAAGACTGATAAGGAGCTGTGAGACAAGTTAAAATCTATGTACGTTTCCTTGAGCACATCAAGGAGAATGCTTCTTAGAAGCAAATTGAACACTCACAGGATGGCAGAAGGAGAGAGTATCTCCTCTTATATTGATTGAGCCAAGGAGATTAGAGACCAGTTGCATGATGTGGGAGATAAAATCCTTGACGAGGATTTGGTGCCCATGACCCTGAACGGATTCTTTCCAAACTACGAAGTGTTTGTCACCAGTATTGCTGCCAGGGAGAATGTTCCTTCCTTTGAACCATTGTATGAGATCTTCCTATCTGAAGTGATGCGGAAGAAGGATCTTAGAAGCAAATTGAACTCTTGCAGGACAGCAGACTGAGTCAAGGAGATCAGAGACCAGTTGCATGATGTGGGAGATAAAATCCTTAAGGATTTGCTGCGCATGACCCTGAACGGATTCTTTCCAAACTACGAGGTGTTTGTCACCGGTATTGCTGCCGGTGAGAATCCTCCTTCATTGAACACTGTACGAGATCTTCTTATCTCAAGAGATATGCAAGAAGGCTATGGGCCAAAGGGAGATAGAAGATGTCGCATTGCCATCAAAGATCAAGAGACCTGGTCCAAAGAATTATGACAAAAATACTACTAAGAACCATTATCAGGCAAGTGGTGGAGAGCCTTCTACATCCAAGAAAAGCCTTGATTAATGGAGAATGGTGTGTTTTTAGTGTTGATAAAGAGGGCATATGATGAAATATTGCCCAAAGAAGAAACCTGATATTGGAAAAGGGCATAGTCAACAACGTGGCGAGGGACATTTCCACCAAGGTAATGGTGTTAATGGAACCAATGAGTTATTACCACATGTAGAAAATTTGTCATTTGTGTCTGCCTTGTCTTCTAACATATCTCGTTGCGATGTTTGGTATATTGACTCTGGTGCATGCAAGCGTATGTCTCCTGAGAGGAACCTATTCAAGGAACTCAGAGAGTAGCTCCGAGGAATTTGTTTTTTGGGGAGATGACAAAAGTCATAAGGTGAAAGGAATAGAAATTGTTTCCATTTGGATGGCAAGTGGAGGTATAGCCTTGATAAGAAAATATTTTGTATGTTCTTGGCATAACAAAAAATCTAATTTTAGTGAGACTTGTTGCCGATCAGGAAATGAAGGTTGAGTTTACTGAAGGTAGCTGTAGAATCAAAGATGGTGGAAATAGGATGCTGAAGGTTATTTGCAAAGGCAAGAGAGATAATAGTCCATACAGACAAAGGGATTGCTTATCATCAAGCATTGTTACATATTGATAGAGTGCTCGTAGAACTGTGGTGCAGAAGATTTGTTCATTTGAATCTTGATAGGTTGAAGAGAGTTCAGCGAATGCTAAGAGGTATTCCTCATTTTGATGTAAACAAAGATATGTGATGCATGTGCTATAGAAAAGCATCATAGGGATCCCATCTTGTCATATGGTGAAAAGCATGTTAGGAATCTTTTTGACCTTGTTCAGTGTGATTTTTGTGGACCTATGAGGACCACTTACATTTCTGGTTTCTTGTATTTTGCAACTTTTGTAGATAATGCTTCTAGGAAGTGTTGGATCTACTTTATGAAGCACAAGAATGAAGTTTTTGATGGGTTTTGTGAATTCAAAGCTTTGATAGAAAATCAATCAAGGCGTAATATCAAAACTTTGAGAAGTGATAATAGTGGTGAGTACAAGTTTAATAAATTTGTTGCTTTTTGCAAGAAATTTGGCATCAAGAGGGAGTATTATGTTCCTTATAAACACAATGGGTTAGTAGAGAGGAAGAATAGGAGCATTTTGAAATTGCTGGATGCATGTTGGAGTAGTTTGGTATGCCTCAATTTCTGCGGCCAGAAGCATGCCATACTGTTGTGTATATCCTAAACAAATGTCCTCATAAGTCCTTGAGGGATGTTACACCTAAGGAGGCCTTTACTAGAGTGAAACCTTCAATGGAGCACTTTAGAGTGTTTGGTTCACCGGCATATGTATGCATACCTTCTGAAAAGAGGATATTTTTTGAAGCCACAAGTGAAAGGGGCATATTGATTGGATATGGTGACGAGTCTAAGGCATACAGAATTTTTGTTCCTAGTGAAAGGTGCACTATATTGTGTAGAAATGTTATTTTTGATGTTTCAAAATGAATTTTAACTCTTTTGATGTGAAGGAACAACCATGTGCACAACCAGAGTTGACAAAAACCAAAGATGAGTTGGCTATAACAGACAGTGACAAAGCTATGGATGGTGGTGTGAAACATGAGGAATCTGATGAAGTGAGTGGTAGCAGCCACCAAAGGTCATCAAAAGAAGGTTGGGGAAAAGAAATGCGTTGAAGTTTCAGAGTTGAATCTTAGAAGGTCTGCAATCAAAATTCTGAAAAAAGTTATGAAGCTAATATTTTTGCTTTCATGAGTACCTTAGTAGATACTGAGCCCAAGACCTTTGATGAAGCTTCCCGTTCCAAACAATGGGTTGAGGCCATGTAGGAGGAATACAATGACATCATAAAGAATGATTTTTGTGATTTGGTTCCTTTTCCAAAAGGGAAGAAGTTGATTAGTAGTAGGTGGATATTCAAGTTGAAACATAACTCTGATGGTTCCATTGAGATATATAAAACAAGGCTTGTTGCGAAAGGTTTTAGTCAAAAGCTTGACATTGACTACGGTGTTACCTTTGCTCCGGTCGACAGAATACTACCATTAGATGTACTTTGTCCTTGGCTACTTGTAATAATTGGAGTCTTCACTAGGTGGATGTGAAGACTGCCCTCATGAATGGTGTTTTGCAAGAAGTACACATACAACCACCACAAGGGTTTAAGGTTGCTGGTAAGGAGGATCACATGTGCAGATTGAAAAGGGCCCTTTATGGTCTTAAGCAGTCTCTTTATGCATGATACCCTTGGATTGATGAGTGGTAAATGGGAAAGGAATAAATAGATTCTCTGCTGATGTTAGTTTGTATTTTTTGCATGATGGGATTAGCATCATTTTGACTAGAAATGGTGATTCACTGATTCATTGATTGAAGAATAGCTATTTCATGAATTTGAGATGAAAAATTTGGGTCCTCTTAACTTTTCTCCTGGTTCAGAAGTGTGGCAGGATAAAGATGAGCTCATTCTAACTCAGTCCAAGTACACTGTTGAAATTTTGAAATGCTTTAGAATGGAGGGTTGCAAGTCTATTTCTACATGTAAAGTCCCTTTCTAGGGATGAAACACATAAACGAGAAATTCACACAAACCCCAAGTTAAATAAACTCAGATTTTTATAACAGCAGACTGAAAATTAAAACAGAAGTCTGATTTTTAGGACAGCAGCTTGCAAAACGTGAAAATTCAACCAAATATCACCATAGGAACCATGCACAACCTAGATAAACATTTTAAGAATATTTTAGGGCACTTTTCACCATGAAACTTAACCAAATACTCGGCTGAAAAATTATTTATCGACAACAAAAGTACAACCGAAAGAAATGACCAAAAATGAGGTCTCCAAAACCCAACAATGACAAATATAGAAGATACCAGCCTTATAAATTATGATAAATTTGAATATCAAATAATAATGAAGTTTTGTGCCCTAGAAGGCACCAAATGCTCTCTAACTCTAGTTGCACCCTAGGAGAGGGGCTCTAAACAATGCCAAAAATCCATGAATGACTTGTCCTTGATGCCCTAGTTGTTAACCAACAAGATGATCTTCAATAATTGCCTTCACGCCACCAACTTGGAGAGTTTTTGTTCTCCAATATGCCACAAGGAAGGGTTTCGTCCTCCTTGGATGCCACACTAATGGATTGTCACCCCTTAGTGGAATGGAATTAGAACAATCAACCCTAGAACCAAGTATAAAAGTGTATATGCCAAAATTGATGATCCAAATGAGCCTATGTGACTCCTCTTATACCTCTTTGGTGGTGCCAAAGGTCTAAGGGGTGAAGTACCCCTACACCGACCTCTTAAGAGTTTTGCTTTATCTTCTATTTTCATGTCGAGAGCTCTCCAACCCAGCCGACCTCTTAAGGAGCTTGCTTTATCTTCTAATTCATGTTGGGAGCTCTATAACCCAGTCGACCTGCCTTAGGGAGGAAAATACAAAAGAAAAACATTAATAACAATGAAAAAAAAAACGGAAATGAAACCCAAGGACTTCCCTTGTTCAATTTTTCCTTGGCCACGGGGAGAAAAATGACAAGAAGTCTTCAGTTGGAACTAATTCAAAAAAGGGGACATCATTCTACACCCATGGATCCTTGTGTGAAGTTGAGAGTTGATGACCCGAGTATATATGTGGATGCTACCTTATATCGTCTGTTGATTGGTAGCTTTCTTTACTTGTGTAATACTCGTCCTGACTTATCATATGCAGTGAATACCTTTAAGTCAGTTCATGCTACAACGTAAAATGGGAAGGGTAAAGATGTTTGCATGTGTATGTGGATACTGATTGGGGAGGTGATGTAAGATCCAGGAAGTCCACAGCAGGTAATTATTTCTCTTTGGGTTTAGGTATGGTTTCAAGGACCAGCAAGCAATGAGCTGGTACTGCCTTGTCATCTACAGAGGCTGAATATATCGCTTATTACCATTAGATGCATTTTTTCCTCAGGTACTTGTATAATTGGAGTCTTCACTAGATGGATGTGAAGACTGCCTTGTTGAATGATGTTTTTCAGGAAGAAGTCTACAGACGACCACCACAAGGGTTTGAGGTTGCCGATAAGGAAGACCTTGTGTGCAGATTGAAAGAGGCCCATTATGGTCTTAAGTAGGCTCGGGGGCACAGTACACTCAAAGTGATGAGTGGTTCTATGAGAAATGAATAAATAAATCCTTTGCTAATGCTAATTTGTATTTTCTGCATCATGGAGATAGCATTGTGATTGTTGTTTTATATGTAGATGGTCTCATTCTGATTGGAAATGATGATTCACTGATTCATTGGCTGAAGACTCAGCTATCAAAGAACTTGAGGTGAAGGATTTTGATCCTCTTCACTATTGTCTTGGTTTAGAAGTCTGACAGGATAAAGATCAGCTCATCCTAACATAGTCCAAGTAATTGTGGAAATTTTGAAAAAAAGTTCAGAATGGAGAGTTGCAAGTCTATTTCTACACCCATTGATCCTTGGGTGAAGTTAAGAGTCGACAACCCAAGTAAAGATGTGGATCCTACCTAATCTCATCAGCTGATTGGTAGCCTCCTTTACTTGTGTAATACTTGTCCTGACTTATCATATGCAGCGAATACCTTAAGCCCGTTTATGGTGTAACCTAAGGAGGTACATTGGCAGGTTGGTAAGAGGGTCCTCTAACATTTGAATGGTACAATTTCTTATGGTCTTGGCTATGAGAAGGGTAAAGATGTCTGTTTGCATGCGTATATGGATGCTGATTGGGCAGATCATGTAAGTTCTGGGAAGTCCACAAGAGGTTATTCTTTCTCTTCAAGTTCAGGTATGATTTCTTGGAGCAGCAAGCAACAAGCTTGTGTTGCCTTGCCATCTACAGAGGCTGAATATATCGCTGCAACTTCTGGGAGTTGTGAAGCAAAATGGCTAAAAAAGTTGCTTCTTGATCTGGGAATGATGGAGAAGAATACTCTTCTTCTTTACTGTGACAATCAGTCTTGTATCAAGCTAGCAAACAATCCTGTGTTTCATGACAGCTCAAAATATATTGATATGAGGTATCATTTCATTTGGAATTTGTTCAACAGGAAGGAGGTTTACATGGAGTATTGTTCTACAGAAGATAAAGTTGCTGACATACTCACAAAAGCCTTACCTAAGCTGAAGTTTAAAGATTGTACGATTGGACTTGGCTTAGATATAGCTAGCACTCTCCTCAAGAGGGAGTGTTAGAATATATGAATTTAGTGCTATTATAATAAAGTATGTAGGTGGGTAGATGGCTAGCCAACCACTCTAATAGTACAGCCTTCATAGCTTCAGTAGGAAACTGTCATATCTATAATAGATAGCTACCATTGCTGCAGTTGAGAACATGTGGACAATGAAGTCTATCAATATGGAAAGTACTAGATCTAGTATAAGGATGTGAATCTTTCTATTGTATTAAAGTAAGAAATCAATAACATATGCTCAGCTTGGTTTTCTAAGTTCTAGTTTTGTTTTGTGTTTCCTCTTCAATCTTTTTTGGGAAACTCTAATAGAATTTCAATTCTGGGGTTGAGAGTTGTGTATAAAGATCCTTGAAGGACTGGAGAGGAGACCACAAAGAGAAATCTGGCGTGTCTTGGTTGAAGGCAATACCTACTCCAGCTCTCTTCCTTCATCAAATATGAAAGGTTCAAAGAGGTTCAAGTTCCCTACATTCATTTCTGAGTATATATGCATGTAAGAGGGTAGTCGCATTGTCCCCACACTGCTGCTTCATCTCAAACGGGCCATAACCGATGGCTTGAGATTTTTTCCTCTCCTTGGGACCTATATTTCCTCAAATAAAGATATACCATGTCTCCAAGTTGGAGATGATGCCCTCTACTTTGTTGCTCATGAAGGACCTTGTACTTGGTCTCAGGACTTCAAAAGTTTCTCTTGCACTCTTTGGTGTGCAAATCTGATCCTTTCAATGAACTGGGCAACCTTTGTTGCTTTGAACCTAGCTTCCTTCTCCACAATTGTGGAATCTTGTTTTTCATGTATGACATCAAAAGCAGTGTAAATATCCCTATTTTATGAGTATTGAATGTGCTCGAAAAGCTTTCATCCCTTATTTAGATTCTTTTGATCATACCGCCTCAAGAGTTGTACCAATCTTTTGGTTCTTTATTCTGATTTCCCCACCAATTTGTGGATATAATGTTTCACCTAGTGTTCATTCCTCTCCACAAAGCGGTCCAAAACTTGCTCCAATTTCTTGCATCACCAGTGGGAATTATATATTTAGGATGAGGAACTTTTGGGCGGATTCTTGAACTGAAATTGCTTTCTAGTGTGAAATCAATACATGTCTTGTGAAATCGATCTATCATAACAAACAGATAATCATTACTTGTCCTTATCATGGGAAACCACCTACAAAGTCCATGGATATGCTTTTCCATGGTCGGTATGGCATTGTTAGTGGTATTTATAAAATCCAATTACTTGGCTTGCGGGTGCTAAATATGGAACACCCACGTATGGACCCTAGCACTTTGAAATGTCCCCTCTTCTAAAATAACCATGGTGAAGACCTTTGGCCCATTTTGTCCACCCGATGGCAAAAGAGAAACATAAGGATGACTTAAGTTAGCTATTATTATTATAAGGTGCGATTAAAAAAAATAAAAATAAAAATAAAACTATACAAGCACTTATAATAATATTAGTAACTTAATATTATGCCATGATAAATCATAAAGGGGAGTTAACTTATGTTTTAATGCTCCTAATGGGGAAATATGACTTGGGTCACCTTGTGGGGGCGAGGGACATGAATTATTAAAAGACCCTTTATAATTTTTATAGGCCCCCAAGTAAAAATGCGACTTGGTTAAGGAGATATGGGAGGGGCAAATGACATTAAAAAATTGCTGCATGGTGATTGGAGGAGTGGGGTGGTGCTCTTTGGGTCATATCTTTATCTTATGAGGAAAATCAACTTGCTTAGGGGATTATTCTTCACTTCACATTTTCCATTGGGTGCATGAGAGCTTGGAGCTTGCTGCTGTAATTTTCTAGGGACGAAAACCCTCAGAAAATCTAATTTTGGGAGAACGAAAAACTCTTCCAAATATTACTATTTTGCTAGAGGAAACTCAGAAATAATTTTCAGGTTTTGGGAACTATTTTCTACAGCTGAAGCAACCCATTTTGAGGGTTTTTGTAGGTGTTTGAGGGACAAAAAATATCATATTTACAATCAGATTTGTAAGGAGCGTTTCCAGAATTTTATTCAGTGTTTTGGTGGGGTTTCAAACCCTTATTCGGCTGCTTCATTATCCAGGTCAGATCTGAGATATTTTATGAATGTAAACAATTTCTGGAACCTCCATTTTGGTATTAATTTATGCCATTTTTATCTATCAATATATCTCTATTGCAAAAACTACAAAAAGAAAATTATTTTTGCTTGGTTCATGGTGCTTATTTCTACTTGGCAAATTGCATTTCCCAGTTATATTTTTGTTGCAGCGTATATATATTAGATTTGGGCTCTATTTTCAGCTGGGTATTAGATTTATCTATTGCTCTTTCCAGTGGGTCCATTTGGGGACATTACACACTTCCTATTATAATTGGATGTATTATCAAGTGCCATTGACCTACTTTTGGTCATTCATGGATATTAATATACTTTCTTCTTTCTTTCTACGCCCGCTTGCATTTCAGGCTAAGTGATTTGAAATAGTTAAAGTGAACACACTGTTGATACTTGAACTAAGTTCTCTACTTGAATTAAATATAAATTTTTTGTCACACTACAAGTACCTTTCCTATCTTTAAAGATAAAATTGGAGGTAAACATATCATAGTTAGTTAGAAACTAGAAGGAAAATGGAATTGTATCACATAAGTATGATGCTATCAAACATTGAAACTTCCTCGTCTAATTTTGGCGAAACATGTCAACTATCCATTTGTTTTTAAGGTTATAATTTACGGTTTATTAAGAAGTCATTGAAAACATAACTTTTTAAACTCCAATTTAACTTCCTTGATCAAAGGAAAGTTGAGGTTGACTTGCAAGACAAATCACACATCAAATGTTAGTTGAAGAGAACTTGTATCTTTTGATCCATTTTAAATATCTACCATTTTTCATGATTGTAGTGACATAGTCCATTGCTTGTGCATAGAGCAGTCACAAAAAAATGAGTAAAATACATGCATGTAGATAAAAATGTGTAGGAAAAATATCATTTCCAAGCACATAACATATGGAAAAAGGATAATCATTGATAATGATAACCCCTATACAAAAATATTCAAATTCTGAAATGCTCTAAAAATCTGGAGATAGAGAAAAATGACAAAATTAGAAATTGTGCTGTTAGGGGGATTTTGTTGATATGTTTTTGTGTATTTTGCATACCACAAAAGTGAAATATGGATGTGCAGTCCAATTTATGGAATCCTTATTTAACTAGAATGGTTAAGGAGTGGGCACCAAGACGTGTGGAACTAAATATGAACCGAATGGAAATCCTTCACCTATTGGATGTTCGGCTGATGGTACAACTTTGAGAGAGTGACATACCTCAGTTTTGGAATTATTCAAAAAATTACATTCTAAATGAGATTCCCTTCTTTGTATCTGATCTTTAATCAATCAGCAGTCACACCTTATCTCTGCTCTCATAATATGTATCATTTATGTGTTCAATCTTTGTTCCTGCTACACACAAAGCCTATTTTCTCTCTGTTTTGTTTGTATTTTATTCTCATCACTGAATATTGGCTGTTCTAGAATAGACCACTACTACTTTCTTTATGAGATTGTAGAATGATGAATAAAGCTGATCCGGATTTAATTGACAAACTGGTAGACAACACATTAAACTGTAGAAAATTAATGTGTCATGAGAGCAACAAATCAAAGACAAGGAAATGAACCAATAAAAGCATTTGATACCGCAATGCAAATAAATGCTTTATTAGAAATTGAAGTAATTTACAAGAAGGCAGTAATCTTGGAGAAGAGATATGAAGCGACAAAACTTCAACTTTTACAATCGGATGACAATTTTTTTATAGCTATTTTTTAATAGGAAATGAAAAGTTGAGAAATAGAAAGTGAAGTAATTCACCAGGGATTTAGAAAAGCTGCGTGACAAGTGTTCTTTAAGAAGTTGAGCGAATCTGTTGTGACATGAAACTCATCAAAACAATAAAACCATTTTTTGATTTTTTTGGGATTTTCGATACATTCTTGTATTTTGCATTTTCTGGGCATATTGGGGCATTTTTTTAGAAATATGACATCACACAATGAAGAGTGTCAAAAATCCTAAGTTTTCTTACTCATCTTACGGTTTAAGATTCCTAGCATTGGTAAACAATCGATGACCTCGACAAAGTGACTGTCTTATTAATGGAAGGTGCCCTGAGTTGCCACCTAGATCAAATTTCCTCCTTAGGAAGCAACATGCCGCATTGGCTCTAGTTCTGATTTTTGATGAACATAAGAACTTCTCAATACAGAAGTAATTATCTTCCACTTGTGTGGGATAATCCATCCAAAATTCACATTTGTTGATTGTGAAGATTTTCAAGTAGGAATACCAATAAGCCAACTTGCACATATGGTGGCTTGGGAAGATTCTCTAGTCTACCCAAGATTAAACTTCTTGAGATCTTGAGCCTCATTCATGCCTCTAAGTAGTTTTTGAACTCTTTGACCATCTCTGACAAGACCATGACTAGTGTACCCCATTTTCGTCAATAGCTTGAAACCAATTTCTTCGGCACGTTTTTTAAAATTCCCAAATGAATTCGATGGATGATAAGTGCTGGGAATTAGAAGGGTTTACCATGCTCTCATATGTTTCTATTTTGGCATGTTTTGCTGAAATCTGCTTCGTTTATGACTCTTTGCATTATATCAATAGAATAATCAACATTTCTTACTTGACAACCGATTCTCCATGGATTTTCTGCATAGCTTGGTTGCATCTCTCCTTTGCTTGGTGCATTCCTTTTACCATAGGGTTTTCAAATAGTGAAAGATTCTTTATCATTTTTTATAATTTGCTACACAACAGGACTAAAATTGTTCTGAAAATGTTGGTTCTTATTCTCCAAGTGTTGATTTTGTTCCAGAGTAATTTGTGCTCATTGAAGGCACAAAAAGATCTGCACCTTAGTTTTGAGTAAAAGGCACAAATTTCTTCGCTCAAATCAAAGGTATTTTTTAGTAGGATCCACCTCTCGTATTTTGGACTTATCACCCAAGGTAATGATGGAAATAACAGATCTAGATTGATAGACACATGCCATTTCCTCAAAAAAGGTCGACTGAATAGAACATCGCACACTTATAGGAGCACCATGGAACAAAGCACTTCATCCTAAAGGGGATTTATCGTAGAAGGGATGTGACATATTGTTTGAAAAAATTATCTATACTTCGATTCACCCAAAGTATTGTATATGGTTGAAGGCGAGGTGCTGTTGGTAGGTACAACCTCCTAATGGTGTCGACTGAAATCAGTGTCTTCTGATTGTCACTATCCATAATGAAGTGCATAGGTGTTCCTTTCATCTCTAGTTGTGTGGAAGAGATGCTTCATCTCCTCTTGCTCTGGGCGGGACTTGTGTTGTGATGAAACAGTAGTCGGGATCAATTATTACGATTTGCATATCCTTGTCCAACATGGATGGTGGCGTTGGTGCTTGTGTAGGGGTTCATAACTCTGCCAACAATGCTTTTCTGGGATGACATTCTTTGCTTAAGTGCAGACATTGCATCAATTTCTCATGTCTTACAGGCTCTTATTTAGGGAAGCATTCTTAAAAGGAGGATTTGACCGAAGGTATTAGCCCTAGTGCCTGCGATCAAACTTGATGCCCTTATTTCCAGGAATAGTTTCTTTCTTTCCTTTACATGTAAACTTTTCTTCGATCTTGACTGCATAGGATAAGCTTCTTCTAGTGTCATGATCTATGAGAATTCCAATTCTTCTTGGATGTATAAACACAATGTATTGTAGTATTCAAGGACTTTGTTTCTCTGAGTGTCATCTGTACCAACTTATGCTGACAAGGAATGACATGCATTGGCATAATCTTGCACTGTTCGTTCTTGACCATCACACAATTGCTGCAACCTTTATGCTGGTTATCATAATTCTTCAAATGGTAGTGTTCTTATTTGACGGCATCTACAAGTTTTGTCCAATTTTTTATTGGAATATCTTTCTGGTTTATTGTAATTAATCTTCATTTGCTCTTTTGAAGACAATATGTTCCCCACCTTTTTTGACCATGGAAAGTAGCTTTTAAAAGTGCTAATTTTATCTTTTCATTGTTAGAAAAGTAATTTATGGAGAAATATGATTCCAATTGGTGGAGCTATTTGTCGACATTCTATGCATCAATTTTTACTTTCAAAAAGAGGGATATTGAAATTCACTTGTACCTTTAAAGAGTGTCGGACCCCTGAATGGTGTACTTGACAAAGAGGTGGATGTTGGAGGCATGATTTGTTAAAGAATATGGGTGATTGTTCCATCATCTCCCTCCTCTGCTTTTCTAGGCCTTTGCTATGCAACAATTTGAAAGGATCTACTGTACCCTCTTTGTTTGCCATCTGAGATCCTTTGAAGCGCAACGAAGATAATTTGAAAGATTGCATGTCTTGATATGTGCTTTCTGCAGTCTAAGCTTTTTTGATGGGACATACAAACATGGAACAAACTGTTTTGATACTGCTGTTCCGGAGATAATTGATAATTGGATGTAAAACACACCCTGAGAAGAGATGTGAAGCTACAACATTGATTTTACAGTCGGATGACAATTCCTTTAATACATGTTTCTAGCGGGAAAAGAAATTTCTAAAACAAAAAGTGAATGATCCACCTTGAAGTCTGAAAAGCCATGCGACAAAAGTTCTTCAAGAAGTTGAGGGAATCTGTCATGACTTAAAACTTGTCAAAACACAAAATTTTGGTTTTCTCAAATTTTTGAGTTTTTTAATTTATTTTTTTGTGCTTTGCATTTTCAGGGCAATTTGGACCATTTTTTGGGGAGAATCTACTATTCCAGAGCAAATAGGAATGACATAGAAAATCATAAGCCCACCAACACATTGTACGGTATAAGTCTATAAGATTACGAGCATTAGTAAAGAAACTGTGACACCATCAAGGTTACCATCCTAAGGGGAGGTAACCCGGATCAAAAGGGCTAACAGGTGTTGAGAAATCATAAATCTATTATAAAATTAAGATTTTTGGGGAACTAAATGTTAGTGTTGGCCCACCTTCTAGTAGTTAATGCTTTGAATAGATGTTTAAGTGCTATATTTTCATAGGGCTGATACAAATATTTCTGTATGGATTACCATTCAAATTGGCAGTATATGGTGAGTAAAATGCATTGTCATATCATTTTCATGTGGCATGGTTTCCCTATAATTGGTCATGTATTTCGGAGATGATCCCAAAAATTATCCTTCCATTTTCTTGCATAAGTTTCGTTGTACGAAATCACATGAAATATAACAGTTGATGCAAGTCATAGAAACTGATAATTTAGATTTTTACTATGGATATTTATTTTTGAGTCAGGCTTCTCATGATTGCATATTGTCATCACTTTACTGACGATACCTTATCGTTTCTATATTTTCCAAGAAGTATCAAAAACTGACGAGTCTTGGAATGTCGATGAGGAGACCTTATTTCTGGAGGTAATATCTCAACCTTTTATCTTATTTATCATCTTTATTTGGATGCTAGGAAATAAGAAAGAGAAACATTTTGAACTTAAAGAATGCAATTTTTTTCCAGCTGTCATTGGCTAGTCATTAACAAGTGTACCAAGCAACAGAAGTTTCAGACTCTAGAATTCTAATGAGAAATTCTAAATGCAGAGAAATGGAAGAGTGATTGCTTCTGACTTGAAGGGAACATGCATATTCATTGTTGGTGAGAGTTGGGGCAGTATATTGATTTTATTTTTCAAAAATAGTGTAGGGGTAGATGGTTAGGTGGGATTATCTACCATGCGAATAAGTCGGTATTGCAGTATGTAAGCTGATGCATGAATGATTTATTGCATTTTCCAGATTAACAATGATATAGTTTTCAGGAATGATGGCTAGTATAAAAACAACTGTTGCGAAGAAAGTATCTGAAGTTCTAGGGTATTACTTCTTTGACAGGTGTGATTTAAAGTACATAGTTGTTCTTATGCCCTCCTCCTTGCTTCTGAATTGAATAGTATAAAATACTTGGGAAAATGTGATAACTTGTGTTCCTTTGTAAACAGTGAGAAGCTGGTAGAGCAGGCATCAGAAGGATCAGCTGCAGCTTGGAAACTGAAAGAGGAAGACGAGGAGGGATTTAGAGATTCTGAGGTGATGGGGATTTAACCTTGCTTTCATACTCTTTAAGTTTGGAGTTTTCCTGCTTTGAAAGGATTAAAATTTATGAACTCCAAAAGCCCATGTTTTTCTTTGTTTACTCTGATCGTATGTCCAATGGTCCATGCATAGCAAAGATCCTTAATGTTTTTCATCAGTTGATGATGCTTATATTAATAGCTATAGTCAATGATACAATAAGAGGTAACAGACTGATCACAGCTATATACTTACATCTATAATCTTGGAACTTCATTTGCTCTGCTTAATTTATAACAAGTTGAATATGTGATGCCTGGTAATCTTATTGATAATTGTCAATGCTAAAACTACTTGTCAGAGTGAAGTTCTGCGACAATTATCTTCTATGACTCGTCTAGTTGTTTTGACTGGCGATGGCACCGTAGTTCGTTCCAGCAATTTGTGAGTATATTTTATTTACTAGCGAAAATTTGCAGCTAATGTGTGTTAGATTTTTCCATTATCTTCTTTTATAGGCATCTTTGCTCCAGACTGATGATCGTTTATCTTTGACATCTATCTTAAATTCATAAGGGGCTATATGAGAAATGGAATCATAATATGGTTGGATGTACCTTTGGAGGCATTGGCAAAGGAAATGGTGTCAGAGGGAGTTGAAACCGAAGGTCATTTTGCCCAATCAACTGCTGGATCATATTCTCAGGTTTTGTTACTTTCTCTGCAATGCACTGTAATATTTTTCTTTTTCCTTTTTTTTTTCAATTGAGAAAATGCTGACATCAGCAGCAAGAGAGGTCAAAGCTGTACCATGTTCAGGTTTATTTTTTAAGAGTTTTTAAATATTATTTAATTTTTATAAGATGTTTTTCCCAAATGGTTTGATTTATGACTTTTCAACACAGGGAACAATAGTAAGGAGTTCTTAATGTAAAAGCAAAAGAAAATTGTCTGGAAATAAACATTTGCTTAGGATCGAAAATTTGTCTAGAAATAAACTTTTGCTTAGGATCAAAAGAAAGTTGTCTAGAAATAAACTGAATGAGTTCAATTCAGTTTTGGAGATAGGGAGGAAATGCTCTCAAAAGGATGGATTGATACCATCTTTAGAAATATTCAAGACAACTTTATTTATATACATTTATTCATGTTTATCTTTGTTATAAGGGTATGGTTGAGGATTATATATTATACTTATAGCTATTCTCTAGATTTCTGTCACTTCTTTTTGACTATTAATATTATTATGAGCTTATAAATTAAATTAAATCTGATATTGTTTTATCTGTAATGAAATCCATTACATGCATCATCTTCTTGAAATGGTTAGTCCGCAAAGCATTGTTGATGTTATTGCATTCTCTAGCCAGTAACATGATTTGTGCAAGCTAGGCAGACTCTAATGTTTCATTCAATTTTTATGTAGATACACAGTTTCTTGCAGTGGTTGTTGTCATCATTTGCATGATCATATTATATAATAGCCCAAAGGATATCTTTAAAGCTAGAACAAAAAATTGGATGCAAAGTATTCCAAGGGATAATCTAAAACATAAAAAGAATTAAGGTGTTAAACTGACTATTTGGATCAATTATTGATGTTATGGATCCTTCCCCTCCCATGTGGAATACCTGCACTCAATTATAAAATACCAACCACGATAGTAGTTGTTACCAATTTCAATTAAGTACCAAGTACAAACAGTAATATGATAGCTTGGAAAGACTATATTCTCTCCCTTCAGAGCCTTGACAAATAGCACAGATCACAAGGCACACCAGATCTATCAATAGATAGGTATCCTTTGTCATTTATTGTTACCCTCTCATGACAACTTGGGCTCAATAATTTGGGACTCCAGCCAACTCATTGTTTATGGCCAACCTTTATAAAGAGATATCATCTCACTAGTTACTAGCCACAACAAAGAAGATACAATGATCCATTGGTGGATTCATGATAGACCTAAAGGTTAATGTCCCAATGATGAATTTATTGTAGTCTTGGGAAAGATGCCACAGGTTGAAACTCACAAAGCAATGGATTATAATCACCATTCCTCCCCAATGCTAACAAATCCTTAGAGGTGCTTGTGTGCTTTGTGGGACTCCTTGTCTTGTGATTAATAGCAACACACATGAGATATAAGGTCATTAATGTAATGACTACTTACGGAAAATAGTCATTGTGGTGATAGCTTGAGTATGAAAATACTCCAATGCAGTGAAATATCCGACAAATTAAATATCTAGATAATTTTATTCTGTAAAATTCCCCAATTATTACAATTAAGATAGATATCGTTCACTTGCAGATTTACCACAGACGCGAGGAAGAGGTGATAATATTTTGTTGGACGATATATTATAGATACAAGAAAGAAATTAATTAAGACCCATTTTTGGGTTTACCACAAATTCATGGGTAATATCCAATTAGTTGATTTATTGCAGACCAAAGGGAGAACTTAAGAGATAGCATAAATATTCCATTCATGAATTAACTACAGATCCAAGGGTAGAAAGAAATAATGTCTTATCATTGGACTTATTACAAACCCTAGGGAGAAGAAGTATAACATTTAAAAAAAAACAAAGATTTTATATTAGATGATATCCAAATTTACATATATGGCTATGCCAAGCCTGGAAACTATTGGTCCAAGCCATAACATTATACAACAAATAGGCATTTGCAATCATCATAGTGAGAATTCTAGGTTGAAAATGTATCCGACATTGTCTTGTAGCAGATTGGACCACCATGTAGGAGGTAAGCCATAGCATAGGAGATCCTGATTATCAAGAGCGCAATTAGCCAAACTATTTGCAATCTTATTTCTATTCCGGGGAATATGAACAAATTTCACTTCCATAAAATTCTCCTGCAATTTTTAATCTTCCAGACTTCTTTCGAAATTCGCCAATTTGGTGGAAGAGTGGCCTTGTTGTGAGATAATATCTTGATGGCCATTTGAGAGTCATATCTAACTTGAATTTTCAGCCAACCACACTTTACTGCCTCTTGCATACCTTTGAGTGATGTGTCAGCGTGCCTTGGGCTATAAATGGTAAAATAAGACTACATTTTGGTTTCGTTGCCGAGACCTCTTTTCAAGTTGTTGCAAGGATGTTGCATGATGAAGACGTATCGGTTGACTTTGGCCAGTATTGAGAGTTGGGTAGATACTTCAGAGGAAGAGTTCACGGATATAACACTGGACCTGATTTTGATGCTCGCACGTGGGTTGAAGAACATCTGTATCATGAACTCTATGAGACGTTCTTATCTTGTTTTCCTATAGAGTTATATGAGTGGCTAGTAGCATATGTATCGAAGATAAATTAAAGATATAGAACAATTGTTTGGACACATGAAGATTACCATAATTTTCATGATGTTTATTTGACTTGGACACACGTTGTAGATCATTGGTGGAGTGGTGTTTTGAACAGTTACACTTTGGAGTACGTTGTTTCTACTTATTCATGTTTAGAAGTAGTTGATTTTTAGTTCTTGCACGAACCTAGAGGATCTTATTTACACGTTATCCCTTTAGCAATTAAATAACTCTGGATTTGGAAGAACGCCCTATGGCTAACTAAACCCCACCGCGCACGGGGGCAGAAGCAGGTGTGGTGAAATATGGTGGACCTGGTGGCAAAAAGATAGAGAGAAGAAAGGCGGCTTAAGTATAATGAAACGCGAGAGAGGGAATCGACGTGAAATTGAGGAGTCTTTGGAGTTGAAGAGAGAGATGGCTTGGGAAGGATTTTGAGCTCACGTGGAAGACGTGGAGCCAAAGTATCTGGTTTTCCCATCCTTAGGCAATCATGGTAGAAGGTCCCCTTTGGCTTTTGATGAGATCATGTCTGAGGAATAACAATTAAGAGTCGTAGGCGTGCATTTGATCCAACCTAGTGACCTAGCCCTTACGTTTCGTGTTCCGGTTCGTGAGACAATTATTGAGAATCAAGCTAGTGTAGGTGTTTTAGAAACGATAGGTAGCTTTCATTTTCCTTTAAATACGATAGTTTTTTAGATGGCCACACAATCTTCTTTGTTTGGTGGCCTTATTGATGGCCACGCAAAATTTGCTTCCTGGAGCCATTTTGGTTATGAAAAAGAAAAAAAAATCAGAGATAATTAAAAAAAAATCCCCTATAGGGGTTTCTCCACTACATTTAGTGGATAGTTTAGTCTCTGCTAGAAATAGCATATTGTCCAAGTCTTGAGGTCTCTGCATTGGCAGACGAGCCACTCACCGAGCTAGGTCATTGAGCTAGTTGCTTGGGTTGATCTTTGAGACTGAGCTGTTTTACATGCATTCGAAGTCTTGTTTGTATTGGCCGAGCTACACCGCCGAGTCCAGCATTGAAGCGACCGAGTCGGTTTTGGAGCTACAGAGCCCATTCAACAACAAGTTGGGCGAGCTCCTCTAAAGACCTAGCCAAGTTGTTCTTGCATTGGATGACCGAGCTTTACATTGAACCTGCATCCAAAGCAAAGTGTATCTATGCTCCATGCCTCCCCAAGCCTCAAAAGCGACTTGCATCCGATCGGCCGAGCAATTTTCACGAAGCACCCTGCAAACGAAAGCGGTGGAAACAAATAAAGCAGAGGCACATAAAAAAACAACGATGTGCCCCTCCTTCAAAACACGACGGATCTTGTACATGCACAACGAATAAAATAAGCAGAGATATCAATCAAACACAAATTGGTGGAGAGGAATAAAACAACGACAACCATCAAGAAAATTAGCAACATATTCAGCAGCAACTGCCACATACAGCAGCCAAAAACCCCACTAAACCCACTTAACCATAGCTAAACCCCCGCCAGATTTAGCGGAGAAAACCCTAATTTGGGGCGATTTTTTTTCTCCCACAACTTAATTTTTCATTCTGAGCAATTTTTTTCTAAAGGGGGACATCCAAAAACTGCACTTTAGGCTGTTTATTTGTGGTTTTTTACATAGTGAGACATTGAGCTCTAGAGGCCATCAGGGCCTCACAAAACAAATTTTTTTTCCTGTCATTCAATTTTTCTGCATATTGGATGTAATTATATATTTTTAGTGGATTTTTCAATGGATTGTACTAATTTGCAGGTTGCCATATTCAACCACAAACATTGTAACTGATAAAAACTGGTAGAGATTTGTAAACAAAATCAGTGAAATTTTGGTTTTGTAACACTCATGAGATCTTTGGATCTCTTTCGCAGTGTTCGGTATATACAGTGCCTCTGGGAAGCGCTTATGGGTAAAGCCGTCGTGACTACTACTGCACTTAACACCTAATATAGCTGCAATAATGTCGTCTGGGCATCGTCCCTATAAATCGACGGGGAGTAATAAGGACACAGTGCACACACTTTGAGCCATCCCATCTGTCTGTGAACGATTGCAAGACATAAATCTAGACACTGAAATTATCCGAGTATATAGCGAAGTTACGTGCACGTATGAGGATATTTCTTTGAGTTGGTGTCAATAATCGCACAAACCCCTTTCAGTACTGTCTTGGTACCACGTATCAAATTCTTTCACGTACTTTAACGCCTCTTTCACGTACCACTGGGTATATCGAAAGGGCGAGCTTCTTCCACATATCGATGGGTATATCGGAAGGGCACATATATAGAAAGGTTCGATATATTAGACTGACGTTATATAGATTGGGAGACTGTATACCTGGAGTGATAAGAGCCTTACCCTTTGTCAGTGAATTCAAAAAATGGGCACCAATGCCCCTAAGTTCTTTCTTCTAGACTCACAACTCCTAAGAGGAGATAATTATGCTGCATGGAAGACTAAGATCAGAACACAACTTGAGTTTGAAGAGATGGCCTATTGTGAATGGTTCTGCAACTAGATCACCGGATGATGCAACTCAACAGAGGCAGTTTGACAGCGCCAATCAGAAGGCAAAAGTCGTAATCTTGTTTGCAGTGTCTGACGATGTGCAACCCCACATTTGAGATGCCACAACAGCCAAAGAAGCATGGGATAAGTTGAGCACAGTGTACGAGGCCAAAAACAAGAACACAATTATGAATTTGCAGTTAGTTACACACATTGAAATTCAAACAGAACGAGAAAGTAAAATCTTTTTTGCGAAGAGTTGCAAAATTGAGGGCTTCACTTCTAGCCCTGGGAGAGGTCACTGATATAGCTCTCTTTCCCATTGTTTTGAGAGCACTCCCTCCTTCATATTGCATTTTTGTGATGACACTCAACTTGTCAGATCAGACAATTAGTTTTGACAAGCTAGTGAATCTACTGCAACAAGAAGAAGGTATGTACAACAAAGATGATGAAGAGGAGCAGACACTATCTTCTCATTAAAAAGGAAAAGGAAAAGGAAAATTTCATTCTTCTCAAAAGTCCCAAAAACAACATCAGCATCAACATGGGGACAAGAACAAGATGTGTCCTATTTGCAACAGAGGACATGATGTGAAAGATTGTTGGTACAATACATATAAGAAAGGTTCATCAAGTAATTCTGGACCTCAAAATCAACAATCTCATAAGGGACATTCACACTACAATCAAGGGCAGAAAAAGGGGAACTGGCGAAGAAAACCCCATCAACAAGGAAATATAGTTGAGCAAGAAGAGACATTTAAGAAAACATTCAGAAAATGAGGACTTCTTGTACACTGCTCATTCCAGTGAACCATCCACGTCATCTAGTGATGTTTGGTATGTTGATTCGGGAGCCACTCGACACATGACCGGGCACAGAGACTGGTTTACTACAATGAGGGACACACCTTCAAAAAATCATGTTTCGTTAGGTGATGATTCTTCGTACACAATATAGGGTATTGGGAACATTTCTCTACCTCTTGGTTCACGAAATTGTAGACTATCAGATGTATTATATGTCCTTGGGTTAACAAAGAATCTACTATCAATGAGTCAACTTCTAGATCACAATCTGAAGATTGAATTTGATATTCATTTTGGTAAGAAAGTGTGTTTGATTTGAGACAAATCAAGAGGCTCAAAAATTGTTGCAAAAGCCTCCAATGTGGGATGTATGTTCTAGCTTGACTTTGTCCACAGGGATGATCAAGCACTTGTGGCTAAGAATTCTTCCTCAGCACAGTTGTGGCATCAGAGACTTGGTCACATCAGTTTCAAGTATCTCAAAACACTTCACCGGTACAACATGGTGAGAGGCTTTCCATCTCTCCAGAAGGATACAGATAAGTGTCCTCATTACCTAGCAGGAAAACAACACAGAGCTTCATTCCAAAAGAGTACTTATCGAGCTCATGGTAAGCTTGATCTGGTTCATATCGATCTTTGCGGTCTGATGCAACCTAGTCATTCTAGATTTCAGTATTTCATGCTTTGTGTTGATGATTATTCAAGAAAAATGTGGATATTTTGTCTTCGTAAGAAAAGTGATGCTTTTGAGAACTTCAAAAATTTCAAAGTGGCTGTAGAGAATGAGACTGGTCGTCATATCAAATCTCTCCGCTCAGATCGAGGGGGGAATTCACTAGTAATGAGTTCAAAGCCTACCTTCAAGCTCATGGGATTTGTCGACAAATGCCTCCTCCACACACACCGCAACAGAATGGTGTTGTTGAGAGAAGAAACCATACTATCATGGAAATGGTGCGTTGCATGATCGATGATTCTGGACTAGCGAGGACATTTTGGGCAGAAGCAACAAAGACAACAGTATATTTGCTGAACAGAGTGCCCACAATTGCTCTTAATGGAGTGACACCACATGAAGCATGGTCGAAGCGAAAATCATCTATTGCAACCTCAGAGTATTTGGGTGCAAAGCCAACATGCACATACCCAAGTAGAACAGAAAGAAATTGGATATGAAGTCACAAAAACTCATCTTCATTTACTACATTGAAGAGACTCTTGGGTACAAATTGATGGATCCAAAGACTAGGAAATTCTACACCAACATAGATGTTGAGTTCTTTGAGAAGAAGGAAGTTGAGACTCCCTCTCCAGACTCACCTGATGTAGATATTTCACCTATTGTGAAAACAGAAGCTGATGTTCCCGCTGATGATGATAATGATGATGGGGATGATGGTGATGATCAGATAGGACCACGACCCACAGGAGCAGTTCAGTGTATGCCCAAGTGGTATACTAACATGATACGAGATGCAAAATTGGATGCTCCACCAGATACATCCACCAGTGGACCACAGACTCACAATAAAGCACGAGAAGTAAAATTTGCTTTAATGAGTAGAGTTGTTGAATCTTATGAGCCCTCTACTGTTTAGGAAGCCCCTACAATCAAAATCTTGGAAAGATGCCATGGATGTTGAATATCAGTCAGTGATGAAAAACAACACTTGACAGCTTGTCGATCTTCCACTAGGGAAGAAACCCATTGGTTGCAGATGGATATTCAAAACAAATTACAAAGTAGATGGGACCATAGACAAGTATAAAGCAAGACTGGTAGCAAAGGGGTATGCACAGAAGGAAGGCATAGACTATGAGGAGACATTTTCTCCCACAACTAAGATCAAAATGATCAGGATGATCTTTTCTCTAGCTGCACAGTTTGGTTGGAAAGTCCATCAGATGGACGTGAAAAGTGCCTTTCTGAACGAAGATCTACAGGAAGAAGTCTACATGACTCAACTTGAGGGTTATGTTGTACTTGGAGAAGAAACAAAGGTATGCAGACTTAGAAAATCTTTGTATGGCCTTAAACAGGCACCCCGAGCTTGGTACATCAAAATTGATGAGCATCTCATTCAACATGGATTCGTCAGAAATCCATATGATCCCAATCTCTACCTCAAAAATCAAGGGGGGAGATTGTGATTGTTGTTGTCTATGTCGATGATCTAGTCATCACTGGAAGTTCAGTGAAGATGATTGATGCAACGAAGAAAGATCTTAATCGATCGTTCGACATGACAGATCTTGGGCTCATGCACTACTGTCTTGGATTGGAAGTATGGCAAAAAGAGAATCACATATTTGTTTCTCAATTGAAGTATACCAAGACAACGCTCGAGAAATTCAGGATGATGGATTGCACACCTATTGCTACACCTATGGAGATGAGACTGCAGTTATCTCGTTCAGATCCATCTCTTGTGGTAGATGCAACTCTCTATCAACAGTTGATTGGGAGTCTCATTTACCTAACTTATACTAGATTAGATATCAACTTTGCATTGAGCTATCTTTCTAGGTTCATGCAGGAACCCAGAGTTTGTCATTGGAAGACAGCAAAGCGGATCCTGAGATATCTCAAGGGTACAATAGATCTTGGTCTAGAGTACAAGAAGAACGATAACTTCTTCTTGACTGGATATTCGGATTCAGATCATGCAGGTAACATTGATGACAGGAAATCCACTTCTAGATTTGTATTCTTTTTGGGATCTGGACTGATATCATGGGGAAGCAAGAAACAAAACTTTGTTTCTCACTCTTTTACAGAAGCTGAATATCGTGTTGTAGGTGGAGCTGTCTGCGAAGCGATATGGCTACGTCACATACTGGAAGGACTCAGAATACCACAGGAAAAACCTACCACCATGTATGTAGACAATGAAGGTGTTCTCAAACTTGTTCACAATCCAGTGTTTCACGAGAGAACAAAGCACATTGAGGTACAAGTTCATTTCATACACGAGCATGTCTTGAAACACAACATACAACTTCAATTTTGCCCAACAACTGAACAACGAGCAAATATCTTCACAAAGTCACTTGCACGTGACAAGTTCGAGTTGTTCAGAGAGTTCCTCTCCTCATCCCTTGAGGCAATGCAAAATTAAGGGGGGAATGTTAGGTAAACTTAGTTTACTATAGTAATTTAGCATTTACCGTAGTAACTAGGTAGTTTGTTATTATTATTATATGGCTATGAGCACATAACCATTTGTATTGTGCTATTATATTCACGTAGGATAATTTGTTACATCGTTGTAACAAATTATATTTGTTTGTATTTGTGCTTCCATGATGTATTTTGGAAGCTACCGTAATTAGGTTTATTGTTGCACCTGTGCAACTTATTCTCTGTTTGTACCTGGCTGACCAATATTTATAAATATTACACCCATTTCTATTGTACCTGATTTTATTGAACATTAATAATATTTACGAGGCTTCCGTCCCTCTTCCATAATTGCGACTAGGTTTGTGGAGACGAAAACCTCTATCTTTCAGTTTTTGATCTAAGGATGAAAACACCCAAGATCGCTTGTGGTGATCTCATCCAGAGATTGCATCTACGATCTGCAGTGTTAGATCAACTCTATCATCAACTAGGGCACATTCTTGGGCATTTTTAGGGGTTGTTTGCAGTCGCGAATTTGTTACAACTGCTAGGACATCATTTCAGGGTCTCTTTTTCTAGTATTTATATACAACTGTGTTGTATTTAGAAAATTTGAATATTTTCCTAGGGTTTGAAGCTATTTTCATCATTTCTAGCATTTATGGATTTTTACCAAAGGAAACTAGCCAAGCAACTAAAGTACTTAAATATCCTGTCAATGAAATAAGTCCAATGGAAAATCCGTCAATTCCCAGTTTCCAATGAAACTAAATAAGATCTATCCAGTTATAATCCTCTTTCAATTGGATTAATGAATTATCAAAATGATAATAATAACGGAATGCATAGGCCATTAATAGGAGATCTAATAAACAAATACCTAAAGAATACCATCGAATCATCTTATTCCCTCTATGGAAAAATAATGGAATTAATAACCCTGTAGATATGGGAAAAATAGCAATTATTGTTAACCAAGGTAAATTGTTCATAATGGAAAGAGAAGAGACTTTTGATATCAAAACCCATGCGTGAACTCGTCGGTCGAGTATGGGTTTTGATCAGTGAAAGAGAAAAAGCAGAATGAAAAATATGTATGGGATGGATCCAATTATTTTTTGAAATAAAAAATCAGTTTTATTAATTCTTCCCTAGGGTTTGCTAAAAAAATCCACATTTCATTAAATCTTCCCTAGAGGGTACGTTTCAGTGGAAAAAAATATAATTTCAGTGTCATCTGATTATTTTTCCAAAGGTTAGAATTTATTTCAATCATTTTCGAGAAATATTTTATTTCTGCTGTTAGGGTTTTACAAAAAATCCAAGTTTTATTATTAATGTCCCCTTCTGGTTTTATTATTTCTGCCCAGAAGGGGACATTACATCTCTATGCTAGATTTGTAGTTATTAATTATGATCTTCTTCCACTTCTTTGTGCTCTTCTTTGGATTCTTTCTTCTGCTCGTCCAGAATCTCTTTCTTATGCTTTTCTTCAACTGCCTCCTTGTGCTCTTCTTCAATTTCTTCGTCATGTTCTTCTTTAGATTTTGAATTTTCCTATGATTTTTATTCGTTTCTTTCGACATGTGATAGCCTGCTATGTAATCTTCTTTTTCTTGCACCCCAACTTTATAAACTTCTTTGTCACCATCAATATTAATAGTCTCAAAAGCATCTAGCCATACCCAAGAACAATAATATCCAAACTATCCATAGTTAAATTATAAAGTCAGTCAGCAATACACAATCACCCATAGCGAGTTTCCAATCTTCGTAAACACAAGTCTCGCTATGTACCTGTGTCTCCTTGATATTCCTTGCTTGAATTTCCAAACCCTTAGCGATTTCAATGTTGTTGAAGTTATACCTGCTACTAGGGTTTATGGAGACATTAACCTTCTCCTTCTGATTGCATCCACAAACCTGCACGATTGAATATTCATTAGTTGGAAACCAATGTCTTGCATTACTTTATGTCTTTCCTCGATCCAAGGTTGCGGTCTCTTCTCCTTTATTGCAACAAGGTTTTGAAGGCTGCCTTGCATTGTGAAAATCTCTTCATATTTGTTCTGCAGTTTCTTTTTGTCAACTTCAGTTTTCTACTTCAATTCGATTTCTGCTCAATGTCCATAATCTTAGGATATCAAGATATCCGATTCCCTTATGCCCATAAAGAGGTATGTATACATTGACCAATGTGAAGTGTTCCTTCATTTCATCAAAAGGATTTGTTGGAAACTCCCCAAAGATAGGTGGAATGAAAGAGTACAACACACGTAACAGGTTGGGTGGCTACTTTTGTTTGAGTACAAAAGTGGAGAATTTTGGTCCCCAAGTTCTATTGTATCTGGGCTTATTCAGGCCATCTGCTCTGGTAGTTTCTTGCATTACAACCAGATCTATTCTTCCTTCTTTGACCAATTTTTTCAGCAACGTGATTTTGTTGGGCTTGCCTATTTGCCTTGCATTCCAGGACAGAATCTGCATTAGTATAACTGCATTTGTGTAGCGGTGCCGATCTCCATGTTTTCTTTCTGTGTTCTGATTTTTGGCTTCTAGACTCATTTTTGTCTTTCTTGGCCTTTTCTTCTTGATTTTGTATTGATTGATTCCATGATTATATTTGAGGGATTTATCTTTTTCTTTGCTTTATTTGAGATAAATGGTTCCCATATTTGCACATGTGAAGGGATCAAACCTTTCTAAATCCGGTTTGTTGCTTTCATTCTTCTGCTCATTTTTGCTTGGTTTGTGTTGTTAGTTGTTGATTGAAGATATTTTCTTTTATCCCTTTATCTTTTTGAGATTCCAATGTTTTTATTTGTACTTGGTCAAATAGGTTTTCAGCATTTGTTTGGATCAGTGTGGTAGCTACAATTTTTTTATATAATGCTTCTAAATCTGCAAGAATTTGAAATGTGTAAACCAGGCTTAAGGGTTTTACCTTGTCTATCCTATGTTTTCCTTTTATTGCGTATGCTATCTGAAATTTGTCCTGTTGATCTGCAGGATTTTTCCATGCTGGGTTGCTTGCTGCTTTGGCTCCTTCTTTGTTCCGGAAGAGCCAGTTTGTTGGGCTGTTTATAAGTGCAGTTTCCTGATTCTCTTGTAGTGTGTTCCTGTGATTTTGTGGAGATAGATTCTTCCCAAATGTCCATACTCATGAAAAAATATGCATTGGAAAGCAACATCTTCTAGTCAATAGGCCTTTCCGATCGCATTCTCACCAAATCTAGATTATTCTGTCCGGAAGTGGCTGTTCTAAATCTATATTGAAACATATCCATGTATAATTTAGAACACCATGCCTTTTTATGAATTTCTGATGCTTTTAAGTTGAAGGCTTTCACGAGCATTTTAATTTGATTTTGAATTTTTATGTGATATTTACTCTTGTGTGTTTAAGTCATCTCAACATGACTACCATGAGTAGTCATTAATGTAATGACATTTTTCCTGATGTATTTTCAGCAAGAATCATAAAAGAAGGGTACCCACTTAGCACACAAGCACTACAAGCATTTGTTAGTGGGGGGTGTAGGGGGGGAGTGGGAGTAGTGAATGTAATCCATCAATTTGGGCTTCTCACCCTCGAGCCTCTTTCTCCATTGACAATTTTTTTGGAGTGTAGTGCCCTATACATCACCCTTGTCTCACAAGCATTACCAATGTTGGATTAACCTGATTACAACCCAATCATGTATTTATGTTAAATTAAAGACTTTCACATGCATTAAGCCTTCAAGTTGATATAAATACTTGACTGGGTTGTAATTGGGTTGATCCCACAATACTAGTAACCTAGGTTCCACGGAGTCTCGAGATGGCGGGACGGGGTACCAAGGGCCTAGGTTTGGGGATGGCGGGGGGACAGCTGTGCAAATATGTATAATACTTGGGAAATTAGTTATAAAAAAATGTATAAGGAATAACAAATGAAACTTTGAAATAATAAACACATTGCATTAAACAATGAAACTACTAAACATCAATATATTAATATTATATCACAATTTATATTCAAAATGATGATTACATCCAAATTTAAAATACAATTGGCCAATGGCCCAACGCCTCTAATCATCCCCAAAGTTTTTGCCAAACTTAAAGTAATGCTTGATGAATGTGTTGAAACTTGAACGGTTGATCAATTAAGTCTTGGCACTTGCGCTTCAAATTTTTGTTGTTACTTTCCTTCTTGCTAAAGCTCTCAATAAGTTTTTCTTTCAACCTTGCTTGTTGTCATTGTCACTCATGCTCCCACTCTTGCATTTGCAACCTTGCTCAATGTTTTGTAATTTGGAGTGAGGGGGTGAGGTTCATTTATTATTTTTTTGAGGCTTAAAGTGTTGGGGGGCCCCCATAAACTATTAGGGTTAGGGTTGGGGGCATAGACATCTAAAAACTATGTTTTTGATTTTGAAAAACAACTTTTTTCCATTTTTGCAACAAGGGATGGTTACAGGTCTTTGAGAGGGCTGAGGGACTTTGACAAGCCTCTGTGAGGTCTTGGGGATAGAAACATCTCCATTTTAGGGGGATGCCCCCAAGTCCCTGATACGTCCTTGTCCTTGGAAACGATATTTTTTGGGGGGAGGATGTGTCCCCACAAAACACTGGTAATAACTGTGAGACGAGCATGATGTATAAGGCATTGTTATCACCAAAAAACAGCACCCTCCGATTTGTCATGCTTGTGTGAATGAGCAACCGGTGTTTTTGGATAACATTAGACCATCTCTCAAGTTGTGGGACTTGCTACTTGAGATGGACCTCTGAAGAAGGCCGGCTCCTCTACCTAATCCTAATGCGAAATTACTCACAAGGAAGGAAATGCAACTATCTAATCCTAATCTACCAATTCCAAGGGACTAGGGAGAGAGAGAATGCATGAAAAAGGGAAATCCTACACTAACAAAGGTGATAGCACTAGAAAAGGGGGTGTGGCCACTTCAAAATGCATGAAAATGGGAGAAAATGGAGATGGAGAGGGCATACAAAGCACCATAGACCACACAACACTCAATACACCATTTCCATAAGCACAACATCATTAAACCTTGCAATGAGAACAAGAAAATGCACAAAATACCTGTAAACATGAAGAAAGAGAAGATAAAACAGCGAAAACCCAAGCTAGGGTAGTGAAATAACCACAAAATTTGATCCTATTGCTTCAAAAGTTTGTATAATACATCATAATGGAGGTAGAAGGCATGATTCATCATTACAATGCTAAAAAATGAGGCTTAGAGCTCCAATATCTGCCCAACCGCTAAGAAGAAGAGAGATTAGCATTCCAAAGTGTCCAACCACTTTAAAAAATGAGCTCTCTTTTACAATATAAGGAAGAAAAAATGAGAAGAGAAGAGGGAACTCGAATTCTGGGCTTCACCAACCAACAAAAGGTAGGGGTGGTAAATGCCCGCAAAACATGATGGAGACCCCTGCAAAGCCCATCCCTTCATGTACTTTAGCTTGTGGAAAAAGAAAAATACCTCCATGCCTTCATTAATGCTTCTTTTACCCACCTGGAAGTGTTCATTTGGACTGGGAGAGTTTTCCTTGTTTTTGGGCCACCAACTCCGCCTACTTGCCATTTTTAATGATTTCATGGTGTAGTGCATGGAAATACGAATCCAATGATATAAATTTTGTGAAATTTGGATAATCTGGTGAGAAGTTATAGCAATGCGGGTTTGGAGAGGTCTTGATGCTCATTTTTCCAGTTTTTCGGCATTTGTGCTCTATTCCATCCCACAGCCCGCATTATACTACAAGCTCTTTTCCTTTGTGTTTTGGATCTCCTTTTGGCGTGGGGAACAATGTTCATCGGGGTAGAAGGGAATCTGGGGCTCCAAACTTCCACCATCTCCGCATACAACTACCGCCCACCATTTCCCTTTGCTTTGAAGTCTCCCCTTGTCCTGCGGGCTCTAACTCCTCGCGGAGAACATTGTTCCCCGCAACCTGTTGTGCTCTGCGCCCTTATGACTCCCGCAAACCATAGCCTGCTGCCTCTGCTTTGTTGATTGGCCGAAAGGCCTCTGCGGAGAACCCGTTTCCGCTGGGAACAAGTTCCCCGTAGGCCATTTGTACCCGCACAACCGCTCCGGCCTACAATTTGCTATTCTCGCCTTCGCCCCTCGCAGTTTGGCTTTTAATACCACGCGGGGATCTAGTTCCCCGCACTCCACTCATACCCGCGACCCCATCTTCGGCCGCACAACACTATATCCGACCTCCCCTTCATTCTGCGGACACTTCGGTGATGCAGAGAACCACCGACCCCACGAAACTAGTTCCGTAGGGATCCAATTTATCCGCTTTCACCTCATTACAAAGGGGGCACTCAATTCCTTTGCATTTCGGCCTTGAAACAAGGGCAAGAAACCCAAGTGCCATCTGACCATGTTCCATCCGCACCCCATACATCCGCAATACATTAAAATAGGCCTTTTCCCACATTTTCTCATTTTTTCCAAATTTTCACTAACTCCTTGGATTTTTCTTGGACTGGAGAGTTAGAGAAAAAGGAATGAAGTGTTCCAAAGCCCAATTTTTTTCATTTTTGCCATTTTTTGCTCAAATTGGCTAAATGATGGATCCTGAAGCCTCTATATGAAGGGAAATGCACTAAAATGGTTCCAAATGCCTCCAAACATGAAAATTATCTGAAATCTCTAGATTCTCCATTGAAGTTCCATCAACTGCCCAAGTCCATTTTTCTCAAGTTGTCCATTTTTACCAGGGGGTAAAAATGGATAACAGGCACCATACTCTCAATTACAACCCAAGTCACAGGATTCGCCGAATTTCAATGTGAAAGTTCAAAATTTGGCGAATTCCATTAAAACAAACAAAATTCGTCGAAAATTGTCAATAAACAAAAAAACCTGTGTTTTTTTGTGCCTAGCTACTTAGGCGTTTCAAAATATGAACTAAACAAGCCTTCAAAATTGACCAAAGTTGGCTGGGAAGACCAGGATGACGCAAGAAGGGAAATGCAACTTTAGGCAGACGACATGATTGCACTCATGCATGTTTTTCATTGGATTTCAATACATCTTCGACAGAAGCCTTTGACTACGTTTGTCTCATACTTCTTCAACAACGTACCCAACACACACCATAATATTTTAGGTTTTACGTTTTTCAATAAAATAATATGTTTAAGTTTAAGGGTTTACGTTTTTTTAATACAAAATTATATTTTAAGCTTTAGGTTTTACGTTTTTTTAATAAAACATTGTATTTTAAGTTTTAGGTTTTTAATTTGGTATAAAGGATATACGATTTAGAGTTGAGTTTTTATTATTACTTTTGTTTAGTATTAACCTCTAAGTATTGCTTTTAGGTTTTAAATGAATATTTTAGGTATTTTAGTTAATGAATATTTTAGGTATTTTAGTTAATGAATATTTTAGATATTAAATTTTGTTTTAATTTTTTAATAATTTAATTTTTAATTAGATAAAAAATTGAGTATTTTAATTAGATTAAGTTCTTATTTTAAAATAAAATTATTAGTTATCAAAATTTATTTTATCATTAAAATATATTTTTTGAATTTAATGACGATTTTTTTTAGGCGATTTTTATCCTCTGGCGAATTTCTTTCGAATTTTATCATGGTCGAATATGAATACGAACACGACCCTTGTGACTTAGATTACAACCCAACCATGTATTTATGTTAAGTTGAAGGCCTTCACACATTATAATGTTAAGTTGAAGGCTTTCATACACATTATAAATTTATGATGTGTGAAAGCCTTCAACTTAACATAAATACATGATTGGGTTGTAATTGGGTTAATCCCACATTGGTAATAACTATGAGACACGGGTGATGTATAAGGCACTACGATTTCCAAAATCTTTGCGAACAGGGAAAGAAGCTAGAGGGTGAAAAACCCAAATTAGTAGGTTACATTCACTATTCCTCGCCCCTCCCCCTCACTAACAAATGCTAACAGCGCTTTTGTGCTAAGTGGGTCCCTTGACCTTGTGATTATTACCAAAAATGCATGGGGAAAAATGTCATTATGTTAATGATTACTTATAGTGGTCATCTTGCAATGACTTAAAAACACGAGTAAAAATCAATAATCAAATTAAAATGCTCTTGAAAGCCTTCAACTTAACATAAATACATGATTGTGTTGTAATTGGGTTAATCCCACGTTGGTAATAATTGTGAGACAAGGGTGATGTATAAGTTATTACACTCTCTAAAAGCTTTGCCAACGGGGAAAGAGGCTAGAGGGTGAGAAACTCAAATCGGTGGATCACATTCACTGTTCCTCCCCCCACTAACAAATGCTTACAGTGCTAAGTGCACCCCCTTACCTTGTGATTATTCCCAAAAATACAAGAGAAAAAATGTCATTACATTAATGAGTACTCATCATGGTCATTTTGAGATGAATTAAACACACAAATACATGATTGGCTTGAATTGGCTTAATCCCACATTGTAATAAGTGTTAGACAAGGGTGATGTATAAGGCACCACACTCTCCAAAAGCTTTGCCAATGGTGAAAGAGGTTAGAGGGTGAGAACCTCAAATCAGTGGATTACAATCATTGTTCCTCCCCGCAACTAACAAATGCTTACGGTGCTTTATTTTTTTGAATAAATGCTTTATAGTTCATACATTGACATGAAATATTTACAAGAAAGGCCTATACAAACAAACAGAAAGAACACAAGAGAAGTACACCAATGTTACATTTTCCATAAACTAGTGACAAGAGTAGCTAGATTAGAGTACTCATGGTGGTCACCATGAGATGACTTAAACACACACGAGTAAACATCCCATAAAAATTAATTATCCATTTTTGATACCATTATATTTTCTCCAATTGCCCCTACAATTTTTCATAGTGCTTATTGTTGCCTGTATTATCCATTTTTGATACCATTATATTTTCTCCAATTGCCCCTACAATTTTTCATAGTGCTTATTGTTGCCTGTACTCACTAGGTGAAAGTTGGAGCCTTCCCCAAACTGGGACAATGCTGGGAAAATCTTCTTTAGGGTTGAAAGCAGGTGATTGGTGTTTCATAAATAGATCAGATTTTTCATGAGCCAAGAGCCTCCTTCAAAAGCTTGATCTCTTTCTTGTTTAGTAGAGAAGATGCCAACAGTCATGAAATATCTCTTTGGCATTATCAGGACCTCAACAGTTCCATCTGGTTTCCAATTTTCCTGGATCCAGATCTGTAGGGTTTTGCACCCTGGATATGCTCCCATAAAGCTACAGATCATTGCTTTTTCTTTAAGATGTCATAATCTGATTTTCCATTTCATCCATGGTGAATGAGACAATGGGAGGATTTGTAATTCTCATATAATAACCATTTTCCTTCTGTGGAGGGAAAGAGGGACATTTAATGGTCCTTTGAACATGGTATTGAATGAAGCTATGCGGATCTTCTTTGCTTGGGGTGGATTGTTCCAAGATTATTGCAGATTTGAAAGATTGATTTCGGTCCATCATTTTTTCACCTTGGCAGTGGGTCACGATCTCCCCAAGATGACATGAATGAAGGCTTTATCAGATTAGTTCTTGTGATGAAACATATCTGTCCTGTTCAATGGGAGGTGTCGGCTGGATTGGTTGGTTTGGAGGGGGGATGGGCATAGGAAGCAGCTAGGACATGAACCCAAGTACCTTAATTCTTAGCTACCTCTTTCAGTTGTTTCACTAAACTCTAAGAAATAAGTTTTCAGTTTAACAAGTTTGGGCCGTAACACAAGTTCAGTAAAGATACAGGAAAAACAGGTTCAAAAAGTTCAATAGTGATAGATTAATTTTTTTGGCTAGGTGCAAGCAATGTATGGTATGGTTCTATGAACTTAAGACTTAATGGAGAGGATGCTAACATTTTCATGGAAAGCTAAATGAAAAAATACAAATGCAGGAACATAGTTTCAAAAATCGCGATTTATCGGTGATAAATCATTTCCAACCATGAAAATGATAAATCTTTTGAAAAATCGCGATTTTTGTTATGGCGATAAATCGCAATCTTTGGCAATAAAAAACCCTCGAAAATCGTGGCTAAAATCGCTGAAAATTCACGGGTGAAATCGTGGCTTAGGTTTACACGCGGAAAAAGACCAAATCGATTTGTTTTTTAACCTGTTTCCTCTTGCCCAACTCGGTTTTGCTCCTGCGACTCACATTTACTTCCATTTGTGGGGCATTCAACGTGGGTAAACCGTAAGAGGGCATTTGACGTGGGCACGAAAAGTTTGTGGTTGCAGCGAAGTGGAGGGCACGAAAAGTGCAGAGTTCATGGCTGTAGGCTGCAGCGAAGTGCATAATAAGAAAGAATATTATTGATATTCGATAGTGATACTTCAAAATTCACATGTGACATGACTCTATGAACATTTTTGTTGGCAAACTTTGTACTCTCTTTTTTGGTCAAAAACTTAATCGAAAATATGCATATGGGCCTATGGCATTCTATAGAGTCACTTCTCGCATCATTTAACATTGTTTTTACATTTAATTTAAGTATATTTTATGAATTTAAATGTTTTTAAAAGTAGCGATAAAGTTGCCGATTAATGTCGATTCCCGATTTCCGATTCAAAATTTGGCCTGCCGATTAATCCCGATTTACGATTTTTTGAACTATGTGCAGGAAAACCCTTACCAGAGAAGTCAGTACTATGGAGATTGGATCATAATGTTATTCCCAAGGGTGGACTAATCCTGTTAGTGTAGGATATTTATTTTCCTTGTATTTGTTTATTTACTTGGAGCTTTCCTACACTCATGGGATATGCTTGCTTAGTTGTAGCAGTTGTGTTGAGTTAGCTTACCAGTTAGGTTGAGTTAGCTTACCAGTTGTGTTCAGTCAACTCACTAGTTGTGTGGAGTCAACTCTACTTCTAGTATCAGTTAGTGAGAGTTACTCCTCACTGATCTAGGAGGAGGTTGCACTTTCACCACCTATATGTACTTGACTTGCATCATTCTATCTCATGGTGAATATGGAATATGGAGCATAGAGCATTGAATTGATTCAGAGCCATTCTTGCTTTGTGGGTTTGGTCATATTGCATCTTTTTCTTAGTTATTTCAATTTCTGCAATTGCTCGTGCATTCGTTCTTCATCAGAGATACAAAAATTCTTTTATGGTATCAAAGCGGTTCTAGTGAAATGTTTGCCATTATTGAGTTATTTGTATTTTTAGAATACTTCATCTATGAAACTAACAATTCATGTGCAAATAGATTTGACTCTTTTATTTAGTGCACATGTGAGTTTTGGTGTAAATTTCAAGGTTTACAAAATATTCCAAAAAAACCTCCCTGAAAAAAAAAGGGGTCACCACAGGTTATTTTCCTCTGCCACAATGCCCAGGCTCGCTCATGTCCCTGCACAGGCCTGGAACGACCTTGAAGATGCATGGATCTGATTGCAATGGACGTTTTTTGGGCCCACATGACCTGTATTGCTTGGATCTAATTGCATTGGGCGTTTTTCACATGTCTGAGGCGTTTTTTGGCTTGTTAAAGGATTTTTTTCTGATCTGATGGGCGTTTCAGATCCTCGAGGAGTTGTGCAGGCCCCCATGGAACGTTTCAAACCTCTAGAGCAGCAACACGGCCCATACAGGGCGTTTTAAAACCCCTGGAAAGAGTTTGACGCACCAAAACTGTGTGTAGGCTCCCGAGGTGGGTGTTGACGGCATATATAGTCATTCGCTGGCCTGGAAAAGCCTTCCAACAACCTTTCCTTTTTCCTACACACCCTAGTTTTCTCCCTGTTGCATTTTCCTTGGATGGCGACGCTCAACAACAAACAACAACAAAACATTATGTTTTTTAGGTTTCCTTAAACCTAAATCAAAACATCCTTAATGGAGCCCACGTCCAAGTGGCAAAATGGCGTTATCCAATTTGAAGTTTTATTATTCCAAAATTTAAGCCTTTATCACTTTGGATCGCAAGTCATTTTGGTTTTATTGTATTAAAGTGAATTAAGTAGTTTTTAAACCTTGTATTTTCGCCTAACGAAGACGAAGGGTGAGACCCGGGTTGGCGGGAGGCCAATTCCCCCTCATAAATTAAACTACTGTGTTCTTTATTCTTTTCCGATTTGAACAAGTATACGCACGACCCCCTTTCCTCTCATTTCTAGCATTTTTTAATCAGTTTGCAAAATTTTAATTAAATAAACCATTATTTATGAGAAATTGTATTTGCTATAACTTTTGATCGGTAGCTCGGATTTGAGCATTGTTTTGGTCAAAAGTGCATGTTTTCTCAATCTCTACATGGACTCATTTATTTTTGTGAACACACTACTTTATAAAGTGCCGCTTTTTGGGGGGGTTCTAGCAAAACTCACTAGGGACTTGTACTTTTCGCACTAAGTTATAAAGTGCCATTTGGGACATTTTTGGGGGTTTATCTGCATTATGGAGTCTCTAATGCAGTTTCACCATTCTGTTATTATGCTCGACTCTGGAAACTTTGTCTTAGAAGGTAGGCATTATCAATCATTGCACTATGCACGATTTGTTGCCCTACCTCCATGGTCTTGTTCCTAAGCCTGATGAGCCTCTACAGAAGTATGAGTGGTTTAACCAAAATGATGAGGTATATGGCCTTCTCGGTATTACTGTTTCTAGGGATACATTGCATTTGTTTAAGGACATTGAGTGCCCTTTCACCGCCTGGACCATTGTCCGACAGCTGTATGACGACCTTGTTTCACCATCTGAGAGCGACGCTTCCCTAGACCACTCTAGTGCGTCCATAGATTCTCCCCCTTCTCACATCCCTCTCATTGTTGAGTGTTCCTCAACACCTGTTGCTACTCATGAGTCCCATTTTGACCATTCGCCATAGGATCTTGCTATTGAGCACACTCTCCTTATTGTTGCCTCCACAGAGCTCATTGTCATTCATGTTCATGCTTCCATTCACTCTCCGCAGCAGTGTTCTATTGGAGAACCTTCCTCTGAGACAGATGTCATCATTGCCTCTTGTGCTCCATTGCATCTTGATTGCTCAGTTGATGACACTTCACATATACAGGTTGCTACCTTTGAATGCAACGTTGCTTCATCTTGGACTTCCAGTAGTTCTTCACAGTAGTCTTATCCTCCTTGTTGTGATGTTGATACATCTTGTCACACATTGCTCTCATTGAGCAACCCCGTGGGGATGAGTATATGCCCGACCTGAGTTGTCTATTTGTAGATTCCATTTGTGTTGCATACAAGAATATGCTTTGATTGAGCCATCACACATTCTAGAGGACTCATTCATCTCTCTCGTTGGGAGTGCCCACCTTGGGACATTTGTCACTTCCACTATTTTAGAGATGTTTCACGATCCACCTCTTCTTGTGGATACCTTTGTGAGGGTTATTGGGCCCACACCATCTTCTCTCTCTGATATGTATACTGCAGTGGTATTACCATTGTCTATTGTGTACATGTTCGCTAGACCTATGCCACCTTTCAGTTGCAGACTAGATGCAGAGATCAAACTACTACATGCTTCTTCTTCCTTTGTGGAGTGGGCTGACTTTTAGTGCTCATTTTCTGCCCTTCCCAAGGGTAGGAACGTTATTCGGTGCAGGCAGATTCTCTTCAATCTTTACATGGAGGACGACATCATCGACGCTCTTCTTAGGGGACCTTGTCCTCACTTCTTTCTCTCTCTACTCTGGGGGATGATCATTGTACGTGGGTACCTCATCAGGATGAGTTACTGGGACCCACTACTTCTTCTCCAGTTTTCTTGAGTGAGTTTCATGTCTCTCTTTTGGGGGGAGTTTTTATTCCACCAGGTTTTCTCTTTTTCTTCACTTTATGAGAGATTTGCATTGTACGAGGGTACCTCATCAGGCCATGTTGCCGAGACCCACATTTCTTTTTCACTGCCCACCTAAGCTGTGTTTATGGGGGGGTGTTACTGTAGGATATTTATTTTCCTTGTATTTGTTTATTTACTTGGAGCTTTCCTACACTCATGGGATATGCTTGCTTAGTTGTAGTAGTTGTGTTGAGTTAGCTTGTTAGTTGTGTTCACTCAGCTCACTAGTTGCGTGGAATGAACTCTATTTCTAGTATCAATTAGTTAAGAGTTACTCCCCACTGATCTAGGAGGAGGTTGCACTTTCACCACATATATGTACTTGACTTGCATCATTCTATCTTATGGTGAATATGGAATATGGAGCATAGAGCATTGAGTTGATTTGTGAGTTTGGTCATATTGCATCTTTTTGTTATTTATAATTTCTTGCTTGTGAAAATGAATGAAATATTTACGAAGTTCTTTGCAACCAATATAATGTGCAAGAATTAAACACAACTATACTGCAAAATTGAGAAAAGAGAGACAAAGGAGACAAGATTTATCCTGGAGAAACCCAATGTGGGAAAAACTCCAGTGGGTAAGCAAATTTGCTTCCCTTCCACTATGTAAATCTCCAAAAATACAAAGTACTGCCAACAATTGGCCTTCAAGAAGGATTCACACTCCTAATTGTATTTGCTTGCTCACAACTTCTCAACAATGAAGAACTCACTCTCAATGAACAAAACAAGAAAGAACTCCAACTTCTCCTCTTTGCTCACACTAGAATTCACTCAAAATCACTTACTAGAATGAAGAATTGAACTTGTATTTATAGTTTGCTCTGTCCAAGGATGCATGGAAAGGCGAACCAAATCGTTTTGGAAGCTCAAACATTTGCAACTGTTGAGATCCTGAATTTTGGAACCGTCATGGACAGGACTGCCGTAAACACAGACCGGCGGTTGCACAACCGCCTGCTCTATGAAGAGTGATGATTACATAACCTCTAAGGTGGGTTGTGTAATTGTCACCTAAAAATCCCCTGAATAGAAATAATGATGGCCTAAATTGTCATTCGAAGGTATCCAGATCACCCCCAACCTGACTAGACCATTTCCTGAAGAAAGAATAAGCTGAGAATCTGTAGAGCAAGTATCAAATATGGAGAATACATAGAATTGGGCATTTTCAAATCCATTTTTGGATCATACCTCCCCAATTTGAGGCTTTTAAGTCCCTAAAAGCTTCAAGGACTGATGAGGTGAGGAAATTTCTTCCCCACATCCTCTCTAGAATACCACTTGGCCTTGGTAGGCAACTAGCCTTTCAACCCAATCAACCACCTGTCCTGCACTCCTCTCTATGTGTCGTCCTCTCTTTCCACTGCAAAACCACATCTTCCTCCAATGCTAGCTGACTATCTGGAGCAAGATCCTCAATAGATGGAAGCAATACTCCCTCTTCTTCTTCATCCAACATGGAGGGCTCAAAGAGACGTAAATTTTCAACATTCACAACTGAGTAAATCCTCATATAAGGAGGCAAATCCAAGTGAAATGCATTCTTACCCACTTGTTCCAGAATCTCAAATGGGCCATATCAAAGAGGCTTGAGTTTCTTAGCTTTTCCCTGTAGCCTATCCCTGCTCAAGTACAACCATACCTTGTCTCCAACAAGGAAGGAATGCTCAGTCCTATGTTGATCATGTCATGCTTTGTACCTAGCTTGTGACTCTGTCAACCTCTCCTGTACCTGAAGGTGTATCTGCTGAATTTTCTCAATGAACTTCTCAGCTTTGTGGACCTCCAGTTCCACTTTTCCGTCGTCTCTACATGGTAATCTCAAAACAACATCAAAAGCACTCTTAGGAAAATAACCAAAACATGTTTCAAAAGGAGTTTTACTAGTCGAAGCATGAACTACCCTATTATAAGAATGTTGGATATACACCAAGTTCTCATCCCAAGTCCTCAGATGTTTCCTGTTGTACCCTCTCAAGAGCTGGACCAAGGTACGGTTCACCACTTTTGTTTTCCCATTTGTCTGTGGATGAAAGGCGGTAGACCTCTTCAGCTTCATATCCATCTTCTCCCACAAAGTAGACCAAAACTTTCCTATGAACCGTGAGTCCCTGTCTGACACAATAGAATCAGGTAAACCAAAGTGAACCCACACATTAGCAAAAAATAACTCAGCTGCATCACTGGCCTTAATGGTCTTCTTGCAAGGAATTAGAATACACATCTTGCTAAATCGGTCTACTATCACAAAAATATAATCATGACCTTTCTTGGAGGTAGGAAAACCGCCCACAAAATCCATGGAGATACTTTCCCATGGTCGGGAAGGAACTGGAAACGACATATATAATCCCAACTTCCTGTTATTAGGCTTGCTTGTACTGCATAAAACACAACCCTTGATGAAATTAACAACTTCTGCTTGCATGTTTGGCCAATAAACATACCTCTATAAGTGCGCTACAGTCTTTGTCACACCAAAGTGACCAGCTACCCTGGAAGTGTGTGCTTCTCTCATCAACTGCACTCTTTCCCCCTTAGGCACACAAAGTTTCTCATTCTTGTAGATCAAACCATCCTGGAAGTAGTATTCTCCTCTAGGTGCAAATCCCTCGCTTGGAGGTTTCTGCTGAAAAATATCTGCAAAATCCGGATCCTGCTCATAACCTTCCTGATATGCTTCACACAAAAAAGGCTCAAGAAGAGTTAACGTGCCCATAGCTGAAAGCAAAGGAGGTCTAGATAACATATCAACTAACTTGTTAGTCACACCTTTCTTATATTTGATAATCAAATGAAATTGTTGTAAAAAACCCATCCATTTATAGTGTCTAGCCTGTTGAAGTTTGTTTTGAGCTTGCAGATATTGGAGAGGTTGATGATCGGTGTGAATGATAGTTTCCTTACCCATCAAATAATGTTTCCATTTCTTGACTGCTTGAACAAGAGCATACAATTCTTTGTCATATGTACAATAATTCAAAATTGCACCGTGAAACAATTCAGAGTGATAACATACGGGCCTACCCCCCTGAAGAAGGACAACCCCCATAACATAGTCACTGGCATCGGTTTCCACCTCAAATGGTAGCTGCAAGTTAGGTAATGCCAAAACTGGAGCATGACTAATCTTATATTTAAATGACTCAAAAGCAATTTGTTGTTTCTTACCCCAATCAAAAGCCTTATTTTCACTGAATGTAGTGGTGTTGCTATGGACAAAAAGTTCTTAATGAAACTCCTCAAACACTGAACTGCACTCCAACAAAGCTCTTGGTCTCAGTCAAACTGGATGGTGTAGGCCAATTCTGAATGGCCTCTATCTTATCCGGATCAATCCTTAACTCTCCATCTCCAACCACATGTCCCAAAAAGACAAGTGACTATTGTGCAAACTCGCACTTCTTTTCATTCAACACAAGTGGTTCTCCTTAAGAACTTGCAAAACTTGATGCAAATGGTCAATATGCTCTTCAAAAGTTCTGCTAAAAACCAGAATGTCATCCAAGTACACAATAACAAAGGAATCAATAAATGGCCTCATTACCTCATTCATCAATCTCATGAAGGTAGCTGGTGCATTGCATAGCCCGAATGGTAATACCAACCATTCATATAACCCTTGTCTGGTCTTGAATGTTGTTTTCCAAATGTCCTCTTCCTTGATCCACACTTGATGATACCCAAACTTCAAATCAAGCTTAGTAAAATATCTAGCATGTTGTAACTGATCTAATAAATCATCAATGTGAGGAAGAGGGTACCTATTCTTGATGGTTATTTTATTTAAAGCTCTATAATCAACACACATTCTCCATGAACCATCTTTCTTAGGTACTAAAACAATAGGAGAACCACATGGAGAAGTGCTAGGACGGATTATACCTTGTTTAATCAAAGACTGCAACTGTTGTTTTACCTCATTGGCATCTTTCAAAGACTGCCTGTATAATCCCAAGTTCAGAAGCGGACTATCGGGTAGCAAATGGATCTCGTGCTCAATTGCCTGACTGGGGGCAGCCCTGTAGGTTCTTGAAAGACCTCTCTGAACTGTTGAACCAACTCTTTGCTATCTGTGTCTGCTCTTTGTTAGAAAACATGCTACAAGTGGTTTTAGATGTAACAATCTCATCCTCTGGCATATCCCTCAAAAGAAGTAATGCAAATTTACCACTAGCATTAATAAGCTTTTGGGCTTCGGTGGCACTTACCAAAGAGATCTTCGAATCTCTTGAATAGGCTGAAATGATGTAGCTCTTACCATCCTTCACCAAGCGGTACTGGTTGGCTCTCCTCATGAAGATAGCATCCCTGATATACAAATATGGCTGCCAAATACTACACCACACACATCAAGGGGAACAACATCCACAGTAACTTCATCAATAAACTTTTTATCAATACCAAAAGTGATCTTACATTGCTTAGTAACCTTGATGTCTACACCTTTCTTTACCCAACCCAAAGAATATGGGACTTGGGTGATTGTAAGTTTCCAACTTTAGCCTTGTTCACTAACTCTTTACTAATCAAATTAGCTTGAGAACATGTATCAAAAAGAGAATCCACCTTAGTTTTCTTCACTTGAATTTTTAAATGAAAGAGCTTAGTTAGTTCCTTAATTTCCTGAACAACATTGTTACTACCCAAACATACCTCTCTACGGACGAAGGTACAACACATAGTCTCATCCACCTCTTCGCTGCAAAATACTTCCTCTCCCTGGAGGGCAGCCATGGCTTCTTCTTATTTTTCTTGTTCTTGAAGGGATGTAATTCCAGGTGGAGCTTCCAACATTTTTCCTCGGAATGAGTGTCAACATCACAATGCCCACAATGAACTTTAGTATCCTTTTTAGAAATAGAAGTAGCATTTTTCTTACCCTTTCCTTTTCCTTTATCCTTCTGCTTGGTGTCACCTTGTTTGTTCGAAGCATGCTGAGAGGTAGATGAACTCTTCTTCTTGTCCATCTCTAAGTAGTGAGCTTGTGTACAAGCCTCATCTACGTCTGTTTGCTTGGCCAAGAGGATTGGTCTCCTCAAGTGGCTATGGAGTCCACCAATATACTTCATCAATAGGTCCCGGTCTGCTACATCTTTTCCCATCTGGATAGCTTTCTTCCGGAACTCACTGGTATACTCCTACACATTCTGGCCTTGTTTCTGCCTGAGATACTACCAATACATGGACCTCTCTTCCTCATAACAAATAGGATAAAACTGCTTTTTGATTAGTCTTTTAAAATCATCCCACTTAGTAATTGGAGGAAGCTTCTTAACAACCAATGAATGAACATAACTTTCAAACCAAGTTAAAGCATGATTGGTCAATTTTAACTGAGAAAAGGAAATCTGCTGACTCTCATTAATTTGATGCAAACTGAAATATACCTCCAGTTGAGCTAGCCAATGGTCTAGCTTCTCAGCATTCATGTCTCCATCATAAGGTTGAATCTCTATCTTGGCCTCTACTTTGAAAGGTGGAGGTGTGGGAATGGCACGGGGTCGCTCTTCTTCATAGTCATGAGCATCTTCTTCACGGGCTTCTGGTGTCTCATTTGGAACACCAAGTTTCTCCATGAGTAATCCCATGATGGACTCCAATTTCCCTATGGACAAGGAAATACTGCCCACATCCTTGGACAAACTTGCCACATTTGCCTCCAACTTGTAGAAACGTTCTTCTCCGCTATCATTTGCATCTTCTCTACGAGCCATGTCTTGAATTCCTTGCTTCACTTCCTTGTGGAAATCTCTGCTTCAAAAGGAATAAGGATACCTTCACTGCTTTCTTTTCCCTTTTAGGTAAGGGGCATCTAACTGCAATCTCAACACAAGTTAACCACACAAAAACTGAAATCTTAACTGCTCTGATACCAATCTGATCCATAAACTGCTCAATTCTAACAATAAACAAATCCTGTGCTTGTGAAAATGAATGAAAGATTTACTAAGTTCTTGTTACCAATATAATGTGCAAGAATTAAGCACTACCATACTATAAAATTGAGAAAAGAGAGACAAAGGAGACAAGATTTATCCTAGAGAAACCCAATGTGGGAAAAACTCCAGTGGGTAAGCAAATTTGCTTCCCTTCCACTATGTAAATCTCCAAAAATACAAAGTACTGCCAATAATTGGCCTTCAAGAAGGATTCACACTCCCTAATTGTATTTGCTTGCTCACAACTTCTCAACAATGAAGAACTCACTCTCAATGAACAAAACAAGAAAGAACTCCAACTTCTCCTCTTTGCTCACACTAGAATTCACTCAAAATCACTTGCTAGAATGAAGAATTGAACTTGTATTTATAGCTGCTCTGTCCAAGGATGCATGGAAAGGTGAAACAAATCATTTTGGAAGCTCAAACATTTGCAACTGTTGAGATCCCGAATTTGAGAACTGTTTCGCACAGGACCACTGCTGAATGTAGCATTTGAAAATACCCAACGCGGTTACATAACCGCTCTCGACAGATTTTGGTTATTCTAACCATCACCTGTAAAATTGCTCTGGAATCTTAAATGACAATTATGGCCCAAAATGTCATTCGAAGGTGTTCGGATCACCCCCAGCCTGACTAGACCATCTCCTGAAGAAAGAATAGGTTGAGAATCTGTAGAGCAAGTATCAAATATTCTATTTGTTAAGGGTTTTTCCGTTTCACTGTAGCTATTTAGTATTGCTAAGGGCTTATTAATTATATTTAATCTAATTAATATTATTTAATCCTCCATTAGTCCCATTAAGATTTTGTTATGGCTCAAAACAGACTTAATATAACTCAGGAAGAATATCTCAACCCAATCCTAAGAAAAGATCTCAAAACAAACAGGAAAAATGAAAGATCTTCATTACTAAAATCCCTATTTTAAGTAGGCCCACAGGTGTAAGTAGAACCTAAGAACCAACTGTGGCCCCTCGAAAGATCACTGCAGAAGTTACTGAGATGATGGATGCATAAGCAACATCAAATCTGAGCACACAGTATTAATGAAAAGCACGACTGTGCATTAGATAACAATACACACATGGTAAGTCAACTGGTGATCCAGGAGATTGGAAAATCCAAAAAATCAAAGGAGTCAAGCTGTCATAAATAAGGAATTAAAGATTCATCTAAAGCACATGTATGACTCCTCTAGGTCTCTCTAGGTCTACATAGAAATGGAAATTGAAGGCTTCTTTCCCTGAAGATGAGTCTTTTAGGAGACTCGAAATGTCTAAATAAAAATATTTACGCAGCTTAATTCAGAATACTCCAACAATCATACTATTTGGTGGCATTTCCTGATCCATGAGGATCAAAAAAACCAATCCACTTCATCATCCAACAAGAGAAAATGCAGTTTCAGTCAGTGGTAGGACTCCGAAAGGAGCATTTTGTGTATGGTGGTGAAACCACCACTTCAAGTAGAGCAGCAGTTGTGTAATCGTTGGGGCATTTATGTAAACTGGCAGTTTCACCTGTTCTAACCATACACGTGGTAAAGGAAGGGGAGCTGTCTCTTCAGTTTTTTAGTTGATTGGGGATCCTTTGGGTGCAAGCAAAGATATTCTTGAGCATGATAAGAAGGGGCATGGATTTAGAGAAGGTATCGATAATCAGAGTTGGTTTTCAGCTGGTTATTGGAAGGATTTGAGAAAGGAACAAAGAGAACTTGAGTGAGGAAGATAGTACAACGTTTGTTATACTTGTTAGAGTATACTCTTTGTAATTTGTCCTTGACTGTAAGAAGATTGGGAAGCCGGGTGATCACCACTTCCAACTAGTTTTTCCCCATCTTGGGGTTTTTCAAACCAAAATCCTCGTGTCCTTAATTGTTTTCATGGTTTATGCTTTCTGTTCATGTTGACTTCCATTAATGTTTCAGTACTGTTATGTTTCCAACAACATATTACACCAATTCCAGGTTTCACTAAATTTTCAATCTATCATTTTGAAGTAAATTCAAACCAGAACAACATATTGTCATATTGTGATTCGGTGAAGTATCTTAAGAAAGCTTTCTCGGGGGTTCACAGATCATTTCCCTTTCTAATGCACAAAAATAGAAGTTCTATAATGGCTTAGCAATAGATGTATACTAGTATATTTTAACTATACTTTTTCTCTTTTTACTTGCTATTGGGTTGTTCTTCTCATGGAGTCTTCTTCTCTTACATTCATTTTGAGGCATTTCAAACTCTATACTTTATGACTTTTATGATAAAGTTTCTGCTATAATTAGAGACAATATCAGTTTACAAATATTTTTAATGAATGCAAAATTCTTAGAATGCATGGCCTCAGGATGATACATGATTTCTTTTGCCGGTGATGCCATTGTATAATGATTTTTTGTAGATTATTCATGTTTTTCTTAATTCAATGGCTTTGTGATTGTCTAGTTTTCTGCAGGAATCCATTTTGTCACTAGTCTTGGTGATTGTCTGGCAATTCATTTTCTATTTCAAATAGATGCATCATCTCTATCAAAAATATCTCATGTCAAATTATTTTTCTAACTAAATAATGACAGAAAATTAATCTAGATTATAGCACATTTGATGCAAACAATGACGGATTCTTTATCATGCCTCACATTTTATTATTATTTCTAGGTTCATTTAATAGTCACCAGATTCTTTGTCATCTCGCAGGCCTTAGCACAGCTTACCAAACTTTTGGAGGAAAGAAAAGAAGGATATGCCACAGCAGATGTAAAAGTATCATTGCAAAGTATATTTCATGTCCTGTTAGTAGAAGTGATATGTACAACTGCACCCATATATAATATTTATTTATCATTATTGATAAAAGTTTTGTTGTCCTTGTTCTAATACAACCATATATATTGCACTGTAAAAGCAATCTGATAGCTGCCCTAAATTGCAGAAATTGTAGATGAATCTGATTATGAGGATATCTTTGCTTTGACTCCAACTGTTATTGCGAATGAGGTAATTCTATATGTTTTCTATCTGGCTTCTTTATGCATTTCGGCAAGAGTCTGTCAACTTGTTTCTGCCATGCACATCAGAGTCGGTATCAATGTGGATAATTTCTTGACCAAATGTCAAGTTATTTTATCAGATTCTCGTTTTATCACCATGTTCCTCATATGCATTCTCCATTGGCAGAATCCGCTAACTTATTTCTGCCTTTATCACCATGTTCATCATATGCCTATCCCCCTGGATAGGTATAAGATGAACATGACCAAAAAGCAGAATCTGTTAACTTATTTTTGGCTTCTAAAATACATCTTACAAATGGTGATAATTTCTTGACTAAATATCATGTTTTTAGAAAAGTGTGAGATTAAATTAGGACACTTATCTCAAGCTTGTTAAAATTGTTTAAGGGAGACAAGTTGTATGTTTCCATTCTCTTCATATTTTCAGAAATGTTGTTACATGTCAGCAATTATGAATAACTAGCTAACTTATTGTATAGAAGGGGAAAAGGGAGCTTGCTCAGGAGTTGGGGCATCAAATTTTTAGAATTTTTGAATGTAAAAAACTTCCTTTCTTCATCCCCTACTCTCTCCAGGTTTTTTTTTTGTATTTTCCAGAGGGAAAGGAGTACAGCCATTTGAGCCCTGCTTCTTAACTACAATTTGTTTTTTAAAGTTTTTATAGACTCATACAATGGAATAAAATATAACATAGAAGCAGTTTCACCATGCAGCAATTCATAGGCTTTGTTACATTACTGAATGCTTTTCTTTTTCAATAATTTCAGAGATCACTGAATATTTGCTAGTGTGTTAAAAGCTTGGAACATTTGACTCCCTTAAAATTATGTTTATGTCTTGGTTATCCTAGCTCTGGTTGCATGGTTAAGACACTTCTATTAGAAGCTTTAAATGGGCACTTCATGTTTGCTGTTGCACATTTGAGGAACTCATTATGCCCAAAGATATTTTAGTCAAGTGCTTACAGCTTCTATTCTTAGCTTTGCAGCTGAGAGATTAGAGCTTCCACAAGTTTGCTGTCGTGCCTATGAATTTTGACCCAAAAACTCATCCCAATAACCCCGTTAAATTAGGGTTTTTTAAAAAATATATTAAGTTAAATGTTAAATTTTTATCCAAAGTCGATAATACAAATTAAGTATATATAAAAATACGCCATGAAATTATTTATTTAATCTCAAGTCCTTAATTAAATCAAGTGGTATTAGAAATAATCCATAACATTATTCGCAATTAACATTAATTAAGTTTATTGAGGGTTAATACAATTTCCCCACCAAGGGGTTAAGCTTAGCAAGGTAAAAATTTGTATGGCCCCTTTTTCGAACTAATCCATTTGACCATTCTTCTTCCCGTGAGCAAGAGGAAGATGAACAAGGGAAGCTCTGAGATTATATTTTAAGTCTTTCTTTAATTAAATATTATATTTTCCGTTTGTATTTTCCTTCCTAAGCAGGTCGGCTAGGTTGGAGAGCTTTTAATTAAGCTTAAAAGAACAAATAAGCTTTTAAGGAGGTCGGTCTTGGGGAATTCCTCCCTGATGACCTTTGGCGCCACCATAAGGCTATATAAGGGGTCGCATAGGCTCATTTTGGGCATGCTTTTGTCTTATATACCTTTTGTGTATTTGGTTCTAGAGCTGGTTGCTCTATTCCAATCCACTAAGGGGTGAAAATCCATTAGTGTGGCAAGCAAGGAGGACAAAACCCTTCCTTGTTGAAGGTTGGAGAATGAAAACTCTCCAATTTGGTGGTGTTGAGGATTTCTAAGAAGACTATCTTGCTGGTTGGGCAGCTAGGGCATTGAAGGAGAAGAATACCAAGGGTTTCTTCATCACTTTGGCACCCTCTCCTAGGGTGCCGACTAGGGTAGAAGTGTGTTTGGGTGCCTTCTAGGGCACGATTTGGCATTCCAAGTAGATATCCATATTTCTCTATATTTATAAGGTTGATCTATCACTTATTTGTCATTTATTGGGGTTTGGAGACCTCAATTTCAGCTCATTTTGTGGACTGTACTTCCGTTGTCATTTATTTAATTGTAGCTGGGTATAATTTCATAAATTGTACATGTTTTGGCATGCTTTGGCTTGGTGTTTATTCCATTAGTTGAATATAATATTTAGAAGGATTTATGCACCTATTTTTAGCTTGTTTGGAGGGTGCTTGATGCCCTAAAAGTATAAAATCAGTTCGCTACTAAGATTTTCTAATATTTTCAGATCTGCTGTCATAAAAATCAGTTTACTCTCAAGTGGGATTGTTATTTATTTGTTTTTCAGTTCAGCCCTAGAAAGGGACATTACAGTGGTATTAGAGCTTCGGTCTTCCCAACCTTAGGGTTTCATGTGAGGTGATGAGAAGATGGATAGAATAATGAAAATGCAAGAAAGACTAGCAGACACCTTGGACTCTCTTGCACTCACTATGCAAAATCTACATAGGAGGACATTCAAGGAGGAAAGGGCTTCTTACACAATAGATGATAGCCGGAGGGAGAGGTCATTCTCATCAAGAGCCTCTAGACCTACCTTCATTGCTAAAGAAGAAATCACAACCAAGGAAGAACCTAGGATTTTAAAGGTTAATAATGTTGCCACTAGCTTTGAATAGTATCAAGCCCTTCCAGAAGTTATTCATGATGCCTTATCATTTTCCAAGTTTGAAGGATGGAGAAAGGATAGAGTGGGCATTGGAACTTGGTCCAAGCCCCGAGCCATGCATAAGAGTCATGGGAAGGATATCCCAACCCTAGAGGAGAAGAGCCCCTTCATGTTGAATAAGCAAGAAGAGGTTATGGAGCTTGATGAAGAGAGAGCCAAACTCCCAAGTTGGCTATGCAATGATAGAAATGACCATCCTTTTAAGGCTAAGAAGGAAAAAGATCTATCACAGCAGCTGGTTACCAAGAGGGAGCAGCCCTTGGGAGTCTTAGAAACCCCCACCACTCTTGCCAAAGTGGAGCTCTTGACTGATTTTCCAAACAACACTATGAAGACACAAGGTGTGGAAGAGAAGTTGAAAGTTAAAACTCAATTGCCAAAGGACAAGGAGAAGGCTACAACAAATTCTCACGAAGAACACCAAAGGTATGAGGATAATTCAGATTTGTTGTTTCCTATCATGCCATTTCAGATTTATGGTCATGGGCAATTTGTTGAAAAAGATGATTTTGGGGCAAGTTTGATGCTCTATAGTAAATCACAGAAAATGGGTGATCATCATGATGCTAAGAATGAAGAAAAATCAGAATTGCAAGGGGTTAGCGGGGCAAGAATTTCGGGTGACCTTATTGGAATCCATACACATGAAGAAAGGGCTTTTCTGGGTGCCCATAATCACTTTGTCTGCTGTAATTTTCAGGACAACAACCAAGGGTAAGCATATTATTTCTTTTCGTGATCATAACAAGAGTATATTGCATTATCCTATATCATTACAATGTCTTGGTTATCATGAGGGTTTTCTAACAATGATAAGAAGGTGAAGGAGAAAAAATGGGAGGATCTTTGCCAAGAAGTGACTATCCATCTCACAAGCATTGCCTATGAGTTGGGTTTTCATGACAGCCAAAGGTATGACGGTCATTGCCCATATTCAATACTCCATACTAAGGCATTTTTAAATTCTTGGCAAGAGGGTCAACAAACTCATAATTTCAGTTCAAGTTATGATAAAAGCATAAATGATCTACTCCAATTTTTCAATCACTACATGGAAGATGTAATGCCCATAAAGTTTGACCCAAACATGTCCATACAAATAGTCCGATATCCCCGTAAAAATTCGGGGCAATTTATTTTTATTTTTATAGTTGACGAGTATTAACTAAGAACAAACCTTTATTACTCGAATACATTGGAATGTGACCATAACGATATTATCAATTTATTTATCAAATATGTCAAGTAAGAACGATCGCCTGAGTGCGATCTCTTATTATCAGAAGGCAATAACCCAAAACAAGAAGTAAAAACCAACTATGTCCTTATTTGCGCTATTCCATTAATTATGTTTATTGGAAACTCCCACCTAAGGCTAATTTAACTACGAGGGTAAAAGTCACAAACAACATATCACATTAGAAATTCAGCTAGGTCATTCTTTTCATTTATTTCACCAATCAATCTCCATATCGTCTAACATAACAACATTTGTGCTTTAGATTCTTCAACAAGGGCTATCCCATTTCAACACCGTATCTAGGGTCAATAGCAATACAAATTACAGGTTCCAAGGCAAAGGAACAATGCTAAAGGCTTCATTTAAAACATTTCAAGGATGATGTACACTCATAATTAACACATACATATTCTCATTTACTCACAACCCTTACAAGCCTCATCATATGCATAGTATATGCAGGCTCAGTTTATTCTCAGTTCACTATGCAAGATTACATGTTAACAACACATCTTTCAATTCTTATAACAAAGTTCATGTCTCTTTTGTACCCTCATAAAAAGGTAGGCGTGTTCACCATGTCAATGAGACATTAGTTTCCTTTCAATTTCCTTGTAACCGGACAAGCTTCATTTCATTCCTCATTAACCAAGATAGATTTGGTCATGAAGAATTATGGTACTTCCCACAATGTTATTAATTTCCTATTGGGTTCGTTAACTAATGAATCAATATTCTCTAAAATAATGAACTAAGATGTTCACTCAGCTGTTCCAAAAGTAGTATTCAACTTATATAGACTTAACGATTATAAGACATTTGTTTTATACTTCAAGGACTTCATGTAGATAAGATAATGACAAGTTATACCTTGCAATCATACCTTATCAATATTTTCCATAAAATTTTGTTACTTGAACCAAGTATAATTTATTTTCCTTCGCTCCATTGTACTCAAAACTTTTTGTATCAATTAAGAAATTGTATTAGTTGTAAACTTTAGGATCACAATTTTTTTCCCTTAAGTAACTTTTGGTTCTTGGTTTGATACTTCCTTGAAGCAAGGAGAACACCTAAATTACAACAAGGGAATTTCCCTATTTTCTGGTCTTGCTTAAAGAACTCCTAGGACTATTGGCCTAAAAGAGAAGGTCAGCCAATATTATTGTAATCATAGTTAGCATACTTGGCGACTGCTCGCCGAGTTGGCCAATAGTCGCCAAAGAAAAACTCAAACGAATACTTGTCATCCAAGCTTTTGCCGAATTTTGGCGAGTATTCGCTGAGTTTTTGTCGAGTTTTGGTGAGTATTCCCGAGTATTTTTCAATGACAATGTTTATAAATTCATAGCAATTATCAGCCGGCTGTTATATTCACATGATGATGCGATTTTGTATTGTATTTGTATTCAAATCTAATAGAAAAAACTTCTCCAACATTTTATGGATCATTTGATACATTTTGTAGCTATATGTTGCTTAAAATTTATGTTATTTAAAGAAATTTGCATATTTTTTAAGTTGCCGAGTTTTTACCAAGTACGAGTATGCAAACTATGATTGTAATAACCCAATACAAATTTTATGAACATGACTACCTAATTACCAAAATTTTCTTCTTTCATGTACAAATTAGGGAACTTAATTTACTTCCCATAAAGTCATCTAGCTCACAAGTACGCAAAACGAGCATCTTTACTTATATGAATTCAAATTGCTTTAAAAAAGTCTTTTGCACATACACGTAATTCAAAAAGGTAATACCAATCTTCTAGTTAATGAATTTTCATTTCATTTAAATCTCAAATTCAAGTGTAAGTATCTATTCCATGCTATATGATGATTTTATTATGCATGCACAAGGAGACATTGACCCGAAGAAGGGATGCTTGGAACCAACCAAAGGTCATACTCGCCCAATTTAAGTACATCGGCTTAAAATCACAAATAGGCTTGGTACAAGACCTTATAATATCACAACAGAGTATGATTAATATAGGATTGCTTAAGATTGCTGTTGTAAGTGCCTAGGCTGCAGTAAACATTTTTATTAAAAAAAAGATAAATATTTCTTTCCTCAATCGAAAGTAGACATCATGCCATTATATTTATTCCTCATTACGGGAAGAAGTCCTATTATTCCCAACTAACAGGTGGCATAAGTAGCCTTACAAATCCCAAACACAAAATGAGAGTAGCGGATAAAAGAGACATTGGGAATTGGTTTTATTTTATATGTAATCAAAGGTAATACATTTCTAATATGTTACCATATTCATACGGCCAATAGCACACTCAAGTTGAGCATAACCAACATACTGCTAAGTTCTCGCAATTGTTACAATACACAAACGAAGAACTGACCTTCTTGACAAATAATCTTTTCACCAAAATGGTATGATACTTGAACACCATTAAAACCTTAGTTATTAAATTTCATTTCAAAATTACAACATAACAACCAAGGCTTAGTTGCTTTGAATGAAGAATACTTTCAACAACATTTAATTCTCAAAAAGGAAATCCTGATTTCTTCTCTATTTCAGTTTAGGAAAATACAAAGTATATTGAAATAATGCAATTCCTTCTAAAATTCGTAAACTTCTTTTACTACAACAAAGAAAATTTCTTCATGGTAGATTAACATTCATCATTTCCTCTAACTTCCAAGTACTTGCAACAGTTACTGGGTCGGCTGAAAATGAACTGGCATGAAATTTCGTTCCCTTTCAATACGCAATAGTTAACAATTAAATAATACATAATGTGTTTGCAACGAGATAATAGAAGGTAGTTCACATAATTTTATTTCCCACTTCACCTTTTTCCCAGCCCAGATGTTAGTGTTAGAAATACATTCTAATTCATGCTACCAAGAGTCCCATCATACAGGTTTAAGAAGAACGAATTACAGACTTTTCCAAGTATATCAACATAGTGCAGACGTGGCCAAAGTTTGTAAGATTCCAAGTTTAGAGAAAAGGAACACAATGCATTACAAATAATACAACACAACACCACTACGGCAAAGCGGGGCTCGCAAGAGGAAACCTCCTCATAATACCAGATGGGCTTATTCCCCGAAATTCGAAGCAAAAATTATAATTAACCATAGATACTTTCCCATATAAACTAATGTATGCACGCACGCATAAAATGGTGTATACTGGAAAGCATACATTTATAAAAAAATTCAACCATAACCGGGAGCAAAGAAACACATTGGAATACAACGTATGCTAACCAAGAAAGAAACCCACATGCAACATTTTGGAAATTTTCCAACGGAATATCATCATGGCCTCATTACCAAATTAATTTAAATAAAGAGAAACAACAATAGTAAATTCATCAACATGCACCCATATCCAAAATATAGCTCACCAAAGAGAATCCCAAATATGCTCAAATAGGTTTAACACCCAGGAAATCAATAGGAAACAAATTCATAAAGAGGGATACTCATTACATATCCCTGTTTATACGCATGCAAACAATGGTATATATACAACAAATTCACCTTCCATAATCATTCTACCAAAACTAGGAACAAATAAATGCATTTGAAAACTGCGTATGCTATCCAAGCAAGAAATCCACATGTGAGATTCTATTGTTAGCTACAACTTAAGAAAAGGCAAGGAAAAACATGCTTGTTAACAACAATGGCAGCTGAGCCCTCAACCTTCCTCTTTTGCCAGTGAAATCGTGCCAACAGGGAGAGATTTAATCTCTCATTTTGCTCTTAACTCTGCCCTGACTAGGCCTTTATAAATTTCTCTACACAGTTAAAAATGCACGTAGCAAGGGAAAAAAACAAGAATCAACCACAATTGGTGCCAACTCAAATTGCATTTCCCTGATAAAAATAACCCCCTCAGAGTTTCATGCGACCTCCAATCTACCAGTGTTGCCACAGACAAGCAACCGAGCTAGGGTTTCAACCAAAAAAATGCGCGTGGGAGCTTTCCAATTAACTAGTCAGTGCCAAGAACTAGGGTTTCAGCTCGCCCAAATAATCACAAAAATGATTACGCCCTAAAGTCAAATGTGACTATAAAAATGGATTTGAAACATTTATCAACCCCTTTCTAAGTTTTGGTCAGGTCCGTGACCCTCGCTTCCATTGGAGGCATTAGAATTAAACAAAAATCATTTCATAACAAAGTCAAACGACTATGTGCCTTTTAATAATGCTTCCAATTACAACAGTTCATAAGTCCACCATCACAAAAATAATAATGATATTATTTTAATGCCAAAATAATTTCATAATTACTATCTTGATACAATGCTTATTAAACAATCATAACATTAAAAACAAAGAAAGGATCACATGCCCTTATATTCCGAGTCTAAATACCCAAAAGCCAAGTCAAACAAATAATACTGACTTTCAAAGTTACAGTAGTCAACCATACTGATATGTTATCAAATATAAAACATTCTAGGGTCATAATGACCATTATTTATTCAAAACAGATATGTCAATGTTAGAAGCATAAGATGCACACACATATACATATACGTAAATATAAAACATTAACGACAAAAACCATTTATCCTTCCACGCCATAATCTTCCCGTGGTTAAAGATAGCTCTTCTAAGCAAGTAGTTGGCTAAAAGGAAATATAAATATTTACAAGTGCAAGGTCTCTTTCCAACGAGATCATCATACTCGAAACTTCAATAAACATCTTTTTCAATAACACTAAGGTGAGACCTTCATGGCCGGCAACATACACCAAAATCAACTAAACACCTTCATATGGTTCAAGAGCATAATGCTCTGATAATTAATGTTACAATAGTTTATAGACGATGCCGGTGCGAGTTAAGATTCCCGGTGGTTAATAAAACTTTATTAAGCAAAGCATACACCAATCTTTAATTTGTTTAACTATTTGATATCACCTTTACTAAACAAACAAGCATAGTAACGACCTACATAGACGTCAAATTTGGGACTTCCAAAATGGGGTGTGACAGAAGATAAGAGAAGGAAGTTGGATCCCTTGTATCACAATGGTCTATACACATGGGTGTGGGACCTCAGTAATGTTTTGAGGCCAAAAGGGGGTGTAGTTACTGATGTTGAAATCATTATTACTAGTAATTTCATCATCTTGGTGTCCCTAAATTTCACCCTGAAATCTAGGACTACCCATTTAAAAAAATTTGTCCTTTTTAAAATAATGGGTCTTTTTGTGTTTTTATTGCCAAAAAATGTCTGTATTATGTTAGGATATTCCCAATGAATCATATGAGCCAATTTCGACAAATACCCAGATGCCCAAACTTGTTTTATCCCTCCGCCAAATTTTTTATGCGGGAAATTTTTATTTAATTATTTATTAAATAAATAGTGTCCCGTTTGAAGTAAATTGAGCTCCGGTTGAACCCTGTTGAAGTTTCGCATGCCAGTATTCACATATATCAATGGGGTTTTCATTAGGAATGAATTCAGGGCATTGTCTGTGACTTCTAACAACGTTTTTCGCTTTTATTTATTTCTTTTGCGTTTTTCTTCGGTTTCTCTGTGAAATTCCCCTAGGTCAATTCTTTCGCTAGTATAATCTATTTAATTGCCCGAAGCATCTGGAAGTCATTTACCAACACAACACCAAAAGGAATCAGCCTCAAAATGCAAACTGCTAACCAAAAATGATGAAGTCATACACAAAAAGCCTCTCCGAGGCAAGTCGCACTTTTTGGGAATGAATAGATTTAAGCTTGCAGTGGGATTTTTTGGTAGCGAGCAGACAGATGAGAATTTATTATCTGCCTTGCAGGGTGAAAATACCCATGAAGTCAAAGTCACTTAAGCTGCGATGGGAAAATTAGAGGCGGTAGGCAAGCGGGAATTTCTTATCTGCCTTGCAGGGTAAAAATTCCCATTATAAAATAAAGGAAAAATCACTTAAAGCACTGATGGAAATTTTCCGCCTGCCTAGTAGGCTAACTTTTCCCATTATAAGGTTTTATTCACCCAAACAAGTCGCACTTTTTCAAAGGAGGCTAATTTTAGTGCAAGTCGCACTTTTTGGAAAGTTACTTAAGGTGCAGTGGGAAAACTAGAAGTAGCAGGTAGGTGGGAATTTATTCCTTGCCTTGCAGGGTAAAAATTCCCATTATGGAAGTCAAACAACTTAAGTGAATGAAGGGATTTTTAGAGCTGCAGTGCATGGTGAATAATCCCATCAGAGTTGACTTCTTAAATTTAGAAATCACCCATGCTAAAAAGTGCAACTCCTTTGGGCATTAAATAATGCTTTTAATGGCATTTATTAATTGATTTTATTCCTAATTTTGGCACCATGGATAAATAGAAGATTGATGCATGATGTTAAGTCAAAGAGAACTGAAGGAAGCATGCTTTAAATAAATAAAATAAATTTATTTAATGGCAGCCAACAACATGCAAAATTAGGCGCCCAAGTTGGATGAATAAACATATTTGTTTATTAATTAATTGCCAGGAATAGGAGGGGCAATTATTAAAAATAGAATGCTAAGAGTTATATAAGCATGGGCTGCCATAGTAAAGAAGTAATTAATTCTTTTAGCAAAGGATTGCAGCTCGTACAGTTTTTGGCGCCCAAGGAAGGAGGATTTTTGCATAAAAAAGTGTTTTTCATTGCCGGAAAGCTTCAAAGTTTGGCTCCTAGGGTTAGAGGAGCTTGATTTAAGCTTGGTTAATTATCTACATATTTGATCCATAGGGATCCAAAATGACTCTACTTTTTCAAATCAGCCAACACGAAGAAGAAAAAAAAAGATACACGGAGGTTCTGTCTGTCTAGTGACAGGACTGCCGCCCTGTGCAGGGCGGCGGTTACAGAACCGCCACCCCACTAGGGCGACGGTCTTGAGACCACCAGTCTGCATTGGGCGGCGGTCTTGGTTCTTGCGGACAAAGAATAAAATATGACACTGACAATCCCAAAATTCTAAAGGATGTCCATGTCTCTTCTTCTGCATGACCTTTACCATTCTCTTATGCACGTAGAACATGAGAAAGGCTATAAATGCATGTTATGGACGAGAACAAAGGCATTGAAGCATGAAGTAAGTGAGTAAGAAGCTCTTGGTGTTGGAATTGCGATTTGTAGAAGCAAGGAGTAATTGAGACAGAGAAAGCAAGTAACTGGGAGGAAGTGTGAGATATTATCTACTTCTCTTCCACACTTATTGTAATTTCTGTACTTATTATTGAATTGGCCAATAAAAGTGGGAAGAAAGAGCAATTGCCCTTCCCGACTGGTTTTTCCTCCTCTGGAGGTTTTCCAGGATAAAAATTGTTGGTGTATGAGTCTATATTCTTTCCCTTTCTGCAAATTGTTGATTCTAAGCACAAGTATAATTCATTCACTAGCTATCTCTGTTATTTTCTAATAGAAAGTAGAACAACAACGATTAATTGTGATTCTGTGGGTAATTCCAAAGTTGAAGAGTTTACAGATTATTTTGGTATCAGAGCTAACAATTATCCAGGATTGTGGTATTTGTTCTTGGATTTGTATGACAGTGACGAGATCTAAAGGTGAAGAAGCTTTACCTTGCGATCCAAAAATTTCTACATAAAAGTGGAAACAGAGAATTCGGGGACAAATGGAGGAAGAGAACTTGGTCCATAGAATCGAGATGCTGGAGACCATGATGGATAGGATGTTTAGAAGGCAAGAAGAGCTTGCTGATTTACAGAAGACAACCTTTGTCAAACAAGACTCCATGGACTCAGTGGTTCAGGGCTTAGCTGAAAATTTTGGCATAGGAAGGAGCCACCATGAGGAAAGTTATGGGGAAGAGCATGAAGAAGAGACTTCTAACACAAGAGAAAAGGTAAAATTCGATCATACTCCTTTTAAAGTTGAAACGAAATTTGAGATTAAAAGCTTTGAAGGACAAGTAGATGTAGAGCTGCTTGATAAATGGTTGAAACAGTTAAAAGTCTACTTTAGTGACCATAATGTCACTGAGGCACAAAGGATCACCTTTGCACGTCTCAAGATGGAGGGACATGCTCTGGTTTGGTGGGAAACCCATCTAGCCACTTGTGAAAAGAAGAAGCGTCCTATTGTGAAATCTTGGCAAGAATTTAAAGAATTACTTAGAGCTAACTTCTATCCTATTGGCCATAAGACTGACCAAATGATTAAATGGCAGTATTTTAGACAAGGCAATGGTCAAAGTGTGCAGGACTATACTATGGAGTTTCGGAGGCAAGCCATGTTGCTTAACATGGACTTGGAGGATGAGGATATTTTGACCAAGTACTTGGGAGGACTTCACACTCACCTTCGAAGAAAAGTCATCTCCACAAAGCCGAAAGATCTCAACGAAACATGCGTACAGGCGTACTACATAGATGATGAAAAGAAGCAAGGAGAAGCAGAGCCAAGGGTAAAGCAGTCAACAAATCAGCAAAAGAAAGAGTTTGGGCAAACAAGTAACAAGGGTAAGTGGAAAGGGAAAGGTAAACAAGCTGCCACTATTTTGAATACTTGTAAAGATCCCAAGAATTTTTGCAAGAACTGTGATATCAATGGTCATACTGACGCTACATGTTGGAACTTGCATCCAGAGTTACATCTGAAGAACCGAACCAAGGACTCAAAGAAGTCCATGACAACTGTGAAAACAAAAGGGGAGGTGGAAATCGAAGATGACTCTGATGTAGACGAGAGGCTTGGATGCACGGCCACCAACATGGACAGCCAAGAAGAGGAGATGAGTAGACTATTCCAGATCAAAATCCAGATCAAGAGAACTAAGGTAAATGCTTTGGTTGATACCGATTCTCAGTCTAACTTGATTTTTGAAGCAGTTGTAAAGAGGCTTGGTCTTGAGACTTACGAGCATCCACACCTTTATCCTTTGGGTTGGATGAAGAAGGGTGTTGAAATTCAGGTAATAAGAAGATGTAAGGTCAAGTTTGGGATAAATTCCCAATATATTGATGTTTTTGAAGCTGACGTTATTTCACTTGATGCTTTTGATGTTGTATTCGGGAGTCCTTACTTGTATGTTAGGGATGCTATATTTATGAGGAGGGAAAACCGGTACAGATGGGTCAAGGATGGGATCAGCTACAACATCTGGGCACACCAGTGTAAGACACGGGTTACTATGGTAAGTGTTAACCAAGCAAAACGACTTATTCAGGAAAATCATAATCACTTTTGTTTACTTTTATTAAAGGATAAACAAGATGGGGTAGAAGTTGCAGAGATTTCTAACCAGGGAAAGCATGATTTGGATAATATTATTCAGTCTTTTCAGGAAGTATTTCAGGCTCCTAGTGGATTACCACCAAAACGGGAAGTAGAGCATGAGATTTAGCTATTGCCAGAATCCCCTCTACCGAACATCGGGTTGTATAGGCAATCCTTGCTTGAGAGTACTGAAGTAAAGAAACAACTTCAGGAACTAATAGACCAAGGGGTGATACGTCCAAGCACCTCACCATGCGGTTCGCCTATCGTGATGGTGCCAAAGAAGGATGGTTCTTGGAGAATGTGCATCGACTACCGTGCTTTGAACAAGATCACCATAAAGAACAGATATCCACTTCCCCACATAGATGATCTCTTGGACCAGCTTCAACATGCCAAATTTGTCACGAAGTTGGATCTCAAGTCAGGTTATCACCAAGTCAGAATGAAGGAGGATATATGGAAGACTGCCTTCGAGACAAAACAAGGTTTGTATGAATGGTTAGTACTTCCTTTTGGGTTATGCAATGCACCCGCTACATTTATGAGATTGATGAATGATGTATTGCGGGATTTCATAGATTCATGTGTCATTGTATACCTAGACGATATCTTGATTTTTAGTGCCACATGGGAAGAACATCTAACTCATTTGCAACAAGTCTTGCAAGTTCTCAGGGAGAAACAATTGCTTTGTAATATGAAGAAATGTGAATTTGCCAAACAATCACTTGTCTATCTTGGGCACGTGGTTGGAGGAGGAGAGCTACGAGTGGATCCAAAGAAGGTGGAAGCCATCACTAATTGGCCAACACCAACAGGAGCCACACAAACTAGGAGTTTTGTGGGAGCAGTACAGTACATGCGGAAGTTCATTCCGGGCTTCTCTGCGATCGCAGCACCTCTACACATAGTGGCCGCAAAGAGTAAGAGTTTTGACTAGGGTAAGGAACAAGACAAATCCTTTGAGTTATTGAAATACAAGATTAGTCATGCTCCAGTACTTGCTCTTCCTAATTTGCAGTAGCCTTTTGAAGTAGAGACAGATGCCAGTGATTACGCCATGGGCGAAATGTTGCTTCAAGGAGGTAAACCAGTATGTTATCATTCTGAAACTTTCACTTCAGCAGTTAAAGGATATTCAGTATATGATAAGGACATGTATGCACTAGTTCAAACAATTAAAAAATGGAAGCATTATTTGTTGGGTAAAGAAACTATTGTGCACACTGACCACAAACCTCTCCAGTATTTGCAAGCACAATCTAAATTACAGCAGACAAGGCACTACAAATGGATGGGGTTCCTTCGGCAGTTTCATCTAGTGATTAAATAAAAGAAGGGTAGTACAAACTTGGTGGCAGACATGTTGTCTAGGCCACCCACACAGGAGAAGTTTTCCTATTTGACCACTATCTCTCAGATCAAGCCCTTCACGAAGGAAGCTTACGGAGAGGCATATGCCCAGGACAAAGACTTTGGGGTGACATTTCAGCAGTTGCAGTCCCAAGAGGCTGAAAGGACAGGGATTAAAGATTGTTATCTCAAAGACAGGCTGCTCTACCAATGGGGGAAGCTTTGCGTGCCAAAAGAAGAGCGAATTCTACTGATGAGGGAAGCACAACCTCGAAAGTAGCAGGACATTTCAGTGTTGGTAAGACCCTAGCCCACTTGCAAAGGTACGTGTATTGGCCTAATATGCAAGAAGTATGAAAATTTATATGGGGATGTAAACTTTGTTGTACTAGCAAGCCTAAGACTAGGAAGGAAGGTTTGTATATGCCTTTTCCAGTACCTACTTGTCCGTGGGAGGACATTTCTATGGATTTTGTAGGAGGATTACCTATGTCTAAACATGGCCATGACTATCTCTATGTTTTTGATAGATTTAGTAAGATGTGTATTCTTATTGCATGTAAAAAGACAGTAAAAGCACATGAGGCGGCAGATCTTTTCTTTGCTAATGTATGGGTGCATTTTGGTTTGCCAAATTCTATTGTTTTTGACAGAGATTCTAGGTTCTTGGGGAAGTTTTGGACTACTTTGTGGGGCAAGATGGATACTAGGTTACAGAGGAGCACAACTTTCCATCCACAGACAGATGGACAGACAAAGGTGGTAAACAGGACGTTGGTATAGTTGATGAGAGGGTATAACAACAAATACCCAAGGACTTGGGATGAGTCCTTAGCCTACATTCAACATTCCTATAACCGGACAGTACACACATCCACTATGAAGTCACCGTTTGAAGCATGCTTGGGATATCTACCTACAAATCCGCTGGACATAGCAGTTGGACAATAGGATGAGAAGGATACACGAGACACAGAGGTGACTAGAGCAAACAAATTCATTGAGAGGATCCGGCAAATCCATCTCAAAGTCAAGGAACGACTAGAAAAATCTCAGGCCAAGTACAAAGCTAGGCACGATCAGCATAGAAGGGAACATAAGCTTCATGTTGGAGATAGAGTTTGGCTTTATTTGAGCAAGGAGAGACTACAAGGTCAAGCACGGAAGCTCAAGCCACTACGATATGGACCCTTCACCATATTGGAGCAGGTTGGAGAAAATGCTTTTCGACTTGATTTGCCGTCGTTCACGAGGATGTACTTTGTAGTAAACTACGAGAACTTGCTGTAATGTCCCCATTTCTGAAGACCCTTAGCCTATACTTCCCCATGGGCTTCGGGATGTGCAAGGGGAACATTTTTATTAAATAATTAAATATTATTGCCTGGAGCAATAATTATTTAATTATTTAATTATGAAGGTTATTTAATTTAATTCCCAAAATATAAAAATTAAATGGGGAATTAATTAAATAAATATTTAGGTGGCTTTTATTGATAAAATCACCCTTTGAAAAGGCTACGCCACACCTAGGAGAAATAAATTGCTTTTATTTAATAATTTCCATCTCCTAGGGATTTCGAATTTTGTGTCTCCTTGCTTACAAAAGGAGTGCTAGGATCATTATTATTATTATGTTATGATGAAGTTATTTTGATGCTCCATGCTTGGAGTCGGGATGCATGCCCATTGATGTTCTCTCTCTCTTGCGTGGGAGGTGGTATTGAGCTGGTTTTGAGATACAACTGAAGTATTTATTTGTGAGATCCATGTTTGTGGCTTTGGCACACACTGTGGTTAAATTTGCAAGTGAAAATCTGTATTTTCTACTGTAGTGATGTCACTGTAGCAGCTGGTTTTTGGTTATCAAGTTGAAGTGTTTTGTGAGTGCTTTGCAAATCGGTTTGGTATATGATCTCTCTAAACCCTAGTCGACTTCTTCTATGATGTTTGTGGACTGTTTCTAGAGCATTCTTTGATGTGACTAGATCAGATTTATACATGTCTTTATGCCCTTGCTACAGCGATTTCTTTAAGACAGGTTGGAGTCTTACACATACTGCGAATTGAGTGATATTATTTTAATAACTCCAGTGACTATATTGGTGTGTTTTGGACTGATTTGGGATCTGGAATGAACTGATGTTCTTTCCTTCCTAACAGCGACTAGTTTGGGAGTAAATGCTTAACATTTTAATATATGTTTGAGCTTCTTTGGATCTGTAAACTGTTAGCACTGTTGGTATAAGCTTGGCGTCAATAGTATGGTGTTCAAGCATTGAATTTTATATCAATTTCTATGCATATTGGGTGCCTCAAATGACTGAGTGAAATGACTGGATTTAATACATGATTTATTGCTGGTTTGAAGTCTCATGGGCAGCGAACTACATATGGCAAGCTTTTAACATACTTTGGTGATGGTGTTTGCATTTTATTGATCTTTGGATGAATGTTCAGCTCAAATCTCTACATATTTATTTAACTAATGAGTTAAGGCCATTAAACCCTTGCCTTAGGGTTTATTGAGTCATTTACTCAACCGGTATAAATAGTTTGTTATTTTTTAGTTGATTGATGCATTGAAGAGTTGGTTGTTTGCCTAATTTCCATTTGATTTCAGAAGTGGGATATTACACTTGCACTTATATGAGCCATCCATGATAGATGAAGATGAAGAACTACAATTGCTACCTTCCATTGAGGATTGCGACTTGGACTCACAAGGCGAATTGGAGGAGGATGTAGTACTGCAACAAAAGGTCAGCGAGACTAGGAGAGGTCCGCAGGAGTCTTGGCAGATTGGACTGAAAGGAAAGACACCAAGGCAGGCCTGGTGGTACACAAAGGAGCAAGTGAGGGAATTATTTCCTCATCTACTCCCCCACTAAGCTTTTGTGGGACCAAAAGCCTCCTAAGCAATGGAGGTGTGATCCATAGGGATCCAAAATGACTCTACTTTATCAAATCAGCCAACACGAAGAAGAAAAAAAAAGATACACGGAGGTTCTGTCTATCTAGTGACAGGACCGCCGCCCTGTGCAGGGCGGCAGTCCTGGGACCGCCGGTATGCATTGGGCAGCGGTTCTGGCTCTTGTGAACAAAAAATAAAATATGACGCAGACAATCCCAGAATTCCAAAGGGTGTCCATGTCTCTTCTTTGCATGACATTTCCCATTCTCCAGTGCACGGGAGAACATGAGAAAGGCTATAAATGCATGTTATGGAAGAGAACAAAGGCATCGAAGCATGAAGCGAGTTAGAAGCTCTTAGTGTTGGAATTGCGATTTGTAGAAGCAAGGAGTAATTGAGACAAAGCAAGCAAGTAACTGGGAGAAAGTGTGAGATATTATCTACTTCTCGTCCACACTTATTGTAATTTCAATATTTATTATTGAATTGGCCTATAAAAGTGGGAAAAAAGAGCAATTGCCCTTCCCGACTGGTTTTTCCTTTGGAGGTTTTCCAGGATAAAAATTGTTGGTGTATGAGTCTACATTCTTTCCCTTTCTGCAAATTGTTGATTCTAAGCACAAGTATAATTCATTCACTAGCTATCTCTGTTATTTTCTAATAGAAAGTAGAACAACAACGATTAATTTTGATTCTGTGGGTAATTCCAAAGTTGAAGAGTTTACAGATCAATATTGGTATAAGTGCCCAGGTGAAGTTAAAAATATTTATGCTTGCTTTGCATGCAAGCAAAGCCTCAAATTTTAGGGCAGCGGGCTTTATATGCAGATTTTTGTGATAAAAATCAAGTGTTCATGCTCTGGATTCCGTCTTTGTCTGAATTAATTGTAGGTATTCATTACAAGTGATTATATAAGTGAAAGGGAGCTCAAATCAATGTCAGATACATTGAATATATCTCCGAATATGAAGAAATTTCCAGATCTGCACCAATTGCAAAGAATTCCTGCAGAATAAAAAGAAAAAAAGTTGCTCAGACAAAGATTACTCCGACCATGATAAAGCGGGATGAAAGAGAAGGATCGGCAGAATTATGTATTACTTCCAGACTTGTTGATATCGGTGATACGGATCTAGGCCCCAAACCCTGCTCCGAATTGATTGACAGATCCAGGGATGGAAAGACATCTCTCATGCGGGCAGTAAAGAGCAGTGGAATCATTCGAGCTTCAACATTCCCAGTCACAACTCAGTTCCCTGAATTTGTCATGGAGTGTGCAAGGTCGTACCATTCACTATCCAGATCAATCCAAGATGTTGCGGGAAAGACAATAATCCGGCTGGACGCACAATTTATCAATTATTGTCTGAAGATTCCAACACGACCGGTGGTGACTACAATCAGCATGCTGGACGTTGGCAACAGATGGGAGAAGCACAAAGTAGACTGTGTGGGCATAATGAACAGCAGGTATATGAAGAAGCCCACATCTCCATCGAAGTTCGCAAGGACTTTTCCACGATCCAATCTGGTGCAGGAAGTGGATGATATTACCAAATTGCTATGCAGGATAAATGGAGAAGCTAACACTCACAACTTCCGCTCATGGATGTATGCCTTCATCAGGACCATTGAGATCAACAAAGCAGATTCAATAATCAATTGGGCGGAGATCATCAGTGACAACATCGGTGAGCAGCTCCGAAGTGTGAGGCAGACATACAACTTCAAGATGACTTCCTACCAGGTATATGCAGCAGCCTCGCAGGGCATCTTTTCCAAAATGGATAGACGGGGCGTACTCTCGAAGGATCCTATTTTTGAGTGCTACCCGCAGCTGACTGTGCCTGAATGCAATAAAGATTACAAGGTTGTCAACAATGGATTCTTCTACGAATTTATTTGCAAGTTGAACAGTGATCTGAAGACCAACAGGGTGAGCAAGGAAGCTTGGGAAGCTGTATCCCAGCATGGTTGTATCTTCATCCAGTTTGCAGACTTTACATACCTTAGGGTAACCGGATTTTCAGGAGAGCCAATCAAGTTGCCCAGATATCCAAGCAAAAAATTGGTCATTATGGAGTTGTGTAAACAGCTCGTGGAGATGCATGACCTACAATCAAAGCGGCACAAGTCTACAGGCTTCTTTCTGGTCGCAGTGGGCTATTACAGCTGCCAGAGCATTCACAAGGCCAGAGGAATTGAAGTTGAGATGTTCTCTGAGTGTGAGCATGAGTTCTTCCCAGCACGACTGAACTTCGATCCATATGGGGTAGCAAGGAAGACAATCTCCCAAGAATAATTGCATGTGCCTTCATTAGAAGACTTCTGGATGAAGTGCAGAAGCGAGTACAAAGTCAGAAAGAAAGACTTCAATAGGTTATCGGCGCGAGAAGTGTTTTATTATGGATTAGCATGGATACTTGCAGATCTCATAGACGATGGGCCTGTGTTACTTGACTCATACCACCAGATGGGAGGGGATAGAGCTACTCTTCAGGAGAACATTGGTGGTTGCCACACGATCAAGGAAAGATCTGCTGCAGTTCTGGTCAACACCTCGAACTGGTTGCTGACAAAGGGATATTGCCTTGATAAAGCTTTGATGAATCAGATCATAGGCAACCTCAACACAGGAGACTCCATCAAAAAGAAGCACGAGGGAGAAAGCAACAGAAGGCCTAAAAGCTTAAAGTGCACAAAAAGTCTCATACAGAGGAAAAGGTCACTTCTATGGCTATGGTGCTAGTTCTGACTTCTCCAGCGTCAACTAACCACACTTCACTAGCCTGTGAACCTTAGCAAGATATTTTCGTTCCTTCGTTGAATCCGGCAACATTTGTGTTCTCTCCTCACCCATTCCGATCTTCACCTCTTCCTGAAGAAACGCTAAAGTTGTAAATGGCAGAATTTCAAAGAGCATTGTCTTTGGACAATTTAGAAGATGGCAGTCACAACACTGTAGCAATTTCGGATGGAGAGGAACTAGAGCACGAGATGGTGGTGCATTCAACGACTTCTCATTCTCCAAGAAGCAATTTCTCAAAGTGGTTGGCTTCACAATCAATCCCAGAAGCTAGAGAGGAGATCAACTTGGAGGAACATGACTTGCAGCTGCTCCTAAGTTTGGGCGGAAAAGACAAAAGACCTAAAGTTGCTAAGGTGACTTCAAGGTTGATTATTGAAGAATCAGGGCAAAAGTTCGTTGAGGTATCAATTTCGACAGAAGAAAAGCAGAAGAGCAAGCTTACGGTAGCAGATATAACAGTGACCAAAGTGCCAATAGGTCAAACCACTACTGAAGGATTAAAGAAAGACACAAAGACACTAATAAATGCTTTATTCCTTAAGCTTGACAAAGAGAAGGAAGAAAAAGCTGAACTTCAAAAGCAGGTGTCCCAGTTGTGCAAGATCATTGCTAAGATTGCTAAACCTTCCTCTCAGCCAATTTCGGCACATGAGCAGGTGAGTGATCATCTGATGCAGGAAGTAGAAAATGCAGGTAACCAAGTTAAAGCTATCGACGAATGGAAGAGCCTAATCATTCGCCAAGCTTCTATATAGCTCAGGGAGGTGCCAGCTCATCTAAAGGTTATGAAGGATGCATTAGTTCAGCTGAAGCAACTGGTGACAAGCACGATAGATATGAATATGATGGCTAAAAGTAACTTGGGCACTTTGGTCAAGATAAATAAGCTGCCGAAGGAGGTTTTGATTGCAGAACGAATTGTGTCTAATGGATCGGTTGAAAAGGGGAAGAAACTTGAATTCACAGTTTCTTTCCGCTTGGAGATCTTCAGAATTATGCTGAAAAGAATGTGGGTGCTCGAGGGTATGGCATTGTCACTGTCAAGCAATGTAATTGCTTTCTCCAACGAGGAAGTGGTTATGAACGTTTCTTCATACAAAAGGACCATTCCCAACAAAGTGCCTGATTCCTTGGAAGGCTCTCTTCTGATGATTCAAGAGAGGATTGATGAAGTTATTAGTCCTTTCACAATGAATTCAATCAGTAAGTTGGCAATGTTGCAATCAGACATTAAGAAGTTCGGGCCTAGTTTGAAGGAGGTGGAAGCAAGCATCGAAATTTTGAACGAAGGATTGCTACAGTTCAAGACAGAGAAAGAAACTGTGGCTAAAGCAGATGGGAAATTGCTGAACTATATGTTCGAAAAGTATATTCAGAATCAAAACAAAAAGAAAGTGTAGGAGTTACAACTGACAGATCTTCCTTCTTCTTCTTATTTCTTATGGTCCCGGATGTAATTGTAAACTTAAAAGTTATTGGTTTGAAAACTATTACTTTAAGTTATTTGGAACGACTCTTTGAGTTAAGTGACAAATGTGCACAATTTTAGTTTGAATTCCTGATGCATTTCATTAAGAGAGAAATTAGGGGAAGATGATTGTCAGATGTTCTTTTTACTTCTTGTTTATGATCTAGTTCAGTTAAAGTCTCCCATTTGTAATTTCCCCTCTATGTGGTATAAGTAGAGGAAGAACCTACGGGTTAAAGGATCGGAATTTGTAATCAGCATTCTTGTGTTCCAGACTTTGAATTGAAACCCCTGATTTCTGCAAGCAAAGGAATATAGAAGAGATTTTCGGAGAACTTTGTGTCAACGGTGCATTTTGCTTCTTACTTTCTTTTTAGATCTGGTCATAAACTTTGTGTTATTATAGATCTAGATCTAAAAGTTTCCTTTGCTTTGAATTCTATGCTTACTGATCTATTTGTTTAATCTATGTGCATGCAATCAACTCTGTAAACTATTGCTTGGGTTGCACATCCTCTCTACTTTCTTCCGTTTCCTATTATTTTCCTCTTCTGCAGATTTTTCCTTTCTTTTACAGCTGCTTACTTGCTGTAGAACCGTATAGCTATGGTTCATGAGCTACACGGTTAAAGTAATACCCACAAATAGATATTATGATATATAACTGACAAAATATTACACGGGAGCCTCACCGGTAAATGAGGAAGATTTATCTCATGACTGCCTAGGTTTTCAGCTGTGCAGAAAATCTAGCCAACACATCTCATACCAAGGAGCAAGGAAAAAATCTGAATTGATCCTTGAAGAACATAATAAAAATATTTTGGAAGATAACAAGGTTCAATGGTTGAAGCTCATGGGTCAAGAGGAGAAAATAGTGTGTCACATGGAGGGAAATTGCAAGAAGGAGAAGCCTGTAACAAAAAAATTTGGGCAGCAAATGGTGTTCTTACATTCAGTAGTTTTTCCGCAAAAAGAGCCACTCACAATAGGTAAGAGTGTTCATTATCACAAGGTGGGTTTCGAAGAACTCTTTGGAGTAAACATCATCACTTCCAGCTATAAATATGGGACTGATTGGAATTCGACCCAAACTTATTACGATGTGCATTCTCCTAACGTATAGTTACATATTCACATTCCCACTTTTTGTATACTGTTTGTAAGATGATTCATGTGGGTATATATGGAGTTTTTAATGCTTTCTAACACCTTAACTAAGCATGATTTATCACAAAAGGACCACATACTTCAGTCACAACAGCTTGAGGTGATATGTTGGTGTGACAACATGGGAAAACATTTGTACCCCACGAGTACATTTGCATGGACAGCTGCCCAAGATCTAAAAGGAAATTATCACATCATGCATTGAGAACCACACGTGAATGGGTAAGTCCTATATGTTTATGTGTATTACAATACCATTCAAAAATGCCATCTCAGTTCTCTTTTAATTCACAATCTCCTCGAAGGATTATTTTAATAGCAGTCATGGGATTCACATGGGACATCAAGCAAGATGGAGCTTATCTTGCTATCCTTAGTCAGGGAGATCAGTTGGTAATGGGTGGCATGATGATAGGTGGTAGAAATGATGATTGGTGGTTTTCCAAGCATGTCGTCATAAATTTTGCATGACTGTCATAGGCACTTCCAGCTTGTCTACCAACTTGGTGGTGGTCATACCCAAGAAGGCAGCAAGAAGTGGAAATTTATTGCACACTTTAGAATCAATTCCAATCAGTTTCAATCACTTTCTCAGCAAGGAAGCTTTTTCTAACAGCTGTAGCATGAGTGGAGACAATGGCAACAAAGTTGAATATGAAGGGTTCCACTGTAAATTGTTAGTAAGGACAAAGAGGTTGTTATTAAGGAAGAAATTCCAAGCATTTCATGACTGTTGCAGTCACTATACAGCCCCCGTATAATCACTTTGGTGCTATTTTTCTAAAGGGATTGATTGTCTAATCGTAGGAGCAAAGTGAGATGGTGAATACCTTGACCCAAGGGTCAATTTAAAGGCTGTTTGCAGATGGTGGACAGCTGCTTTGTGCATTTTCAGCTTGTTTTTTTTTACTTTTTTGGGTCATAAAAGGACATCTAGGCAATTGGAAGTTTTGTTTCCTAAATCTAGACTATCTTTTGATATTTTGTGCAAGTAAAAGTGGAATTCCAGTCACCTTCATTCTATTTTTTGAAAGAGAAAAGCAAGATTACATGGGTGTTTGGGACAGAAAGAGGGAAATTGTGGACAACCAATACTTGGATGGTAATTGTAAGGCCTTGACAAGCAAAGAAGAAGAGTTGTCCATCATATCCGTCAAGCACGAGGGGATGACGAAGGGCACACATTTTTTGTGTAATGAGTTTGCTTCATGTGCAGGTACATCAAAGAAGGAGCAACTGAGATCAATTTGGGATCCAGGTGCTTATAATTTCTTGAGGGCAAGCAGTTTTGGGAAGGGAGGACTGTAATGTCCCCTTTTTCAAATTAATCCATTTGAAGACTTCTTGCCCATTCTTCTTTCAATGGGAAAGAGGAAGATGAACAAGCGAAGCTATGGGATTATATTTTTAGTCTTTCTTTAATTAATAATTATATTTTTCTTCTGTATTTGCATTTCTAAGTAGGTCGGTTGGGTTGAAGAGCTTTTAATTAATCTTAAAAGGAAAATCAAGCTTCTAAGGAGGTCGATCTTGGGGAATTCGGCGCCACCAAAAGGCTATATAAAGGGTCGCATAGGCTCCTTTAGGGCATGCTTTTGTCTTATATACTTTCATCTATTTGGTTCTAGAAGTGGCTTCTCTATTCCAATCCACCAAAGGGTGAAAATCCATTAGTGTTTCAAGCAAAGATGATGAAACCCTTCCTTGTTGAAGGTTGGAGAATGAAAACTCTCCAATTTGGTGGTTTTGAGGACTTCTAAGAAGACTCTCTTATTGGTTGGGCAGCTAGGGCATTGAAGGAGAAGAATACCAAGGGTTTCTTCATCACTTTGACACTATCTCCTAGGGTGATGACCTGGGTAGAATTGTGTTTGGGTGCCTTCTAGGGCACAATTTGACATTCCAACTTGATATTCAGATTTCTCTATATTAATACGGTTGATCTAATGCTTATTTTTCATTTATTAGGGTTTTGAGACTTCACTTTCAGCTTATTTTGTGGACTTTAACTCTGATGTCATTTATTTAATTGCAGCTAGGTATAATTTCATAAATTGCACATGTTTTGACATGCTTTGGGTTGGTGTTTATTCCATTAGTTGAATATAATATTTAGAAGGATTTATGCACCTATTTTCAACTTGTTTGGAAGGTGTTTGATGCCCAAAAAGTATAAAATCAGTTCGCTGCTAGGGTTTTCTAATATTTTCAGATCTGCTGTCATAAAAATCAGTTTCCTCTCAAGTGAGATTGTTATTTTTTTTTTTCTGGTTCAGCCCTAGAAGGGGACACTACAAAATTTAATTTCTAAGGTCTAAATAATTAAGTTGGGCGTGGGTCCCATTTGACCCCATCCAAATGGACTCATTCCCCTTACACCTATAATTATTAAAATCTATTTTTTTTTATACATATTATTCATCGAAATTTCAAATAGGGCAAGGGTGAGCCCACTTGCTCCCCAACAAAAGTCAACCAAGTTGCCCTAATTGGGCAAGTGGCAAATCCTAAGTTTAATTGGAGCCCTTGGATCAAAGGGATCTCCACCCTTGATCCCTAGGTTATGTTAGAAACCCTAAAACCACATTAAGCTTGTTATTACATTTTCTTTTACTCTTTTGCATCTCATTTCTTCTTGTTTCGGTTTACTTGCAGGTGTGGAGGAGCTTCCATGGAGGCACAAATTAGTTTATTTGTCTATTCTATCTATTTCCTTTGAACACCCTTATTAGGGTTTATATGGAGGAATGCATATGTCCATACACGTACTTATATATATTATAAACAAGGCATTTAAATATGCGGCTGCGCCTATATGTATATATTAGTGAGGGCAATAGAGGAATGACGACTGATGTTGAGGGAGCCCATAAGGGCCTGTGTGAAGGGTGTCGGCTGTGCACAAGTGGTAGGGACAATGAAGAGGCCTGTGGCAAATAGCAAGGACCGAGCCCTTTGAATATGGAAGGGAGGGGTTGGATCAGCCTAGCCGCCCACCCTTCCAAACTATAGTTTTTATTTGTTCTTTATAAATAAATCAATACGTTTTTATTATACACACACACATATATCCATTCACTTCTTATACTGTTTTTTATAACTTATAGAATGCATTTAAACTTCTCTCTTTCTTTTAAGAGCAAACATATAAAATGTATGAATATATTTGTGAATATAAATTTCACAAATACGATCTTGGGAGAATGAGTTCAATTTTTCTTTGTAAACAAATGAGTATTAGATTTAAAGAGAGAACTAAAATTCCTTTTTTTTTTAAAATAATAAGGTATTAAGTTAAACTTGGAGATTCTTTAAAAAATGTCCCTATTTCTAAAATAACATTACGAAGACCCTTAGCCTATTTTGTCTACCGACGGCTAAGGAATAAAAATAAGGGTGACTTAAGTTATAGTATTTTATTTTAAAGTGCAAAATAAAATAAAATAAAATATTATATGCACTTATAATAAATTATTATTAACTTAAAAATAGAAAAAACCAACATAAGGCAAAAAGCATTTGGCATTAGTTATCCATCCTAGGAAAAATGTGACTTGCCTAATGTGAGAAGGTAAGTAATTAGAAGGGGAAAAAGTGTAATGATAGAATAAGACATGGAGTAGTGTGCCATGATAGAATAAGACAAAGTGGTCACTTTAATTTGATAAAGTGCACCCACCACATAGAGCGACCCACATGGAGTAGTGGTTACTTTAGTTTAATATTAGGAGGGAAATGTTGGTGGGAAAGACATTTAATAAAGTGGAAAATCTGATTGGTTGAGTGGAGGTGGCCATTAGGCCCAATTCTTCTATTTAAGCAATGAGATTTGCTTGAAGAGGGAAACTTGATTATTTTCTCTCATTGTTGATTTTAGTTTGAAGCTTGCATGCTTTGTCTAAATTATTTCTAGGGACGAAAACCCTTAGAAGTACCCTCTTGAGGACGAAAACTCTTCAAGAGTATGTGAGGAATCTTTATATAAGGGTTTCCATTGTGCTTTCAAAGATTTTTCAGTTTTTGTACCTTCTATTTGAAGTTGATTTTCAGCCATCTCTTCTTCATAGTTTGGAGTGTTTTTCAGGGGTTCGAAACCCTCAGTTTTAGTTGTAATTGCAGACTGGGTTTTGCAGATTTTAGTAAATAAAATCAGCCTTGTTGGAGCTCATAACTGGTACTTTATTTCTGCAGACTTATTGAATTATTTTAGATCTGTTTTGCATTGTATACCTGCATGTTATCTCATCTTTTGGTCTTAAAAATTCAGTATTTCAATTCTGAGTGAAAAGAGTTGAGTATAATGGCTGATTTATATGGGTTTTCCATCAAACCCTCGTTGAATTTCTCATAGATAAATCTGTTATGCATTGCAATTAATTGTTCTCTTTGAAAATCTGTATTTGGTGTTTGGATTTATCAAAAATCCATCTTGGGTTGAAAGTGTCCCATTTGGGTATATTGCAGTAGTATCAGAGCTTGAAATCCTTCCAACCCGTGAGAAAAAAGGGGCAGAAATCATATCTGAATGCAACCTAGAAAAAGCCCTTTAGTATATCAAAGAAGGGGTACTCGAAAGAAGGAACTATGGAAGAACATGATCAAAGGGATCCTCCTGATGACGAACTCAACTATGTGAATGAAGTCATAAGTAGAAGTCAAAGGGAGTTGCAACAAGCCATGAGGGAAAATCAAAGAGAAATGTGTGAGGTATTTACTAGCTCCATTAGAGACTTGGCTAGGATTCTGCAAGGAAATAATGCTTCTAATAATCAGGGAGCAAAGAACAATGGAGAAGGAAGCTCTACAGGGCCAACTAGAAATCCTTCCAATGCTACACATTCAACTTTTAAAGCTAAGTTCCTACAAAGAGAAGACCCAGTGGAAGAGGAAGCCCAAAATGATGTGGATGATGTGGAAGCATGGGGTGATGAGTATGCACAACTTAGTTTCAGAGTAAGAGAAATACTTTCTTATAGAGACTACGCCCAATGAATAACAAAGGTTCTAGAAGTCCCTCAACAGTACCGGGGACACCCAGTCGTCCCCTGCCGTTTTTTACGCATTTCATACTTAAAAAAACGTTTTTCTTTAAAAAAAAAACAAACTTTTAAATAAAAGTAAAGCAATGTGGGGGCCCACAAGGACCCCCACTTGCATTTCTAAGTGCCCTAAACCTAAAACAAAAAAAAGAAACTCATTTGACTCATTTTTAATTTTGTGAAGGAGAAGACAAAGAAAGAAAAGAGCATAGAGAAGAATAGAGAGCAGCAGTGAGAAGAAGCCAAGAGAGCAATATTCTACTCCATTAGAGGTATGTTTATGATCCCTTGTTCAATTTACAAATTTGCACAAACTATTTCTTCATTCTTTCATTTTTTTAATCATAGTTTCAAGCTTCACAAACTTAGCAAGTTTTTTTTTTTTGTATTTTGTTTTCACTTGCAGTTGCAGGGTTGTTGCATTTCCAATAAAAAACAATGAGCAGCAGTGAGGGTAGTGAGGGTGAAGAGATTCAAATGGCAATGCAAGATAGAGGTAGAGCTAGAACTAGGGTTTCTTCAGGGAGTGAGAGTGTTGCACCAACAATGGGTTCAAATAATCCGTTTGATTGCCCTTCACAACTCCTCAAAATCTATGCAAAGGGGCCATTCAATGCTAAAAAGCCTCTTTCACAATTTGTAACAGCCATTGACAAAGAAAAAAAAGAATTCGGGGGGAGTAGAGTGTGGTTATGCCATATGTGCAACAAAGAATTTAGGGGCAGCTGCATGCGGGTTTATTCACATCTTTTGGGCATAACTGGACAAGGGGCAAAAGGTTGTGAAACGATATCATTAGCGGAGAAGACCGAGGTGACTAGGTTGCACATGGAGGGTGAGACAATGAAAAAAGGGATGCCATTGGAGACTACACAAGTGCCTATCCAATGTGTGGATGTTGAAAGTCAAAGAGGAGGGGATTATGCCAAGGGAAAGAGAAAGACTTCTATTGTTACAGGTATGTTTAATGTGCAATCAAGGGAAGTAGCTAACTCTTCTATTGCCAAATTCTTCTTTGCCAATGCTATACCATTTCATGTGTCACGCTCCCCTTTCTTCAAACAAATGTTCAAAGATGTAATTGTTGTTGGTTCCTCATATGTCCCTCCTAGAGAACACAAACTACGAACTAGCCTCCTTGATAAAGAATATTCTAAGGTGAGTGTGGTGATGGAGGAGATGAGGCAAACTTGGATACGGGTGGGCTGCTCTATCATCATGGATGGGTGGACCGATATTAAACATCATCCACTCATCAATATCATTGTCACATGTCCTGCTGGCTCTTATTTTCTTAGAGCTATTGATTGTACAGGAAGAGTAAGGATGCAACCTTCCAATTTCAAATTTTGAAGGATGCTATAAGGAGATTGGGCCCTCTCATGTTGTACAAGTAGTGATTGATTCAGCCCACGTATGTAAGTTAGCTAGATGATGGATGAGGGTGCTTACAAGCACATTTTCTGGACTCCGTGTTGTGTTCATGCGTTGAACAATGCATTGAAAGACATTGGAAAGATAGATTGGGTGAAGGCAGTGGTGGCAGAGGCTAGACACATACAGATGTTCATTTGCAACCATCACACCTCACTTGCTCTATTCAGGTCTTTTTCAAGGAAGGAATTCCTCAAGCCCGTGGACACTAGATATGCGAGCTATTTCATTTTGTTAGAGAGGATGCTTGAGGTGCAAGAGGATTTGCAATTAATGATGGTTAATCAGGAGTGGGGTAGATGGCCAGAGGCAAACACTTCTGAAGGAAAAGGTGTGAAACAAAAGATCCTCTACGATGATTGGTGGACCACAGTCAGGTAAGCTATTGCTGATTTTATATATGTAAGTTTAGTTTTTAATTTTTAAATATTTTTATCCATGTTTATATCTTGTAAATTAGTTTAGTTTTTCATTATTGAATCTTAATGTTTTCTAATTTTTTTGTAAATTGTTTTCATATATGTTTGCTCCTTCATCTCACCTGTAGTGGGGGTCATAAGATATGCTGATACAGACTCTCCTAGTCTTGGAGAGATTTATGAGACATTTGATAACATGCTTGGACAGATGAAGCAAGCCATTCATAACAGGGATCCTACTTTGGGATTTTATGAGGAGCATATTAGGCCCATTGTGACACGGCGATGGAACACAATGAACACCCCACTTCATATGGCAGTCTATGCTCTAAATCCCAAATGGTATGCAACATGACCTGGGAGAGTGCCTCCATCTGATGATGAAGAGGTGAAAGAAGGGCTCATGAAGGCCTTTCGAAAGATGTACACTGATGAGGAGTCCACTCTATTGCGGACCCAATGGCTATCCTTTGTCAATCTCCGTGGACCAACATTTAAAAAGCCAGAGGCGAGGATAGATAGAGCTACATTAGCTCAACTAGACCCTATTGGATGGTGGACATGGCATGGCAATGATGCACCAGACTTGAGGATTCTTGCCATTCGCCTCCTTTCACAGATTGTTAGTTCCTCTGCTGCAGAGAGGAATTGGTCCACATATGGCCTCATCCACACAGTTAAGAAGAACCATCTTACTTCTCGACGAGCAAAGAACTTAGTAGCCGTGCATAGTGCCTTGAGACTTCAGGATCGACAGACTCCTGAGTATCGTCAGACTCCAGCCACACGTTGGGATGTTGATCCCGAAGATGCTTCACAGATTGATGAGGAGGATGCACAGGTGGGATTGGTTGGGGTTCCATTGGATGAGGTAGCCCCTCATAGTTCCAGTGACTCAGACTCAGAGTCTGATTTTGATGCCACTTTAGCGGAGTTTGAGTTAGGGGCAGCTATATATTTTCATTTTGATTTTCTATGTTTCAATGTTTCAGACATTTTGTTGCCCTTGGGCATTTCATTGTAATTGAAACTTGAATCTTATGTGCATTCTCAATTCAGCTCCAGTTTTATGTATTAAAGTTTTATGATGTGTGTGATGAATGCTTTATTAAGTTTATCAATGTGTTGCAGTTATACTTATCATTATTCATATGAATATTTGAAATTTGAAATTTCCAATATTTTTAAGGTTAAATCTTATGTGAAATCTCAATTCAACTCTAATTTTATTTATTAAGATTCTATAATGTGTGTGATGGATGCTTTAGCAATGTTATCATATGAATATTTGAAATTTCCTATATTTTTTAAATTTTCCCTTATTTTTGAATAGCTGTCCCCTGTCGTCCCCTAAAAATAGGCCTAAAAAAATTCCATCCCGGAAACGCGTCCCCCCGTCCCCTGCCGGCCCCTGTCCCGGAAACTTGGTGGAACATAGGATTTAAATGATAGGCAACATAAATGGATACAATCTTTTGACTTTGAAATTAAGTTTGTAAAGGGAAAAAATAACATAGTTGCAGATGCTTTATCAAGGAAACCATACTGCTGCTCCATGAGTGAAATTACAGCAGACTTGAGGGCTGATATAATAGCAGAATACGTCAAAAATCAGTTTTCTTTTGATGTCTTTGAAGAGAAAATTGATGATAAAAAGTACCAAGTGGTTGATGGCATCATACTCTATAAAAATAGAGTCTTCTTGGTCTTTGAATCTAAGGTAAAAAGCAGAATTTTAGAAGCCATGCATGATTCACCTTTGACCGATCATCAAGGGTACTTCAAGACCTACAAACAGGTAAGAGAAAGGTTGTATGGAAAGGATTAAAGAGGGAAGTGCTGCAACACATTAGGGAGTGCCTTACATGCCAACAAAGCAAGGCATAACATGAATTTCCAGCAGGTCTTTTGCAGCCCCTACCCATTCCAAATCATAAATAAGAGAGCATTTCTATGGACTACATCATTAGTCTTCCTACGGTCTAAGGTAAGAGTGTCATTTATGTAGTGGTGGATAGATTGACCAAATATGCTCATTTTTTCCCTCTCCCCACTAAGTTTGATGGACCTTTAGTTGCTGGAGTATTTTTTAAAGATTTTTTCAGAGTTCATGGATTGCCAAAGAATATTGTAAGTGATAGGGACAACAGCTTCTTAAGTTTTTTTTGCCAAGAGCTCTTCCATCTTACAAGCAAAAAGTTAACTCCAAGCACAAATTACCATCCACAAATGTTTGGGCAAACGGAAATTGTAAACAAATGGTTGGAAGGGTATTTAAGAAGCTTTGTTACAGGGTAGAAAACAACTTGGATTAAATGGCTTTATTTGGGAGAGTTTTGCTACAACACTTCCTATCATATGTCCACTGGTATGTCTCCATTTAAGGCCTTATATAGTTATGATGCATTTTCCTTCGTTGATGTTATTTTGGATAGTAGAGTGTCGGTGCTAAAGACTTGGTGTAGTAGAGCCAAGATATCGTGAAAGAACTCAAAGACAACCTTGCACATGCTCAAAAGCAACATAAATTATACGGAGATCAACGAAGGATTGAGAGGTTTGTTGAGGTTGGGGATATGGTTTTCCTAAGGATACAACCTTATAGACAATCTTCCTTCAAAGGGAAAGGTTATGAAAAGTTAAAACCAAGGTTCTGTGGTCCCTACAAAGTCACAAAGAAGGTAGGTAAGATTGCATGCGAGCTTGAACTTCCAGCTCAAATTAAGATTCATAATGTGTTTCATGTATCCTGCCTCAAAAAGGCATTGAGACAACATATAATTCCCTCCTTGAAGCTTCCTCCTCTTGATGACGAGGGAAAATTAGTATTGGAACCGAAAACTATCATAGAGGTACGTGATAAAAGGTTGAGGAATAGAGTCATTAGGGAGTACTTGTTTCAATGGAAGGGGCCACCTAATGAAGATGCAACATGGGAGGGTGCAAAAATTTAAGAGCACCCAAATCTGCAATTGCTTGTGGGTAAACAATTTGAAGAGGGGAAGACTGAAATGTCTCTCTTTCTAAAATAACATTACGAAGACCCTTAGCCTATTTTGTCTACCCGACAGCTAAGAAATAAAAATAAGGGTGACTTAAGTTATAGTATTTAATTATAAAGGGAAAAATAAAATAAAATAAAATATCATATGCATTTATAATTACTTATTATTAACTTAAAAATAGAAAAAAAACAACATAAGACAAAACATTTGACATTAGTTATGCATCATAGGAAAGATGCGACTTGCCTAATGTGAGAAGGTAAGTAATTAGAAGGGGAAAAATTGTAATGATAGAATAAGACATGGAGTAGTGTGCCATGATAAAATAAGAAAAAGGTGGCCACTTCAATTTGATAGTGCACCCACCACATGGAGCGACCCACATGGAGTAGTGGTCACTGTAATTTAATATTGGAAGGAAAATTTGGTGAGAAAGACATTTAATAAAGAGGAAAATCTGATTGGTTGAGTGGAGGTGACCACTAGGCCCAATTCTTCTATTTAAGCAATGAGATTTGCTTGAAGAGGGACACTTGATTACTTTCTCTCATTGCTGATTTTAGTCTGAAGCTTGCATTCTTTGCCTAAATTATCTCTAGGGACAAAAACCCTTAGAAGTACCCTCTTGAGAACGAAAACCCTCCAAGAGTATGTGAGGAATCTCTACACAAGAGTTTCCATTGTGCTTTCAAAGATTTTCAGTTTTTGTACCTGCTATTTGAAGCTGATTTTCAGTCATCTCTTCTTCATAGTTTGAGTGTTTTTCAGGGGTTCCAAATCCTCAATTTCAGATGTAATTGCAGAATGGGTTTTGCAGATTTTATTAAATAAAATTAGCCTTGTTGGAGCCCATAACTGATACTTTATTTCTGCAAATTTATTAAATTATTTCAGATTTGTTTTGCATTATATAGCTGCATGTTCTCTCAGATTTTGGTCTTAAAAATTCAGTATTTCAGTTCTGAGTGAAAAGATTTGAGTATAATGGCTGATTTATATCGGTTTTCCATCCAACCCTATTCGCATTTCTCATAGATAAATTCGATATGCATTGCAATTAACTGCTATCTCTTTGAAAAATCTGTATTTGGTGTTTGGATTTATCAAAAATTCATCTTGGGTTGAAAGTGTCCCATTTGGGGATATTACACCCACCCTTCCAAACCATATTTTTGAATTTGTTTTTTATAAGTAAATCAATACATTGTTATTATACTCTCACACACACATATATTCATTCACTTATTATACTATTTTTTTAAACTTATATAATGCATTTAAACTTCTCTTTATCTTTTAAGAGCAAACATATAAAATGTATGAATATATTTGTGAATATAAATTTCACAAATCCTATCTTGGGAGAATAAATTCAATTTTTCTTTGTAAACAAATGAGTAATAGATTTAAAGAGGTAACTAAAATTCCTTTTTTTTTGTGAAAACAATAAGGTATTAAGTTAAACTTGGAGATTGAAAAACACGAATTCAACTTGTTTTTAAACGATTACAATACAACAAACAATTGATACATTCTTCTTTTCTTGCAACTTTTATCAACCAATAAACTAGAAGAATAATTTACAAGTTAATACATGTTTAACAATGACCTTTTTTTACAACACCTATTTCAAATGCATACCATAGTTTGATAGTGTTTTAACAAGCTCAATAAGCTCAACCAAAATCAATAGTTCATTTAAGAAACAATAGTAAATGGAAGAGTTTCTCTTTGCACAAACTTACAAATTTCTTATTCCAAAATACAAGATTTACAAGTGTTGTTTCAATTTAATTCCCAAACAATAATAATACTACTAAACCACATTTTCTCATTTGAAGATGAAGATTACAATAAACTTAAAATGCAAGTATAATCAACCAATAAATTAGAAGAAAAATTTAATAAGAGCACTCCAGTCTCGGGTTAATAAGGGATATGGCTCCTTGGCAATCTTGGAGAAACAGTGCTTCTGCCATCACTACCAGGACATCTTGTCTAAGTTATCCCTCTTGGACTTTCTTGTTAGGCCTACGGCTCTTTATGGCTCAGATGTTTGGGAGCTATCCCTACTTGAATCCGACTGGGCTGCAGTGGAGCGAGTTCAAATCCTTCTTCTCAAATGGATCATCAGATGCAAGGAGACGGTTCCCCACAATATCGTCCTGGTAGATTTTGGAGCTCGCCCCTTTAAGTTGGAAGTAATTTTTGGCATTGTTTCCTTCATACATTGCATTCAAAGGCCGGATGATTCCCTTGCGGGAAGGGATAGGTACCCCTACTTTGCTTACTGCTCCTCTGAGGCTATTGCTTCAACTGATCACTTTAGTTGATCCCGCTATTGGTATGCTAGAGTTTCACGACTACTTGAGTCTATTGGTATTCAGAGAGGTCACCTCCCACCATACAACTATTCCTTAAATGCTACCGCACATCTCCTTCTGGGAAAGCAGGACCTGAACAAAATAATCAGAAATGATATCTACAAACAACTCATTCAGTACACCCGGACCAATCCCTGGGGAGGATTACGTCCGAAGATGGCCTTCTATGCTGCACATTTTCTTGAGGTCAATAATGGTCTTATTTCTCGGCCCCAGTATATTTCCCGGCATTGGATGCACGCCCTTCGCATCTCCTTGGGTCAGTTCAAATTTGGCTCTCATAGACTCCGTGTTGAGTGTGATCATTAGATTAATCGTTCTGAGTGGATTTTCCGGCTCTGTTCCCTCCAGGAGATTGAAATGGAGGAGCACTTCATCTTCCGATGCCCCATCTACTACGAGATCAGAGGGAGATTCCACTGCCTATTCAGAGAGTGTCCTACCTTCACTGAATTTTTCGGATACTATGACTAGAGGTGCCTTGCTCTTTATCTACATGAGACTTTTAGGCTTCGGGAGGAGACCCTTCAGTCTTATTCTAGGAAGACGACTACTCCACAGATTACTTCCTTTTTTACATTGCTCTCTCCTGGGAGGGGCACTAAGCGGTAGGGTGATGCCAATCCTAATCACCAGATGAGATCAATCCGGACTCGGGGTGCTATTTCACAGATTAGGGACATCCATACACATACGAGGTCGAGGCCACCCTCCTATAGATGGCCTTTGAGATCCACCAGACGTACACGGAGAGCTCATCCTTTTTCTGGTCATCAACACTCCAGATCTTTCACAGCTCCAGTTACCGGGCTTCAACACATTACTAGCTTCTTTCAGTCGACCTTGGATATTAGTTGAGGGGGTCTCTTACCTCCTCTTCCTTCCTTTTCTTCCTTCGCATGTTCAGATCCTACTAGTTTACGCAAGCTTCTCTCTTTGCCCGTTCTTCACTTCCTCCTCTTTTCTGGATGTTCTTGGGGACCTTTTGGTCCTCTAGATGGAATCTTTTTCGCCTCTTTTGTATGGTTGCAATCCCATTGACCTTTTGTGTTCATTTGTTGGACGTTTAATATATTTATCTTATCTTGTCTTATCTTAAACAAGTCTCTCACAAAGTGGGAACAACATGCCAAAAATTTCTTTGATTCAACCATCACAAAGCAATAAAACAAGCTCCCAAAATCACTTTTTTTCCTCCAAGCTCCAACTCCACCAAATAAGAATCCTAAGCCACAAGAGAAGGCTTGGTTTACCACCCAACCAAATGGCATCATTACATGCCACAATCCAACAAATGGAGAGCATTCTAGCCTCCTTCTAAGCCCATGGGGTAGAGGAGAACGCAAGCCTCCATGTGAGCACAAAAATGAGAGGAAAGGCCAAAACAAAATAACAAACCAAGGCACCAAAAATTTTGTTTAACACAACACGAAAACACTTCAAAAAGTTTCAGACTTCTTTCTAATGGAGAAGAGAGGGAGAGAAAATTCACTTTAAAACATATCTAAATAAGTAGCCATATAGGTTTCCACAAGTTTTCAAATGTCCCAAATTTCCTCCATAATTCCATATCCCTCCAAAACACCAAATTCCTTATACCTTCTTGTTAAGGCTTTTCAAACCTTGGAGGTTTTGTTAGCAAGGGAGATGATTCCCAAACCATATGGGAAAGAATCTCCTACTCCAAACCATATGAACGGAGTAAAAACAAGAAAGCCTAACAAGGCTTATGCATCAAGCCTTGTGTGAATGGAGAGGATTCTTCCCTCTTCCCCTACCATTCCAAAATCCACTCTCAAAGGGGTGGATGGAGAAAATTATAAAAGACAACAATTCATATGCAACCCAAATACAAATTCAACACAAAAAATCAACAAGAAACATGCAAGGTTCCTTTTCAAAACAATAACATAAAAAAAAAGAGTGTGAGGCTTATCTCACAATCGCAAGAAGATTCCAAGCTTCGAAAATCCAACTCAAGCTTTCCAAATGCCCAAAAATCCAAGCTCTCCAAGTCACAAACAAGCTCTTCTTCAACCAAGCTTCTTCTCTCCAAAAATTAGCCAAAATAAAACTAAGCAAAGAACCCCAAAAACCTCTAAGTTTGAGGATAATAAAGGAAAAACATTACCAAATTTCAACCCAGAGGAAGGTGACACATGTCACTCTCCATCTAAGGCTCCAAGTCACCTAAGTATTTCCAGCAAGCCCTTACAAAAACAATAAATAAATTAAATTCAACAAGCCTTACGAGTCTACACATGGAGCAACTTGCACTCCAATCTCAAAGCATACACATGGCCCAAAAATAATAAATTTAGGTGGTTGGAAAAGGGTCAAAATGGGGGCAATTAGGCATTATGAGCCTTGAAAAGAGCTCACCCACCCATAAGTATGGTGTTTAGGGCCCATTTTAAGGCAAATATAGCCTCTAACTTGCTACTCTCCTCTCAAACGTCATTTATTTCCCAAATCCAAGTTTTGGGGAAGAGGCGACCTTTAAGAGGGGTGATGGATCCACCTATTCCATGATCATAAACCCAATCAACAGTAAATTAACCAAGCTATATCAACCCATGCAAATGGGAAGTGATTAGCTAAATAAAAACAACCATTAAACTAATAAATAACAAGAGGTCAATTCAAGTAAACACAAGTGAGATAATTAAAGACAAAATAAATCAATAAACATATGCCAAGGGGGTTATTTCCCTTTCCCAAGATTAATCAACAAAATAATAATCACAAAAGGGACCAAAATCAAGGAAGGGGTAAATTCGGCCTATAAGGCCTATTGTGCCACATGAAGGTGCATCTTCGAAAATTCACGTTCTCCTGTAGTGTGAACCTATTACCTGCACACTAAATTTCAAACATCATATTTGCTTGATACAAATGTTAAATAAAGCATTAATCCACATATTCAACAATTAAGTCAAATATACACTAACCAATTAGTTACAAAATCATCCATCCACCATATAAGAGATTAGAAACCAGGATAATCATCCATAACATATTTTACAATCCAACATAAAATGCATGTTAATCTCAAATCAACAAGATCAATAAACATCACATCTGAGTCAGATAATAATCTAGAATTGGCCTCATGTGCCAAATACAAACATCGTGCCAAGACATGTTAACATGTAAAAGATAATGTGGCAACAAAATAATATTTATCCTAATCAATAACCATAATCATGATGTGTCCAATGTCTCAATATGAAATAGTACAATAATCAAGAATTGGCCTCATGTGCCAAATACAAACATCGTGCCAAGACATGTTAACATGTAAAAGATAATGTGGCAACAAAATAATATTTATCCTAATCAATAACCATAATCATAATGTGCCTAATGTATCAATACGAATAAGTACAATGAGTCAGCATAGTAAAAAATAGAGAGATAATCTGGTAGCTACTACATCTGGTAGTTTAATATTCTGGACCCTAAAATTACCATATCAACAAACTTAGCTTTGCAAGTCTTTGGGAGATGTTTTTGGTTTCTTTTCCTCAGCTGCTCCTAGCTTTAGCTGCATAGACAAAGGGTTATTGATCTGAATTTCGGATCAGTAATGTTAGTGACATGAACTACAAAATTCAATATTGTGATTATATAACTTTTAATCACTTAACACTCTTTCTATTGCTCTTTGTTAGAAGTAACTATTGAACAGGGTTTAAGGAGAAGTTGAAAAACCGTGAGACCTCAAATAAGATAGGTTTTGTTGCAAAGGCTTAAACACTATGAAGATGTCATTGAAATCAAAACTTGATTGCATATTTGTATTTCTCTTGAAAAATTATGCAAGTTAAAAAAAAATGACACCCGATTTCGAGTTCGTATGCAAATTGTATGGCCTCCAGAAGGTAGAGAACTTTCCATGGTGAAAAAACTGCCCCGACAGTTTTGTAGTTATCAGTGGTGGTTTCGTAACTGTTAGTGGCGGTTTCCTAACCGTCGTGGTGGTTTTTCATGCCGGAATCTTTTGGGAAGAGTAATGGCTGCAGACGGTGTCTCTTCGACTTCTGAGTCTTTTGGGATTCTGATTTGAGCTCTCTTTGGTGTCAAACTTGTATGTATATGTATGAGGAAGGTCTTTGTAAGCACGGGAGAGATTCCAAGGAAATTTTCTTCTTAATTATGTGTAGTTTTTTGAATTCGAGTGTGAAAGGAAATAGTGAGTTGCAAAGCTTGTATGAGTGTTTGAACATCAGTAGTGTTCATGGAAGCCATGAAAAGGCAGTAAGCTTGTACTTGAAGAACATGATAGTGAGATGAGGAAGCATTGCTTTAATCGTGTTGGATTTTTCTCAACTTGAGTTTCTCCAGGGTAATCTTGTGTCTCTTTAATTTTGTTTTGTTGTATTTCATTGCTTAGTATTCCTTTCATTGACCAACACTTTCAATACATTCCAATGCACAATTAATGGTTTTTAATGCAAATTAAAAGCAAGCAACAAGTTACTTCATGAAGGGAATTGTTGGGAATTTATAGGATCTGTGTTGGTGAAACTCAATGTGGAATATCCACCTAGTTTACGAATCAGATTGGTATCAGAGCAGGTTAGTGTTTTATAGTGCGTGGTTTGTTTGGTGACCATTGTGCAGATATATGCCTGTTACAAGAGCAACAAGTGCTAGTGGAAAAGGTGATTTGGTCTCTTTGCAATAAAACATTTCCACAAGGAAGTGGAAGAGAGAAATAAAAAGTATGGCCCAAGAAGATGAGAGGAGATCTGAAGATGGTGAAGAAAGATTCTCCATATTGGAGGAGGATGTTTCTCACATATCTAACTCCATGGAGGAGCTTGGGAAGATTATGAAGGTCGTCGTGACAAAGCTTGGAATTTCTAAGGATATTTCTAAAACAAGTGAGGATTGTGAGTCTTCCCACCATGAGAAAGCGCAGCCCCATTCCAACCAAGCTCCACCTCCATTTAAAGTAGAGGCAAAAATTGATATTCAGTCATATGAAGGTGAGGTGAATGCAAATAAGCTTGATTGTTGGTTAGTTCAATTAGAGGTATACTTTCATTGGCATAAAATTAGTGAAGAGCAACAAATTTCTTTTGCAAGGTTGATGCTATCAAGTCATGCTCCAACTTGGTTTGAGAGTTATCTTAATTCCTTGGCTGTTAAAAGGTTACCCCCAATTAGTAAATGGGATGAATTCAAAACTTTAATTAAGAGGCAATTTTATCCTATTTGTTATGAAGAGGAAATGTCTATTGATTGGCAATTTTTTAGGCAAAAATAAGGTCAAAGTGTGCAGGTCTATACAAGTGAGTTTCGAAAGTAGGCGGTTTAAATGGGAAAAGATACATTTGATCGTGATATCCTCATGAAGTATGTTGGAGGGCTACATAGTCATTTAAGGAGGCCTATTCTGCTTGCTAAGCCAAAGGACATAGATGAGGCTTGTTTTCAAGCTCATTATCTTGAGATGGATGAAAAAAGGGTTTGTCTCCCTCTTCAAATTCTTCCAATGTTTTGAAGAAGAAAGGTGGGGTCAATGCCACTTCTACTATTGCCAAAAAAGATTCAACCAAGCATTGTGGACACTATGATGTTGATGGTCATATTGATGAGACTTGTTGGAAGTTGCATACAAAATTGCATCCATTTAAGAACAAGAAAAAGAAAAAGAAGGCCGTGCTATCACTTCAAAGAGAACCGATTGAGTGCAACTCAGATGTGGATGAGAAGTTGTGTTTTACCAACCTTCAAAAAAAGGTATTTCTGGTAATAATGATGCTCAAGAGAAAAGTGAACCTTCTAAGCTTTTTCATATCAAAGTGCAAATTAAGATGGTAAAAGTTGTTGGTCTTTTTTATTCTTGCTCTCAAGTGAATTTGATTAGCAAAGAGCTAGTAGATAGTCTTGGGTTGGAAATGTATGATCATCCTAATCCTTATGCTCTAGGATGGGTGAAACGAAGAGTAGAGATAAGGGTTTCCAAACAATGCAGAGTCAAAAGTTTGCAATAAATGAACATTTCATTGGTGAAGTTGTTGTAGACGTTGCACCTGTTAACTTTTGTATAGTTTTTGGCATTCCCTATATGTATGTTAGAGATGCTATTTTCAGGAGGAGATTGAACCAGCGCTATTTGGTTAAGGATGGGAAATACTACACCATAAGCTCTTATGAAGGTAAATCTAAGCTCTCCTTGGCAAGTTCTACTCAATGTAATAAGTTGTTTAATGCTAGTGGGAAGGTTTCTTTGCTCATTTTGAAGGATAAGCAAGAATGCAACGATCTCTATAGTTGTTCTACTAACAAGGAGCATGAGATGCAATCTCTAGCAGGTTATCCGCAAGCATGGAAGGAAGGGACTGACCCACACAAAGGGCATGAAAAGGTGGACCAAGAAGTTCACAAGGCTGATAACTTCATTCAACATTACAGTTTCAGGTACAAGAGAAGTTCAAGAAGTGGGGAAAGAAAATTCCTCACCATATGAGTTCCTAAGCTTTTGGGGAGCAAAAGCCTCTAATTGGGGAGGTGTGATGCGAATTTCGGATCAGTAATGTTAGTGACATGAATTACAAAATTCAATATTGTGATTATGTAACTTTTAATCACTTAACACACTTTCTATGGCTCTTTGTTAGATGTAGCAATTGAATAGGGTTCAAGGAGAAGTTGCAAAACTATGAGACCTCAAATAAGATAGGTTTCGGTGCAAAGGCTTAAACACTATGAAGATTTCACCAAAATCAATGTAATGTCCCTCTTTCTCGATTAGTTCGGTCGAAGACCTTTTGGCCTATTTTGTCTACCCGACGGCCAAAAGGGTGTTTTCAAGGGTGACTTCGGTTTATTATTTTATTATATGGTGCTCGAATTAAAGTAAAATATCATTAAAGCACATATAATGAACTAATAGACTATTTGAGTGATTTTGACTTAGGAAAGTGCACTTAAATAAATTAATAAATTATTTAAATTGCCTTCTTAGCCAAAAATGCGACTTGTTTGGGTAATGGCCAAATATACCCAAAAGTGCGACTTGATTAGTGAAGCAAAAATAATTAATTAAATATTAATTATATGGTGTTAGCCAAAAAGTGCGATTTGGCCTTTGGAGGGTTTTTGGCTATATGAGGAAAAATGCGGCCTAGGTAAAGCATTCAAATTATTATTATTATTTTCACAAAGCAGTTAGCATAGAGCTTTTGCAGACAGAATCCAAAGACGGAAACCCTCTGGATTATTACTCTTGCGGATGGAAAGCCCAGGAGCAGTGAGAGAAGCTTCCACCCAGGAATTTTCATTGTTTACACAGGTTATTATCATTTCAGCAGCTTCAGACAAAGAAATAAATTGCAGCAGTGGGCATTCAGGCAACTTCTAGAGTGGGGCGACTTGTTCTACAGTTGTTGTATGCATTATCAGAGGTATTTTTCATGACAGTTTATTGTTATACATTTCAGCTTCATATATATACCAAATCGATTTGATTTGGATCCTTTCTGGCTGAGTTTTTGGGCAGTATCTGTATTATTCCATCTGCAGATTTCTATTTGTGTTTGCCCTAATTATTTACCATTAGAAATCAATGTTGAATGTATGGCTGCGTTATTAATGAAGAAATCTATCATTTAAACCCTAGGCGCCATTTCTATATATACCCGGTTTGCGGGAATTTGCAGTATTTTAATTGTTATGCAGTGTGAGAATGTTGTTTCATGGATTTATTTGATATTACCAGTTCAGCTCCATACCTGAGCATTATATATAAATAATAATTAAAAAAGCATATTCAGACAAAAAGGGTTTAGGATCTTTCAGTGGTATCAGAGCAGTGTATCCTCCCAGCTTGTGTGGGAAGGAAGCAGACAGGGTATTAAAACAGAAATCAGCTTTGGATGCATCACAGAGAGGACGGTCCACACAGATACTACACCCGTAGACGAGCACGACTCGAAGCTGGTATTGCAGGTGGTGACAGAATGGAATATTTGGGCGAGAGACCTGAGAGTCCTCGAGAGGAACATGCAGATCCAGATAGGCATTTTATTCAAGATATGGTAGCCACGCAGAGGCAGTTATTACAGACCATGGAGTGCATGGGCACTACTTTGGATAGGTTGGCACTAGACAGGCCGCAGAACAGGCACGACAGGAGGGATAGATCCGCATCAGTTGCTAGTAGCCACAGGGATCATAGCAGATCACCTTCAGAGATTGGGAGTGTTAGGGGATCACCACGCCGTGAGCGGAGGCATACTCATACAGAGGTGAGGAGACCTACACGGACTGCAGATAGGCCTATGCAGCCTAACTTCTTGCCTAGAGGTGACACACCAGAGATTGAGGGACGACCGGAAGAAGTAGCCTTTTCCAGATACTATCATGGTAGTCAATGATGAGTGGAGGAGTTTGCCGCAGCATGTGAGGGATGCATTTCCCCTCCCGCAGTATTGTGCTCAGAGGAGAGACAACATGAGGGTTGGACAAGACAGGAGACCTAGAGTACAGCAAAACAAAGATTTACAGCAGGTTACCAATAAGGTAACCCTCTCCACTTTTGATGGTAGTGAAAAGATCAGTGCCAGGGCTTGGATTCACAAGCTCGACACCTATCTTACCCTCAAGCCCATGAGGGAGCAGGAGGCCATACAGTTCGCTACATTGCACCTTGAGGGGGTGGCTTATGATTGGTGGCACCATGGGTTAGTTACGCAGGGTCATGAGCTTCTACATTCATACAGGGATTTCAGTGATAGATTGATTGCGAGATTTGATCACAAGGATGTGGAGTTATATTACAGGGATTTGGCACAGCTCAGACAGAGTGGACATGTTGATTCTTACATCAACGAATTTCAGCGGATAGCCGTTATGGTTCCAGAGATGCCTGAGAAGAGGGTGGTGATGTTATTTATAGAGGGCCTCCATGACAGGATGAGAGGATTGGTCAAGGCTCTTAAGCCTAGGACATTGCATGATGCCATTCAGTACGGCATTGGACTTGGACACATCCCCCACTTCCTATCAGTCCACTTCTTATCAGCCCAATAAGAAGTTTCCCACGAGCTCCAGGCCATTTCAGCGCTCTACCGCCCCGCAGAAGAGTGCACCACCTCCTAAGGTGGATTAGGAGACTCGCAACGAGTTAAGGAGGAAGCTTTGCTTTCATTGCAAAGACCATTGGGAGCCTGGACATCGTTGCCTTGGTAAAGGCAAGGTGCATCTCATTGAGGTGATTTCAGATGGAGAGGATGATCACTCGCCAGATACAGATGCAGAGGATGAGGGCGGTGACCATGATGCATAGGGGGAGCAGCCCCAAATAGAGCTTGGCGAGGGTGAGGCATTGGATTCTTCCGATGTTACTATTGCTACACTCTTAGGCGTTCCTAGGTACCATCCCTTTCGGCTGAAGGGAGTGCTTAAGGGACAGCGGATTGTTTGTCTGGTTGACAGTGGAGCTACGCACAACTTCATTGATGAGGGGTTGGCTGTGAAGCGAGGATTACAGGTTGAGGAATTTGAGGGGTTTAGTGTACGGGTGGCAGATGGATTTGCTATCAGTTGCACTAAGAGGATTCCACGACTTAGTATTCAGATGGGGGACTATACATTGACCGATGACTTCTATGTTATTGGACTTGGTGAGATTGATACAGTATTGGGTATTCAGTGGTTACAGTCCCTTGGCAGATATGTGTAGGATTTCCGTAGGATGGAGTTGGAGTTTATGGTGGATAAGAAGAAGATTGTGCTTCGGGCTCTTTCTGACGGTGGGCCTAGAGTTGTTTCAGCACGCAGGATGGAGTCTATAGTGAGACATGGAGAGGTTGCATGGGCAGCCCAGTGTTTCATTTCGTCCAAATCTTCTTCAGACGATGAGCAACCTTATCATATTGACATCCAGTCCATACTGGATAAGCACGGCCCAGTGTTTGGTGACATTCCTCCAGGTAGACCACCAGATAGAGGGTTTGAGCATGTTATAGAGCTTGAGGAGGGTGCTAAACCCGTGATGACTATGCCTTATCGCCATCCTAAGACATACAAGGATGAGATAGAGAAGGCCATTAGAGAGCTCTTGGAGATGGGACACATCCGTCCTAGCTCTAGTCCCTTTGCTTCTTCAGTTGTGTTGGTAAAGAAGAAGGATGGGACCATGAGGATGTGCATTGACTATCTTGCACTGAACAAGAAAACCATCAAAAACAGGTATCCCATTCCCTGCATTGATGAGTTGTTAGATGAGCTGCATGGATCTATCTACTTCTCGAAGATTGATCTTCGATCAGGCTACCACCAGATTAGAGTTCGGGATGAGGATATCCACAAGACAGCCTTCAGGTGTCACTATGGGCACTATGAGTTCTTGGTGATGCCATTCGGACTCACTAATGCACCTGCTACATTTCAGTCATGTATGAACCATCTCTTCAACAGGCAGTTGAGGCAGTTTGTGTTGGTGTTTTTTGATGATATTCTGATTTATAGCAGGACATGGGATGATCATTTGAGGCATCTTGATGAGGTACTTAGCATAATGGAGACTCAGTCTTTGTTTGCTAAGATGTCCAAGTGTGAATTTGGACTTACGGAGATATTGTATCTTGGGCATGTCATTGGGGCCAATGGGGTCAAGGTCCATCAGGAGAAGATACAGGCAATGCAGGATTGGCCACCACCCAGGAATATCTTTGACTTGCGAGGATTCTTAGGATTATTGTGGTTATTACAGGAGGTTCGTGAAGGGTTATTCTCAGTTGGTAACTCCATTGACAGATCTTACACGGAGAGGTGCATTCAGTTGGTCAGATGAGGCACAGGTGGTATTTGAGAGGCTAAAGGTAATTATGAGCACCTGTCCAGTTTTTGGCTCTTCCAGATTTCTCACGGCCCTTCATTCTAGAGTGTGATGCTTTGGGATTGGGGATTGGTGCAATTCTTATGCAGGATCGCCATCCTATTGCTTTCGAGAGACGGAAGCTGAGGGATAATGAGAGACTGTATTCCACCTATGATAAGGAGATGCTTGCCGTTAGGCATGCCTTGGAAAAGGTCAGACAGTATTTGGTGGGTGGAAAATTTGTGGTGAGAACCAACCACAATAGTTTGAAATATTTCCTAGAACAAAAAGAACTCAATGAGAGGCAACAAAAATGGGTCAGCAAGATCCAGGCATATGATTTTGACATTGAGTATGTCAAGGGGACGAAGAATGTAGTGGCTGATGCACTTTCCAAGAAACCCCATCTCGCTGCCCTATGTTCTTTGAGCAAAATTTCAACAGATTGGAAATCTCAACTGTCAGTTGAATATTCCAAAAACACTTCGGCATGTGACATTATGGATGGAAGAATTCAGGATGGCCGGTATAAGGTAATAGACTGATCTGATTTTGTATAAGGGCAGAATTTACCTAGTCCCTGAATCTGAACTTAAGAAGAAGATTATGCATGCTTTCCATGATGCACCACTTGCAGGACATCCAGGGTATTTTAAAACATACATGCAGATTAGATAGAGATTCTCCTGGAAGGATCTCAAGGATGATGTCTTGCGCAATTTCCGTGAGTGTATGATTTGTCAGCAAAACAAGTTAGAGCATACTTTCCAAGTAGGTTTGCTACAGCCATTGCCTATTCCAGAGTAGAAGTGGGAAAGTATTTCGATGGATTTCATTATAGGTCTTCCCATGGTGCAAGGGAATGATCGCATTTATGCGGTAGTGGATCGGTTGACAAAATATGCACACTTTTTCGCTGTTCCTACCAGCTTTAAGGCACCTCACGTGGCTGATTTGTTCTTTCGTTAGATATTCAAGTTGCATGGGCTTTCAAAGAACATAGTTAGTGACCGGGATAGTAGGTTTATGAGCATATTTTGGCAGGAGCTTTTCCGTCTGGTTTACACTGAGCTGACTCCTAGCACTAGTTATCACCCTCAGACGTATTGACAGATAGAGATTGTGAACAAATGGATATAGGGTTATCTTTGCAACTACGTTGCAGGACAGTAAAAGGCATGGGTTAAGTTGTTGTATTTATGTGAGTATTTCTATAACACCACTTACTATATGTCTATTGGTATGACTCCATTTCCGAGCACTTTATGGGTATGATGAGAGAATCCTTCGTTGATATGGCATTTGAGGATAGTAGAGCTCCCAAGGCTCAGGAAAGTTTGCAAGATATTCAAGAAATCCTTAAGGTGCTTAAGGAAAACATTCAACGGGCCCAGAATCAACAGAAAATGCATGCAGATAGGCACTGAGTGGAGAGATCATTTGAGATAAGCATGGTTTTTCTACGACTTCAGCCTTATAGGCAAAATACTCTCAAGAAGAGTGGGGCTGAAAAGCTCAAACCGCAATTTTATGGGCCATACAGGGTGTTGAGGAGAGTTGGTGAAGTGACGTATGAGCTGAAGTTGCCTTCTGAGAGTAAGATACATAATGTTTTTCACATGTCTTGCCTGAAAATGGCTTTGGGGCACAACATTATTTCCTCTACAGATTTGCCACCCCTGGATGAGGAAGGGAGATTAGACCTAGTGCCAGAGGAGATCTTGGACAGCCGAGAGAGGAGACTGAGGAACAGGGTCATTCGGGAGTTCCTGGTGAGGTGGAAAATATACCAAAGGAGGATGCTACATGGGAAGGCGAGATTATATTACAGCATCCAGCTCTACGGTTGCTTGGGGACAAGCAATCTCGGGAAGGGAGGACTGTAATGTCCCTCTTTCTCGATTAGTTCGGTCGAAGACCTTTTGGCCTATTTTGTCTACCTGACAGCCAAAAAGGTGTTTTGACTAATAGACTGTTTGAGTGATTTTTGACTTAGGAAAGTGCATTAAAATAAATTAATAAATTATTTAAATTGCCTTCCTAGCCATAAATGCGACTTGTTTGGGTAATGGCCAAATATACCCAAAAGTGCGACTTGATTGGTGAAGCAAAAATAATTAATTAAATATTAATCATACGGTGTTAGCCAAAAAGTGCGATTTGGCCTTTGGAGGTTTTTTGGCTATATGAGGAAAAATGCGGCCTGGGTAAAGGATTCAGATTATTATTATTATTTTCACAGAGCAGTTAGCACAGAGATTTTGCAGACAAAATCCAAGGACGGAAACCCTCTGGATTATTACTCTTGCGGACAGAAACCCTCTGAGAATTCTCCACTCGTGCGGACAGAAACCCCATTGTAGCAGTGAGAGAAGCTTCCACCCAGTATTTTTCAGGTGTTCTACATAGGTTAGTTTTCCTTTCAGCAGTTTCAGACAGGGATGTACTTTGCAGCAGCGGGCATTCAGGCAAGGTTCTGAAGAGGAAAGTGGTGGCTGAGTTGTTCTACAGTTGTATGCATTATCAGCTGGTGCGATTTTGCATGACAATGGACTGTTATGGAGGCGTTTTGGCTGCATATATAAACCAGATCAATTGGCTCGTGGATCCTTTATGGCTGAGTTTTTGGGCAGTATCTGTATTATTCCAACTGAATCAGCTTTCTGTGGAGTGGAATTTGGCTCAAAATTATAAGATTATCATTAGAAATGTGATGTTGAAAGCAAGTTCTACATAATTAATTAATAAATCTATCATTCAGCCTCTTTTTGGCGCCATTTCTATATATACCTGGTTTTATTGCTGTATTTTGGCTTCAGTAAATTCTTTCGATTAGTTATGCAGTGTGAGAATGTTGTGTCGTGGACTTATTTCTGATTTTTATAAGCTTCATACTCCAGCCCTAGTCGCATTTTTTATAAATAAATCAGATCTGCATCATAAACAGCTGGTATATTTTTTATCAAAACTTGCATTGCATATGTGTGGGAATTGCCTCTTGAAATCCATTATGGGGGCAAAGTTAAAAAAAAATGTCACCCGATTTTGAGTTCGGATGCATTACAGTTATGGCCTCCGAAAGGTCAGAGGACTTTCTATGGTAACATAACTGTCAACAACATATTTTATAATTGTTAGTGGCGATATGACGATAACATCATCGGCAGTTCCATGACTAGAGAAGGGAGGAGCTAGATTGTGACTGCCACAACCAGATTAATCTTTCCAGGACTACTTCAAATGCACCAAGAAAATAAGAGCAAGCTTTGCAGCTTGAATATTTTGTCACTTACACTTCTGAATTCTTTTGGTGGTTTTTTTAAATCATCAGAACTCTTTTTGCCGATCATAGGTTCTTTCAACTTTATATGACATGTATTAGGAATGTCATTATGAGTATGGGATATTGTTTTCAAGCAAGTATAATGTTCTGGATTATGTGTGCCGTTTTCAAATAAGAGTAGATGTGTTACTATAAGGAGACAGTGTACTAACAGTAGAGTATTCCTCTCATTGTACTTGAGTTGATTGGCTAACAGTACATGTCTCATGCATATCCTTCAAACATGTGGTCGACTCTTTTAGTTTACCCATCTGTTTCATGATAGTGATGCTAAGCTAAAGTTCAGTGCTATCACTCAAAAGCTAGAAGTCAAGGTTGTCTCAGACTCCAAACCCTTGAAGCAAATGACTGTATCTCTATCAAAGATAATGACTTTAGTTGTATTTCATTGCTCAAAGTCTAACTTCTCATTGACCAACACATTCAATTGCATGCCAATGCACATGAGAATCATTATTTAAGCAATTTCCAAAGCAAACAACATGAGTTAATTCATGAAGTCAATTTGTTAACAATCACCATATAATGGTGTCTATGTCTGGTGAAACTGAGGTTTGGCAATATGTCACCTAGTATACGGATCCAGTTATAATTTTTTAGTATATCGTTGAGGGTATTTGCAAAAGACCTTGAGTGGATGACACTGTCAGTCGTGCATACCTCTTTGGCATTCACAGGCATCTTGCCACAAAATGCGCTGACATCCTGCTTTAGGTCTTGCCAAAAATAAAATTGCATTCATCTCATTGGATCCATTTTTGCGACATCTGGATGAGCATATTTGATTGTATCGCTTATCCAAAATTTATTGCAACTTAGTCGTTACCAGACATTGGGAAGACACAAATATTCTTCTTTGGACCCTCAAGAATCCATCAAAATGTGGGATACAAGGATGAATTCTGAATTTTTCTCAAATTTCACAGGGTAGTTTTGATAATTCTACAGCTCTATTAAGGTAAAAATCCAGGATTTTCTATTGTTCCTGAGTCTGAAGCTCTTCAATCAGTATCAAAAGCAAGACAAGACATTCTTTGATATACTGGGGTCGACTGTTTTAAGTGCATCAACAATTTGCGATTTTCTTTGCCTTTTAGATAATGGATATGTATATGTCGTCAATCACCGATAAATATCTAGCCATCTTCCCGTTGTCTTGCATGTAGGACATTTTATTAAGTGCAAATATACTCACAAGAACTTGCTGAATTAGATAAGATTTTAATTTTACTAAACTGTATTCAACCACACCGTAATGCCTCGGGATTGCAATTTTTGCAGGCTTATAACAGAACAGTGCAAGCTCCAAATCACGAGTAGCATGATTCTAAGGCTTCATGCTTTTTCAGGTTACAAAATGTACTTTTGAGACAAAACTCCACCTAGGCCATTCAAAGAAGTCATCTAGCTGCAAACTTTGATCCTCTCTTTTAGTTGGGGGATGGAGGCATATGTGCCGAAATATGGGCTGTACTGTCAAGGGGAATGTTCCTTCAATTTCTGGAAGGCTACTTCGCATCTTAAAGATGTATTACAATCTGATTGTTTCGCCATCCTTTTGCTAATGTATCCACTCAGTTATTGACATTGGCAACCACCCTGATTTGAAATTCTCAAGAACCAGTCTACAGTAACTATCTAGCACTGTCCGATGACAGCTTCTCAGTTCAATAACATGTTGTAAGGTGCTGGCCATTCCATAACACACCTTAATTTTTGCAGGATTAACAGCAAGTTTTTTCAATTACTAGTCTGGTATGTCCATTGAGCAGTCGAATACCCTTATTTCTAGGAATTTTGGGGGGTGACAGTTTAGAAGGTTGCGATACAACTTGGAAGACTTTCGTCCTAGTGGAATACAAAGCCAGTGCTCAAGTGGCATGTCATGCTCATGTTCATTGTCTGAATGGATAACATAATTTCATCAAGATAAGAGTAAGACAATTAATGATCAAAAATAAGTTGCTGAATTACGCTGATCATGAGATTCACTAGGCATGTAGCAGGTGCATTAGTCAACCTAAAGATTGCATGATGTCTAAAGGCTCGATAATGGCCATATGGAGTGTCACGAATGAATGGTTTTATCGTAATGCCCTCATCTGTTATGTGCTAGCTGGTGATATGCATAAGGCAAGTCTATTTTGGAAAACACCGCTGCCCACATCATGTTGATTCGACAGATCATCTCGTTCTGAGTAGAAAATCATCTATTTTTGATAGTTTCCATGTTCAGGGACAAATTTGAAATGGTGCATACACTAATCTTAAGAGTATTATCTTTCTTTTGTACAGGATAAAATCCTTTTAATTCAACCTCAAATAACCCAATGTCAACATAATTACAACCCAAAATGGGGTTGGAATTAGCCAAGGTGGTGGGTTAGATGGGAGAACCAATTGGAAACCCAATCTTTTCTAGTTCATATTTTTATAGCAGCATCTATTGAATAAAAATAACCCACAAACAGTTGAAACTTCAAAAATTCATGTCATTCAATACTTAATATTTTTGCATGAAATCAAGTGCATAATAAACTAGAATTTAAGAGTTTTCTAATGCACTATCAATCAGATTTTTCTGAGCCTTGAAACCCCACCAAAACAGATCCAAAAATCTCAAACCAAGTCCCTAAGGTTAGAGAAACAATAAATAAATTATTTCTAGCTCTTCTCTAGCCTCCAAAATATCTGCCCTTTGCTCTGAAATAATTACTAACACACAGCAGATTTCAGATCTAGCTCTTAAGACATCAAAATCATGATAAAAACAAGATCCAATGCAAGTCGCTATGGCTAAAATAATAGCAGCAGTTACAACAGTACCCCACACCCTTCAACTTAACATGCAGATTTAAACCCCAAATAAATGTGTCAATCCTCTAAACCAAGTCACCAATGCTTAGGATGGATAAACAATGCATAGGTTCACTCAACAATAATTGCAAGAAGGTTCACACTTTCCAAAATAGGGTGGTGTTGAAGAAACACCTTTGTTTTGAGCATCTCATGGGCATACATCCCTCTTCAAGCATGAAGATATTTTGATAAAAATGTCAACATGCCCCCAAGGGGTCGCCACCATCTTCTTATATAGCTTTTGCATTTCAAATCTCCAAGTTTCCCTCCTCTTTTTGGCGCAAATCTCTATGTGGAAGAGTCACTTTTAAAATAGTCTTCTTTCCTGGAAAGTCACACTCCAATTAAAACATTAATTTCCTCTTTTTAATATTTTAAATAAAAACATAAGAGGAGAATTAATTATTTAATTTAAAAACAAAAGGAGTAATGACATTTTCCCAATTTTTATCCTTTAATCCATGGGAAGGGTGGATTAAAGGTCTCCAATATTTTAATTTAATTAATGTCCCGAAAAGGGGACATTACAGTCCTCCCTTCCCAAGATTGTTTGTCCTCAAGCAATTGCAAATTTGGATGCTTCAAAACCGAATCACTTTCCCATGTGGCATCCTCTAATGGCAAGTTCTTCCATTTCACCAAATACTCCTTGATATTACGTCTCCTTAAGTTCCTTTCATATGTATCAATGATGGATTCCAGAATCAAGACCAATCTACCTTCTTCGTCTAAAGGAGGCAACTCTAAAGAAGGAACAACATTCTGCCCAAGAACCTTCTTAATACAAGAAACATGAAATACATTGTGGATCTTACCATTTTCCGGAAGGTCTAATTCATAAGCCATCTTACTAACTTTCCTTGTGATCTTGTAAGGCCCGTAGAAGCGTGGTTTCAACTTTTCCTTACCACTTTGTTTGAGAGTAGATTGCCTATAGGGTTGCAATCTAAGGAACACCCAATCATCCACCTCAAAAGATCTCTCACTTCTACACTGATCCGCATACAACTTTTGCCTATTTTGGGCTTGATGCAAATTCTCCTTGAGTGCTTTCATGATATCAACACTCTGCTGCACTAAATCGTGAGCCTTAGGCACTCTACTATCTGTCATAACCACATCCATGAAAGAATTAGCATCATAACCATAAAGTGCCTTAAAAGGAGTCATACCTATAGACATATGATGTGTGGTGTTGTAACAAAACTCAGCTATGTGTAGCCATTTGGTCCATGCAAACTGTTGTCCTGAAACATAGAACCTCAAGTACCCTTCAACCCACTTATTCACAATTTCAGTTTGCCCATCAGTTTGTGGGTGATAACTAGTACCCGGAGTGAGTTCCGTCCTGGTTAGACGGAATAATTCTTGCCAAAAATGACTCATAAATCTGTTGTCCCTGTCACTCACAATATTTTTTGGCAACCCATGTAATCTGAATATTTCTTTAAAAAAAAATCAGCTATCATAGGGGCATCAAACTTAGTAGGAAGTGGATGAAAATGTGCACATTTAGTGAGTCTATCCACAACCACATATAAGCAACTCTTACCTTGCACTATTGGTAACCCGGTGATGAAATCCATGGATATGCTTTCCCATTTTTGGGATGGAATAGGAAGGGGCTGCAAAAGACCAGCTGGAAAAGTGTGTTCATTCTTATTTCTTTGACAAACAACACACTCCCTAACATGCTTGAGAACATCCTTTTTCATACCTTTCCAAACAAACCTTTCTCTTACCATTTTGTAGGTTTTGAAGTATCCTTGGTGTCCACTCAAAGGAGCATCATGTGCTGATTTCAAAATCAGATTCTTTACCTCTGAATTTGGAGCCAAATACACCCTTCCTTTGTAAAGAATGAGGCCATCCACTATCTTGTACCTTTCATCAACAATTATCCCTTCAAGCAAATCATTAGAAAACTGATTTTTTGCATATTCTAGAGCAATTAAATCCTTCCAATCAGCTGTTATAAAAGACATAGAACAGATTTCTACTCCCTTTTGTGAATGATCATGAAGAATGGAGTTAGCGTGAGGTGTCCCCCTTTCATACCTTGGAAAATGATACTTTTGCCTCCCACCATGAACTTGAGCAACAAGTTTTGGTAATTGAGAGTGAAGTCCCCCAATGAATGCAACCATTGCACTCCTAATACAAGATCCATATCTTCCATGTCAATCATATAAAAATCATCAAGAAGCTCATAATCTCCTATGGAAATGGAAAGCTTGGGAATTCTTTTAGTGCATGGTAAAATAAACCCATCCGCTATGGTGACATTAAATCCTTGGAAATCTTCAATATGCAAATCAAACCTTGTTACCAACCTCTCACTAATGAAATTGTGAGTTGATCCACTATCAATTAGGATGATTACCTTGTGCTTGTGTAGCCTACCTTCCACCCGGAAAGGAAGATATTTGGGAGTGCCGGAAAGAGAAGCAAGTGTGCCTCCCATTTCTTTTCCTTCTTGTTCGTGTGCATGCTCATCAACAACCTCATCAACCACATCATTAGCATCACTAAAATCTGAATCAAATTCAAAATCTGAATCAACAACTTCAATAAAATGAATTTGACATTTACCCTTACAATTTTGGCCTCTTGTCCAAGGGTCAATCAAAGCACAAACCTTTTCTTCTCAACTCATCCCTTAAATCTTTTTGCACGATGTTTTGGGGCTGATTTCTATGTGGCGGCACATAGACCTGATTTGGCCTTTTTAGGGCCTCTTTTGATGACCCAAGGGTTGTCCCCTTTGTGCTTGCATGGGTTTTTGCAAATCAGACCTTGGCTGCCCTTGAATTCCACTTTTGGACAGCGAATGAGTGGCATTAGTACGCTGTCCTCTTGGTCCCAAATCACCTCTATAAGCTGCACATTCCAAATCTAAAGCCTTAGTAATAGCATCTTGCAAAGAAAGAGGATTAAATGCTCTTACCAAACCCTTCAAAGGCTCAACCAAGCCTTCCGTGAAGAGGACAACCAATCACTTCTCATTAACATCTGTTACCATGACTGCGATTCTTTGGAAATCCGCCACATACTCCTCAACATCATGAACTTGCTTGAGTTGTGCTAATTCCCGGAAGTGTATTTCCGGATCTTTCCGGTCAAACCTCTCCATGATCCTCTTGCTAAACTCCTCCATGGTGTGGATCAAATCATGCCCTTGTGTGTGCATGCCATGGAACCACCATTCGTGTGCCATACCCTCCAAGTGAAAGAGTAACAAACTTAAGGGCCTCTTCTTCATGCATGGGGTTAAGGGAGAAATAGATCTCCATCTTTTGCAACCATGCTCTCACCGAGATCTTGCTAGATCCATCAAAGCTTAGAAGTGAAACTTTTACCAATCTTTGTTGAAGGTCCTTAGGGGGTTGCTTATGGGCCTTCTTGGCCTTGTTGCCCATCCTCAATGCACAAAACTCATCAAAGCTCAATATGGCCCTAGTGGCCGGATGCAAAGTATGATACTCAAGGTTGTAAGATTCAATGGCCTCCACAATTGATGGCTCCTCAACCTCTCTATGGGTTTCCTTAGGAAGGAAAGTGCCTTTGAAGAACTTGGGAGGGGGTTGTGTAGAGCCCTTTCCCCACTATAAGAGCTCTCTTCTCCATTGGAATTTGGAGACTTGCCCGTACCCAATGCATCCTTGATAAGCTTGGACATTTGCTCACTCATAGTCTTTTGGAGCTCCATGCCACAATTTTGCATCAACTCTTGAAGGAATTTTACTTGATCCGAAGTGAAAGCCCCGTCCTCCATTGATTCCTTATTTCTTCTCTTATAGAACAATGTCTCTTTATCTCCGTGCATCCCAAAAAACCCCCACAAGAGTAGAGGAAAGATGCTTTGATACCACTGTAATATCCCCTTTAGGGACAAATAGAAATCTGCAACACTCTCAACACCAATCGAACTAAGAAGGATGAGATCCTTTTAATTCAACCTCAAATAACCCAATGTCAGCGTAATTACAACCCAAAATGGGGTTGGAATTAGCCAAGGTGGTGGGTTAGATGGGAGAACCAATTGGAAACCCAATCTTTTCCAGTTCAGATTTTTATAACAGCAGTTATTGAATAAAAATAACCCACAGACAACTGAAACTTCAAAAATTCATATCTCATTCAATACTCAATGTTTTTGCACGAAATCAAGTGCATAATAAACTAGAAATTTAGGGCTTTCCAATGCACTATCAAATAAATTTTTTTGAGCATTTAAACTTCATCAAAATAGACTCAGAAATCTTAGTCCAAGTCACTAGGGTTAGAGAAAAATAAATAAATAATTTCCGGCACTTCTCTAGCCTCCAAACACACCAAAATAACTGCCCCTTGCTCTTAAATAATTACTAAACACGGCAGATTTTAGATCTAACCTCTTAATACATCAAAACATGCTAAAACAATCTTCAATCCAAGTCGCTATAGCTAAAATAAATGCAACAATCACAACAGTAACAAAAGTACCATCAAACCTTCCAATAACACTTCAAAAATGAACAAGTCACATGTAAATTTAACCCCAAATACATGCACCAATCCTCTAGGCCAAGTCGCCAATCTTAGAATGAATATATCATGCAAACATTCACTCAAAAATAGCATAGAAGGTTTCACACTCTCCAACAATATGTCGATGTTGAATAAAAATCTTTGTTATGAGCACTCATGGGCTTACATCCCTCTTCAAATATGAAGAAATTTTGATAAAAACATCCACATGCCCCCAAGGGGTCGCCACCATCTTCTTATATAGCTTTTGCATTTCAAATCTCCAAGTTTCCCTCCTCTTTTTGGCGCAAATCTCTATGTGGGAGAGTCACTTTTAAAATAGTCTTCTTTCCTGGAAAGTCACACTCCAATTAAAACATTAATTTCCTCTTTTTAATATTTTAAATAAAAACATAAGAGGAGAATTAATTATTTAATTTAAAAACAAAAGGAGTAATGACATTTTCCCAATTTTTATCCTTTAATCCATGGGAAGGGTGGATTAAAGGTCTCCAATATTTTAATTTAATTAATGTCCCGAAAAGGGGACATTATGTGATGTCCCCTTTTTGGACAAATGAGAATTTTAATCAACTTCAATACAAATCAAACTAAGAGGAATTTGATCCTCTTAATTCAACCTCAAATAACCCAATGTCAACGTAATTACAACCCAAAATGGGGTTGGAAGTAGCCAAAGTGGTGGGTTAGATGGGAGAATCAATTGGAATTCCAATCTTATCTAGTTCAGATTTTTATAGCAGCAGTTATTAAATAAAAACGACTTCCAAATAGCTGAAACTTAAAAAATTCACAACTCACTCAATACTCCATCGTTTTGCATGAAATAAAGTGCATAATAAACTAGATTTTGATAGCTTTTTAATGCACTAACAATCAGATTTTTCTGAGCATGCAAACCCACCCAAAACAGACCCTAAAATCCTAGATCAAGTCGCTAGGGTTAGAGAAAAATAAATAAAAATATTCTAGCCATTTTCCAAGCTTCCCAACACTCCAAATCAACTCCCCTTGCTTTGAAATTATTGATGACATAAACCAGATTTCAGATCTAGCTTATTCACCCTCAAAACATGCCAAAATATTCTCCAATACAAGTCACCATAGCTAGAAAATAACAACAGTAACAAAAGTACCTCAAACCCTTCCAAGATCACTTCAGAAATGAACCATAACATGCAGATTTATCCCACAAGTAAATGTGCCAATATATAAACCAAGTCACCAAGCTTAGGATGAATATATCATGCATACATTCACTCAACAAAAATACGAGAAGGCTTCACACTCTCCAAAATATGGTGGTGTTGAATAAACACCTTTGTTATGAGCACTCATGGGCATACATCCTTCTTCAAGCATGAAGATAACAGCCGAATCCCCAAATTTCTTTGAATTCTGGGGTAATAGTTTTGAGTGTTAATAATTTGGACGACTTCGCTGGGGAATGGACAGTGTATGCTCAACTGGGATGTATATCTCTCTTCCCAATGGAAGTTGCAAGACACTCATGATTGCAAATTGCAATTAATAAAAGAAGTTGTTTAATTAGAAAGAAAAGAAACTAGGCTGCAACAACCACAATGCCATTCAGGATTGCAATGCCTGGAGGCTGATAATGGCAAGGATGTCACGAAGATTGGAAAAATCCTAAGGCTTATTTTTATACTGCAATAAATGGGCTTACAAAAAAATACTGCAAAATGTTTTAGCAATATCTTGTTCTCAGAAAGTCACTAGCTGGTCTTCATTGTCTTGTTTTTTGGGCGTGGGGGGGGGGGAAAGGGGCAGGCTAAGAAATGCAAGTTTTAATTTCAAGGGGAATGGTCTCCAATGTGTTGAGATCATACATCTTAAAGATGTAAATAAAACAATCATTAGGAGGAAAGATTTTTTTCCAAATTGTGAGTGGATCATATTTAGAGATAGATGATAAACTGGCATGTTGAGTATCACGACACAAATAGTTCCAGAGTATTTGCAGGCTTAAATTGGTAAATACCCTCTGAAAAGGGACTGACATTAAAAATTTTCCCCAGCCTTGAAATCTGGAAGCAGAGGTATCTGCTGCATCCTCTCACAACCTTTAGTTTGTGGTCAACAATCCGGAAGATCTCCTTTCTTCTAGGAAAAGCATTGTACAAAATGTTTCTTTCCATGATACGCGAGAGCCTTTTACTAATGACATCATTATCTCTCATGAAGGAAAGTACACAATTCATGTTTCCAAATTTCCTGAAAATGTGGTTCCAAAGAGAGTGAGAAATAATTGACAAATTTCTTCTGCAGTCAATGCTAGTTGAGGTCACCGGTGAGAAGTGAGAAGTGAGAAGTGAGATCGATTTTCTTTTATCGTTTCCGAAATTCTGACTCTCTGATGGCCTACATTGTTTTGTCAGTGTGGAAGATATACTTCTTGTAAGTGAAAATGCTTAATGGGCTGTTGAAAATACCTGCCCACAAATGCAGAAGATTTTGTTTTTGGTGGATTTTCAGATGAAAAGATTGAATAGATTCACAAACTTAATATTTGCAAGAATTATAAAAGAGGAATTTGCATTTGTTGAAGAATGTAATATTGGAGTACTGCCAATGGGGGGTTCCCAATACTGATTGGATATGTATGGAGGAAGTTCCTCTACACTCAGGAAGGGAATGACTTGAAGATTGTTAATGCTATTCTTATCAACTCTATTAGGATCAGGCTGAGCTAGATTGATATCATTTAAACTCTGGTTATAGTTAATCATTTGTAGCAATGTTTTATATGATATTTAATTTCTAGATTAAGATGAATAATAAGGGAAAAGTGGTGTTTTTTTTGGTATTTGTTTTCCACTGGGTCCTTTATCTTTGTAATGAAATTAAATCTAGTAATTATTTGTGTGGTATTGCTTCTGCCTTTATCATGCAACTTTCATTGGAGACACCATGTTTGTCCATAGTATTTTATAACAGTTTTGACATAATACTAGATATAGTGCTCTCTTCTTTGAAGTGCATATTGACAAAATATGGGTTTATTGTCCACTTTATCATTATACAGGTTCTCAAGGGAATAAGTAAACTTTTGAGGTATAAACAGCTGCAACAAGCTGCATCTGCACCAGAAATACAGAAAAATATCAGATAAGGTAATTTATTGAGTTGTACTCATCTTAATTATTGCCTAGCCATTGAAAATGCTGATAGACTCATCCTAAATTATAGCTCGAGTGAATCACATTTTTGGAGTTGTGCATGAATGAAACTTGGCATGTAGTTTGGTTGTCATTTTGATTCCTCAAATTGTCACCGTTGAATTGACTCTTGCAGATGCACCCAAAATCCACACTGAAAAACATGCAAACATAAAAGAATACATGCCATGCTTATTTTTTGGAATTCCAATTGTCGCCTACAATCATGCATGGCCTAATAGAAGGCAGATTACAACTATGTAATATGTGGTAAATTTGTAACCATTCTTAAAACATCCAAAAAAAAAATCAAGGTATCCTTAAAATGTTTGGCTTTTAATAAAGATGCATCAATTGGACAACCTTCATAGTTTTAACAAAGAGTGATTTTGTAAAATTCATAAACATGCAAAAGAGCATTATGGGAAACTTTGAAGAGCATCTATAAGCCATTCTTTCTTGTTCCTTATTTTACTTTTTGAATTTCCACAAATATCAGGAAGGATGGCTGTGTAAAATTCATAAATATGTAAAAGACCAATGTGGGAAATTTTGAAGAGTCTGTTTATTGCTTGATTTAAGAAAGGAGCCATTCATTCTTTTCCTTGTTTAGCTTGGTACATTTTTGGTGAGGCTATTGGCCACCTCTAATGCTGTGTGGAGTAATCTTGGATGACATTCTTGAGATTTTGTAATGTCCCTTTTTAGGAACTCAAGCAAAATTCAAAATTCTGATAAAAATATCAGCAGACTGTAATTAATTTGCAGCAGCGGATTCTTATGGAAAAAAGAACCCAAAATCTTCAACAATGATTTAGAAATGATTATCAACAATTATCAAACATGTTGATATATATAATGAACCTGTACGGTTCCAATCAGTTGTAACTGAAGAAACTATAACTACTTCTCTTAATGTTAAATACACCCTGCCTGTGTCATTCGAACCAGTGCAGTTTGCATCTCTAACTTCTTGCTCTATTTTCTTTATGCTTCTAGATCCAACAGTGGTATCAGAGCCATTCTGAGAGGTGAGGTCGACGTAGGGGCAGAAGAAAGGAGTTGTGTTTTTTGTTGTTGCTCAGAAATTCGTGGGTTCCTGAAGACACAGTCGCAAATCGTGTGAAACGTGCCAGTTGGTTGTGGATTGTTGTGTGGGTTCCTGGAGACACAGTTGCAAATCGTGTGAAAACGTGCCAATTTGTTGTGGCGTCATTGTTAAAAGCAAGTCGCAAAAGCCCTTGGCACAAAATTGTGGAGCAGTATATCTTCATGAGGGCAAAATCGTGAAACGTGGGTCACATTATAGACATCCATTTTCGAAAAATCGTGGCAGAGGTACCTGCAAAAATCGTGGAGAAGAATAGGGCAGAGGTAAAGTCCCTAGCAAGGCAAAAGATTTTATAAAACTATTTAGTGTTTTAATATTTCCCTGCCACGTATATGCATAAAATACTTTCCCACAACCACGTTTTTGCATAAAGTAATTTTATTTTATTTGGTGGACAAAATACTTTATTTCCATTTTTATTATTTTCATAATAAAATGATGAATATTTCAAATCTTATTCTGCCTGACTCGCAAAAATTAACGGGCATTAATTTCAATGTTTGGAGTCATAAAATTTTAACAGTTGCGGAGTTTCATGATTGTGATAAAATAATCAAGGGTGATGAAAATCAACCAGCAACGAACTTCGAGGATTATGACAAACATCATAAGAAAGCATTATTGTTTCTCAAGTTGTCGATATCGAATGATATGATATCGGAAGTGTGGAATGTCACTGTGGCAAGCACATTGTGGGCCAGTCTGAAGGGTAAATATCAAACGTCAGAAAAGAGTCAGGTTTTATACCTGAAAAATACGCTCTTTTCCGTAAAATTACAAGGAGGTGGATCGCTATCTGAGCACCTACTTTGGATGAAAGATCTCCGAGACCAGTTATCTTCCATAAATAAAAAGGTGGACGATGATGATATGGTGGCTTTGGTTCTAAATAGCTTGCCTTCTTCGTATGAGTCATTTGTGGAGGCACTTCATTTAATGGCGGAGAGTCAAACTCTTACGTTTGACAAGGTGAGTTCCTACCTGTTGCAAAAGGAACGAAGACAGACATAGGTTCAAGAGTCCACTTCTGGACAATCTAAGAGTACTTTTGCTGCTCAATCTAAAGGAAAGTATAAACAACAAGCTGAGACATCCTCTTCCTTTCCGAAATATCAAATGAAATGTTACTATCGTCACAAACTTGGTCACGTGAAGAAAGATTGTCGGAAAAGACTCAATGCCTTGAAGAAGCAGAAGGGGCAGGCACATGTGACTACAGTTGAACACGAGTCAGAAGAAGAATATGCTCTCATGGCATCTTGCACATGATAATGGCAGTCCTACTCGATGTTGGTTCTTTGATTCTTGGAGCATCACGACATTTCACATGTCAAAAAGACTGGTATGTCAATTTTAATTCTTGTTCTTCTGATTCATTTACTTTAGGAGATGGAAGATCACATGTTGTAGAGGGTATTGGGGATGTTCGTATTATGCTAAATAATAATACCATATTGCTTGTAAAAAATGTTAGATATGTTCCTAACATGAATAAGAACTTGTTATCTATTAGTCAACTAACTGATAATCCCAATATCTTTGTAAACTTTTCTGGTAAACAATGTATTGTGTCTGACATAAAGAAAAATAAGGTTGTTGCTCTGGGGATTGGGCATGGTGGTCTATATAGACTTGTTGATATTGCCACGGTCAACTTGCATGCCTTAGTTGTGGAAGGCAATACCAGTGTTTTATGGCACGAAAGATATGGCCATCTCAACCTTCAGTATTTATCCCGCCTTCATAGAGCCAATATGGTTGTTGGTTTGCCTCCTATTTAGGAGAAACATGACATGTGTGTTGGTTGTTTTACAGGAAAACAAAAGCAGCAGTCTTTTCCTTCTAAAGGTGCTTGGCATGCAAAGGGGCTCTTGGATCTTGTACATGCAGATCGATGTGAGCCATCGTGGAAGACTCCCACAGTCCTTGGTGCACATTATTTTCTCTTGCTAGTGGATGATTATACTCGGAAGATGTGGGTCTATCTTTTGAAAAAGAAGTCTGATTGCTTTGCTTCTTTTGTCAAATTCAAGGCCTTGGTGGAGAATCAAACTTAGATGAGCGGATCAAGAATTTGAAATCCGATAATGGGGGTGAGTTTACTCTAAAAAGTTTGTAGATTTCTGCAGTAAAGAAGGGATTCAACGCCAGTTGACAGCCTCTTATACCCAACAACAAAATGGGGTGGTAGGACGGAGGCACATAACCATCATGGAGATGACTCGATGCATGATGCACAGTCAAGGAGTACCCTATAAATATTGGGGAGAAGCTATTAACAAAGCTGTTTATATACTCAATTGGAGTCCTTGCAAAGCTTTGCAGGACATCACACTGGAGGAAGCTTGGTCCACCATCAAACCAAAGGTATCAGCATTTCGTGTTTTTGGTTCAGCTGCTTATACTTTGGTTCCTAAAAATAAAAGGAGTAAATTAGATACCAATTGTTCTAGATATTTTTTTTGTTGGTTATAGTGATCAATCTAAAGCCTATAGGTTGATTGATACTTCCACTAATAAGATTATTAGTCGAGATGTTGATGTAAAAGAAACAGAGTCTTTCTTTGGTTGTAATCAACAAGGGGACTTGGCCAAGGGGCAGCAATCAGCAGGGGGTGTCATAAAAGAGTTTGGTACTCTTTCCTTGCCTGATCATGAATCCGGTTCTTCTTATACTTCTCCACAGAATCCAGGACAGTCTGGGCAATCTTCCACTAAGATTGTTGAGTCACCAGGGCATCAACTTGTGTTGGTTTCTCCTCCGGAACTTCCGTTGGCTTCTCTTCCAGAAACACCACCACCAGCCACCACATCTTCAGTTCAATGGAGGCCGAAGTGGTTTTACTCCACTATTCAGGATTTAGGAAAGACGAATTGTCTCCTCTCTTAGATGGAAGGTCTCGACGAACTGGTAAGCAAATTCATTATTCTGAGCATGCTCACTTTGCTCTTGCTTCTAATCTTCTTCATATGCATGAGCCACAGAAATACTCTGAAGCACGTGGCATACTGGAATGGGAAACTGCCATGCAACTAGAGTATGATGCCTTGATTAAAAAATAATACCTGGAAGTTGGTGTCATTACCTCCAGGCGAACACACCATTGGCTGTAAATGGGTGTATAAAATCAAGTGCAAAGCAGATGGTACTTTTGGATAAGTATGAGGCTCGACTCGTTGCGAAAGGTTTTTTTCAACAAGAGGGGAGAGATTATGAAGAAACATTTGCTCCTACTGTAAAGATGGTCACTTTTCGACTTCTTTCTTTTGTAGCTCAGTTTGAGTGGAAAGTATATCAGATGGATGTCAAAAGTGCTTTCCTGAATGGGGATTTGGAGGAAGAGGTGTATATGACACAGCGTGAGGGTTTTCAGGCTCGTGTTAGTGAGCATCTGGTGTGCAGATTGATTAAGTCCTTGTATAGACTCAAGCATGCTCCTCGAGCCTGGTACATAAAAATAGATAAACATCTCAGAGATTCAGGTTTCACACAGAGTCATTATGATCTGAATCTCTATGTCAAAAGCAATGATGATGACATTGTGATTATTATTGTATATGTTGATGACCTTGCCATCACCGGCAGTGGAGATGCTACAATTCATAAGGTAAAATCAGATTTATGTGTTGCTTTTGACATGACTGATTTAGGCCTCCTTCACTATTTTCTTGGTGTAGAATTCTGGCAACTTGATCACTTGATTTTCATAACTCAAGTTAAGTATGCCACTAACCTACTACAAAAATTTCACATGTATGATTGTAATTCTTCTTCTACACCTATGGAGGTAGGGATGAAACTCTCAACCCATGATGATTCACCATCGGTCAGTGAATCATTATACATTACAATTGGATGGGTAGTTTGATCTATCTAACAACTACATGACCGGATCTATGTTTTGCTGTCAATTATCTCTCTCGGTTTTTATCTAAACCGAAACTCATTCACTGGGGAACAGCAAAACAAGTTCTACGATATGTCAAAGGAACTCTTGACTTTGGTATTAGTTATCTTAGAGAGTTACAGATTTCAGGTTGATTGGCTATACTAACTCTGATTAGGGAGGATCTGTAGATACTTGACGATCTACCACAGGATATATCTTCTCTTTTGATTCAGGTGTTGTTTCTTGGCAAAGTAAACTTCAGCCTACTATTGCCATCTCTTCTACGGAAGCAGAATACAAGGTTGTTGTTAGTGTCAGTTGTGAAGCAATATGGCTTCGTCGGATTCTAACTAATCTTCAGTTTCCCCAGGCTGTTGCAACACCTCTTTCACTCTTTTGTGATAATCAAGGTGTTATAAAAATGGTGAAGAATCTTATCTATCATGCCTGCACTAAACATATTGAGATTCATCATCATTATATTCGCCAGTTGGTTCATTCTGGTGAAATCTCTCTGCATTTTTGTCCATCTGCAGATCAGCCTAACTGATGTAATAACTAAACCTCTTGGTCCATTTGTTGTTTGTCAAGTTTAGAGATAAACTTGGTGTTGTTTCGAGGTTTGTCATTAAGGGGGGGTGTTGATATATATAATGAACCTGTATGGTTCCAATCAATTAGGAGGTTGTAAATCAGTTGTAACTGAAGAAACTATAACTACTTCTCTTAATGTTAAATACACCCTGCCTATGTCATTCGAACTAGTACAGTTTGCATCTCTATCTTCTTGCTCTATTTTCTTTATGCTTCTAGATCCAACAAAACACTCAGCAAATGATTTCAACCCAAATCGAATTGATTCTTGACCAAATCGAATTGTTGTTATAAAGTTGGGAATTATGGAAATCACATCGTTGGGAAATCGGTTCGATTTGCATGCATACTGATATTTATGTCTTTTTTTATCAAAGTGACCAGATTTGGATGATTTTATGAAATTTTTTGCCACATACAATTAATTATTTTAATTCTAATGCAAGTCGTACCACTAGAATTCACAGAATAAATCTGAATGTATATAATACTTGGAATTCAAATAATATGCAATGATTACAATGTTTAAATTCAGATTCAATGGGGTTTTTTGTCCCAAGAATAAGACCTCTAAAGGGGTTTGCATCCCAATAGGAATTGATGAAAAAAAATCTCACAATTTTCAGATTTCAATATTCAAATCCACATGTACAAATGAAGCCCAACATCCCTATTTATAATACTTTTCATGCTCGGCGCCAAATGCCAAGTGTCATGGCTTTTCCCCTTTGGCCAACCCCTTAATTATTATATTTCTTTTACTTTGGCTGACCCCTAAGTTTTATTTTAATTTTATAAAAGCATACAAAATATAATAAAAACTATATTACATTTTTTTCCCTTCATTCTTCTTTTTAGCCGTGCAGAAGGTCTGCCCTTAAATCCCAATTGTCTTCAATTTTGGAGGGAAAAGGGACATTAAAGATTTGTAGACACGGGCCAACTAGTGTCCCTAGGATTTCACCCTGAAATCTGGGACTACCCCTTTTTAATTTTTCGTTCTTTTTAAGTGAAGGGTCATGTTTATGTGTTTTGTTTGGCCTGCAATTGCTCGCGTTGCTCAAAAGTGTCCCCAAGAAGTTATAAAGCCATGATCGCCAAACACCCACATATTGAAGCTCACTCAATTCCCTTCCCAGACTTGGTCTAATTTTATAAAAGCGTTTTGTTTATTTGTTTTTAAATAAAAATAAATAAAGTTATTTTAAAAATAGATTGAGCTAAAATTTGAGAATTTGGGTTATATAAGTCACTTCACCCCATTATTATTACCGCAGAGCATTCACCCGGGGAAGAGTTTTTGAGACTGGCTAATTGGAGAAATATTTTCGAGCAATTTCCCGCAGCTTCTTTCGGGTATTTTGTTTTTATTTATTTCTCGTGTTTTGGTTTTTTGGTCTTTCTCCGTTTTTTGTCTGACAATCCCCGTAATCTATTCTTTCTTCCTGCCAGACCTTTTCCTGGGCTCGGGGTTTTGAAAAGCTATCCAGTGTTTTTAATTGCCAATCAATTTGTCTGTCCAAGCTTGTATTTGAAGGTAACCGGATCAAACAAGAGGAAAGCTCTGGATTTTTGCCTTGTCTGAGGGTTTAATCCAGGTTGAATAATTAAACAAATCGTGGATCTCGAAGAGTTTGTCTTCCTTTTGCAGAGCAGCCGTGGCCAAGGATGAAAAAGTGGCATTCTGGAGGGTCATTCGAGAGGAAAAATCACTCAGGCAATTGCTTAAGGATCAAAGCAAAGTCTTCTAGTGCAAATCATGGTTTTTGAGGTTTTTGTCTACAAAAATCAAGTTGCTGCCCTCCTTCAATTTCTACGTCATTTTTTAAAGAAGATTTCTAAGTGCACTAAGTGCAAGTCATGGTTTTTGGAAGCAGAAGTCACTTAAGCAAATTGTGATTCTTCCATGTTGAGTCTTATCTTTGCAAAAATCCTCTTCCTCTAGTTTCAGCGCAATTATTTTAAGGAGCCAATGCAAAGTCATTTAAGTACAAATCATGGTTTTCTGGTGTCTTATCTTCTTTTGCAAATAATCCTTGACTACCAAAATCCACGCAATTCCTAATGGGGGCAAAATCACTTAAATGTTTGTCATGAAATAGAGCAGCCCAATCTTCTAATTTCAACGTAGCTTTTAGAAGAGAGAAGTCATTAAGTGAAATCGTGAATTTTCATAATCTTGTCTTCTAATTTGTAAATCATGAATTTTCAGCATCCAGTCTTCCTAAAATTCACACAAGTCTTTAAAAGTCACTTAAAGTTTGTCGTGAATTTCCAGCAACCAGTCTTCCTAAAATTCAAACAAGTCGTTAAAGTCACTTAAAGTTTTTCGTGAATTTCCAACATCCATTCTTCCTAAAATTCAAGCAAGTCGTTAAAGTCACATAAAGTTTGTTGTGAATTCCCAGCATCTAGTCTTCCTCAAATTCAAACGAGTCTTTAAAGTCACTTAAAGTTTTTCGTGAATATTCAAAATCCAGTCTTCCGCAAATCCACGCAACTTTTTGGCAAATGTAGAAATCACTTAAGTTTGTCGTGAATTTTGGTAGCCCAGTCTTCTATTTTCCATGCACTTTTTAAAAGGATAATTCATTAAAAGGAAATCATGGATTATAGAGTCTTTCTTCCAATTTAAAAGCAACCTTCTCGCTTCAAAATCCACGCAAGTATTAAAAGAAATAAATTGCAAGCCAAATCATGGATTTCCAACATCTTATCTTCCTTTGCAAAACAATCCATGATTGGTAAGATTAATGCAACTGCCTCTTCTATTTTCCACGCAATTTTTAAAGGCAATAGAAACCATTTAAAGGAATTGCGTGGGTATTTGTGACCTTATCTGCTGAATTGCAAGTGTATTACTCCTCCAGTTTCAACAAAGCCACTATAAATGCATGCAATTCCTCAGTTGAGCCCACTTCTCTTTGCTTTCATCCAGAGTAATTCCTAGAATTTATGGCTACTTATATAAAAATATAAGAGGATGAGTTGAATGTTTGTCTGAATTCTTTCCGGATAATTCATTGGTGCACATACTTGTGCAAATTAAGCGGCAGTTAATGACAAATACATTGGAGATATCTTCAGAATCAGGGGAAGCAATTACAACTTCTGCACAAATAGATCCAACTCTCCCAACTGCAAAAACTTCAGGCAAGGGCAGAAAAGAGAAGTCTCATACAAAAACAGATTCAGGCAAGGTGAAGTATGATTACAAAGGTTATCCGACAAATCATGCATAGTGTCCAGGCTTGCTGAAGTTAATAAGGCATACGTGGGCACGTCTATCGGTGAATTAATTGACAGATCAAGGGCAAGAATGAAGTGTTGCAATTGGAATTATTTCTTTCTTCTTTCTTCCTCCTTATTTTCTCAGACAAAAATTGTAAAACTTAAGTAATTGGTTAAAATCCATTACTTCAAGTTGTTTGAAAAGGTCCTTTAATTAAGAATAGGTGGCAAACATGCCAGGCATTGATTTAGTCTTCAGTTGTAAATCATGCATGTCATGCAAAGAGGAATTCCATGAGAAGATTGTCAATTGTTCCCTTTTTATAGCTTCCACATGTGGGAATTCATTTGAAGTTTCCTATTTGTATTTTCCCTCTATGCACTATAAATAGGGGAAGAGCCTACAGGTTAATAGATCACAACTTGTTCATCATAATTTGTTTAGCAGAGCATTCTTGAGTTTTCAGACTTTGTGTTGGATCCTTTGATGTGAAAGTGGGGGGATTGAATAAAAGGTAGATTTTTGGAGAACTTTGTGTCTACGGTGTTTTTCTAATCACTTCTACTTGAGGTTTTAGATAAACTTTGTGTTATCTCAAATCTAGGTTATAAGTTATTTCTTTCCATTACTGCTGAATGTTGTGAGTTTTCATCTGTTTATTTAATTTGTGTGGATGATACCAACTCTGATATCTATTGGTTAAATCAACGTATCTTCCTTTCTTCTTTCCTGAATTCTATTATTTCCCCTTCTACAAATAATCTCAACACAACTGCTTACTTGTTGCAAAATTGCCCAACTGTGGTTCATGAGCTGTGGGAATTAAATTAAAACCTTTGAGAAATGGTTATTAGGATTCACCCCTACAGAATAGATAAACATCTTACACGAGAGCTTCACCATTAAATGAAGGAGATTTATCTCATAACTGCCTAGGTTTTATGTTGTGCATAAAATCTAGCCAACAACTTCCATGTGATTTGCACAGGGTGACCATTAACTCTCTTGTCCACAGAATTTCTGATTTAAAATCAGACTTCTTCTTCTTACAATTATCCCTCAACAAGGCATCTTTTATCTTGAAATCATATTTCCTTGATTGGTAGCTATATGCAACATTCATGTGGCTCATGTCTCGAGATGAAAACATAATAAATGGCTTCAATTGTTTAGTTGTTATGTACAGATCAACGAACTTACCAATTGCTCCTTCATGGAATGATGCAAGGGTGCTGCCTTCTTCCGTGGTTTCTTTATGGGCCTTGTAACACAAATTATTCCATGCTTCATATCTATCGCTGACAATTAAGGATTGTGGGATTCTTTGCCAATGATCTGGGGCTACCTCAGAAGCATCCTTTGCTTTGCTTATATAACATCCATGATGAACAAAGCAAGTATGATGACATAACAAATTTTTGTTATCATAGTGTGTACCCTTGGTGGCTGCCATAATAAATCCCTTCATCTTTTTAAACACATTACTTCTCTTGGCTAGCTGCCCCAAGTCCCCCTTGTTGAGGGTCTTCATGAAGGAAGAAGGTAAATGAGACACAACATACCTTAGGCTGCCTTCAATACTTAGAATTTCTGAGTTTAAATCTGCACTCCTTGTGGATGAGAAACCTCATTTGGATATCGAATAAATAGCTTCATACTTTAGGAACTTCAACTTTGCTCCCTTAGACCTTTTTTTCATTATTTCCCTTTCATTATTATGCAACCCTCCATTAGTTGTTAACAATTCATCAACAAATATCAAAGGACTCATACCTTGCATGGAGATCTTTATTGCCCATGAAATAAGAGGGATTCTTTTTTGACATAAATGATTCCTTATGCCCGGATCAAATAAATAGTATTCATTCCACATGTGTATTCCCAAAGATAGCTTGTGTGATTGATATGCTTCATGTTCGTTATGAAGAATTTTCTCCTTTTTCTGTGCCTTAAAAAAACCATTTTTATCACAACTCCAAAGCATATCAAAAGAATGGCCAACCAAATTAGGAGAGGAGTTGGTTACCTTAACATACAATTCATGGTTTTTGGAGAGAAGATTATCTTCTACCTTAATTCTAGGAAGCAAGAAATCTGAAATGTATCCGATTCTCGGACCTTATACAAATCTTTCGTCTTCTTCTTTATTATCTTCTTCATTCACTCCTTGTTCACACACCTTTGGAACCTCATGGTGGCTCTTCTCCCAATTTAATTCTTCGTCTTTAGGCTCTTCAAGGTCTGCTATTACAAATGGACCAGAAGGCTGCCTTTTATCACATTCATCTTGGAAATAGGTGTCATCCTTATCCATTGTTACTGCTACTTGTTCACATCCCGTGTTTTCTTCTAATTAATCAAATGCAACATTATCATGATTAATGTGACACTGATTAATACTTACTTTTGGAGAATTGACTTAGGTGAGCTGATGCATTCTTCTCTTTGGCTCTTTCTTCGAATTGTTCTTATTTTTCTTCCAATGTAATTTGGAAGTTCTTCTCCTCTGACTTCCTTTGTGGCTGAGTGTGTCTAGGCTTAGGCCTAGATCTTCCACTATTCAATTTTACGAATTCGGTAAATGATATGGCTTCATGAATTTCCTTGGAAAAATCCATGTATTCCTTATAGCTAGCTTCAAGATCTTCTACCGGAATGGCTTCATCTTTGGATACGGAGGTGAGATTCAATTCGTTTCTCGAGCTGTTCTAAAGGATCGCTTCAAATTATCTAGATTTCGAATAATTAGATCCAAGGCTTTCTTGAAATTTGTTTGTCCTGCCATGATACCATCTACTAGTTTCTTCCAAGCCTTAAGAGGATAAAGCTCTGATACCACTGTAATGTCCCTTTTTAGGGACTCGAGCAAAATTCAGAATTCTGATAAAAATATCAGTAGACTGTAATTAATTTGCAGCAGCGGATTTTTATGGAAAAGAGAGCCCAAAATCTTCAACAATGATTATCAACAATTATCAAACACTCAGCAAATGATTTCAACCCAAATCGAATTAATTCTTGACCAAATCGAACTGTTGTTATAAAGCTGGGAATTTTGGAAATCGCAGCCTTGGGAAATGGGTTCGATTTGCATGCAGACTGATATTTATGCCTTTTTTTAATCAAAGCGACCAGATTTGGATGATTTTATGAAATATTTTGCCACATACAATTAATTATTTCAATTCTAATGCAAGTCGTACCACTGGAATTCACAGAATAAATCTGAATGTATATAATACTTGGAATTCAAATAATATGCAATGATTACAATGTTTAAAGTAAGATTCAATGGGGTTTTTGTCCCAAGAATAAGACCTCTAAAGGGGTTTGCGTCCCAATAGGAATTGATGAGAAACAATCTCACAATTTTCAGATTTCAATATTCAAATCCACCTGTACAAATGAAACCCAACATCCCTATTTATAATACTTTTCATGCTTGGCGCCAAATGCCAAGAGTTGTGACTTTTCCCCTTTGGCCGATCCCCAAGTTTTATTTTTATTTTATAAAAGCATACAAAAGATAATAAAAACTATATTATATTTTTCTCCCTTTATTCTTCTTTCTAGCCATGGAGAAGGTTTGCTCGGAAATCCCAATTGTCTTCAATTTTGGAGGAAAAAGGGACATTACAGATTTGTAGACACAGGCAACTGTATTGTTATCCCACGGCCTTGTCACAGGTCCATGGAGTTATGGGCTGCCTTATCATGATCATAAGGATTTGGACCTGAGGGACACTTTGATGAGTTCCCTCCATTACCATTACATTATGACCCCTTGAACAATTCTTTGTTATTCTCATGTACATATATTAGTACTAATTGGTCATTGAAAATAGAATTTATTTGAATCTATAAGATAAGACCATAATTGTAAATTTTGTACTCGTTCAAATATTCTTGTTGTTTGTTTGCTTTTACAGTGCACAAGACTATTATCAATGAATAGATTTCATCCAATGCCGATCCTTATTCTAGCACAAGCCGTTTTCAAATTTATACTGCCTAGAGGAGTAGTATTACGAAACCGAAATCAAGAATCAATTTTGAACTCAATATATATCTTTTTTCTTTTTAGGCAAGAACTTTTCACTTCGTACGCTGATATTTTGCAAAAGATCTTTGGCACATAGTGTTACTAGGGACTGAAGTTACATGATACACATGTTATATGTACAGACCGTTGACTGCAGACCCCTAGAACTTGGGTATACAGGTTTTGGAGTGCCTTCATGCATCATAGACCTGTATGCATGTATTACTGAAAAACACTAGAAATTCAAAGCAGCTGGAAAAATGAAAAATCATAGTTACAGTGGTCAAATATAGGCAAAATATGGCTTTTGTCTTGGATTTTGTTTCGTTCTTTACTTATTTCTATTGGGTCGACAAGTCTCAATGATTGTGGTTTGTGGTTTATAAGAGGCAAGAATGAGATATATATCAGTTCAAAAAATTCATTTTCAAAATTTTAGTAATATTACTAAAATTATTTTAATTATGAATGTATTATCACCATTTATATTGTATGGGTTATTTATTGTTTTTAATAGATTCAAATGAATACATGCCGACAACGACAACTGACCACAAGTTTGGAATACTTTTCTTTCAGAAATATTGTGAATAAAAATTATTGAGGTGGAATGGGAATCGGAATCCTTTCTACATCCCAAGAAATTATGGCTAATAGAGAAGCTCAATAAAAAATAAATAGGAGGTGAATTATTATGTGGTGTATTTTTGTAGTTTAATTTTATGATTAGCATTTCTTTGACACTAATATAATATCTCCTTAATACTAAAGTATAATGAAGAATATCACCTCATGTTCGATTTAGGATTATTCTGTAATATTTGGAAATTATTGTAGGCTAATAAAATTTTAGTGTCTAGAAAGTAAAATATGACTGATTTTTTCGGTTGGAGGTGTGGAACAAACCCCAGAGTTGTGGGTATTTTATTTTGCTAGGCTGCTAAGGTATAGGTTGATTCTTCCACCAAAAATTCTCTCAAACATGCACTTGACCTCATCATTTGTTCCCTTATGGTATACAGTTGCATACCTACATGCTCTAACAAGAATGTAGCTTAAGGGGGGTTTGCATTAGCCAAGCACCCGTGAGTGTAAATTTTAGTCATGTTATGTTCTATTCTTAGCGTATTATTCTTTAGCTAGATTGTCTGTAGTATTTTAGGCCTTGGTTGTCAAAACGTGGGTGCTAGTTAACCACTTTTGCCCTTTGAGAAATGCTTATCTGTCGAGGTTTACATCGTAGAGTGATTTGTAGCTTCCAAACTCTAGAACAATACTACTAAATCATAGGATAAAATTCATCTTATAACATTCCAAATATGTACACATTGAGAACTTTGACCAATTACAGACACTTTAGGCAATAGAAGCATGGCAGTACTATTGGTAGACTAGAGGCAAGCAAGAAAAGTTTTCAATTGTGAACAAAGCATTGCTATTGGTATGCTAGATACAAGCAACCAAAGATCAAAGTTAAGGTTGGTCATAACTTGGACTTGATTCTTAATTTTTTTCTTTGGTAAAAGTGTCTCGAATTTAAATGCATAATATTGTTGGTGGAATAGCATCTCACAATAGAGGGCACATGGCCCTTTGCCAAATTTTCAAAAGCACCATTATTGCCATAATGTGCATGTGAAAAAATCAACACTAAATCTTTTATTATCCCAAGAATTACTTAAGATACTGAATATATAAATTTAATGAAATTTGGGCTTTCATTTTAGGATGATGTTGACACTTAGTAAATCAACACTAGATTGTTCTGGGATTATTTATAATTGACCCGATATCGGAAGTTTCATAGTTGTAACTGTTGTACTCTATGAGACATTGTTCTAGTAGTGTTGAAGATCATGTATTTTGACAAGTCAAATGAAAATAATTAGAGCTATTTTAGGTAATATGCTCATCTGTCATTTATAGACCACATATAATTTTAGATATCTTGACAAGAAGCAATTCAACAAAGCAAAACAAGTACAGTGAGCATGTAATACTCTAATTCATTACAATGTATACATGATGGAAGTCATCCTTCTTAAAGCAAATCTATTGTAGATTGTTACATGGAGCATGCCCTATGTTTTCTCACCAGTTTAAATAAGTAGGAATATGTTGGCAGAGAAATGTGGCAGTTCTTGTAGTGACTGTGTCGGGTGATAGATGTTGACCCATGGAGCATAGAATACCTTTGGGCATGTACGAATAACAATACACAAAGCAAATCCTAATCAATGATTACCTTGAGGGGTCCCACACAATTTAAATGGGAGCACATTTGGCAATTTCGGAAGGAATCTATAGCAGAGTATTTTCCTTTTTTTTCCATTTAATTTTCTCCCTTCCATTGATCTAGAATACCTCTCACAGAGTGTGTGTTTATAACCATTAAATGTGGATATTTTCGCTGTTAAAAATAAATCCAAGCAAAATTTTAGGGACTTGCGAGTATATGTGTAGTGTGATTTTGATAAGTAATTGGAAGTAGATATTAATGAAATTGGACTGTGTTAGTGCATTTCCTTTTGTTGTGGTTACTTTTCTTATGTTCTATTATATAGATGCCATAGATGTTACATTTTTCTGTTAGTTGATTGCTTAGTTCAAGTGTTTCTATATGATGTATGAATATTTGTGGTTGGGAAACTTGTCAATTCTATTATATCTTGTCATTTTGAATTCTTAGTTAAGCATTTGATTTGCTTTGTGTCTATCTAATGAATGGCTGGTTAGATCTATAAGATGCTAGGCATGTAAGTGTAGTGTTCATACTTTCTATTTAATGCAAGGTCGAGCAAATTTGTCCATATAAAGCATGTTTGAGTTGTGTGTTGAGCTTGTGTACACACCATCTTAATCCTAGGGATATTGGACCCATTGGTGCACAACTAAGTGCCATGCCATCTTAAATGATAGTTGTGCATGTGTTACATCATTGGATGACAAAACCAACCAACATTTTTTGTTTCGTTGTTGGGATCCCTTGTGTGTTTAAAATGTGTTGGCGTATTTGTTATGTGGCATGTAACTCAGTCTGAGGTCAAATATTAATTCCATTGTCGATTTGTTGAGTTTACATAGTAGTATTGTGAATATAAGGGTCTTACAACATAACAATGGATCATAAAATGTTATGATACAAGGCATCCCTGAGCTCTTCTTTATCAAGTTTCCTGAGCAGTTGTGTGGGTTCTTAATAGATTAGAGCCAAAGAAACCCATCTTGGTGGTTGTATGGAAGGAAAACTCTGTGTCGTACCTTACACTCACGATTTTTGGTTGCAACAAACAAAAGCTCATTGAAATATGGGCTTGATATGTTGTTGGTTGGGTTGATTGTTTTGGTTTGGTTAGTTGAATTACATGTTTTGTTGAGGAAATTGTCTTTTACCATGGGATTTTTGTTCTGAGAATTGGTTTGCTTCCTTGTAGTGCATTTGGATGGTGTGAAATTGAGAAGGTAGGTGGTGAAGATAAGGTGTGGAGTGAAGGGCAAGTTGACGAAATTGTTGGTTGACATTGTTATGATTTGAGGTTTTCAAGGCCAGATTGCATAACACATGGGATTCACCCATCTTTGAGGGATTGCTAGACTAAGTATAGTCATCAATGAAAAATGGAGGAAAGAAGAAGACACTCCAAGAAAATCCTCTTAGACAATATGTTAGGAGGATAGTTTATCAAGGATGAGGAAAGATTGAAAGGGTAGCTCATAGTAGTGTGTGCCTATGAAATTCTTGTAAAGTAAAATATAATAAACTAAAACAACAAACAAGTCACTCAAAAACAATTCACAATCCAGACGAACAAGTGTGTAAGAAAGTAAAGGCAAATAACAAGATATCTATTTACTAAAACAATAAAATAGAATAGAATTAAACAAGATGCGATATTTGTATATGCCCTATTTTTTAGTCCTAATGATTTCTTTTTGCAGGTTGTTGGCGCATTAAGCTCCCTAAGCCTATGCCTTCAAGGGCATACCAAAAGCAAGGTTGGTTTCGATAGCAATGCCCAGAGCGAGTCATGCATGGCATTGTCCTAGCTTGTCTTATCATGCTTTCCTTCTACCTTCCTTACTACCTCGTTATGACCACTTGATATCCTCAGTATTATCATCTTCACATCTACCTATAACACATTTGGATCTGCTTTAAACACTCTTCAAATCACTTGCATACCTACTCCAAGTATTTGCCCTTACCTCCATTCTCTCTCGTCTCCTTACCTTTATGCCAAACTATATGGTTGATGGCATCACCCATGGTTGATGTCATCGAGTAGAACATTTTTCTAGTTGATTGTATTGACCATGGTCAATGTCATTGACTAAGAGAGAAAATGACTTCATGTTATGTTATCCTATAAATAGGCATTATTGTTGTCATTTCTCTATATCATTGTTGCATAGATTGCTTTTGATCACAAGTTTGCGCTTATACGTTTAAGAGGTTTATGGTTTAGTGGAGCTTATACTTAGAGGTCTAATTTGGAGCATTAGGTTAACAAGAGCCACAAAAATAGAAGTTGCACCAACGAGGTCCCCAATTTCGGTCTATTTAGGCCTTTTACCTATTCCTCTTGTAATCCACTTGTGACAACTCTCTTATGAGGTGCTACTGACCATAGGGGTTTAATGCACCGACAATATCTTCACAAAGATAAGTATTTCTAACCCATATATTTCCTTTATGTTTGTATGATTGATTATGGTTGATGTATCATGTATTAGACTATCAGGCCAAAAAAATGGACTGAGAAATTTAGAAAACTAAATTTGTGCAAACCATAGTATTCATTAACTTAAGATATAAATACATATTTATTACATTGAGAATGATTGTTCAGTTCATCTGTTGGATAATTGTTCAGTTCATCTTTAGATGTCTCTTGAGATTCTACAAAAATACATATGCATACTCCTAGGATTATGTGCAGTAATATTACATCCCCTTAATCCATAGAGATTATTATGAGACTAAAGCATGCTTGTAAACTTCTCAAAAATTTCTCTTCTAAACGCCTTTGTTAGGATATCCACTAGTTGTTCTATAGTTGGTCAATGTAACAATTTGACACTATTGTCTTTCACATAATGATGAATCAAATGATATTTAGTGTTTATGTACTTGATTCGGTCGTGAAATATTGAATTCTTGGCCATTTGGATGGCTGAAGTGTTATTAACCATGTGTGGTGTAGGGAACATGTTTTACTTGTATTACTGTAAGAATCCTTCTGAGCCATATTATTTCCATGGTTGCCTCTGGAGCTATTGTGTATTATGTTTCTGCTAAAGAAATTGCTAGCACTAACTAATTCTCTGAATTTAAAGAGATGATTGTTGTTCTTAAGTTCATCATGAAACTTGTAATTGATTTCTTATCTTCAAAATCACCCCCATAGTATGAGTTTGAATATCCAACCAATTTAAATCCGTTGCCCTAGAGTATTTGAGCCCAAAATTTTTGTGTTCCCTTTAGATATTGAAGTAGTCTCTTTGTTTCTAACCAGTCACTTTCCCTAGGTTGTTACATGAATCTAGAAAGAACACCTATTGTAAACGAGTGTTTAGTCTAGTTGTGATGACATATATAAAACTTTCAATGAGCTATGTACTTAGTTGCATTTACAAGCCATGAAGTATCATCTGATGTTAGCTTAAAATTTTGTTCTGTGGGCGTGCCAAGTGGTTTACAATTTGTCATTACGAATTTGCTCAAAATTTCACCAATGTATTTATTGTATGTGATGATGTAGTTTGATTTTTGAATCACTTCAATACTCAAAATGTAATGAAGACATCCCAAATTTGTCATTTCAAAGCTTTTCATCAATTTTGCTTTGATTTTGCAATCTTTTGTTGTTTCCTATGAGGAGAATATCACCCCACATAAGCAATCAGAAATAAAGTTGTTTTGTCAACTATTTTGACAAATAGAGTTGCATCTTCAAATCCAAAATGTAGAAAGTTCATGTTTAGGAGGTGCTCAACAAGCTTTGCAAACCATGCTCTGAGGGCTTGTTTCAATCCATACAACGATTTATCCAACTTCCACACTTTGTGCTCTTGGTTATCTACTGCAAATCCTTCTAGGTGAGTTATGTACATTGTTTCTTCGAGATTATCATTCAGAAAAGTAGTTTTTACATCTACTTGATGAACTTTACATCTATTGTGTTATCAAAGCCAATAAAGTCTGAATAGTAGTTCATTTTAACGTAGGTGCAAAGATCTTAGTATAGTCTATCCCTTCCTTTTGGACAAATCTCTTTGTGACAAGTCACATTTTACATGTTTTCAAGTGAGCCATCCGCTTTGTACTAGTTGCAAAAGACCCCCTGTAACAGATTGGTTTACAGTTGATTAGAGATCAACCAACTTCCAAGTCCCCTTTTTGACCAATGCATCATAGTCACTTTTCATCACATCTCTTCATGCACACAACTTTTTGCTTGTTTGAAGGAGGTTGGTTTTGAGTCAAAAGTGAAATTTGACTTCTTCTTTTGGATGGCGAAAAGCTGGTTCTCACTTGGGTGTGCCCTCCAAGTTCATATTTTCCAAATTTCCTTGAATATTTCAACATTTTATCTATTTTCTTATTCATTTTGTGTTTTCGGTGCGTGTTTTCCCAACTTCATCGGGTCTGAAATTCGTTAGTGTATGTGTGACCCACTTAAGCATCTTCTTTTATGTCTCTTACATAATACTTAGTGCCTCATGTTCTTATTATGAAGCTTCTTCATTTGTTGGCATATTTGAAAACACTTGCTCATCCTTTTATGAATTTTGAATTTTATCTACAGGGGGCATTGCGTCTTCAATTACAAAAGATAATACAGATTCAAGTGATTCTCAATTACATGCCCACCACTGCCCCCTCCCACCTAAATGTTTGGGATTGCTTTGTGCATCCCCTTATAAACATGTAATTTGGCAAATTGTTCAAGTTGACTCAATTGTGGATCCATGTTAGCTGCATGCTTTGCGATTTCACAAAAAAACATCATCTCTTGCAATGAGAAATTTCTTTTTAATTTTTTTGATATAACATGAATGCATTTGAGAATTTCAAATATCCTAAAAGGATGATGTTATTGTGACTCGTGCACTCCAACTTATTCATTTTCTCCTTTGGAATCAATGTGTAACATGTGGATCCAATAACCTGAAGATGCCACACTAAAGGAAGATGACCACACCAAATTTCAAATGAAATCTTCATTTGAAGGGATGTTGGGTCGTTGATGGCAACCTGTTGTGGAGATACATTTCTGTTTGAGTTGCTTTTGCTAAAAAATGCATATTGAGCCCCTTGAAATACAACATTGCATGAACCATGTTCATCATAGTTCTATTCATCATTTTAGCTACTCTATTTTGTTGAAGAGTTCAAATGATTATTAGATGATGTTTGACCCCATTTTGCTTCACATAGGCCTTAAACACCTTTGAAGTGGATTTACCACCATTGTCAGTCTTGAGTGTTCCAATGCAGAATTGCACTTCATTTTCAGTCGTGGTTTGACAATTTTCAAAGTGTTCTATTTTTGTTTTAGAAAATAGATCCATGTCATCATGTTATAGTGATAAATAAACAACATGAATTATTTATGACCAATAGCGGAAATATTTGGTAGAGAACATAGATCAAATCAAAGTGAACTAACTAAAACTTTTTGTCAACTTTCCATTATGATTTTTGAAATGGTTCCCTTTGGTGTTTAGCCAGATTACAAGCTTCATATTTTTCAATTTTCTTAGGTAGAGTTGGCAATCCTACAACACTTCTTTTACATTATGCAAATGTCATAATTTGTGTGCCCAAATGTGACATGCCATAAAAGACTTGGTGACATCCCATCTTCTATGAGATGAGCTATGTTCTTTGAGGTTGAAGGCTCGCACTTGAGTTTTAACAACTTGTCTTCCTCAAATCCAATCATTACAACTGCTTTATCACATTTTTCTTTTGGTTTTTACTTCTCCATCATTTAGTAGAATGGAGTGGCCTTGTCATATTAACATAGGGACAACAAATTTCTTTTCAGTTGAGGAAGGTAAAAGATTTTTTTTAGAATGAAAATTAGAAAACCTGGTGACTTGAGTCGAATTTCCCCTTTTCCTTTTGGTTGCAAACTTGATTTGTCTTTGAAATGTAGTGGACCACAACTTTCTTCATGACGCTCCTTGAAGAATTCATTTCAAAAAGTCATGTGTTGCATGACATCAATGTCAAGGACCCGAACACCAAACCAATATGTATTTGTTGAGGCTTTATTAACTTCATTTGAAATGGAAAACATATCCTCACTTGTGAACTAAGTAGAGTCCACTTTCGAGGTTGCTTCTTTTTTTATGATAGGCCTCAACTTTGTCTCATGGTGTTTTGCATTCATGAGCCTCATGACTCCCTTTTCGACCACAATGTTTGCAAAACATGTTTTGTTTCTCATGTTGTTGACCATCATTTTGTAAATTTTGCCTCCACACCCTTTATATCTTCTTATGCCTCTATAGCTCGAAGTGGAAGCTTTGTTGAAAGAATTTCTCTTTTGATGGGCATAGTACATACTTTAGCGCAAGATTTCAATCTTTATTCCAAAGGCCTTTTCTTTATCACTCATTTTGTCAACCATTTGATGAAAAAAGTGTCTTAAAAACATTACTTGTCTATAAAGACTATAAATAGGTGAACTATGCGGGAAGAAGAGATTTTACGAAAGCAATCATATTTACATCAATTTTGACACCAACCTCAACATCCTAGTTGATAGCATAGGTTTATAATGTCAGACTCCATACATAACCGTTTTTAGCTGAAGATTGAACAATTTTAATTGCAATTACATGAACTCCAACTCAAAATCAGAATCATACGAATCCTTTAATTTTTTTAGGTTTTACAAGGTGTGTTGCACCCTTGTATGTGACTAAAAACTTTGTCATTGACAAAGGCTATCATCAAAGTCAATGCCTTGGATTTTTTTTTCCATATATGTGATTTTGTCTTTGTTAGTTTTATTGACTGTTTGTCTCCAACACAAATGCCAAACTAAGAATAATTGAAGATGGGAGTATTTTCAACTTGTCGTGACCAATCCAAACAAGTGTGCTTCCCGAGTAGTGTTATGCCAACAATTAAATATATTGAATGCATTTTACTATGAAGAGAAATGGATTGGTTCTTTATCATTCCAAAAAGTATCATTTTCCATATACCATCAATCTGATATTTGTGATTCTACCTTTGATGTTGTTTCCATTGGTTTCTTGTCTCTATCACAAATGTCGAATGATGAATCATTGAAGATGAGAGTGTTCTCAACTTGTTGTGACCAATCCAACAAAGTGTCATTCCTTGTTAGTGTTATGTCAACAATTGAATGTATTAAATTCATTTCATTATGAAGAGATATGGATCGGTTTCTTATCACTCCAAAAGGTTCCCTTTTCCATATACCATCAGACCAATATACCAAACCTCTCGATATGTTTGTCCTTCCTATATATTTGTCACTATGTGGAAGAAATTTGTCATTTTAATATACTTGATGGTGTGTGAAAGAGACGTAAGATAAAAACGATGTGGTACCTACGAAGTAAATGAAAATGATTTACTTCATCAATGACACCTGCTTAGCAAGAAAACCTCATGCATGGACGTAACTTCCCTATATACTTGGTATTCCTTACTCCTGGAATTTACATCTAGCATTAGATATGAATGGGTAACAAAGGGAATGAGAAAATGATTTTTTTCTTTATTTTTCCCCAATAATTTATAGGGATGTTGTCAAAAATATCGTTCTTGTAACTATATTATGTTATATATGTAGTAGTTCGATCACAAATTGTTAGATTGTAATTAGTTTAAATGTGTACTTTTTATTTTTCAAATTTTACTTGATTTTAAAAAATTGTTTTTGAATTGATTTGCATAATAAATAGCTTATTGATAATTTTAAATAATTCAAAAAGAATTTTTTTTTAAAATCCCTTCTTTTTCTTACAATATCCTCCAAAATTAAATATGCACTTTTCAATTATCCTCCAATATAAAGTATTTCCGTTTTTTTTTTCATACAAAAAGAATGTATAAAACTTTCAAAACCCAAAAAACATCTCTTAAAACTTCATGCTTTATGCTTTATATCAAGGTTTAACAGATTGGGAAGAGATCATCAAGTTGTAAAATAATTACTATTCATATGGCCTACAAGAGAGTTGGAAGAGGTCACATGATTGTTGGAGTATACAAAATTAGATTTCAGAGTGGCTATACAGATGACACTACAAAATAAATGAAAAGGAAATTGTATAGAATGAAAGAAAACTAACCATTCAAAAACAAATTGAATGCCTTTGTAGAGTCGCACGGTTTGCACAATAATCTTTGCAAAAAATGAACTTGCACATAAATGTTATTGGTTGGAAAGAATTTGCAAGGAAAATTGAATGAACACACTACCAATGTTAGGCTAGGAAAATGGACTTAGAAATTTAGGAAACTAAATTTATTCAAATCAAAATTGTATTCATTAATTCAAAGGTGAGATGCAAATACATCTTTCTTACAATGAGAATGCTATTTCAATTCATTTTTAGGATGATCACTCAATTCAATTTTAATGTCTCTTGAGATTATACAATAAGACAAATGTTTACTCTTAGAATTATGTACAATATTATTACATGGAGTAGGATGGAGAAGCATATATTTTTCTATTACATTATTATTTATAACCCTTGCTTATTATTCATCACACAATATTACAACTCTGGCTTAGACATCTTATAACTCTTGCTTATTGCTATTACTTGTATAACCTTAAGATTTTAGTAAGCTACCCCACCACCTATTTTAGGCGTAGGATTTATAATTTCTCATATATGATACGAGTGTAGATTATTGTCCTCTAGATCCACAACTATTACACCCGTTGGCACTCTCTTTGGCTCATATCTTGGCCTTAAAATTGTCTTCTACTTATATCCTAATTTATATTATTGAGAAGAGAAAATATGATAATTGTATTAGTTGTCTTAACTAACATGCATTTTGGAATGGTCTTCTACTTATATCTTAATTTATATTACTGAGAAGAGAAAGATGATAATCATATTGACTATACATCTTCTAAGTGAATCTAATGTTAATTTTACTACACCCTTGAGCGAGACTTTTTGGAGTTCATTTTTATCTCATAAATTATTTCCTATTATATCAACTTCTTATGTATATTTTTTTCATCTTAGCTTAGCTTCTTACCAATTTATTAAGTAACAACATTTGCCAAATTTTGTTTCTACCAACTTTAGAACCCCTAAAATTTCTTTTCCGCTCCTATCATGGAACATCTCTATAGTGCTCAAAATATCAATTAGGCCTCTTTTTCTCAACGAGAACCCTTCAATGTGGATTGTTATTTGGTCAGTAGCAATTATAAGAAGCTATTTTCTCCCATTTTAATACCGCATGTTGAGTACTATGACAAAATCATTAGTTGAGGTCACCTTTTCGATATGGATCCAGCTACAAGAGATTGAAATGCCTCCAAAACACACACACACACACACACACACACACACACACACACACACACACACACATGATTTTAAAAATATCCAAAAGCTTCAAAATAGTTTTCTTCTCATTCTTGAATTCACACTAATCTTATATAGCATTACAATCTTCCTTTTATCATCCACTATCTTTAAAAAAACCTAAAAACCCACGAAAACCGAAAACATCAAAAAATACCTACTAGTAAAACACCTCTGATGTGTCCCAAATTTTGCGTACTAAATATGCCTTTGTAAATTAAGATGTATGCCAAATCTTGGCTTATTACATAAAACATAGAAAAAGATATTAAAACTATAAGTTCTAGACAAAACCCAAAAAATATGTTCGGAGCCAATTTTATATCACTAGACGAAGGAATTTGGCCTCAAAAATATGTCGAAAAGTCACTCAACCTTTGTGAAACAATTGGTCATGGACTATTTGTTAGGAGATAAGGGATAAAATATGCAGAACAATCCCTCACAGAATCACAACAATAAAAACTAATATGCAGAAAATATTACAAATCTGAAATAAAAGTGTAGAATAAAAAAGAACACAACACAAAAAGACGGTATTTAACGTGGTTCACCCAATTTGGATTACGTCCACCAAGAATCACTTTCTCAAATTTTATTACAAGCCACCGCTCTCTCAATACAATACCCAAATCTATTTGGAGCTATGCTCAACAAACTCTACAGAATTCACACTTGAATTCACATACATCAGCAATGTTACATCAACCCTACCATATGCACAAAACCACATAAGTAGACAATTGCTTAAACAGTTTTACAATACTGTGGGTATCAAAACCATGGGTCAAAATTGTCCCATAAACCTATGGGTCAAAAATTCCACCCATATGAGAAGAGCATGTTTCACGAAATATCAGACACATTTTTTTAGGCCAAAAACCCCGGCAAAACAACTGTGGAAAGTGTACAATACTTTTAGTGTACAATCTTCAACACTTCCACACATAAAAACAAGCTCCATAACATAACACTATTAATAATCAAGATCTAACACCTTGGAAATTTTCAAGATGATCCAACGGTCGGATCAATAGTTATGATCTTCATAAGTTATGCTCCCACATCATTCTCCCCTAGTTGAAAAGAATTTTGCTTCTACAAATTCAGTTAATGGAATTAATCCAATTTTCCACTGTCAATCCTCTTCAACTCCCACTTAGGAATCTAAGTATTTTCTTCCTTTCACAAACCTTCCCACTGTACCAAATATCTTTTGTAACTCCCATGTCTAATAGTGACTGTCTTTTAGTCCAAGACACACATTACCACGTCCTTTTTCTTCTTCGGCATCTATTGCTCCAAGTTTATTTCTTCCTCCTCCACGAAATTTTCTCCATGACTTGGAAATTTATATAAGTTAGAAACATTAAAAATTGGTGAAATAACAAAGTTGTCAAGTAAGTCCACATTGTAGGTAGTTTCACTCATTTTCTTCAAAATCCTACATGGCCCAATCTTCTTATACCTAAGTTTATTATATGTACCCTTATGAAACCTCTCCTTTCTTAAATGAACCATCACCATATCGCCTTCAAATGCATTTACTCTCTTACTTGCATCTGCAACTCCTTTATATTTTGCATTACTAACTTTCAACTTTTCCTTCACTTCTTCCTGCAATTGTTGCATGTGTTTTGCAAATGCTTCTACATCATCACTGGTTTTATCTTCACCATACAACACAATTAGATCTAGAATTCCCTTGGGGTTCCTACCATAGACAATCTGAAAAGGAGACCTCCTCGTTGACCTATTTAGTGAGCTTCTATGAGAAAATTCAGTTTGTGGTAAAGCCAAATCCCATCGTTTTGGTTTTACTCCAACTATGCAACGTAGAAGATTTCCCAAGTTTTTGTTCACTAATTCTTTCTATCCATCAGCCTAGGGGTGATATGCACTACAAAATTGTAGTTGTGTCACCATTTTCCTCCACGTCTTCCAAAAGTGACTCAAAACTTTTGCGTCCCAATCTGAAGTGATCGTTCTTGGAATTCCATGCAACCTAACAACTTCTAAAAAAACAAATCTGCAACTCTAGAAGTATCATTAGCTTTCTTACAAGAAATGAAATGTGTCATTTTAGATAACCTATCTGTGAACAAGGAAAATTGACATATAAACGAAGACAAATTAATAAACAAACAATTTTACCTTTACTGCAATGATCTTGCAAACCTCAAGTAAGACCGTGAAAGTTCTTAGACTTGTGTTGATCTAGTAGAGTTTGATTTTTGGATGCTCTTGATTAGCTTCTCCAAATGGGGATGTAATTGCTACAAGTAGTATTCAGAAGGATGCGAGAAACAAATTAGCAACAATTGGATGTAATTTGCTCAAAGCTCCAGGGATAGATTTACAAAGGAAATGACTTGCTTCTATAGTCGAGGATAGAGCCATGAATGGTGGATGGGTGATTGACTAAGCTCCATGTCATAATTGTAATCACCTGGGAATAAGAAGTAGACTGAGTCTAGGAGTTGCATATTTGAAGGGGCAGTAGACATTTGGAATCTAAAATTACATCCGGCAATTAAATTATACACATAATTTAATTGCCCCACACTTATAGGAATCTAGAAGTGGAGTCCAAATTGAGTTGGGAAGTTGAGTTGACTGGGATGAGGGAGTTGAGTTCCAAATTGAGTTAACTAGGATGAGGAAGTGGAGCTCCACTGAGAGTTAACTAGGAATGAGGAAGTGGATGTTGACTAGGAAAATAGTTGTATTTTCCTAATTACATAACTAATTTAATTAGCTTCAATGTGCATACATAATTAATTAATCATTTATTTAATAAATATTAATTAATTTGTCTAAGGATGGTGTTGTGGATTGATTTAATTAATACAACGGGTGTAATGTGCGTGATCAATCAATCGCAAAGGGGGTATGAACCAAGAAGTAAATTGGAATGAATTGGGATAGTACTGGGAATTAGTATACAATTTTGGGATGTCTACATTTGCTCCTCTTTAAGCTATTACAAGGTAATAATGTTTTAAAGATAGTAGACACATGCAGATCAACAAGTAGAAAGATGTGAAACATTTGGATTCCCCAACGAGTAGAAAGCGATGAGGGAATGCCCCCTCAAGTGGGTGGATGACGCAGCAAGGCAGTGGAAGGTTGCTTGATAGGATGAAAAACATGGAATTTGAACAAGAATGGGAAGGACTGTACACATAGCATGAGTGTCATTTGGAGAGTTTGTATATATAAGAGTAACCTTCATTTTATTGTTGCACGATAGAGTTATCACCATGATTATGAAAGAACCAAGATGGATGACCCAGATGCGTGTTAACAATCACAAACACAACAAAAAAAATATAAAAAGGAAAACAAGCCCAATATGAATAAAGTAGGTACAAGTATTAGGGTTATAAATAAACCAAGATGTTATCACACTACTTTTAATTGGTCCAAGAAGTAAACATCAACAATGCAACACAACTTTGAAAAAGAAAACAATCATCTATGCCCCTAATGTGTGTCACAATGATGATTAAGAAGATGCAAATGCTCCCAAGGTGGGAATAGGATTAGATTCAAAAGTGGAGTAAAAGTAATACTCATGACACTTGTTGGATCCGTTGTACAAATGATCTAAAATCCAACAAGTGTCATGAGGATTACCTTTACTCCGCTCTTGAGTCATTTTTTTTATTTTTTGATAGTTTTTTGAATTTTTTAATATATATATTTGTATGGTTTTACAAAGTTTTTGAGAAAATTTGATGCAAAGAAATGCAAACAAACCTAAATACACAACATAAAGGAAGGTGGTCAAAAGACGCAAAACAAACATTGCAAATAAACTCAATATGAACAGGAATGAATGACACCAAAGTTATATGGGAACTAAGATGATAATAATTTTCCTGCAATTGGTTTACAGTAAAAGTACAACAAAATAACAAACTGGAAGGAAGCAAAAATTTCATCACAATGTTGACAAACCACATCAGTACAACACAATTTACAATAATGACATCTAATGACACTCCGAATGTGTTCCACATTGAAGAACTAGACAAATACGAATGCCCTCGAGCGATAGCTTGGAACACGAGAGGATTGGATTAAGTTGAAGAACATAGTGATACTTAGATACTCCAAAAGAGACTCTTGTCAAATCCCATTGAAGTTTGTTATGTGTTAGATTTAAGATGTGAAATCCAAGTGTGCCCCAAGCAAAGTTATATTGTGAAAGGGTAAATGATTTCCTCGAGCGTAGATATACACTACGGAAAATATAGATGATTATCAAAATGATCGAGAATGATCATAAGGAGCGCCGCCGAATGAAGAAATTGGTGAATTGTGTTATCCAATTGCTAAAATTTGGTCAAATATTATTTGAATGTTTTGATTGTGACAGTTTTATATTGTTTTTGGATTTTTGGAACAATTTTGTAATGTTTTGTGTATTTTATGAAACATATTTGAATGTTTTTAGGATTTATGAAACATATTTGAATGTTTTTTTATTTTTTGTGAAACATATTTGAATGTTTTTGTATTTATGACTTGGTAAAAGGGTTTGCATAGCTTGAACACAAGTGCAAATAATTAGAAGCATTCCATTCCATTGACATAAATGTAGATGATGTAATGATAGGATGTTTCACTCCATTTGTGACTCCACAAAACTAGGAAGATGTGAGGGATCATCACTGAGAGCTAAGAAGGACATGAAAACAAGGTGAATAGTGATATGAAAGTGAAGATAATGGATGCTAAGAAACATAGTGTAACAATTATCTATATGAGAAAAATGTAACACCTCTAGTCAAGGTTATATGACTGATTCAAAGATGATTTCACTTTATAGGTTTCGACTCGACTTAGATCCGTAGATGGTCTATTGTTTGGCAAAATCCGGTTGAAGGAATTGGTGTCTCTTAACATGAGTGAAAAAAATTCTTCTAGGGATTTTTTTATTAAGAACTTTTGATTCTAAAGGCTTTATTTGTTGGTTGATTTGTTTTTGTGAAGGACCCCCTACATGTTGTCCCATGCCACCAGTAAGAAGCAAGGGCTCAACACCAAAGACAAGATGTAGGCAATTAAGGGCACCTGCCTCCTTTCCCAATCTCGTACTATTAGTAAGAAGTACATGCTCATCACCAAAGATTGTGAAGGACGAAAGGTGTAATGATTTTTTTAGTTTTTTTTGTATTTTTCATTTGAGATTGATTTTACCTTTTTTCCCTCAAGTCTCAATGTCATGCAACTAGTAGGACGAAAGGGTTCAACATCTTAGATTGAGATAGGCAATCAAAAAGGACCGAATAAAGAAGTTTGAGTTTTCTTTTAGAAAGAAAGCTTATTTGAAAGGAGGAGTTTTCATCAGTAAGCTTCGAGACAAAACTGTAGGTAAAAAGATCTAAAATGGTAGAAGCCATAATAGGGGTGAGACACACAATGCCCAATTGGAACAAGGTTAACCTGTGTTGTGATAGGTGAAGCATGTGAAGATATGATAATGATATGATTAAAATATTTGTCAATAGATGGAATGTTTATCGTTATTTGCACTTGCTTTTCCACTTTTGATTTGCAAAAAGTGATTCAAGCAAAGGTTTGATATGGAGTTTTATTCTCTTTTAAGGCTTTTGCATTTTTATGAAGTTTGACCGATGAGGATTTGAAATGGACTCGTCAGGAGAGAGGTCCATGTTTATTAAAATTGAATGGTCGTGACTTATGAGACTTGGGTGGACAAGGTTCAATTCAAAGGACAAAATCCTAAGATTCAAGGAGTCTTGATGTACAAGACTTGGGTAGACATGATCCAAGTCCAAAGTAGAGGATCAAAATATTTTCAATGAATGATAGATGGAAGTAGTCCGAATTTACAAGACTTGGGCGGAAAAGGTCCAAGGCAAAGGATGAAATCTGAAGATTCGAGGAGTTCTGTAGTACGAGACTTGGGTGGACAGGGTCCAAGTCAACAAATGTGTGATTGGATAAATCTCCGATGAGATCAAAAGATCTATGTGATTTTAGAGGAGGATTGTTAAGGCGGAGAATATGTTGATATGCACATTCATCCATGAATGGAAGAATGATAGGGAAGAGTGATTGATCCCTAGATGTACACCCAAGGCTTCTTAAAGGATGTAGAGGGAAAATACTCAATATTGCTCCGTCGAGGTTGTGGATTAGTTGATTTGATGAAAGATTGGAAATTAAAGCTTGAAAGGTTGTTTAAGGATACTCCTTGGTATACACACCTCGTAGAGTGCACGCATGTAAATATCTTGACATGTAAGGGTCATCGTTGATGAGGTTCATGTGCAAGATTGATCGTTTGAGGGATTCCGGACATGGAATGCTATGTTGTTGCAAGTGTCCAATCTTGTGGTTGTTGTGTTGCGACAATAAGGCTAAAGATGTGAGGCACAAGAGCCGACATGGAAATATAGAATCAAGATCAATAGTGCTATATGATGGACCCTCGTTTGTAGAGTATACAATTATATCAAGTGTTGAAAGGGAGTCTTGAAGCAAGGTCAAGCTCTCGTGTGATGGTAATGGGTTATTGTTTGAAATAGGTTCAATGTTTGTTTGGACTAAAGGAAGAAAATATGTAGAAGAAATGGATTGGTTTGGAGGGAGAAATACTTGAATTTCGTCGTCGTGATATCGTGAAGTGTTAGTATGCACAGGAATTGGGACAACATTCAAATCTTCTCGAGGAATTGTTGTAGTTGATGTGTCTTCGGCTGTGGTAGCTTTGTCAGTCTTTACAAAGATTTCTCTGTTGTCAAGTAAGTCTTGGACATATTTCTTAAATCACATGCCTTTATTTGTGGGATGGCCATCATTGCAATAAAAATCACAATAGGTATTAGGTTTGTACCAATATGACTTCGGTTATCCTTCAACCTAAGGTCTTGTAAGTGGATATTTTATCATCCTAGCCTCTTTTAGTTGTCGAAAGTCACTAGAGAGACTTTATCCAAGGGGTGTCTTCGTTAGGTCATATGACTGGATTTTTGATGGATTATTCATGTCTATTGTGCACCTGGTCATGAGAATGAGGCTTGATCAATCCGTTTAGCGATGACGGATTTTTCACTTTGAGTCAAGGTGACTTTGGAGTCAAGGTTGGAAGAGAAACGTTTGAAAAAATTCTCTGAGAGGTCCATGAAGGTGGTAATAGATCCATTTGGAAGGTGTAAGAACCAATCCAAAACTTGTTCTCCTAAAATTCTAGGAAAAAGGAACAAGAAAAAGGTATCGTTATATGCCACTTCGTGACATGTATTGAAAAATTATTTGATATGCTTTTTAGGATCGGTTATGCCCTGGTATTTAGCAAATTGGGGTGTCTCGAAAGATTTTGGAAAGGGTGTGTGTAAGATGTCCATGCCGAAAGGGTAGGGATAGAATTTAGCAAAGTTGAATTGTTTGAGTTGTTTTTACATACCTGAAATAACGTCCTTCATCATTTGTCATTCCTAAGCAAATGATGAATTATGTGAATCCACCATTGTAATGAAAATGGGGAATATTAGTCTCTATGTCTAGTTCCCACCATTTTTAAAAGAGGGGAGGAGAAAAAAGAGACATGAAAGATGACTCAACCCTTAACAACATGAATGCGAAGATGGAAGAGAGTTTTGCGATTAGGCTCGTGGATAACTTGTCCCTTAACAAAGTGAATGCTAAGATGGAAAATGCATTTGGAATATTTGGATGACGCGAACCTTAACAAAGTGAATATCAAGATCGAAGCGTGTGAGAGTGATCATAAACTCAACCCTTGGTAAAGTGAATGCCAAAATGGAAGAGGGGTCCAATGTGGAAAATTTTCTCGTGCTCTAGCAAAGTGAATGCTAGATGGGAGGAGGATTATAACGATGAAAGTTAAAACATGATCAACCTCTAACAATGTGAATGCTAGAATGAAGGAGCGAGGATATGTTGATGTTGAATGTACTCTACCACTAGAAAAGTTAATGCTAGAAGAGGGTTTGCAATTAAGGTTCAAATGTGCTCAACCTATAAAAATGTGAATTCTAGAGAATGTAGCAAGGATAAAGATTTGAATGTACTCTACCTTCAAAAAAGTGAATGCTATATGGGAAAAGGATTTAGTGATTAAGGTTCAAACATGCCCAACCTCTAACAATGTGAATGCTAGAATGTATGAGGGATAAGGTTTCAAATGAGTGATTAAAGAACTCAACCCTTAGCAAACTGAATGCTAAGATCAAAGAGGTGATGAAACGTACTCAACCTCTAGCAAATTGAATGCTATAATGGAAGAGGGGAAGAAACAAATGAACAATGTGACCCTTAACAACATGAATGCTAAAATAGACGAAGAGGAAAGGTTTTGTTAGATTCGACCCTTAACAATGTGAATGTCAAGGTGGATGAAGAGAAGAAGCTTGGAAAGTGAAAGTCCGATTATGGAACTCTTAGCAAAAGAAATGCTAAGATGGGAGAATGAGTGTACGAGTTAAGTGATGTGCTCGAACCTTTGAAAAACTGAATGTACAAAGGGGACGATACTTTGAAAATGTTGGTGTGCTCAAATTTTAACAAAATGGGTGTTAAGAGAGGAGTCTAGAAAGATAGCAAGAGTGCTTAACTCTTAACAAGATGTGTGCTAAGAGAGGAGACTAAACAATGAAAGGAAGATACCAAAATAATGACAAAGTGAATGTCAAAATAGAGAGGTGAAAAGATTATGATAAGGTCCACATATCATGAAAATGGAGATAAGAGATGACGAAAAGTGATTGATGAAGGTCCTCAAGTGAAATCAAAGTGAATGCTTTAAAATAGGGGAAGCAAGAGATATAGAAGATGTCAAAAATTCAAAAAAGTGATGTGACGACGTAAGATGAATGAAATGCTTAGAGTTCAACAAAGATAATGTTGACGATTATCTTTGTGGATGAACCGTCAGATTCGTTTGATACCTTAGATTAGTGGGACGTGCACCCTAAGGTAACCTTCAAATTTTAAAGAAGCTGGCTCTTCTCTATGGTGTGAGATGAGGGTCAAAGAACAAAGAACATAGCACAAAACTAACAAAAGTGATGCACCGAAAAAGAAGAAGATAATCAAGAATCCGAGTGCCTGAAATGGGAAAAGGTGAGCAATGAAAAGGGTGGACAAAATGCACCACAATCCAAAGATAGATACACACAAAACACCACTTCAAATTCATTAAGCACAACTTCCAAAACCTATTGTGAACATTAGAGATATGCACAGTATACCAACATTGAATAAAGGCTATTAGAGACGATAAAAACATGCAAAGGCTAGAAAAAATGCATCACAGGACATATTATATTGCTCCAAAATTGTGCACAGTACAACAATCATCAGGTAAGAGGTAAGAAAAATGCCATTACAAAGCTTCAGGAAGAAGGCTTGAGCTTCATGTTCCTACCCTAGCAAAGAAGAAACAGGGACATAAGGGAAAAATGACTAATTCTAGATATAACTTTAGAATGAGCCCCAAATTACTAAATATAGAATGAGAAGAAGAGAAGAGAACAATCCCGAAACTACTTCTCCAACCGCTTGCCAGTTGTAATAAATGAGGTGAACTGACAAAGATAGATTTGCAAAATCTCCCTCACACTGCCCCATGACTTGCAGTTGGGGAAAATGAAGGCCATACTCATATAATGCATACTCAACCACTTTCCAACCGCCTCTCCATATCTTTTAAAAGATCTGAGCATTTAAAGCTCCTGGTTGCTTCATGATTAATCCCGCGTTATATTGACCTGCCTCCAATCTTTTGCATTTTTGGTTTCGGAGTCCATCTATGCCGAGCTCCACGTGGCGGCTAAGTGCATCTCTAGGGCCTCCGTTTTTCTTACATCTTTTGAAAGTGCGTCGAGTTGACACATGACACCTTCTGCAACTCCTTTTACTTTTTCGCGAGTTCATAATGAAAATCGTTGTATATTAACACGAGGACCCTCTCTTCGACAGGCCCTTCACCATCGACTCCACATGGAAGTCCCGCTTGAGTTTGGGATTTCATTCCTCCCTTTCTATTTTGGAATTGCATCGGGCTTACACATGACACCTTCCTTAGCTCCCTTTACTTTTTCTTGCCGACTCGTCCCTGGCTCAGTTTTTTCACTGTGATTTGGCCAAGTCCTTACCAATATTTCCGAAGGCTTTGACTCATCTGGCATTAGTCCGAGGTCCTTAGAGCTATCTTGATTAATCACAGTAGTAATTTGCTTGTTATCTAATTTCAACGGGTTGTGGAGGAAATTAGATAACAATTTGGCGACTCACGGGGGCCATTATCTTGCTAAATGGAATGAACCAAATGTATGTATCTATTTATTGGGCATGGAGTCTACATAATCATCATGAGCTGATATGAACTTTGATTCCAGAGAATTCGAAGTGTCGTTGCTTGCTTTGGAAGCCACTAGTTGAGCCTTGCGCTTTTCAGATCTCATAAGGAAACTCTAAAATTTTGTTTTTGTGAGAGTAGAAATAGTTTTTGACATTGAATTTTACTCATTGCGATTTTGATGTTGAATGATAGAGCAGGTTCTAAATTGGGTTGTCAGTCGATCTTGCAGAGGTGTAGAGGATTTTCTACAATTCGTTCCGGAGATAATCTACAAGATTGCCTCCTTAACTGATTTTAATTGCTCTGCATTTGTTTGACTTGAAGTTTGCAACTATTACAGGTAATCAATCTCCCTGCTTTAAATCCTGAAGGGCCTAGTACATTGCACTGCTTGGAGAAACACATACAAGGGCTATATACAAAGATTAAATCATACATGTCTTAAGTAAGATATGCAGAGTGTGCACAAGAACTTCTTCAGCTGAAAGTAAATATTCTCCTACTCCTGCATTAACCAAACCAGGAAAAGCTAAACAAAGCCTAACACAAATAGGGAGAAAGAGCTTCCCTTCCTTATAAAGTGCGGCCATGTGATTAATTTAGCAATGGATATGGCCTGTAATAAGAGTGAAAAATTACCTTTCACTCTTTCACCCAGGGTATCAACAAACAAAATGAGCACCTCCTCAAGATGCTTATCATTTGATTGGAGGTGTTGTGGCTAACTCTTAAGGCTTTGAAGATTATCCTCATGCTCTGAAGTAAGCATGACCGATGTTGGCTTCTCCCTTGGCTCTAATGAAGCCAAACTCTTGATGGGGCAGGGTTTGATCCGTTGTACTTGCCCATTGCTATGAATTTCAACATCTGAGATGAGGATTTCTTGCAGACTTTTCTGAATGGATTTGTTTGCATGTTGATTTTGGATTTCCTGCACATCCGCAAACATATGATCCTCTGTCTTGATGATTGGTATAGAAGTGGTGTCATCCTTGTCTTCCTTTTCCTTCTTTTCCATGGCAGCTTCGTCGGAAAATCCAGACTCTTTAATTGAAAGAAAAAATCCTTCAATGATTATATCTTCATCAAGAGCTTCTGAATTTGATTCAGGGGAACCAATATGAGTACAAGGCTATTCTTGTTGGGGAATTAATGATGTTGTGATTTCTGTGGGCTCTTCTTCATTAAAACATTCCTTCAAGTCAGATAAGAAATCAATCTCATCGTTGTCCTACTGTGCTAAGGTATCTTCCTCTTGCATGATGGTCTTTGAGTCTGCAAATTTTTCATCATGTGCAACTTCATCTTCAAACATGAAGCTTGTGAGTTCAAACTCTTCCAAAAACTTTGGTTTTTAGAGAGGATGAATGGGAGATAGATATGTAATATCTTGTGCACCTGACTCATGATTTGATTTCTCTGAATTTATTTTATTCATCCCTATGTTCTCCTCTTCTTTTGGATTTGGAGTTACTTTTTGTTCGCATGGAGGGAATGATTATTTGGAAGGAAAAGGGGCAGAAGAAATGAGGTGGGATGAAATGCTAGGAGATGGAGAAGGGAACTCAACATTTGGAGTGGTATGACATGATAGAGCTTGGGAAGGGGGGCAAGATGAACAAAGAGTTGGTGATTGACTTGCCCATTGACATGATTGTCTCGCACTTTGCTTATATGTTTCAATACCCTCAATCCACTGCATAAGTGGTGGCAACATTTCCTCTAAGAAATCAAGCTTCTCTGTGGGCTATGGTGTCTAGGAATAGGGCCTTCCCATGGACAAGGGGCCTTGCAACCTATCCTGAATGCCTTCATTTACATTGTAGCCCAATATTGAACCATGTCTTCCTCTATTCTTTTGATCTTCTCTAGTAGACCGACATCTTCTATCTGACTGTATTCATCATATGCACGCATGTGTCCTTGATAGGTTCTGTAGCCAAACTGGTTTTGGCATTACTCATATGGGTAAGCATAGTGGCTATGAATCTAGTTATAATGCTGACTTGGAGAAGTCGTGAAGCTCATTATAGGTTGATGGTACTGCTGAAAGTGTGAATTCCACTGCAGGAATGAAGTTATGATTGCACAACTTCATGGAATGAAAGGAAATGAGAGATATGGAGAGAAAGGTGAATGGAAATGGATGGAAAAAGGGGTCTGTAATTTTTTGAGAATGGGTCGTTTGGACCAGACAAAGTCGCCAAGTGTGCTTCCCATGTGCCTCCAAAGGCTGAATTTTATCAAGAACGTGCCAACTTGATGAAATGAAGTGATAAGGTGCTTCAAACTGTCCCACCGAGCGTGCCAAGAAAACTGTTGACGATTATCTTTGCGGATGAACCATCAGAGTCGTTGGATACCTTAGGTTAGTAGGACATTCGCCCTAAGGTAACCTCTAGATTTTAAAGAAGCTGGCTCTTCTCTATGGTGTGAGATGATCGTCAAAGAGAAAAGAAACATAGCACAAAACTAACAAAAGTGATGCGCTGAAAAAGAAGAAGTTAATCAAGAATCCGACTGCCTGAAATGGGAAAATGTGAGCAATGAAAAGGGTGGACAAAATGCACCATAGTCCAGAAAGAGATACACACAAAACACCACTTCAAATTGATTAAGCACAACTTCCAAAACCTGTTGTGAACATTAAAGATATGCACAATATACCAACAGTGAATAAAGGCTATTAGAGAAAATAAAAATATGCAAAGGATGGAAAAAATGCATCACATGACATATTATATTGCTCCACAATTGTGCACAGTACAACAATCAGCAGGTAAGAGGCAAGCAAAATGCCATTACAAAGCTTCAGGAAGAAGGCTTGAGCTCCATGTTCCTACCCTAGCAGAGAAGAAACAGGGACAAAAGGGAAAAATGACTAATTCTAGATATATCTTTATAATGAGCCCCATATTACAATATATAGAATGAGAAGAAGAGAAGAGAACAATCCTGAAACTACTTCTCCAACCACTGACCAGTTGTAATAAATGAGGTGAAATGACAAAGATAGATTTACAAAATCATCCTCACACTACCCCAAGAATTGCAGTTGGAGAAAATGAAGGCCATACTCATTTAATGCATCCTCAACCACTTTCCAACCGCCTCTCCATATATTTTAAAAGATATGAGCATTTAAAGCTCCTGGTGGCTTCATGATTAATCCCACGTTATATTGACCTGCCTCCAATCTTTTGCATTGAGTTGACACACGACACCTTCTGCGACTCCTTTTACTTTTTCGCGAGTTCATAATGAAAATCGTTGTATATTAACACGAGGACCCTCTCTTTGACAGGCCCTTCACCATCGACTCCACATGGAAGTTCCGCTGAAGTTTGGGATTTCATTCCTTCCTTTCTATTTTGGAATTGCACTGGGCTTACACATGGCACCTTCCTTAGCTCCCTTTACTTTTTCTTGCCGACTCGTCCCTGGCTCAGTTTTTTCACAATGATTTAGCGAATTCCTTACCAATATTGCTGAATGCTTTGAATCATCTCGCATTAGTCTGAGGCCCTCAGAGCTATCTTGATTAATCATAATAGTAATCTGCTTGTTATCTAATTTTAGCGAGCGGAGGTGGAAATTAGATAACAGGTAAATGTTAAACTTAATACTTATGAAAATTATGGATCAAAGTGATCATGATGATGTTTGACTGTGATAAAATGAGTATCATGACATCAAGAATTAGATGAATAAGGATGAAAGTGCTCAAATTCGGTATGGGTGTCTGAGACTTAAGATTAGACTTGTGTGTAAAGGTTAAAATGAGACAAAAGTGGATCCAAATAAGGAGTATTTGGAAACTACGAAGAAGTGTCAATGTGAAAGATGAATCCAAATAAGGAGTGTTTGGAAAATGTTAAAAGATACGAACATGAAAAATGACAACAAGAGTGTGCAACACTACTACGAAAAGAAAGAAAACAAAAGAAAGAAAGAAAGAAAAAAAGAGTTTTTGTTTTTTTGTTTATTTTGGCCTCTACCTTAGTTTGGTTTGGATAATGTGTGGCTTCCTGGACGGTTCTCTCAACTAGGTGTCAGTATTATACCTGAGCAAGCGTTGTGCTATTGCTATCTGCCAGTTTTATTTTACCCCCTTTGAAACTTTGAGCAAAGATCTTTCTCAGAATGAATCGCACTGGAGTTTCCACTAAGGATATTTGTGACTCTAATCTCATAGGTTTTACTAGTCATGTAGGATGAAAGTTATCCATTTCATCATCCAATTCCTTCAATGTGCCGATTACTTTGGGGTTCCTATGGTAATCTTCACAATTAGTTTTATGGCTTATACTAAGATACTTCCCACAGTTATGGCAGTTGGACAATAGTCTTGTCAACCGCATGTACAAATACAGTGTATAGAAATGTTCATTTTATCTTTTTTAAAAAGGTTCCTTACACACAAAGTATTAGTAGTTTGCTTAGCTCACAATCAAAGGCAATCTACAATTAGTAGTTTTGATAATGGCCTCCTGTAAATAAGGTCATGCAAACAAGGTTAGTACATTTCCCTGAAGTAGTTGAAAACACGACAGAAGAAAACCCACATTTTTGATTTCCAAGATCACTTAGAACGCATGAGGAAAGAGCATACACATGGGCAAGATTTGATTAAGAGAAACAAGTTAATTCAAAAAAAAAAAAATGAAACGATCACATTTCTAATTTCCATGATCACTTAAAAAGTGCGAGGAAAGAGCATACATTTGATTGTGATTAGTCTCACAAAAAAAATGATAATAAAAAATGTTAGCAAAAGTTTTCAAACAACCTTAATGACTATGCAAATATGAAGAAAAATTGACAAAACCACCAAAAAAGCGACAAAATTTGGGTGAAAACATCCAATAACCTTGCACAAAGAAATTTCAGAGTTAGTATATTTGGCGACAATCGACGAAAAAATAATACAAAAATGTCCTAATTATGTAAAAAAACCTAAGTTAATTACGCCGAAGGCGGTTACCCCTATGGGAAAAGGCTTTGCAGACATTCATGGGACTATGTTAAATTTGACGGCTTAAATGACGGTTTTGCTATTTTTAACAATTTTACTTTTTGCTTTTCTAATTTTACATGTTGCTTTGGGTTTGCTATTTTTAAATTTTATTTTTTAACTTTTGTATGAATTAATTTTATTGCATGTGTCTATGTTTGGGTGAGGATTTTTTCCTTATATACACGCCTGTAGTTCTGCATTATTTGGCATTATTGAATTTTCTCGGCTCTTGTTCTTGCAACATCTTATTGACTGGGAATCTCACATTTGAGTGTGATTCTGTAGGTATGCATTTGAATTCTTTTGTTCATATCAACATGTTTTGTTGTTTTTTTGAAAGGCTTGAATGTTTTACAATTGTTGGGACCTTCTTTTGCTAAAAATATTAGGATTTTCCAGCAAAATACGCATGCCTGTGTTCCTCACAAGCCCTAATCAAAAGCAAATATTTAATGTTTTTGTAAATGAGTTGAATCAAGTTTGCATGCCATCGTCGTATATGATGTTTTTGTATAATAGTTGAACCATGTTTGTATGCCATCACTATGTAGTCTATTTTCGGAAACGCTCCCATTGACATCCCTGCAGATCACCTTCTCAGTTTGTTTTCTCAATACGGGGAAATTGAAGAAGGCCCTCTCGGCTTTGATAAAGTAGTCGGGCCACTCCAGGGCTTCGCTCTCTTTATCTTTAAGATAGATGATGCTGTCAGGCGCTCTTTGGATGAGCCCACTAAGATCCTTGACGGTCATCAGTTGTTTTGCAAGTTATACACTTAATTTATAAAAGCATTAATATGTCAATGTCATTCCAAGAGATTACACAATGCCTCTTAATAAATAATTTAATCTTTGTATGAAATTTTGTAAGTTCCGATTGACTATATCTAAGTTTTATCGGGGAACGTTGAGTTAAAAACCCCTACAAGCATTTTATCATGCTCTAAATTTATGACTGCAACAAGAAATAGGCAAAGGATGTTATTTAAAATACATACCAAATTTTAAGTGGCCGAGCTACAGTCAACAATACAGGTTTTACAAGAAGATTTCCATACGCAGGCCCAATATGGGGCATCAAATATCTACTGATTGGCCCGATAAAAACTCTCATAATTTCCACCTTTTTTCTACCCGGTCCATAGAGGAGGTCTACAAAATTTCATATCAAATGGTTAAGTGTGTATGAAGATATCTATACTAGAAAAGTCATGCAACAAGGGACAATAAACACTGTCAAGCACTACAAGAAAGAGTTAAACCTTGATTTAAATTAATGTTTAAAGGTTTGTGGTCAATTTTTATGATGTATTTGAGTGTTTACAAACTTGAGTAACTCATAGAGATCATATATACTGAGTGTCCCATATTTTTTCACTCTCTAAACAAGACAAACCTGTCATTTCTTAACTTAATATTGTCACACCTTGAGTCATCATGAATTGTGATCAAGAGAACCTTTAGATTTGAGTTTGCATAGGTTTAAGCCTTAAAGGACATCCATATGAACATGAATTATAAATTGAGTGCATGAACACAATTAGCTGAAGAAAGTATCAGTCAAAGAAAATGGTTTAAAAACCACTAGAACCTGAACCATAGCCATACTGGTACACACTGGATCCTCTGAAGAATACAGAGAATGGTTGTTTTGACACGCTTGAGCAGAAGAAAAATCGTTAGCACTCTGTATTAAACAAAAATGATCCTTTTAACCCTGCCACTTGTACAATAGATATAGTAATATGCAACCAGTAACTAACCTGATACTACCCATTATCAATGTTAGAACGATGTTGATATAAACTATATCCACAAGGGACTCCACAACCATGGAGAGGAAATTATAAGACAAGGGTTACACTCTTAAGTATATTTTGATGCAACACATTCGCACACTTAGTTCAAATAAAATGCCCCCCATATGATGCCCCAACGTAAGGCCTACGATATTGAGTGGCATCTCTGTCTTGAAGTTATTGATTTGGTATCAACAAGATTCACAGAATTAGGTCTTGCAAAACTTCCAAATATCTCTAAACTCCTTATTTTTGAATGCGCTTTGTTTGTCCATAACTTGTGGAGTATCTTCTTTGATCTTGATGTTAACAAAAATGTGCCTCTTGATTTTATGTTTTTCACTACAGTTTAATGCATGTTATTTCGTTCTCTTTCAGCTTCAGCTATGCTAATCTTCATAGAAGCTAGATCTCCTCTTAAATTTTTATAGTCGTCATGAACTGCTTCCCACTCATCTTCAGCATTTGTTACTAACTGAAAATTTCCTTGGGATCCATTTTCTGGAGGTAATAATGCTTTGACACTATTTGGTAAGTCATTCAGCAAGAATCCACCTGTCATGGAAGCTCTTGCTCAAAGAAGATCACCTGCACAACCACGCACAAAGGTAAAGTAAACTAAATATAAGAGGAGGAAGATGATAATAAAGAAGGAGATTGAGATAGAAATTGAAAAATATTGGGGGAACCTATGTAAAAAACTTCTTTCTTACAATCAGACATATATGAAAATACGCATGTCTGTGTTCCTCACATGGTCGAGAATTGTAAAAACAGTCAGGTAAAATCATTGAACTTTATATTTTACATAGACTATTGGTATTCAATTCTTGTTTCAAATAAGAGCTTCTTTCATAATTTTTTATTAAATAGATGTGTAGCTGTTGAACAGGTAAATTATAAGTGAATAAGAAGCATAGTTCATACTGCTGCAAAATTCATTTAATTGTTTGTTTGTTTTGTTTGATATCTTTCTTTAAAATCCAGGCACCCATCTCGCCAACTATAAAACAACCCTCTCCTATTTGAAGTTGCGTGTTCTGGTTAAGGAGAACAACAATGCAAGAGCCAGATCAACAAAGTTTGCATATTCTGGTAAAATTTTTTGGATATAATTTGCATGGTTTTTTTACCCTAAATTTTCAAATCCCACCCATCTGAACGCCAAACGGTATTTTCAATTCTAGGTGAAACGATGTCTGATATTTTCACATGTTGATTATGAGGGGCATAAATGATAAGCTTAAAGCTATAAATTATAGCTTTGTTTTAAATTGAATTTTCAGTTGTTTATAATTTTTAAAAAATATTTGCTAGGATATAGGATACTAGATTGTGGTCACAAGACGTAGCAGCATGGCGGTGATTAATTCAGAAACTAGATTGTGGTTGACAAAACTATTAGCAACCATGGGTATTATGGGGCCCAATACTATAAATGGAGTGAGGGAAGACATTAAGAGCAGTAGTATGAATGGAGTGAGGGAAGGCAGTAAGAGTAGATACATAACCTATGCAATCAATTCTATTAGCACCTCCTCTACCAAAAATTTAGAATATATCCCCTTAACAAATAAATAAATGCTTTAACAAAATAAATGTAACATTGATACTTTTAAATTTTGTTTGTTCATTCCAAATTAACTTCTTCAATATATCCCCTTCGACGTTCACACACATGCGATTGCTAGTAATTAAACTAATGAACTCAAAAGTGAATAAATTAGTGATTTAAACAAAACTAATCATCATGAAAATAATTGAATCCTAAATTGAAAATAAAGTGTAAAGAGACCTAGGGTTAATGGAAGCCCAGAAAAACTAAGTGTTAGTTGATGGGCTTGAGGGCTTTGTTTGGTGAAACCGAAGTGCAAAACCTAATAATTAAAAAAACATGGGATAAGCATAAATAACGAGTACTCATGGTTAGTTTTTAACTTCAGTTGAAAAAGCTAACTGAATGTTAAACAAAGGAAAACAACATAAATGACCTTAAAAATACTAATATAATTGCTTCGTTCGCGTTGAATGGAAGATGCATGTTTGGTCGTTTGAGTGGGTTGTGTTTTTGTTTTGCAGGGTGTGCTTGCGTGCTTGGAAGCTCAATGTTGCAGGTCGGCTGGGCAGAGGGTGTTAGCGCAAACGAGGAGGGCTAGTCTGGCAAGGACGAGATCCACATCGATGACGCGTCAGTGGAGAGGAGCCTGGGAAGAAATGGAGTTTTGGGAGCTCGACTGTGGAGTCGAGCTGTGGGCGTAGAGGGAGTCTGTGGCTCAGCCGAATCACGGTCAACTGAGCAGGGGTGGGTGAGGAGTTGGCTTGGCGAGCCAACTGGCCAGGCTGAGTAGGGTAAGGGTTAGCAAGGCTTAGGGAGCTAGCTCGGTTGAGCATGTGGCCCAGATGGAGATGGGGTAGCTACGGTTCTTTTTAAAATCTTTTTTTGGCTTGTTACTGAGTATGATTTTTTTGTTTTGTTTTGCAAGATTTTTAGCAAATTTTTTGCAATATTAAGAAAAACAACAAAAAGTTTCAATCTCCCCCCAAAGATGGCATAATTGCCAAATATATCCACGACTAAACTTACATGTTAAAGTTAGCAAAGAAACCCTTGATAGGAAAAAATTGTCCTACGATGCTGAAACTGGTTTTTCTTAATTTTTTGCAATCAAAATCTGCAACAAACACCTGCAATCAAAACACAATTGTAAAAACCAGCAATATCAACAAGATGCTATTTGATTTTTGAGATTTTAAGATCCACGATGCACCCTGCAAACAAAACAACTCAAAAACACACTTAAAACAAATGTTAAACACACAAGTTAGAAGATTAGGGAAATATGAAGTAGAAAATGAGAAAAGAAAGGTGCATCCCTGGGCGTGCCAAAATGTGAACAAGGAAAAATGATAGAAAACTGAAGACAAATGAATAAACAGACAATTTTACCTTCACTGCAATGATCTTGCAAACCTCAAGTAAGACCATGGAAGTGCTTAGACTTATGTTGATCTTGTAAAGTTTGATTTGTGGATGCTCTTGATTAGCCTCACCAAATGGGGATGCAAATGTTACAAGCTGTATTCACAAGGATGCGGAAAACAAATTTGCAGAAATTGGATGCAATTCACTCAAATCTCCAGGGATGAATTTACAAAGGAAATTGTTTGTTTTTATAGCTAAGGATAGAGCCATGAATGGTGGATGAAAGATTGACTAAACTCTAGGTCGTAATAGTAATCACCCAGGAATAGGAAGTAGAGAGTATAGGAGTTGCAGATTTGAAGGGGCGTTAGACATTTGGAAGCAAAAGTTACATCCGACAATTGAATTATACGCACAATATAATTGCCCCCACACTTCTAGGAATATAGAAGTGGAGTCAAAGTTGAGTTGACTAGGACCAGGGGTTAAATTTAATGGCCGTTTAGACGTTTTTGTGATTTTAGACGTAAAATACTTGCAAATATCTGCTTTAACTGTCACACGCAACTTGTATATATAAAACGTAACTATCATTTTTTATATAGATTTATATAAATATTATAAAAAATATTTAAATTTGTATTATAATAAATATAGAATAATTAGTAAAAATAACATTATTTTGTGTATTTGAAGGGCGGTATTGAAAAATTACCATCACCCAAAAATTGTTTGATAGGCATAGGTGGACGTAAAATTTAACCCCTGACTAGGAAGAGGGAGTTGAGTTAACTGGGATGAGGAAGTGGAGCTCAACTGGGAGTTAGCTAGGGTTGAGGAAGTGGTTGTTGACTAGGAAAATAAGTGTATTTTCCTAATTAAGTAACTAATCTAATCAGCTATATTGTGCACACATAATTAATTAATCATTTATTTGATAAATGTTAATTAATTTAATTAATCCAAGGGGTGTAATGTGCATGATTAATTAATTTGATAAATCAATTGCAAAGGGGGTATGAACCAGGGAGTGAATTGGGATGAATTGGGATGGTACTGGGAATTAGTATGTAATTTTGGGGTGTCTACACTATCTACTACAACAAATATAGAATCATTCCCTCGTTGTGTGTGAGGAAGTCCTAACACGAAATCTATAACCAAATCAACCCATGGCTCTGTAGGGACAAATAATGGCATATACAGCTCAATTTTATGTGCATGGCCCTTAGCCATTTGACATACTGTACATCTTAAAACGATCCTACTTATGTCCCTCTTTACCTTTGGCGAGTAATACTTCTCTACCACAAGAGCAATTGTCTTACTTATACCAAAGTGTCCAACCAAACCCACACTATGAAGTTCTATTATAATATTTTCTCTCATTGAACTAACATGGATGCATAATTGCTTTCCCCTAAATAAATAACTATCTTACATCAAATAGTTAAAGAATCATTACCCACTTTAGGGTCCTTACATTGTCTTACAAAATCACCAAAATCTAGACCACTTTCTACCCAAAAACATACCACTTCATTTTCCATTGTTATCAAAAGTGATAAACGCCTACTAAAGGCATCAACAACCTGATTATTCTTACCTGACATATGATTTAACACAAAAATATATTCTTGCAAAAATGAAACCCACTTTACATGCATATTGTTTATTTTCTTCTTTGTGTTTACATACCTCAATGCTTTATGGTCAGTAAAGAGTACAAATTTCTTAGCTACCAAGTAATGTCTCAAATGCCTTAATGCTTAAACAATAACATAAAATTCCATAACATAGGTAGAATATTTCCTCCTAAATTCTTTTATCTTTTCATGGAAGAATGTTATAGGTCGTTGCTCTTGACTCAGTACAACTCTAATCCCGACATGTGAGACATCACAGCCAACCTTAAAGACCTTGCTAAAATTTGGCAATACCAAAACAGGGACCTCTGACACTTTTTTCTTCAACAATTTAAAACTATATGTTTCTACCTTGGTCCATACAAACTCCTTTCTCTTTGTGCACTCTATTATGGGTGGGGGAATGTTATTGAAATTCTTGATGATCTTCCTTTAAAATGTTGCCAAGCCATGAAAACTACGAACCTATGTTACATTCCTTGGAATAGGCCATTCCAAAATTGTTTTCCTCGTCTCCATCCTTTGAGATGAAAAACAACAAAAAAAATAGACTTTTAGGAAGAAATCTACACATCTTTAAGTTTGCATACAAATTCTCTTTCTGTAACAGTTCTAACACAATTTCAAATGAAACAAGTGTTCTTCCATTGTCCTACTAAATATCAACATATCATTAAAATAAACAACCTCCAACTTACCATTGTATTCTTGCAGTACTCTGTTCATCACCCTCATGGATGTACTAGGTGCATTAGATAACTCAAATGGCATCACCATCCACTCATACAATCCATATTGTGTTTTGAAAGCCATTTTCTATTCATCCCCTTCATATATTCAGATGTGGTAGTACCCACTCTGAAGGTTAATCTTACTAAAATATTAGGCTCCCGATATCACATCCATCATATTGTCCAATCTTAGAATTGGGAACTGATACTTAATTATGATTTTAATTATTGTTCTACTGTCGACACACATTCTCCAGTCTCCATCATTTTTGGAAGTCAATAGTGTTGTATTTGTACATGGACTCATATTTTCTCTCACTAAACCTTTCTATATCAAATCTGTCAATTGCCTTTTCAACTCCTCGCTCTGTGTTGGGCTCATCCTATAGGCTGCCTGATTTTGAAGATCGGATCCTGGGACCAAATAAATATGGTGTTATATATCTATCTTTGGAGATAACCCATCTAGTAGCTCATATGATATGGCATCTGTGTATTTATTTAATACATCTATTGATGTTGCGGGTATACCAAAGGCCTATAGTTCCACCTTTTCCATCAATGCATAACACCAACCAACTTCTTCCATTTCTTTAACAAACTCTTTTATATCCAAGAAATCCTCACTATTCTCTTATTCCTTCCAAAATGTATAAGTGTTCTTACCTCCACCATGCTTAACCTTTCTATAATATTTCCAAGGCATCCTTCATAATATATGGCTTGCACACATCAAGATAACATCACACCACACCTCATCCTTATAGGTATTCCTAATCAAAAGCTTTATTAGGAATATTTTATCTATGGTTACCTCATTCCCTTTCTTGAACCATGATATGTGATAGGGATATTGGTGCTTCTCACATTTTAGACTAATTTTATCAACCATCAAAACTGAGACTATATTTTCACAACTACCACCATCAATATTAATTTTACATACCTTCCCTCTAGAAGTGTATATTTTTCGAAAGATATTTGACTGCAGCTAAGAATCACCACCGACACCGTCTTGTTCTTTATCCTTCCTCGGGATATCATCGTTCTCCTTATCATGAGGGTTTCACCAAAGTCTGTAGCAGCCTCCATTTCATCTTCTTCTTTAACTTCAACCAGGTTTACTCCTGGCTATTCCACTTGCCATCTGTCCTATGTAGGATAGTTTGGATAATCGAAAGTTTTTTTCCCTTCTTCACCACATCGGTTATAATTATATTTCCTTTGGGGGCGATTCCAACCTCGTCCTCCACCATAACCTCTTCCTCTCTAAAACTCCCTACCTGTTTGGTAGTTACCGGAGACTTGACCATATTCTTCCTGCCCTTCTGCATTATAGGATTCACTTTTTAGGGAATCAAATCTACCTCTCCCTCTCATTGGAGATGACGATGGTCCTCTCTTCACTCATCTTCTAAAATTACTCATCTTGTTATTTTCTTTTTATTTTAATGCGAGTCGATAAGCATTATCTAGACTATGGATCTGGAGCATACTCAATTCATATTTTATGGTATGACTCAACCCGTTTACATCCCTTGTAGCCTTCTATTCTTTAGACTCTCCTTGTTCCACATAAATTCATAACATGTAACATTCATTGGTATACTCTTCGATGTTGAGATCCTTTTATCTTAGGTTTTGAAACCTTTGATATAGTGTATGGGCATAATCTACCAAAAGAAACTTTTCTTTCAACTTCTTCACCATTTTATTCCCGTTTAGATTTTTCCCTTTCCTTTCCTTTGTTCAATTAACTTAGTGCATGCAAACTTAACCTTCTTCTCCTATGAATGGGTTTTCCACTCAAAGAAATTTTTCATGCGATTCAACTAGTCAATCAATTCCTTTGATCGTAACCCTCCACCATAATTAGGAACATTAATCTTGATAACGTTATTCTTTCCCTCCAACGCTTGGATTAGTCTCCCCTTGAATGACTGATCATTCAATGTTTCTTCATCTCTCTCATCTTCTTCTTCATTTCCTCCTTCATTCCTTAATGAAGGTAATTCTTCAGTATATTATTTGGGTCAACATCCCCATTTTCATGTCTCCATCTGAGGCAAGTAACTTCTCTTGTGAGATCAACATCTTGTCTCTATAACTCCTGCATATGCCTATTCATCTGGGCATAACCTCCTCTCTTGTGTCTAGCCATGATTATATAAAATATAAGTATCAAATCACATAGACAAATGTAAGTTATATTACCCTCACCGTTCCTACAAGGTCCAAATCCTACTCTGATACCAAATGATGTGGATCCAGCTACAAGAGGTTGAAATGCCTCGAAAACACACACATGATTTTGTAAATCTCTAAAAGCTTCAAAATAGTTTTCTTCTCACTGAATCCACACTAATGTTTAACAACATTACAATATTCATTTTACTGTCCACTATTTATAAAAACATAAAATGCCACGAAAGCCTAAAACACCAAAAAAAATACCTACGAGTAAAACACCTCAGATGGGCCCCAAATTTTACATACTACCCCTTTGTAAATTAAGGCGTATGCCAAATCTTGTATTATTAAATAAAACATAGAAAAATATATTAAAACTCTAAATTCTAGACAAAACCAAAAACGTTCAAAGCCAATTTTAGACCACTATACGAAGGAGTTTGACTCCAAAAATATGCCTGAAAGTTACCCAACCTTAATGTTAAAGTTGGTCATGACATATTACAAGTCAAAATATAACACCTTAGAAAATTTCAAGACGATCTAACGGTCAGATCAAAATTTATAGCCTTCATAAGTTATGTGACTACATCACTTTTCCTCCATCTCGGGCTGAGGATTTGGTTTCCCCTTTACCTTTTAATATCATTCTCAATCATGTGGAACACACACTTTAGGATAGTTGAGAAAAAACCTCCTCAAACTTATCCTTTTGATCTAGTGACACATCCACCCTTTATATCTTCCTTCCCTCCCTCTATGGATGTCATTGGCTAGGGGGTTCTTTCTTAGATCTCCATGAGGGTTTACAATACTATGGTAGTAGCGTGTTATGAGATACACAAACAAATATCAAATATCCTCAAAGACATTGATGATAATATGATTCATATAGAACATGACATTCAATGATAGGTTTATGAGGTAATAGGGGATGTTTATAGTTTTATTGCATGCCCTCCATGGTTTTATTATTTACTTGTCTGTATGATGTTGTTATTGCATATATTATTTCTTGAATACCTTACATTATTTCACTCCTTGAATATCTTGTTTTATCTTATTTTATTTCATGAATATCTTGTTTTGTCTTGTTTTACTTACTGCATGAATATCTCAGTTTGTCTTGTTTTACTTATTTCTTGAATATACTGTTTTGTCTTATTTTATAACTTGGATATCACATTTTAAGCTATTTTTACAACCCACCTTTAATATTTTATCCCAATTTGGTACATATTGTTGACAAATTTGTAATTCAAATAGAAATGCATTGGGAGTTTATACTAAACAAATATAAGTGCTCTATGTAATATTAACAATTTAAATATTAAAATAATAACATTGTGTTTGAATCAAGAAACTTTTCAATATCTTTGATATATAATAACATTTAAATAATGCATAAAAACAAATATAAAAATCTATATTTTTACTCATTTTATATATTTCAAAGTATTCAAAACTTATATTATTAGAGAGATGAATTTACTTGTCTAATAGAAGAGGCTTTCAAGATTTTCTATATTTCCATACATCATAAATAACATTCAAATCTACCTCATTCAAAATATGAGACCTTCAAAAAGAGAGAAACATTAACAAATCCAATGTGTCTAAATAAAGTCTAGATATATCATCAGTCTTTATCATGTTTAATTGTGATAAAACATCTCTCACTTATTAAACATATAGTGCTTATCGAAATAACAAGAATAGTTTTCCATAGCTGCATCAAACATTAAAACCCTTAAAACTATTAAGGTTCACCTCTGTAGTCACCAAATCACGCACTTTGGGTAATTATTTAGTCTGAGTCTCATACTACTATTCATATGGTTCCTGAGTGAAAAGAGTATTAATTAACCCATGTCCTTTAGCCATTTTACTTTTCTTTCTGTTGATACTTCCAAACTTCTTCCTACACTTTCCCAGTCTATATTGACATTTTATGTTGTTCTTATTCCTAGCTGGGGTGCCTCAGGCACCCTGATCCTCTTTGTTCTTTTCTCTCATCTTTTGGGCACTTTCTAACTATTTGCGTTTTCCATATTTTGGTGGTCAAACTTTTCGGGGTTGATTACGAAAGTAGAATAAGAGAACCATATAAATATAAAGTTATGAGACCATAATGAGGGACCAAGAACTATGCACTCGTATCTCCACCTAAGGTTGCATCAATAAAAGGCATCTAGAGCTCTATTTGCATCCATCTAGCTCCATCATAAGGGATAAGGTTGGTTCATCTGCATCACACTTCATAGAACGGGAGTTCATTCTATTTCATGCACCATTTATTTACATTCTACATATATTTTTTTTTCGCTACTCACAAAGTGTAACTAACACAAGAGCAACTAGGGAATTGTTTTTACACACACACCTAGGACTATATTGGGTCTGAGATGTAGTGCAATGCTCAGTGATAAGTCCATCCATTTGGAAGCTGAGGAAAATTTGACCCCTTCATATGCATCTTAATTTTTTAGGGTTTTGATGATTTGTTTGGGGGTTTGCAGGTATCTTCTTCATCTCTAATTTACAACAACATCCAACGAAGTTCAGCAATATACATGTGACAAGAAGCAAGCAAAGACGATCAACCAATGACACTTCCAAGGAGGTCCCCTAGTCATTTCTGCAAACCAGGGAACCCATATCTCAAACCAAGGCACCCCAAGAGCCCCCATCCCTTTCCAGGCACCACAATCTATTCAGATAGCTAGCATCTGCACTTTTTGGAGCTCCTGTGTAGTCATTTCCTCCTTTTGTTCGTCTTGTATCTACTATGCCACAATCATGTCTCATCTACAAATTAGCTAAGGCCTTTCTAATACTCTTTACACATTAGGGTTTCACATTTCATTTACTTATTTGTTTGGGTCTATTTATTGAATTTTATTTCAGTTATTTACTGCTTCTATAACATTAGATTAATCTATTATTTTTCATTATATTTTTATCATTTTGGTGAACCCGAACGATCCAACCCTTCCTTTTGATAATTTCAACTCCTTATCAAGTCATGACTCAATCATATTATCCTTCTTTTGCACCCACTAAAGTTTTTGGTATAATCTCCACTATTGTTGATTTCATATAAGTGCGTACTCAACATCCTCCTTGTTTTGTTACAGCTAGCGTTGATCCATCCATCAATGTAGTTACCACTCACCGCACTCATCATCCTACAGCTCCACCCACTTCTATTCCTCCACCTATTACTTCGTCAACTCCTCCTACTACTTCTACGTGTTATGATATCATTGAACAACTTAAAAATAAACCAGCTATCTTTATGAATTATTACATAGTGCACCAGACTGTCGTAATACGCTAGAAGAAACCTTTTGTGTTATTCATATAGAAAGTGATAACTCTGCGGTGGCCTTTACACATCTCATATAGTCTCTTAGACATATGCCACTGTAATATCCCCTTCCCATTCGAAGACTTTTGGACCATTTGGTCAACCCGACAGCCAAAAGAAAAATATAAGGGTGACTTAAGTCACAATAATTTTTTCTAAGTGCCTAAAAGAAAATGAAAGAAAAATATTAAAGTACTTATAATTATTTATTTGGCTTAATTCAAGTATGCACTTATAAATTAATGTCGTAACCTCTAGAAAAGTACAATAGGGGTCTAATGTTGTTTGTATTAGTCCTAGGAAGTATGGTGACTTACCTAGAGAAATGATAATGGAAAAATAGTTAGTAAAAAGGCTAATTTCTAAATTTTATCCTCCCTGTGAGGAAAGTACGACTTGCCTAGAATTAGAATATTGTCCTTGTGGGGTAGTATTAGTTCTATGATCATCATTTTTGTATCCTATCTATGAGGAAATGTGACTAGCTTAGGTGGGCAGTTTGAGGCTCTTGCTTAGAATTAATAACTCCTCCTGATTGTTGTTGTATTAGGTTCCTTTCGGGTCATTTCTCCTTTATAAGGGAGAGATCGACTTGAAGTGGATCATCTCATATTTCTTTATCAAATCTAAAAATTGTCTAAGCTTTTTGCTTTTCCAAAAAAATTACTTTGGAGGATGAAAACCCTTTGGGCAAGTGTGAGGGAATTTCCACATAGAGAGTCCTACTGTGCATACAAAGAAATTCAGTATTTTTCTATATGATTCAATAGAGTTTTGCATGAAGGGTTTGAAGACTTGATTTGCAGCAGTGGTATCTCTCTGCACCAGCTAGAGTTACCCGTGTTGGGAGTGATTTATGTGGAATAAATACATTTCCAGGTCAGATCTGTTATGCCAAATATTAATCTAAATTTATCTACTCAAACTAAGTTGTTTTCAGTATTTTGGAGAATTATAAAGAATTAATTCCAGGCATCTTAGTATGCAGATTTGTGGTTTTCTATCTCAGTTTATTTAGCCTTGGAAAAGTTTAGTTTTCTCCATCATTTTTCGGTTATAAAATTACAAAGTGGAGTTTTGATAACAACTTAAATTTATTGAGTGTCTTTTCATGGTTTTTCCACCCATACCCTAGTCGTTATTCTGAGTATTTATTTGCAGCAGTGTTAATGACTTTTATAAAATTCATATTTCAATTTATAACCCGAATTGGGATTAATAATATCTACACTTTATTTTAGAGTGGTGAAATTACCTACTTTTGCTTGTTGGATAGGAGTTTTATGTAAAACCCTAGTCACCCTTTCCTATATAATATCAGATCTTCCTTCATTAATTTTGGGTTATCTCTCATTAGTTAATTTTTCAGTAAGGGAACTGCCCAAAATATTTCTAGGGAGAAATATGTCTATTTGAAGACATTAAAGTGTTATCAGAGCGATGAATTCTCCCATCCCATGAGGAAGAAAAACTAGATCTAAAAATGACTACAAAAGAATTTCAGAGGATCTACATAGATGAAACAATCACTAGAAGTTACACAGAATTGCAAATTTGTTAGATGGATACTCAAAGATATCTAAAAGACCCCATTATAGGATCCTTTTTTGATTTGCACAGATCTATTCAGGTAAAGGGTATTGCAATACCAAGCTCTCAAGGGAATCAATTTTTCAGAACTAAGGAAGAACAACCAGCTGAGGAAGATGACTTGGAAAAAAGATATACCACACTCAGTCCAAAGGTAACATCTATGTTGACCTTTTAATATTTTTGTGAATTAAAAGGCATTACAAGAATGCAAGATAAAGAGGAAAAAGCTTCAAAGGGGGTGATTTTTAATGATTGCATTATTGAGGAAGAAAAATTGATTGTTGAATGTCAAGCTAGAGAAATTACTTCAACTCCAAAGGAACATATTAGTGAGTCACTGTCATATGGAATGGATTTTCAAAACCATAGTGTTGATGGGCGTGAATTTTTGAAAAATGATGATGCTTGTGTTGTGTCCAAAATCATGAGTAACTTTAGGGATGGTATTGTTTTGGAAATTTCTAAATCAACAGTGGAAGATATTGTTATAATAGCCAAGAGCATGGCCATATCCACTCAAGAAGAGAAGATTGCAATGGATGAAGATGACGAAGAAAAGAACATGTTATCGTAGCAGTTGTCTTATGAAATGGTTCAGCCCATTATTTATCATGGATTCATCACATAAACGGTTCATATTTGTTCTCCTCTTGAGAGAGATGGTGAAATTGAGGAACAAATTTTCGACATAAGGTATGTGATACCCTTGATGCAAATGTGGTTATATAATCATCATAAGAAGCATGATAAGATAGAGGAAGAAGTCCACTATATAGAGCATATTGAGCCATTGTTCCAAGTCTATGACTATGAGCATCCAGAGAGCTATTTATTGTGGCAAGAGCTCTTACACTTAACAGGTACATGAGCTCGGATTCTGTATCACTACAACATGTTCTATCTGTTGCATATAGCACTTGGGCGTGCAAGTTGCAATTGCTTGAGGGCAACAAATTTAGTGAAGGGAGGACTATAATATCCCCTTCCCATTCAAATAAATTTGGCCCATTTCGTCAACCCGATGACCAAAGGAAAAATATAAGGGTGTCTTAAGTCACAATAAATTTTTATAAGTGCCTAAAAGAAAATAAAAGAAAAATATTAAAGCACTTATAATTATTTATTTGGCTTAATTCAAGTATGCACTTATAAATTAATGTTGTAACCTATAGAAATGTACAAGAGGGGTCTAATGTTGTTTGTATCATTCCTAGGAAGTATGGTGACTTACTTGAGAAATGATAATGGAAAGTTAGTAAAAAGTCCCATTTCTAAATTGTATCCTCCCTATGAGGAAAGTACCACTTGCCTAGAATTAGAATATTGACCTTGTGGGGTAGTATTAGTTCTATGATCATTTTTTTATCCTCTCTATGAGGAAATGCAACTAGCTCAGGTGGGTAGTTTGGGGCTCTTGCTTAGAATTAATAACTCCTCCTGACTGTTGTTGTATTTGGTTCCTTTTGGGCCATTTCTCCTTTATAAGGGAGAGGTCGACTTGAAGTGGATCATCTCATATTTCTTTATCAAATCTAAAAAATTTCTAAGCTTTGTGCTTTTGCAAATAAATTACTTTAGAGGATGAAAACCCTTTGGGCAAGTGTGAGGGATTTCCCCACAGGGATTCCTACTGTGCATACAAAGAAATTCAGTTATTTTCTATATGATTCAATAGAGTTTTGCATGAAGAGTTTGAAGACTTGATTTGCAGCAATGGTATCTCTCTACACCAGCTGGAGTGACCCATGTTGGGAGTGATTTATGTGGAATAAATACATTTCCAGGTCGGATCTATTATGCCAATTATTAATTTGAATTTATCTACTCAAACTAATTTGTTTTCAGTATTTTGGAGAATTATAAAGAATTAGTTCCAAACATCTAAGTATGCAGACTTGTGGTTTTCTATCTCAGTTTATTTAGCCTTGGAAAAGTTCAATTTTCTCCATCATTTTTCTATTATAAAATTACAGAGTGGAGTTTTGATAACAACTTGAATTTATTGAGTGTCTGCATGGTTTTTCCACCCATACCCTAGCCGTTATTCTGAGTATTTATTTGCAGCAATGTTAATGACTTTTTAAGAGTTCATATTTCATTTTATACCCTGAAATATGATTAATAATATCTACACTTTATTTTAGAGTGGTCAAATTACCTACTTTTTCTTGTTGGATAGGAGTTTTATGTAAAACCCTAGTCACCCTTTCCTATATAAAATCAGATCTTAAATAATTAATTTTGGGTTATCTCTGATAAGTTAAGTTTTCAACAAGGGAACTGCCCAAAATATTTCTAGGGAAAAATATGTCCATTTGGGGACATTAAAGTTTTATCAAAGCGATGAATTATTCCATCTTGTGAGGAAGAAAAACTAGATCTAAAAATGACTATGGAAGAATTTTAGAGGATCTACATATATGAAACAATCACTAGAAGTTACACAAAATTGAAAATCTGTTGGATGGATACTCAAAGAGATCTAAAAGACTCCATTATAGGAGCCTTTGCTAATTTGCACAGATCTATTCAGGGAAAGGGTACTACAATACCAAGCTCTCAAGGGAATCAATTTTTCAGAACTAAGGAAGAACAACCAGCTGAGGAAGATGACTTAGAAAAAAGGTATGTCACACTCAGTCCAAAGGTAAGATCTATATTGACCTTTGAATATTTTTGTGAATTAAAAGGCATTACAAGAATGCAAGGTAATGAGGAAGAAGCTTCAAAGGGGGTGATATATAATGATTGTATTAGTGAGGAAGAAAAATTGCTTGTTGAATGTCAAGCAAGAGAAATTACTTCAACTCCAAAGGAACAAATTAGTGAGTCACTATCATATGGAATGATTTTCAAAACCATAGTGTTGATGGGCATGAATTTTTGAAAAATGATGATGATTGTGTTGTGTCCAAAATCATGAGTAACTTTAGGGATGGTATTGTTTTGGAAATTTCTAAATCAGCAGTGGAAGATATTGTTATGGCAGCCAAGAGCATGGCCATATCCACTCAAGAAGAGAAGATTGCAATGGATGAAGATGACGAAGAAAAGAACAGGTTATAACAACAGTTCTCTCATGAAATGGTTCAACCCATTATTTATCATGGAGTCATCACATCAATGGTTCATATTATTTTTCCTCTTGAGAGAGATGGTGAAATTGAAGAACAAAATTTTGATATAAGGTATGTGATACCCTTGATGAAAATGTGGATATATAATCATCATAAAAAACATGATAAGATAGAGGAAGAAGTCCACTATATAGAGCATATTGAGCCATTGTTCCAAGTCTATGACTATGAGCATCCAGAGAGCTATTTATTGTGGCAAGAGCTCTTACACTTAACATGTACATGAGCTCGGATTCTGTATCACTACAACATATTTTATTTGTTGCATATAGCACTTGGGCGTGCAAGTTGTAATTGCTTGAGGGAAAGAAAATTTGGGGAGGACTGTAATATCCCCTTCTCATTCGACGAAATATTAAAGCACTTATAATTATTTATTTGGCTTAATTCAAGTATGCACTTATAAATTAATGTTGTAACCTCTAAAAATGTACAAGAGGGGTCTAATGTTGTTTGTATCATTCCTAGGAAGTATGGTGAGTTACCTAAAGAAACGATAATGGAAAATAGTTAGTAAAAAGTCCCATTTCTAAATTGTATCCTCCCTATGAGGAAAGTACGACTTGCCTAGAATTAGAATATTGACCTTGTGGGGTAGTATTAGTTCTATGATCATTTTTGTATCCTCTCTATGAGGAAATGTGACTAGCTTAGGTGGGTAGTTTGGGGCTCTTGCTTAGAATTAATAACTCCTCATGACTGTTGTTGTATTAGGTTCCTTTTGGGCCATTTCTCCTTTATAAGGGAGAGTTTGACTTGAAGTGGATAATCTCATATTTCTTTATCAAATCTAAAAATTGTCTTTAGCTTTATGCTTTTGCAAAAACATTACTTTAGAGGACGAAAACCCTCTGGGCAAGTGTGAGGGACTTCCACATAGGAAGTCCTACTGTGCATACAAAGAAATTCAGTATTTTTCTATATGATTTAATAGAGTTTTGCATGAAGGGTTTTATGAAGAGTTTTGCATGAAGAGTTTTGCAAGAAGGGATTTAATAGAGTTTTGATTTAATATAGTATTTTTCTGTTGGTGTAAGTGGTATATTTATTCACTTATTTAGTGTTATTCCACCTCACCAGGTGAGTCATCTCACTTAGGTGGACATGGATCTAGGTGTCATCTTAGTTATGACAAATTCTCTTACAGAATCTATCATATGTGTAAGTGTGTCATAGGAGTTACATTCCCATTTGGGAAAGTAACTCCTCTTCTCCATTATGGAGGAATCTTCTCTTACATTGGAGTTACACATTCACTCCCCTATATGTACAACCATCTCTTTTGATCTATGTTAAGATCAATACAAGCTAAGCTAAGGCTTCCATTCCACTCCACTTTTCAAATCTTGAGCTCTCATATGCATGCACATTGCTTTACAAAGCTTACTTGCTTTAATCTCGCAACTCCTACACTTTGGTGAAGTGCAACTATTCGATGCTCGTGAATTCCTTCCAGGTCTTCATCCTACACTCCTTCATGGTATCAGAGTGTGGGGACTGGAATCACATTGCTCACCATCATTGCTCCACAGTGTAGTTGCTTGTGCAAGCTCTCACTTTTGCATGTACTCTACTTGCATATTTTGAGATTTGTGGGTGTATTTTTTTGGGTGTTTTGTGCTCTTCTTTTTCGGGTTTGTTCGTGTTCGTGGTTTTCAAGCTTCTTTGAGGCTCTGGGATGTACATGGCACGTCAATTACAACATTCAACTCGTGGCACCAATTTTCCTTGGCTCGCTGCACTTACACTCCTAGCTTCGGCTGTTTGAGTTTGCTTGCAGCGTTCACGTTTGGTTGATTTATGTGCATAGTTAGAGATTTTGGCTTTGGTCGTGACTACCTCACTGTTGTTCCTTGTCGCCCTTGGTATGCTGGTTCAGTTCGTGGTGCTTGCTTGGCTCGTGGCATCTTACCTGCTTTGTTCACTGTGTTCGGCTCTGGTTTTCACGTGTTGATTGGGCTAGGAAATGTTCTTGGCTACTCATGCTACTCCCGGGTTCTGCATTGGAGTGCCTTGGTTTATATTGTGCTAGTTACCGTCTCAACCAGCTAGGCAGTTGACTATGTTTCACTGCCTCGTTGTTGGCTTCCCGAGCTTCTTTTGGCACGACTTTATTGTTTCAGTCCGGCTCTATAGTATCACTGCTAGTCTCAGACCTCTTGCCTGCTCAGGAATCTACTCCAGATCCTCTGCAGCGACTGTTTTACTCACCTCCGCAGCCCTGGTCTGTCCTGTGCCGCGTGCGCCTGGCCCTCGTAGCTGTGCCCTCCACTGCGGACGCACGTGGCCGTTTCACTCTCCAGCACTGGTAACGGCTCTGCACTGTTCACTGCCTCCAAAGGGACCTCCCACGTGCCTGCTCGAAGAGGATTCCCTCCTTGGCACTGGGTTCCACCCTTCAACGGTTACTCCAGCTCCCTGCAGACCTCCATGTGGCATCTTTTACTCACCTCCGGAGCCCTGGTCTGGCCTGTGCGCCTGGCCCTCGTAGTTGTGCCCTCAGCACCTGCGGACGCACGTGGCAGGTTTTCACTCTCCAGCACTGGTAACGGCTCTGCACTGTTCACTGCCTCCAAAGGGACCTCCCACGTGCCTGCTCGAAGAGGATTCCCTCCTTGGCGCTGGGTTCCACCCTTCAACGGTTACTCCAGCTCCCTGCAGACCTCCATGTGGCATCTTCAGCCATGCAACCTGCTCCAAATCCTCGAGCCCACTGTCAACTCTAACCAGGCTTCTTCCATGCATCTTCTGGAATCCAGCTCCCAAGCTCGCTTTTACCTGCATTCTTTGGCCCGAGTTTTACTCCCTTCAACGGCTCCTCCAGCTCATGCTTGTCTGCAAACTACCTGGTAACCGGTCCACATTCAGCTCGGCCTTGGCGTTTCAAACTGGTAGCTCCTGACAACTCTGTGCTCGTTTGGACGTGTGGCCTCTCTACTACGTGACCGTTTCATTCTCTGCAGCACCAACTCGACCAGCCTGGCATGGAACCCTTACACGTGGACCACCTACGTTAAACACAGCAGCATGTTGCATCTGCGTGGTTTGACACTGCAAAACGTGGGGCCCATCTTTCCCTTTTAGAACTTGTTTGCAGGATCAAAACAATCCTTTTTTTAATGTTTAAAGGCAAAAACATTCATTTCACATGGCATTGTAATAAATTTTAGGGCCTTCATTTTTGCTTGTATTAATGTCCTTCCTACGCAGTGTTGAAGACGAAGGGCGAGGTCCAGGGTTGGCAGGAGGCTAACCCCCCCTCGCAAGTCAAAACAAACCCTACCTAAAATTTGATGTTGTTTCCAACGAGTACCCACACGATAGCCATTTGCAACCCATCTTCACGTACTTTTTTAATGTGTTTGCAGCATCTAGTGCATTTTTTCCATCAGTTGCGGGAATCATTTTAATGCGATAACTTTTGACTCGCTGCTCATTTCTGAGTGCTTCCTTGGTCAAAGTTGCATGATTTTTCACACATCTACGTGATGGCATTATCAGTTTTGTAAATTCACTACTTTTATAAAGTTGTGCATTCTGGGGGGGTTGCTTGTACTCTTGGGCGTACACACGTAGACACATTATCGGTCGAGTCCGACGTCTTGCTTTTGTGCACCTTGCACTTTTGATTCTGCATCATGGAGAGTGCTCTTTCCAGACGTGAGCATCGTAGGATCACCTTACAGCCTCCGCCAATTCTTATCAGGGAGAGAGACCTATTTAGCTTAGCGTGCTTCCATGGAACGTTACTTTGCCCATGAGGGTCTTTCAGCATTCTTGCTTGGGCCCGTTCCTGCACCCGCTGATCATCGTCATCTAGAGGACTTCCTTGACACTTGTGACCATGTCTTTGGTCACATGATGATACATGTCTCTCGTTCTCTCTGGTTTCACGTGGCACACTCAGATCCACCTCATCATGTCTAGAGCATTCTTTAGTCCTTCTATGGAGACCCTTCACATACTGCCGTCGTTGTTGCTGCTGCTGATTCAGTTGTCTCCTCCATTTCTTTGTGTGATGACAATTCCACTGACACAGGCTCGCTTGGTTCTACTTCTGATGATGAGGATTGTGCATCCAGTTCTGATGTCGAGAGTACTATAGAGGACTATTCTCCTCTTTCTCTCACTATTCCAGACATTGTTATCACCCCCCACATCTCATCAGATATCGAGCAGTCTCATACTTAATCTCACACTGTCATTACACCAGCCTCCTTTCCACTTCCAGTGTGCGAGGCCCATTTCACTCCTCTACCTTCATTGGATGACTCATACCTATCTGACATCGCTCTTTTGTTTGTTGAGCCCCCCCATTGGGACAAGTATCTGCCTAACCTTAGTCATCTTTTCGCAGAGTACACTTGTGATGCACTACAGGTCCCTCATCCATCTACAGGTGTTTCAGAGGAGTTCATCATCTCTGTTGTTGGAAGTGCCCCTTCCGGGAATCATGTCACTTCCACATTTCTAGAGACCTTCCTTGATCCACCCTCAGCGGTGGATCCCTTTTCTATTGTGGAGGATGTTTTGTTCCCTTCACATCACTTGGACATCCTTTCTACGGGTGTTCCTCTTCACTCTGACCATTCTACGCACGTGGCATTACCTTCGGTTCCTTGGTACTCACTCGCTAGACCTATGTCACACTTTCGTGCACCAGACTCAGAGCTCTTCGTGTTGCTGCCTTTAGTTTCCTTTGTGGAGTGGGCGGACTTCCAGCACGTCATTTTTGTCCTTCCTAAGGGCAGGCACACAGTTCGTTGCGGGTGGCTCTTCTTCAGTCCAGAGGCAGAGGATCTCGTCATCGACATTCTTCTGCAAGACCTCCTAGAGCTGCAGAGTTCAGATCCATCCATGGCATCTTATGCATTCCTCTCGTCTCCCTCTTCTTCTCTCTTCTTCTTCTTTCCGAGAGATTACCTCTTTGTACATGTGTACCTTTTCAGGTTTGTCTAGAGTTGGGACCCATATTTGGCATCTTTCTTAAATTAGAGAGTGTTTTGTTCTCTTGTGGTGGATGTTTTTCCCACTGGGTTTTCCTTCACTTCTTGGGACTTCTTCTTGTACATGGGTGCCTCATCAGGCTTTGTGTCGGGACCCATTTCTTGTTTCTGACTTGCCGCCTCATCCTAAGTTACGATGAAGGGGGGGTGTTGGTGTAGGTGGTATATTTATTCACTTATTTAGTGTTATTCCACCTCACCAAGTGAGTCATCTCACTTAGGTGGACATGGATCTAGGTGTCATCTTAGTTATGACAGATTCTCTTACAGAATCTGTCATATGTGTAAGTGTGTCATAGGAGTTACATTCCCATTTGGGAAAGTAACTCCTCTTCTCCATTATGGAGGAATCTTCTCTTACATGGGAGTTACACATTCACTCCCCTATATGTACACCATCTCTTTTGATCTATGTTAAGCCAATACAAGATAAGCTAAGGCTTCCATTCCACTCCACTTTTCGAATCTTGAGCTCTCATATGCATGCACATTGCTTTACAAAGCTTTCTTGCTTTAATCTCGCAACTCCTACACCTTGGTGAAGTGCAACTATTCGATGCTCATGAATTCCTTCCAGGTCTTCGTCCTACACTTCTTCAATAACTCCTCATGACTGTTGTTGTATTAGGTTCCTTTTGGGCCATTTCTCCTTTATAAGGGAGAGTTTGACTTGAAGTGGATAATCTCATATTTCTTTATAAAATCTAAAAATTGTCTTAGCTTTGTGCTTTTGCAAAAACATTACTTTAGAGGACGAAAACCCTCTGGGCAAGTGTGAGGGACTTCTACATAGGAAGTCCTACTGTGCATACAAAGAAATTCAGTATTTTTCTATATGATTTAATAGAGTTTTGCATGAAGGGTTTGAAGACTTGATTTGCAACAGTGGTATCTCTCTGCACCAGCGGGAGTGACCCATGTTAGGAGTGATTTCTGTGGAATAAATACATTTCCAATTCGGATCTGTTATGCCAATTATTAATCTGAATTTATCTACTCAAACTAAGTTGTTTTCAATATTTTGGAGAATTATAAAGAATTAATTCTAGGCATCTAAGTATGCAGATTTGTGGTTGTCTATCTCATTTTATTTAGCGTTGGAAAAGTTTAGTTTTCTCCATCATTTTTCTGTTATAAAATTACAAAGTGGAGTTTTGATAACAACTTGAATTTATTGAGTGTCTTTGCATGATTTTTCCACCCATAACCTAGTCATTATTCTGAGTATTTATTTGCAGCATTATTAATGACTTTTCAAGAATTCATATTTCAGTTTATAACCCGAATTGGGATTAATAATATCTACACTTTATTTTAGAGTGGTGAAATTACCTACTTTTTCTTGTTGGATAGGAGTTTTATGTAAAACCCTAGTCGCCCTTTCCTATATAAAATCAAATCTTCCTTAATTAATTTTGGGTTATCTCTCATAAGTTAAGCTTTCAGTAAGGGAACTTCCCAAAATATTTCTAGGAAAAAATATGTCCATTTGGTGACATTAAAGTGTTATCAAAGCGACAAATTATTCCATCCTATGAGGAGGAAAAACTAGATCTAAAAATGACTACAAAAGAATTTCAGAGGATCTACATAGATGAAACAATCACTAGAAGTTACACAGAATTGCAAATTTGTTAGATGGATACTCAAAGATATCTAAAAGACCCCATTATAGGATCCTTTTCTGATTTGCACAGATCTATTCAGGTAAAGGGTATTGCAATACCAAGCTCTTAAGGGAATCAATTTTTCAGAACTAAGGAAGAACAACCCAGCTGAGGAAGATGACTTGGAAAAAAGATATACCACACTCAGTCCAAAGGTAAAATCTATGTTGACCTTTTAATATTTTTGTGAATTAAAAGGCATTACAAGAATGCAAGATAAAGAGGAAAAAGCTTCAAAGGGGGTGATTTTTAATGATTGCATTATTGAGGAAGAAAAATTGATTGTTGAATGTCAAGCTAGAGAAATTACTTCAACTCCAAAGGAACATATTAGTGAGTCACTGTCATATGGAATGGATTTTCAAAACCATAGTGTTGATGGGCGTGAATTTTTGAAAAATGATGATGATTGTGCTGTGTCCAAAATCATGAGTAACTTTAGGGTGGTATTGTTTTGGAAATTTCTAAATTAGCAGTGGATGATATTGTTATGACAGCCAAGAGCATGGTCATATCCACTCAAGAAGAGAAGATTGCAATGGATGAATATGACAAAGAAAAGAACAGGTTATCACAATAATTGTCTCATAAAATAGTTCAGCCCATTGTTTATTATGGAGTCATCACATCAATGGTTCATATTTATTTTCCTCTTGAGAGAGATGGTGAAATTGAGGAAAAAAAATCGATATAAGTTATGTGATACCCTTGATGATGTTAGCATATGAATCATGGTGTGAGACCAATCCATTTTAATCTCTCCACCTAGATCTCTACAAAACTTCCTACTCGATAACATACCATACACAGCGGGAATGTCAGCAACTAAAATAGTTACCTAAACTCGCTTTTGAGGCAATTGGGCTAAAACCATTTGGGCATCTTTAATTTGCCCAATTAGAGGAAATTGCTTGGTTTCCATGGAGTAACATGATCTGAATGTTCTCGTACAATTCAAACCAAGAGCATGTGCCACTTTTTCCAGCATCACATTATCTGAGATTCCAAAGTCTATAATGCAATTGTTTGATTTGCATCTGTTGATCAAAAAGGACACAAAGAAAGGTTCAATCTTTTCATTTGAAGGTGTAGTGGCCGCCACAATATTTTGAGTTTTCCCATCTTTGGGAGTTTTCAGAATTCCTTTGGAGGAATGAATAGTAGAGTCGCCTTTGATAAACTGGACCAATTTCTCGAGTTGATCCTTATTGGACTTCAAGCACTCTGCTTGTGATAAAGAAATTTTTGTTTTATTCATATGATCAATGATATCAAATTTGGGAAAATTAATCATACTTGATGTCTCATATACTAGTTCTATCAAACTTGATGATGGCACACTTTTGACCTTTGCTTCTGGCTTGGTTGATACTGATGTAGAAGAAGAAAGTTTCTTCGTAGCTGATTTATATATGGATTGACTCGGCAAAGGTTCTCCTTTCTTTAAGATAGTTTTGACCTTAGGAGGCTCAGCTATCTTTGATTCTTTGGATGCTTCTTTAATTTTGGATTCTTTAGGAACTTCCTTGGAATCCTCTTTATCTCCCGCCTTAGTGGTATTTTCTCCTTTTTTGACAGCGTTTGAAGACAGTAAAAGATTGGCTATTCATATCTTCTAAAATTTCTTCGTATTCATCTTCTTCTTCTAAACGGTACTCTAAGAAATTATTATTACTTTCTCCCTCACGATCTTCAACTTCAGGTTCAGATGTTCCAGAATCTGTCTCTTCCTCATCAACCTCGACGACTTAAACTTCATCGTCACTTTCTTCAATGACATCACATTTTGAGTTAATTGCAAGAGTTGCTTCAATAGAAAGCCTCGTTACAGGACCTGCAATCCTGGCTTTGTTGGGAACGTAGCCTTTCCTTGGAATGTCTTTGTAAGGAGAGGGTTTACTACTCTAAGCAACTTGCTTTTTCAATGCTAGAACAACATTAGCTAACTTAGTAATCATAGCTTCTGAAGCATTGGGGGGATTCTTTACCCTTTCCATTGAGGGAAGTTTTTTTTAATTTTCCTGCCATGATTAAGTCATCCTTAATTTCTATGGCCAAGGATTGATCAAGTTCCAAAGTAGCCACTCTAGCCCTTCTCAACTGATAGCACACTTCTAGTTGTCGTGCATTAATAAAGAAACATTTTTGTCTGTCAAGGATTGGACGAATCCTGACATGAACTTTATTCACCATTTTGTTGAATTTAGCCGCGAAGTTCCTCATGGGTTTGTTTGGATTTTTCTTTGCCTGAGATAGCTAGGCAAGAAGATCATGTTCATCTTCTGTCGTTTTGAATTGATCTTCAAACTTAGTTTTCATATTATTCCAATTTGTGATGCATCCATTGAGTAGATGATGAAATCAATCTGCAGCAACATAATGCAATGTTTCGATGAAGAGGCGAATATCAACATCTTCATATTCTACCAACAAAAACTACACATGCAGCAAAGAAAGCAGAAATTTGGTCATCTGGTGATGTCTTCCCATCTCAATCGAACTTGGGAAGAATCTTTCTCGATCCTCATGGGAGTTCATGTCGAGCTGGTAAGGCCAATGGGCCTATGGAATTTCCCCATGGTACGTTGACTACCTTTTTGGGAAAGGTAGTATGTGAAGGTAAAATAACATGAGCAAGGACAAGTGCTTGACTGGTAGTGATTCCTTCCTTGCTTTCTCTTTCAGGACTTGATGCAAGGCTTGCAGATCTATGAGGTGTGTTCTTCTTTGGAGGAGATAACTTGAAACCAAACTTTCCTTGAAAGTCAAAAATGGTATCAGATCTACCTTTAGCTTTTTGTCCTCGTGCAAACCTCTTTCCTTCCAGTTTGAAATATTTATTCTGAAGGGATCACTGGCATGTTCTAATCACCTCTAGCCTTTTCTCTTTGCTCTCTTACTCGAGCTATTTGCACCCGAATGACTCTAGCAACTCTCGCGGCTTCCTCTTCTTCGTTATCTAGTACTGATGCAACGAGATGAAAATGATAGTTATTCGTGCGCTTTTCCCAAATAGCTTGCCTCAAATCTGATGATATGTCTTCTTGAGTATCTAAAAAAATAAGATTTGGTTGCAAGATAGGTGGGTTACCTGTAATAGTCATATAAATTATTACCTTGGTGGAAGAGGACCGCGTCAGTGAACAACAATCAACATGTGTCCACGAGGTCTTCTGGCCACAAGTGTGGGTGCTCTTCTTCTAAGGTCTTTAATGTAGATTTCTCTGTCAATGGCTCTATCAACAACCAAAAATTGCTGCAAAATTTCACAGTTTTCCCAAGATATTGCTGGAAGGTTGGCTACAATGTATCCTTGAAAATCTTCATCGGGCACAAGGTTCAGTTGAAGAACTGGAGCTTGTGCAGAGGGGATAGTCATAAATATTTAACCAAGTATTGGTTAATAATTCCCAATTCCCCAGCAGATTCGCCAAAAACTGTTAGCATATGGATTTGCATGCATGCAAATGACATGCAACAGTGTGGGAATGAAGTCCCTCCTCAATGAAGGTGAGGCTGCCTTTATTGAAAACCAAAACTATATTTACATCTGTACATTCAAAATTGTATGTGGGGGGTGTTTTGGAACATCAATGGAAAGAAAAGTGAATGAGGGAGATGGAATGGAATGAAGGAAAGGAGTGGAATGGAATGAATTGAAAGAACATGCAAGAGTTAGGTAAAAATAGAGCCTAATATTACACAAAGAGGAAAGATGAATAACTAACACAAATAAAATGGAGTTTGAGTTAGCTAAACAAGAATGTGTAAAAGGGAACACACGTGAGCAAGTAGATAATTAGAGCTTGATCACTATGAACTAGAACAACAGATTAATAACGTTGACAATAAGATCAAAGACAATATTTGCATGCAAGATTCAAACATCTAACATCTAATGAACATAAGAACATCAAATGTTACAAGAGACAATGAATGGGACACAAAGTTCATATTTCATTAACTCCAAAATGTCTTCTCAAAAGAACACAAAGTTTCTTTCTTTGAAGTAAATCTTGCATACAAAAGTATTTTCTTCTCCTCTCTCAAAGTCACCTTTACAAATGAGCCCCTCACTTCCTTTTATAACCCAAAAGTTGGTTACAAAGTAGTTAGGGTTTTACATGATCATTAAATAAGGCACTTAAGTGACCTTTGACTTTTTCTAACCAACTTTATTAAAAACAACTAAAAATAGAAATCACTTAAGTTATCCACAGTTTCCCGAAAGCAAATAACAACATCCTTTTCTTAAAAATCCACTTTTTAAAATATACAATAATAACCAGTGCCTTATCCATTGAAATGGGGTCTGCCTATCTCAAGCGTATGAGAAATGGACTCTCCCACTTCGTTAGATACCAAGAAAACTATCTCCCTGAACTACTGGTGAAATTAGGATCTACTGCTTTTTCTAGTTGAAAGGATCTAAACCTTCCCAAAGTTTCAAACATCTTTTCTTCTTCTGGAGGTTCATTTGGTTGAAGAATAGCCTCACAAAATACCTGCAATTCAAGAATCCTACTTGGCATATCATTTAAATTAATAATCTTTGATTGAGCATTCTCAAATAAGTTCTTTAATTTGATGCACCGCTCCATTGAAACTGATGAGAAATTATTGGCGGGAGTGTACATGTCCTTAAACAATTGTGAAAATTACTCTTCCACCTGTTCCGATGAACACCTTTGATTATGCTCATTTACGAGGTTGCAAGGAATCTCAGCTATGAATTCTTGAATCAAGGTGAGTGAAGTGAAGGCTTCATTGCATATGCTCTCATAATGGATCATAGAATCCTCGAGAAGCATCTTCCTTGATTTGAGATGCAGACACCAAAGAAAACATGTCCCTCGATGTTCAAATTCGAGAATTCCTTCAATGGCTAAAACTGAGGATTCCATACTCGTCATCTCCTGCAAACTGGGAAATATCTCATCCAAATTTGATATATTAGAAACAAAGGTTTCCTTGAAAGAAATAATTGGATCAAGATACGCACTGACATCTTCATGGAGCTTAACCGTTGTTTTGATCGTCCCTTGGCCTAAAATGAGAATCTCTGAAAGCCAAGTTTTAGTGACATGGCCTAATGTGTTTATTTCTTTTGAAAAATTGAGAGTTTCTTCATCAGGGGCAGCCACTGCATCAGGTACTGGGAAAGTGGATGATATGGGATTTATCAAATGTTGAACATATTCCACCAATTGATTCTTTTCGGCCTTGAGCTGAGAGTTCTGAGACTTATATTTCTCAAGTCTCTTTAGCACGATATCAATTGAATCTCGAGCCATCGCCATGTCACTTTCTAATGTGGACCTCCCAAGTCCAAGTCTGGAAACTTCATAATCAGTAGGTGTCATGGCATCACGCTCCTTATCAACTTGTGGGATGGCAAGATCTACAAATCTATTTCCATCATTATCCACCATTATTCGAGAAAGCACCTTAGGCTTCTTGGGAATGACGTCATTCAAAAGTTTGAAAAGGGCATCAAAATCAATGTCAATTGCCTTGACAACCCTCTTCCTTTTCTTAACCTCGGAATCAACCCAGGAAGGAGTATCATGCACTATTTATGCATACAAAATCCTAGAGCTCGAATCAATATTCTCATTGTTTTCGACATCATGAGATCATGTAAGAATCCTATCTACAACCTCGATTTGGGGAGAAATAACCTCAATATCCACCTCCTGATCATTCGGGAGATTTTGGGAAATTTCTTCATGAACTGTAGGTTCCGAAGTGTTTGATATTTGGACTACCTGCACCTGAGTGGATGCTTGTTCAAAGCATGGCTGAGGATCATTTGTCACGAGCTTCTGAGCACTATTAACAATGTGAGTAGAATAATCTCTACTTGAAGTAGAAAATCCTGATACATGCTCTCTTCCTTCTCCGGGGCTAGGGTCTTTAGATTTTTCTCCTCGTGGCACATTACTTGGTGAAGTGGATTTTGGCAACCACTCCTTTCTTGCTTGTTGTGTATGATTGGATGGTACGGAGGTTGATCGAGAAGGGGATTTGGTTGAATGAAGACCTCCTCGTGTTGGAAATTTTTGTGATCCTGAAGTATGATCTTGAATTGATTGTAACTTGGCAAGTTCTCTGTTGTACCAAGATATGCTTCTTTCAAGAATCGGTTGATTCTTGCTATCAAGAGAAAATTCATCTCTTTTGGTCCAGTCAATTCGAGGCAACGGGGTAAAAGCAACTGCATCATATGAGGGATCAATAACATCTTCATCATCATTTATGAATGAATCGGGAGGGTTCTTGATGTGAAAGGCCTTGATCTGAGCAAGTGTTAGGTGAGAAAACTCTCGTCTTCTTACTTCATGTTCGTTCGAACAAGAAGCCCAGAAATCTTCCATGGTAGGGTTATGTTGATACTTTTCTCCAAGAATCTTCTGCATATATCCATTGATATCAAACTAGGCTCTCTTCACATATGGATGAATTGTGATGAGGGCGAACTCTTTTTCCATGAGTTGTGCACTGAAAAGATTTGGACATTGGTATTCCCTGATTTGGATTGGGAAATGAATTCCTGAATGGTGCTTGTCACTGAGAAGACAATGAACTTGGAATAGTTGTCACACAAGCTCCATTAATGCCCATCTGTCACTGACATACTTAGGAAGCTTCCATGGAGTACCAGCAAAACCACTCATGTGAATGTAGGAAAAGGATGAAAATTGAATAAACCAGGTTCCCCATTGGGAAATGACATTCATGGCTTCTTTAGAAAATATTTCCTCTGTATTCTGATTCAAGTTCTGAATCATGCGGAAGGTAAATGCATCATTGACTCTTCTAAAATGGTGAGAGCTATTTTTGAAACTTAGTTGTGGGTAATAATGGAAAACACTGTTTGACGGCCCCATGACTCCTCTTGTTTTGAGTCCAGAAAATAGCTTTCTTCTTGCTACTGCATAAGTCAGATACGATGTCATGTAGAAGCATCCAGTCATCTTAACTTCTATCAATTGTTTGTGAAGGGTATTACTGATGATGGTGGCCCAATCCACAAACTCTTTCTTGGCAAGGATGATACAGATAAACTGATACATCCATGGGTGGAAAATCCTAGCAGAGGGTAAACTGAAAACTCGACTTAGGAGAGTAATCATGTCCCTGATTTCTTCCACGAACTCAACGCGGTATAGTTCTTTGGGAAGCCGGTCAATTTGAGGCCTCTTGGTCACTAACCAGTTGTTATTAACCATCTTGCTCCATCTCAGGGGTTCTTCATCCCAAAATTCTTGTGCTGACTGGCGAGTGATATCCACATTCTCAGGAAATTCAGGTATGCCGAGCAATTCCTCAATGTGCTCTGGTGTGATTAAGAGGAAAGGCTCGCGATTATCTTTAAAAATTCCTCGCCTCTCAGGATCATAATGCTCCGCACAAGTGATAACCATCTCTGGACACTGCACCGAGACAGGAAATTTTGCTGCTTGAGGTAGACCACTATGGTAAAGCCTATCTGAGAATATGGTTTTGCCTTCAGTTTTCACCCGTTCACAGAATTGTTACACATTGATGTGACCCAGATTTGTATCAGTGATATTATCGTATGCTGACTTAATGGAACTGGGAGGGATGATTCCTTGGAATTCATACTTGAGTGCGGACTTATTCGATTTCTCCACTGGCTTCCTCGATCTTCCTGCAGATTTGTTAGATTTCTCGGCCATTATGAATTTCATAGAAGAATGACTTGGGCACGCAAAACAATGCAAGCGGGGTCGGGTCTCAGTCTCCGAAACCCCGTTAATGCAAGAAAAATATGACTTGCTTTAATTTTATTATTATTATTATTATTTTAAAAATAATAATAATAATAACCAGTCCCAGTTACAAATTTTTAAAATGTGAATACAAACAAGAATATCGAGACTAAGCTCGAATTCTAGATCGGGCAACAATTAAAAAAAAATTTAAATCTCCCGATTATATTGATTTTATGTAAGACCAATTTTAATCTATTTAATTTCTAAGAAAATTTCCTTTCCTGCCTGAATCCAAGTTGTTCAACATGGAAATTACTCTGATCTTCTAATAAATACTTTGAATTTGTAATTTCCTTGCATTGGCGTTTGTACGCGTGATATTATTTAATAGCCTAAATTGCTTGGTTAAACTTCAGCCTCTGCAATGTGTGGTTTTCTCCTCCTTGCTGAAACGTAGATCTCCTTAACAAGACAAACAAATTCCCTTTTTTTTTCTTAGACTGTTCTACTTATGACAAATGCATGGAAAATAATTTTAAAACCAAAAACTTCTCCCCTCGCGTGGCCTTTGCTTGGACTATGTCTTGTTTGCTCATGCGTTGATTTTCCCTTTTCCCAATGCTACGTTTTGGAATTTTACTGGTGCCTAGTGTGTTTATGCAAATGCGTGGGAGTTTCTTTTCTTTTCTCTACGCGTGGCCTTCCTCCTCCTTTTGCTCTGCGTGGATTTTATTCTTAATTGTCCTGTGTTGTGATTCTTCATCAACGTGGGCTTTGGTATATAGTGTGAAAAGTATTTCTTTGCATTTTTTATATTTAAAAAACCAAAACCTGTGTAGCTTTTTGTTTAATGCTTTTTCCTGCTGCCCTCCCTCTACCAATGTGTGGATATTGTTTTTATTGTCTTTTGATGTCTCCTTGGCATAGAAATTGTGCTTGTTTGGTGAATGCGTGGACTGTTGGTCTCTTTTAGATGCGTGGATCATTTCCTTTGACTGTTATGAATATCCTCTTCTTGGTTGTGTATTTGCTGCCTCTGGCTGCGTGGACTATTGTACCTGATAGCTGGGAATGCATGTGGTTGTATTCCTTTCCTTTCTCCTTGCGTGGATCTTGTTCTTTGACTTGCTTACTGAACTTTTGCGTTTGGAATAGTTTTTTCCTTGCATAATCTCTCATTAGAATGTGTGGGCTCTTACTTTCTTCTCCCTCCCTTAGGCTGTGTGGGAGAGGTTCTTTGGACTATTCTCCTTTGTTTTTGGTTTCCCACGTGGTGTTTTGCTTTCACCTTGCTTCCCCCTTCCTATGCGTGGAAATTTGTTCTTGTTGTTCCCTTGGTTGTTTTGGGTTGTCCTTTTGTAATTTTTCTTTGATTATGATGTCCTCCTTTGCCAATGCGTTGAAATCTATTTTCCTTTGACTGTTTCCTCCTTTGACTATTCTGCTTTTTTGCTGGTTTTAAAGGCCTTTTCTATGACTGTCCTCCTTGTATTTCTCCTTCACAATGGTGTTCACAGACTATTGTTTGATGGATGTGATAAAAATATTATGTTTCTTAGAAGAAATAAGAAGCAATTTAGAAAGCTTCTTATGAATCTTTCCAACGAGTTCGACGGAGGAATTTATGAGTGTTAACCCAACTTCCCCTCTTCCCGGGTAGTGGAATTAATTACTAAGGGGGAAATGGGGAAAACAATTGCCAGTTTCCAATGGGAATGGCAAAGTGGGATGGCAATCTCCGTTTTATTTCCCCATGTCAGAAATCGAGATATTTTTTTTTTGTTTGCCAATTCATTAATTTGGCAATTGGGGGAAGAAATCACACGAGCGAGGATTTAAAGCAATTTTGCTATGAAAGGGGAAATCAGGGCCTGGGAAGCCAATTTGGCATCCCTGGAAATGGGAAGCGGAAGCTTATTTTTCCCCAAAAAAAACTTGTCGAATGAATTTTAATTAATATTTATTTAATTAAATACTCCAAAGTTATTAAAAATTAATTTTATCAAACAAAGAGTAATTAATTAATTAATATTTAACGTGATTTGAGACCTAGCGGGAGGAGTTCTCACCTGAAATGGATGAAACGAAGACCGGAATGATCACAAAAATGAGACGGTCGTGATGAGAGTGATAAACCATGCAAAGTAACACTTTTGAAAAATTTCAAAATTTCCATTTTTATCATTTTTTTATTAATTTTGTGAAGTCAAAATTGGCTGATAACAGCTGGCTCTAATTGGGGACAAGGACTTCATGGATGCAGCAATGAACCCAGACCAAAATATTCATGAACATGATCTCAAAATGATGGGGCACAAAAATGGTGATACAAAAGAGGAGACTGAAAGATGGGGAAAAGAAACAAACCAAAATCCTAATTACTTATGTACATACGGGGAACAACCCGTTTTCAATTTTGATAGTGCTTGAGATATTTCCCACTGTAGGGCAAAGGAAATTGAGTTCCATCAGGATACACCAAGTAATAGGTACTATCTCCACAAAAATGTCTAATTTTGAAAGGGCCTAGCCACAACGAATCAAACTTCCCATGCTTTCCTTTCGGTTCACGTCTCTTGTCCCAGAGAAGAACCAAGTCATTGATTTGGAATTTCCTCTCTTTGGTTTTCCTGTCAAACAACCTCTTTACCTTGGATTGATGTTCCTCGATCCTGTTTTCCACTTGACTTCTTTGTTCCTCAAGCTTGCTTAGGAACATGATCCTTTTATCTAATGCATTGGTGAAGCATTCATCATCAACTGCTTGGGCTAATTTTAATGTTGGTAACTCCAGTGTGATGGGAATTTGAGCATCGGTTCCATACAAAAGTTGAAATGGAGACATCCCGATTGCTCTTTTGGGAGTTATGCGGTCAGCCCACAATGCATCATATAACTTTTTGTGCCAAGTTCTTTGATTTTCTTCTACTAACTTGCGCACGATAGTAATGATGTTCTTGTTACTGGATTCTGCTTGACCATTTCCCTGAGGGTAGTAATATGATGAATGAGACAAAGATATCCCATACCCATAACAAAAACCTATCATCTCTGTAGAAGAAAAATTTGAGGCATTGTCCGTCACGATCTTGTGTGGAATTCCATAACGAACCAATATATTTTCTTTGATGAAGTCACAGATTACTGCAGTAGATGTTTGTTTCACTGGTATAGCTTCTACCCACTTTGTAAAGTAGTCAGTTGCGGTGAGCACGTGAGTATGACCAGCACTAGAATTAGGATTCAAAACCCTGATGAAATCTAAACCCCATTGTTGAAAGGGTTCTTCAATGACAACTGGCTTCAAAGGCAAAGTTGCCAATTTTGGTCTTCCAACAAATTGCTGACAAGCTTCGCATTTTGTCACCCATTTTGAGCATCGGAAAACATAGTGGGCTAGTAATAATGTGCTCACAAAATTTTATGGGATGTCACTGGGCTAGAGAAATGACCACCGCAAGCATGATTGTGAAAGGCTTCCAATAACCTAAGTTGTTGTTCTTTATCAACACATCTGAGGAACATGTCAATTCCTTTCTTGAACAAAGTGTTGTCCCAAATGACGTACCTGACAACTCTTAGTTTGATAGCTCATTTTTCCTTAGCTGTCAAATTCTCTGGACACTCGCCATATGTGAGAAAGTAGGCTATATCAGAATACCATTCGTCTGTGGTACTGACAAAAACTACCAGTGGTAAATTTTCCTCAACTAGTTCTTCTTCAGAGTCATCTCGTGGTTCATTCTCTGTGATGAGTTGGCAGAGTCCTCTTCCTCGAACCAACTTGGTAGGCTTGATATCCAAATCATATTCCTAGATCTTAGAGACCTAATTACCTCTTTTAGATCCTAGTTCCTGTTGTGTCAACATCGATTTAACTGCGGTGTCTGGAACTAAGACTTTGGTGTGAGAATTCAACACATAGTACCTGAAGTGTTTCAGGGCTCTCACCACTGCGTACGCATGCCTCTCAAGGGGAGTGTAATTGAGTTCATGTTTCTTGAACCTAGAACTCATGAATGCAATAGGAGATTTGATTCCCTCTTGATTGTGTTGAGTCAGGATGGCAGAGATTGTGTGTAGTGAAGCATAACAATAGATTATGAAATCCTTTTTAAAATCAGGACACACTAATGTAGAAGCTTTTGCAATAGCACCTTGATTTTTTCAAATGCCTCTCTACCTTCCTTTGACCATTTGAAGGATTCTTTTCCTTTCATCATATCAGCGATTTCTTTAGTCAGCTTGGCAAAATCTGGCACGAACCTTCTCAAAAATTTCACCTTCCCAAAGAATGAGTGGACTCCAGGCTTACTTGTAGGCAAGGAAAGATTCTTGATAGCTTGAACATGCTCAGGATTGATCTTAGTTCCTTCCTTAGAAACAATATGACCTAGGATTTTCCCTTCCGTAACTCCGAACACATAATTTTTTGGATTCAGAGAGATCTTATGAAGTCTACACCTTTGCAATATTTTCTCTAAATCTCTTAGGTGATCTTCTCGCTTCTTTGAGAACACTGTCAAGTCATCTAGGTATATCACAATGATCTTGTCTTTATAATCTGTGAATGCCATATCCATAGCCCTTTGAAAAGTAGCGCCGGCATTGATCAAACCAAAAGGCATTCTTCTATACGCGAACGTACCCCAGGGGGTGGTGAACATGGTTTTATGTTGATCTTCTCTAGCCACTTCAATCTGATTATAACTAGAGAAACCATCTAGCATGGATAGCATTTCCGATCTAGTTACTTCCTGCAGAATATGGTCCATGACTGGTAGTGGGTAGTTATCCTTCAAGGAAGCTTGATTAAGATTGTGGAAATCCACGCAAATCCTAATTTCTCCATTTTTCTTACAAACCGGTACAATATTAGCTATCTAGGTCAAATGTCGAATAGTAAACACTATCCTCGCATCTAACATCTTTTGAACTTCATGAAATATTGTCCCTGGAATCTTGGGATTATATTGTCTTTTCTTTTGCTTGAAAGGAACTGCACCAGGATTCAAGGGTATGGCATGCTCCATTTCCCTAGGTTGGAAAGACTTCAAGTCTTCATATGAGTAAGCCAAGATGTCAGAATATTTGGTAAGGAGGCTTATGAATTTCTTGCGCTCCTCAGGTGAGAAACACTTACCGATGTTGACCAGGTGAGGTTTATCCTTGGTACCAATGTTAACTTGCTCATAGTCAGTAGAATTCGTAGGTCCTGCCTGCTCTTTCTCTTTGATAAACCTGTCATGTTTATCAAAAAGTTCTTCAAGTGAAACCAATCCTTTTGGAATTTTATTTCCTTTGAGTTGGATGATGCCATCACCAAGATATTCATTCTCAACTCCTTAAAACGGTGAGGTCGTTGATTTGCAAAACACATAATCACTTCCTTCAAAGTACAATTGTTCAAAATTATCCCTCTTTTCCAAGAAAGCAATAATTTGTTGATCATCATTGAATACTTGCCAATTTTTTGCATTGTCAGGAACACTTGGCCTAAAAACCATTTCAATGGTGTATTTGACTTGATCAAACTCTGAATGAGGAATCATTAATGAAGCTGAGACTGCTAGAGAATCTTCTTTGTCATTCTTTTTGCGAGGGACAAATTTTATGGAAAAAGCATCAAAGGCTTCTATTGCATCCCACACTTTATTTTTGTAGTGTCTCAAACGATCATTCTTTACTTGGAACTGATTTCTTACTTGTTTCACGATCAATTCCGCATCTCCAAAGACTTCCAAATTTTTTATCCCTTTCTCCTCTGTAACTTGGAGGCCAAGGATTAATGCCTCATATTATGCAGTGTTGTTATTATTTGAAAATTCAAGTTTGTAGGAAAAAGGAAATATTTTACCATTTGGAGATATGAGCACCACTCCTGCACCAGAACCCATCGAGCAACAACTTCCATCGAACTCAAGAGTCCAGATCTCATTGGAATCTTGGCAAGTGATCTCAGGGGTATGAATTTTTGCAGTCATCATATAATTACCCATACTTGAGCCTTGGAAAAGGATATGTGCACGAGGATCTTCGGTTTTAGTTACCGTGAACTTTTCCTGAGCTTCTGGCATTAGCTTCTTCATTTTGCCATTGATAGGGATCATGGCATGAGACCAATCCATTTGAATCTCTCCACCTAGATCTCTGCAAAATTTCCTGCTCAACAACATACCATACGAAGTGGGAATGTCAACAACTAAAATAGTTACCTTAACTCGCTTTTGAGGGAATTGGGCTAAAACCATTTGGGCATCTTTAATCTACCCGATCAGAGGAACTTGCTTGGTTTCCATGGAGTAACACGATCTGAATGTTCTCGTACAAGTCAAACCAAGAGCATGTGCTACTTTTTCCGGCATCACATTATCCGAGGCTCTAGAGTCTATAATGCAATTGCTTAATTTGCATCCATTGATCAAAAAGGACACAAAGAAAGGTTCAATATTTTCATTTGAAGGTGTAGTGGCCACCACAATATTTTGAGTTTTCCCATCTTTGGGAGTTTTCAAAATTCCTTTGGAGGAATGAACAGTAGAGTCACCTTTGATAAACTGGACCAATTTCTCGAGTTAATCCTTATTGGACTTCAAGTACTCTGCCTGTGACATGGAAATTTTTGTTTTATTCATATGATCAATGATATCAAATTTGGGAAAAGTAATCGTACTTGATGTCTCAGATACTAGTTCTTTCGAACTTGATGATGGCACACTTTTGACCTTTGCTTCAGGCTTGGTTGATACTGATGTAGAAGAAGAAACTTTCTTCGTAGCTGATTTATATATGGATTGACTTGGCAAAGGTTCTCCTTTCTTTAAGATAGTTTTGACCTTAGGAGTCTCAACTATCTTTGATTCTTTGGACGCTTCTTTAATTTTGGATTATTTAAGAACTTCCTTGGAAACCTCTTTATCTCCCGTCTTAGTGGTATTTTTCTCCTTTTTCTGAGAGCGTGTGAAGACAACAAAAGATTGGCTATTCATATCTTCTATAATTTCTTTGTATTCGTCTTCTTCTTCTGAATGGTACTCAAAGAAATGATTATTACTTTCTCCCTCAGGATCTTCAACTTCAGGTTCAGATGTTCCAGAATCTGGCTCTTCCTCATCAACCTCGACGACTTCAACTTCATCATCGCTTTCTTCAATGACATCACATTTTGAGTTAGTTGCGGGAGCTGCTTCAATAGCAAGCCTCGTCGAGGACCTGCAATCCTGGCTTTGTTGGGAACGTAGCCTTTCCTTGGAATGTCTTTGTAAGGAGAGGGTTTACTACTCTGAGCAACTTGCTTTTTCAAAGCTAGCACATCATTAGCTAACTTAGTAAGTATAGCTTCTGAAGCATTGGGAGTTTCTTGACCCTTTCCCTTGAGGGAAGTTTTCTTGAATTTTCCTGCCATGATTAAGTCATCCTCAATTTCTATGGCCAAGGATTGAGAAAGTTCCAAAGTAGCCACTCTAGCCCTTCTCAGCTGATAGCACACTTTTGGTTGTTGTGCGTTAATAAAGAAACATTTTTGTCCGTCAAGGTTTGGACGAATACCGGCAGGAACTTTATTCACCATTTTGTTGAATTTAGCCATGAAGTTCCTCATGGTTTCGGTTGGCTCTTTCTTTGCCTGAGATAGCTGGGTAAAAAGAACATGTTCATCTTCTATCATTTTGAATTGATCTTCAAACTTAGTTTTCATATCATTCCAATTCGTGATGCATCCATTGGACAGATGATGAAACCAATCTGCAACAACCTCATGCAATGTTTCAATGAAGAGTCGAATAGCAACATCTTCATATTCTACCGACAAAACTACACATGCAGCAAAGAAAGTAGAAATGTGGTCATCTGGTGATGTCTTCCCGTCTCCATCGAACTTGGGAAGAATCTTTCTCGATCCTCGTGGGAGTTCATGTCGAGCTGGTAAGGCCAATGGGCCTATGGCATTTCCCCATGGTACGTTGACTGCCATTTTGGGAAAGGTGGTATGCGAAGGTAAAACAACGTGAGAAAGGACAAGTGCTTGACTGGTAGTGATTCCTTCCTTGCTTGCTCTTTCAGGACTTGATGCAAGGCTTGCATATCTATGAGGTGTGTTCTTCTTTGGAGGAGATAACTTGAAACCAAACTTTCCTTGAAAGTCAAAAATGGGATCATATCTTCCTTTAGCTTTTTCTCCTCGCGTAAACCTCTTTCCTTCCAGTTTGAAATCTTTATTGTGAAGGGATCACTAACATGTTCTTATTAGCTCTAGCCTTTTCTCTTAGCTCTCTTTCTCGAGCTATTTGCGTCGAAATAACTCTAGCAACTCTCGCAGTTTCCTCTTCTTCATTATCTAGTACTGATGCAGCGAGATGAAAATGATAGTTATTCGTGCGCTTTTCCCAAATATCTTGCCTCAAATATGATGATATGTCTTCTTGAGTATCTACAAAAATAAAATTTGGTTGCAAGATAGGTTGGTTACCTGTAATATTCATACAAATTATTACCTTGGTGGAAGAGGACCGCGTCAATGAACAACGATCAACATGTGTCCAGGAGGTCTTCTTGCCACAAGTGTGGGTGATCTTATTCTAAGGTCTTTAATGTAGATTTCTCTGTCAATAGCTCTATCAACAACCAAAAACTGCTACAAACTTTTTCAGTTTTCCCAAGCTACTGCTCGAAGGTTGGTAGCAATGTCTCCTTGAAAATCTTCATCAGGCACAAGGTTCGGTTGAAGAACTGGAGCTTGTGCAGAGGGGATAGTCATAAACATTTAACCAAGCACTAGTTAACGATTCTTGATTCCCCAGTAGAGTCACCAAAAACTATTAGCATATGGATTTGCACGCATGCAAATGACATGCAACAGTGTGGGAACGAAGTCCCTCCTCAATGAAGGTGAGGCTACCTTTATTGAAAACCAAAACTGTATTTACATCTGTACATTCAAAATTGTATGTGGGGGGTGTTTTGGAACATCAATGGAAAGAAAATTGAATGAGGGAGATGGAATGGAATGAAGGAAAGGAGTGGAATGGAATGAATTGAAAGAACATGCAAGAGTTAGGTAAAAATAGAGCCTAATATCACACGAAGAGGAAATATGAATAACTAACACAAATAAAACGGAGTTTGAGTTAGCTAAACAAGAATATGTAAAAGGGAACACACGTGAGCAAGTAGATAATCAGAGCTTGATCACTGTGAACTAGAACAACAGATTAATAATGTTGACAATAAGATCAAAGACAATATTTACATGCAAGATTCAAACACTAACATCTAATGAACATAAGAACATCAAATGCTATAAGAGACAATGAATGGGACACAAAGTTCATATTTCATTAACTCCAAAATGTCTTCTCAAAAGAACACAAAGTTTCTTTCTTTGAAGTAAAGCTTGCATACAAAAGTATTTTCTTCTCCTCTCTCAAAGTCCCCTTTACAAATGAGCCCCTCACTTCCTTTTATAACCCAAAAGTTGGTTACAAAGTAGTTAGGGTTTTACATGATCATTAAATAAGGCACTTAAGTGACCTTTGACTTTTTCTAACCAACTTTATTATAAACAACCAAAAAATAGAAATCACTTAAGTTATCCACAGTTTCTGGAAAGCAAATAACAACATCCTTTTCTTAAAAATCCACTTTTTAAAATATACAATAATAACCAGTGCCTTATCCATTGAAATGGGGTCTGCCTATCTCAAGCGTATGAGAAATGGACTCTCCCACTTCGTTAGATACCAAGAAAATTATCTCCCTGAACCGCCGGTGAAATTAGGATCTGCCGCTTTTGCCAGTTGAAAGGATCTAAACCTTCCCAAAGTTTCAAACATATTTTCTTCTTCTAGAGGTTCATTTGGTCAAAGAATAGCCTCGCAAAATACTTGCAATTCAAGAATCCTACTTGCCATATCATTTAAATTAATAATCTTTGATTGATCGTTCTCAAATAAGTTCTTTAATTTGATGCACTGTTTATGAGAAATTATTGGCGGGAGTGTACATGTCCTTAAAAAATTGTGAAAATTACTCTTCCACCTGTTCCGATGAACACCTTTGATTATGCTCATTTACGAGGTTGCAAGGAATCTCAGCTATGAATTCTTGAATCAAGGCGAGTGAAGTGAAGGCTTCATTGCATATGCTCTCATAATGGATCATAGAATCCTCGAGAAGTGTCTTCCTTTATTTGAGATGCAGACACCAAAGAAGACGTGTCCCTCGATGTTCAAATTTGAGAATTCCTTCAATAGCTAAAACTGAGGATTCCATAATCGTCATCTCCTACAAACTAGGTAATATCTCATCCAAATTTGATATATTAGAAACAAAGGTTTCCTTAAAAGAAAGAATTGGATCAAGATACACACTGACATCTTCATGGAGCTTAACCGTTGTTTTGATCATCCCTTGGCCTAAAATGAGAATCTCTGAAAGCCAAGTTTTAGTGACATGGCCTAATGTGTTTATTTCTTTTGACAAATTGAGAGCTTCTTCATCAGGGGCAGCCACTGCATCAGGTACTGGGAAAGTGGATGATATGGGATTTATCAAATGTTGAACATATTCCACCAATTGATTCTTTTCGGCCTTGAGCTGAGAGTTCTGAGACTTATATTTCTCAAGTCTCTTTAGCACGATATCAATTGAATCTCGAGCCATTGCCATGTCACTTTCTAATGTGGACCTCCCAAGTCCAAGTCTGGAAACTTCATAATCAGCAGGTGTCATGGCATCACGCTCCTTATCAACTTGTGGGATGGTGAGATCTGTAAATTTGTTTCCGTCATTATCCACCATTATTCGAGAAAGCACCTTAGGATTCTTGGGAATGACTTCATTCGAAAGTTTGAAAAGGGCATCAAAATCAATGTTAATTTCCTTGACAACCCTCTTCCTTTTCTTAACCTCGGAATCAACCCAGGAAGGAGTATCATGCACTATTTCCGCATACAAAATCCTAGAGCTCGAATCAATATTCTCATTGTTCTCGACATCATGAGATCCTGCAAGAATCCTATCTACGACCTCGATTTGGGGAGAAATAACCTCAATATCCACCTCCTGATCATTCGAGAGATTTTGGGAAATTTATTCATGAACTATAGGTTCCAAAGTGTTTGATATTTGGACTACTTGTACCTGAGTGGATGCTTGTTCAAAGCATGGCTAAGGATCATTTTCCACGAGCTTCTGAGCACTATTAACAATGTGGGTAGAATAATCTCTACTTGAAGTAGAAAATCCTGATACACGCTCTCTTCCTTCTCTAGGGCTAGGGTCTTTAGATTTTTCTCCTCATGGCACATTACTTGGTGAAGTGGATTTTGGCAACCACTCCTTTCTTGCTTGTTGTGTATGATTGGATGGTACGGAGGTTGATCAAGAAGGGGCTTTGGTTGAATTAAGACCTCCTCGTGTTGGAAATTTTTGTGATCCTGAAGTATGATCTTGAATTGATTGTAACTTGGCAAGTTCTCTGTCGTACCAAGATATGCTTCTTTCAAGAATCGGTTGATTCTTGCTATCAAGAGAAAATTCATCTCTTTTGGTCCAGTCAATTCGAGGAAACGGGGTAAAAGCAACTGCATCATATGAGGGATCAATAACATCTTCATCATCATTTACGAATGAATCGGGAGGGTTCTTCATGTGAAAGGCCTTGATCTAAGCAAGTGTTAGGCAAGAAAACTCTCGTCTCATTACTTCATGTTCATCCGAACAGGCAGCCCAGAAATATTCCATGGTAGGGTTATGTTGATACTTTGCTCCAAGAATCTTCTACATATATCCATTGATATCAAACTGGGCTCTCTTCACATATGGATGAATTGTGATGAGGGTGAACTCTTTTTCCATGAGTTGTGCACTGAAAAGATTTGGACATTGGTATTCCCCAATTTGGATTGGGAAATTAATTCCTGAATGATGTTTATCACTGAGAAGACAATGAACTTGGAATAGTTGTCACACAAGCTCCATTAACGCCCATCTATCACTGACATACTTAGGAAGCTTCTATGGAGTACCAGCAAAACCACTCGCACAAATGTAGGAAAAGGATGAAAATTGAATAAACCAGGCTCCCCATTGGGAAATGAAATTCTTGGCTTCTTTGTAAAATATTTCCTCTGTATTCTGATTTAGGTTCTGAATCACGCAGAAGGTGAATGCATCGTTGACTCTTCTAAAATGGTGAGAGCTATTTTTGAAACTTAGTTGTGGGTAATAATGGAAAACATTGTTTGACAGCCCCATGACTCCTCTTGTTTCAAGTTCATAAAATAGTTTTCTTCTTGCTACTGCATAAGTCAGATACGATGTCATGTAGAAGCATCCAATCATCTTAACTTCTATCAATTGTTTGTGAAGGGTATTACTGATGATGGTGGCCTAATCCAAAAACTCTTTCTTGGCAAGGATGATACAGATAAAGTGATACATCCATGGGTGGAAAATCCTAGCAAAGGGTAAACCAAAAACCAGGCTTAGGAGAGTAATCGTGTCCCTGATTTCTTCCACGAACTCAATGCGGTACAGTTCTTTGGGAAGCCGGTCAATTCAAGGCCTCTTGGTCACTAACCAGTTGTTATTAACCATCTTGCTCCATCTCAGGGGTTCTTCATCCCAAAATTCTTGTGTTGACTGGAAAGTGATATCTGCATTCTCAGGAAAGTCAGGTATGCCAAGAAATTCCTCAATGTGCCTTGGTGTGATTAAGAGGAAAGGCTTGCGGTTATCTTCAAAAATTCCTCCCCTCTCAAGATCATAATGTTTTGCACAAGCGATAACCAACTCTGGACACTGCACCGAGTAGGGATATGTTGCTGCTTGAGGTAGACCACTACGGTAAAGCCTATTCAAGAATATGGTTTTGCCTTTAGTTTTCACCCATTCACATAATTGTTGCACATTGATGTGACCCATATTTGTATCAATGATGTTATCGTATGCTGACTTAATGGAACTGAGATGGATGATTCCTTGGAATTTGTACTTGAGTGCAGACTTATTCAATTTCTCCACTGGCTTCCTTGATCTTCTTGCGGATTTGTTAGATTTTTCGGCCATAATGAATTTCACAGAAAAATGACTCAGGCACGGAAAACAACGCAAGCAGGGTCGGGTCTCAGTTTCCAAAACCCCATCAATGCAAGAAAAATATGACTTGCTTTAATATTATTATTATTATTTTAAAAATAATAATAATAAAAACCAGTCCCGGTTACAAATTTTTAAAATGTGAATACAAACAAAAATATCGAGACTAAGCTCGAATTCCAGATTGGGCAACAATAATATTTATTTTTTAATTCTCCCGATTATATTGATTTTATGCAAGACCAATTTTAATCTTTTTAATTCATCATTTCTTTTCCTCGCCTGATCCAAGTTATTCTTCGTGGAAATTACTCTGATCTTTTGATAAATACTTTGAACTTGCAATTTCCTTGCCTTGGCGTTTGTATGTGTGATATTATTTAATAACCCGAATTGCTTGGTTAAAATTTAGCCTCTGCAATGCATGGTTTTCTCCTCCTTGCTAAAATGTGGATCTCCTAAACACGACAAACAAATTACCTTTTGTAGTCTTAGACTGTTCTGCTTATGAAAAATGCGTGGAAAATGATTTTAAAACCAAAAACTTCTCCCCCCGCGTGGCCTTTGCTTGGAATGTTTCTTGTTTTCTCATGCGTTGATTTTCCCTTTGCCCAATGTTGCGTTTTGGAATGTTACTGGTGCCTGGTGTGTTTATGCAAATGCATGGGAGTTATTTTCTTTTCTCCACGTGTGGCCTTCCACCTCCTTGCTTGCTCTGCGTGGAAATTATTCTTTATTGTCTGTGTTGGATACTTCATCAACGTGGGCTTTGGTATATAGTGAGAGAAGTATTTCTTTGCATTTTTTATATTTAAAAACCAAAACCTACACAACTTTTTGCTTAATGATTTTTCCTCCTGCCCTCCCTCTGTCAATGCTTGGATGTTGTTTTTATTGTCTTTTGTTGTCTCCTTGGTGTAGAAATTGTTGCTTGTTTGGTGAATGCGTGGACTGTTGGTCTCTTTTAGATGTGTGGATCATTTCCTTTTATTGTTATGAATATCCTCTACTTGGCTGTGTATTTGCTACCTCTGGCTGCGTGGACTATTTTACCTGACATCTAGGAATGTATGTGGTTATATTCCTTTACCAATGCGTGGGCAATCTTGTTCTTTGATTGGTGCACTGAACTGTTGCATGCGTGGGAATAGTTTTTCCTCCTTGCATGGTCTCTCTTAGAATGCGTGGGCTCTTACTTTCTTCTCCCTCCCTTAGGCTGCGTGGGAGAGGTTCCTTGGACTGTTCTTCTTTGTTGTTGGTTTCCCACGTGGTGTTTTGCTTTTACCTTGTTGCCCCCTTCCTATGCATGGAAATTTTTTCTTGTTGTTCCCTTGGCTGTTTTGGACTTTCCTCCTCTCTAATGCGTGGAAAAATGATTTTGTTGTCCTCCTTTGCCAATGCATTGAAATCTTTTTCCTTTGGTTGTGTTGGATTTACTTTGACTGTTCTCTCTTTTTTGCGTAAAGATTTCTATGACTGTCCTCTTGCACGTATTTCTCCTTCACAATGGCGTTCACAGACTATTGTTTGATAGATGTGATAAAAATATTATGTTTCTTAGAAGAAATTGTTAGAAATATCATAGTGCTCTCATTATTATATATTGTAATATTATTAATATGAGTTATATTATAACTCATTATTAATAATATAAGTTTGTTATATTGTTTCAACAATTTATCTTTGTTATACCCGTAATGATATTAACGGGTTGTTTTGTTGTGTGACTTCCTGGTTTGTAGGAGGTCAGGTTTCTATTTTCATGGCTATTTATTAGCCTTAGTATTATTTGTAATCAAGCAGATTATAATATCAATTTATTTTTCTCTGTGTGACAAGCCTATTGTACCAACAACAAAGGCTTGGTATCAGAAGTGATTTCTAGATTTGAAAGCACCTAGAAACAACTTGATGAGTGATTAATCCCTCTCAGGCTTGTGAGAAACCCTCCTAGGGTTTAATAAGAAATCAATATTTAAAGACTCTAAACGTCTGAACAAGGTCTAAACATTTGTGAAAATAATCTACATTATCAAATAATATTTTTAGTTTATTTTTTTATAGTTGATGGTAAAACATTTAAAACCATCTAACTAAACTGTAGATGTCACATGGAAGCCTAATTAGAAGCCTGTAACTATGGATTTAGAAGAATTTTTCATTTAAGTGAAGGTACTTTTAAAAAAATTACACTGATGAAAGCATCAAATGGCGTAATGAGAAATCTTCATATTTAATTTTATTGACTGCATTCTATCAAAATTTAGGGCTAAAAAACATTGCTAGGTAGGGCTACATGGAACTTAAATTAATGAAGAATGAGTAAATCTGAAAAATTTACCTAGAAAAGGAGTTCAGGCATAAAATTCGACACACACCATAGGAGGCCTAAAGGGTACCTAAATTTGTTTTGTTTTGTTCCAGGTAGGTGTGATCATTGTCTATCAAACATGAACTCACTTGTGGATGATTTAATAATATTTTATTAAGATCTAAATGTAAAGATCTGCTATAAATGATATATAATGAAATTTAAATGCTGAAATATTTTTATTTAATTTTAGACTATGAAAGGAAATGATAAAGGGTAAGGTGATTATCTTAATTTTTCTTATCCTAAAGTGAGGATGGACTGGAAAATATGAACAAATAGAATCATATACCATCACAGCCACCCAATTTAAAATGTAGTAGAGGTGGGAATGGATGGACTCGGATCATTTAGAAAGGGACAGGGGCACCTGGGTATGTGAAAAAGGTCAGAACCTGGTTTTGATATTGTGTTTTTAGAGCTTTGCACTTGTTCTCCTTGTGAAGTCACCTGTATGTCATCATATTGTTATTGCTGCAGGTACCTATAAACCTGTACACAAAAATTTTGCTTCAAAATCCCTCAGTTAAACAACAGTCAATTTTCTGTTAAAAGTATCAAGATGTAATATGAGGGGTCCACAGAGTTTTGTTCTTAGTTGTCACTGTGGTGAACTTACGACTGAGTTCTACACTACATATCAGACAGTAATTTATTGTCTATGTGATTTTGTGTGTCATATATTTGCTCATTAAAGGTTTCCCTCATGCCAATGACACCAAGATAGAAAATGTGTAGTCTAGATAAAATGAAAATGCTGTGGATGGAATCAGAATGAAATTCCCTTCCTACATAATGTGTATGCAGAATAAAGTTCCCAAATTCATTCCCTTGAGATATATAGTTTAGTTATCATCTTGTTAACATAAGAATTGTTTTCAAATTATAATGGTATAGTATTTTGTCGTCATCATATTATCAAAGGATCTCTTTGCTTTAATTTTAACACTAATGACCCTACATTTCTCGACAAAGTACCTCGAGATCATTGTAAAAAGTGGGAAAACCAAAAATAATGACCTCAAATTTTAACAATAAAATCAAATATAAAGAGAACACGAGCACCCAGGATGGATAGGAGCACCTAATGCTAATGTCTAATCATGGGTGCAAGTTTCCATAGACAAGTAATGACAAATGAGGTAGGAAGACTAACTCACCGTCCTCGAGATCCTTACTGACCTCAGAGGCCGTAACTGGGTGTATGAGTGACAAAGTGGTGTCTTGCATAAAAGTAATAAAAACCAACAAGAAAAGTAGATGGACTATGAAATGCATGCATTAGTGAATACTTTTCTTATGCAAGATCCCCCATGATGATAAAACAACATACCTTGGTAGTATAGTAAATTGTAGTAAGTGTTCTTGATTTTGACTGATTTAAATGGTTCCCCCACTTTGACATTGGTTGAACGGTCACAATTCTTGGTATTCATCTAAGTAGATTAAGATGCATACACAAGATAATGTAGTTAGAAAAAACCATGTTGCAGAAGTATGCGTCAAATATGGTAGCAAGCTATGTGCTGAGTGAGAACATGCATAATTAAAAACTGAAGGATCAAGGTTTTAATTCCTGCAGTGTTCGCACTAAGGGGGGAAATGTTAGATACCATATTATGAGGAGCACTAAGTGATTATCGTAATGATTATAAATATTGAGTGATTCAATATTTTGATTTTTTATTTACATAGAGATGTGTTTGGGTAAGGATTGATTAATTCTCAACCCAATTTATCTATGTTGTACCTGTAATGAAATTAACGGGTTGATTTGTTGTGTCCCGCCTTCAGAGAAAGAGTATAGGGAGATAGATCTAGTTTTCTATCTCCATGGCTATTGACTGCATCCTAAAAATTTATAACCACCATTAGGCTGGAATATAATATCAATGTATTTTATTAATTTGTGATCCATTTTTTTAAAATGTCCCAATAGACCCATATATGAAGCAGTATAGGAAAGCTTCGAAATGACATCCCATTTCCCCCACTCAATGGGTGTCGACCGCAATGTGTATGTTATGAGGCTTCCAAACTGTTAGGTCATCCTGGAAGAAGTTGAATTAAATGCTAGGGAGTAACTTCCCATGGGTTAGGTCATTTGGCCAAACTGCCATGATGGGAACTGGCAAAGTTAGGTCATCTGAGCAGGTCTAAATATTTATTTTTTCATGTGGGAAATCGGGATTGATTTGATTCAAATAGTAAACTATTTGCCAGTTCATCAAGTTTTGAAATGTGTGTGATTGATTGATCAATTACACGAATGAGAGATTTTATGCAATGTTTCCCCCAAGATTAGGGGTCATCAGCCCGGGAATCACTATAAATTGATGTGAAATCCTCATGTAATGTTTGAGAAGCGGAATGTTCAATAATGATGGGTTAGAATGCAAAAGATAATCAATGTGAATAGTGTGAGGGGGGGACTATAGGATTCCCCAATTGTATGCCCCCATTTTGGTGAAAGGGGGAGCGATGATAGAATGAACGGTAAGCCAAAAGAGTAAGTGTGTAATGTTGTAATAATGTATTTATGATATATATCACAAAAGTGTGTGACCTATCAAGTGGAGTTCAATCGCCTGAAATGGACGAAATGTAATGACCTGTAGGAAATGTGTACGATATGATAGTACGGTAGAATTATGAAAGAGATACAACCATGAACAAGATAGAAACTTTTGAGTAATGATTCTCAAGATATCCATTGATATCATGTAATAAGTATTAGTTTAGAGAATGAGCACAAATTGGTTGACTAATAGATGCAAAGGTAGGTAATTAAAAGTTACTCATAAGATAGTAATGATGGAAGATAGTGAATAGGAAATTCATTTGGTTATTGTGCAAGTGTGATTTTGAGCTCTAGGTGTGTCCAAGTCTATGCCTCAAGTAAGAGCATCCATGATTGAGTTCATTTCAGATGGTGGTGGCAAGAGCTTTGGTGTCACGTAACAGGTACAACTAACCTTGTAATTTTGGATTTTTTTCAAAATATGTGTTGGTATTTGTTGTTTTTGATGCAATTGGGAGTACAATATTTGTTTGTTTGAATTTCTTGGTATTTTGGACCTGGACAAGAGTGGTGAAGGTGTTAATGACCTTTGGGAAAATATCACCTAGGCATGGGCACTAGTGACCTACTCCTAGGCACATTGGTTCGTACATCTAGGCCCTGGTGTCCCAGAAATCTTGGGTTAAGCTCACAAGTGTTGTAGACTTAAGTGAAAATTAATGTGTGTTGACATTATAGGTAGCCTATGTTTGCATATATATGAAATGTATCTAACGTCACTTGTAATTGTTTTTGGGTTTCATGATGTGCAAGTATGGATATTAATTCAAGATTAGATGTTGCAGTGGCCTCCATTTGAGTACATTGTACAGGATTTGGGTTGTCTAGATGAGGAGTTGGATCATTCCTAGGAAGTATTGTGACTGTACCTAGTGACACAGCGAGAATGGAAAAATAGTGTCCCAGTAATATGCCTATGATCACAACATTATATGCACCTAGGTGGTGGTGTAGTACATCTTGACTAAGAATGCATGACATCTTGACCTATGAGATAGAGGAGTAGAGTAGGAGGTATTCCTAGGCATCGATGTGTATTGGCCCACACGTACAGAGGATCTATATAGATTCACAAACTTAGGATCATGGGGTGGTATTGGAGCTACTTTCATTAGAATTACATGTACTGGGCCTCCTGAGCATATTGTGTGTACTAAGGTTATTTGGTTGACCAAGAGGAGATTATGCTAGGCTAGATGTATTTACAGGGAGATGGGTAAGTGTTTGTGGTAGGCAGATGGATCATATCATACCTATAGAGTGATGTTATATCACATAGATTTGGAGGCCATACCAAGACTACAGGGGATGGCCAAAGGATGCACTAGACCTATGGTGCATTTTGCAAAAAACTATGGCCATTATTTCTAGTGGACGATTATATCACAAAATTTTGGTATGGCCCAAGATGTGCCCCTCATTTCCATATGTATGGATGAGAGTCATATAGTGCCACCATAGAGGGCTCAAGCTAGATCAGGGCCCATAAGAGTGCAACTAGTACCTCCTGCATGAAGGGTTAGACAAGGCTGTAGTACCCACTTCCCTTTGACACCTTTTGATATTGATTTTGATACTGTTGATTACATTATAGACATTATTATAGTTTTTCTTTAGTATGATGTTAAATATTTGATCATAGATTATTGTGATCTTGATTTTTTTATGATGCATGAGGATTATTAGAGACATTAATATGTGGATGATGATATACTATTTGACATGGATATATTGTGAATGTTCTTCGGGCATGTGATTTTTGGATATTGTGATTAGACTTGGAAAATGGACATTATATGATGATGATATAGTGGTTGATATAATTTGTAAGTGATATTGTTTATATCCTTGATGTTTTTGTGATTCATATGTTTAGGTGATTTTGTGATTATATTTATATCATCTTGGATGTTCTGATACGGCCAAAATGCCAAAGGAGGTATTTGTGTTTTTTTAGGTTAAAATATCACAACAAACATCAGGGGATTGGAGACCAACCACATTGGAATTCTAAATGAATTCAACAAGGTCACCATGACAACATGTTTTGTGTATGTGTGTTGTTTTGTTATGGATTCCCATGGGGGGGTGAATCACCTTTAAATGTGACCATGGGTTTTGTGTATTTGTTCATGTGGTTCCTTGTTCATTATTGTATGCATGTGTTTATTTAGTGATGCATGTACCTCTGTCATTATTAATTAATTATATTGTGGAGAATTAATGTGAGTAATCATATTGTTAAAATAAATAAATCAATCAAACTTGGGATATAAGCAAGTAATTATAGAAGTTGTTGAATCTTGTATTAATGTGGTAAGTGATGTGTAAATATGTGTAAGAGTTGTGTAAGTCGTATTTTGGAGTATGAAACACTCCACCTCCACTTGGAAATTCAAATTTTTCCTTGGAGGCTGATTTTGGAGGCTTGTGGGACAAGTTAAACTTGTCCCATGCCTCTTAAATTTACATACCAACCTTGCCTATGGTTGGAAGGTTTATTTTAGACCTTTTTAATGCATTTTTATAAGTCAAGTTGCAAGTTTTTATTGCACTCTTTTTACATTTTATTAAATTCAATCCTTTGGGGTGTGGGCTTTTTGGAGTGTGTAAGTTAATTGTCATATTATTCACCTAACTCTTTATTGTGCATTGGAGAATGACTTTGACTTTTGTGTTGGAGTTGACGATGTGTGCTATGGTATCCTACATGGATCCACCTCATCCTCTTCTCTTCCCTCTTCTATAAAATTCAAACTCTTTGCTTTGTTTTGTTTTGTTAAACTTGTGGGAATGCTTCCTTGGGGTGAATTATCCTTGGCTGTTTGGAGCTCTTGTTGATTTTGGAGGAGATTGGAGATCATTTCATACTTGGGCATTGCTGATCTTGGGACTCTACTTTGACATTGAAAGCTTTTTGTACTAGAACAAAATCTTACATGGAGAGGTAGGAGCTTAGCTCTTCATATATGTTTTTTTTTTTTTTTATGTTTGTGTGAATGGTGAATGTTTTGTGTGTTTTTTGGTTGGTTGGGTAGACTGCCTAGGAATGGTGTAGGAGAAGGCTATGGGGAATCCATGTGGGGGGCATAAGGGAATGCTGGTGGCATCAAAATTCTTGTTGAAGGAGTTGGGATTGGGTTTCTACCTTGGAAAAGAAATGGCATTGCATTTATTACTTTGTGGGGAGCATAAGGAAATTTGTGGGGGGCATAAGGAGGGATTGTGGGGGGCATAAGGATATGTGGGATGATTTATATTGGCGGTTTGTTACAGGTGGATACCTAATTCCCATTGGGAGGCAAAAGTAGCTTCCCCATAGTTCTTGCTCATTTGGCTTGCATGGTGAAGCCTGAGTTTTATGTGATGTATTTCATGTGGTTGCAAAGCTGTTGTTTTGTTTGGACTGTGTCTTTAATTTGAAATGTGCATGTTGAAAGATTACTTTATGATGTGGAAGTTTGTTGTTGCCATGAGTTGAAATATATTTCTTATTACATTGTGGTTGGGGCTCGGGGGCAAATGAAGAATGATGGATTCTCCTCTTCATTGGATGTCTTGGTTGGGTGGAAAGCGTTGCCTTTCCCCTACTCCTATTGTGATCAAATTGGATGAATGAGAAGAATGCATGTTGTTGTTCTAGAGCTGAGAAAAGACAATTGATAGTCCCTTGTGAAATAAAATCTCATTGTAACCCTTCCCACTTTGAAGTGGATGAATTTGTAAATGTTTTGAAATGGAAAGATGTTGTATGGATTATGAAATTTATAAAGTGAAATGAAAAAGAGTTAGAATCTGTTTTTGATTTGAAAGAATGTGAAGGAAATGTAATTTGTATGATAAATTTTGGAAGGAATAAAAGAAAGAAGTTGTAAACTTTCCTTTGGAAATAAATGAATGAATGAAATACTTTTCCCAAATTGCATTGTTAAAATAAAATCTGATCATCTCAATGTTTTGGAATCTCTGTTTGAAAGGAAGAAATGGGTGTGAGAAAAATACAATATTTGTTCTCCTTGGTATGTGAAAAAAAAAAATGAATTCAGTATTGCATTTTGGTCTTGAATGGCTTGATTTGTATCAACTAAAATGTATTAAATTGGAATGATAAATAAATCCTTTTTAAATCTGATCTTTGTTTTAAGTTTTAAAAAAAAAACTGGCAAATATTTCTCTAAAATGCAGAGTTCGAACCTACAAACAATAATCAACATTGAAACATTAAAATCTAGCATGTTATTATATAAATGAGTTCAATTTGACGAAAAAAATACTTAAAGAAATATTTTAAAACATTGCAAAATCAGGTCCAAATCTTTCACAGTCTTTTTGCTGTCAAAAGTAGTAAAAATTCAAATTGGAAATCAATCAAGCAAAATTATCTTCCAATACATCCTAAAATTCTTCTTATAACAACCCTCCATCTTCATTTGACAAGTTGAGAGAGGAGAAAGATCAAATTGAACAAAATTTATAAGTTAAAATTTACTTGTTTGCTTTTAAAAAGTCTGTAGAACGTTTTCTTAAAATTGACCTCTTAAACTTTATCAAAATCTAAAATTAATGATTTCTATGCAAAGAGAATGTCGAGATCTTTCCAGAAAATCCTTGTTTTCCCAAAACTGAGCTCTCTATCAAAAGTTATGACCCTCTAAAGTTTTCCTTCCTTAGCGGAAAATTCTAGAAAAAAATTCTTTAGCGGGCCCGCGGCCTGAATTTTTTCTTAAAACACTTAGGAATTTTTTTTGGAAAATCTTCAAAATTTTCTCCGCCACCCCGTCAGCCCGCAACCAATCAGAGACTTCCACATGGCACCACGAGGTGTTGGCAGAGGGGCGGACCTCCTTTTGAACTTAGCGCATCCAGAAAAATTTGGGAAAATTTTCCAAGTTTTCCCCGCCGCCCTGTCGGCCCGCGACCGATTAGGTGATGCCACATGGCGTCACGAGGCAACGGCGGAGGTGCGACACCTTTTTTCAACCTTAGCGCTTTTAAAAATTTTATTGGGAAAATTTTCTTAATTTCCTTCGCCTCCCCGCCAGCCCGCAGCCAATAGGGTGATGACATGTGGCATCATCTGGGTTAGGCGAAGGCACATGGGAAGTTTTTCCCTTTGCGTTCCAAATCCAAAAGGCTTAATGCCTTAAAAATTTTCGTTGCCCCGTCTTTCCTCACACTGCCTTAGGGAGTGCCACGTGTCCCTTTTGGACTTGCAGACCTGCGGGAGCGTGGGCAAAAAAGTGGTTTTAACCCCCGCGTAGGAAAAAAAATTTAAAGTCTCCCCGTGGTCCGCCAACCAGCCCTTTGGGCAAATTTTCACCCTGAGCCCACATGTCCGCTCTTGGGGGAAAATTTTCACCCCAAGCCCCGTCGGCCCATAACTTGAAAAATATGAGGAGTTAGGAGGATTTCTTTATATCAATGGAAAGGTGAGGAAATTTCCTAGCCAATGGGAGTAGTTAAGGAAAATTTTGAATTTGTTAAGTGTGAGAAAAATCAAGTTAAATCTCTAAGCCTGTTAGAGAGTGGGTATGGTGATAATTTACCCTTTGAACCCAATTGAAACTTCTAACCCTAAATTTTAGACCTTGTGACCTCTAATAATTATTGGTAAAGAAAAGTATATTGTAGTGGTTTAGAGTTGTTCTAGAGCTTTTTAATGACAGTTGTTGCCTTGTAACCTGGTAGTAGACTCTTTTAAACAAAAAAATTTATTCCATAATTTTCCCTAACTAATCCTAGGTTGTTTCTTGGGTCTCAAGTGGGTTGTTTTAGCAGGAGTTACACTTGGTATCAGAGAAGTGGTTCAAAAGCTTGGACCATTGGGCACACTAGAAAACTTGAGACATGAAACTAAAACCTAGCACACTTTTAAATCTAGAAAACAACTTAGTTTAGAAATTGCATATTTTAGTAAACATGGAAATTGAATAAAACTTTAAAAAATGAACTAACTCTCGCCTTGGACTGTGTAGGAGGCACAGACGGGACGAGGGGACTATTCACATAGACCCAAACTTATCACCACCAGATCATGTTGTAGTAGCCATTCTACCAAAAATTTTACAGACTCTTCAAGATGTTAATGTCACTCTACGCGGAGGATCAGTAGGACGACATGCAGCCAGACATGACAGAGTCCCTTCCATGGAGGGTCAGGCATCTCTTTCAGTAGCAGAGTGTGAGAGTAGATTTCTGGATCTACTCCAATATGTTGAGTACATGCAGGATGAGCAGGTGCGGATCCACAGGTTCATCTGGGGCCTGAATCTAGATATTAGAGGTTCAGTGCAGATCCATTGTCCACAGACATTAGCTGAGGCCGTCGAGAAATCCTATATAGCAGAGGAGACTTGGGGAAAGACCCAGCATCCTAAAGACAGAGTCCGGAGCCACATATAGCAGATGTAGGACATCCGATCGAGGGGGTCAGTACCCCTTCCTCGTGGTGGACAGGGTTCAACACAATCATCCTTTAGACCCCAGCAACAACAAAAACAACAACAATCCCACCCATCTTATAAACCTCCATAGAGAGTTGATGCACAAAGATGTCGAAGTATGGGGTCTCCTCCTAGGGGTCCCATCAGGACATAAGGTGGACCTAGAGCTTAGTCAGCGGGAGATCGCTAGTAAATGCCGCATCAAACCACTGCTGGATCATCAGGATCCACAGCACAAACTTCCAGAGCACCTACTAGAGGTGCTACTCATTGGGAAGGATCGGGAATTCATTTTGGTTGTGGAGTTGTGGGACATTTTTGGAGAGACTACCCTCAGAACCGTAATAACAAAGGTAAGACACAGATCTCAGAGCTGACTGTTGGTGACATGGGACACAACCAAAAGATTTATACAGTAGTTGAGAACTGCCAGGCCGAGCATCAGAGTACAGTCATTGAGACTACAGGTAGAATTGGTGGTTGGTATTCTTACCTCTATATTGTTTGATTTTGGTTCTTCTGATTCTTTCATTGCACCATCTTTAGTAGAGCAATGCAGGTTGGTGGCAGTTAGGCATGGTCATAGTTGGGATGTTGAGATGGATTCTGGAGCCAAGATCTCCATAGACTCCTTAGTTAAGGAGTGTGTAGTGGATTTGGGACCTTTCACCATTACCTCATATCTCCATATCCTTCCTTTGGGCTTGTATGGAGTCATCTTGGGTATGGATTGGTTTTCAGCACACCGAGCTAGGATGGATTGTTACCACAAGAATATATCTTGTGCAGATGATTTGGGAGTGGAGTCAGTAATTTCAGGGGTCAAGAGACCCATTTCTATTTACACCATCTCTGTTATGCAGCTTAAGCGGTGTGTGCGATGGGGTTGTCAGATGTATTCTGTTATAGTTAGTGATAGATCAGAGGATGGGTCTAGTGGACCATCACTAGATGATCACCCCATTTCGAGAGAGTTTGCATATGTCTTTCCAAGGGAGCTACCAGGGTTACCACCCCCACGTGAGATTGATTTTCATATAGATTTGGTTCTGAGAACAGAGCCTATCTCACGAGTACCTTATCAGATGACCACCCCAGATCTCTTAGAGCTCAAGTTGCAGCTTGAGGGCTTTTTGGAGAAAGTCCTTATCCGTCCTAGTGTATCCCCTTGGGGTGCACTGGTGATTTTTGTGAAGAAAAATGATGGGTCCTTGCGGTTGTGTATTGATTACCGCCAACTAAACAAGGTAACGATCAAGAATCGTTATCCCCTTCCTCACATTGATGATTTGTTTGATCATATGAAGGGAGCCATGGTTTTCTCTAAGATTGATCTCAAGTCAGGCTACCATCGGTTAAGGATTTTGGAGGTGGATATTCATAAAACCACTTTTCGTATGAGATATGGGCACTATGAGTTCAGAGTGGTGCCTTTTGGTTTGAATAATACCCCCGCAGTATTTATGAGTTTGATGAATGTATTCAAGACCTTCTTATATTGCTTCATGCTCATCTTCCTTAATGACATTTTGATTTACTCGCGTACACGTGAGGAACACAAGGGGCACCTTCATCAGGTTCTTTAGTGTCTTCAGGAGCAGCAACTTTATAGGAACTTAGAGAAGTGTGCATTCTTTTAAACAGAGGTGCAGTATTTGGGTCATATCATTTATGGGGAAGGCATTGCCGTCAATCCTTCCAAGATTAAAGCTATTATGGATTGGCCAACACCCACTACAGTGACTGAGGTGTGTATTTTCATGGGTTTAGTAGGTTACTACCAGATATTTGTTCAGGACTTCTCTCGGATTGCACACCCCATCACTTCCCTTCAAAGGAAAGGGAAGAAGTTTGTTTGGTCAAATAGATGTGAGCAAGCCTTCAAGAAACTAAAGGAGTGTCTCACTACAACACATATTCTTGCAATGTCGGATCCTCAGGGTGAGTTTTTCGTTTGCACGGATGCTTCCTTAGCAGGGCTTGGAGGTGTGTTGATGCAGGAGGGCAGAGTAGTGGATTTTGAGTCTCACAAACTCAAAGATTACGAGCTTAATTATCTGACTCATGATCTTGAGCTTGCGGTAGTTGTGCACACTTTGGTTTGATGGAGTCATTTTCTACTTGGTCAGAGATTCACACTCAGGACAGATCAATTGAGTCTTCGTCACCTCTTCACGCAGCCCAATCTCAACGCTCGTCAGCAACGTTGGATGGAGTTGCTTTGTGAGTATGATATGGAGATAGAGCATGTGAAGGGGAAGGAGAATGTGGTAGCAGACGCTCTCAGTAGATAGAGACATGTGGCTATGGCCACCTCAGTGAGCACAAATTTACGGAGTAGGATTCTTCAGTAGCTTCCTCTTGACAGCTTCTACATTGCAGTTTGAGAAGAGATCGAGTCTCAGAGACCCCTTGAGGGGAAGTTTGATGGTTTTTCCTTAGAGATAAATGGTATTCTCAGGCAAAGAGGCCTAATTTATGTTCCCAAAGATGGAGGATTGAAGTAGGACATCTTGGCAAAGGCACATCGTGCACCCTATTCAGCCCATCCCAGGGTGAAGAAGATGCATGCCACCTTGAGACAGTTGTATCATTGGAGAGGACTTCGTAGAGATGTGGCCCAGTTTGTGTCACGATGTTTAGAGTGCCAGAGAGTTAAGGTCAAGCATCAGCATCCAGCTGACCTTCTTTTTCCTCATGCTATACTGGAATGGAAGTGAAACACCATTTCCATGGATTTCATTGTCGGGCTACCGATGTCGAGATATCACCACGACGCCATCATGGTCACAGTTGGTAAATTGACAAAAGTGGCTCACTTTTCTCTGGTGAATACCATTTATATAGCTAGAGCAGTGGCATGGGTATATTTGGATGAGATTTTCAGGTTGCATGGGATTTCGCAGAAGATTTTTAGTGACCACGATACTTTATACACTTCCCATTTTTGGACTACCATGCAGCATGCCCTCGAGATGAAGATCAATTTCAGCACAATATATCACCCTGAGACAGATGGACAGAATGAGTGAGTGAATCAGATTTTAGAGGACATGCTCAGGATGTATGTGATGGATCAGCAATTTAGATGGGAGGAGTACATGTACTTGTTGGAGTTTGCCTAAAATAATAGTTTTTAGAGTTCTATAGGCATGGCACCTTTTCAGGCTTTGTATGCTAGAGAGTGTAAGACACCTCTTAGTTGGGATAGGCTAGAGGACTAAGTATCTCTTAGACCAGCTCTTCTACATGACATGGAGTAGCAGGTGATTTTGATCAGACAGAGACTACAGGAGGCACAGGACAGACAGAGGAAGTATGTAGATCAGCATAGGACCAACCGTAGTTTTGATGTGGGCATGAAGGTGTTCCTTCATGTTAGGCCACACAAGAGCCCTATCTATTATGGAAAAGGTTCTAAGTTAGCTCCTAGATTCGTGGGTCCTTTTGAGATCTTCGAGAGTATCGGCCCTTTGGCCTACCATCTAGCATTACCACTTAGCTTGTCTCGCGTACATGATGTGTCTCATGTTTCAATTCTCAGGAGATATGTTGCAGATCCTTCTCATGTGTTAGATTAGACCTCATTGCAGGTGTAGGATCAGGGGCAGGTGATGGTGGAGCCCGTTCAAATCCTAGATCACAAGACCCTGGGCCTTCGAGGCAAAGAAGTTGATCAGGTTCGGGTGCAGTGGGACAAATATGATGAGATTGTAGCTACATGGGAGGATGCTACTTCGTTACGAGTTCAATTTCCACATTTTTTCCAGTGACTTCCAGGAGGAAGTCGAGTCTAAGGGGAGGGGGATGTAGTGCCCACTTCCCTTTGACACCTTTTAATACTGATCTTGATACTGTTGATTACATTATGAAAATTATTATGGTTTTGATTTAGTACGATGTTAGATGTTGGACCATGGATTTATTGTTGATCTTGATTTAGTTATGATTCGTGATGATTATTAGAGACACTTCATAAGTGAATGATGATATACTATTTGACATGGATATATTATGAATGTTGCTCAGACATGTGATTTTTTGATAGTGTGCGTAGACCTAGAAAATAGACATTATATGATGATGATATAGTTGTTAATATAAATTATAAGTGATATTGTTGATTGCCTTGATGTTGTTGTGATTCATATGTATATATGATTTTGTGATTATATTTATATCATGTTGGATGTTCTGATATGGCTACAAGGCTGAAAGAGGTATTTGTGTTTTATAGGTTAAACTATCACAACAAACATTGGGGGATTGGAGACCACCCACATTGGAATTCTAGATGAATTCAACAAGGTCACCATGGCAACATTTTGTGTGTGTGTGTGTTGTTTTTGTTGTTAGTGATTCCCATGGGGGGATTACCTTTGAATGTGACCAAGGGGATTTATTTATTTATTAATGTGGTTCTTTTTTATTATTGTTTGCATGTGTTTATTTTGTGATGTATTTATCCCTTTCATTTTCCATTTAATTGTGGAGAATTAATGTGAGTAATCATATTGTTAAAATAAATCAATCAATCAAATTTGGGATATAAGAAATTAATTATAGAAATTTTTGGCTCTTGTATTAATGTGGTAAGTGATGTGTAAGTATGTGTAAGATTTGTCTAAGTCAGATTTTGGAGTATGAAACACTCCACCTCCACTTGGAAATTCGAATTTGTCCTTGGAGGTTGATTTTGGAGGCTTGTGGGACAAGTTAAATTTTTCCAATGCCTCTTAAATTTACATACCAACCTTGCCTATAGTTGGAGGGTTGATTTTAGACCTTTTTAATGTATTTTTATAAGTCAAGTTGCAACTTTTTATTGCACTCTTCTTACATTTTATTAAATTCAGTCCTTTGGGGTGTGGGCTTCTTGGAGTGTGTAAGTTAATTGTCATATTATTCACCCACCTCTTTATTGTGCATTGGAGAATGAATTTGGATTTTGTGTTGGAGTTGAGGATGTGTAATGTGGTATCCTACATGGATCCACCTCATCCTCTTCTCTTCTATCTTCTATAAAATTCGAACTCTTTGCTTTATTTTGTTTTGTTGAGCTTTTGGGAATGCTTCCTTGGGGTGAATTTTCCTTGGTTGTTTGGAGCTCTTGTTGATTTTGGAGGAGATTGGAGATCATTTCATACTTGGTCATTGCTAATTTTGGGACTGTATTTTGGCATTGAAATCTTATTGTACTGGAACAAAATCTACCATGGAGAGGTAGGAGCTTATCTCTTCATATATGTTTTTTTTTTTTTATGTTTGTGTGAATGGTGAATGTTTTGTGTGTTTGTTGGCTGGTTGGGCAGACTGCCTAGGAATGGTGTAGGAGAAGGCTATGGGGAATCCATGTGGGAGGGCATAAGGGAATGCCGATGGCATCAGAATTCTTGTGGAGGGAGTTATGATTGGGTTTCTACCTTGGAAAAGAAATGGCATTGCATTTCTTACTTTGTGGGAAGCATAAGGAAATTTGTGGGGGGCATAAGGAGGGATTATGGGGGGCATAAGGATATGTGAGATGATTTATATTGGTGGTTTGTTACAGGTGGATACCCAATTCCTATTGGGAGGCATAAGCAGCTTCCCCCATAGTTCTTGCTCCTTTGGATTGCATGGTGAAACCTGAGTTTTGTGTGATGTCTTTCATGTGGTTGCAAAATTGTTGTTTTGTTAAGACTGTGTCTTTAATTTGAAATGTGCATGTTGAAATATTGCTTTGTGATGTGGAAGCATGTTGTTTCCATGAGTTGAAATACATTTCTTATTGCATTGTTGTTGGGGCTTGAGGGTCAATGAAAAAGGATGGCTTATCCTCTTCATTGGATGTCTTGGTTGGGTGGAGAGCATTGCCTTTTTCCTACTCTTGTTGTGATCAAATTAGATGAATGAGAAGAATGCATGTTTTTGTTCTGGAGCTGAGAAAATACAGCTGACAGTCCTTTGTGAAATAAAATCTCATTGTAACCCTTCGCATTTTGAATTTGTAAATGTTTTGAAATGGAAAGATGTTGTATGGATTATGAAATTTGTAAAGTGAAATGAAAAAGAGTTAGACTATGTTTTTTATTTGAAAGAATGTGAAGGAAATGTAATCTGTATGATGAATTCTTGAAGGAATAAAAGAAAAAAATTGTTAAACTGCCTTTGGAAATCAATGAATGAATGAAATAATTTTCCCAAATTGCATTGTTAAAATTAAATCTGATCATCTCAATGTTTTGGAATCTCTGTTTGAAAGGAAGAAATGGGTGTGAGAAAAATACAGGATTTGTCTCCTTGGTATGTGAAAAAAAAAAATGAATTCAGTATTGCATTTTGGTTTTGAATGGCTTGATTTGTATCAAATAAAATGTATTAGACTGGAATGATAAGTAAATCCTTTTTAAATCTGATCTCTATTTTAAGTTTTAAAAAAAACTGGCAAGTATTTCTCTAAAATGCAAAGTTCGAACCTACAAACAATAATCAACATTGAAACATTAAAATCTAGCATGTTATGATTATAAATGAGTTTGATTTGACAAAAAAAAACACTTAAGGAAATATTTTAAAACATTGCAAAATCGAGCTCAATCCCTTTCACAGTCTTTTTCCTGTCAGATTGTTGGAAAAATGTCATATTGGAAATCAAACAAGTGAAATTACCTCCCTAAAACACTTTAAATCCTTCCTAAAGTAATCCTCCATCTCTGTTTGGCATGTCGAGTGAAGGAGATGATCAAATTGAATCAAGATTATAAGTTAAAATACCAGTTTGCTATTTAAAATTTTGCAGGCTTTTTTTGTCAAATTAACCCCTCAAACTTTATCAAAATATAAAATTTATGATTTCTATGCAAAGAGGACATCAAGAGCTTTCTGTAAAGTCCTCGTTTTCCCAAAATTGAGCTTTCTAGTAAAAGTTATGGCATTTTTGGCAAGAAAATTTGGGAAAAAATTCCCTAACGAGCCCGCGGCCCAAAAAATTACCGTTAAAAATTCCTTAGAATTTTTTTTAAAACAGTTAGGAAAATTTTCAAAATTTTCTCCTCCACCCTGCCGGCCCGCAGCCAATTAGAGGCTGTCACGTGGCACCACGAGGTGTTGACAGCGGGGTGGGGAAACTCCTTTTGCAACCTTTTTGCGCATTTTGAAAGTTTTGTTTTGGAAAAAAAATCCATTTTTTCCCCACGCGGCCCCACTGCTCCGCGACCAATCAGGTGATGCCTTAGTGTGACACCTTCCGCAGAGCGCACGAGACCTGTGCGCAACCATTTACCCCCTCTAAAAAATTTATTGGGATTTTTTTTTTAATTTCCGCCAACTGACCCCACCGGCCTGCGTCCAATAGGGTGATGACCCGCGGGCATCATCTAGGTTAGGTGGAGATGCACGGGAATTTTTGCCTATTGCGTTCCAAATCCAAAAGGCTTAATGCCTTCAACTTCCTCTGCCACCCCGCCCTTTCATCATCCTTTCCGCCTTAGCTTAAATCCTAACACATGTCCTTGGAGGACCTGCGAAGGCACAACAAAATTGTGAACTTTGCACCCGCGCAAAGAAAAATTCCAAATGTCGCCCCGCGACCCACCAACCCGAGGGACCTTCTTCCTCGCTCAACACGTGTCCTCTTGGAGGAAAATTTGACCTCTAAGGTCCGTCGGTCCATAACTGGAGTTTTACAAGTAGTTAGGAGGACTTATTTATATCATTGGAAATGTGAGAAAATTTGTTATCCAATGGGAATGAGTTTAGGGAAATTTTGAATGTGTTAAGTGTGAGAAAAATCAAGTTGAAACTCTGAATCTGTTAGAGAATGGGTATGGTGATATTTTTACCCCCTGAACCTAACTGAAACTTCTAACCCTAAAATTTGGACCATGTGACCTCTGACAATTGTTAATAAATTAAAAGTATGTTCTAGTAATTTTAAACTTGTTCTGGAACCTATTAGTGTCAACTCTTGTCTTGCAACCTGGTTGTGGACACTTCTAAACAAAAAAATATATTCCATAATTTTCCTAACCCTAGGTTGTTTCTTGGGTCTCAAGTGGGTTGTTTTAATGGGCATCACACACCCACAAGGCGTGATTTGGAGACAATGGTATCTCTCTACAGCGAACTGCAGTGACGCGTGTTGGGAGCTGATTTGGATGGAATACCTGAGTACATTTTCTAGCTCTAGATGCAATGAGAAGCCGAGTATTAATATGAATAAATACCAGCATTTTTGGTTGTCTATCTGGCAGTTTATTCAGCCTTGGCAAAGTTCAGTTTTCACCATCAAATCCCATGGTGTAAAATTACATAGTGGAGTTCTCCTAATCACTGCGCAATTTACTTCCAGTGTCTTTGCATGGTTCAACCACTTCATACCCTAGAAAAAACGCTGAGGTATTGATCTCAGCAGCGGTGTTACCAAAACTTACCGCGAGCTGTGCATAGACTCTGTTTATACCCAAAGAATTGCGCCTATGTGGAGAAGTATGTCTACCCATGACGTTAACAGTGATGAAGCTACCTGACTTTTGCCTGTTGGCTAGAAGTTTTACCGCAACAAGGGTAGTCGCCATGTGCTATATAAGATCCGATCATCCTTGATTAATTTTGGCGCCTATGTGGAATAAGTTAATGTCTTAATCCTAGCAAGGGAACCCTACCACAAAAATTAAAGTCTACGCCGAGAAAGATGTCCAGAGAGAGGAGGCTCTTGAGAAAAAGTCACTAAGTATGTAGACAGCGCAATTATTGCAGGCGCGCAGGAGTCGAGTGCAAAGCCAAGCACCTAAAAATGACCACTGAGAAAGAAGTCCCCCGCGGAGGATCTACATAGATGAAACAGATCACCTGAAGAGGAGGCGCCAAAGCAATTGCAAATGTCCCCTGGATGGATAATCAAAGAGATCTAAAAGACTCCAACATAGGAAGCCATTCACCTGATTTGCACAGATCTATTCAGAAGGAAAGAGTACTGCAATACTAAGCTCTCAAGGGAATCACGATTTTTAGGAACTAAGGCAGAACAATCAGCAGAGGAAGGTGGACTCAGAATAAACAGAGTATGCCTAGAGGCTTACAAGGGTGACAAAGGATGATGACGAGCTATGAAGAGGCTCAGGACCATCCCGTGTACAATGTACACAAGGCATCTGACGAAGAGAATGCAAGAGTAAGGATGAGGATGAAGCTTCAAAGGGGGTCGATTTCTAATGAGTGCACTAGTGAGGAAGAAAAATTGCTTGAGGAATGTGAACACTAAGGATCAAAAGACCTTCAGACTCCCAAGGCCTGACCATTAGTGAGTCATTGTCATATAGAATGGATGCCGCAGAAAGGGATAGTGTAGATGGGCATGAATTTTTAAAAGACTTGGTGGATGAAGGAGGTGTGAGCATAGTGCCGATGAAGTAACTCAAGGAGATAGTATTGTTTTGGAGATTTGTAGAGATCAGGAATATGGAAGATATGGGTAGAGATCCCAGCCTAGCGCATAAGCTTCCCTATGGCAGCGTGCAAGGGAAGAGAAGAGTGCAATGGTATGAAGGTGACAAAGAAAAGTACAGGTTATCATAGTAGTTGTATCAATGATATAGATCAAGATACTATGTGTCATGGCTTCCATCAGCATCCGTGTCTTCAAACCAACTCCGTGCATGGTCTTCATCTTGAAGAGAGAGGGTGCATACCCTCGTTCAAGACAAGATGTTATCGATATAAGGCTATTTGAGTACCCATGTTGATGCAAATGTCGGTTATATCGAAGTCAATCATAAGAGGCGTTGATGAAAATACCAGAGTCCAAGGGAGTAAACCCTCTATATAGAGGATGCTCAGTAGTTGTTCCAAGTTTAAGACAAGTCTGTAACGCACTCCAACAGAGGTGTCGGTGGAGGTTGAGGCGAGAGCTCTTATACTTAACAGGTACATGAGCTCGGAGTCTAGGGTCACTGGAGGACATGTTCTAACTGTTGCAGATAGCACTTGGGCGAACAAGTTGCAAATGCATCGAGGAAAAGAAAGGATTTGGGAAGTAGGAGGAGTATAATATCCCCTTCGCATTCAACTAAATTTGGCGCGAATTCGTCAACCCGAGGACCAAGGCGAAGGTGTGTGAGGGTGACTTACAGAAGATAGAGATGATTATAGACTCTATAATCTTGAAGTACCCAGACCTAGCCCTGCCTAAGAATTTATTTGGCTTAATTCATGTATGCACTTATAAATTAATGTTGTAACCTCTAGAAATGTACAATAGGGGTCTAATGTTGTTTGTATCATTCCTAGGAAGTATGGTGACTTACCTAGAGAAATTATAATGGAAAAATAGTTAGTAAAAAGGCCCATTTCTAAATTATATCCTTCCTATGAGGAAAGTCCAACTTGCCTAGAATTAGAATATTGACCTAGAATTAGAATATGATCATTTTTGTGTCCTTTCTATGAGGAAATGCGACTAGCTTAGATGGGTAGTTTGGGGCTTGTTATCAGCTAATTTTGACTTCACAAAATTAATCAATTAAAAAATGGAAATTTTGAAATTTTTCAAAAGTGTTAGTTTTTGTGGTTTATCACTCTCATCACGAGCGTCTCATTTTTGTGATACTTTCGGTCTTCGTTTTGTCCATTTCGGGTGAGAACTCCTCCTGCCAGGTCTTAAACTACGTTAAAAAATAATTAATTAATTAATTGATTACTCTTTGTTTGATAAAATTAATTTTTAATAACTTTGAAGTATTTAATTAAATAAATATTAATTAAAATTCATTCGACAAGTTTTATTTTAATTGTCGGGGGAAAAATAAGCTTCCGGTTCCCATTGCCGGGGATGCCAAATTGGCTTCCCAGGCCCAGATTTCCCCTTTCCTGGCAAAATTGCTTTAAATCCCTGCTCACGGGATTTCTTCCCCCCAATTTCCAAATTAATAAATTAGCAAACGGGCAAAAAATCTCCCGATTTCCCACATGGGAAAATTGAACGGAGATTGTCATCCCACTTTGCCATTCCCGTTGGCAATTGGTCGTTGCTTTCCCCATTTCCCCTAGCAATTAATTCCACTACCAGGGAAGAGGGGAAGTGGGGTTAACCCTCATAAATTCCTCCGTCGAACTCGTTGGAAAGAGTCGTACGAAGCTTTCTAAAATTGCTTCTCACTTCTTCTAAGGAACATAATAATATTTTTATCACATTCCTCAAACTGTGAACACCATTATGAAGGAGAAATACAAGAGGACAGTCATAGAAAGCTTTATGCAAAAAAAGAGAACACGGCCAAGAGGACAGTCCAAATCAGCCAAGGGGACAGAGAAGATAACACTTCCCTGCATAGGAGAAAAGAAGTAGTTTCCATGCAAGAGGAGAAGATAGTTCAAACAGAATCCACGCAGCCAGGGGAGATAAATAATATTGCAGAAGGTATTTGAAGCAAACTAGGTAGTTCCACGCACTCATCCAAGAATCCACGCTGGCCATAAGACAAAACCAAAGGAACAGTCCAACTAATAGAAGGCCACGTGGGAGAGGAGAGGATAGTCATAGAAATCTTCATGCAGAAAAGACATAACAGCCAGAGAAAACTAGGAGGGGTCCCACACATTCATTGAAGCAAGGCAAGTCATTCAAAGAAATCTCCATGCATAGTCAAGGAGGCAGCAAGGCTACGCACAACCCAAGAAAGAAAAAAGTTTTCATGCTTGAGGAGGAAGAAGAAACCATTCCACGCGTGGGAGAGAGGAAAATCAGGACAGTCAAAAGAAATTTGTCTTGTTTTAATTGTTTTCTTTATAAATCCCCACGTATTCAACACCCAAGAAAAAGATTACATTAGTTATAAGAGAACAAAGTTCCCCCGCGCCACTTTGAAGGAGGAATACACATTATTTTGGATGAATGGACAACAGTCTAAAAATAATAATAAAAATCCACACATTCATCCATCAAAGGGGTAGACCACGTGGGAGGAAGGAATCAAAACAGTCCAAAAAAAAATACATCACACATTTGTTTTGGAGAATAGTCCAAAAAAAAATAGATTAATAATTTTGTTTTGTTTTGTTGTTTGCCTTCTTTCACATCAAAAGATCACGTGGGAGGCAAGAAAATAGTTTAACAAGAAAAAGAAATTCCTCTACGCATTTGACCAACTGAGCAAAGATTAAATCATTTCTATTTTTGACACAAAAATCCACGCATGCAAGAAGGAGAGGCTATTAACGGAGTTTCAACCCAGCATTTAAAAAATAAAATAAAAAGAAAACAAGAAACCAATGTCGGAGGAGAGAAACAGAGTTCAATGCGTGCAAGAGGAATATCATCCACGTTGAAAGAATTTGCAAAGAAGAAAAACCAATGTTGCTGGTAAGAATAAAAAAAGGATTTCAATGTTGCAGTTTTGAATTTCCATGTCAAAGATTTTAGGCAAACAACAATTTCCTACGATGTTAGCAAGTCAAGGAGCCAACGTTGTTTGTAAAGAGTCCAATTTTCCGTGCAAAGTTGAAACCAGATAGTATTCATGCAGAGGCTTTTTTGTGAATAAACTTCACGGGAGAATTTAATAAAAATATATCAAAATTAACCCTATGCGACGTCATTAAAATCAAGAGAATTTAATTTAAAAATATAAATCAATTTCATCACGCATTGGTGAAAAATATCGCGCATTCAAACGCACTACCGATGCATATCGGCACAAATAAAAATGAATTTAATAAAGAAAATGATAGATGCGGAAAGAACGTGTCGCAGGTTGTGTCTGTTGAAGTAATCAACTTTGGAGCTCGATTGTCTCAAAGTCGGATGATCGTCGGAAAGAAAAGTTTAGTTCGTTTAATTATCCCCATCCTCATATACTCATTTTCAAAATTTCAAGTGTACAACACTTTGTTTGATATTTTTCACGAACTCAAGAAAAACGTAGTTTACTCGATTTTGACACGCACGTAGTTTCAGCTTCGCGGAAGACCTACTTTGAGAATCCATATCTCGAGCTTAGATAATTGTCAAGAGAAACGGTTTGGTTCGTTGAATTCTTCCCACATTCACATACTTCTTTAAAAAAATTTAAATGCCCAACACCTCGTTTGATATTTTTCACGAAGCCAAATAAAACACAATTTGTTTGATTTCGCCGTGCATCCAGTTTTCAGCCTGTCAAGGTGACTCACTTTGATAGTTAATTTTTTGAACTTAGATGATATTCAAGAGAAAATATTATTTCATTCAATTCTCCCCACCTTCATATGCTTCCTTGCCAAGTTTTAGATGTCAAGGATGACGTTAGGTATTTTTCTTAGGCTAAAACTAAATGAGATTTGTGCAGTTTTGTAAGAAGGAAGTAATAGCCTGAAATCATATTTCTGTCACAATCATGTCATCTTCAAACAAACAAAATGTTGCGGTATGGATTCCATGGCATTCTACTCACATCGACACTCCATTCAGAGTATGAGAACATCACCGATACCAACTTAGGACACATCGACATAGGTAATTTTGCGATCGCATATCAACCCAAAGGCGAGTCACAATTTTCCTGACGCCTGTTCTAAATTGGTCATCACCTGAATGGATGCACTAAAAAACCTGCATAGTGTGTTGGTTCAAATCCAACGGCTTCCAAAGTGGAAGCAACCTCTGACTTCCTCATTATGCGGTATAAAGTCGTAGCTATTGGCATAGGTCTCTTCGGAGTCAAAAGCCATTATTATCGGCAGAGATTGATAATGGGAGAAAATTTTCTACAACAATTGTTTTCATTGATTTTGTATGAATCTATTCATCAAAAAACCAAGACCAATGATAAGTACAATTGTGTGGGATCATCAAGCAAGGCCACATCATTCAAGTTTGCCCCTTTCAGCTCTCAGTCAGCAGCAGACACAATACTTCATCAACCAGTCTTAAAGTTGGAGTGTTCTCGAATTGAACGATCATGAGTGGATCAGAATGCCAACACTTCAGAATGGTGACAAAGATAAAAGACATAACTCCAAGAATTGAATTGCATTTTGGCTCTTGGAAGATCTTCTCATGGCGAATTATTAAAAGTTGGATTCTGACAAGCCAAGGTGGCGTAACGACTACAGTCTCGCGAAAAATGAATAATTCACCATGGAAGTTTATTCAGAGCAATGTGGTGAATTGTGTGTAACTATGAATGTGAATATGAATGAAGATGAACTTTCTCACACCAAGATGTTGCTCAAACAGAGAGGTGGATGAATTGCTCGAGTTTCAAGATCGGCTCTCTCGTCATCTGGAGGATTGCGGAACACAATCGATGAGTTCATTCATGTACAATCATGATAGGTGGATTCTTAGCCCAATGGATAAGGCACTCATCATAGGTGTTTTGATCTAGGTGGCGCATTTTTACTAGGATGTCTGTGTGCGTCCAAGTCATTTAAGTGGGGGTCCACATGTACCCATTTCTTTTATTTATGTATTTTTCCTTAAATGACTTTTAAGGTAAGTGGTTTCTATTTTAGTTGGCTTTTAATAAAGTTGGTTAAAAAATTCAAGGTCACTTAAGTGCCTTATTTAATGTTCATGTAAAAACCCTAACTACTTTGTAACCAACTTTTGATTTATAAAAGGAAGTGAGGGGGCTCATTTGTAAAGGTGACTTTGAGAGAGGAGAAGAAAATACTTTTGTATGCAAGTTTTACTTCAAAGAAAGAACTTTGTGTTCTTTTGATAAGACATTTTGGAGTCAATGAAATATGAACTTTGTGTCCCATTCATTGTCTCTTATAGCATTTGATGTTCTTATGTTCATTAGATGTTAGTGTTTGAATCTTGCATGCAAATATTGTCTTGGATATTATTGTCAACTTTATTAATCTGTTGTTCTAGTTCATAGTGATCAAGCTCTGATTATCTACTTGCTTATGTGTGTTCCCTTTTACATATTATTGTTTAGCTAACTCAAACTCTGTTTTATTTGTGTTAGTTATTCCTCTTTCCTCTTCGTGCAATATTATGCTTTGTTTTACCTGACTCTTGCATGTTCCTTTTATTCATTCATTTCCATTTCTTTCCTTCATTCCATTCCATCCCCTCATTCACTTTTCTTTCCATTGATGTTCCAAAACACCACCCACATACAATTTGAATGTACATATGTAAATATAGTTTTTGGTTTTCAATACAGGCAGCCTCAACCTTCCTTAAGGAGTGCTTTTGTTCCCAACTGTTACATGTCTTTGCAAGCGTGCAAATCCATATGCTAATAGGCTTCTTGCCTTAAATTAATAACTTCCTTAATTTTATTTTGGGTTATTCAATAAGTTAAGTTTTAGCAGGGAACTGCCAAAATAGTTCTAGGGAACAAATAGTCCATTGGGACATTAAGTGTTATCAGAGTGGATGAATTATTCCATCCTATGAGGAATAAATAAAACTAGATCTAAACAATGCCACGGAAAGAATTATCAGAGGATCTCATAGATTTGAAACAATTCACTAGAAGTTACAAGATTGCAAATGGGTTGGATGATACTCAAAGATATCTAAAAAGAACCTTATAGGAAGCCATTACTGATTCACAGATCTATCAGGGAAAGGGTATGCAAACTATCTCTCACGGGGATCCAATTTTTCGGAAACTAAGGAGAACAATCAGCTGAGGAAGATGACTTGGAAAAAAGGTATGCCACCTCAGTCAAAGGTAAGATCTAGTGAACCTTTGAAATTTTTGATAAAGGCATTTGACAAGAATGCAAAGGTAAAGAGGACGAAGCTTCAAAGGGGTCGGGTGATTTCTAATGAGTGCCACTAGTGAGGAAGGAAAATGCTTGTAATGTCAAGATAGAGAAATTACTTCAACTCACAAAGGAATAGATTAGTGAGTCACTGCATATGGAATGGATTTTCAAAAAAAATAGTGTGATGGGCTTGAATTTTGAAAAACGATGATGATTGTGTTGTGTCCAAAATATGCGTAACTTTAGGGATGTCTTGTTTTGGAAAAAAATTTCTTAAATCAGCAGTGGGAAGCTATTGGTTATGATAGCACTAAGAGCATGGCCATATGCACTCAAGAAGAGAAGATTGCAATGGATGAAAGATGAAAAAGAAAAGAACAGGTTATGCACAGGTAGTTTAGTTGTCTCATGAAATGTTCAACACATTATTTATATGGGATCATAACCATCAATGGTTCATATGTATTGTCATCTTGAGAGAAGAGGTGAAAGTGAGGGAAAAATTTTCGATATAAGGTATGTGATACCCTTGACTGCAAATGTGGTAATAATCATCATAAGGCATGATAAGATAGAGGAAGAAGTCCACTATGATAGAGGATACTGAGCAATGTTCCAAGTTTATGACAATGAGCATCCAAAGAGCATGATTGTGGCCAAGAAGCTCTTATACTAACAGGTAATGAGCTCGGATTCTAGATCACTACAAAGTTCTACTGTTGATAAGCACTTGGGCGTGACAAGTTGCACTTGCTTGAGGGAAAAGAAAGAAATTTTGGGAAGGGAGGACTATAATATCCCCTTCCCATTCAAATAAATTTGGCTCCTATTTCGTCAACCCGAATGACCAAAGGAAAAATATAAGGGTGACTTAAGTACATGATAAATTTTTTATAGTGCCTAAAAGGAAAATAAAAGAAAAATATTAAAGCATATAAATTATTATTTGGCTTAATTCATGTATTCATTATAATTAATGTTGAACCCTTAGAAATGTACAATAGGGTCTAAGGTTGTTTGTATCATTCCGAGGAAGTTATGGTGACACCTGAGAAAATTTTATAATGAAAAATAGTAGTAAAAAAAAGTGGCCCATTTTTCTAAATTATATCCTTCCTATGAGGCAAGTCCAACTTGCTAGAATTAGAATATGACTAGAATTAGAATATGATCATTTTTGTGTCCTTCTATGAGGAAATGCGGCTAGCTTGATGGGTAGTTTGGGCTGTCTAAAGCTCTTTTGACTTCACAAAACTTATAATCAATTTTAAAAAAAATGGAAATTTTGAAATTTTTCAAAGTGATTATGTTAGTTTTTGGTTATCAACTTCATCCGAGGTCTCATTTTTTGGTTGATACTTTCGGTCTGAGGGGGGGACATAGTGAGGGGGCCAGAGGAAAGAAGTCCCCCCCTTCCTCCACGCCCCTTAAACCATATACCATCCTCGTTTCTACCCCTACCCATACACCTCGCGGTGTTTCCCCTCTCCACTCGACATTGGTCCTTTCTTTTATCCCTCGTTCTCCTTCCTTACTCCTCGCTAACGTCGTCTGATATTGTCACTATCTCCTGCCAGGTCTTACACTACGTTAAAAATAATTAATTAATTAATTGATACTCTTTGTTTGATATAAAATTAATTTTACTAACTTTGAAGTATTTAAGTAAAATAAATATTAATTTTAAAATTCATTCGACAAGTTTTATTTTAATTGTCGGGGGAAAAAATAAGCTTCCGGTTCCCATTGCAGTGGGAGAGCCAAAGGGGTGTTCCAGGCACATGATGTTTCCTTCCTTCCTGGCAAAATTGGCTTTGTTCTTAAAAATCCCTGCCTCACGGGAGTTCTTCACCCAATGTTCCAAAAGTAATGAAAGGAGCAAAAACGGGCAAAAATCTCCCGGATTTCCCCATGGTAAAAAATTGAACGGAGATTGTCATCCACTTTTGCCCCATTTCCCGTTGGCAATTGGTCGTTTGCTTCCCATTTCCCTAGCAAATTATTCCATACAGGGAAGAGGGAAGTTGGGGTAACACCATAAATTCCCCGGCGAACTCGTTGGAAAGAGTCGTACGAAGCTTTATTAAAATTGCTTCTACTTCTTATAAGGAAACAAAGAATATTCTTTATCACATTCCTCAAACTGGTGCACACATATGAAGGAGAATACCAAAAGCCAAACAAGAGGACAGCATAGAAAGCTTTATGCAAAAAAAAAAAAGAGAACACGGCCAAGAGGACAGTCCAAAATAGCCAAGGGGACAGAGAAGAGAGAGAAACACTCCTGCATAGGAGAAAAGAGAGTAGTGTCCCATTGCAAGAGGAGAAGATTAGTTCAACAGCATCCACGCAGCCAGGGGGCGGGGATATAAAATTGCAGAAGTATTGAAGCACTAGGTAGTTTCCACGCACTATCCCAAGAATCCACGCTGGACATAGGACAAAAACCAACGAACGTCAAACTTAATAGAAGGCCAGTGGGAGAGGAGAGGATATAGTCATAGAAATCTATGAGAAGAAAAGATAACAGCCACGAGAACCAAGAAAACTAGGAGGGGGGTGTCCCACACATCATTGAAGCAAGGCAAGTTCATTCAAAGAAATCTCCATGCATAGTCAAGGTCGCCCCACTCTTGGGGAGCAAGGCTACGCCACAACCCAAGAAAGGAAAAAAGTTTTCATGCTTGAGGAGGAAGAAGAAAAGAAACATTCCACGCGTGGTGAGCGAGGAAATCAGGACCGTCAAAAGCAATTTGTCTTGTTTTAATGTTTTTCTTTATAAATCCCCACGTTATTCAACAACCCAAGACCAAGAAACAAGATTACAGTACAAAAGAAAAAGATTACATTGTTATAAGAACAAAGTTCCGCGCCCACTTTGAAGGAGGAATTACCACATTATTTTGGATGAATGACCAACAGTCGAAAAAATAAATAAAAATCCACAAATTAATCCATCAAAGGGGGTAGACCACGTGCGGAGGAAGGAAAGGAATCGAAAACAGTCCAAAAAAAAAAATACATCAACATTTGTTTTGGAAGAAAGGTCCAAAAAAAAAATAGATTAATAATTTCTTTTTTGTTTTGTTGTGCCTTCTTTCACATCAAAATACCGTGGGGAGGGGGGCAAGACAATAGTTTAACAAGAAAAAAGAAATTTCATCTACGCATTTGACCAACTGAGCAAAGATTTAAATAATTTCTATTTTGGACAAAAAATCACGCATTGCAAGAAGGAGAGGCTTATTAACGGAGTTTCAACCCCAAGCATTTTAAAAATAAACTAAAAAGAAAACAAGACCAATGGCGGAGGGAAGAGAAAGAAGAAACAGAGTTCAACATGCGTTGCAGAGGAATACATCCACGTTGAAAGGAGCATTGCAAAGAAGAGGAAAAACCAATGTTCTGGTAAAATAACAAAGGATTTCAATGTTTGCAGTTTGAATTTCCATGTCAAAGATTTAGGCAAATAACAATTTCCTAGTGTAGCAAGTCAAGAGCCAGTTGGTTGTAAGAGTCCAATTTTCGTTGTGCAAAGTTGAAACAGGTAGTTTATTATTTCATGCAGAGGATTTTTGTGAATAAACTTCACGGGGAGACTTTAATAAAAAATATCAAAATTAACCCTATGCGAACGTCATTAAAATAAAGAGAATTAATTTAAAATATAATCAATTTCATCACGCATTGGTGGAACAATTATCGCGCATTCAAACGCATACCGATGCATATCGGCACAAAGGAAATTGAATTTAATATAAAGAAAATGATAGATGCTGGGAAAAGAACGTGTCGCAGGTTGTGTCTGTGAAGTAAGTCTAGAATCAACTTTGGAGATCGATTGGTCTCAAAGTCGGTGATCGTGGAAAGAAGAAAAGTTTTAGTTCGTTTTTGAATCCCCCCCCCATCCCCATCATATATAAATCATTTCAAAAAATTCAAGTTGTACTGGCAACACTTTGTTTGATATTTTTCACGAACTCAAGAGAAACGTAGTTTAGTTGTTACTCGATTTTGACACTGCACGGAGTGCAGCTTCGCGGAAGACCTCTTTGAGAATCCATATCTCGAGATTAGATAATGTCAAGAGAAACGGTTTTGGTTCGTGGAATTCTACCACATTCAAATACTTCTTTAAAAAAAAAATAAATGCCCAACAACACTCGTTTGATATTTCACGAAGCCAAAATAAAACACAATTTGTGATTTTCGCCGCGTCGGCATCCAGTTTTCAGCCTGTCAAGGTGACTCACTTTTTTGGATAGTTAATTGTTTGTGAACTTAGATGATATCAAGCGAGAAAATAATTATTCATTCAATTATCCCCCACCTTTCATAGCTTCCTTGCCAAGTTTTAGATGTCAGGATGACGTTAAGGTATTTTATTCGGCTAAAAACTAAATGAGAAAATTTGTTTTGACCGTTTTTGTAAGAAGGAAGTAGTAATAGCCTGAAATCATATTCTGTCACAATCATGTCAATCTTCAAACAAACAAAAGGTTTTGCGGTTTTTATGGTATGTATTCATGGCATTCACTCCACATCGAACTCCATTCAGAGTATGAGACATTCACCGATTACCAACTTAGCGGACACATCGACATAGTGATTTTGCGTGGATCGCATATCAAACAAAGGCGAGTAACAATTTTACCTGTGGAAGACGCCTTGTCTAAATGGTAATCACCTGAATGGATGCACTAAAAAACCTGCATAGTGTAGTGTTCAAAAATCCAACGGACTCCAAAGTGGAAGCAACCGTATGACTTCCTCATTATGCGGTTTTATAAGTCGTTAGCGATTGCCTGGTCTCTTCGGAGGTCAAAAAGCCATATTATCGGCAGAGAGAGATTGATAATGGGAGGGAAAATTTTACAACAGTTTTTCATTTGATGGATTTTTGTATGAATCTATTCATCAAAAACCAAAAAGACCAATGATATACAATGGTGGGACTCCTCAAGAGCAAGGCCACATCATTCAAGTTGCCCCTTTCAGCTCTCAGTCAGACGCAAGACCACAATACTTCATCAACCAGTCGTAAGTTTGGAGTTTGTTCTCGAATGACGATCATGAGTGGAAAGGAATGCCAAACACTTCCAGAATGGTTGACAAAGTAAAAAGACATAACTCCAAGAATTGGAATTGCAAGTTTGGCTCTTGGAAGATCTTCTCAATGGCGAATTATTAAAAGTTGGAATTCTGATCAAGCCAGGTGGCGTTAACGACTCAGTTCGAGAAAAAATGAAATAATTCACCAGGATAGTTTATCAGAGAATGTGGTGCATTGTGTGTAACTATGAATGGGAATATGACTGAAGATGAACTTTTCTCAACACCAAATGGTGACGCAAACAGAGAGGTGGATGAATTGCTCGAGGCTTTCAAGATCGGCTTTCTCTATTGGAGGATTGCGGACACAAATCGATGAGTTCATCATGACAATCATGATAGGTGGAGTCTTAGGCCAATGGATAGGCATCACTCATAGGTGTTTGATATAGGTGGTGGCACGCATTTTTTATTTTCTTACTAGGATGTCGTGTGCGTCCCAAGTCATTTAAGCGGGGGTAACATGTACCCATTTCTTTTATTTATGTATTTTCCTTAATGGACGTTTTAGGGGAGGGGTTTCTATTTTAGTTGCTTGTAATATAAAGTTAGGTTTAAAAAATGCAAAGGTCCAATTACGTGCCTTATTAATGTTCATGTAAAACCCTAATACTTTAACCATACTTTTGATTATAAAAAGGAAGTGAGGGCTCTTGTAAAGGTGACTTTGAGAGAGGAGAAGAAAATATTTTGTATGCAAGGTTTACTCAAAGAAAGAAACTTTGTGTCTTTTGATAAGAATTTTGGAGTCCGATTGGGGGGAAATATGAACGTTGTGTCACATCATTGTTCTTATAGCATTTGATGTTCTTATGGTCATTTAGATGTTAGTGTTTGAATCTTGCATGCAAATAGGTCTTGGATATTTTATTGGTCAACTTTATAATCTGTTTGTTCTAGTTCATAGTGATCAAGCTCTGATTATCTAACTTGCTTATGTGTGTTGTTCCCTTACATATTATGTTTTTAGCTAACTCAAACTCTATTTATTTGTTTGTTAGTTATTCTCGTTCCTCTCGTGCAATATTAGGCTTGGTTTGTTACCTACTCTTGCCTTGTTCGTTGTATTCATTCCTTTTCATTTCGGTCCTTCATCCATGCCATCAACCTCAGGCAAGTTGCGGTCCAGTGAAGGGTTCCAAAACCCCACCCACCACAACAATTTGAATGTACATATGTAAATATAGTTTGGGTTTCAATAAGGACAGGCCTCACCGTCATAGGAGTGGACTTTGTTCCCCAAATTGTTACAGTCATTGCAAGCGTGCAAATACATATGCGTGAATAGGGCTATTGCTTCGAATTATAAAGCTCTGGGGGAGGAGTTCTGTTTGTAGTAGGTTTCTTTTGGGCCATTTCTCCTTCTAAGGGAGAGGTCGACTGGAGGTGGATCATCTCATCTTTTTTTAGAAGATCTAATACTGGGGGGGGTCTAAGTTTTGTGCTTTTGCAAAAATAGTACTTTAGAGGACGAAAACCCTCTGAGAAATGTGAGGGATTTCCACATAAGGAGTCCACTATGCCTAAAGAATACATTTAGTCATTTTTCTATATGAATTCAATAGCTTTTTGCATGAAGGGTTTTTGAAGTACTTGATTTTGGCATTGGTATCTTTCTGGCACCAACTGGAGTGACCCATGTTGGGAGTGTTTTTGTGGAATAAATACATCCAGTTGGATCTGTTATGTCAATTATTAATATTAATGGATCTACTCAAACTAAGTTGTTTTTCAGTATTTTTGAGATTTAAAGAATTATCCAGTCCTCTAAAGCAGATTTGTGTTGTCTATCTCAGTTTAGTTAGACTTGAAAGTTCAGCTTTCTCCATCATTTTCTGTATAAACTTATAGAGTGGAGTTTTGATAACCAACTTGAATTGATCTGAGTGTCTTTGCATGGTTTTTCCACCCATACCCTACTCATTATTCTGGAGTTATTTTATTTGTTCAGCAGTGTTAATACTTTTCAAGAGTTCATATTTCATTTTATACTGAATTGGGAATTAATAATATCTACACTTTATTTTAGAGTGGTGAAATGATGTAAGTTTTCTTTCTGGATGGAGTTTTCTGTAAAACCCTAGTCACCCTTTCCTATAAAATCGATCTCCTTATTAATTCTGGTTATCTTTCATGAGTTTCAGCTTTCAACACTGGAACTGCCCAAATCGCTTCTAGGGAAACATATGTCCATATTGGGGGGGACATTTCATCCCCATGATATCTCTTTCCTGACAAAGATCTATCACATTTGGCTAAAAAGCAATCCATGTGCACCCTCCGCTCATTCCCGTTTGTCATTAGCCACCCACTTATTCAAATTAGTAACTATTATAAATGGGTCATTCATAATCTATGTTCTCATTATATTTTTCAAAAAATGGGTAGTATAATAATCTTTTCTAAGATTCACTCTCATCCCGATGTTCTGATTCTACCACCTCACATGTCTAGGAACTATCTCATTACAGCTTTTGGGTTGGGCCTAAGACGTTCTTACCAAATTCTATGTTATCTATGCTTCATGTCCCATTCCATATATTATTAGGAAGACCTTGGATCCACACAATGCCATAATTTCCCATCTCCTTTTCACACCAATGTGTATTTCTTACATGAGTTAGATACACATTATTATTGTAGATCCCGGCCTTCGAATATTGTTGCTAGACCCTGCATTAAACTGTTATGCTTGTTTCTATCTTCACAACCAATTCCATATGGTTGTCTTGACGCTCATATGACAGTGGTTAGTCTAGTACTTCCACAGCCTTCTTCGGTCACACATCAGTACACACCACATAATTTCTACTCACACTACGACAATTATCTCACCCACCATACTACTCCTATGAGCACTTCTTTTTTTCCTTCGCAACACGTTTCACTCCTCCACTTAGCACATCTCCTACAATCTACTCACAAATGCCATACACATGATAACGCTAACATAGATGATTCTGAGGACTCATTTATGATTTTGATGCTTATCGAACTCATTTAGAGCATTAGGAAAACTAAAATTTACAACAACCTTCGACGTCGATGACTCTTACTTCGAAGACACACTTGTGGCTGAGGCCTGCGTTAATAAAGCTCAATACCCCTCCTTATACCAATGTTTATGATACTTTATCAAGATTTGTTAATGCTTTGGACATTTTTTCATCTCCTACAACGCACTCCACATCTCTGTGCCACCGATGGTCTACCTCAAGCAGTAGCATTTCCTGTCTCGGTACGGTGTCCAAAGCTGGTTATCGCTTGCGTAGAGCATTATGATCCTAAGAGACGAGGAATTTTTAAAGATAATCGTGAGCCTTTCCTCTTAATCACACCAGAGCACATTAAGGAATTGCTCAGCATACCTGACTTTCCTGAGAATGCGGATATCACTCACTAGTCAGCACAATAATTTTGGGATGAAGAACCCATGAGATGGAGCAAGATGGTTAATAATAACTGGTTAGTGACCAAGAGGCCTCGAATTAACTGGCTTCCTAAAGAACTGTACCACATTGAGTTCGTGGAAGAAATCGGGGACATGATTACTCTCCTAAGTCGAGTTTTGGGTTTACCCTCTACTAGGATTTTCCACCCATGGATGTATCAGTTTATCTGTATCATCCTTGCCAAGAAAGTGTTTGTGGATTGGGCCACCATTATCAGTAATACCCTTCACAAACAATTGATAAAAGTTAAGATGACTGGATGCTTCTACATGACATCGTATCTGACTTATACAGTAGCAAGAAGAAAGCTATTTTCTGGACTCAAAGCAAGAGGAGTCATGGGGCCATCAAAAAGTGTTTTTCATTACTATCCACAACTAAGTTTCAAAAATAACTCTCACCATTTTAGAAGAGTCAACGATGCATTCACCTTCCACGTGATTCGGAACCTGAATTGGAATACAAAGGAAATGTTTTCTAAAGAAGCCATGAATGCCATTTCCCAATGGGGAACCTAGTTTATTCAATTTTCATCCTTTTCCTACATTCACGTGAGTGGCTTTGCTGGTAGTCCATGGAAGGTTCCTAAGTACGTCACTGACAGATGGGCATTAATGGAGCTTGTGCAACAACTATTCCAAGTTCACTGTTTTCTCAGTGACAAGCACCGTTTAGGAATTCATTTCCCAATCCAAATCGGGGAATACCAATGTCTAAATCTTTTTAGTTCACAACTCATGGAAAAAAGAGTTCGCCCTCATCACAATTCATCCATATGTGAAGAGAGCCCAATTTGATATCAATAGATATATGCAGAAGATTCTTGGTACAAAGTATCAACATAACCCTACCATGGAAGATTTTGGGCTGCCTATTCAGATGAACATGAAGTAAGAAGACGAGATTTTTCTTGCCTAACACTTGCTTAGATCAAGGCCTTTCACATCAAGAACCCTCCCAATTCATTCGTAAATGATGATGAATATGTTATTGATCCCTCATATGATGCAGTTGCTTTTTACCCCGTTGCCTCAAATCGATTGGACCAAAAGAGATGAATTTTATCTTGATAGCAAGAATCAACCGATTCTTGAAAGAAGCATATCTTGGTACAACAAAGAACTTGCCAAGTTACAATCAAACTCAAGATCATACTTCAGGATCACAAAAATTGCCAACTCGAGGAGGTCTTCATTCAACCAAAGCCCCTTCTCGATCAACCTCTGTACCATCCAATCATACACAACAAGCAAGAAAGGAGTGGTTGCCAAAATCCACTTCGCCGAATAATGTGCCACGAGAGGAGAAAAATCTAAAGGCCCTAGCCCCAGTGAAGGAAGAGAGCGTGTATTAGGATTTTCTACTTCAAGTAGAGATTCTTCTACTCACGTTGTTAATAGTTCTCAGAAGCTAGTGACAAACGATCCTCAGCCATGCCTTGCACAAGCGTCCACTCAGGTGCAGGTAGTCCAAATATCAAACACTTCGGAACCTACAATTCATGAAGAAATTCCCCGTGGGCTTCGGGATGTGCAAGGGGAACATTTTTAATAAATGATTAAATATTATTGCCTGGAGCAATAATTATTTGATTATTTAGTTATTTAATGTGAAGATTATTTAATTTAATTCCCAAAATATAAAAATTAAATGGGGAATAATTAATTAAATATTTAGGTGGCTTTTAATTTTATTAAATCACCCTTTACAAAGGGGACGCCACACCTAGGGAAGACAAACTGCTTTTATTTAATATTTTCCTTCTCCTAGGGTTTTTGAATTTTGTGCCTCCTTACTTATAAAAGGAGTGATAGGACCATTATTATGATTATGCTATGATGAACTTATTTTGATACTCCATGCTTGGAGTTGGGATGCATGCCCTTTGATGTTCTCTCTCTCTCTTCTCTGCGCGGGAGATTGGATCAAGCTAGTTTTTGAGATTTATTTGAAGATTTCATTTGTGAGATCCACGTATTTGGTTTTTGGACAATTTTTAGATGAAATTTGCAAGTGAAATCTGCCCTTTTTACTATAGTGAATCACTGTAGCGATTCATTGTAGCAGCTAGATTTTTTATAATTCAATGAAGTTTTTCATGTGCTTTGCAAATCAATGTAGTGGTGTGATCTCTATTGGCTTTGGTGGATCTCTTAAATGGTGTTTATGGTCTGTTTGCATACAACTTTTAGGTAAAAAGTGATCAGATTTAGCATGTGTTTGCATATTCTATATGACAGCGACTTCTCTTATTAGTATGTGGACTAATTTAGATTATTTGCTAAGCTGGTTGTTACTCTAATGTGCAGTGAATCCTTTTGATATTCTAATGCATAGTTTATGTGTTAAATGCCCATCGAGTTGGCTGATTTCATGCTGCTACAGCTACAGCGACTTAAGTTGATATGTCAGGGACTGGTTTTGGGTTCATAATAAATGTGTGTTCTTTCCTTCCTAACAACAATAAGTGGGAATGAGTATTAAATTTTTTAAATACATGCTAGAGACAGCAACTCAAGTAGAGTAAGTCTGGTAATCCCTCACATGATTAGTGCCCTTGATTTACGGTGAGCTGATGGTGTTTTTGCTTACTAGCTACAACGAGGGGATTTGAAGCAAATTGATAGTAATTTAATATACTTAAGGGACTGATTTTTGGTCTACTGCATGGGCGATTTAGATTTGTATGACATATAGCATTTGCAGACCTTATGGGAAGTGACTTACATGTGGTATGACTACTAAAATATTTTGATGCGTAGGTATGGCGTTTGGGCATAAGATTGATGGGGTTTTTGCATAGTGTTTTAGCCTTCTTTCCTTCTAGGGAAAAATAGTCCATTTGGGGGACATTAAGTGTTATCAGAGTGATTGAATTATTCCTTCTCCTATATGAGGAATAAAAAACTTTAGAATCTAAAAGACACGGGAGAATTTCCCCCCTCTCCCTAAGAATTTCAGAGGATCGTACCAGTACTGTAGCCACATACAATACTAGCACAGTTACATAGGAATTGCAAATGTGTGCGCACTGGCATTACTCAAAATTGTACTGCACTCTAAACAGAATCCACTTTTGTATCAGGTCATGCATTACTGATTTGACACAGATCTATTCAGGGGAAAGGGTTACTGCAATACTAATCTCTCAAGGGAATCAATTTTTTAGGAACTAAGGAAGAACAATCAGCTGAGAAGATACTTGCGAAAAAAGGGTTATGGCCACACTCGTACAAAGGTAAGATCTATGTTGAACTTTGAATAGGTTTTTGAATTAAAAGGGCATTACAAGAATGCAAGGTTAAAGAGGAAGAAGCTTCAAAGGGTGGTGATTTCTAATGCGTGCACTAGTGAGGAAGAAAAATGTTGTTGAATGTCAAGATAGAGAAATTACTTCAACTCCAAAGGAATATATGGAGTCATGTCAATGGAATGGATTTTCAAAAACCATAGAGTTGATGGGCTGAATTTTTGAAACTGAATGATGATTGTTTGTGTCCAAAATCATGAGTAACTTTAGGGATGGTATTGTTTGGAAATTTCTAAATCAGCAGAGTGGAAGATATGTTATGATAGCATAACCGAGCTCCCTTGTGTATACCACTATGCCTAATTCAAGAAGATTTGACTATTGATTTGTCCATTCGGATTGCTACGAGAGACAACAGCAAAGAACAGGTTATCACAGAGTAGTTGTCTCATGAAATGGTTTTCACACATTTATTATCATGGATTCAATCACTCAATGGTTCACTATTTATTCCTCTGAGACGAGATGGTGAATGAGGACAAAATTTACCCGATATAACGGTATGTGATACCCTGATGCAATGTGGTTATATAATCATCATAAGAAGCATGATAAGTAAGATAGAGAGAGGCCACTATATAGAGGATATGAAAGCAAAGTGTCCAAGTTAGAACAATGAGCATCCAAAGAGCTATGATTGTGGCAAAGAGCTCTTATACTAACAGGTACATGAGCTCGGAGTTAGAGCATACAAACATGTTCTATCTGTTGCATTTTATAGCACTTGGGTTGCACGTGCATTTGCTGAGGGAAGAAATTTTGGAAGGGAGAACGCCGACTATAACCACCCACTTTTTACCTTCCCCATATCAAATCTCACAACTTGGCCTATGTTGCTCCCACCCCGCTATGAACCACAAGGTAAAAATTTTTATAAGCGGTGACTTAGTCATGATAATTTTTATAAGTGCCTTAATAAAAGAAAATAAAGAAAATATTAAAGCACTTATAATTATTTATTTGGCCTTACTTCAGTAGGCCACTTATAAATTAATGTTGTAACCTATAGATGTACAATAGGGGTCTAATGTGTTTTGTATCATTCATAGGAAGTATGTGACTGACCTAGAGAAATTATAATGGAACAAAATAGTTAGTAAAAAGGCCCATTTCTAAATTATATCTTCCTATGAGGAAAGTCCAACTTGCCTAGAATTAGAAAGTGACCTAGAATTAGAATATGATGTTTTGTGTCCTTTCTAGGAGGAGGAATGAGACTGAGCTTAGATGGGTAGTTTGGGCTGTTATAGCTAATTTTGACTTCACAAAATTAATAATTAAAAAAATGGAAATTTTGAAATTTGTCAAAAGTGTTAGTTTTGTGGTTTTTATCACTCTCATCACGAGCGTCTCATTTTGTGATACTTTTCGGTTTCGTGTTGGTCCATTTCGGGTGAGAACTCTCCTGCAGGTCTCTTAAACTACGTTAAAAAAAAAATAATTAATTATTGATTACTCTTGGTTTGATAAAATTAATTTTTAATAACTTTGAAGTATTTAATTAAATAAATATTAATTAAAATTCATTCGACAAGTTTTATTTTAATTGTCGGGGGAAAAATAAGCTTCCGGTTCCCATTGCCGGGGATGCCAAAATTGGCTTCCCAGGCCCAGATTCCCCTTTCCTGGCAAAATTGCTTTAAATCCCTGCTCACGGGATTTCTTCCCCCCAATTTCCAAATTAATAAATTAGCAAACGGGCAAAAAATCTCCCGATTTCCCACATGGGAAAATTGAACGGAGATTGTCATCCCACTTTGCCATTCCCGTTGGCAAGTGGTCGTTGCTTTCCCCATTTCCCCTAGCAATTAATTCCACTACCAGGGAAGAGGGGAAGTGGGGTTAACCCTCATAATTCCTCCGTCGAACTCGTTGGAAAGAGTCGTACGAAGCTTTCTAAATTGCTTCTCACTTCTTCTAAGGAACATAATAATATTTTTATCACATTCCTCAAACTGTGAACACCATTATGAAGGAGAATACAAGAGGACAGTCATAGAAAGCTTATGCAAAAAAAGAGAACACGGCCAAGAGGACAGTCCAAATCAGCCAAGGGGACAGAGAAGATAACACTTCCCTGCATAGGAGAAAAGAAGTAGTTTCCATGCAAGAGGAGAAGATAGTTCAAACAGAATCCACGCAGCCAGGGGAGATAAAATAATATTGCAGAAGTATTTGAAAGCAAACTAGGTAGTTCCACGCACTCATCCAAGAATCCACGCTGGCCATAAGACAAAACCAAAGGAACAGTCCAACTAATAGAAGGCCACGTGGGAGAGGAGAGGATAGTCATAGAAATCTTCATGCAGAAAAGACATAACAGCCAGAGAAAACTAGGAGGGTCCCACACATTCATTGAAGCAAGGCAAGTCATTCAAAGAAATCTCCATGCATAGTCAAGGAGGCAGCAAGGCTACGCACAACCCAAGAAAGAAAAAAGTTTTCATGCTTGAGGAGGAAGAAGAAACCATTCCACGCGTGGGAGAGAGGAAATCAGGACAGTCAAAAGAAATTTGTCTTGTTTTAATTGTTTTCTTTATAAATCCCCACGTATTCAACAACCCAAGAAAAAGATTACATTAGTTATAAGAGAACAAAGTTCCCGCGCCACTTTGAAGGAGGAATACACATTATTTTGGATGAATGACAACAGTCTAAAAATAATAATAAAAATCCACACATTCATCCATCAAAGGGGTAGACCACGTGGGAGGAAGGAATCAAAACAGTCCAAAAAAAAATACATCACACATTTGTTTTGGAGAATAGTCCAAAAAAAATAGATTAATAATTTGTTTTGTTTTGTTGTTTGCCTTCTTTCACATCAAAGATCACGTGGGAGGCAAGAAAATAGTTTAACAAGAAAAAGAAATTCCTCTACGCATTTGACCAACTGAGCAAAGATTAAATCATTTCTATTTTTGACACAAAAATCCACGCATGCAAGAAGGAGAGGCTATTAACGGAGTTTCAACCCAGCATTTAAAAAATAAATAAAAAGAAAACAAGAAACCAATGTCGGAGGAGAGAAACAGAGTTCAATGCGTGCAAGAGGAATATCATCCACGTTGAACGAATTTGCAAAGAAGAAAAACCAATGTTGCTGGTAAGAATAAAAAAAGGATTTCAATGTTGCAGTTTTGAATTTCCATGTCAAAGATTTTAGGCAAACAACAATTTCCTACGATGTTAGCAAGTCAAGGAGCCAACGTTGTTTGTAAAGAGTCCAATTTTCGTGCAAAGTTGAAACCAGATAGTATTCATGCAGAGGCTTTTTGTGAATAAACTTCACGGGAGAATTTAATAAAAATATATCAAAATTAACCCTATGCGACGTCATTAAAATCAAGAGAATTTAATTTAAAATATAAATCAATTTCATCACGCATTGGTGAAAAATATCGCGCATTCAAACGCATTACCGATGCATATCGGCACAAAGGAAAATGAATTTAATAAAGAAAATGATAGATGCGGAAAGAACGTGTCGCAGGTTGTGTCTGTTGAAGTAATCAACTTTGGAGCTCGATGTCTCAAAGTCGGATGATCGTCGGAAAGAAAAGTTTAGTTCGTTTAATTATCCCCATCCTCATATACTCATTTTCAAAATTTCAAGTGTACAACACTTTGTTTGATATTTTTCACGAACTCAAGAAAAACGTAGTTTACTCGATTTTGACACGCACGTAGTTTCAGCTTCGCGGAAGACCTACTTTGAGAATCCATATCTCGAGCTTAGATAATTGTCAAGAGAAACGGTTTGGTTCGTTGAATTCTTCCCACATTCACATACTTCTTTAAAAAAATTTAAATGCCCAACACCTCGTTTGATATTTTTCACGAAGCCAAATAAAACACAATTTGTTTGATTTCGCCGTGCATCCAGTTTTCAGCCTGTCAAGGTGACTCACTTTGATAGTTAATTTTTTGAACTTAGATGATATTCAAGAGAAAATAATTATTTCATTCAATTCTCCCCACCTTCATATGCTTCCTTGCCAAGTTTTAGATGTCAAGGATGACGTTAGGTATTTTTCTTAGGCTAAAACTAAATGAGATTTGTGCAGTTTTGTAAGAAGGAAGTAATAGCCTGAAATCATATTTCTGTCACAATCATGTCATCTTCAAACAAACAAAATGTTGCGGTATGGATTCCATGGCATTCTACTCACATCGACACTCCATTCAGAGTATGAGAACATCACCGATACCAACTTAGGACACATCGACATAGGTAGATTTTGCGATCGCATATCAACCAAAGGCGAGTCACAATTTTCCTGACGCCTGTTCTAAATTGGTCATCACCTGAATGGATGCACTAAAAAACCTGCATAGTGTGTTGGTTCAAATCCAACGGCTCCAAAGTGGAAGCAACCTCTGACTTCCTCATTATGCGGTATAAGTCGTAGCTATTGGCATAGGTCTCTTCGGAGTCAAAAGCCATTATTATCGGCAGAGATTGATAATGGGAGAAAATTTTCTACAACAATTGTTTTCATTTGATTTTTGTATGAATCTATTCATCAAAAAACCAAGACCAATGATAAGTACAATTGTGTGGATCATCAAGCAAGGCCACATCATTCAAGTTTGCCCCTTTCAGCTCTCAGTCAGCAGCAGACACAATACTTCATCAACCAGTCTTAAAGTTGGAGTGTTCTCGAATTGAACGATCATGAGTGGATCAGAATGCCAACACTTCAGAATGGTGACAAAGATAAAAGACATAACTCCAAGAATTGAATTGCAATTTTGGCTCTTGGAAGATCTTCTCAATGGCGAATTATTAAAAGTTGGATTCTGACAAGCCAAGGTGGCGTAACGACTACAGTCTCGCGAAAAATGAATAATTCACCATGGAAGTTTATTCAGAGCATGTGGTGAATTGTGTGTAACTATGAATGTGAATATGAATGAAGATGAACTTTCTCACACCAAGATGTTGCTCAAACAGAGAGGTGGATGAATTGCTCGAGTTTCAAGATCGGCTCTCTCGTCATCTGGAGGATTGCGGAACACAATCGATGAGTTCATTCATGTACAATCATGATAGGTGGATTCTTAGCCCAATGGATAAGGCACTCATCATAGGTGTTTTGATCTAGGTGGCGCATTTTTTACTAGGATGTCTGTGTGCGTCCAAGTCATTTAAGTGGGGTCCACATGTACCCATTTCTTTTATTTATGTATTTTTCCTTAAATGACTTTTTAAGGTAAGTGGTTTCTATTTTAGTTGCTTTTAATAAAGTTGGTTAAAAAAATTCAAAGGTCACTTAAGTGCCTTATTTAATGTTCATGTAAAACCCTAACTACTTTGTAACCAACTTTTGATTTATAAAAGGAAGTGAGGGGCTCATTTGTAAAGGTGACTTTGAGAGAGGAGAAGAAAATACTTTTGTATGCAAGTTTTACTTCAAAGAAAGAAACTTTGTGTTCTTTTGATAAGACATTTTGGAGTCAATGAAATATGAACTTTGTGTCCCATTCATTGTCTCTTATAGCATTTGATGTTCTTATGTTCATTAGATGTTAGTGTTTGAATCTTGCATGCAAATATTGTCTTGGATATTATTGTCAACTTTATTAATCTGTTGTTCTAGTTCATAGTGATCAAGCTCTGATTATCTACTTGCTTATGTGTGTTCCCTTTTACATATTATTGTTTAGCTAACTCAAACTCTATTTTATTTGTGTTAGTTATTCCTCTTTCCTCTTCGTGCAATATTAGGCTTTGTTTTACCTAACTCTTGCATGTTCCTTTTATTCATTCCTTTTCATTTCTTTCCTTCATTCCATTCCATCCCCCTCATTCACTTTTCTTTCCATTGATGTTCCAAAACACCACCCACATACAATTTTGAATGTACATATGTAAATATAGTTTTGGTTTTCAATAAAGGCAGCCTCACCTTCATTAAGGAGTGACTTTGTTCCCAAACTGTTACATGTCATTTGCAAGCGTGCAAATCCATATGCTAATAGGGCTCTTGCTTAGAATTAATAACTCCTCTTGACTGTTGTTGTATTAGGTTCCTTTTGGGCCATTTCTCCTTTATAAGGGAGAGGTCGACTTGATGTGGATCATCTCATATTTTTTTATCAAATCTAATAATTGTCTAAGTTTTGTGCTTTTGCAAAAATATTACTTTAGAGGACGAAAACCCTCTGAGAAAGTGTGAGGGATTTCCACATAAGGAGTCCTACTATGCATACAAATAAATTTAGTATTTTTCTATATGATTCAATAGAGTTTTGCATGAAGGGTTTGAAGACTTGATTTGCAGCAGTGGTATCTTTCTGCACCAACTGGAGTGACCCATGTTGGGAGTGATTTTTGTGGAATAAATACATTTCCAGGTTGGATCTGTTATGTCAATTATTAATATTAATGTATCTACTCAAACTAAGTTGTTTTCAGTATTTTTGAGAATTATAAAGAATTAATTCCAGTCATCTAAGTATGCAGATTTGTGGTTGTCTATCTCAGTTTATTTAGACTTGGAAAAGTTCAGCTTTCTCCATCATTTTTCTGTTATAAAATTATAGAGTGGAGTTTTGATAACAACTTGAATTTATTGAGTGTCTTTGCATGGTTTTTCCACCCATACCCTACTCATTATTCTGAGTATTTATTTGCAGCAGTGTTAATGACTTTTCAAGAGTTCATATTTCAGTTTATAACCTGAATTGGGATTAATAATATCTACACTTTATTTTAGAGTGGTGAAATTATGTAAGTTTTCTTTCTGGATAGGAGTTTTATGTAAAACCCTAGTCACCCTTTCCTATATAAAATCAGATCTTCCTTAATTAATTCTGGGTTATCTTTCATAAGTTAAGCTTTCAACAAGGGAACTGCCCAAAATCCTTCTAGGGAAAAATATGTCCATTTGGGGACATTTCATCCACATGATATCTCTTTCACTGACAAAGATCTATCACATTTGGCTAAAAGCAATCCATGTGCACCCTCGCTCATTACCGTTGTCATTAGCACCACTTATATCAAATGAGTACTTATTGATAATGGGTCATTCATCAATCTATGTTCTCATTATATTTTCAAAAAATGGGTAGTAATAATAATCTAATTTCTAAGAATTCTACTCTCATCCGATGTTATGATTCTACCACCTACACATGTCTAGGAACTATCTCATTACACATTTGGGTTGGGCCTAAGACCGTTCTTACCAAATTCTATGTTATATATGCTTCATTCCAATTCAATATATTATTAGGAAGACCTTGGATCCACACAATGCAATAATTCCCATCTAATTTTCACCAATGTGTCAATTTCTTACATGATGGTTATGAACACATTATTATTGTAGATCCCGAGCCATTCGAATATTGTTGCATAGACCTCATTACTGTTATGCTTGTTCTATCTTCACAACCAATTCCATATGGTTGTCTTGACTCATATGACATTGGTTAGTCTAGTACTTCACAGCCTTCTTCTGTCACCTCAAGTACACCAAATATTTCTACTCACACTACGACAATTATCTCACCCACCATACCTACTCCTATGAGCACTTCTTTTTTTCCTATCGCAACACGTTTCACTCCTCCACTTAGCACATCTCCTAGCAATCTACTCGACAAATCCATACAACATGATAACGCTAACATAGATGATTCTGAGGACTCATATTATGAATTTGATGCTATCGAACTCATTGATGAAGCATTAGGAAAACTAAAATTTACACCTATCGACGTCGATGACTCTTACTTCGAAGACACACTTGTGGCTGATGGCCTGAGTTAATATAAGCTCAATACCCCTCCTTATACCAATGTTATGATACTTTATCAAAGATTTGTTAATGCTTTGGACATTTTTTCATCTCCTACAACGCACTCCACATCTCTGCCACCTCCTTACACGTGCACACTACTCATTAACAACTCCTTTTGGCATGACATTATGATCGATCTTACTTGTTCAGATACTATTTTCACACTTGAGGGCTTAACTAAATTTGGTTTAATAGTAAATAATATTTTACCACTGATTCCCTCACCTCACGTTTATCATGGTCATTATCACATTACAACCACCTATGGCCTTCGTGTGTTTCATTTGACAATATTCATTGCACAATCCCCTCACACTTCTCCACTAACACTTGTGAAATATTGTCTTGGCTATATTGGCGGTACTTTAGACACATACCTATTACCACACTTTTGTCATGTTTCCTATGCCATTCAATAATGTCTCCATCGATAGTGAGTCATCTCCCACTTATGATCCATTTTTTTCTCATTAGTAGGCACACGATTTTCCACCCGTACCCTTCACTAATGAAGATTATGTGATGAACATCTACACACTACATCATAGTGGTTCTTTGTACGATCCAACTCATTCTATTTCTTATCATGTCTCCAATGCCGCACCATTGGTCTTCGATCACGACAGCGATGATTTTTAAACAGTGTCACATAATTCTATTCACTGTTACGCACTTGTGGGGCATAACATCCAACACCTCCCATCTTAGCATCAACACATCTCTCTTCTTTGCATTATCATATTCATCTACACATTATCATTGACTATTACCCATTGACACACTCTTGTGCTTCGGTTCACACTTGACTGTTGAGGACATACTACACACATGAGCCCCACACACTGCACAATAGACATTACACATCTCGTACTACATATAATCATCACCATACATATTAGGCATCTTACACATCACATGGTCTGCTTTCATCATTGCATATACTACACATATCTACTTGTACACATTGCACTCACTACCCTATGACACACTCTAGTCTAATAGTCCATACTGGACTATTGAGGGTATACATCACAATTGGACCTCATCACATTCACACATTCATCATCCAACATTTTACATGTGACATTCCTTGGTTAGTGACATACACTATAGGATAAATGGTCACTTATTCCTTCATCTTGTAGTGGTATATGCTTTAGGCTACATCACCACTCCTTATACTCATCTTGTAGTGATAGACATCATAGGCTACATCATCACCTATTCTAATCATCATTTAGTGATATACACTTTAGGCTAAATCATCACTTCGTTGATCATATTTTCATGATATACACTTCAGCTACAACATCACACATACATCATCTCTAGGTCGCATATCATCACCACACATGCACATTCAGTGTGTTACACACAACACATAATTTGACCATTTCCTGATGAAACACTCTCATTTATGGTTCATTCTTGACTGCTGAGGAGGAAAAAATGAACCTCAATTCATACAATTCCATTCACTCGGGGGGGATATGGCTCCTATCATCCATCTTGCATTCCATTCCATCAATCCACAACATGTTGCATATCTTGGTCGCATTTACTCTTGCTTACATTTACTTGTATATGTTCATCTTATTACACATGCTAGATAGATCTCTTGTATGTCATTATCTTTACCATACACACATACGCGTTCACGACCTTCTCTACTTGTGAACACAGATACATGTCTCTTACACATAACGTGGATACTTGGTTACTACTAGTTCCACAATGGCTATTGGGGACATCCACATTCGTATAGTACAGGTGTTATTGTTTCATTTTGTACTTAGCACTATACATTACTTGGATATACACACTTTGACATATGAGTTATATTTCTAACATGCTAATGGGTGCTTCATGTGTGAAATTTGTTTTGTAGGATTACTTGCTTCCATGGTTGTCTATTATTTGTATTGACTTGTCTTTGTTTGTTATTGTATGTGGGCATTACCATTTGTTTGGTGTGCACACTTGTTTGTTTGTATGTAGCCACTACGGCCTTGAGTGTCTTGCATCATTGTGAGTGGTGTCACATGTTTGCAACCCACTTTTTGCGGCCTACATTGTCTTCTTAGGTGTTTATATTATCATTTTTCTTACTAGCTTCTATGTTATCTGTGTAGTTTATACTTGTCTTCTACATGCATGCTCGTTTTTACTAACACTTGTTTCTAGCTACTTGTTTTCATGTGCCTTGGTTTCTACCAAGAACATTCCCTTCCCCCTGTAGAGTAGAGTTACATTTTACGCAGTCGATCCTCTTTTGGGGCCATATTCTCCTATTTGCGATGTCACATGCACCCCCAAAGTGGGGGGAATCATTTGGGGTTTACACACATTACCGATACAATTCAATTTTTAGTTTTCATTCATGACACAGTGGATTATATAGTGAGTGGGTTCAGAATATTCTATAGAACTATGATACACAGTGGATTTACAGGACATGTTGTCCTTGGTATTTTGGGGAGTAGTTACAGGTTGGAGGATACAATGAACTTTCCTCCCTACACTACTTCGGCCAGCAGGCATCGGATCGCCCAAAAAACTAGGCAGTACATATATCTCTTTATATTCTCAAGGAAGTAGTTACAGGTTAGAGAATAACACACCTTTCTCCCTACACTTATTCAGCCACAGTGGCATGAGATTTCCCAAAAAACTCACACTTCACTGACAATTAAAGGATATCCTTTCTACACCCTTTTTCTCATCACAGATTAGGTTCACATGTTCCTTTTGTATTTTTTCACACTTCCATTACAGTATTTTTACTATATACATGCATCTTTACACATGGTTTTTACATGTATACATGAATATTTAATTACTTTATCATTTTCTCTTTTGCAAGTCTGTCCGTATGGGAAGAAAATAGTCAACAACACCAACAACAATGCCACTTAGCATTATACACCTCATACTAACATGCAGGTACATCACACAAATTGACATCTACACACACGTTCTCCCCTAGGTTCACTCTCATCACTTCTTACACTTTTGCATCTTTAGTCTCCACACTCCATCTTTTTGTCACTCCATGCTTTCTCTAGTCCCTTGGTTCATTTTCTACTTCACTCTACATGGATATCATGTACACATCTCTGACTACTTTATGTGACCAAGTATTCTACTCACCAACCTAAAGTGGGGGCAAATGTAGTCACTAAATCACAAATTTTGGGTAATTATTTAGTCTCGATCTCATACTATTGTTCATATAGTTCTTGAGTGAAAAGAGTACTAATTAACCCATGTCCTTTGGCCATTTTACTTTGCTTTTTTTTGCTACTTACGACCCTCTGCTTACACTTGCCCAATCTATATTGACATTTTACTTTGTCCTTATTTCTGATTGGGGTACCCAGCCAGGACTAGGGTGCCCCAAGCCTTATGCTCCCCTCTGGGTGCCTTGATTCTCTTTGTAATTTTCTCTAATCTTTTGGGAAATTTATAGCCATTTGAGCTTTCCATATTTTTAGTGGTCAACCTTTTCAGGGTTATTTAGAAAATTAGAACAAGATAACCATATAAATATAAAGTTATGAGACCATTATGAGGGACCAAACACTATGCACTAGTATCTCCACCTAAGGTTGCATCCATCAAAGACATCTAGAGCTCCATTTGCATCCATCTAGCTCCATCACAAGGGACAAGGCCAATTTATCTGCATCACACTTCATAGGAGGGGATTTCATTTTATTCCATGCACCCTATTTACATTCTACATCTAGTTATTACTCGCTACTCATAAAGTTTGACTAACACAAGAGCACCTAGGGCACAATTTTTACACACACACACACACACCTGAAACTACATTGGGTTTCAGATGTAGTGTGATGCTCAGTAATAATTCTATCCATTTGGCGGATGATAACAGTCTAACCCCTAAATATGCATATTTTATTTTTTAGAGTTTTTATTCTTTGTCTGGGGTTTTGTAGGTATCTTCTTCATCCCTAATGTGCAGTAACATCCTACGAAGTTCAATGACATACACACGAAAAGAAGCAAGCACAAATGATCAATTAACAAAACTTCCAAGGAGGTCCCCTGGTCATTTCTGCAGACCAAGGCACCTAGATCTCAAACCAAGGCACCCCAAGTGCCCCCACCCCTTTCTAGGTGCCCCAGTTTATTCATATTTCTCATATCTGCACTTTTTGGAGCTCTTGTATAGTCATTTCCTCCTTCTGTTCATTTGGTATCTACAGCGACACAATCCCATCTCATCTACAAATCAGCTAAGGCTTTTCTAACACTATTTTCACATTAGGGTTTCACTTTTCATTTATTTAGTTGTTTGGGTCTATTTAATGCTTCTATAGCATTATATTAGACTATTATTTTCCATTTTAGTTTAATCAACCTCCACATATATCCCACACTCTAAACATATATTTTTTGGGCTATGATTTATATATAGTACAAACACATTCATCCCACCTAAACATTTAGTAGTCTTCACAATATGTGAGTTCCTAAGGCTAAATTTTTCACACAAACATGTTAGCCATATTTTTGTTTGATGTTCTTTATTATCCATTTCCTCATAATAAATACAAGGTCTGAAAAACTTAGCAACAATAAATATAGGTAAATCAGTAAGCCTTGTATCTATAAATTCAATCACTTACATAATAATAAAAATCCCAATATGATGCAATCATCTAGGGTTCCGTAGCATTTTGACTTAGGAAAACTCAATTCATTTGTATTTAGAATACATGTTCCATTTGTAAACTCATGACTTCCTCCTCATACTCTACTTAAAAAGGATGATATATGTGTTGTGCTTACCCCAAGTATGCCTCTTTGAAATATCCTATGAAGCATTTTAGTTGTAACATCTAAAGTAGTGCCAATGGAAGTAAGTCAACATGATTCTCTTAAAAGACATTATTTATCTTATTTAAATTAAAAACCACACATAAAAGTAAATCGATGTAAGTTTGTAATTCAAATATTGTTTCCAAATCATATTGACATTTTATTCTTCTCTAACTCTCATTATATCAATAAAATAAACATGATTTGACAAATCTTTACACGACCTTTCCTCCCAAGAGCCGATTTGATGAATTTATAACATCTCTAATATGGTGATTTGAATTGAATCTAGTAGATATTTCAATGCTCCATGTATTTTAGTAAATTTCCCTTAACCATAAATAAACTTTGTTTGCAAATTTATCAAAAAATTACGACTCTAGAAAATATGATGAGGCATCATTTGTTGTTAATGTTTCTTGATGACCTACGTAATGAATATATAATAAATGAGGAGCATCTCGACGAAGATTAGTATATAAACCTTCACATATGCCCCTCATAGTGGAAGCCCTACTTATCCAAAACTAACTAACAACATCAAGGATAAATCCATCTCTACTAACAGAGTTATCACAACATCATACACAGATTGAGCTATTCCATCATTTATTAGAAGGAGCCAAATGATTTTGTTACACATTGAACTCCTCCCTAATTCATCAAACATATAACATAAACTATCATATGTTGTTCCATATTCAGATCTACTAAAATTGAGTAAAATGGAGTACGAAAAATCTTATATTTCAATTTTTTCTCAAACATACCTCCATAGCAATGCATAAATACTATTTTCCAAATGTGGTATTTATGTATGCAGAATATTCTTTTATTTTAGGTATGTGTGGAGTGACTTTATCTTGTTCACGTCACAAATTAGTTTATATAATTCTAAAAATAAATGATTTGTGGTAAAAAAAAATGCATATTTTCAATCACCAATATAGTTCTCCTCAACATCTACCATTAGTTATACATATTTGGTAATTTGAATACTACTTCATTTTGTTTCACACTCTAATAGTTGTAAAGCAAAGTTATGAGGATTTTACTCAACACATATATTTAGACCACTAACATAAGGGTAGCACTCTTATATTTAGCAAAAGAATTTTATCTTTTATATTTAACAAACTAGGAACCCTTTATCCTTTCAATGTCATTACAATTTTTTACAACATAAACTAGTAAAAATCTTGTATTCCATTTGCATTTGAATGGTATTTTGAATTTCTTTGATGTTTTTTCCTATTCTAGAAGTTCTTCTCCATATGATTCATATTCTTCATGGAGCATCTAAGATTTATTGAAAAAATTCTAAACCTAAATTTCGAGATGAATGGGTATGGGCTCCATATATCTCTTTGGGATTTCGAGTGACTATAACATAAATTTGAATCCCCACCACCCCTACATTGATAGAAGGAGATATAGAAGGATCAAATTTGGTGGTGCAGGAATCCACCCACTTACGTTAGTTGACCCTTTCAATTTCTAAGGGGAAGGGGTTCTCTCGTATACTTGTCCAAGACCATATATAGATATAGGGGGTACTCTCTATAGTCTTGTAGTCCAGCCTTCCATAGGTGATTCCAATGTAATTTTTGCAAATCTAAATCATTATCAGTAAATGAAAATTAAAATAAAAGTCTTAATTTTGGGAATGACATTTTTTATTAGAATGTCAAGGAATACCAAACATACCACTCAACAAGTAATAGTTGTTTTTAATCCTTCTTAAGATGGCCAATGAAAGCCAATTTCCCATAATTTACACATATTCGAACATGAAATATATAAAAATAAATATTAACATAGATAATTTCTTGAGACAAAAAATGGAGCATTAATAATTTAAATTTTCCTTTAGCTTAAAATAGATAAAGCTCAATTAAATAATATATTTTCTAAATAAACAAATGCATCAATGAGACATAAATATGTATATGATTTTGGAGAAAATATAAGGTTAAGGTTATGACTCTTGAAATGGTTTCTTGGTAGTTAATCCAAATTGAAACAAATTTGTAAGGTATGTGCATTCATATGTAATTATTACATTTGTGAAAACAATATATGGCTTTTGCTAGAAGCTATACTTTTGTGAAAATTTCACAAGAGATAAAAAATTGAAAAGAAAAACTTACATTTTACATACTTTCCCAACAATACACCCAAAATAATAATGTCTACATCTACTAATTGTTTATTTTTTATTTTTTATTTCAATACAAATATTGTAAATTTCATCCAAAATTGCCATGGTTAAAAATACATTTGATGTATAAAGAAATTTTTACTAACTTTTGGAATTTTGAATGACATTCAATAGTCATAACTAAAGATAAAACTAAAAAGGTAGGTTACTACTATCTTTTTATAATTTTAATTAGTGTGGATTACTACTTGAAAGATGCATTTCTACACTACTATTTTCCAAGTTTTCTTAAAATGGTAAATGTTGTAATAAAAAAAACCAAACTAATTTTATTGATTGAGAATCTTCATCATGCACAAGTTATAATACTTATAGATATTGTACAACAAAACTACAATAACAAAAAATATCATAAAACCTAAAAACATACAAATAATACAAATTACAATAATCACTATTCCCAGTATAATAACAATAACAAAATAATATTTACCCAACAAACTAATCTACATAAGTAAATTTTAGTTACAAATTACTATGATGTAATTACTCCTAATAGTCCTCTCCCGTAATTCATCATAGTATCAATTGAAAAAGAGAGATATTCTTTAAATGCCTCAAACTTGTCTAGAGAAAGTGAATTTTTAACGAAATATGCATGTTGTTCTTATGTTGGGAAAAATGGAGCTAGATATTGTGTTCTAGAACATGCTTGCATATGAAATCTACCTATACCTCAATTCAACATGCTTTGTTTGTTTATGAAAATTTAGATTGAGAACAAGTTTTATAACACTTTAATCATCAACATACAAGGTGATTATTTGATCTTGTGGTACTTTTAAGTATGAAACGTAGCCAAATCACCTTGTAATGTCCCCAATTCTGAGCAGATGGCCTAGGAGGATTTTCATACGTCTTAGCCTTGGTCATTCCCAAGGGGCTAGTGATGTTGATATGGTTATTGGGTATGGAATGCACCTTCATTTCACTTACATATTATGTTTTGACATTGGACACGTACTTTGAGGTGAAATAAGTGAAATAATGTTGCGTGATGCTCTCCTAAGGTACTTTATGTTTTTTTTCTATGACTTAAGTGATGGGTGAATACATGGTACTTTATTTTCTACTTGTTCGTTGGGGGTAACTTAAGTGTACTTTTGGCATAATGGTGATAAAGTAGTTCTTAAGTTATTTTATTATTATGTGGGATTTCCCCAAGGAGGTCAAGTAGGGTTCTTTTGGGCCCTTTGTTGCAATGAAAACTTATAAAAAGAAGCACTTGGGGGAGAAAAGGGGATTCATATATACACACACATTTTCAGATATTGGAGTCATTATTGGTTGCACACTTTTTTCTTGTGGAGTAAGATCCCACAGAAACCCTATCTTCGGTGGTGAGAGATCCACTCCTAGGAAGTACAAAAATCTTTGGTGGTGAAAGATCCTCCCTAGTTTTCTAATTTTGAGCTTCATTTAAAATTAGATTTTCAGATCAAGGTTTTCAGAGAATTTCAAGGGTTTTCTCAGTGCAGGAGAGAGATTATTTTTTCCATACTTCACCCATTTACAAATCATGTTATTTATAGCGTTTGAGGCAAGCTTGGCAAATTCCCAAGAGGAATTTCATTCAATTTTTGTTTTATTTATTTCTAGATCTACTTACTTAAGCTTATGTAGCATTATTTTCTAGGGTTTTTGGTTGGAGTTTTTTAGTTTTCTAGGTTAAATTTGATTCGTTATAATTTAAATATATTGTTTTCTGATATTCAAAATTCATAAAGATCATTTCAACTCCTTATGAGTTTTTTGAATTTTTAGGCAGTTTCAACAGTTAAAATAAATAAATAAAATCATATCTCAGAGATAAAATTAGTTTATCTCTTATTTATTGTTCTATATATTTTTATGATTTGTTTGAATCTTCTAGCTAGTATTAGAAATCATTATTATGGAAAATACAAATTTTTACTTGTTTCTACATATTGCTATCATAAAAATCGAAAAAATCAAAATTCAATTCGTTATATTTTTGGAAATTGGTAAATAATTTAGGGTTTTGAAAGGACCCAAATCCTTTTACAATAAAACCAAAAGGTAAGATATAAGAATCAATCAGTACATAAGGGAAGCCCAAAGGTAAGAGGAACAAAGACCCAAAGGTCCAAACTAGAAAGTGAAAGAAAGAAAGTGCCAACAACTAGAACCAAGAAGAGAAACAACTGGCACTAGAAGAAACAAAAGATAACAACCAAACAAAATGAGAAAATAAAACACAATTGCAACAAGGGGGAACAAGAAAAGAGGGAGTGGAGAAGCAGCCCCAACAAACAGAAGATAAAGAAGAGGAAGTATCAAAGGATGCAACCCCGAGAAAAACATATAAAAAGGAAAAACAAAAATCAACACTTATCTTTTTTCCCCTTCTTCAAATGCACTAACTACCAATTTCCATGAGAGTGGTCCTCCAAGCTAAGAGGATTAGAAACTGATAAAATCAAGGGGGTGGAAATCTATAAATTCTTGTTTGGAGAAACGGGACCCTCCTTATCTGAATCAAAGTGATCAAATTCATGAGGCCTCTTTATTCCTAAATTTGGTTTCTCCAAAGAGGGGGGATGAGCCAAGGGTTGTCCCACCTCAGTACATTCAACAACTGCACTTGGAGTAGTGTTAGAGGTTGGAGTATTTGATGATGGCGCAATATCTTCAAATTCCTGATCATCCGAGTCCAATCTAGATTCATCGTCAAAAATTGAACTCCATCTTTTGGGAGTGGATCCTTTTTTCTTTGGAGCTTTGACTTTCTGCTAAGGGTAGGAAGCCTGAAAGTGACAAGGAAACCTACAATTTCTACATCATAAATCTGTGTTTTCATAGTCGAGAGCATGGATGTGAGTCACATCTCGTATCTTGAGAGTCATTTCATTTGACAATCCTTTACTAAGATCCACTTCAACATAGATTCTTAAAAAATTAAACAGGACACTCTATAACCTCTTGTCATCTTATTTGATGAACCTTCCTAGGTTGTTGCCGATATCTTCCAAGCTGAAGAAAAAATCTAGAGGAAGGTGTGGCAATCTGACCCAAATAAGAACACATGAGATAGAGGAGTTTAGGTTGAATTGCAGAAACCATGGGGTAGTGAACAACCATGTCCTACCCCAAAACCAAGTTCATTCATCAATAATCCTTTGATAGTCCTCCAAATCATAGAAGTATACTACAAAGAAACCTCTGGCATAAAAGAAATACTCACAAATTTCCATCCACGAGGAATGAATTCACTAGATCAAAGCATTAGTTGTCATCCAAAATCCATTAAACTTGCATATGAGAGCCTTGTTTTCCATTTTTTTCCTGAATCCAAGAGTTTCATCTTTAAAAATCTCTAAAGGAGGGGAATCAGATGATTTCTTCACAATTTAGGTAGGGCGGAGGAGCTGAAGCAGTTGAAGTGGAAGTGACATTTTTTAAAAGGGCATCTCTAAAAGGAGCAGGATGTCTCGTCTTGGCTCCACAAAAAATTTGGCTGGTCATTGAAATCATTAAATCTCTACCAATCCCATAGGAAATGAACATGGATTAATCATTCAACACTCTTCCTGCAAAAACTAGGTTTATAAAATCCACCATGTAGCCCAATCTCCATGAAAGAACTGATTTAAGATCCCTACCCAGAGCATGGCGAGGGAGCTGGATGCAGAGGGTAGATCCCCTCAAAGTGTGTACGAAAATTTGTGAAGCGTCCATGAGAGGATTCAAGCCATTTAACTTGGGGGTTTCAATCCCTCTATATTTGTTGATTTTGTCCCCAAACGCATCATGGTCGTTGGGTGCAAAACTAGGCCTAATAATCGTTGTCCCTACTCTTTTCCTCATGCTGCTATCATCTAAGGAGATGTCTCCGCCCCCAAGAATCTCACAGGTGGGGCTAGGGTTAGGGAGTTTTCAGAAGCAGTAGCTCGCCATCGCATTTTTTTCCAAAGGCCTTTTCATAGGAGATCTTAAAATTTCAAGTAATTAAAGCATGAATTCAATTCGTTGTTATTTTCCACATATTTTGTGAATTTCAAGTGATATCCCACAAGGGATATTTACACCTCCCAAATAGCTCCTCCAGTAATGCGATACTCATATTTACTAAAATATCAAGAAACACTTTTTTTTTCTTACCCCCATGAGATTGGACCAAATCCCAAAAAGAACACGTATCCATAAGTTTATTTTTTGTCATCAATATTACCTACATGATATGACTCTGAATATCCTTATAATAAATATTGATCACTCTTACATTCTAGGATACAATCCAATGTTCCTTTTATATACCTCAAAATCCACTATGTTGTTTTCCAATGACATATCCTTGGCTCTTGCATATACCATGAGAGATATCTAGCAACATAGTTGATGACTAGACTGGTGTAAGTCAAGTAAATGAGACTCCCACTAAAATTTTGATAGAGATGTTTCATTCACTTCTAGTGATGGATATAGATGAGAAAACTAAAACCTTGTCTCCATACCTGTGGCAATGGGCTCACAATCCACCATTTGATACTTCTTGAGGATTTTCCTGACATAGTTCAACTCTGATACAAAGATGTGATTTTAACTTTTCCAAAATTCTAAACCAAGGTAATAGTGCAATAGCCCAAGATTTTTCATGTCGGATGATTGGTTAAGATATTTCTTGTTAGCATCATTCATCTTCACAAAAATTCCAATGATGATTAGATCGTCAACATAGGCAATAATAATAAAAATTCCCCTTTCTTTTTGAGGTAGAACTTGGGGTCATTAGGAATCCTCTAGAATCCATTATGAACGAGATGGTTATCGATATTAATGTATCATTCCTAGGGATCATGTTTGAGACCATTTAATGATTTGATGAGTCCACATAGCTTTTCTTTTTCAAGTATGATAAAACCTTTTGTCACACCCCGTATGACATGGGTCCGAAAACAATTCCAAAATTATCAAAGGAAACTATAATTAATAATAAAGTAATAATAACATCGGTATAATTATTTTTGTTAATATAATAATGCATTAGAGGGATATACAACTATGACATAGTTATAAAGAGTTTACCATGAAAAAATGAAACCAAGCCACTTACGCGAGACATTTAAATATTTTAATTTACAACGATCAAAATCATGGCAAGAAAAATTAATTAAATGAATTTAAATCAAGTATTTTAATTTTTGAAAGCAAATAAAGGCTAAGAGGTGTCAAAAAGTTACAAGAGTTGGGCATGGGTCCAATTTGGTCACCCAAATGAACCCATGCCCCTTTAAATTTTATCTCTTAAGTTACGATAAATTTAATTCCTGACAAATAAACATAAGGGGCAATTGTTAATTCACTTAAAATCCCAAATCAGGAATAAAGGGCTTAGGAATAAAGGAGAGCCCTTGGATCAAAGGGCCCTCTAACATATGATCTTAGGGAAACTAAGGATGTCCTAATTTTCTTATGGCCTTCATATAAAATCAATTTTATTTTATTTTCATTCTCATTTGTTTGAAAAAAAAAATTGGTTGCATGTATGTGGAAGAGGAGAAGAAAACTCATGGAGCTCAAACAAGAATGGATGCCACTCCTTTATTCTTTTTGTTTCCATCTCTTTGGAAATTCATTAGGGTTTGAATATTCAAGTTCTATTGTTTGCAGAGCCTCCATTCTTCTATATTATTATTTTGATAAAAAAACATAGTATGTGGAAGGAAAAATTCCTCATCTAGGGCTTCAATGGGAGTTATATTGAGTTTGTTTTTGTTTTTTAAAAAAATCCTGTAGGTTTAAATCACTTATGAGAAGATCTATATTGTTTTTTATATAATTTTTTAAATAGAATATATATATATATATATATATATATATTCTTGATTTAATATTTCATAGTCCAACAAGGATCATACCACAACAATGGCCAAACTGCTAGGCCAGAATGGCTATGTACAAAGGCGCAGGGGGTCAGTTAGGATGGGCCCTATGCCATAGCTGTGGCAAATAAGGGATAGGGAAGGATGGTCATGAATTAGCCAGGCCATAAGGAACCAAGGATGGGGGCAGCCATGGCACCACACAATGAAATAGTTGGGGGGGTTGGGACTGTCGGTCATCTTGTTCGAAATATTGACATTGATGTCAAAGGAATGTTAATAAGTATCTCATGTGTTAGAAATATTTTCATTAATGTATATAGATGTGTAAATCTTATGAAAAAGATGATTCAGTTTGAATTTTTCATGTCATGCACCAAAGAAAACTATTTCATAGTGTTCTGTTAATTTTTGTAGGGTTTCATGCGTGTCTGCGGTGTTCCGCAAGTTTGGTAGAGTTCCACAGATGTCTGTGTGTATTTTGGGTTATTGTAGTGCCTCATGTGTTGAAGTTTCATACTAAAGTGTTTTTGTGCATTTGAAATAATACCACTCAACAAAGGATATATGTTTTGAAATGAAGAGAAAGCTATAGAAGTTGGGAAGTGTTGTGATATAAAGGAGGATAGCCGCACAATGAAGAGAAATATCCAGAATGTCCAAAATTATCCGTGATGGTCATGAAATACCGTGGGACCAAGAGAAAACATGGGAATCCCGTGGGAGTCTTGAAAATTTTCAAATATTCAAATTTCAAAGTCTACTAAAGTCGAATCATAATGAATATTCAAAAAGGATGTTGACTCATGAAAAGTCACATTTGTTCATGAAATGAACATAATATATAAATGACTTCAATTGTTGAATTCAGTGTGAGTGCTCATGGTATTATGATGTTGTTTTGAAAATAAAAGAAAGAGAGTGAGAAGAGAGGATCAATTAATGAATATATATCAAGAGGATTTGTGAAGAAAGAGGAAGAGAAAAATCAAGCATATTAGAATGTCAATTTGTTGAAGAATAACGAAGAGTGAGAAGTGCATAAGAAAAGTGTAAAGTGAGGGTATATAGAAACAATAGTAAGAAGTGAATAATAATCTAAATTTCATCATCAGGTTAAAGAAGCAACTACAGTGGGTGGATCTTTACAATGTTGAGTTGGTGCTCGGCCTTGGGGATTGGTGTCTCTAGTGAGTTGGTTCTCAAAAATCAAGTTGATTTGGTGTTCGTCCTTTGGGATTTGTGTCTCCAGTGAGTTGGTGCTCATAGATCAAGTTGAGTTAGTGATCTACATTGGGGATTGGTGTATCGAGTAGGTTGGTGCCTACAAACATTTGCAAAAAAATTAATTTTGTGGCTAGATTTGGAAAATAACTCTAAGAAGTATTTTCTCTATGGTTTTTCTCATTCAAGGGTTTCCACATAAATATTGTGTTTTGAAACTATTATATATTATGTGATTGTTTATGTTATGAATGTTAAAGTTTAAATTAGGAAAAATCAAATAATATTGATTCACCCCCCTCACAGTATAAGTTTTTTTTCCACAATTGGTATCAGGTCGGGTTCCTTATGATTAATCTAAGCACTAGGAACTATATCTTAGAAACACACATGGTGATTCTAGAATTTTTTTCCTCAAACAAGGCTCCAGTTTTTCATGGAACTAATTATTCCTTTTGGAGTATAAGGATGCACACATATCTAATGGCTCTTGGTTTTTATATATGGCAATTTTTTGTTAATGGTTATACAGTTATAACAACTACAAAAAAACAAGATGGAAAGAAAGCAAGTTAGTGCAATGCAAATGCTATGAATACAATTTTGAGAAGATTGCGTGAAGAATTTTTTTTCAAAGTAATGCATTGTAGTTCAGCGAATAAATTTGGGATAAGCTCAAGAACATTTTTGAAGGAGATGAAAAAGTGAAGAAAGCAAATCTCCAAACACATAGAGGTTAATTTGAGATTTTGAAGATGAAGGAGGATGAAAACATTGTAGCATACCTTCTCCATGTGGATGCATTTTTCAATACTATTAAAGGACTTGATGAAGAAACTAAGGATGAAACTATTGTGCAAAAACTGTCAAGATCCCTTCCTCTAAGATTTCATGCCAAAGTATATGCTAGTGAAGAGTTGAAAGAATTAACCATCCTAACAATGGACGAACTACATGGGATTCTCACAGCATATGAGATGAAAAATGAAGGTGATAAATCATCAAATGAGAGGTTACATTAAAGTATAAAAGAAGGTGATGAGCTCAAAAATGGCCCATTTTATAAAATATTTGACATTATTTTTCCTTGCATATATATAGTGGATCTAAGTGTAATTTCTAAACTTATATTTTATTTAGGATAAAATAGAAAGTATATATCATGGTTATTTCCTTAGAATTCATTGTTATCTTTCTTTTAGCTATTTCTAATGACTGTTGGGAAAAATATGTCAATGTGTGCATATGTAGTTCATACTTTTCTATCATCGTTGAATAAGGCATTTTAAGCACTAAGCACTAGCTACAAACAACCTCAGAAGATCTTTGAAATATCTCATATAATCTAGAGATTATTATTTCATCATTTTTTTATCTCCAGATGTTACTTCACTAGCTTTGGAAATGTTCAACAGTTCTATGAGTGGCTCCTTAAGCATATGTTTGGGAAACGGTGAAAAATATTCATCAAGAATATACACAAACCCAAATTTGATTACATAGTTAGATTCCTCTCAAAAAATTATGCAAGTTCAACAAAAACCATCTTGATTCGAGTTCGTATGCAAAATTTATAGCCATTTTAAAAATGCTTTGGAGTCTTCCTAGAATGCCCAACTCACTTCAGAGGTCCTCCAACTTAATTCACAGTCCCTCCTATCCGCTTTAGAGTTCCTCCAACTCGCTTCAAATTCTCTTTGGAATGCTTCGAAGTCTCTTTGGGATTACTCCAGAGTTTATTATTATAGCTTTGGAGTTGGATAATAGAGCTATGAGGATGAATATTAGAGTTACAGAGATGAACATAAATCCAAGGGTGACATTGTTATCTATTTTTGGAAGTCATTCTAAATATGGATATTTATATAAGTTTTTTCTTTGTAAATAAAGAAGAATCAATATTCATTTCGATTCTCAAGAAAATAATAGAATTGAATTGTTAGTTAGAATTAGATAAGATCTCTCCATATTTTGTGGAGATTGATGTTTTTTTTATAGGTTGTTATCTTAGTTGATAAATATGTATTCCTTAAGATAAGAAGTTAGTTGAAAGCATGTAATTATAAATGTAACCTTCCACATGTTTTAATGTAATCACCATTTTTCTAATCAATTCAAGATCCCATTCTCTCCTTTTGTAAATAGTATTGAGTGAAAATTAAAATCCTATTCTAAAGAATGAGTTGGCCACTCATTCTAAGGAAGATGGATATTTATATTTATGTTTATTTTTCCATTCTATAATTATATTTGTTTTTTTTTCTTTGTGTCATGTAAATATTTTGTGATGTATAATTTATTGTAAACCTGCAGGTGTATTTTATGTTTATTCTTTCTTTCCATTTCGTAATTTTCATTTCTTTCAAGTTTTATTTCCTTTCCTGAAATGTGTTTTTAAACTTCCTACAAGTTTTCTTTAATTTTATGCAAAGTGACATTTTAATTTCATACAAGCATGTTTCAATTTCATACAAGAATGATTTTTATTTCTGCAAGTGTGTTTCTAATTCCTGTGAGCGTGCTTTTCCTTCCATCCTAGTGTGTATTTTTGCTAAAAGGGGCCATTACTAGATATCTCTTTTTCATTTTGCATACGACATTTGAACACCCGCCTTGGGTTGAAATTATTTAATGAAGAGGATTGGTGACCCTCATCAAAAGGTGAAAATAAATAAACTTGAACCACATGATTGCTCCAGCAATGAGTCAGATGAAGAAGAAGCTCACTTTGTGAGAACGATGAAGAAAGGGTCTGTAAAATATAAAGGTAAGTTAACATTCAAATGTTTTAATTTTGGTGAAACAAGCCATTATGCCAAAAATTCCCATATAAAAATAAGGATGATAAATAAAAACACAACTTAAAGGAGAGTAACATGTATTATCAATCCAAGAAGAACTATAAGAAAAGAAGATCTAAAAGTGAGAAGAATCTCTACAAGAAAAATAAAAAACCTCTATACCAAGGAGGAAAGTAACTCATCTGAAGAAAGTGATGAAAGCATCTCTGCCAGTGATAAAAATGAATCACTACTCATGGCCTTAGAGATTAAAGAAAGTAAATAATAAATGGATTCATATATGAATAAGATACTAAATTTGAAGATGAAGTGGATCTTGAAGGAGAACTCATTTATACCCTAGAATAACTCAAGACTCTAAGAAATAAAAATCATAAACGAAAACAACACTTTCAGAAGCTAGAAGATGAGTATGGTATCTTAAAATAAAAGATGACACATTATCTTGAAGAGTCTAATAAAATCATCTTTGATGTGAAGATTCAACTAGAAGAGATGAAGAAGATGGACGACGATATGAAAATACAGTTAAATTAAAAAGAATAAAATTGTGAGAAACTTGAATGTGAAGTTGTTTCCTTAACAAAGGAACTTGATAAATCAACTACCAAGTTGAACATATGCCTCCAATTTGAAAAGATCTCTAAAATTTTAGAAGATATCATCAATAATCATATATTTCCATTTATCAAAACAAATCTTGGGTACAATTAGAAGTTTGCAAACAAAGATCCCAAAGAGTCTCCAAAGATGACAAGTCCAAAAAAACTAGGAAGCTATGTAGATGCTCTTAAAAGTTCTTCCAAAGATGAAAACAATAAGAAGGAATAAGCACATGTATCTCAATACACAAGCACTTCAAATGAAAGTGGCAGAAGGAAATAAATTCATGTTCCACAAAATAATAGTAATCCAAAGGGAAACAAGGATACAAAAAGAATATTATTTCCTCTAAGGCAACATTGCAAAATCAAGTTTTAAAATTCCTTTTATGGCTATTATTGTTCATGTAATCCGTTTGGTCATGCGGAAATAGAAAGTAGATCATATGTAATAAGTTTTCATAGGAAGAAAAATGCAAATTCATGTGTCCTCGTATATAAATTACAACTCATTTACACCTCTGATGAATTTTGATATTGAATGTTATAAGTGCCACAACTTTGGGCATAAAGCTCACTTTTGTAGAAGTTGGTTTGTGGAATCTAATAGGAAATATAAGAATTAGGAAATGAAATACAATCATAAGGTTGAGTCAAAAACAATTGGGAAGGAGAAACAAGAGAAAGACATAAAAAATAAAAAGTCATGATTGTTCAAACAAAATTTCATGCACATAATGAAGAGAATCATTGGTACATTGATAGTGGTTTCTTAATTCACATCAATGTAGAAAAAATTAAGTTTCTCACTTTGAAAAAATTAAATAGAGGTAGTGTAAAAATTAGAGATAACCTGTCATTGCAAGAATTTCAAGTAAGGGTACCATTTGCTTGAAAAATGGTAAATCAAAAACTGAAAATGTCTTGTATGTTGAAGGACTAAATCATAATCTTTTAAGTGTGAGAAAAATGAGGGATAAGGGATACATAGTAACATTTTATGCTAAAGGATGTGAAATCATAATGGAAAGTATAGGGAAGGTTGTTGTTGATGCATGTAGGACAACATAAAATATTTACATTCTTAGTGAAATTAAAGGTGAAAAGAACTTCATGGGGCGAATAGATGAGAGTTGGTTATGGCATAGAAGAATGGGTCATATGAAATTTGATAACCTAGTAAAAATTCATTCCAAACAATTTTTTAGAGGCATGCCAAAAATTACTAAACCAGCTGATACCATTTGTAAACAATGTCAATTTGGACAGTCAACCCGAGACTGCAAATGTCTCTATCAAATCCATTAAATTCACCTTCAAAGGGTATATTTTCTTCAAAAATATTGTTATGAAGGTTTTAGAGGTGAATACCTTACCAGTATATGTTGATCTTTTGCAGAACACGTGATCACTCTTCTAGAAACTCTGTCACATCACTGAGAAATCAATGTTTTAGCTTTCTGTTAGAGTTTTCTTGATGTATTATAGTTGGTCATCTTTGATTCGATCTCACTACATATTTAAGGCTTAAGACAACTATTATCTTCCTAATCCAATACCAAATTCAATCTTTCTCATAGGTGCCTGAATGTATTCATCTTAAAATCAGAAGTAAATGGTTACCTAGCTCTGTTACAAACCAATAATTCTTTTCCCTTCACATTACCAAAAAATTCGTATCCAACTAACTAAAGGAATGATCCCCCAAGTTTCTAAATCTTTTATTATACTTCCTCCCAATCAATCATATGCATGCAATCAACTAAACACAATGATTTACAATTTTTTGAGATCATAACTCTAAATGCAAAAAAAATGTTTCTTGCTCAAACTCATTCTTGGATCTCCAAAACCACATAAAATTTTGATTGATAAATAATTAAATCAATTACAAGATGCATTCAAATAATCCTTGTCTTAAAATCTTCTTGTAACTAACTTTTTCTTGGTCATATGCATGCTTTACAAGATATGGTCATATTACAAAAAATATGAAAGAGCTCAACTTTGATTAGAAGTTGAAATTCCTTCATCACCCTAATACTTGGAGACCACATTGAATCTTAAACCAACAACAAAATTCTTGAAAACAACTAAATACTCCCTATACAACCTAGAAAGCCAAAAATTGGCTTTAGAGAATTTTAATTTTTCAAATAGGCTAAAATGGAGGGAAACTCTCAAGTTCAAATTTTTGAATCTCCAAAGCTTATTAGACACCAAAAATGACTCAAATACACCTCTAAAGACCATAACAAACCAAAATTTGACTAATCACATGCCTAAACTATCTCTATGCTAGCCCTGAGGTAATGATGTCCTTGCATCATACTACTAAGGGGAAAGAGAAGCTTCCATGGAGTTGTAGTTTCTTGCTAGTTGTACTTGTCCTTTCTTCCTTTGTTTCCAGTTTGGATTAACCTCTTGATATTTCTCTTGGAAAACAGATATTGTTTCTTATCTTCTTTAAATTTGTATTATGTTCTTTTCAAATTACTTCATCCTTGCATGAATCACCATTACTAGCTTCTTACCATTCCTAGGACTGTATGTTGCCTTTCCCCTCATTGGCTGAGTTCTGACATCTAGTTTGTGACCTTATGAGTAGTCTCTTGTTGTTCTTCAACCATATCACAATCTTTGTTTTGTGTTTTTACCCCTTCTTGATTCAATTCACTCTCAAAAATGAGAAAATTTGGTATTTGCTTGACATATTCATCTCTAAGTGAATGCTTCATCTTTGTTTTTTCCATATCACCTGCACTAACAATATCCAAATATAGATTAGTTCTTAAAATCTAAGTTTCTTGTTCATGTTTGACTATCCTCTTTTTGTCGTTGTGTTTGTCTCCTCCTTGTTCTTGCAACTTCATGATTTATAAGACTGTTTTGTCACTTCCTTTAGGACCTAGTTTCTTCATTTCAAGGTCTGATTTGGCCTCATTTACTAAGTTATTCCCCTTATTATTTGCCTCTAATAGTACACCATTGTCTTTATGCTCGTCATGACTTGGGTTTCCATTCTCATCTTCCACATTTTCTTTCTTTTGTAGAAATACTTGGTATTCATGCTCTCCACTGAGCCATTGCCACATTGTCTTCACTGTGCTAGTTTTGTTCTCACTTACTTCACCTTCTTTCTTCTGTTGGAAGAATAATTTCATCCCCATAAACATTAACCTTGATTTTTGCTCAGGCCATACATTTCTATCTTTCAGTGGATTCAGTGTATACTTCACTCCAACTTTTATAAATGTATATGTATTTTTCCACCCATCATGGATGGATCTCCTATAAAATTTCCATGGTCTTCCTAATAGAAGATGGCATGCATTCATGGGTAATATGTCACATAATACTTGATCTTGATATCTACCCACCTTGAAATCAACTAGGCATTGTTGATTCACAAGTACCTGATGCTCTTTTTGTACCCAGAAAACCTTGTAAGGATGAGGATGCTTTAACTTTTTTAGATTTATTTTTTCTACCATTTTAGTAGACACTAGATTATTAATACTACCATTGTCAATAATAAGCTTGCAGCACTTACCTCTTACTTTTCATATTGTCCTAAACAAGGTTAGTCTTTGCATTGGTTCTTCTTGCTGGTTTGCATGCACCAAAGATCTCCTCATCATCAAAGAGTCTCTAGTTTTAGGCTCTTCTCCCAAGGATAGTGATGTTGTAATCTCCTCTTCTTCTACATGTGCCACTTGGTTCTTTTCTTCAATAGGTTTTTTTTTCTTGCTTGAGGGTATTCAGGACATTCAAAAGACCTATGTAAAAAAAATTTATTGCATTTGAAGCATATTCCTGTAAATTCACCTCTACCTCTTCCATATCCACCTCTGCCTCTGTATCCATATCCACCTCTAAATGAACTATGTGACTGTGAACTAATCACTTCTTCTTCATTTATTTTTTGTTGTTTTTTTCCTCTTCTTGTCTTCTAATTTCTTCATCTTACTCCTTTTCCTCTACCTCTCAAATATTGAGTGTGTTTTCTTGACAACTTTTCTTCTACTCTTAAGGTTTCCTGATATGCCTCTTCCAATGTTCTCAAATGAAATAATTTGATTTCATCTTGAATGTTCAATCTCAATCCATTTACATGTATGGCCACTTCTTGAGCATCATCCTGTATATGACCAGATCTCATAGCCAACTTGTAAAAGTAATCAATATAATCAGTTACACATGACTCTCTCTTTCTCAAATTTTACAATTTCTTGAATGAAACAGTTTGATAATCATGAAGAATGAATTTACCTTTCAATTTTTCCACCATCTTGTCCTATTTCTTAATCTTTTTTTTTTTTGCTTAATCTTTCCTATTGCGCAAAAACCCACCATACCGATGCATGTCCTGTAATCTTAGTTACTACAAATTTAAATTTTTTGTTCTCTGCAATGCCCTCTAAATCAAAATAATTATCCATCTTAGTTATCCAATATATGATCTCTTATGGATGTAGGCTACATCTATACTCTGGTACTTTCATCTTTGGCTTTGTGCTTGCTTCCATAACTTCCTTCAGTATCCTTACCTCTACTCCTTCCTCTTCTTCTTGTTTTCCTTCTACTATTGTTGTTCTTTCTCCCTCACCATCACTATCTTCTTCCAATGCCTTACCTCTTCTCTGGGAGACCTCTAATGCTAGTGATTTTTCCTAAATATTTCTTAGAACTACTGCCAACTTAGCACCTCTGGTTTATTCTCTATTTCCACTTCCACCTACTCTTCTTGGTGGCATTCTGTCAAGCTCTTCACTTTCCTCTCAAGCTCTTATTCTTCATTGCTACTTGCTCTTTCTTCTTGTCACTTTATTGTCAACTCCTTATTCCCTGCTCTAATACCAATATGATGTACTCACATCAAGTATCAAAAATCCCCTAAAACACTCTCAAATAATAGAGTTAGACAACCTATATCCAATCACTCAAAACTTGTAAAAATGTACCTTGTTCTCTATGTTTGGAAACACCAAAGAATTGAATTTCTATCCTATAGGCTCTAATAAACTTATTAAAAACTACAAACATGTTTATTATCCTTCAACTAGACTATCTCAATCATACAGAGCCTTGGAAACACAAGATTTGATCACCTTAACCTCCGTTTGCAAAATTTCCAACTTAGGCTACTTGAGAACCTCATTATTGGATTGTTATAAGTTGGGATAATATATAAAGATACTGAGAAATATATTAGTATATTTGAACACCCTTTATTAGATTATAGGTGTGTGCAAAACATTTAGGTTCAAATCTAAGTGCAAATGATTATTCCTTCACATTTTCATTTACTAGGCTAATTTCACTCTATCAGACCTGTTACACAACAAATTCCCATACAAATTTCTCTTGCTAGATAGTTTCCACAATTCTAATGTTAATTCAAACACCCTTTAAGTCCAAAATTATCAGTGTAACACCTTAGAGCTTACTCCTTTGGATAATTTTTCTAAAAATCAAAATTGAAGCCTCTAATTAGGCCACTCTGTCATGCTACAACACCCTCCCAGCCTACTGTCTTGAATATCTACCTCGTTAAGAGTTATCAGTGCATAATATTCATATATTATTGATGAATGTAGTGTGTAAACAATTTCTTAAGGTTCATTGCACTCAAAATGTAACTTTAACCTCCTCAAGAATTATTTATTTTAAAATCCTAGCAAGAAATGCACATTCGAATCGAAACTGCAAATGTCTCTATCAAATCCACTACATTCACCTTCAAAGGGTATATTTTCTTTGAAAATATTGTTATGAATATTTAAGAGGTGAATACCTTACCAATAGAGGTTGATCTTTTGTAGAACATGTGCTCACTCTTCTTGAAACTCTATCACATCACTAAGAAATTGGGGTTTTAGCTTGTTGTTAGGGTTTTCATGAGGTATTTATAGTTGGTCCTGTAGACACCTAGAATTTTATCAAGCAATTTTAATGCTTAAATTTCATTGATTATCCTCTTTCCCTTCATTTGGACAATTGATGAAACTTTGTAAAAAAGGCACCTCTTCTTGGGTCAATTAACGAAACTTCACTAATCAACCACGCTCTTCACTCTCTTTTGGTTAAAAGACATCACTTCGTCAATAAACCACCATTTTCCCCCTATTCACATTAATTAATTATATTTCACTAATTAATTAACCTTCCTATCACTCTAAATTCTGATTAATGACCTTTTGTTAATTAGTGTTCACTTCTGCTTGGATTAATTAATTACACCCACTTCCCTAGATCAATAAATCACCTTTTATTGGATTTAATTCCTCTCATCCCTCAAATCATACTAACTTCCCTTTAATTAGCTTCTATAATCTTACACCTACCTATTAATTAATCACCTTTGATTAATTAAGACACCCCTCAACTCTCATGAGTCACTAATGATAAATTAAACTCTTCGAAAACGAACTTACCTTTTCTAAAGCATACTTACCCATTTCTAAACATGTTTTACCCTTATCCCACATACACCAATATGAAAACCTCTCTCCAACATGAGGGTTATATAAAGAATCCTCCTCCTACCTTTTCTTCTTACACCTTTCTTTCCCTAGAGTAAACTATAGGCATTTTTATCTAGGGCCATTCTTCATTGTAGGAAATAGCTTCTTCATATTGCATCCATTCTCTCAAATTAAAGAGCATGGAAAGATCCAAAAATGTCCTTGTAGCCATTTCTTGGCATGATCACATCTTCAATCCTTGAGAAAAAAACACCAATTTCATTGTTAGGTGATCTAATTAGGTTCATTCATTAGGTAGCAATCTAAAAGAGTAGGAATGGCTTAAGAATTTAATGGATTAATATTGTTTATGCATTGTAGAAGTTATTTCCCTTAAGCTCTTATCTTGATGGTTCTATAGTGGATTTGGATTTTATTTTAGACTACTAGGTATTAATCTATGTTAATTAGCATTGCAAGTTTATTGTGAACACATTCGGCACGCCTGGTGGGACCTACTCCATTTTCCTTAACATTTGATTTCAAATTTTGTTAGTTTTATCTCAATTTTGGCTAACCCTTTTATGCACATGTTAAATAAATTGAATTCCTTGATATATTTTGTTAACTTTACATGTGTTGAGTCTCACTTGTATGTTTGAAGGAGATGGATTATTATTAATTTTGAGCTTAGATAGTAAAAATTTGACCTATTTGAAGTTGCACATGTCAAATTTCCATATTTCTGACATCATTTCAGGTGCCTGCGTAGGCATTGAGAGGGACGCATAAGTGTTGAAAGAGGCATGTATATTTTGAAAGGGTCGTGTGTGTGTGTGTCATTTTGGTTTCCTCTGTCTCCCTACCACGATGGTGTGACTACCCCCACATAGGTGCTTCTTTGGCCATGTAACCATTACAATACCTTTCGGTTGTCTGTGTTCACTTTTCCAGGTTTGTGTATATGTCATTAGGTATGTGTATATGCTTCACTTCCCACATAGGTGTAAATATGTGTTATGTCAATCAGTATTTTTCATCAGAGCCGTATATATGTGTTGTGGGATGCGTATATGTCATTAGAGTCATGTAGGTGTTTCTCTAGCTGTGTAGGTGTTGCACTATCTGCTATTTTTTCTCAGAGCCACATATGTGTTCACAGACCCGCATATCCATTGTTTGGGCCATGTATATGTTGTTTGGAATGCATATATGTTGTCAGGGCTGCATAACTATTTAAAGTTCCCCGCAGGTGTGCTTAGTTAAAATTTGCCTATGTTTTTTAAGGTTTGAATGATTTAATATTGAATATTTCTAACATATTTTGCATTTTTTCAGTGCTAACCTCTGTTTTCAGGGTGTTTTAAATCATGTCTTTGCTTACTTATTTGATTAATGTTAATGAAGGTTGTTCTTTCACTTGTTAGACTAAGACTTACGTATGCTCTTCCCTCACACATTTTAGGTGATCTTGGGAATCATAAAATAGCTCTAAGGCTTGTTTCAATTTTCTTTAAAAACACTTCATCAAAATTCTTGGTGAAGGGAATGAACAACAAATCAGATAAAATGAGTTTCCTTATACTTTCATTTCACAAGTATTTTCCATTTTTGTTATAGTTGGATTTTTTTGTTGTGTATGCTCTTCCCTCGCACCTTTTAGGTGATTTTGGGAATAAAAACAACACTTAAATCTTATTTTATGATAATTTGATGTTTTCGGAGAACTACTAATATTTCACGTACATGACCAAAATTTGTTTGTCAAAGAATCAGGATCTAAACTCTAACTACACGTGTGTTGCAGGTTGCCAATGGTGTACAAAACCATATTAAGATAAAAGATAAAAAAACACACCACTTTTATTTAACACACTATATTTGCAGGTTTCGGTTAAGAGCTACGGCTTGTTCGCTTTGAACTGGGGGAAGTGCCTTGGCATAAGCCATAAAACCCATAAAGATTCCCCTAGGAACCCCAAAGTAGTTCACACCTTAAGGGAAGTGGTGAACAAAATTGGAGCCACTTTGCTTACCACTTGACTAGTACGCCTTTGTAAGATTAGAGTCAAAATTATCTTCACACGACCCAAGTGAGATACAACTGAAAGTAATTTATTGCTCTTTGTATTGAAGGGGGTAAAGTAAAGTTGGGATACTCCTTGGTTTAGTCAGTGTGACTTCCTTGGTAAACCACACTCGCAAAGATAAATTATGACACCTAGAGAGTGAACTCATAGGAAGCCATTTTACACATGAGCCAACTTTACCAAAACCAATCGTTTTTTAAAGAGCTCTCACAAAGAAAGAAATTTTTGGAGTCAAAACCTTATTATTCGAACAAGGGGAGATTCCATTAAAGTTTTAGTCTAGTGTTATTCATCATGAAACTTATGACGGGTTACTTTTCCTTAGTTTTTCACTTGCCTTAAAACAAGGTGAAACTTTGACAAAATTACACTTAGTTTTTTTCATAACCACTTAGACTACTCCTTTATTTTCTTGTTGCCCATTTGGAACAAAAGAGAATGACATACGTGGATACCACTAGAAATAATCATGTCCACCAATTTTTTAGTCTACTTGCATAACTAGGTTACAATTCTGGAATGAAAGTGTTGAAAGTGTGAATGCGTCTTCATGTTCTAGTAGGCTCTTTTTATCACACCCATATTAAGACTCATTATCATCATATTTAGGCTTGCTTCATCATTAATCTTCCCTTGAGGTATCACTTTATTCGTATCATCTTGATATAATTTTGATACTGACATCTCATTTCTTATGAACTTTGTTTAAGTGTCTAGATTGTATCATTATGCTACTCACACTTTAACAACTTCTTGGTATACTTAGGCTTAATTTGTTATCCCAAAATTGCCTTCAGTTTTGGAAGACATCGTTACACTATTATCATTATGGTGAAATCATTTTGATACTAAAAGTTTTTCTTTTGTCTAGAAAGCTTGATTTATGTGTCCAAATAGTGTTGTTGCATTGCTCGCATTTGTAGCCTCATTTTTCATGACTTGGACTTTCTTGTTTCTAAAAACTTGTTTTAGTGTGCCTTGTTTGGAGATCACTTCAACACCTTGTTAATACTTACGCCTTATTTATTTTAAACTTGACTTAAGTGTTGACATCGTGTTGATCGCTTTACGCCAACCCACCATTTGATATACATGTTACATTTGGAGTAGGTTCTAGTAGATTGGATTGGTTTACCGAACATGCATGATTGTTCCTTGTGATTGTTCATCGTAATGACCTACTTTTTTATAGGGTGACCTACTTTGATTATTTATTCTTTGGTTCTACATTCTTTGACCACTTTTAGATATTCTTTTTTTACCTTTATGATCATCACATTATAGGTTGTTAATTAGGTTTATTATATCATTGATCACATTTGATCAAAAACCTTTGTAGACACATCCTATTAAGTCCCCTATCACAAGAATGACATCTATGAGATTAGGATCTAATTATTTCATTTGTCACAATTTAGTACCCCCTTTTTGTGTTACGAAGGAAGTAGAAGCATAAGACCTAATTGATCACAGTGGTGATGAATTTGAATCACAATGGAATGATTTCAAGTTTAACCCTGCTCGTTTAGACGAATTACTTTTTCTTAAAAGGAATAGAGTACTTGCACAAGTTGTATAATTAGGTGCCAAAATGCCACGTGTACATGAATTTTTTCCACCTACCAACAACGTCTGCGAGGAAGAAGAGGTACAACATCCCCCTCTTATTGATATGGATGACATTTTAAAACATGGAAAAGATTATACTTCACATCCTCAAAATGACAACACTGGAACTGAGGTACCTAAACATACAAGCGTTTATAAATTACCACTTATCAAAATACCTTGCAAAGCTAGTGTGGAACATGAGCACACAGAACAACTCCCTCCAAATGAAAACCAAGAAGGAACTCAAAATGATGAATTCACTATACAACAACAAATACAAGTACTTAGTCGATAATTAGCTAAGTTGGATTCCCATGTGCATAAGGATGCAGGAAAAGATGCACATCAAGAGAAACCTAAGCCCAATAATAGTGAAATTCACATTGAAAATCAAGGGGGTGAAACATCAAAAAATAGTCGGGTATACATACCAGCTACCCCTACCAAAGATAAAATCCTCACACAAGAGTTGCAATCCATGAAAAATATACTCACGACCCTTCAAGAAAGCAATGTTGGATAGTAAAAAGTACCAATATGAAGAGCTATGTCCTTACCCCTTTGAAAAATCTATGTTATGCACACCATTTCCCAAAAAAATTGATAAGCCAAAATTCGATAAGTATAAAGGAAAAGGTGACCCACACAATCAAGTCAAGGACTTCTACATGGCATGTTAGGAAGTAGCTTACAGTGAAAATTGCCTTATATGCTTATTCCCATGAATTTTAAGGGGTCAATCCTTAGATTGGTTTCTTCACTTACCAAAGGGATCTATCTTTACATGGCCTGAGCTAGTAGAGAGATTTGTGTGCCATTTTTCATTCAATGTAGAGAGTGATGTTACCATGTTAGACTTATGTAACACTAAACAACGACCTAATGAGACCTTTCCTAATTTCTTAAAACAATAGAGAGGGTTAGCTAGCCGCTTCCCTTGTTCAATACAAGAAAAACAATTAGTTAGTATTGTGTTCATGTGTAAATTTGTGTGCTTATGAAAAGAAGCTAAATCCTACTAAATTCAAAGCACTAATAAAACCTATACTAAACCATCAAGATAAGAGATAAATAAATGAACTTCAAAAGCATGCATTATGAATTAAAAAAACAACATGCTAAGTTTATTGTACTCTTTAGAAAGCTTAATGAAATTGAACCTAGTTTAGATTCTAAACAATCAAATTGTGTGTTGTTTACTCCCAAAAATAGTGAAGAGATCTCTTCAAGTTGGCTACAAGGATAATCTTGGATCTGCCTACAAGAAAGAAACCCATAGGCTACAAATGGGTTTTCAAGACAAAATATAAGGCGAACGGATCCACCGAAAAACATAAAGAACAACTTTTAGCAAAAGGATATGCTCAAAAAGAGGGCATCGGTTATGAAGAAACCTTTGTACCCACTATGAAGATCAAGACCATCAAAGTTGTTTGTGTACTGGAAGCACAAAAAGGATGGAGAATTGAGTAGATGGACGTTAAGAGTGCTTTCGTAAATGGTGATCTGAAAGAAGAAGTGTACATGACCCAACCTGAAGGATTTGTTGATGAAGAGCATCCTAAGAAGGTATGTCATCTCATTAAATCACTATATGGAATGAAACAAGCTCCAAGGGCATGGTATATAAATATCAATGATCACCTTTTGCAGTATGGGTTCACTCGTAGCCCGTTAGATTCAAATTTGTATATAAATAAGGTAGGAAAATAAATTGTCATTCTTGTTGTGTATGTGAGTACTCTTGTGATCACTAGTAGTTCATAATATCGAGTTGATATTATGAAGAATGATCTCAAAATAATATTTGACATAATAGATTTGGGGCAACTACATTATTGTCTTGGCTTAGAGATATGGAAAAAGGAACTTCACATTTTTGTCTCCTAGATAAATTATGCCAAGAAACTCCTGGAAAAGTAAAATATGTCCAACTGTAAACCTATATCCACTCCCATGGAAAAAGGCTTGCAACTTTCAAGATTTTGCGACTCACCTCAAGTAGATGCTACTCTCTATATGAAATTTTTTGGAGGACTCATCTACTTGACATATACTAGACCAAACTTATGCTATGTTGTCAACTATCTTTCCAGGTTCATGTAGGATCTGAATAAATGTCACTGGACTACATCAAAGCATGTTTTGAGGTATGTCTAAGGTACAATTGATTATGGTCTCATATATAAGAAAAATGATAAATTCTTCTTATAGGGATACGACGACTTGGACTACGCTGAATTTGTTGATGACAGGAAGTCAACCACAGGATACATATTTCATCTCAGATCTAGACCTATCTTGTGGATAAGAAAGAAGCAGAATATCATTCCACATGAGGAGCTACGTGCAAAGCGATATGGTTACATCGCATTTTGGATGACACAGGCATTCCTGAAAAATAATCACCTATTCTCTATTATGAAAATCAGAGTGTGTTGAAGCTCATGCATTTTGGATGATCTGTGGAGTGTGTTGAAGCATATTGAGATTTATTGTCATTTCATTCGAGATCATATCTTGAACCATCACATTCAGCTCCAGTATTATCCTATAGAAGAAAAAGTTGATGATATTCTCACAAAATGTCTTGGAAAAGTAAAATTTGAACTTTTTAGGGGTCACATTTGCAAGAATAATGTAATAAGGGGGGAATGTTAGCATAGTCTATGTATCATATCTTCTATATAATTATATTATTTAGATTAGTTGATAACACATTATTCTTGGATAAGTTGTAACCCCCTCCATCTATTATGGGGAATAGCGTTATGCCTCTTGGTTATTTAATATGTCTCATGCTTCTACTTTTTTTTAAAAATAATAAGAGATATCAATCTCTATTCCATCTCCACTCTTTTAACCTCACAATCTGGTAACAAAGGTTAAGACACTGCAGTCCTTGGATGCATGGAAAGGAGAATAATATTGTTGTTGCATTATAATGCTTCCAAAAACTCTCAGCATGGAAACATTAGCAGTAATGGACATAGAGGCAAAGAAGATCTATTTCACAGTTTTACGATATGGAGTAAATTGGACATAAGACTCTATGTTGCCTGGATGAGAATGGTCATATCCCTATTGTGTGAGGATCTATATGCCCATTCTCAGCGTGAGGAGAAATTTGCATAAGCAGGGGAATAAAAAAATGTGACTTCCATCTATATTGATTCTCTGCATACAGAAGGAGAACATTACGTGGAGGTAGAACAAAACACCAGCGTGAAAAGATTTCCCTACATGGCCACGTGGGACTGAGATTCATTGTACTACGTGGAAGAATTCTAGGGAATCTAACTTCAAAGTAGCTTCTACTTGCTGAAATGGAGTATTGTAGCGCCCATATGGAAAAGAATATTCTAAGTTAATCTTTAGCAAGCTATATATTATTTTCTCCTGCTACGTGTCCTGGTCTATGAAACAGAACCTGTGTGGAGGCTAGCAGTGTGTACAACACTTTCAAAACGTGGAAAGGAACTTTACGTGAAGGATTTTTTTGACAAGATACAAATTCTCCAGCCCCTACGTGGAAGTGTTGAAGTTCTATGTTATTCAAAAGCATCAGCAACCAGATAGAAAAGCTACATGGAAATATGAGCATAAGCATATTTGTGTGCCAGAATTTTTTTGTTTTTTTCTTTACTGCAAGATTCAACCTGAAAATGTGTGGGAATAATGAAAAGAATATATAAATTTCTTTTTTCTTTTACAAACTTCTTGTGCATGCAAGATCTTCACACCTATCGTAGAGGAGGAACAAGTTAGAAGCTTCTTGTTAAGTGGATAGAGCTGTGTAGAGCATGGAAGGCTGAAGCTTCTATTGTCCAAGGACCATTCTTCCCTGCAAGAACTCAATTCATCACTGCGTGAAACATAGAGGATAGGATAATTTGGCTTCGTGAAAGCCTGAAAGTCTCTTAATAATTAAAAAAAGTGCCCGGAGAAGAAACTTGGAGTCTCTCAAAGCGATGTTGAATGTCAAGCGTAAATGAAACGATCGAGACTACTGAAAGCTATAACGTCGACTCGCAAGCTAGAGAACACCATGAAGAAGCTCTTGAGATCTTCAAGTTCTACCTTTCTTTGCTAAACGAGCTTCGAAACACTAGGAAATCTAGTCTTCGACGAGGACTTCTTGAATATTTCCTTTTCGACATATGTTGCCAAGCAAAGCGAGTTCAGGAAGAGTTAGAAGCTAAGTATGATGCTGACTGTGAATTCAGAAGAAGAATGCCCCACACAAAGCATCGTCTCTCAACACGTGCAAGTATTGAGAGCATCTACGAGCTAGTACTTCTCATCAGTGAGTAAAATTGTAATAACTCTTGAAATAAATAAATAAATAAATAAAAATTATTATTTTATTAATGATGTCTACTCTGAAGTTTCTTCTTTCTTATGCTCAGTTACTTAAAGGGCCCAATTTTGTATCTTGGAAAACAAAAATGTAGGACAATCCTTTAGTTTGAAGGATTATGGGGCATCTATTCACATGGATCTGTGACCATTCCCATAGCCCCTGATGAATTAATAAAGTATGAGATGGCTAGTGCCAAAGCCTTGATTTGATAATGCTCAGTATTAATGACGATGTGCAAACACATGTTCAAGAATGCGGAGAGACCAAAGGAGGCTTGATGACAAGCTGGACAACAATTTATGAAGCCAAAAATCAGGATTAAGATCCTCCATCTTCATTGTCAAATTTGATGCACACCCTCTCTATGGGGTCAAGATGAGAAAGTTGAGGAGTTCTTACGTCATGTGGCTGAGCTACGATTGGAGTTATTAACGCTCAATAAAATAGTGGATGATAAACTTCTCATACTGATCACCTTGAGAGCACTCCCTTCTCAATTCTGAGTGTTTGTTACGACATTGAATGTATCTAAACAAATAGTGGCATTCGAAGAACTTGTGAATTTGCTGCAGCAGGAAGAGGCCATCAATTCATCCCAAGAGGAGACTCAGGATAAAGCCCTCTTCTCAAATCCATACCATGGCCAGAAGAATCAGAAGGGTCCCCCAGAGAAGCCAAATCAAGTGCAACCAAAACAACAATAGAAAGATAAAAATTCAAAGAGGTGGCATCACATTTGTTGAACCAACACTCACGACACTAATCACTGCTGGTACAATAGCTTGAAACAAGGGTCTTCAAGTCAAACAAGCACATCAGGGCACGAATATTTTCAAAATTCCAAATGACGTCCCCACTGGAGAAAGTAGAAGGGACATCTCGCAGCCCAACAAGATAATGAATCTGATGAGGAGACATCAGAAGGATCCAATTGTGGTAAGAACCTTGTACTCGTCTCTCAAACTTCACAGCCCATGAAGAGAGTCTGGTTGATAGACTCTGGTGTAAGTAAGCACATGTCAGGTGACAAGGAGTTGTTTGATTCACTAGATGAAACAACCCACTGGTGATGGGTTCGGATAGTACGATGAAAAAGAGTACATTGTAGAAGGAATAGGAAAGTCATCATTCCTCTTGGACCATGAAAATGTATGCTTACAAAGGTACTATATGTTCCTGGATTGACTAGAAACCTCATGTCAGTGACTCAACTATTGAATCATCACCTAAAGGTAGAATTTCTTGTCCAAAATGGCATCAAATCATGTTTGATCTCATGACAAAGGTAAGATTATTTGCTAGAGAATTTCTAAAAGATAAGTTATTTTCTGTAGATATTGTTTCATCTTCGGCAATAGCTTTATCTACATCAACAGTACAATCTACTTCACTCTGGCATTTTAGATATGGACACTTGTTGACTAGTTCATTACATCATATGAGTTTAAAAGAAATGGTTCATGGACTACCCAAATTTTCAAGTTCCTTGCCTATTTACCCTAGCTGTCTTGTAGGAAAACAACATAGGGATCCATTTCAAACAAGCACCTTCCATGCCAAGAAGCGTCTGGAGGTAGTTCATACCAATCTGAATGGCCCACTTCCTACTTCATTTTTAGGATACAAGTACTTCCAACTATTCATGGATGACCACTCTCGTAAGATGTGGGTGTTTTTCCTGAAGAAGAAAAGTGAGGCTCTTCAACATTTCCAAAATTTCTATCATCGTGTTGTGAAAGAGACCGGATAACCACTTCTTCTACTTCACTCAGATTAAGGGGGGAATTCACATCAAATAATTTCTTGGCATTCCTGAACCAACAAGGTGTTAAGAAGAACCTGAACTGCTCCCTACACACCCCAGCAAAATGACATTGTTGAGCGTCGCAATCACACAGTGATGGAGATGGCTCACTGCATGCTAACAACAACAAAGCTAGAGGATCGACTATTGGGCCTGAAGCAGTACAGAAAATTGTATATCTTCTCAATAGGGCACCGATAAATATTCTACAAAATAAAATGCCAGAAGAGGTATGGAGTGGTAGAAATCCATCAATTTCTCATTTACGAGTATTTGGTTGCACAACATACATGCATGTCCCAACTCAGAAGAGAAAGAAGGTTGAGCCAAAGACACTCCCATGCATCCTACTTGGCTACAACACTACCTCAAAGACATACCGTCTCATGGATCTTGAGACAAAGAAAATATATGAGAGTCAAGATTTGGTTTGTGATGAGTCATCCTTTGACTCATGTAGTGATCAACAAAAGAACCATTACCAACCACCTCTCACCGACTAGTCTCTGAATCAGATGATCAACTAGAGGAGACTACTTAGAGAAAATAAATGTTGCAAGGAGAGCTATTTGTTGACCTTGGAGAACTGGAGAATGTAACTCCACATCAATCCACATGGAAACGACACAGTTCTTCTCAAAATCATCCAAGTTCTCATCCGAAGTGGGTACAAAGCACCATCAAGGACTCACATTTGCAACAACTTCCAGATACATCATCCGGAGTCAAAACAAGGAGTCAAACAAGAAATGAGGTAAATTTTTCACTCATGAGTTCACTGATTAATAGCTCTAAGCTTGATAATGTTTATGAAGAACTCATTCAACCTCAGTGGAAAGGAAGCCATGGATATAGAATATGACTCACTCATGAAAAATCAGACATGGAACTTGTCGATCTACCTACAGGAAAGAAACCCATAGGCTGCAAATGGATTTTCAAGACAAAATATAAGGCAGATGGATCCATTGACAAACATAAACATGACTTGTAGCAAAAGGATATGCTCAGAAAGAGGGCATCGACTATGAAGAAACCTTTGCACCCACTATGAAGATCAAGACCATCAGAGTTGTTTGTGCACTAGCAACATAGAAAGGATGGAGACTTCAATAGATGGACGTCAAGAGTGCTTTCCTAAATGGTGATCTGAAAGAAGAAGTGTACATGACCCAACCTGAAGGATTTGTTGATGAAGAGCATCCTAAGAAGGTATGTCATCTCATCAAATCATTGTATGGACTGAAACAAGCTCCAAGGGCATGGTATATCAAGATTGATGATCACCTTTTACAGCATGGGTTCACTCGTAGCCCCTCAAATTCAAATTTGTATATAAATAAGGTAGGAAAAGAAATTTTCATTCTTGTTGTATATGTAGATGATCTTGTGATCACTGGCAGTTAAGAAGATCAGGTCGATATTGTGAAGAATGATCTCAAAATAACCTTTGATATGACAGAGTTGGGCTACTAATTATTGTCTTGGCTTGGAAATATGGCAAAAGGAGCATCACATTTTTGTCTCCCAGATAAAGTACACCAAGACACTCTTGGAAAAGTACAGAATGTCTGACTGTAAACCTATATCCACTCCCATGGAGAAAGGCTTGCAACTTTCAAGATTCCAGGACTCACCTCAAGTAGATGCTACTCTCTATAGGCAATTTGTTGGAGGACTCATCTACTTGACATATACCAGACTAGACTTATGCTATGTTGTTAGCTATCTTTCCAGGTTCATGCAGGAGCCGAAGAAATGTCACTAGACTGTAACAAAGCATGTTTTGAGATATGTCTGAGGTACAGTTGATTATGGTCTGGAATATAAGAAGAATGATCAATTCTTCTTACAGGGATATGTCGACTTGGACCACATCGGATCTATTGATGACATAGGAAGTCAACTACAGGATACATTTTTCATCTCGGATCTGGACCTATCTCATGGATAAACAAGAAGTAGAATGTTGTTTCTATTTCATCCAAAGAGGCAGAATATCACACCGCATGAGGAGTTGTGTGCGAAGTGATATGGTTATGTCACATTTTTGATGACCTAGGCATTCCAGAAAAATAATCAGCTACTCACTATTGTGATAATCAGAGTGTGTTGAAGCTTGTGCAAAATCCAATTTTTCATGAATGAACAAAGCATATTGATATTGATTGTCATTTCATTCGAGATCACGTCTTGAACCATCACATTAAGCTCCAATATTGTCCTACATAATCACAAATAGCTAATATTCTCACCAAATCTCTTGGAAAATTGAAAATTTAACTTGTTTAAGGGATTACATTTGCAAGAATAATGTAATAAGGAAGGGAATGCTAGCGTAGCATAGTTACGTATTTACCTATTTTTTTATACCTGCCATATCCCATTATTCTAGATCTCCATTTGTAACTCCCCTAAAATCTCTAGGAATATTGTTATAGCCTCACATATAAATATGTATGTGCTTATGCTGAATAATATCAATCAGAGTTCTCTAAATCTTCTCCTAAAAAAATAGGCATATATAATTAAGAGCTATGTTTAGCCTTCATTATTTTAAAATGTGTGTCTTTGTCTATATCTTGACATTATTATATTTAAATACACCTTTTAAAATGAATTGTAATTGTTTGAATAGTCCATGAGTTGGACGTTTGGGAACTTACTCGGCTAGCTCAAACGATTTGGATGTGCTTGGTCATTGGGACCATATACTATGGATTTGTTATTATGGGTTGTTTGAATGGTGGATCTATTTACTTGAATTTCATGGCATATATATCAAATTTATATAATTGCAGTGGAAAATTTAAAATGAAGGAAATATTAACATCGATAAAATATTGGATAAATGTTATTAAAAGCATGTTGTTTTCGTGTATAATGAAATTTACGACATTTACACGGCAGGTAAATGTTGTAACGTAGAGTTTTTTAGGTTTATTGACATTTAATGCATTCCCTGAATCCTTGGGAATGGTTAGCTTCCACGAGAAGCCAACCCCAAATACGGTCGCATTCTATCACCCTTTTTCTCTTTTGCATTGTTTTGTTTTTTCCAAGCTATTTTTTTTGGGTTTATGGAGATAGTGGAATTTTACCCCACTATTCCTATTTTGTGGCCATGAATGTGATTTTGGATATGGATATAGAGAAATTTAATTTCAAAGAGGAATATGTGAGTGAATGCGTGGTTACCATGATTTGGGGAGAAGTTTACAGGAGAAAGGAAATAGAGTTTAGCAACAATGTAAGCATTACAGGCATAAAATTCTTCCCCATATTTTAAATTCTACTCATTATATCTTTGTTAATATATTTTTTGGTGTTTTTTGAGTATGGGTTATAGGGAAGGATGTTTATAATATGTTATTTAAGAATTTGTGTGATGGGTTTTATAACAAACTATCATGTGTTGAATTCAAACTGTATATTTGGATTGCATGTTGAAAATGCATACAAATTTTTGGGAATTGATGTTATAATGTAATTTGGGTATGCATATTTCAATAGAAAAATAAGACATTATTGGATTGGACTGTGTTTTACAGTTTGGGTATGTGTTATTGTGCGAAGGAAATGAGTTTAAGAGTTGTTAGGAAATTCATAACTGTGTTTTATTTCGGGTTTGATTATTTTGAAAATAAAATGAATGAAGAAAAAGGGAACTAATTTTTGGTCTGTGAATTGAAATAGCAATAATAAATTTAAATATCCCATTTCGGAACTATGACTTAATCAGTTTATTATTCTTTTGTGGTAATAGTTTTAATACACCTATAATATTCAGATACATAGACTAAATATGCATGCAAATTTTTTTGTAGATATATGCTATGCATATTCAGATACACAGACTGAATATTTTATTTACCTTCTTGTGTGGATATGCGAAATAGGGAGACTAGAAGGTTGTATGGTTATTTGTTCATTTTATTTTCTAATTCAAATTATAGGGTATTAATAATGTTATTTATACTTGGTTTGAGTATCTAAAATACATTTGTTACATGACTGTTTTCTATATCTAGGAGATATAAATAATTGTTAGGAGAATAAACACTATAGTTGAATGTTTTTATAATCAGGTAAATGTAGTACTCTATTTGAAATTGATTTTCAAATGGAGTCTTGATAAAAATAGGTAAACTATTAGCAAGTTTAAAATAATACTGATATATGAAAATGATTATTAGATGGTAGCTAATAATGATTTTATTATTAAATATTTTATTGAATGATTGTAGGAAAATATGGACAACCTATATAAAGTTTTATTGTTGAGTTAAACTGATATGAAGTAATTGTTATCTAAAATTTACCCCAAGGTGATTTCGATAACTTACACAATTTCTTTATACATGGAGAGGAAGAAATGGCGAAAACAAGAAGATTGGTTTATGAAGGAACTTTGTTTCTTTAACCTCTATATTCAAGAAAGATCTAAGGAGTTAGCATAAATTTGGTAAAAATTTGATAAACTGAGGAAAAGGGCCTATTTTTATGTATTGCGTATTTTTGGGTTAAGTGAGGAACAACTGCTGAAGGAACTAGGGTTATTTATACCTGACTTAGGTCCAATTTGCAAAAGGAAATCAACAAAAAATGTCCCAAAAATGGAAGATTTTTTCCCGAGTGGTCCACAGGACAACTGGGAAAAAAGTACCTGAAATACCCAAAAAGTTCATTTGGTCACAACTAGTTCATTGGGGCAAAGGTCCAAGGGACAATTAGAACAAAAGTACACATGAGCCCCAAAAATCAAAAATAGCCACAACCATTGAAGTGTGGAGATGGTGGAAAAAAAATTCCGGGGCATCTGGGACACATGGGCCCGAAATAGCCAAAATACCCGCGGGCGAGTGGTGCAGAGAAGTCGGCAGTCAACGGCCCACCTGGCCTGGTCAATGGTGGACGCACGAGGGTAGAAGAGCCCAAGTCGGGCGACATGGAGAAAAGTGGCCCACACAGTCCAATTACCACAGGGACGTGAGTTCCCTGAAAACCCTGTAATACCCACAACCCAAAGGGAAATTGGAACACTCGACACCTGATCTTCAAACAGGCACAACTTTTGACTCAAAACTCTGATTTTAATAAAATTTGACTTTTTGGAAAGGGCACAACACCCTCTATCACAAAAAAACTAGATTTATTATTTTTAATGATGGTATGGGGTGAAAATAAAATAAAATTATCCATATACAAAAAAAATAAAAGCTCATTCCTGTAAAATGCAACAAATCCCTAGAAAACTCAAAATAGCTACTCACACTCAGAATGCAATATCTTTTGAATTTCTCAATGAAATCATGTAAAATTGATTTCGTTGGAATTGTGGCTCTGAGCCCAACGCATAAAAATTTATAAATCTAGAGGCTGATGTGGATTTGATAGAGAATTTTGAGTAAAATAGACCAGGTTCACAACAATGTTTTAATTAGTAGTCAAGGATGCATTTAATGAACCATGGGTAGATATTTTTCACTACTAAAAGTCATGGGAAAGTATGGGGAGCCTTTTGAAAGCAATATACCATCATTTCCCTTCATTTATTACCTCTAGCAAGTGGTTGAAAGGAATATTTCGGGATTTCAATCCTCTCTCTTCTACATTCTATAAATTGAAGTGTGGGCTCATTGTAAACAAGAGATAGTTTTTTAGTATAAAAACTCTTTCATTTTTCTTTTGTGAAGCCAATGTGGTGGAGGCCCTTGTAGTGGACTCCTTGCATGGTGATCTAGGACTTTACTTTGTAATGGAATGAACTTTGCATATTCATGAATCAGTACACACAAGTTTGTGGATGTATCTTACCTTCCTATGTTTGTTTGCATTCTTCTTTCCTTATGTGTTGTAATGTTGTTTAATATAAATGAAGTCCAGTTGTTTGGACTGGTAATTGTATAGATTGTAAATCTTATGGATGAATATAAGGAAAAGTGTGATATTTTAATGGTTGTATCACTTTGAAACTGTTTGAATAAGATTGAGAATAAAATTTTATTCCTTGATTTGGAGTTATTCAAATGATAGCTAATAGATTTTAAAAGGACATAAAATTTGTTCTTTACTTGAATGCAACTTTTAAATTGGAATGTGCAATCAATTCATACTAGGGTTAACGTGAATTTTAGATTGACATTGAAAAGGGTTTAAATGAATATGAACTCTTAATGGAACGATATTCGGGATTAGTTATAAGCTAAGGAATATCAAATATATAAAAAAAATAGAGTGGTAGTTGAACCTTGTATTCGGACTTCGTTAATATCCTCGAAATGTTTAAATTCAGAAAATATTAGATATGAGGAAACATATCCATTGGTAACAAACCTTAACTGAAGTAAGGTTATGGAGAATAAATGAATACATTCATTTATAATTAGATCTCGTACAATTGATGTCTAATAAGATGGAATTCTGAATTTATTTATAGTTGTGGATAAAAACTTGGTTAAGTTTAATAGGTTGAACTTACTACGTTCAACTGTAGTGGACTATTAGTCCGAAGCTTGCAGTAAAGAACCAAGATGGAAATATGCAATCCTTTGGTATGGAGGAGTAAACGTATATTAAGCTATAAGACAAATTGAGTCTCTCTTAGCTATATACAACTGTAACGAACAATGAGGTTAAAGGATTAGCACGATTGCTGAGAATTGATCTTAAATATTTAGATTAAATCTAACTACACTCAACTTGGATGTGTATTCTTTGAGGAGAGGATTTCGTAGGACCTTGACACACGTTATCTACAATATGGTGTCTTCATGAAGGTGAGGCCTTCATGACGACACAATGTTGTAGCTGACATGTTACAATGCCCTCCCGAATCGAATCATCAAGTTTACATAAGTTGGGACTAAGTTATTTAGACGATGATAGGAATGTGATCGTGTATACGGAGTGACTCTAGGGGGGCTAAAGGGTAACTAGACACACGCAGTCATCTAGGGATGACACAGTATGTCTGCGTACCTTTAGTTTCCGTGAGTGCCTTCCTATACTCTTTCATATTGCTAGTTTGGGTTAAAGCTTAATTTTGGATAGAAGGATTAACAGGGGTCAGAAAAGACCATTCTAGATAATAGACAAAGTGGAGTGAAGGAATTATTCCATTGATGTGTATAATGTCTGGGAATATGATCATGCAAAGCATGTGAAAATATTTGGCCAAAGTATCGCAAGTTATTGGTTGCATTGTCCTAATCACCTAGTTTAAGAAGCAGGATATCAGATAAATATCAGTAACAGGTATTCAGATAGGCCTCTTAAATGGATCACTTCGATAACCAGAAATGGTAAAGAGAACCCTGTATACTTAGTATACAATGCATGAGTTAACATGAAGGATCGGTAAGTCACCGAGTCATGAAATGAGAGATCGCTGAAACTCCGAGCTATGAAATGGGAGATCGGTAGTTCTTCGAGTCATTTACAGCAGCATATGGTATCTGTTATATGATTGAATGGCATCGAATGTGTGTTCCATATTGTAAATATGCGAACAGAGAACATTGGTTTTAAAAATAAATTGTGTGATCCAAAGTACATTAATTGGACATAGAACAATTATTAAAACTTGAACGTGTGTTTGAATTACATAATTCATAACAGAGAACGTTGTCTATAAAAAAAAAATCCCTTGTTCTAGTATCTTAAAATGGGGATGTTACATAGTTGATATCACATTCTTCTTAGATAAGTTATAACCCCCTCCATCTATTATGGGGAATATTGTTATGCATCTTGGCTATATAATATGTCTCGTGCTTCTGCTTTTTTAACAAAATAATAAGAGATATCGATCTCTATTCTATCTCCACTCTTTTAGCCTCACAATCTGGTAAAAAAGGTGGTCTGCAGTCCTCAGATGTATGGAAAGGAGAATAATACTATTGTTGCATTATAATTCTTCCAAAAAACCAGCGTGTAAACATTCTCAGTGTGGAAAAGAGGCATAGAGATCTGCCTATACATGAGAACGATAAGGAGTAGCATGGAGAGAAGACTGAGGCTGCTGCATGGAGGAGTAACCATCCATCCAACTACTGTGTGAGGATCTAAGAAAAATTTCTCAGCATGAGGAGAAATTTATGTGAAGTAGGGTACTAGTGTGTTGAAACCCTACGTGGAAATCATAATTTTTATTTCTCTACGTACATAAGGAGAACACTAAGTGGAGGTAGAACAAAACACCAGCATGAAAATTTTCTCCTACTCGTGGCCACATGGGAGCAGATTTAGTGGTCTGCATGGAAGAATTCTAGGGGATCTAACCAAAGTAGCTTCTACTTGCTGTGTGGAGGTTTAGCGCCCAATGCAAGAGAATATTCTATGTTGTTCTTTAGCAAATTATTATCTTATTTTCTTCTGCTACGTGTACCACTCCTCCATGAAACAGAACCTGTGTGGAGGCTAGTAGTGTGTACAACACTTTCAAAATGTGGAAAGGAACTTTGCGTGAAGGATTTTATTGACAAGAGACAAATTCCTCCTTCTACGTGGAAGTGTGCAGTTTTATGTTATTCAAAAGCATCAGCAACCAATAGAAAACCTATGTGGAAATATGAGCATAAGCATATGCGTGGCCAATTTTTTTGTGTTTTTCTTTGTTGTACCATTCGACCTAAAAATGTGCGGGAATACTGAAAAGAATATATAAATTTATTTTTTCTTTTACAAACTTCTTGTGTATGCATGATCTTCACACCTGCATAGAGGAGGAACAAACTAGAATTTTCTTGCTTCGTGGATAGAGCTATGTAGAGCATGGAAGGCTGAAGGTTCTACTATCCAAGGATAATTCTTCCTTGCAAGAACTCCATTCATCACTGTGTGAAACATAGAGGAGAGGATAATTTGGCTTCGTGAAAGCTTGAAAGTCTCTTAATAATTAAATAAGTGCCCGGAGAAGAAACTTGGAGTCTCTCAAAGCGACGTTGAATGTCAAGCGTAAATGAAATGATCGAGACTGCTGAAAGCCGCAACGTCGACTCGCAAGCCAGAGAACACCATGAAGAATCTCTTGAGATATTCAGGTTCTACTTTTCTTTGCTAAATGAGCTTCAGAACACTAGTAATCTAGTCTTCTACGAGGACTTCTTGAATGTTTCCTTTTCAACGTATGTTGCCAAGAAAAGTGAGTTTGGGAAGATTTAGAAGTTGGGCATGATGCTAACTGTGAAGACAAATAAGAACGCCCCACTAAGTTTCATTTTCTCTCAGCATGTGAATATCGAGAGCATTTACGAGTTGGTACTTCACATTAGTGAGTCATAGTTGTAATATCTCTTGAAATAAATAAATAAATAAATTTAATATTATTTTATTAAAAATGTCTGCTCCGAAGTTGCTTCTCTCTGATGCTCAATTGCTTAAAGGGCCCAATTTTATAGCCTAGAAAACAAAGATAAGGACAATCCTTCAGTTTGAAGGATTATGGGGCATCGTGACCGGATCTGTGACTACTCCCACAACCCCTGATGAATTGATAAAGTATGAGATGGCTAGTGCCAAAGCCTTGATGCCGATAATGCTCAGTATCAGTGATGATGTGCAAACACATGTTTGGAATGCGTAGAAACCAAAGGAGGCATGAAAAAAGCTGGAAACAATTTATGAAGCCAAAAATCATACTAAGATCCTCTATCTTCAATCAAAGATGCACACCCTCTTTATGGGGTCAGATGAGAAATTTGAGGAGTTCTTACGTCGTGTGGCTGAGTTGCGATTGGATTTATTAACGCTCAGTGAAATGGTGGATGATAAATTTCTCGTACCGATCACCTTGAGAGCATTGCCTTCTCAATTCTAAGTGTTTGTTACAACACTGAATTTATCTAAAAAATAATGGAATTCGAAGAACTTGTGAATTTGTTGTAGCAGGAAGAGACCATCAATTTATCCCAAGAGGAGACTCAGGATAAAGCCCTGTTCTCAAAGCCATACCATGGCCAGAAGAATCGGAAGGGTCCCCCAGAGAATCCAAATCAAACGCAACCAAAACAACAGTAGAAAGATCAAAATTCAAAGAGGTGGTGTCACATTTGTACAACCAACACTCACGAAATTGACCATTGCTAGTATAATAGCTTGAAACAAGGGTCTTCAAGTCAAACAAGAACATCAAGGAGTGAATATTTTCAAAAGTCCAAATGATGTCCCCGTTGGAGAAAGCACAAGGGACATCTCATAACCCAACAAGATAATGAATCTAATGAGGAGACATCAAAAGGAGCCCATTATGGTAAGAACCTTGTACTCGTCTCTCAAACTTCATAGCCCATGAAGAGAGTCTGGTTGATAAACTCTAGTGCAAGTAAGCACATGTCAGGTGACAAGGAGTTGTTTGATCCACTAGATGAAAAACAGACTGGTGATCGGGTTCGGATAGTGGATGAAAAATAGTGCATTGTAGAAGGAATAGGAAGAGTCACCATTCCTTTGGGACCACGATAATGTATGCTTACAAAGGTACTATATGTTCTTGGATTGACTAGAAACCTCCTTTTAGTAACTCGGCTATTGAATCATCACTTGAAGGTAGAATTTCTTGTCCAAAATGGCATCAAATCATGTTTGATTTCAAGACAAGGTAATATTATTGCTAGAGAATTTCTAAAAGATAAGTTATTTTCTATAGATACTATTTCATCTTTTGCAATAGCTTTATCTACATCAAGAGTACAATCTAATTCACTCTGAAATTTTAGATATAGACACTTGTCAACTAGTTCATTACATCATATGAGTTTAAAAGCAATGGTTCATGGACTACCCAAATTTTCCAGTTCTTTGCCTCTATGACCTAGCTATCTTGTAGGAAAACAACACAGGGATCCATTTATGGCAAGCACCTTCCATTCCAAGAAGTGTCAGGAGGTAATTCATACCGATCTGAATGTCCCTCTGCCTATTTCATTTTCAAGATTCAAGTACTTCCAATTGTTCATGGATGACCACTCTCATAAAATGTGGGTGTTTTTCCTGAAGAATAAAAGTGAGGCTCTTCAACATTTCCAGAAATTTTATCATCATGTTGTGAAAGAGACCGGAGAACCACTTCTTCTACTTTGCTCAAATCGAGGGGGGAAATTCACATCAAATAAGTTCTTGGCATTCCTGAACCAACAATGTGTTAAGCAGAACTTGACTACTCCCTACATACCGTAGCAAAATGGCATTTTTGAGAGTCGCAATCGCACAGTAATGGAGATGGATCACTGCATGCTAACAACAGCAAAGCTAGAAGAACGTTATTGGGCTGAAGCAGTACAGACAGCTGTATATCTTCTCAACAGGGAACCGAAAAAGATTCTATAAAATAACATGCCATAAGAGGTATGGAGTGGTAGAAAGCCATCGATTTCTCATTTTTAAGTATTTGGTCGCACAACATACATGCATGTCACAGCTCAAAAGAGAAAGAAGGTTAAGCCAAAGACACTTCCATGTATCCTACTTGGCTACAACACTACCTTGAAGGCATATCATCTCATGGATCATGAGATAAATAAAATATACGAGAGTTAGGATGTGGTTTGTGACAATTCATCCTTTGACTCATCAGTATCAACAGAAGATCCAATTCCAACCACCTCTCACCGACTAGTCTCTAAATCAGATAATGATCTAGAAGAGACTACTTAAGGAAAAGAAATGTTGCAAGGAGAGATATTTTTTGACCTTGGAGAACTTGAGACTGTAACTCCACATCAATCCACACTGTAATGACACAATTCTTCTCACAATCAGCCAAGTTCTCATCCAAAGTGGGTACAAAGCACCATCAAGGACTCACATTTGCAAGAACTCCCAAATACATTATCCAAATTCAAAACAAGGATTCAAACAAGAAATGAGGTAAACTTTACACTAAGGACTTTAGTGATTAATAGCTCTGAGCCTGATAATGTTCATGAAGCACTCAGTCAATATCAGTGGAAGGAAGTCATGGATATAGAATATGACTCACTCATAAAAAATCAGACATGGGAACTTGTCGATCTGCCTACATGAAAGAAACCCATAGGCTCCAAATCGATTTTCAAGACAAAATATAAGGCAAACAGATCCATCGACAAACATAAAGCACAACTTGTAGCAAAAGGATAGTCTCAGAAAGAGGGCATTGACTATGAAGAAACATTTGCACCCACTGCAAAGATCAACACCATCAGATTTATTTGTGCACTGACAACACAGAAAGGATGGAGACTTCAACAGATGGACGTTAAGAGTGCTTTCCTAAATGGTGATATGAAAGAAGAAGTGTACATGACCCAACCTGAAGGATTTTTTTATGAAGAGTGTCCTAAGAAGGTATGTCATCTCATCAAATCATTATATGGACTGAAATAAGCTCCAAGGGCATGGTATAACAAGATTGATGATCACCTTTTACAGCATGGGTACACTCATAGCCCCTCATATTCAAATTTGTATATAAGAAGGTAGGAAAGGAAATTGTCATTCTTGTTGTATATGTAGATGATCTTGTGATCACTGGCAGTTTAGAAGATTAGGTTGATATTGTGAAGAATGATCTCAAAATAACATTCGACATGACAGATTTAGGCCTACTACATTACTGTCTTGGCTTGGAAATATGGCAAAAGGAGCATCACATTTTTGTCTCCTAGATAAATTACGCCAAGACACTCTTGGAAAAGTATAGAATGTCTGATTGTAAACCTATATCCACTCCCATGGATAAAGGCTTGCAACTTTCAAGATTCTAGGACTCACCTCAAGTAGATGTTACTCTCTATAGGCAATTTTTTGGAGGACTCATCTATTTGACATATATCATACTAGACTTATGCTATGTTGTTAGCTATCTTTCTAGGTTCATATAGGAGCCGAAGAAATGTTACTGGAATGTAGCAAAGTATGTTTTGAGATATGTCTGAGGAATAACTAATTATGGTCTGGAATATAAGAAGAATGATCAATTCTTCTTACACGGATACATCAACTTGAACCACGTCGGATCTGTTGATGAAAGGAAGTCAACTACAGGATACATATTTCATCTTGGATCTAGACCTATCTCATGGATAAGCAAGAAGCAGAATGTTGTTTCTATCTCATCCACAGAGGCAGAATATCACGTTGCATGAGGAGCTATGTGCGAAGAGATATAATTACATCGCATTTTGGATGACCTCGGAATTCCTCAAAAATAGTCACCTATTCTCTATTACGATAATTAGAGTGTGTTGAAGCTCGTGCAGAATCCAATTTTTCATGAACAAACAAAGCATATTGAGATTGATTATCATTTCATTCGAGAGCACATCTTGAACCATCACATTCAACTCCAATATTGTCCTACAAAAGCACAAGTAGCTGATATTCTCACCAAATCCTTAGGAAAAGTGAAATTTGAACTTTTTCGGGATTACATTTGCAAGAATATTGTAATAAGGGGTGAATTTTGGCATAATACTACGTATCATATCTTCTATATAATTAGATTATTTATATTAGTTGATATCACATTCTTCTTGGATAAGTTGTAACCCCCTCCATCTATTATGGGGAATATTGTTATGCCTCTTGGCTATATAATATGTCTCGTGCTTCTGCTTTTTTAACATAATAATAAGAGATATCAATCTATATTCTATCTCCATTCTTTTAGCCTCACAATTCTACTCTTTAGAAAGCTTAATGAAAGTGAACCTAGTTTAGATTCTAAGCAATCAAATTGTGTGTTGTTTTCTCCCAAACATAGTGAAGAGATCTCTTCAAGTTGGCTACAAGGCTAATCTTGGATCTTCACTTACTAACTAGAAATAATTTGTGATAGCTTTAAGCTATAAAAAATTTGGATCTTGTCCATACTCCATTGTTAAGAGCTCTTCCATCTTACTCCATTGTGGGACTAAAGGTAAGCCAAAACCCACTTTTAGATTAGATTAGGATAAACATGGTTTAGGCTTAGTTAAGCTAGGTTTAGGCTAGTTAAGCATTATTAGCAAGTGATTAGAGAATCATTGAGAGTTGGGAGGAGTCTGATTAACCATTTTTGACTGATAGATAGCCTAAAAAGCCAATAGAAGTGATCTAGAGAGAACTAGTGAGGTTCTAAATAGTCGAAAGGAGGAATGCCCAGCTAATAAGAGAGATATTATCCCAATCAGATGATTATAGGAGGAATAGGACCGAAAGAGTGTTTTGAATGGGCATCCAAGAATGGAAACAATAATAGGGAATTAACAAAGTGTCATTAATCGGTTGAATTAGAGGAAATTCTAAGTATAAGCATATTTTAGGTGTCTACAAGTATTTTTGTCCCCAATCTGAATTCATACATTGCCTTCCATTTACAAATGTATTATATCAAAAACTTCAAAAATTTCATAGAGAAAGGTATCCAGATAGAGAAAGCTTTGATAGCTAAAGCGACATTGAAACCCTTTTCAAAAGACCAACATGTATCCAAACCTATGGAAAAACTAAAGTTCTTTAACAAAAATAAAAAATGTCGTAGGATATGGTATAACCGATTCAAAATGTATCCAAGTGGTTCAAATTAGTCATCTTTTCAAACTAAATAAAGGACCTATTCAACCCACAATCAAACGTTGAGTGTTCACCCCTCTCACTGAATCTTTTTCCATGATCTTAAAATAGTTGGATGCAGTGAACATGGTTCAATATCCTAACACAACACCCTTTGCATATGACGCACTTAAATTATCATGGAATATGGATAATGAATATTGTGAGTATCATCACGTCAAAGGGCAAAAGGCGTATAAGTGTCTAAAACTGAAGCACTTTTTCCAAGACCTTATCGATAGTGGAGAGATAGTAGTTGATTCACCTGAGCCCCATGTTCATCAAACATCCAATCAAAAAATGGGAATATTTAAAGAAACATTTTTATCACAAAAAAGTAGCACCCTGAGATTTGGCAATGCAAATCTCTACTTTTTGCTAACATGGGTACCACCTCTCAAGCTGTGGGACTTACATGCTTGAGGTGGACCTCTGGAGAAGGTCAATTTCCTCTTCCTAATCCTACTGCTACAACTACACAAAATGTAAGAAAAACACCTAACTACACTTATCCTAACACTTCCAAGGAGAAAAGGAGAGAGAGAGAATGCATAAAATTGAAATCCTACATTATGAGGTGGTGATAGCACCAAGAAAAGGGGATGAGACATTCTACTTTGAAGGAGAATGGAGTAGAAGATACAACAAGGGAAGGCCAGACAACTGTGACACAAAACCCAGCTTCATTCACCACCAAATCTCCATTAAACATAAAACCAAAAACTGCAAATGATAAATACATGCACATAACCAAACAAAAAAATAGAGAGGCAACGAGATACAACGAAATCAAATGTTAGGGTTGAAGAATGCCACAAAATAGCAATTCAATTACTATTATAATATGCACAATCTATTACATCTGCAAAGTAGAGGCATGATTTCATTTACAAAGCCCATGAGAAGGCTTGCAGCTAAAATAATTTGAGAAAAAAATTGGCATATTTTCCCCATGCCCATAATATCATTATTGTTCAAAATGAGAAGCTTATAATTTATATAGCAGAGAGAGGAGAAGAGAGAAAAGATTTAAAAAACCTGAATTTCTCCTTCTACCAACCAAAAAAGAGCATTAAAACACCTAAAAACATCATGGAGTACCTACAAAATCCCATCCCTTCATGTACCATGCCTTGCTGGAGGAAAAAGAGCCATAGTCTATTAAATTCTGGTGGTTGGTTGTTACAGTGCATGGGTGTGTAGCAGAAGTAATGAAGTTTTTGAACGCCTTACCTTCACAAAATTTGAAATATTAATTTTTACGCGTGTAAGGGATCCAATATATTTCCATAAAGTCCAAGAATGCGTAAAACAAAGCTATGAGTTGAAAGTTATGGTCATTTGAAGTTTTACAATCCAATGGGAAAACCAGGGGCCATTACTTCACTTTTCCTTACCTACAGTGATTTCACCCCCTCTTACTACCTTTTCATCACACTTCTCCATCTACTTTACTTTTCTTATTTAAAATAATTAAATTAGTTTGTATCTGCTAGTTTTCTTTAATTTTTCATTTTCCTTCCCTATGGTGTTTTGAACTTGTTTTACTGTCATCTCACCCTTAGTTCTGTGTTGATTTCACTTTACTCTACTGCTTTACTTAAAATAAGTAAAGTAGTTCCAATTCACAACTTTACTTTATTTTTCTCCCCCTTACTTATGTTTATTTCACCCTGCTTTACTTAAAATAAGTAAAGTAGTTTGAATTCACCACTTTATTCACTTTTTGTTCCCCTTACCTACGTTGATTTCACACTGCTTTACTTAAAATAAGCAAAGTAGTTTGACTTTGCCACTTTATTCACTTTTTCTCCCCCTTACCTATGTTGATTTCACCTTACTTCACTACTTTACTTAAAATGGGTAAAGTAGTTCTAATTCACCACTTTGCTCACTTTTGCTCCCCCTTACCTGCGTTGATTTCATGATGCTTTACTTAAAATAAGTAAAGTAGTTTGAATTCACCACTTTACTCACTTTTTCTCCCCCTTACCTGCATTGATTTCACATTGCTTTACTTAAAATAAGTAAAGTAGTTCCAAAAGCCCGAAATACAAAGGAAAGTAGTAATGGGGGCTAAAAAACTCCATTAGCCATAACTTTTGATCAGATGATCTATTTTTCAAGATCTTGGATTTTCTAGAGAGATATCAACCTCCTTTTCATGTTGGATTCATAAAAATCAGATTATCATGGGGTTAAGTGGGAGAAAAAATGTAAAAACAATCCCAAGTGTAGGGAGTTAGAAAAATTGCAATAAAGTGTCCCCAAGCCAGTTTTGCCATTTTAAACCATTTTTTCAATTCTTTTGCTAGGTATGGACTTCTGAAGCCATAGAAAGGGGAATGCCATAAAATGACTACCAGTGCTAAAAAATCATGAAATTCACCTTCTTTCTATCAGATTCATCACTGAAATTCCATCAACTGCCCAATTCCATTTTTCGCAAGTTGACCATTTTTACGAGGGGGTAAAAATGGATAACAATTTGGTAACTCATGGGGACATCTACCTATTAGATGGAGTAGACCAGCTTTCTTGAAGCTTCCATTGGTCATGGAGTCCTCTGAAGCAACTCTGAACTGATCTGAAATTGAAAATTCACACCCCAAAACTACTTGAACACCTTTCCAGACAACTATGATCTATTAGGCTGAATAATGATACCTGTAACTACTGCCTCAACATCTGATTCTTGGCAATATGAAGCACAAACCAATTGTTTCCTTGACAAGATGAAGTACTACAAAACTTTCAGACACATAATGATTTGGGGTATATATGGGACTACAACAAAACTGACATTCTTTTCTTTCTTAGGTTGCTTACTTGAGATACTACTGGAAGTAGGGGTTGCTCTAAACTTATTTTTGGGGAGGGCTTCCTATAGACAATGCTGATTTTCTAAGTACTTTCAAATCACTAGAAGCTAGTTGCAACTAATCTCGAAGGGTCAAATAGATGAAAATCATTAAAAATTGTCCCTTAACTGATTTTTGTTGCTCTGCATTTGAACATCTTTGAATATTGCGACTTCTTCATGCGATTATGAGTTGCTTGCTGCAACTACTTACGGGGATCATGATGTACTGTAACTCTTGGAACAATAATGAACAAAGCTATATATAAAAGAGAAAGATCATACATGCCTCAAATAAGACATGTAGATTGTGTACAAACACTATTTCTATTGAAAGAAAACATACTCCTACCCTACACTAATCGAAGGCAAGGAATACCTCAAACAAAACCTGCAACTGGTAATGAGAAGTAACTTCCCTTTCTCATAATTTTGGACCATACAACTGATTTTACAATGAGCATGGCTATGTTCATGAGTGAAATATGAACCATAATTTGACTTCTCACCCATCTAGCCAAAGTATTGACATCAAATAAAGAAAGTACTCCTCTAGTTTATTACTATTTTGATCTTAGAGGCTTTAATACTAACCCTTAATGCAATGAGAGTCATTCTCATGCTCAGAAGTAAGCATGACTAGTTTTGGCTCCTCCCTTGGCACCAATGAAGACAAATACCTGATGGGGCAAAATCTGATCCACTAGATTTTCCTACTACTCCAACTTCAATAAAGAAGTTTTCTTACAAGCCTTCTTGGAAAAGGTGATTGTCTGTGAGTTGATACTCTCTTTTTTTATCATCTACAGACAACTAATCTTCTACATTGATGACTGGTATGAAATGGTTGTCATCATTGTTTTTTCCTTCTTCTTCCTCTAGTGTGAAACTAGAGAGAATCAATTCCTCCAATCCTAATTCAATAGGACTATTATAAGAGAGAGGTTTTTCATGAATGCTCTCTTCCACGGCACTAGACTCTTGTTATTGAAGGATGAATGATGGAGCAGTAAAGGTTGTGATTTTCATGGGCTCTTCTCCATCAAAGTACTCCTCCAATTTAGATAAGCAATCAAGATCATATTTGTCTTGTTGTGCCAAGGCTTCTCCCTCTTGTATGATGACCTTCAAATATGCAACGTGTTTATCATAGGTAGCTTCATCATCAAACATGAATCTTGTAAGCTTGAACTCATCCAAAAAATTAGAATTTTGGAGAGATGAAGTGGGAGAGAGATCTTGAATCTCTTATTCAACTTGTTGATTTCTTGAGACCCCTGAATCTATTTGGTTCTCCTCCATGGCATGAAGCTCCTTATGATTGGTTGCAATGTTTGATGATGACTTTGATGGACTATTGTAACCTTCTAGAAGTGTTGCAAACTCTTGAAATGCAAGGCAATGAGGATCATTACATTCACCTAAAATTCCTTGCACATTTGGAAGCTTCTCTTCATTTAATTGCACATGTTTCTCTTCTTACTGGTCTAGATCTAGTTCACTCTCTTCTTCTACTAATTTTGTAGTTGGTAGATGATCAACAACTTGTGCAAGGATGGTGCCATCATGCACACTGCACTCTGAGTAAATTTCTTGTTGATATTCATTTTCTTCTTTTTTCTCTTGTTATGCAGCAATCTCAGTCTTAGCCACCACTAGTTGTTCAACTTTGACATCCTCTAAAGGCTTGACCATCAAGCGAATTCTATCAATTATGAATCTCAAAGCACAATTTCTTAAATTTGTTATCATCTCTTCTCTATTGGGATCTTCCTCTTGTTTCCCTTGGCTTATTTTCTAGTTTTCATCTTCCCAAGATGAATTTGGAAATGCAAGAGGAAGGGTGGGTTGCGTCATAACTAATTTTTGCATTACTTGTGGTGGAGGAATGGGTTTCACATTCTGATCTTGTGGAGGGAACTTAGATTTAGAAGGGAAAAGGGCAGAAAAATCAAGATGAGGTGGGAGACTAGTGTCCAAGGAATGATGAAGATCTAGAGGGAATCCATGAGCATCAAAATGTTGCACTCAACAGTAAAATAATGTAGCTTCAAGATCGAAGCAAGAAATCACCCATGAGAGAAATGTGCATGCATTAAGGGAAAAATGGCTCAAATCCCATACTTTATTCCATTCCATTCCATTTCTCAAGATGAAAGGTGTACATATAGTAGTGGCGTGTGTAACTCCCCCAAAAATGTAGGCATCAAGAGGTGGGAGTTACATTCCCAGAATAATCAGTCAAATGTAACTCTTGTGACACTCTATGACACATGTAAGGCCATAATGACACCCTAGGACACCTAAGCATGGTGAATTACCTATGTGGAGGAATCCCATGTACTTAAAATATATACATGGTAAATATCCTACACCAACACCCCCTGAAGCATATATTAGGTGGACACATAGATGAAAACAAGGAGAAGTGGGTCCCGACAACAAGCCTGATGAGGTACCCATGTACAAGAAACTCTCAAAAAGTGGAGTAAAAGGAGAAAACCCGGTGGGAAAAACTCCCCCCCAAAAGAGAGACATGTCCACTCTCTAATCTAAGAAAGATGCCAAAGATGGGTCCCGGCCACAAACGAGCATATAAAGTTACCCATGTACAAAGAGGAAATCTCTCAAAAATAAGAAGAAGAGAGAAGAAGAGGGATACGAGAGGAATGTAGAAGATGCCATGGACGAATCTGAACTCTGCAGCTCTAGGAGGTTTCCAAAAATAATGTCGAACATGAGATCCTCTACATATAGACTGAATAAGAGCTACTTACACCAAACTATGTGCCTGCCCATAAGAAGTACATAAATGACGTGTTAGAATTCTTCCCACTCCACGAAGGAAACCAAAGGCAGAAGCATGAAGAACTCTAAGTCTAGTCCACGAAAGTATGACATAGGTCTAGCAAGTGAGTGCGAAGGAACTGAAGGTAATGTCATGAGTGCAAAACTGTCATAGTATGAAGGGTGAACACCTATAGAAAGGATGTCCAGCTGATGTGAAGGCAAAAAAACATCCCCCACAATAGAAAATGGATCCACAAGCAAGGGTGGATCAATGAAGGTCTCTAGAAAAGTGGAAGTGGTAAGAGTCCCAAAAGGGGCACTCCCAAAAACAGAGATGATGAACTCCTCTGAAATACCTGTAGATGGATGAGGAACATGTAGTACATCACAAGTGTACTATGTGAAAATATGACTAAGGTTAGGTAGATACGCATCCCAATGAGAGGGCTCAACAAACAGAAGAGTGATGTCAGAGAGGTATGAGTCGTCCAATGAAGGTAAAGGAGTGAAAGGGACCTCACACACTAAAGGTGGAAAAGAGGTGGGTGTGATGATTGTATGAGACTGAATAGGAGACTACTCGATATCTGATGAGATGTGGGATGTGTCAACACTCTCTGGAATAGTGAGAGAAGGAGGAGAAGAGTCCTCTGTAGTACTCTAGACATTAGAATTGGGTGCACAATCCTCGTAATCAAAAGTAGAACCAAGAGAGTTTTTGTCAGTGGAACTATCATCACACAAAGAAATAGAGGAGACAATTGAATCAACAGTAACAATGGTGGCAGTATTGAATGGTCTCTGTAGACGGACTAAAGAATGCTCTAGACACGATGGGGTGGATCTAAGTATGCCACGTGAAACCAAAGTGATTTGGAGACATGCATCATCATGTGACCAAAAACATGGTTGCAAGTGTCGAGAAAGTCCTCCAGATAATGATGATCACTGGGTGTAGGAACTGGCCCAAGTAAGAAGGGTGAAATACCTTTGTGATCGAAGTAACGTTCCAATGAAGCATGCCAAGCTGAATAGTTCTTTCTCCCGGTAAGAAATGGTGGAGGCTGTAAAGCAATCTTGTTATCCCAATTTTGCCCCATGGTTAAAATCGGTCAACCACGACCCCACAGAGAAGAACCAGAGAAATCACGTTCAAATCCTACAATCGGGTAACAGAGGGACTCTACAATGGAGTGACAGGGCCTGCAAAAGATCAAACGACCCCGTGTAAGAAGAAATTCAAGAAATGGCTCCGTCGAATGAACCCATGCTTCAAATCCAATAGACATGTAGCAGGCAGGCTCTAAAATGGAATAGCAGGGTCAGGGAAGGAGAAACAGTGTCAAAGAAATAGAGGCTCAAAGGAGAAAAGACAGCAAAGGTTCGAAGTCTTCGAGCTCTGCAAATGGTTCAGAACGAGCCCCAAAAATGACTAAGTATGGAGGAGATAGCGGATGTTTCCAAGTGTCCAAATGACGCACCTCCAAAGTTTGAATCTAAAAGGGAAGACTTAAACAAGCGCTAGACCCCCATGTGTCCCAGGCCCAAAGAGGGGCAGAGTCAAAAGCTAAAAGTCAAAAAGCAGACTGGGTGGGCCTAAAAAAATACTAAGTATAAAGGTGCTAGCGGAAGTAGCCACGTGTCATCCTGGGGCATCTCCAAAGGTAGATCCAAAAGTGGAGACCCAAATGAGTGTGGGCTCACCATGTAGTTCAAGTTAAAAAATGGGATAGAACAGACCAAAAATTGAATAAGTATAGAGAACTAGCAGATGACGCCATGTGTTGCATCAGGGCAATTTCAAGGCATGGTCCAAAAGGTGATTCCCAAACGAGCGCCAGCTCACCACGTATTCAGAACCCAAAAAAGTAAGAGCGGTCATTGAAAAGTTCAAGTGTTTACGAAGGCTTCCACGTGTCAACCTGAGGCTCCTTCAAAGGTAAAATCACTGAGTGGGTTTTCAAATGAGCGCGGACCTTCCACGTGTCCCAGGTCCAAGAAAAAAAAGGGACAGGGTCAAGGTTGAATAGTCAAAGCAGAGACAGGCCAGCGGAGGGAGCCAAGTGTCAGCACGATGCTAATTCAAGAGTAAAATTTGGGGAAGGTTTCCAAACAAACTGCCAAGCCTCCACATGTCCCTGGTCAGATGTATGGCCCCGCCGAGCAAAAGGACTTAGCCAAAACATGAGGAAACTGAGCAAGCCATGGAAGATGCCACATGTAACCTAACACAACTCGAAAAGTAGAATCCAAAAGTAGTCCCCAGACATGCGCCAACCCTCCACATGTCCAATTTCCAAAGACCCATTTTGACAACTGGTTGCCGCCATTTCTGTATGGACCTGATTCAAATTTCAAATGGGCATATCTTTTGACTCAGTGCTCAAAATCTGACAAATCTGGCACCGTTGGAAAGATCTCAGCCTCGTCTACACCATGGAGATCTGAAACTTTAATTTTGGAGAGGTTAGGTGGGAAAAAATGAAGAAACATCTTCATGCCATTAATACAGGATCTATTTTCCCCAACAACCAGATCGGATTTGATCTGATCCGTCGTTCCTCCTCCTTCGAGGCACCGAACAAGTAATTGATGCAGACACGACAGATTTGGGGTGGATTTGTAGGAGGCATTGATGACTAGTGGTTGAGCTTCGAACTAGTTTTCCCACCTCTCTCTCTCCTTCTTCCCTCTGTGTTGAATCTATAAAGGAAGGGTCGGGGCTCATTGTAAAAGGTTGGACATTTCTGTTTTGTGCCCTCCCTTCTTCTTTTGTTCACAGAAGGATTTGTGGAGATTTTCTAACCTCTCCTTCAGGTTGTAATGCAAGTTTTACTTCTTGGCCACTACAATATACTGTATCAACTCCTGAGCAATAATATATATGTCTGTGGATGTTTCTTGACCCTCTCATGTATTCGTTGTTGTCTCCCTGATCTCTTATTGCATTTTGGTCATCTGTGCATAGTGTTTGTATTACATTTCATGGTCTGTGTTAAATTGCAAAATGAGTGTCTAACATTCCTTTGGTGCATCACCTCGTTAGCTTAGTTTATTTTCTTGCATCTCCTCAACCTTGTCTCCTTGGTAAAATAGAGTAGATTTAAAATAGACCCTCTGTAATATATTTGTATGCACCTGAACAGAGGAATAGGAACCAACCTTAATCTGGAGAGCTCTCTCAACTCACAAGGTCCCACACTTTGAGAGATGCTCCATGTTGTGCAATCACACTGAGAGTCTCAACCCATCTAGTTGCAGGCATTAAGGGGTGCTATGATTCTGCACTAACATTTTGGGCACACCCGGTGAGACGAGAGGTCTTCATTTTTTATTCTAGCAAGATTGATGTGCACTTGTTGCAAGTTCTAGCTTTTAAGAAGCTTTGAAACTGCACATCTGACGACTCCAAAAGGGACAAAATCCACTAGTTTCAGTAGTCCAAGCTTTCCAAGTTCATGAGAAGAATACAAACAAGGTCAAGAACCAGAGAAGAGGGATTGTTTGTCTATCTGCACTTGTCCCTAGACAGAAGGAGAAGGGGGAGAAGAGCCCAGAGGTCTCCATCTCCACCAAACAGAACCTTGTCAACACCTCCTCCTAGTAGGTCATTCTTTCAATCAAGAAGGGTGCTCAGGCCAATCAGGATGGCACAACCAAATCCTTATGTCAATTTCACTGGCAGCAGCCCACTCACTCTTAATGCACAAAATCCAGTCCCAGTGGCATCTTTAAAGAGCATCCCATATTTCACTGGAGAGAACCAAACTTCTCCTAGTGACCACATTCAAGACATTGCAAATGTCTGTGCAATCCATGAGATCACTGAGATGGACATTGCAGTCAAGTTGCTAGCCTCTTCACTCAAGGGTAAAGCTTCACAATGGTTCAGGAGTCTAACAACAGGCTCTATTCAAACTTGGGACCATCTGTGCAGAGCTCTTCATGACCAATTTGGAGAAAAGGGAGATAACCTGTCCTTGTTGGAGCAACTGACAACAATCAAGAGAGCTCCTAACGAGTAGTTGACAGATTTCAACCTCAGATTTCAAAGGACATGGGACAGGATTCCAGTGGCTGTAAAGCCCACAGATGAAGGTGCCTTCTTATACTTTCTTAGAGCTCTAAATTCTGATATTGCTTTAATGATTCAATCAATGGGAGGCACAACCTTACCTGCAGCCTATAACATTTCCATAAGAGCTGAAAATTGTCTAATTCAGGCTGGAAAGCTTTCTCCTAGGCCTCCCATGCCTCTATATCTAGAATTAGGCAACCCAAGCACTAGCCAGACACCCACATTAGCTCCTATACCTACTCCTAGGAATCAAAGTTCAGCTGAAGCCTCCACCTCATCCTCTAGCACCTCAAAAGAGCTTCAAGAAGTTATGAAACAACTGCAAAACCTAGGGAATGAGTTAGTAACTATCAAGAGGCAACAAGCTCAGAGTTCTAGGCCATATCAGCCTCAAGCTCAGTATCAGGCTAGACCCCCATATCAGCAAAATAGGCAACCAGCTCAGGCTGTAAATCAAAACCAAAGCCAAGGACAACCTCAAGCTGTTAGGCCTTTCAGGTCATATGATCCAAACACAGCTTCAACATCAAGGGCATTGGTCCCAACACAAAACAATATGGCCCAAGAATATGATTGGTGTTTCCCATGCAATCAGCCACATAACCAATCAATGTGCTTCAATGGTGCACTAAACCAGGCCTTGATGGTATAGACCAGTGGTGTGTCACAAGAGTCTAGTCAAGAAGAAAATCAGTAGCAAGGAGTTCAACAAGAGGCACCTCCAAGTGAAACTATGCTTGTCAATTGGCAAGCTGAAGACTTATGTGGAATGAATCAGGCCCCTTCTCAAAGTGTAGCTGCCAATACACGGTCCAAAAAGAGAAATATTGGAGAGGGATAATCACCAAACTCAGGTAATCCTCAACCCTCCATTACTCCACAAGGTATTGGCACTCAAAATGTAACTCCCAATATGCAGAGTCAGTCCAAGCCACCTACCAAATCCACTCAGGCACCGGTTGTGACAACCCATGTGCAAGAGAAAAATGTACCAGGGAAGGGGCAACAAAAGGATAGCTCATTTAATATCATTGAACAAATGAAGAAGACAAATGTGAACATTTCAATGTGGGAGTCATTGGCCATTCCAGGACAGAGAGATCTGTTGCAGACTACTATGGCCAATTGGTCAAGCTCAAATAGCCCCCCCTAGCCAGCAAGAGAAACTGCTTACCAATGCAGCCTGAAGGAAACCATGGGGGAAAACAAGGTAAGAACCTGAGGCCTCCTCCATTCTATGTTTCATTGATCATTGGGGACAAATTGGTACATAATTGCATGATTGATTCGGGGGCAAGTAGTTCTGTAATGCCAAAACAAATAGCTGATCAACTGGGTCTCCAATACGAAGTCATATCCAGAGGGGTAGTGCAATTGGATGGGACAACAGTGAAAACTGTTGGAGTCATCAAAGATTTGAGCCTCACACTGCATGCCTGCCCCAATGTGACTGTATTGCAAAACATATCAGTCATAGACTTGCCACCCCATTTTGCATTGTGTTTGTCAAGAGACTTCACTGCTAAGATTGGAGGATATTTGTCTGCTGATTGGTCGCACATGATTTTTAGAACAAGGTATGGGGCTAAGGCCACAATCAGATCTGAGCCCATTGCAGATTACCATATTGAGTCTTATGTACCCAACCCAATCAATGCAAATTGTTCAGCCTTTGATTTGGAGGACCTCCCAAGCACTTGTGAGACAGATACCAAGGTGGGGTGTATCCCAGACTTGACTCTCGATGAATGGGTGAACAAGAGACACACTTTTGACCCCTATAAAGAGATGGAGGAGTCTAAGTTAGGATTCTACTATTTGCATGAGGAAAATTAGCCTCTTCCCGACATCATTAAGCCAGACCACAAAGATGATAATGAGGTATGGCAGTTATTCTTTGATGGCTCAAGAAGTAGGCAAGGAGCTAGAGGAGGAGCTATGCTTGTCTCGCCTAAAGGTATGAAATACTACTCAACCTTTCGTTTCCAATTTGCTTGTTCAAACAACACAACAGAGTATGAGGCTTTGGTCCATGGACTGCATTGGGCAAGGAAATGAGGAATCAAGAACTTGCAGGTGTTTGGTGACAGTGAACTAGTTGCTAATCAGGTCCAAGGACAAAATGCTACCAAGAATGACCTGTTAAAGAGTTACAAGAATTGGGTATGGGACCTCATTGAATATTTTGAGGCATTCAACATTAACTCCATCCCAAGGAAGAAGAATGAAGCAGCAGACAGATTAGCAGCAATTGGGGCAGCATTTGATGTTGTGGAGAATATCAAGAGTGATAAGCATCAACCCCATATCAAGTTGGTTGTAAGGCCAGCTGTCCTAGACAACAACATAAGTTGGCAAGTCTTTGAAAGTGATCAACAAATTGTCAACTTTCTACAAGAGGAAGCTGAGTTCTCCTCCAGGAATCAAGACAGATTGGAGCAGCAGTATGGTGATCAAGTGGTACAGCTGAGGACCAACAAACTACCAAAGGGTCTTGTCACTTTGGAATCAATCTTCAACCCAAATGACCAATTTGTAAAGAGAAGGAAAATATTCAGGTAAAGGGTGAAGATTCAGAACCTATTTTTATAGAAGAAGGCAAAACATTGCAGATTGGCAGGGTAAGCACTCAACAAGAAAAATCTGAATTTGTTCAACTCTGTCAAGAGTTCCCAGATGTCTTTTCCTGGACTTATAAATATTTAAGAGGTTTCAACCCAAAGCTGGCACAACACACCATCAAGTTGGATCCAGGAGCTAAGCCTTTCAGACAGAAGCAAAGGCCAATAAATCCCCACATTGAGCCTCTCATGAGAAAAGAATTGAACAAGCTAATTGAGGCCAGTATCATCTTTCCTATCAAGCATTCAAGTTGGGTTGCTAACTTGGTACCTGTGAGAAAGAAAAATGGAGAAATCAGGCTGTGTGTGGACTTTCATGATCTAAACAGAGCATCACTTAAGGATCACTACCCACTTCCATCAATGGAACAGATCTTACAAGTTGTAGCTGGTTCTGAGAGGTTTTCATTGTTAGATGGGTATTCAGGCTATAACCAGATAATGGTGAAAGAAGAAGATCAATTCAAGACAACCTTCACCACCAAATGGGGTACATATGCTTATAAGAAAATGCCATTTGGACTATCAAATGCTGGAGCAACATTTCAGCGAGCTATGGATATGGCATTCAAAGGCTTAATTAACAACATAGTCCTGGTGTACCTAGATGATATCACTGTCTTTTCAAAGAATGTTGCAGACCATCTCTTTCACCTTAGACAGGTATTTCAGAGATGTAGAAGGTTTGGGGTGTCATTAAACCCAAAAAAGTGTGTGTTCCTGGCTCATGAAGGGAAATTGTTGGGGCACATTGTCTCAAGAGAGGGATTGACAATTGATCCTGAAAGGGTTGAAGCCATCCGGACACTTCCATTGCCACAACATAAAAAGTCTCTCCAAAGATTCTTGGGGAGAATAAAATTTGTTCACAGGTTTATACTTGACTTTTCTACTCTTGTGAAGCCTTTAACAATGATGTTAAAGAAGAGTCTTGCATTTAAATGGACAACAGAAGGGAAAGAGAGTTTTGAGGCCATCAAGCTCGCAATATCATAGGCTCCAACTCTTGTTAACCCAGACTTCTCAAAATACTTCATGTTATATGCTTTTGGAGGGTCAGACACCATCTCAGCCATCTTGGTCCAGCCCAACAATGAAGGTTCAGAGCAACCCATAGCTTTCTTCAGTCAGAGCTTGGAGGACTACGAGGTAAAATACTCTTTCATTGAAAAATAGGTCCTTGTTGTTATTAGGAGCTTAAAGAAGTTCAGACACTTGGTCTCAAATAACAAGATTCAACTGCTAGTATCTCATGTTGGTGTTAAGGAATTCCTTTTAAATAAGGATTTGAATGAGAAGAGGGCAGGTTGGATCACCTGGGTAATGGAATATGACATTGAGATCAAGGTGACCAAACTGGTTAGAGGCAAGGGACTGTGTGAACAACTCACCTCCAAGCAACAGGCTGAGTCAGTGGGTGAAAAGGAGGTTGTCCTATTTCTACAGAATGATCAAGAACAACCAGCTAATGATGCACCTGCTCCATGTTGGACCCAAGCCTTGGTGCATTACCTTCAAACAGGTTTGTGCCCTCTAGAATGGAACAAAGCAAAGAGAAGATACTTCAGACTACAAGCCATCCCATATGTGCTTGTTGGTGGTGTCTTGTTTAAGAAGGATATCAATAGTGTTCTATTAAGGTGCATTGGGACAGGCCAGATTGAGAGAGTGTTGCATGAATTCCATGATGGAGAAGTAGGAGGTCACTTTTCCCCTCGAGTAACAGCTCTCAAGATCATGAAAGCTGGTTATTATTGGCCTACAGTGTTCAGGGACTACTACTCATGGGTCAAGAAGTGTAAAAAATGTGCATTCTTCACAGGAAAGGAGAAGCTAGCAGCCCTGCCCCTTCATCCCATTTCAGTGGATCAACCATTCATGCAATGGGGACTAGACTTCATTGGGGTGATTAACCCAAATTCAAGCCAAGGCCACAAATGGATACTTACTGCAACAGACTATTTCACCAAGTGGACTGAAGCAGTGGCACTAAAAGAAGCAAATGAATCCAACATCTTGGATTTTTATGAAGGAATAACCACCAGGTTTGGAGTCCCTACCACTATTATATCAGATAATGCATTGGCATTCCTTGGTACAAGGATCACTGAATGGGCAGTTAAGAATGGTGTGTATCTCAGCACCTCATCAAATTATTACCCTCAAGGTAATGGCCAAGCAGAGTCCACAAATAAGAACCTATTAAGGATTATCAGAAGGACTCTTGATGAAAATCAGAGGACTTGGCATACAAAGCTCAAATCAGCTCTATGGGCTGATAGGATCACATCCAAAAGATCCACAGGTAGCTCCCCATACAAGCTTGTATATGGAAAGGAGGCAGTATTTCCCATCTCATTGGAGTTTCCCACTTTGGAACTCATGAAATAGTTGGAGCTAGCTGAGTTTGAGCCTATGGCAATCAGGTATGTAGAGCTAATGGAGGTAGGGGAGGCAAGAGAGCATGCAATGCAAGTCATGGAAAAGGATCAAGCATTGATAAAAAAGAGTTTTGACAAGAAGGAAAGAATGAGGACCTTTCAAGAAGGGGACTTAGTTCTAAAGTGGGATGCAGATCGAGCAAAGCTAGGAAAACACTCCAAATTTGATGCCATCTGGAGTGGCCCTTACATGATCACAGAGTGCAAGAGTAGCAATGCCTTCCAGCTGGCTAAATTGGATGGTGAAGAATTGTAGATCCCAGTGAATGGGATCCATCTCAAACATTGCTACTGATTGGGAAGTTTCCACCCCTGTAAATATTAGCATAGGATTTTAATTTCCCTAAGTGTGTATGCACGTTGTTTTGTTGTAGTGTAGTTTTGTTTCCCTAAGTGTTGTGGCACAGGTTCTTTGTTGCTCCAGGTTGCATCATTACAAAGTTCAACGTGCCTCCAAGTGAACGTGCTATCCTTTTCAGTATTCATGGTAGAAGACCCATAGTTTCCTGTAACAATTGCAAATTTCAAAATAAAACAAATACAGAGCAACTAAAGCCGTCTTCGAAATAGTCCATTCAGGGACAAATGAAAGCCCCAGGTCAAAACAATTTTCTACTCTCAGAAGCCTTGTTTCAAGATTTCTTATGAAAATTGAGAGTGCAAATGGTCAGGCTCGTGGATCAGAGGCAGGATCAGTATCAGGCCATCATTCTTGACTCCATGCCCAATGGATATAACAAGGCAACTGATCTCTTCATCTAGCAGGTAGATGCCCCTGCAAGTCGCTAAATTGTTATCCCAATTTTTCCCCTGGGTAAAATTGGTCAGCCATGACCCCGCATAGAAGAAACCAGAGAAATCACATTCAAATCCTATAATCAGGAAACAGAGGGACTCTACAATGGAGTGGCAGGGCCTGCGAAAGATCAAACAACCCCGTGCAAGAAGAAATTCAAGAAACGGCTCTGTCGAATGAACCCATGCTTCAAATCCAGCAAACAGATTAGTAGGCGGGCTCTAAAATGGAATAGCAGGGTCAGGGAAGGAGAAGACAGTGTCAAAGAAACTAGAGGCTCAAAGGAGAAGGGATGATGAAGGTTTGAAGTCTTCGGGCTCTGCAAATGGTTTAGAACGAGCCCCAAAAATGACTAAGTATGGAGGAGACAACAGACTGCCAAGTGTCCAAATGGTGCACCTCCAAAGATTGAATCCAAAAGGGAAGACTCAAACAAGCACTAGACCCCCATGTGTCCCAGGCCCAAAGAGGGGTAGAGTCAATAGTTAAAAGTCAAAAAGGCGGACAAGACGGGCCTCAAAAAATACTAAGTATAAAGGTGCTAGCGGAAGAAACTGTCAACCCCATCTCCAAAGGTAGATCCAAAATCAGAGCTCGGATTGCCACATCTTCAGTGGATGGTGCCACGTGTTGCATCAGCGCAAAAGGTGGTCCAAAAGGTGATCCCCAAATGAGCACCAGCTCACCACATATTCAGGGCCCAAAAAAGTAAGAGTGGCCATTGAAAATTCCAAGAGTCTGCGGAGGCTTCCACGTGTCAACCCGACGCTCCTTCAAAGGTAAAATCCTGAGCGGGTTTTCAAATGAGCAGTGGACCTTCCACGTGTCCCAGGTCCAAAAAAAAGGGACAGGGTCGGGGTTGAATAGTCAAAGCAGAGATAGGATAGCGGAAGGTGCCAAGTGTCAGCACGACGCTAATTCAAGAGTAAAATTTGGGGAAGGTTTCCAAACAAGCGCCAAGCCTCCATGTGTCCCCGGTCAGATGTATGACCCCGCCGAGCAAAAAAGGACTTGGCCAAAACATGAGGAAACTGAGAAAGCCATGAAAGATGCCATGTGTCAGCTCGGCACAACTCCAAAAGTAGAATCCAAAAGCAGTCCTCAGACATGCACCAGCCCTCCACGTGTCCAATTTCCAAAGACCCATTTTGACAACTGGTTGCCGCCATTTCTGTACGGACCCGATTCAAATTTCAAATGGGCATATCTTTTGACTCAGTGCTTGAAATCTGAAAAATCTGGCACCATTGGAAAGATCTCGGCCTCGTCTATGCCATGAAGATCTGAAACTTTAATTTTGGAGAGGTTAGGTGGGGAAAAAATGAAGAAACATCTTCATGCCATTAATACAGGATCTATTTTCCCCAACAACCAGATCGGATTTGATCTGATCCATCGTTCCTCCTCCTTCGAGGTGCTGAACAAGTAATTGATGCAGACACGATAGATTTGGGGTGGATTTGCAGGAGGCATTGATGGCCAGTGGTTGAGCTTTGAACTAGTTTTCCCACCTCTCTCTCTCCTTCTTCCCTCTGTTCCGAATCTATAAAGGAAGGGTCGGGGCTCATTGTAAAAGGTTGGACGTTTCTGTTTTAGGCCCTCCCTTCTTATTTTTCTCGCAGAAGGATTTGTGGAGATTTTCTAACCTCTCATTCAGGTTGTAATGCAAGTTTTCTTCTTAGCCACTGCAATATACTGTATCGACTCCTGAGCAATAATATATATATATATATATGTCTGTGGATGTTTCTCGACCCTCTCATGTATTCATTGTTGTCTCCCTGATCTCTTATTGCATTTTGGTCATCTGTGCATAGTGTTTGTATTACATTTCATGGTTTGTGTTAAATTACAAAATGAGTGTCTAACATTCCTTTGGTGCATCACCTCATTAGCTTAGGTTTATTTCCTTGCATCTCTTTAACCCTGTCTCCTTGGAAAGATAGAGTAGATTAAAAATAGACCCTCTGCAATATATTTGTATGCACCTGAACAGAGGAATAGGAACCAACCTTAATCCGGAGAGCTCTCTCAACTCGCAAGGTCCCACACTTTGAGAGATGCTCCATGTTGTGCAATCACACTGAGAGTCTCAACCCATCTGGTTGTAGGCATTCAGGGGTGTTGCATCTGTGTGTAGTACAAAAGCTAAGAGTACTAGTGAACCCCCTCAGAATGTGACACTTTATAAAGTAGTGCATTTATAAAATTGACAATGTCATCACGTAATGTGCAAAAAATCATGCAACTTTGACTGAAGAAGTGCTCAAAACTGAGTAGTGAGTCAAAAGTTATAGCAAGAAAATGATTCCTTCAACTGATGGAAATTTCCAATAAGCTTTGCAAAATGATTTAAAAAGTGCCTGAAATGGGTGAAAAGGGTTTCGTGTGGGTACTCATTGGAAATGGCATCACATTTTAGGTAGGGTTTTTTTTTCTTGTGAGGGGGGATTAGCCTCCCACCAACCCCGGACCTCACCCTTCATCTTCGACACATGAATGAAGGACATAATTACAAGAAAATTAGAGCCTTAAAATTATTACAATTCCATAATGAATGTTTTTCCTCAAAACATTAAAAACAAGGGATCGTTTTGACCACCAAACAATTTCTAAATGGGAATTGATGGGGGCCCACGTTATTAAGCCATATGGTGGAAATTCTGAGACGTCAAAAAAAGCAATGTAACCGTCGAATGGTTAAGTAAGCCCCACTGGTCTCCACGGAAATGAAACTGTTGATACAGCAGATCAGTGAGCCCACTGTAGATTCCACATGCCCAAAGAACTAGGTAACAGTGGGGGTAGAGATCAGAACCAATGTTGTGGAGGAGATTCCAATGATAGGTGAAGGTTGTGCAGAGTTCGACCATGAACACCATGGAAATAAAACTAGGGTCCCGAACAAATGGATGAACAACCAGGAGTAATTTTTAGAGAGAACGATTCGAAGGAAAAAAAAATGCAAAGCACTAAGTGGAAGATAGAGTCAACAATGATACGATGACTCAATGCGGGTTACAAAAAAACGTTCACAAACAATGCAAAAGTGGACCAAGCCGTCAAGCCAATGCGAGTCGGTTTCAATGCACAACAAAGTTCACGGGAAAGGAAACCTTAGCAGATGAACACGGCCCAGAATGCACAACCAAAGCCTGAGCAGTGAGCTTACCAAGTAAAACATCCACAAGGGAGAACTTAAGCCAAAGTACCCACGTTTAGACAAAGCAAACGGTAATGAGTTAAAGTAGAGGCACAAGAAAACTACAGGTCGGGTGAGCACGTAACCACAGAATCCAATGGTGAATCTAAGCATGCGGGAGCACGTAGCGAGCTGAGCCCACAGACATGTGAAACCAACCCCGAGAGTGCTAAAACAATCCCAGAGATCCGATGCAAGAGGTATCAATACATAATGCATGTAAAATTAATGCATAAGTAAACCAAAAAATGAGCCTCTGAATCCAAAAACATGCCCGAGTAGCGAGTTCACCAATTCAAATGAGTCAACATGCAAAAAATGTCCATACATAAGCAACCTTAACCCAACAAACCAAGCACAAGACCCTTGAACAATGCAAGTAGAGAACAAAGCAAGGAGGAGAGTTGTACATGAAACTAAGAGGTGGTGAGTAGTATCAAAGCGAGCAACATGATTCCGATCCCCGAGCTCTAATAACATTTCAAAGGAATGAGGAAGATCTGGAGGGAATCTGTGAGCATCAAAACATTGCACTCAACCGTAAAATGATGTAGCTTCAAGATCGAAGCAAGAAATCACCCATGAGAGAAATGTGCATGCATTAAGGGAAAAATGGATCAAATCCCATATACTCTATTCCATTCCATTGCATTACTCAAGATGAAAGGTGTACATATAGTAGTGGGGTGTGTAACTCCCCCACAAATGTAGCCATCAAGAGGTGCGATTTACATTCCTGGAATAACCGGTCAAATGTAACTCGTATGACACTCTATGACGCATGTAAGGCCATAATGACACCCTAGGACACCTAAGCATGGTGAATCACCTATGTGGAGGAATCCCATGTACTTATTAAATATCCTACACCAATAACTAGAAGATGGATAAGGGAATTTCACAATGGGGGCATCAGCTATAAATTTAAGACGATTGGGTTCGAGTTGAGATTGCATGGATGGAGGTATAGGAATGTTGTGTGATGGTAATGTAATGGCTTCCCGTTGACAGGATTGACCAGCATTGGACTCATAAGCATCCCTATTTTTGATCCATTCCCTAACTTGGGTTAGTGTTTTAATTATGAATTGAAGCTTTTGTTGGGCAGTAAAATTACTTGGCAAGGAACTAGTCTATGGATATGGAATGTTGAAACCAATCTAGGTTGCCATCTTTGTTTCCTTAGTCCTAATCAGTACCATGTTGAGCTCTAACTCTTGAACATCCCTTTGTAAACAAACATCTCCAGGTGTAAGATAACCTACAAGATCCGCATATTGTTGCTTTTGAATAGCTGCATACTCTGACATATAACCAAATTTATTTGCTTCTTGTTCCTGTGAATATGCATACTCAAATTGATTACAATCATAGTATAGGTCCGGAGGTGGTTAATAGTAACCTAAAGATGAATCTTGTAAGTTTGGAGGTGGATTGAATTGACATGGTTGCTGGTGTAAATGTGAATTTCATGAAGTAAATGAAGCCATGGCTGCACAACTTCAAGGAATAGAGAAAGTGGAAAGATATGGAAAGAAAAAATGGATGGAAAGAAAGTTTGTAACTTAGAGAGTGGGTTGCTTGGATTAATGGAGTCACCAGATGTTTTTGGCTTTAGATCCTTGACTGCTTAATATTTTAATTACTGCAACTTGAAGTAACCAACTTACTTGGATTAATCAACTTGATGGAAGTAATGGAACAACTTGAAGTAACACAACTTACTTTTTCCTCTTCTTGGTGATTAGGACTTGCATTACTTCCCTTTTTTCATCACTATTATGAGACCTGATTACTTCGGCTTCCTTCATCTTAGTTCATCATTGTTTTGAACCTTGATTACTTCCTTCTCTTATTAGTGATTTGAATTTTCTTTACTTATCTTTGTTCCGGTGATTTAAACCTACTTTACTTAAGTATTTTGACTTGGAGCAATGAATTTACTTAAAGTAGTGCAACTTGAAGGTGCAACTACTTAAGTCTTACAATTTAAGTGAAGTAAAGTCTTTTCTTTTCACAACTTAAAGTAAGTATTTTTTCACTTCCTACTTGACTTAAAGTAATGCAAACTCAATAGTGAAATTACTTAAGTCTTTCACTTTGAGTAACTTGACTTACTCCCTCGCACAAATTCAAGTAAAGTCTTTTATTTTGAAATAATGCACAACTTGGAATCACACAACTTACTTTTCCTTTCTTATCATTGATTGAGGATGTAATTACTTTAGTAAATCAAAGTGAAATCATCGATTGCTTCTCACTTTTCTCTTTTGCTGATGAGATTCCAAAACTACAACTTCTTGCCAAGAATGCACCAACTCAGCTAGAATGAATATTTTACAATGAAACACTTAAGAAGCACTTGATCTTTAACCTCTTTTGGTCCCACTAGGTGTGTCAGAACTTTTGTCACAAAAAAGTAGCACCCTAAGATTCGGAAATGCAAATCTCTAATTTTTTCTAACCTGGGTACCACCTCTCAATCTGTGGGATTTGCATGTTTGAGGTAGACCTCCGAAGAAGGCCAATTTCCTCTTCCTAAACCTACTGCTACAACTATACAAAATGCAAGAAAAACACCTAACTACACCTATCCTAACACTTCTAAAGAGACAAGGAGATAGAGAGAGTGCATAAAAGGGAAATCCTGCACTAGGAGGTGGTGATAGCACCAAGAAAATGGGGTGAGACATTCTACTTTGAGGGATAATGGGAGTAGAAAATGCAACAAGGGAAGGCTAGACAGTTGTGACACAAAACCCATCTTCATTCACCACCAAATATCCATTGAACACAACACAAAAAACATGTAAATGAGTAATACATGCACATAACCAAACAAAAAAATATAGAGGCAAGGAGATACAATGAAATCAAATGTTAGGGTTGAATAACACCACAAAACACTAATTCAATTGCTCTTAGAATATGCACAGTCTATTACATTTGCAAATTAGAGGCACAATTTCATTTATAGAGCCCATGAGAAGGCTTGCATCTCAAATAATTTGAGAAAAAAATTGGAAAATTTTCCCCATGCCCATAATATCTCTATTGTTCAAAATGAGAAGCTTACAATTTATAACAAAAAGAGGAGAAGAGAGAGAAGATAAAAATGCTGAATTTCTCCTTGTGCCAACCAAAAAGGAGCATTAAAACACCTACAAATAGCATAGATTACCTGTAAAATCCCATCCCTTCATGTACCATGCCTTGTTGGGGAAGAAAGAGTTCCATACTGCATTAAATTTCGGTGGTTGTTACAGAGCAAGGGAGTGTAGAAGAAGTAATGCATTTTTTGAATCCCTTCCATTCACTAAATTTGAAATATAATTTTTTTATCACATAGAGGGATCCGAGACCTTTCCGAAAAATCCAAGAATGCATAAAACAGAGCTTCAAGCTGAAATTTATGGTTATTTGATGTTTTGCAGTCCAGTGGGAAAACCAGGGGCCATTACTTCACTTTTCCTTACCTACAGTGACCTGGACCCCTCTTATTGCCTTTTCATCACAATTCTCCATCTACTTTACTTTTCTTATTTAAAATAATTAAAGTAGTTTTTACCTACCGGTTTTCTTTACTTTTTCATTTTCCTTCTCTATGGTATTTTGAACTTGCTTTACTGCCATCTACCCCTTAGTTCTACTTTGATTTCACTTTACTTTTACTACTTTACTTAAAATAAGTAAAGTAGTTCCAATTCACCGCTTAACTTAAAATAAGTAGTCGGAATTCACCACTTTACTCACTTTTTCTCCCCCTTACTTGCGTTGATTTCACACTACTTTACTTAAAATAAGTAAAGTAGTTTGACTTCACCACTTTACTCACTTTTACTCCCCCTTACATGTGTTAATTTCACTTTACTTTACTTATTTACTTAAAATAAGTAAAGTAGTTCCAAGTCACCACTTTACTCATTTTTTTCCCCCTTGCCTGTGTTGACTTCACACTGCTTTACTTAAAATAAGTAAAGTAGTTTGAATTCACCAATGTACTCACTTTTTCTCCCCCTTACCTATGTTGATTTCACACTGATTTACTTAAAATAATTAAAGTAGTTCTAATGATTCACTTTACTTTAGTTTATATCCCCCTTACTTGTGGCTTTTTCAATGTCCTTTACTTAAAATAAGCAAAGTAGCTCCAAAAGCTCGAAATACAAAGGAAAGCAGTAATGGGGGCAAAAAACCCGATCGGCCATAAATTTTGACCAGATGCTCCATTTTTTGAGATCTTGGACTTTCTAGAAATCTCTCAACCTCTTCTTCACATTGGAATCATGAAATTCATATTTTGATTATATGAAGTGGGATAAAAAATTGTAAAAACAATCCCAAGCATAGGGAGTTAAAAAAATTGCAATAAAGTGGCTGCAAGCCATTTTTACCATTTTTAGCCATTTTTTCAATTCTTTGTCTGGGTATGGAATTCCGAAGCCCATAGAAATGGGAATGCCATCAAATGAATGTCAGTGCTAAAAAATTATGAAATTTACCTTCTTTCTTTGAGATTCATCACTGAAATCCCATCAACTGCCCAATTCCATTTTTCTCAAGTTGTCCATTTTTACTAGGGGTAAAAATGGATAAGACCTTTCCCTAAGAATGAAAATAGGTAGAGAAAAATTTGGATCAGGTTTAATCCTCCAAACACCACAAAGCTACTAATTATGTTTATTCCCAATCTAGTAATCCATTTGACTTGCTTATTGGTTGTGTTTGTTATTCTAACGAGCATGCAAATATTATAACAATCAAGAATAGAGATTGTGTTGTGGTAACAAAGCATATTCATCTCATGATTCTAGAAATTCCTATGTCTACCCCTCAGGATGGTCAATATAACCTTTTAGATCAACTTGAGAAGACTACTACTAAGATCTCAATCTTAGATCTCCTCAAGATATAAAATGTACATAAAGACATCCTTTACAAAACACTTCAGGGTTTAGAAGTGTCAATGAATGTAGATCCTTCCCACCTCCAAGCTCTGGTGGAAAATATTATGCTAAGTGAACACATAGCCTTTAACTAGAATGATATCCCAAACAATAATCACACACATAACTTACCTCTTTACATCGAAGTATTTGTCACCCGAAAGGAGATAAAGAGGGTGCTTGTGGATAACGGGTATGGGTTAAACATATGTACCTTGAAGCTAATCAAATAGTTAGGACAGACAGAAGTAGATCTTGAATCCCACATCATCACAATCATAACATATGACAACATAGAGCATGAATTGATTGACACCATAACATTGTCGATGGAAGTAGGACCTACTTGTCATAACACCAAGTTCCATGTCCTAGACTTGGAGCTTCCTTATAACATGCTTCTAGGCCAGCCATGGATTCATGCCATGCAAGTCATGCCGTCAACCTTCGATCATTGTATTACACTAAATCATGAGGGGTACACCATCACTATTCAAGGAGATCCGGAGCCATTTTCTCATTGTAGATCCTTGAATATCTTTTCACACATGGGTTCTTATGAGTGTCCCTCTACTAACATTGTTATACCTCTTCAATATGGGGCTCTCACCTTGTGTACAGATCTATATGCATTGCACTCTTATAATAACGGTGCTTCTACGTCTGTTTCTCCCTTTGCTTTATGAGAGATTAAGGTTCTTGACAATGGATGCAAAGAGTATGATCTCTAACAGGCCCTCTTGGTTTTAAACTAATCCATGTCGCCCAAGAAAAGAGGAAAGCCTAATTACCAATACAAACGGCCTAGAGATAATCGAACTATCAGAAATTTCCTACCTGGTGGCCTATTAGTAGAAGAAAAATTGTTGGATCCTCCCATAATTTGGGTCCCTAAAGGCACTATGGCTTCCTGCTATCAAACTCTAAATTATGCCACACCCAAAAAAATGATGTATGTCATGGGCTATAATGGGTACGGGTGTGGTGTAGATGAGCAAGGCATATGAGACTCGTTCTAGCTCCCACTTCAAAATAGAAATATATGACATAGGTATTAGACCTTATGGATATCATCTACCCGAAATCAATGCTACCTCTTTTGAACATGAGGATAACTCTTCTTGTTCAAATAGTGACACAAATTCTAGTCATAACCAATACAAGGTAGATATAATTACTTATATCCCTCCACCTAATAACCTCTAGTAGTTGCGTAGCTTACAAGGAAAGATCCAAGCCTTTCACCACTTTATATCACAGCTCACAGACAAATGTTATCATTTCACTCATCTACTAAAAAAGGATGTTAACCTCATTTGGGGACCTGAACAGCAGCAAGCCTTTGCCTTGCTCAAGCAATATTTGGCCAATCCCCCAATCCTCACGCCGCTAACCCCAGGAAAACCAATACTACTATACATATCAATGACGCAATATCTCATAAAAAAATGTGATATCATCAAATGTTATCTCATAAATCGAACACGTGTGATAGAAACATGAATCATAATAAAGTCCATTATCCTCATATAAATGTGTCAAAAATGTCAATGTCTGTATACAATGTGTCTAAGTATTGTTATCCATTTTCTCCCCCATGGTGAAATAGACAATTGGGAGGCCTAGGGATGAGTATTGGAGAGGGGCCCTAAAGGTGAAAGTGAGGTTAGCAGGTAGTTTCCTATTATTCAGAAGCACATACAATGTTTTCGGGAGATTTGGAGTCATAAGAGGACTTTTTCCTCTTCTAGGTTTTAAATGTTAGGAGCTTAATTAGAAACAAGGAGCAGGTTCCAATGGGCCCCGCATATAGCCAAAACAGAAAAAAATGGAAAATTGGAGAAAATAACTCTTGAATAGCTCAGTGTCATCTTCGTGACCCTCTGGTCTGAAAAGTTCCCCAAAAATTTCAATGGGGCGTCGAGTCAATGGATCGGGTGTTGAGCTCCCAAATCTCGGTGATGCAAGGAGTCGGGGGGCGACTCGGTCGGATCGAGCTCGATGGAACTCAGGTACTATAGCTAGTAGGTGAGCTCCACATGGAGCTCTGTTTGGGGCCCAAGTCACATGAAGGGTCGTGTTAGTTGAAACTAGCACATATTGAATGGAACTAGCAAAGTCTTCAAGCTAGGGACAAAGTCGAGTCGAGCTCATAGAGCTCTAAGGAGTTAAGTCGGGGAAGCTCATAGAAGAACTGAGATTGAACCAAGAGAGTGAAGCTGAGGAAATGGTTCCAATGAAGGAAACAATGAGCTTGGATCAAAGAAATGAAAAGCAAGCCAAACGAGATCAAAGGACCAATCTCGAAGAGTTTGACATGGATTCGAACTGGAGGAAAAATGGATGAGCTAGTCGACCATGACAGGACTCGACCAAGTTGAATGGTGGAACTCAGGAGAAAAAGAGATCGAGCTACGGTGACAAACTCGCCATGGAAAAAGGGGTGAGCCAAGAAATATTTCGGCACCGGGGAGAAAAATTGGGGAAATCCCGATGAATAGCTCAACCAACAAGTTAGGGTCGAGTCACATTGGATGTTCATTGTGGTGAAGGGTACCTCATCTAGACCAAGTTAAATGAAAGCAAGAAATTTGTGCTAATCTAGGGGAATTACTTGTAAGTAATGCCCCCCTAATTATCAAAGTAAAATTATTCAAGAGATCTGCAAAGTGTGGCGAGTTGAGAACCTGGCCAAGCAATTTTTTAGTGCATTTTGGTGATTTGAGGGATCCAACTTCAAAGTAACAAGGGGGAAAACAACATAGTAGAAATGGATTCAACCACCACAATGCATGGAAATTTGTGGAGATTGGAGGGGTAAAGTCTTAAGTCATGGCAGGGAAGATTAGCGCAAGTTAAAAGAGGTTCAAATGCTGTAAACTGAAGGGTGAGTTTTTAAGGTGAGGCGGGTTTCAAGAAGGGAAGTCTCATGATGCAAAAAAGTCGATCCCCAAGTGTAAGTCATGTCAAACGCCGATGTAATGGTGAGTTGTGTAAGAAAATTTAGTCAGTGTTTGGAGTAACTTCTAGTTAATATGAGCAATGCATTTCCTAACATAAGTAAGTGGGAAATTTGAGTTGAAGCCAAGGTAAAACCCGAGCTAAAAGGATGAAGTTTTGTTCACTGGGAGTAAGTTTTATCCACCGAACTATCCAATGAGTTGTAGACCGAGTTGAAAAATGAGCTAAAGGGCAAGTTAGGTGGCAAAGTAGTTCCAATTCATCCCACTACTTGACTTGGTCTTTTCCTTCTTTGCGGGATTCTAAGTACTTACTACTTGCATGAGGTGGCTCGCCACATCATGCAAGTAGTAAGTACTTAGAATCCCGTAATGAAGGAAAAGACCAAGTCAAGTAGTGCGGTGAATTGGAACTACTTGACTTTCTAAACACATGAAGTAAATAATTTGGAGAATTACGTTGGGAAAGTAGAAGTAATTGGGGCTTGGATTTCCATAATGAAGGAGAAGCAGTAAGCAGTGACCACCTGGTTTCCCACAAAACTACAAAACATCAAACGTCCATAACTTTTAGCTGGGAGCTCCATTTTTCACAAAATTAGACTTTCCAGAAATTTCTCAAAGCCCTCTATACATCATAACTTAAATTTTAAGTTATTGTGAGGTCAAGGTTTCTAGAAGTGGCATTACTTATTCTACACTCCAATGCATTGTAACATTCATCCACCGTCATTAATGAAGCATTGAGGACGATTTCTTCTCTCACAAGTAAGAGTACAGAGAGAATGGGCTTTGCAGGTGTCCCTTCCTTCACATCAAAAGTTGATTTTTGAGTGTAAAGGAAGGAATGCATTCGATTCTCTCACATTCTCTCTCTTCTCCCAACATATCTATAAATTGTAAAAGGGGGGCACAATTGCAAGAATGTTGTGGAGCTTCAAACCTCCATGTTTGAGATATGTAATGACGAATATTTCCTCTCCCTACTATAATGATGTATTGTGCATACTCTTAGATAATAAAGCTAGTGTTTGGTTACTACTTTTATGTACTTCCATTGTTTTTTTCTCTTTTCTTTCCTTTCTTCATGCTTGCAGGTTAGTTTGTATATCTTGTTCTCATTGCATGCTTAGATTTGGTTGTGCTAACTTGAAAATGGTGCAATGTGCGTATTGTCTTAGTTTATGATGAATTTCCATCCTCTCCATGCTAACTTTCTATGTTTTCAGGTACTGAAGCTTGTATAGGAACCCCTTTTCTTGGTTTTATCACCCCCTTAGTGTAGGATTTCCCTTTTCATGCACACTCTCTCTCCCTATCTCCTTGAAATTGTTAGAATAGGTTTAGATAGGTGTCTTACTTGCATTAGGAGTAATTTTACCAGTAGGATTAGGAAGAGGAAGTTGGCCTTCTCCAGAGGTCCATCTCAATTTTTTAGGTCCCACACTTGAGAGATTATACCCATATTACCCAGTCACGCCATCAGCTTAAGCATACACACTTGATAGATCAGAGGGTGTTGTGATTTGGTGATAACAATTCTAGCACACCTGGTGGGACAACATTGAATTCAGAATCATTAGCAGGAATGCATATCAACAATTTACATTTTGTTGGGTTGATGTTTTCTTAGAGAAAATTGTAGTTTTGGAGGCCTTGCCAGTAGAGAAAAGTTGAAGTAATGAGATCCCAAAACTATGATAAGAAGAAGAACTAATCAGTAATCAAAACATTGATAAGAAGACGAAGTAATCAACAGTCCAAAATATGATAAGAAAAGGAAGTAATCAGTAGTCTAAGTAGCTAATAAGAAGAAGTAAGTAATTGCACCTTCAAAATCCGATAAGAAAAAAAGACAAAGCAAGTTGGTTAATCCAAGTCATAAGACTTACTTCAAGTCAGGTCAAGCTGAGTGACTTACTCTAAGCAAGTTGATTAATTCAAGTTATAAGACTTAAGCAATTGAACTTCCAAACTCTGATTACTTTAATTTGTGCAATTACTTCAAGTAATGTTAATTACTTCAAGTTGAAGACTTGCTTCAGGATGCATTAGATTGAAATACTTAAGTAATATAGGATCTACAACTTGAAACACATCCGGTAACTCTGTTAATCCATACAACCCATCTCTGAGTTACAAACTTTCCTTTCCATTCATTTCCATCCATTTTTATTCCATTCGTGAAGTTGTGCAATCATGACTTCATTTCCCTCATGGAATTCACACTTGCAGCAACAAAAAAATCCACCTCCAATGTGTTTTAAAACTCCTCCAAATCAGTTTTCTGATCAGATTTAGAATAATTATACCTACTCCTATGAGCCATGTCAAAATCAATTGGGCTATGGAGTTGTTCAAGAACAGGGATATGCATATGGTGACAACAGTTCTATGAAGAACACTGGTTTGTAGGAGAAAATTCGAAAGATGGAGGCTGACATGGTAAAGTCTAGGGATACAACCCAAATGTAAGTATTCAGGATTAGTTTTAGGACACCTTGTTCATGTGTGGGCCCTATGCCAATACACTTTAGCCTTTACCAGAAGCTTGACTTAATGGTTGACATGTTTCCCTAGCTTGTAAAGTGGATTGAGGAGATACAGGCGTATGACCTTGATATCAAGAAACCTTGTCAATGTGTAAGTCCTACACCACCACCTCGTAGTTTTCCCTTTTCTCCTTCCCAACCTACATCATTTCAGTAGTGTCATGATTCTAGTTTCTTACATGTCGCCCCCATTGTGGAATCCCCTTCTCCATCCGCCAATCTTCCATCCCTTCATGAATTTTATACCCTTTTCCCTTCCAAACCCAAGTCCCCTCCATAAGAGCATAGCTTGTAAAATCTCTCCCTGCATCACAAGACAATGTAAAAAATAATTTATGACCCAACCCACCCCTCCTCTTGAATTCCCAAACCCCATGTTGGGAAGGAACTCAGGAGAACCAGTTAAGAGGGTCACGACAAAAAGAGGATCCCAATAGAGAATATATGATTAAAAAAACTTGAAAAATTGGGCTTTGAGATTTGGAATCGACAAAATTCACCTTGATGGTTAGGGGCCTTCACAAGAGGTCAAGGTTGGGGAACAAGTTATGTCTAAGACTGATTTTGTAGTAATAACAAAGCTAGAACGACAAACAAGAAGATTACCAACAATTAACGTGCTTTGAGTGTAATGTTCACAATGGCACTATATTTGCAGAAGTTGTTGATCATTCTATCAGCTGTAGAATCAATAGAGGAAGATGGAAAATCATTCTCCAAGTTTGAATGAAGAGGAGTACACATGGAGATAAGCGAGACAAGTTCAGAGGTCTAGAATAGTGTATGAGTGGGTCATGCACAATAGGTTTCAGATCGTCCTCTCCCACTCTCATCCTCCCCAAAAATCTAATGATTTTGGGGATGAGTTTAAACTCTCAAAATTCGTGTTTTAGGATGAGGAGAACCATGATGAACAAGTTACAGATTTGGAGGTCATCATGAAACAAGGATAGGCCTTGACACCAATAAGACAACGAATAGATCTTGAATGATTATCTAACTTGGAGGATTACTTTTATGAATAAGAATCCCATGGAAATCGACAATCTTTGCTTACTCAATCATCCATCCTTCAACAACAAGATCCTGCTACCATGGATGAGAAAACATGTAAGAGCAGTCCTAGTTTATTTGAACAATCCTCTTGGATCAAGATTGGAGGAGTTGAATCTTCCAAATATTCACTTTAGATAAGGAAGGGGAAGGAGAGAACAAGGATGACACCATTTTTATAACATTCATCAATGCAGAGCATCATTTGTCTATATATGAGAACCACACGAGCATAGACCAGCTCACATATAATCACCTTTTTTAAGAATGCCTTGCATGGAAGACTTCCTTGCCAAAGTTAGAAGCTTAGAGCAGTGGGAAAATGCAACAGATCAGAGCTTGCCCCATCAAGGTATTTGAATTCATTGAAGCCAAAGGAGGAGCCACCACTTTTCATGTTTGCTTCCAAGCATGAGGATAGAGCCACAAAGTGCACTAAAGGTCTACACAAAATCCTCTAGGATCAGAACAATGAATAACTTGAGGAGGTATTATTCTTTGTATCGAAGTTAATACCTTGGCTAGATCGGGTGGAAGAGTTACTTCCAAATTAATTTTTCAACTCATGTACACGACCATGCTCATTGCAAAATCAATTGCATAGTCCAAGACATTGAGGAAGCGGATCTACTTCTCATTACCAGTTATAGGTTTTAGTCTAAAGTCTTCCTTTCTTTTAGTTAGTGCAGGGTAGGAGTAGGTTTTTTTTTTTCAGAAGAAGAGTGCTTGTGCACACTCTGCATGCTTCACTTGAGCCATATATGATCTCTCTCTATTTGTGCATAGGCATTTTTGTTCATTGTTTGCTCCAAGCATTGTGCATCACGCCTAACCATAAGTTGTTGCATCAAGAAGCTCATAATTGTATAATGATAGTTGCAATCCTCAAGAACATTCCAAATGTACCAAGAAACTAAATCTAGGATAAGGAACATATTTTCATGATTTTTATCCCTCTAGTTCTTTCAAGAATCAGAAGTAACTAAGATTTTAGTATGCCCTTGCAAGAAATAATAAAATCAACAATGCCATGAAAACCCTCTTGAAATTTAATTTAGCAGAAGCCCCTACCTCCAGCAGTATCTCAAAGTTAGAAGCATAATAAAAGAAAGAATCTATGATTTGCAACACTCAAAAACTGCCTTCCAATTAACATATGCCTACAAACCCTGAAATTCTTTACCTTGGAACCAAAATCAGTAGTCATTTGTGCCTCATGCTTGGAAAGAAATAGATGTATCAGGCAGTCCTCGTAGGTTAATTTGCAAAGATGAAGAAGAAGAGAAATTTTTTAAAATCAAAACAATTTTCTACTCAAATCAAAATATTAATATTTTCTTATGAAATTTTAAGGTTCGGGAAATGCAAGCGGTTAATTCAGAATCAACACAGGTGCTAATCAGTTTTCCAAAGTAGGCTCCAGGAGTCAAATTTAAAAGGTTTCAGATCCATTTTGAGGATTATCCATATTGACTCCATGCCCAATGGATGCACTTAGAAGTAGCTAGTTATACACCATCTAGAAGGTACATTGCCCTGGGAGTCACCAAATTATTATCGATTTTCACCCCTCAGGGTGAAATGGAAAACTGGGAGGCCTAGGGATGAGTACTTGGAGCATTGTCTAGCCATCAAAGGCATTCATAGTGAGGTTAGTAAGTAGATTTCCTACGTTTTAGGAGCTGGTACAAGTGTTTTTGGGAGTATTTGGGGTCATTAAGAGGAATTTTTCCTCTTCTAGGTTTCAAATCTTAGAGATCTCAATTAGAAAAGAAGATGCAGGATCTGGTAGGCCTCGCAAGCAGCCAAGGCGGGCAGAAAATGAAAAATTGGAAAAAATTGCAACTCCCTAAGCAGCTGATTGTCATCTTCACGATCCCCTGTGGTCTGAAATTTTTTCTCAAAAATTGCAAGAAATAAGTGGAGATACATGGGCAAAGGGGTCAATGTTTGGTCTAGGATCCCAGCCATCTCAGATGCCATACTAATGGACGAGCTAAAAACTAGCTTAGCTCAAGCTATGGGCTGACCCATTCAATAAGGCGATCTGACCGAGTAGCTCGAGTGAGGTACTCAACGAGATGGGAAGTAGACGAAGGATTGAGATAAGTGAAGGGGCTCACTTGCAAGCTCAAAATAACGTGTTGAGTCAATGGATCAGGCACCAATCTCCCTAAGCTCGGAAATGCAAGGATTCAAGGGAGATTCGGTGGGATCGAGCCCAATGTAACTTAGGCAGTGTAGTTGGCAGGCAAGCTTTGTAGGGAGCTCGGTTCGGGGCCCAACTCACAGGAAGAAATGAGTTAGCCAAAATTGATGCAGATTGGATTGAACCAGTGAAGACTTCAAGTTGGGGATGAGGTCGAGTCAAGCTCATGGAGCTCAAAGGAGTTGAGCCAAGGAAGCTGGTAGGAGAATCGAGCTCAAACCAGGAGAATGAAGCCAGGGAAATGGTTTCAGGAGTACGAAGTCAATAGAGATCTTGGATCAAGGAAATGAAATGTGAGCCAGACATGATGAAATGACAGAGCTCAAAGAGCTCAACATGAATTCGAGCTAGAGGAAAAAGGGTTGAGTTAATCAGCCATGATAGGAGTCAGTCGAGCTAAATGGAGGAGCTCAAGAGAAAGGGAGATTGAGCAGCAGTGAGATACTCACCATGGAAAAAGGGGCAAGCAAAGAAATTTGTCAAATCCGAGGATAAAACCAGGGGAATGCCTGATGAATAGCTCAGCCAGTGAGCTAGGGCTGAGTCACATTAGATGTTTGTCGCGGTTAAGGGTAACTCGGCCGGAATGAGTTGAACGAAAGCGAGAAAGTTGCGGTAATCCAGGGGGATTACTTGTAAGTAGTGGCTCCCTAATTACCAAAGTAAAAGTATTTGAGAGAGCCGCAAAACACGGAGAGTAGAGAACCTAGTTGGGTAATTGTTGGTGTATTACGATGATTTGAGGGGATCATAATTTAAAGTAATGAGGGGGAAAATAATGGAATAGAAGCGGCTTCAACCACCACAATGTATGCTGAGTTTCAGAGGTTTGGGGGTGAAGTATTAAGACATGGCGAGGAAGATTAGCACAAGTCAAAGTAGGTTTAAACACCGAAAACTAAGGGGTGAGTTGTTAAGGTGAGGTGAGGCTTCAAGAATGGAAGTATCATGATGAAAAAGAACTGATTGCCAAGTGTAAGTCATGCCAAACTCCGATGTAATGACGAGTTGGGTAAGACGAGCTAATCGGTGCTTGGAGTAACTTCAACTTAATATGGGCAGTGCATTTCCAAGAAGAAGTAAGTGGGAACACCGAGTTGAGGCTGAGGTAAAACTTGAGCTAAAAGGAGGAAGTAGTGTTCACTGGGAGTAAACCTTATGCACCGAGTTATCCAATGAGTCGCAGATCGAGTTGAAAAACAAGCTAAAGGGGATCACCACTCCATGCAAGCAGTAAGTACTCAGAATCCTGGAAAGAAGGAAAATACCTAGTCAAGTAGTGTAGTAAATTAGGACTACTTGAATTTCCAAAAACATGAAGTGGTTGGATAAGTTTGATGGGAAATTCAAAGTAATTGAGGGTCGGATTTCCACAATGAAAGAGAAGCAGTAAGTAGTGACGCCCCAGTTTCCTATAAAATTATAATACTTCAAACGGCCATAACTTTCAGCTAGGAGCTCCATTATTCACAAAATTGGACTTTCCATAAAGGTCTCAAAGACTGCTACACACCAGAAAATTCATGCTTCAGTTTTGGTTAGGGAAAGGTTATCAAAAATGGAATTAATTCTACTTCGCTCTAATGTACTGTAACAATCAACCACCGCCATTAATGAAGCATGGAGGCCAATTTATTCTCCCACAAGCAAGAGTACAGAGTGAGTGGGCTTTGCAGGTGTCCCATGTTACCTTCACATCAATAATTAAGTTTTGAGTGTAAAATAAGGCATGAATTCAGGTCTCTCATCTTCTCTCTCTTCTCCCAACATTTCTATAAATTGTAAAAGGGGGCACAATTGTAAAAAAAGAGTTAGATATTTTTTGGTGCTACTCTCCCTTCTTCTTCTCTGCAAGAATGTTGTGGAGCTTAAAGACTCCATCTTTGAGCTATGCAATGATGAATATTGTCTCTCTCTACTATAATGATGTATTGTGCATACTCTCAGAGAAATAAAGCAAGTGTTTTGTGACTACTTCTCTTTACTTCTATTATTTTGTTGTCTTTTATTTCCATTTTTCATGTTTGCATGTGACTGTGCATATCTTGTTCTCATTGCATGCTTCCCCTCCAACCAATCCAAGTGGATCAACCTTTTATGTAATGGGGTCTTGATTTCATAGGCATGATCAATCCTCCTTCAAGCACTGATCACAAGTGGGTGCTAACAATTATGGATTACTTCACAAGATGAATAGACTCTTTCACACTCAAGGAATCAACGGAGCCAGTCATCCTGGACTTTCTTGAAGGCATTGTAACAAGGTTTGGCATTCCTCAAACCATTATATCTGATAATGAAAAATCCTTCCTTGATACCAAAATTTTTTATTGGGCGCCAAGCCTTGGGATATATTTGAATACTTCTTCCAATTACTACCCTCAAGGTAATGGCTTGGAAAAGTCAACAAAAAAGAACATGATCAAAATCATGAAACGAACAATGAACATCAGCTAAAGACAATGGCATATAAAGGTCTCACACACGCTCTGGGTAGACAGAATCACAATTATTATAAGTTGTTCTATGGCAGTGAGGCTACACTTCCTTTGATACTTAAGTTGAATTCATTAGCACTTGCACAACAACTATAATTTGAGGGTGTGGATCAAAGAGAAATAAGAATAGAAAAGCTAGTTGAACTTGAAGAATCAAGGAATTTTGTCATGATCAAGCTAGAATAACATCAACAATCAACAAAGAAGTGGTTTTATAAGAAGGATAGGATTCAAGATTTTAAATTTGGGAAGTTGGTCTTAAAATGGGATGCTAACAGAGCTAAGACAGAGTGTCACTCAAAGTTTGATACACTTTGGAGTGGCATGTACATTATCAGTTCTTGCAAGGAGGCTAACTCTTTGGAGTTATCTCATCTCGATGGAGGTGGGATATCAATCCCAGTTAATGGGATCTATCTTAAACCCTTCCATTAAGCTTGTTGCATCATTATATATATACATATACATACACACACACACACACACACACACACACACAGACAGTAGATATAGAGATAGATAGGGAGGGAGGATGGAGCGAGAAGAGAGACACATACGAGAGAGAGAGGAGAGAGACAGAGAGAGAGACAGAGAGAGAGACAGAGAGAGAGAGAGAGAGAGAGAGAGACAGAGAGAGAGAGAGAGAGAGAGAGAGAGACAGAGAGAGAGAGAGAGAGAGAGAGAGAGAGAGAGAGAGAGAGAGAGAGAGAGAGAGAGAGAGAGAGACAGTAGAGAGAGAGAGATATATACATATATATATATATATATATATATATATGTATATATATATATATATATGTATATATATATATATACATATATATATTATATATATATATATAATATAGTATAATATACATACATATAAGAATAGTTTTTATTCCTCCAAGTGTGTTGCACACACACTATTTTGTTTGTATATAGTTCCTTCTTCTCGTGTGTCATTTGTGTGATGCTCTTATATTGCTTCGAGAATGTCGGTAATCTTCCAGCAGTTTTCAACAATTTTGCAAGACTCGTAAAAAAGTTTAGAGCATGTTTCGAGTGACTCAGAACAAATTCTTCAAAATTGCAAATCAGAGGTTCATATACATGTTGACTCCATGCCTAATGGATGCTTCAAGATATTGATCTCCTTCATCTAGTAGGAAAATTGCCCTAAAATTCATCAAAACTGTTATCTAGATAAATCCCTTAGTTATTTTGACAACTTATATTCCCATTTTTGCTCTAAAGTTTTGCATTACAGGTTGTGCACACTTTAATCAATCCTTTGGCACATTCCTCTGATTGCATATTCCTCGCACTCATTGTGTGCTCCTCCTTTCCTTCACCTTTTCCTCTTTGTCTCATTTCTCTTTCATGCACTCTTTGTGCATCTACCTTCTTCTGATCCAATCATGCATCCTACGCGCAATCCTTAGACTTGCTTCCTAAAAATAAGCTAAGTCATTGGCTTCTTCGCACACCTTCTTCCTTGTTATCGCACATCATTTTGTAATGATTACGCCTCTATCATACATTCCTCTGGCATGTGTTCCTTTCATTCCTCCCACGTGTGTCACTTTTTCGTGCCTCCTTCTACTTCCTTCTCCCACACTTATTTCCTCTATGCACACCTATCATGCCTTCCTCTGCACCAAGTTCTTATGCCACATGGACTGTTAGACATTGAGTGTATCACACGTAACCTATCAAAGCATGCCAACATGATACTGAATCCTTACAATGTGGTAGAAAATGACAATATATTTGATGACGCGTGTTATACTCCAGATCACTCAAGTTTAAATTTCAACGAGATTAGGTAGGTGAGAAACTGGAAAAATGTCTTTCAGGCCATTAATACATTACCTGATTGCTCCAACCACCTAATTTGATTCAAATCTTTCCCCTTTTCTTCTCCAACATGCCAAATAGACATGGAGAAACACATTTGACATATTTGCAGGCATTTATTATTGGTTTTTGGTGGTTGACTTTTCAAATTAGATTTTCCTTCCTCCTCTCCTTCTCTAATCGATTCATCTATAAATGTAAGAGCATGGCTCATTGTAAAGGTTTGGATGTTTTGGATCCTGTAACATTTGCTAAGGACTTTGTATCTTTGTATTTTGAGTTGCAGACCTCTAGATCTAGTTTTTACATGCGGATATCATCCTTCAGACGCCATTGTAATTGACTGTGCATTTCTTGGGAGAAATAGAAGCATTGATTTGTGGCTATTCTCTGCGTTAATGTGTTTGTGTTCTTCTTTCTTGCCTTTCCTTTCTATTGTGTGTTTGATGTGTCATTTTAAATCCCTTGGAGCTCCATTTTCTTATTGTGTCTCATGAAATTGAACATGTGAATGCATTCTGGTCTGTGATACACATTCCTAGCCTCCCTTTATGCTTTCTCCTTTATTTTCACTTAGAACAGATAGTGTTCATCCCACTTTTTCTAGTGTTATCGCCTCCCTTAGTTAATTTTTCTTTTTGTATATCTTTCTATTCCTATTCCCTTGGAATTATAAGCTTAGGTTTTCCTTTTAGCATTAGGAGTGACAGTAGCAGTAGAAGTGAGTAGAGGAACTGTCCTTCTCCAAAGGTTTGTCTCAAGCGCGCAAGGTCCCACAACTTGGAGACAATCCCATTATTGACTCAAATGACTCAGTTCTTTCATATCTGAGACACAGGTGCAAGGTTTAATAACCAACAGTGTCCTCATAGGCATGAAAAGGAAGATGATGAAGATCATGAGGCTTGTCATAACAAAAGAATCATAAGTTCATTAAAGGTAAGAAGAATTATAAGAGATTTTACTATAAGAAGAAGGGGAAAAGGAGAGTTTATACAAAGGAAGATGATTACTTGTCTGATGCTAGTAGTGGTGTTTTAGATTCTGAGTCTGAATCTGATCATGAATATGTTGGTAATGAGGTATTGTTCATGACTAAAGATTTCATGAGATCATCTAGTGATGGTTCTTTACTGTTAGGTGATTTCATATTAGGTTATTGTCAAGTTGGATGTGTGATTTAATAATTAAACACATTGAAATGAATTTAATATTTACCAAAACATTAAATATATATATCAAACATTTAAAGAACACAGAACATGGATTTAAGGTGGAAAACCCATAAGGGGGTAAAAACCACGGAAATAAGAATTTTCATTATGTGAGAAATAGAAATACAGTCCAGTAAAAAATCTAATCTTCTCACTTCTCACCCAAAAATTTCATCTGAAGTGAATATATCAAATATGGCCCACAACCATATTTAAATAACCCCAAGGGTTACGAATATTAAGTGACATGGTGTGTACCCCATTTTATAAATAATTAGTTATTAAATAACTAATAAACATAACATAAAGTTTATATTAAATAATTAATAATATAAAACTATATTCTAAATTATTTAATTATAAGCTAAACATTATACATGCTTAATATTATGTTCTAACAGTTATTGAAACTAATCTGATGAGGAAGAAGAGCATGTTAAAGATGATCCTGAGGGCATCCAAAGTGATTTGAAGCATGTTGAAAAGGAGAACAAGAAGCTGAACTTTTAGGTCAAAGAATATGAAAATAAGATTCATAATCTAGAAGAAATGTATAAATATGAGTCAAGTAAACAAAATAAATCAATTAGATTGTTAGAAGAGAAGGTAAAGTAACTTGTCTTCAAGTCTGTAAGATAATGAAAGTAAGTGCTTAAAATTTGAAAAAGATATAGAATTTTTAAGGGAAGAATTTTTAGAGGATAATAAAAAGACAAAATCCTTTCAAAAATTTGAGAGAAGCACCAAGGGTTTAGATGATATTCTTGGCATACAGATATCAGCAGGTAATAGAGCTAGTTTGGGTTTTAAAGAGGATTCCAAAGGAAAGGAAATGAAGCAAGAGGGTATGGTTTCAAGCAAGGAAGTAGGTGAACCAAACATCAAGGAAGAAAAGAAGGATACACTCATCAAATACAATGTGAATACAAAGTAAATTAGGAAGCCTAATGCCTCAAGGTATGAAATATCTTTCAATGGGTATTTATTTACTTGTAATGGATCTGGTCATAGGGAAAAGGAGTGTAGAAGGTCTACTAGAGATGACCATCCTAGGAGAGATAGTAGGAGTGAATATGTTAAGAATGTTGTGTGCTGCAATTTCCATGAAAGAGGTCATGTTGCTAGTTTTTATCTGAATGATCCACTTAGACAAGATGAGAGTTACAGAAGTAAGAATTTAGTGGTGTGTTTTAGCTACAATGAGGTTGGTCATATTTCTAGAGAGTGACACTATGGTTGTTCAAGAAAAGTTCAAAGGTTTCAAGGTCCTAAGGTGTAAGAAGGAATATTTCAAAGATCTAGGATGCATGAAAATGGGATTGATAGGATATGGGAGCTTCGAAGGAATAAAATTGGTCCAAAAATAGCTTATATGAATGTTAGACAGGGTGTCTCGCAGGGTACATGTCAGAAGCAAGAAGAAATATTTATTTAGGTGTCTAAGTGGGCTTGTGACCTCTTCAATAAATTCTTATAGGTGATCATGGTGTCATATGCATCTACTAGGCTTCTTAGAGGTATATTAGTTCATATGATGCATTGAAGTGAGGGGAATTTATATGATTTCATGTTTATCTCCTCTATAGTGTTAAGCTATGTCATCTCAAATATTTAAGCATGTTTTTGTGGTTATATCTAGTTGATCATGTTGTGAATGACAAGATCTATGTCTGGTTGTCTCTTAGTGTGTATGAATGTGCTCTTGAAGTCTATAACTTCCTTATCATGGTGTGTTGTCAATTTATAATGACTTTATGAGTGTAAGGGTAATGATAGTGTCTCAATGGAGGTATGTTAGGTCATGAAATTCAAGTAAAGAGTTTTCTCTTGGTCAAGGTCAGTGTTCAAATTTGGTGTGAAGTATAAAGGTATGTCTTACCTTGAGTGGTCGGTCACAAGTCAAAATTGATGTATCATAAGTTTTTCATAAGATTTATTACCCATATCATGCATGTCTAAGTGTGTTGAAGTGTGTGAATCTATGAAATTGTCTCAAAAGGGTTAATGAAGGTGGTCAAGATTCATTATGTATACATTGGAATTTGTTTTGGTCGTCAAGGGTTGTCGAGGTCTGTATATTGATCTAAATGGCATTGTGTCGTGTGTCAATTGTTTCAAAGAGTGTGTATGATTCACATAAGAGGTTTAAAGATGAGATGAGACATCAACTATGATGACTTGATCAGACCATCATCTCAAGTGGTCTATGACAGTGTTCTTGAAGGATAATGAGTGCAACCTAAAGTGTATTCAAGTAAGAAAGTGATGTTTATGTTTCTTAATCATACCAAGATTTCTCAGGATAATTGAAGATGTTTATGTAGTGTTGATAGAAAAAATTAAGATCTTGACATCAAAGTGTGTGCATTCTTGAGGTGTCTCTACCCTAACTGGGTTCTAGGTGTTCACAAGAAGTGATATGAAGATAAATCATATTTTGAAGGAGAAAATAAGTGAACTGAAGGTTAAAACTTGAAACAAATCATCTTGACAAGGAATACATTGAGAATCAAGTGGTTTCATATCTAGAAGTTGTAAGGAATCCTTGGAATTCATGACAAACTTCATATTTAACAATGAGAGTGCCAAAAGACCTAATTGACAAAGGTGAAATGGCTAACTTGGTAAGACCTTCACTTGACCATGGTTCAAGGTTGATAGAGAAGATTGATTTGGAAAATGGGTGCTCTAATTAGGTGAGTTTTTTCTATGAAAGTGGTTATATCAAAAGTTTGTAATAATTTCCTCAAGGCTAGTGTATTATGCATGCATGATAAAAGAGAAAATGAGAAACAAGTGTTTTCAATCTATGATTGGATCATCATATGGGTTCAAGACATGGTGGTAAAGAAGTTACAGAGGAAAAATCAAGTGGTGTTATATATTTTCTCATAACTGCATGAGGATACAAGACTTTTTAAGACAAATACAAGAGAAATCAAGAGAAAAATGTGCTACTACAGGTATGAAAAGGATGTCAAGATCATTTATGATGTGTTGAGAAGCTCTGGGACAAAAAAGTGGTTAGCATTTTTGAGTTGTATGGAATCCTTCCATGCCTACATAGAAATACTCTCGTGAGGCATTAAAACCTTGTAGTTCCCTACCTAGTGAATGTGCAAAAGATGTATATCACAATGTGTTTTGGCAATGAAGACACAATTAAGACCTCCAACACTTATAAATTATCTTTGGCATACATGTGATGTAGCTTTGAAAATGGTTTACGGAAACATTCAATGATGTGTGCAAACTTAGAGTTGGGCGAATATGATTGAGAGATTGGATTTTCAATTGGGTGATTATTCTGATCTTATAGGTAGCCCAAAGATGTAAGGCACTTATAATGGGTAGGGTTAATGTGTTTATATACATGACTATTGTGACAAGACTTCCAACTCAAATGACACATGACCAACTAAGGTAAATTATGGATTTTAAAATGTGACCATTAGGATTTTTAGGATGAAGTTGTCAACTCAGGATAAAGTCAATTAGGTGACTTTTCTTATCATGACGACTTTATTTGAACACAATGAACAATGCAATTTGTGTATTGGAGATGTTGGGAACATGTTCGAAGATGTGTCTTATATTTTGAGAACGTGGTTTTGAACAACCACTAATGGATAATTATAGACAATAATTTTTGGTAACTTGTCTTTGTCTAATGCCAAGTTTGACCTTGTATCCTTTCTAAAACAAATGCTCATATTCAGAATTCAATATCCTCATCTCTTTATCCACTCTACAAATGTTTTAACTTTACATAATGCTCTATTGTCAATTATGGGAATATTATTTCATCAAAAACATAAAACATTTGATATTCATGACACAAATTTCAATTTATATGTTTCTTTCTCATATCCAAAATGGTACAAAAGGGTCGAGATATGGGGTATAGTCTTGACCAACATGTACAGTCCTGCCCTTCTCAATCACTGACTTTACTTTCAACTTAAAATCATTCTTTGGTTCATTTCATATTCTTAGGGTCGGCCTTATCATAATATCTCACATATAAAAGACTATGTAAGTACTTCATTATCACCTTATAACTCACTTAACATTTTTACATGTTCTTATTGTAAACATCATTCAAAAACCACTCAAAGGATCCCTAAATGGAACGTCCCCTTTTTCGAAACAAATCCAAATGAAGACTTCTTTCCATTTCTCTTAATGTGGCCAAGAAGAATTAGGGCAAGGGAAGTATGTGGTTTTTATTTATGTTTTCTTTCATTACTATTAATGTTTCTTTTTTTATTTTCCCTCCTAAGGACATTTTAGCTAGGATGGAGTGCTCATAAAGACAAATTAAAAATAGAAGCATGCACTTAAAGAGGTTGGTCATGGGGGAAAAGTCACCCTTATGACTCTTGACACCAAAAAGGGAGGATATAAAGGTGGACCGAATGGCCTAAGGAAGGTCCTGCATGTTTATTTAAAAAATTAACATCTTGAGTTTTTACACGATGTGCCCTAGTCTCCACTAAAGACGAAAACCTTTGGTGTGGCTCTACTTTGAGGACAAAACCCTCATTGAATCCTATTAGGGATGAAAAATCCTTAATAGTCACAACACTTGGGGACAAAAATGCTCATTTATTGCATTGGCAACTTCATACGGGAGTCATAAGTGGACTTAATTGGCATATTTCAGAACAACGAGGTATTCATCCATGTATAGGGTGTTTCTATTTCAACTAGGGTATTTTATAAGGTGTTGACACCCTTCCTTCTTTAGAGTAGCCCATCTGGGAATTTTGTGATCAATTTTGAGGGGGTTTCCATGGTTGGAAAAATTTGATTTCACTTTAATTGGATAGTTGGTCTCTTCAAGATCATTTTGAGCTTTGGTTTGTGTTGAAATTCCAAGTATTCAAGGAGTTATGAATTTTAGAAGTTTATGTTGTATTTCCACTTAAAATAAATTTATAAAATACATATTTTCTCCAAATTTCATCTTGCTAGTTTTATTGAGTATTTGGGATATTTATATGATAATTTTAAGTCCATATTGCATGTGAATGATTATTCCTAAGTGTTGGTACAGTTCGATGCCTTAGTGGGATATTAATTAATGTTGTAAGATAATTTTGATACCCCTAAGGTGTAATTTCACTGCTAGGGTTTTTAATAATGTTGGATCTGCTATTATAAAATCAGATTATTTCAGTTCTATATTGGTGTAGTTTCATATTTGATTTCTTAGGGTTTGGCCATTTTTGGTTTAAGCCCTAGAATGGGACACTACACTAAATCTTCTCAAATTAGTTGTAGATCATCTAAAGAAGACCCTTCTACAAGTACAAAGCACTCAACCATGTCAAGGGGTGTTGTTTTATTAATCTAAAAACATGCAAAGATCATAGAACTGTGTCCCAACAAGAACATCGTCACTTCAAGCATAATATAAGGGTTTCAATAAACAAAGGGTTGGGTCACATAGCTGAGGCACACCATATTTCACTACTACCACATTGGGTACATTTTATCTATGCAATTAGCCCACTATCTTAGTGTCAAGATACACGAGGGCATCCCTATGGGGTTGGTTGTGTTGGCTCCCAGATTTATACCCGTCGGTGGGGAGAGTGAGGTGCAAATGCACGGGGGGACGAGGTGAGAGGAGGGAGGGCCCACATGAGTCTGTCATTTTGTAGTCGAGGATAGGGTCCCCATCTTCCTACTCGTCCACTCTCTCCAAGGGAGCAATAGGGAGGTACCTTAACAAAGGGTGTGGCTGCTTTCCCTACTACTTTTGACTCTAGCTACGTCAAGGTGAGAGGACCCAATGTGCGGCCCGAGGGATCAAAGATAGGGGTGAGGCTTAGGAGGACATTCCGAGTTTGACAGTGAAGATATATCGAAGGTTGGATGTAACCACGAAATGTAGTGCTCACTCGAAAGAGTGTTCACGAAGCACTACAAACACTTAGGAACTTTGATATGAACTGCTAAAGACAAATTTGACATGGTCCATACATTAACTCTCAAGGATCCATATGATGTGTTTTGAGTTAATGTCGAAGAATTTTACACTATAAGTGAATACACTTGAGATATGTGCGTTAATGATGTGCTTCACAAACAAACATTTGTGGTTCCCAAAGTAATTATTTAATTTTTTTGAGATAGAGATGGAGGTTACAAAGAATAAGGAATCAACTGTTAAAGGGAACTGGGAAGCTCAGGAAACATGCCAACCCTTTAGTTATAACACCTTTATCATTTCATGACGGATGAATAGTGTAAAATGGGCTTTTCACAAGAAATATATCTCAAGGAACCTCCAAGAAAACAAATAATCCACATCCCTGATAATCCAGCTCAGTACACCTAGGATTAAACTACAACATGCAGATTATGCTGAGTGTTATGATAACAAGGGACCAACAAGAAAAATAAACACATTACCCATTCTCATTTAATTAGTAAGGAATTTTATAGGTCCCAAATATAACATCCTAAAGTACCTTCAAAGGACATTAACATCCCACACTACCCTAACAAAACTTAAACAACAACATAGTATTTCCATATAAAATTAAAACCCTAACTTGCATAAGATCATGGTAGGAAAAAACACGCATCATTCGACCCCAAAATAAAATCATTCCAAGAAGAAAGCACGACAAAAATAATCACAGTAGGCAATCTGAGACAAACCCGTCATACTTGGAAAAACATAAGGAAAACATGTGTGTGTATACTCTCAAAGCCTGTTAATGAGTATACATAGGTAATCACCTTAACACGAATTCCAAGCAGATGGAGAATACAACACCTACATTAAGAAAGTACAAATTTCCATGGTTGATCCATTCACCTTAAACCATCCCAGATCTCCTTGAAAGAGTCTTTTTTTCAAAAAAACCTAGCCCCCCGTTTTTCTCAAACCCCTCCTTTCCACTTATACAACCTTATCCACTTTAGGGTTTTATAAAATATCCATCTAGATTCCAACTAACTCATGCTTAAGACACTCTTTGGGGAAACCATGGAATAATAGAGAAGATTCCCCGAAGACAACCTTTAACTTTACACATTGTCATCTTGTCACCATTACACCATCATGATGAAGAAAAATCTTTTCCATGTCACCTTAATTTAATATTAACTTTTCCACATGAGAATAAATGTGACGTGGGAAAAATATTTAAATTGACAAGACATTCCTTAAAGATAAGGACATTTAATCAATCTCAAGTGACATACTTCATATATATAATCAATCTTAATATAATTCCCACTTGTGCCTATCGATCTGAGCTAGATATAACATTTATGATGATATGATTTTACCAGACACGTCATCCATGGAAGCATGCCTATTTAAGCATGGAAGAATGGGCCACAAGCCTACCATCCAAAATCCACAGAGTCGCTTGCACCTTGCTTCAATTAACAACCTCTATGTCATGGCCTTTGCAACCATCGGAGCAAGTCCTATCGACGAAAAAATCACCCATCTAGGTCAAATTTTCCAACTCGAAGGCCCCAGCGAGGCTTTCATTGGGAACGTCTTTAGTGTGCCAATTGCTAGGGTCAATCCTCCAGACAATTCTTCCCCATATACTATAATCCCATCCTTCCTAAATCGACTATCTAAGATGTGTCCCTCATTTCCCCTTTTCCAAACCCTTCATTTTAATTTGATCCTCCTAGGACACCATCTAAGCATGAGGCACTTGAAACAACATTGGCTTCGTCACTTACCATATGTCCATGACAACCAATGGCATATGCACAAAGCTTATTACAATCTTGCCCTATTGACTATAGAGCTCCCTGTAACAAGACCACTTATTGCACAAGAGGAAAAAGGACAACCCTTAGGTTTGCATGTAGACGATACCAAAATGCGGCTTTCGACCCTAGAATATGCCTTGGCTGAAATCTGGGCCACAATGAGTACCCAAGCTCTTCCTCCCAAGAAACGAAGAATCACCGCAAATGATGCACCCAACGAAGTAACTCCATTTATCATAGCTCGACGTTCCACTGCTCAAAGGATGAAAGATTATATAAGAGGGGGACTCTCTCTTTCTGAATGGGTGAATTCACTTGAGAAAAAGAGAGAATTCACCCAAATTCCTAATGGACCATGGGTGGAGATTCCTAAGTTGCTAGAGAAAGGGATGTCATTGAACTTGGCAAGGGACGTGCAGTTTATTTTTAGCGCAATGGCCCATGAGGATTTTATACACTGTCGGGACCAGTTGTTGAGGTGTGCACCAACCTTCCCAGGAAAGATTGTGAATTCTAAAAATTGAACTCTATGTTTGTAATGAAATTGTATGTATTTTCATTATTTTTTTCATGTATGTATGTACCTTCGTGGGTAGGGGCCCCTATAATAAAACCCCCATTTTGTTTAGTGTATATAATCTTGAACTATCCATTTTCTTCTTCAGTGCATGATATGTATTTCTTTCTTCTGTTATAATTACTGAAACATATCATTTATTTCATGATTTACTCATACTATACTGTGAAGAAAATTCACACAATTGAGCACTATGCCGAGAGAGAAAACCAACCGCTCGCTACTTGATTGCTCCTAGCTCTTTCAAATAGAAAAAATAAGTTATTTTCCCTCCTGTCTATACATGCCAAAACAATCATAAACACAATGAACCTCCACCTTTTACCCAACTGGGTGCCTGGGCCCGTGACAAGTACTTGAAACATTCCAAAATAAGGAGGAAATTAAACATGGCCCCGAGCTCCGAAAAGCTAGTTATATTGCAAGTTGAACACACATACCTTATCGGGTCTCGAGGAAAAACCACCACTTTACATTTTTTGGGCATAAAAAAAACTTTGACATTGTTATGGCTTCTCTCAGGCATTCACTTTATACTTTACTCCACGTCGTAGAACTATGGGCTTAACTTGTGCTTCACACAAATCCTGAGGGGACATAAACTACATATGTCACGGTTTACCCATACTTGTCAAAATGCTTCCCTACCTCTGGTGTCAGGGAAAGGGTTGCATTGTGCACATTATATTGATATCTTGCAAAAGTAACCAACTGTCCTAACAATATGTCAAAGTACCACTACTTTTACTTCCAACGCTTGAAAACATCAAAAACAAAGGCAAAATCAAACGAGCACATGATTTATCCAATCGAATAGATATGCCGACAATTATGGGCACCAATAGGCTGGTTATACACACTTGCACAATCACTTAGGATATGTAGTACTATTGAGTTGTGGAGCTTAATTACTTCAGTTTAGCATGCAATGGAAACTTATTGGAAAATATAGTAACTGTCATTGGTTAGGGGGGAACCGACATCGGTCACCCAAGACTAGCATCGGTCAGGCAAGGGAGGAATCGGCAGTGGATAGGTATAACCGATGTTAGTTACTTGTGCGAGGTTGTTTTAATTAACTCTCAGGAATTAGATCTATTTTTAGCATTAAAGTATTTCTATTGATTGTAATTGCATGGCTAAGTGCCCTAAATCTATAAACGACTATATACGCATAAAAGCTAGGGTTTAGAATAAGGATGATTAATAAGAATTAGAAAGAACTTGAAAAAGTTGGTGAGAGAGAATTCTTAGTGATGAAGCAAAAGCTCGAGAGAAAGAAAATATTGTACATCTGAGAGGTGTGGAAGATTGTAAATCTTCATTGTATATCTTGTCAAAGCTTTGGATAATATATTGGCTTGTTTCTTGGTGGACGTAGCCCACACTGGGTGAACCACACTAAATCTGGTGTTGATTTATGTCTCTTGTTTTGTATATTTCTTCTAGTAGAATATCTGTTTTTATTTGCATGTATGCTTAGATCTGATATATTGCCTGTACAGCTGGTGTGCTAATCCCAACAACTGGTATCAGAGATTTGTTTGAGGTTTTTGTGTGTTGATAGATTTACTCACAGAGGGTTTTCTGATTGAGTGGGAGCTACAACAATGGCAGAAGAAAACAAATACAAGGTAGAGAAATTTGACGGTCTAAATTATCAATTATGGAAGATGCAGATTGAGGATTATCTGTATAAAAGAGATTTGTATTTACCGTTGGATGAGAAGTCTAGACCTATGAAGATGACTGATGAAGAATGGAAGATTCTTGATAGAAAGGCTTTGGGATCTATAAGATTGAGCCTAGCAGCATCCGTGGCTTCCAATATTACAGAAACGGCTTCTACGGTAGAGTTAATGAAATTTCTTGCTAATTTATATGAAAAACCTAGTGCTTCAAATAAAGTTTATTTGATGAAGAAATTATTTAGTTCTAAGATGCATGAAGGTGGATTTGCATCTAGTCATTTGAATGATTTCCGATCTATTGTAAATCAGTTAAAATCGGTTGCAATACCATTTGATGATGAAGTAAGAACACTTTTATTCTTATGTTCTTTGCCTGATAGTTGGGATAACTTGGTAATAGTTGTTGGTAATACAACATTTGCTAATAATATTTTGAAGTTTGATGATGTGGTTAGTATAATCTTGAATGAAGAAATTCGCAGGAAGAGTAAAAAGGAATCATCATCTGGAAATGCTTTGAAGGTAGAAAGCAGGGGTAGTTAAAAGGAGAGATCCAAGAGTAAGAGTAATGGGAAATCAAAGTCAAGGGATAACAGATTTAAATCCAGAAGTAAGGTAATTACTTGTTGGAAATGTGGAAAGAAAGGACATGCAAAGAAATATTGTAGGTCAAAGGATAAAGAGAACCAACAACTAGACAAAGGTAAAGAAGCAAATCTTATTGCATCATAGATAATGCAATATGCTCTTATTCTTTCTTTAGATAATAGAATTGAATCATGGGTTTTAGATTCATGATCTTCTTTCCATGCAACCCCTAATAAGGGCTATTTCAGAAATTATGTCTAGGGCGATTTTGGGCATGTTTATTTGGGTGATGATGAACCTTGCAGTATTACTGGTAAAGGGGAAGTTCATCTAAAATTACAGAATGGAAATACATGGGTATTGAAAGATGTGAGGCATATGCCAAGCCTTAGGAGGAATCTTATTTCTGTAGGGCAACTAGGTGAATCTGGTTACATGGTTACTTTTACAGGAGACTCTTGGAAAGTCACTAAGGGTGCTTTTGTTATGGCAAGAGGTAAGAAGGTAGAAACGTTCTATTTATCTACCCATCTTACCGATTCCTTTTTTTCATTATCTACTTTAGATTCAGATGCATGTATGTGGCATAATCAGTTGGGTCATATGAGTAAAAAAGGAATGCAGATCTTAAAGGCTAAGGGAAAGTTATTAGATTTGAAAGATTTAGATCTTGATTTCTGTTAACATTGTATCTTTGGAAAGTAAAAGAGAGTGAGATTTCTCAAAGTTGGGGCAACTAAGAAGGAACAAAAATTGGAGCTTATACAATCATATGTGTGGGACTAGCTTAAGTAGCTTCTCATGGAGGATCCCAGTATTATGTTACTTTCATTGATAATGCTACAAGAAAGGTATGTGTTTATTGTATTAAATGTAAATCTGATGTTTTTGAGACTTTTAAAAGATGGAAAGACCTTGTTGAGAATGAATCAAATTTTAAGTTAAAGTGCCTTAGATCTGACAATGGTGGTGAATATTGTAGCAAGACTTTCAATGATTATTGTTAAGTGAATGGGATACGTAGAGAAAGAATGGTTCCAAGAACACCACAAGAGAATGGTGTTGTAGACAGAATGAACATGACAATTATAGAACGTGATGGAAGTATGAGGATACATTCTAGATTGCCTTTACAATTTTGGGCAGAAGTAGTTGATATATCGGTTTATTTGATTAATTATGGGCCTTCAAGTTCACTAGATGGAGGAATACCAGAGGAAGCTTGGACTGGAAAAGAGGTAGATCTTTCTTTTCTTAAAGTTTTTGGTTCAGAAGCTTTTGTGCATGTTGATAAGGAAAATATAAAGAAGTTGGATGCAAAATCCAAGAGGTGCACTTTCATTGGTTATGGATCTGGTGATTTTGGTTTCCGTTTTTGGGATTTAGAGAATTCGAAAATTATTAGGAGTCATGATGTTGAATGGAATGAAAAAAGAATGTACAGGAATCAAATTTTGGTACCCAAGGATGAACCGATTGAGAAGTTTGTGAATGAAAATGAACTCTCATATTTAAAAGAATTATCGACAGGGTTACACAGTAACCGGTGTCGGTTGACCCTTGACTGACACCGGTCAGACGAATCAGTATCAGTTACAGAGGATCCAACCCGACATCGGTTAGCAGAATCGACGTCGGTTAGAGGTGACCGATGTCGGTCACTATCATATTTGGATAGGAATGTCTAGGAGGTCTAGATTGAGCCTCCGGTACCCCAAACTCCTGTGAGAAGGTCACAAAGGGTAAGTAAACTTCCAGAAAGATTTACACCTTCTCTATTTTATTTATTATTGACTAATAATGGTGAACCAGAGAGCTTTGAAGAAGCAATGCAGGATAAGACTCACGTTCAGTGGGAACATGGCATGGATGAGGAGATGAAATCCTTGGAACAGAACTAGACTTGGGATTTGGTTAAGTTGCCAGCAGGTAAGAAAACATTGCAAAACAAGTGGGTTTACAAGATTAAGGAAGAAGAGAGTGGACAAAAAAGTTACAAGGCAAGGCTTGTAGTAAAGGGATTTGCACAGAAAGTAGGTATTGACTTTGGTGAAATTTCTCTCCTGTTATTAATATGACTTATATCCGTACTGTATTGAGTTTAGTTGCAGTAGAAGAATTACATTTAGAGCAACTAGATGTGAAGACAACTTTCCTTCATGGTGATTTGGATGAAGAGATTTATATGCAGCAGCCGCTTGGGTATGAAGTCAAGCGTAAGGAGGAATTAGTGTGCAAGTTGAAAAAGAGCCTATATGGGCTTAAGCAAGTTCCAAGGCAATGGTACATGAGATTTAATAATTTTATGCATGAGCATGGTTACTTGAGATGTGAATCTGACCATTGCGTTTATTTCAAGAAGCTTGAAAATGAGAGCTATATTATTTTGTTAATGTATGTGGATGATATGCTTATTGCAGGATCTAATATGCAGGACATTGGCGAGTTTAAGGGAAAGCTAGCTCACATATTTTCTATGAAGGATTTAGGAGCTGTAAAAAGAATCCTTGGCATGCAAATACATAGAGACAGTAAAAACAAGAAATTGTATTTGTCTCAGGAGGATTATATCTACAAGGTGTTAAAAAGGTTAAACATGTAAAATTCTAAACCTGTTAGTACACCTACGGCTGGACACTTAAAATTGAGCAAAAATCAGTATTCTTCATAACATGAGGAGGTCAAATACATGACACGAGTACTATATGCTTCAGCAGTTAGAAGTCTCATGGATGCTATGGTTTGTACCAGACTAGACATTGCACAGGCAGTGGGAGTTATGATTAGATATATGGATAATCTAGGTAAAGAGCATTGGAAATTAGTCCAATTGATACTCAGGTATTTGAAGGGGACATATAACATGCAGTTATGCTATGGAGGTTCCGATATTTCATTACTTGGCTATGTAGATTCGGATATGGCTGGAGATCTAGATGGTAGGAAGAGCACTACTGGAAATATTTTCATAGTAGGTGGAATGATAGTTAGCTGGATTTCAAGATTGCAGAAGGTTGTGGCTTTGTCTAGTACAGAGGTAGAGTATGCTGCAGCTACAGAGTCTAGCAAGGAGATGATATTGATGAGTAGGTTCATGGAAGAGTTGGGAAAGGAGCAAAGTGATTGTAAACTACTCAGTGACAGTCAAAGTGCAATTCATTTGGCAAAGAACTCAGTGTTTCATTCGAGAATGAAACACATTCAATTCACTTCATACGACAGGTATTGGAGGATGGACAGTTGAATTTGGAAAAGATTCATACGAGCAAGAACCCTGCGGATATGCTAAGAAAGCCATTAGCAAAGGAGAATTTGGAGCTACACTCCACTTCTGTTGGTCTTCGAGTTTGAGACTGGAAGAGGAAGAAACAAAGCTAAGAAAGAATCCAAGAATGACGTCGTACATGTATGGTGCACTAATTAATCTCCAAGTGGGAGATTGTTGAGTTGTGGAGCTCAATTACTTTAGTTTAACATGCAATGGAAACTTGTTGGAAAATATAGTAACCGTCATCGGTTAGGGGGGAACCGGCATAAGTCACCCAAGACCGGCATCGGTCAGGCAAGGGAGGAATTAGAAACGGTTAGGTATAACCAGCGTCAGTTACCTATGCGAGGATTTTTTAATTAACTCTCGGGAATTAGATCTATTTTTAGCATTAAAGTATTTCTATTGATTGTAATTGCATGGCTAAGTGCCCTAAGTCTATAAACAACTATATAAACATAAAAGCTAGGGTTTAGAATAAGGATGATTAACAAGAATTAGAAAGAACTTGAAAAAGTTGGCGAGAAAGAATTCTTGGTGGTGAAGAAAAATCTTGAGAGAAAGAAATTATTGTACATCTGAGAGGTGTGGAAGATTGTAAATCTTCATTGTATATCTTGTCAAAGCTTTGGATAATAGATTGGCTTGTTTCTTGGTTGACATAGCCCACACTGGGTGAACCACGTTAAATCTGGTGTTGATTTATGTCTCTTGTTTTGTATATTTCTTTTGGTAGAATATATGCTTTTATTTGCATGTATGCTTAGATCTGATATATTGTCTATATAACTGGTGTGCTAATCCCAACAAGTACAACAATAGGATTGGTTCAACAATTAGGACTCTAACCACCAAAGGAGGTCTATATTCAAACACACATACATGTTTTCCTCCATTTGTTTCCTAATGTTGTGATGAAGGTTTATTCAGGTTGTTAGGGTTTCCTCTTTGTTAAATTCTATCATATGTCATCTTGAGGCTGTGTAATCATGGGCAACACACAACGAGAACCATTTTCAAACAAATGAAGCACACATGAAGTTATATACCTTGAATGTCTCGCAATATGAAACTATACAAATATTTTCCTAGACCGTACACTTCATATCTAAGCCATACATAAATTATATGGTCTTGAACTTGCTCATTTTTTAGTTCCATAATTTGTAGTGTAGAATCCACGACTCCATATCTTCCTATTCCACTACCTTATCATTCCAAAATCATCTCGAATAACTAATTCTATCTCTTATCTCGTGTTTTAGACTTAATTCTATCTCTTATCTCGTGTTTTAGACTAAGTTCTTATCACTTATCAATTATTTTGTTCATTTTGAGTTTGAATGCATTATTTTGATCATGTATAATTGATATTGGAAATTGATTAGATCAGAATATTCAACTTGTTGCTAATCCTTATACCATTCTTAGGTTGTTATCTAATAACATTCTAAAACCTAGCTTAAAAATTAAGAGTGTAAACATTTGGTGAACCCAATTGTGGTGAGTAGTGTTTATTGAGCAATACATGTGTAAGAAACGATCAATTAATTACACGAGTTATGGGATACACTAAATGCCAAGGATTAATTTTTAAATGCTAATAGGTCCAGCTTTAGGTATCTACATATAGAAGCATTAAAATGTACCCCATTGTTGGGCCATGAGCTATGTAATGCAGGTGTAACACCAACAATGATCACATGAGGTGCAAGAGAAATAACATGCTGTGGAAGAATAACCATAGTAACTTGAGGAAGGCTTTGAGTTCCCCCACAATAGGAATACTAGGTATGAGAAACACTTGTGAAGTTGTGGGTGTAGATGCATTAGTATGTGCAATAAGTACATTGGTCTCAACACTTATGTAGATAGAGATCCTCTAGAAGGGGGATTAACAGTAAGGGATGGTTCAACATGTGCTTCCTTAGGTGCGGTGTTCCTTACAAGTGCTTTCTTGGCATATTATTCTTTATGGGATTCTAGTAAAATAGCCAGTTTTGAATCCAAAGAAATAGAATTTTGTAACCTAGATATTACTTAGATCTAAGAATTGAGTTATCACCCTTGCATATTCTTAGCTTTCCTTAAAGCCAATTTTTTCTCATAAAATTGTGTAAGGTTAGGAGGTTATACTGGTCTCATAGTAATCAATATTGTTCCATTCATGTGTAATAGCTTTGTGAGTCAGAGCATGAGTACTCAACCATAATAATATCCATGATTTCCCTTTTAGATGAAATTGCGTATAGGCACATTTCATATTCCCACATGTGCGGAAACATAGTTTTGATTTTTCACGTAGTGAGGTATTAATTTTGACATGGAATATGTAAGGATGTCAAGGAATTAGGAGATTTGAGATAGTGGTATCAAACTAGGGGAACGATGTCCAAAAGTGTAGTCGAATCAATCAACATGGGAATGGACACCAAAATGGACCAACTGATGCCATATGCATTTTGTGAAAGAGAGTGCTAACATCTCTGGTCAACCTAGATGGAACCATAGTTCCTTCCAGGTGCTCTAGATCTACAATCAGACCATGCTAAAAAATTAAATATATGGACTGGGCTTGAATAGGTCACTTAAGTTATATCATTTACAGCCTTCAACTGAGTTACAATGATAAATCTTGTTTTTAAATTCATCTCTCTTGAGTTTATTATGGTTATATGCGCATGTTGCAGATTAGACCATGGTGTTACATCCATATGTGCATAGTATCTTCCTAGATATGCCAATCAACATTGGGAATATTTTTAGAAAATTGGAATCCCATAATGAAACCCTTTCTTTGGCATTGTTAGGAACATATCTTCTTATTTGTCCAAACCCTAATACTTTATCTATTGATAATAGGAAGAACGAGAGACATAGCTAAATGTCATATATTATCCCTCATTTGGGTTGGACCATACCTTAGACGATCCACATAGACATACCTATGGAGCAATGCTTCTGGGCTCATATACTCTATGAGATATGGATGCAAACCCACACACTTGCATCTCTAATAAGCCTATGATGCTATGCAACTAGAAGTATTAAGATGAGATGCAACTTAGAATTTTACTTCTTGAAGATATAAAATGATCAGGTTTGACACTTACATAATAACTTCTTTAACTCTATGTATTTTGTTGTGGGAGGGAAATCTCTATCACATTCTGAGAAATCTATGTTTGCAACTCATGCATGAGGGATGAAGATAATATGGTCATGTTGTAAAGTGAAATAATCTCAAAACTATTGAAGCAACAATAAAAATCGATTGCACGACTTATTGTTTCAAATACTTTAATAATGTATGGAGACTTCTCGATCTAGGACAATGTTTAGAGGAATAATCGATTATAATTTGTGCTAAGAATTGTATTAAAGGTTGGGGACCCATTTGATGATGAGAGATCGTGAGCGGGAGAAAGAACAAATTCATGAGTGTGAGAGAAACACTTAAAGGTTCTTTCCTATTTAATTCACAGGTCACAACACTGTTAGTTGAATATTACATCCTTGTAAGATATCTGTCTGGGGTTCTAAGTTCGGTTCTATAATAGACTTTGAAGAAGAATTAGACAAGATGATTTGTTTGAAGGTTGCAGAATTGACGGCTCAACTGGATGCATTATGGAGAGAGTTGGTTAAAACAGATAGATATGGTTGAATCACAAGTATGCAAATCCAGATCGAGCATGACAGTGAGAGATTGAGCATTTTTTGATCCTTCTTGACTAGACAATTCATGAAACAACCATGACCCTCTTTGTGAGAAAATCAAGAAAATAAAAATGCATTTGAGATTATTTAAATAGAGAAATATTGAAGTGACACCAAGAAAAATAACTGACGCACCAATAATACCAGATTTAGACTAATAATTATCTGGTAACGATTAATTGACACACATTCATTGTAAGTCATGAAGTATAAGTATATATATCTATATAAAGGCTTCGAATATTTTGTTGTTTTTCGTTGAATTTACAAATTCTCAAACCTGTACAAACATCCACATTGAAGTAAATGTTAAAAAATTTAACAATCATGTCCACCACCATGACCCCAAAAAATGATTATTGAGTCTTGAATTAGGTTCCTCTACATACAAGTGATTTTAAAGGTAACATTATTAAATATTTAGGAGAGATGTTGATTAAATAATATTTCCAAATCCACTTTAATCATTGAATATAACAATATTTCTAATATTTACTTCTATATGCGAAACATGTTTATTGGAATTAGTTTTGCAATGTTTGAATCGAGGTTTCTTGTTTTCAATCTCCTTCCTAATGGATTTGTTACCCCGCAACAATTGCGCTCGAAAATGTCCGCATCAATTGTAGCATCAGCTGGTGAGTTGGGTTTCGCTCAACCCACGAGACTTTCTTTTCCCGTTTGGGATTACATTCTAGTTATGATATCTCAGTAGTTATTGTGTCAAATTGGATATTAATTTTGGGTTTCTGAGTTCTGTGTTTTTCTCTGATATGATTTGGAATCATACAAATTTTGTGCTCTATGAGTTCTTTGATTTTTCTCTGTTAATTTTAGATTTTGTTTTTGTTTTTGTTTTTTTGGATCCTTTTTTATTGACTCTATGAACGGAATTGGATTCAAACAGGGGTCCAAGGCCTAGGCATACTGCTGCATGTGCTTTGGATAACATATTTATTGGGGAGCCATTTAATGTTATTCGAACCTGTTACCCAACAAGGCAGTTAACTTTTTACCCTGCCTTGACAACGTCAAGCACAACCCTCAGGTTAATTTTAGATTTATAAATGAGCACAATTTGAATTAAAAAATGGCTAAATACATCTGACGTAATGGACTACCAGGAAGCTTTTGGGGTATTTATAGGATGGACTAATATTCATTAGTTTTGGGTTTTACATATTTTAGTTCTTTTTACCAATTTTCGCAGAAAGAAACTCGCAAATTTAAAACAATTGAAAATGAATGCTAGCCTCAGTATCCACGAAGCAATATTTTTTTTTTGATAATTTTCTAATTTTGTATGTAAACTATATATAATATATAACCTCAAGGAAATATAATTATAGAACTCGCAATTATATAAAGATTCACAAGGATTTCTAAACAGAAAAATGTGTAGGATTCCTTTAATCATCTCTATTATAGAAAAACTCTACTTTATGTAACTGCAGTATAGTTTACTCAAATAAGACAACGGATTGGCATTCATGAGATTAGAATGCGGTGAAGGATTGCATTTCCTGTTTCAAAGCCATCATTGTTTTATTAACAAAAATATATTGAAAGAAAATGACACAGTCATGCGTAGGGGTCCTAATAAAAGGATTCCATAGATCATGACTGCATCATTTTACATTGGAGCAAGGCACAAATCTGGGTTGAGAGAGCAAAAATCTGAAGTTCTCTATCTTTGCAATGTTGGTAGAGAACGTGGTGAAGCAAGCAAGCAGTGTGACCTGCATAGGTTTGCAAGGAGGTGTAACAATAGATATAAGGTTGTGAAAAAGACAAGAGGCTGCCAAGAAGAGTAGTGCAGAGGTGCATTACTCAATAATGTGGCTGTAAGACTTGATGAGTGTGGAATTGTTGCGTACAATGCAGATCAGATTGCCTGTAGTAGAAGAGGATAAAAGAAGAGGATTCCTCCTGAAGGATGATTTAAGTGACGTGGAAGAGGTAATGGAAGAAATGATTGAAAGTGAAATGGAAGAGGCAGCTCTAACGCTTGAGAGTTTTGATGATAGAGAAGAAAGGCTTTTCAAAGACATGCCAAAGATTGGGAAAGGAGTGCGAAAGTGTCCTTAGTTTTTTCGAACATTGAATGCAAAAAAGCTAATTGATTGGCTTATGGAGAAGGAAGAATATTTTGAGTTTGATGAGGTTGTGGATGAGTGCAAGTTGTAATGTCCCTTTCTAGGGCTGAACTGAAAAAAAAATGAAATCATACAATCCCAAACTAAAATATATTCTGATTTTTACATCAGCCAACTGGAAAACAGAACAATAGTGCACACCATGTTATTTTCTAGGACAACAATTAGAAAAGAGCAATAATTCATCAAAATATCACCATTCACATCATCTAAAACATGTAAAGGCACTTTAGGAATATTTACTAGCAATTATCATCCAAGAAATCAATCTCAATACACAACTAGAAATTAAATAAATGACAACAGAGGTACAACCAAATTTAGGGCTGGATATGATGTTTCTAAACCCCAACAAATACTAATGAAGTGAGAAATCAACCTTATAAATTAGGAGGAATCTGAATATCAACTCAAAATGCAAAATTATGCCCTAGAAGGCACTCAGACCCTTCTCCACCCAAGTCCCCACCCTAGGATAGGGTGTCAAATTGATGTAGAAGACCTTGATATCTCTTTCTTCTTCAAGCCCTAGCTGCCAACCAGAAAAATAGCCCTTCTTTGAAGCCCTTTGAACCATCAATAGAAAAGTTTTCGTTCTCCAACCTTGAACAAGGAAGGGTTTCAGCTTCCTTGCTTGCCACACCAAAGGATTTTCCCCCAATAGTGGAATGGAATAGAGCAATCAGCCCCAAAACCAAGTAGAATAATATTATAACAGGGAAGCATGCCCAAAATGAGTGGAACCGACTCTTTTTATATCTATAAGGTGGCACCACAACCCCATGGAGGGAATTCCCCATGACCGACTTCAATAAGAACTTGCTTTATCTTTTAACTTGCCCTTTAAGTCCTCCAACCCAACTGACCTGCTTCATAAGAAAAATACTAAAGAGAAATGTAAATGTTAATAAAATAAAAACTAAAACATCAACCAAAGACTTCCATTGTTCACCTACTTCTTGCCCACGGGAAGTGGAATGGGCAAGAAGTCTTCAAATGAATTAATTCAAAAAAAGGCACATTATAATCCTCCCTTCCCGAAATTGCTTGCCCTCAAGCAATTGTAAGCTTGGCTGATCTAAAACCTTTGTCTCCTTCATCTTCTCATTATGTATGGCCCACATCCTCTAGAGAGATAGGAGGTCGCTTCCTTGACAAAGCATCTATCACCATATTATTTTCATGCACCTTTTGAAATTTGGTCACCTTCTTGAGAGACAATTTGTTCCATAAGGGCTGAAAGCAAAAAGTTATGCATATCTCACCATATCATAGGTACAAGCTTCCCATCTTGGAACCAAAAATATGAGTTAAGTGTTTCAAATGTTCTTCTCTCTAAGGTTTGAAAATTTCCTTACAACCTTCAAGTTTACTTCTCTTGCTTAAAAAGTGAAGCAATTTGACCCAATAATTGTGGCTCTCAACCCTATGAACAATGATGTCTCCTGGCAGCTCATAAAATACTTTGATTATCAAATGTGCATAACCCACAACACATACCTTCTCAAGATGATCTTCATTAAAGATGTTGTAAACTGTTCCTTCTAAGAAAATACACAAATCATCTTGTGTGCAAATTGGAAACAAATTATGACAGTCATGAATCACCTGATTTTCCACTCAAATTGGAGCTATGTTACCTGAAGCAATCGTTCTCTTCAGCTGAAACCATTTACCAATATTTTCCAATGATCGAGTGACCTCGAAATGATCAATCTTGCAACTATTCAAGTCTGAAAATAACAAATCATAATTGGATTTTATCAAAATCAACAATTTAAAAATGGAACAATGGTTGCAAAACAAAAACCTTCTTGCAAGAATAAGAAATGTGAGCATTGTAATGACTGAAAACACTTTTGTAAAAGCTGAAAATATTTTCCCAACAATCACCAATTGGAAAATGCTCCATCTCTTGTCTGACAATACTTTGAGACTATGTGGTGGCTGATTTGACTGATGAAAATAACATCAAATCTGAAATTTTGAGCTATAGTCCTCCAAGGTACATTACTCCCGTCACCACTAACGTTCCACCTATTTTGTTGGTGATCTCTTGTATGAATATTCAACTATGAAGCAACTCCACCATGCTTATGCTGCGCTCTTCTGATATTATACCTGGTTGGAAGTGGACAAAATCGAATATATTTTGTGAGTCTGTTAACCATGGTCCACAACATATAAACAATTCTTACCTCAAACCATGGGCAGCCCGGTGATGAAGTCCATTGAGTTACTTTCCCATTTTTGGGTGGGAATAGGAAGGGGCTGCAATAGTCCAGCTGGAAATTCATGCCCTGCCTTGTTTTGTTGGCAAAAAAACATTCCCATATGTATCGAAACATCTCCTCATTAAGACATTTTCAAATGTTTGTATGTCTTGCAATAGCTCGGATGACTAGCCAATGGGGCATCATGAACAACCCTCAATATCTTGTTCTTTATCTTTGATTTGAGAACAGAATAGACTCCATTCTCGTAGAGAATAAGCCCATCCATTATCTTATACCCTTCATCCACAATTTCTTCTTCAAAAACAACATCAGCAAACTTATTCTTGGCATACTCAGCTGTAATTAGAGACTTTCAATTTGCTGTTATCTTGGTTAAAAAGAAAAGATACGATTCTTTTGACAAGACATCTTCTATCACATACTTCACTTGAGTGGTTTCCAGAGTCATACCTTGTAGTATCACCTTCTTGCCTTTATCAATGAAGTTCTGCTCCGAACTTTGGTAGTTGAGAGTGAGCTCTCCCAAGGAATACAACTATTGGACTCCAAGCACAAGATTTATATTAGCTATGCCAATTGTATAAAAATCATCACATACCTCATACTCTCCCAATGCGAAAAGGAGTTGGAGACTCCTTGTGCATGGCATGGAATAGCCATCTGCTACTTTGACCGTGAAGCCTTTTAGGTCTTTCAACTTCAAATCCATCTTTGCAACCAAGATCTCGTTAATGAAATTGTGAGTAACTTTGTTATCAATTAAGACTGTGACTCTTTGCCCTTGTAGGTCCCCTTTCATTTGAAATGGAAGGTAGCTAGGAGCACCAGACAAAGTGACAAGAGTGCTGTCCAAACCTTCTGACTTTCTCTTCTGGATCACGATCTTGCTTTGTCTCATCAGCACAAGCTTCTTCTTCTTCTTCCTCCCCATCTTTGACTGCTGTTTGGGAAATTCCAGTGATTTGAAAGTAATCATGAAGAACCGGAAGTGTCCTTCCTTCATGGACATATCCTTCCATAATGTCATCCTCATATACTTCATACAAATATGATTTTTCTTCTCCATTTTTCTGCAACATGCCATCATTAGAAATCAATGAATCATGATTAAATATTGAAGGATTTTTACCTTTGAACTCATGCTTCATGATTTTCTTCGCTTTTCTAGGTTTGTGTTTCAATATTTCTTCAAACCCTTGGCCCTTCATACCGCTGTTCTCAAAATCAGTCAATGGAAGCTTGAAGGATGGTGCAAGTTCCTCTAATTTGAACCCTTCGTATACAACAAGTGATTTCCCTTTTGCTTCAACTTCATCCACATTTTGTTGATGCATGCACAAAACCTTTTCCTGGTCCTTTCCAAGGCCATAAACATCATCTACATGCTTCATGTAGATGGCTGTTCTGAAATTTCTAGCAAGTTGTACATCCACATTCGCATTTGACAATTGAGCTTCAACCTCTAATTTCTCTTTACCATTCACATCACATCCACATCACCATTCACATCATCGAAAACATGTAGACACACTTTAGGAATATTTTAGGGCAATTATCACCCAAGAAATCAATCTCAAAACATAGCTGGAAATTAAATAAATGACAGCAGAGATACAACCCAAACTAAGGGCTGAAAATGATGTTTTCAAACCCCAACAAATACCAATGAAGTGAGAAATCAGCCTTATAAATTAGGAGGAACCTAAATATCAACACAAAATGCAAAGTTGTTCCCTAGAAGACACTCAAACCCTTCTCCACCCAATCCGCCACCCTAGGAGAGGGTGCCAAATTGATGTAGAAGACCTTGATATCTCTTTCTTCTTCAAGCCCTAGTTGCCAACCAACAAAATAGCCATTTTTGAAGCCCTTGGAACAACCAATTGGAGAGTTTTTGTTCTTCAACCTTGAACAAGGAAGGGTTTCGTCTTCCTTGCTTGCACACCAAAGGATTTTCGCCCTCTAGTAGAATGGAATAGATAAGATAAATATATTATTGTCCAATGAATGACCACAAAGTAGGTCAAAGGGATTATAGATAACACCGTGAACAAATACAAAGCGGGAGAACAAAAAGGTTCCCCAAAAAGAAAAATACAAAGCTAAAGAAGTTGGCAAAATCGGAAAGAGCAAACCCCCGAACACAAAACCGGGGGTGGAAATGCAAACAAGAAGAAGGGGGAGACGGCCAAGGAAGACAACTAGGGAGAAACAATAAAGAAAGTATGTAATGTCCCCTTCTAGGACAAGTTAGGAATTCATACAAATCTGATCACACACAACTGTAAATAATTAATTTTCAAACCCCAGCTGCTACAATTTTTAAAAATTCATATCTTTAGCTAGAGAAGTCCAAATGAGCTGAAAATTTGAATAATGGACCACAAAAATATGAAGAACAATATGCAAAAATCAAATTTCGCACAGCCAATCCGAAACCCTAATTTTGACCTAAAAAATAGGTCGCCCAATACAGTTAGGGCATCAAATCCACTCCAAAAATTATGAAAACATCTTTTCCTTATTTCTCCTATTTTCTACAATCATATGCAATATTAAATCAACCCCAAACTGTAGATCTGATATAAATATCAATTTTCCATACCCAGAAAAACCTGCAGACAGTTGAAATATTCAAAAATGCATAACTCCTTCAATATCCCATATTTTCCCCTCAAATAAAATGCAGATAATTCTATAAATTAAGATCTTTCCAAAGGACTAAAGATCTGAATTTTATGACAGCTGGAAACCCTCCAAAACAACCCCCAAAAGTCCTAGTCTAGTCGCTAGGGTTAGATGGAATGACATAAATTATTTTCAGTTCTTTCTACACTTCAAAAACCCTCCAAATAACATTCCTACACTTGGAAAATTATACTAACATAGAGCAGATTATATTTTACCTTGTTCACTCACAAGACATGCCAAAACAAGTCCCATATCAAGTCGCCATTGTTAGCAAGTATGAATCATGCAAAGAACATACTTCAACACAAGAGAACTCAACAAATGGAACAAGAGAGAATACTTCAATTGATCAAAACCAACTCATTAACTTCCCATGCAAGAGAGAGAAAGCATCAATGGGCATGCATCCCAACTCCAAGCATGGAGCATAAAATAAATATCATCATAACATAAGTCTAACAATGATCCTAGCACTCCTTTTATAAGCAAGGAGGCACAAAATTTGAAATCCCTAGGAGAGGGAAATTATTAAATAAAAACAGTTTATTTTCGCTAGGTGTGGTGTCCCCTTTTTAAAAGCGCGATTTTAATATTTAAAAGCCACCTAAATATTATTTAATTAATTCCCCTTTTTAATTTGCATTTTGGGAATTTAATTAAATAATTACTTGCTCCATAAATATTAAATAATTAAATAAATATTGCTTTATAATGTCAAATGATAAAAATCACTCTCCAGGCAATATTATAAAATTATTTAATATAATTTTCCCTTTGCAACATCCCTAAAGCCCACGGGGAATGATAGGCTAAGGGTCTTCAAAAATGGGGACATTACAAAGTAAATCAGGGAATGGTAGATCCAACTATCCTAACATTTGAGGCCGACTGGAAGAAACTCTGGATGGAATGACGACCAAATGAAGAGGTGGTAAAGTGTAGAGGGCGCCTACAATACTGTTGTCTGGACACCATACAATATCTCAAAGGCCTGGTAGGGCGAGTCTGTCTCCTGGTGTAGGATCTAGTATGGGCTTATCTAAGATCTGGAGTAAGAAGTGGAGCTGGTCTCACCTTGGCACTTAGTGCCTCTCACTGAAGGTAGCATTGTGAAGAAGGAAGTGATCTGCCAAGAAGAATCTGGTTTGGAATGTGGCTTAAGAGTGTGCCCACAAAGCCTCAAAGCGTCCAGTAAGTATAAAGCCAAGAACTTTTGATCCTCGTACCTGAATAAGTCAGAAGGAGCTCGTGCCCTCCTAAAAAGGTAGTAGAACCTCCCTTTGATCTCATAGTAATGGGGTAATGGAAGATGAAGTGTGTCTTTGTCTTAGTCTTCTGGAGACTACACAACTGAAAAATTCTATCCGAATGATCAAGGTGGTGATCCGTCTCACATTGGAGTTTGTGAGAACCTACTCTAAACTGACCAAGGGGGATGCGAAGGTCATGCATCCAGTGACGTAAGGTATACTGAGGACGGATAATGAGACTGTCACTCAACTCCAGAAAGTGCTCAACATAAAAGGCCATTCTAGGGCATAACCCCCCATGAGGGTTCCTCTCTAATGATCCTGTTCATCACCTGTCTGGTAGGTAGAGGGTGGCCTGGTGCGTCAAAGGAATACCCAAAAGTAAGAAGATGATCCATCTGAATACCCATTGTCCCCAAGAGATCAGATCCTTAGCATACCAACCACGACCATGACGAGGGGAATTGGAAAGAGCAATAGTCTCTGATGAGCAATACACCAAGTACGGGTACCTATTCCTCCCCTCAACGGAGTCAGCAAAGCCAAGGATGCGGTGTAGGAAAGAGATCAGGTCAAACATGGTCTCCAATTTGAAAGGGCGGGCTTCGAACTCAGCCAAAATAATGTGCTGGGGGACAGTTGGCTTGCATCTGATAAATCAACGAAGGAGAAGTATCTGGACTCTCTCGACAAAAGCCCACTTAGTCTCCAGTAAAGAGGGCCCCCAAGCAATAGAGCTGTAAAGGAAAATGGGTTTGATGAGGGAGTCCATGAGGGACATTTTGGAGATGTCCTAGAAGTGGTGGCGAAAGCATTCTCTCAAGGAGGGCTAAGGATCCATAACCCTTATTGACATGAGGCTGGAGGGCTTGTCTCAAACCGAAATGCGGACCAAAGAATTGAATACCCAAGTAGGTATATGTGCTGGTGATATCGATCTCCTCACCCTTGAAATAGAAGTGGAAGTGCGAGGTATTCAGACCATTGAAGAATATAACCTTGGTTTTACTTAGGTTAACCGTCAACTGTCGAAGATCACCGAACAATGCTAAAGTGTTTAACTGTCTTTGCAAACCCTCCAGAGAGGAGGCCAAGAGGACCACATCATCAACAAACAAAAGGATGGATATCAAAACCTGGTGAAGGAGGCACCCATCACTTTCTTGAATACGCTCATGGAGAAAAGACTCAAGCTCATCAATGTATATCCCAAAAAGAGTTGGGGACTGGAGACACCCTTGTTTGACCCTAATGGTACTCTTGATGAAATACGACACCCCATGAGCTATGCGGAGGCAACCCAAAACAATCTCGTACAAAAGCATGATGGTAGTGAGAAGGGTCTTGAAAATGCCAATATTTTTGTCTTTGAAAAAGTGCCACACGTGGAACCGAGTTGAAAGCTTTTCGAAAGTCTACAAAGCAACAATAGTCTTTCAACGAGTAATGGTGTGCCTCCTCAATGTTAGCCTGAAGAGTAAAGATATGATCTATAGTTTGGTGATCAGGATGAAAACCTGCTTGCCCCCTGGCTCTGAGTTGCTTGTGCTCCATCTCCTCGGAAAGCTGCATATGGAGGACTGTAGCGTAAAGTTTGGAGAATGTATGACCCACCATAATTGTCCTATAGTTGTTGGGATCCGAGTTGGGGCTTGATTTGTAGATCGGGTGGATGGTATGATGTGATTGAGTCGACAGAAAACCATGCCATACTACGTGGGTGGAGAGGTCAGTCAAAAAGCTATTAAGCACCCCAATACCATATTTGAAGAATTTTGCTTGGAACCCTTTCGCATCCACTGCCTTTCTACTATTTATCACTCTAACTGCCTTTCTGATATTTCTGTATGTGAATAAGTGGCAGGAAGATGGTGGATTATCAACTTGGATATGCGGATGTCTAGGAATATCATAAAGATTGAAAGTGTGACAGAACATGGATCTGGGGCTAAGCTTTGAGGGAAGAGGAGAATGGCAAGAAAAAATGGTATGCCGAAAATGCTTAGAAGATATAGAGGCGTTTTTTACGGTGAAGGAGATAACAATAGGAGGTTTTCAAGGTGGGATATGAGGGATGGGCTAGGGTAAAAACATGCAGTAATTGGCGGTGTAGGGATTTGCACTCGTCATCATACCACTTACTCATAGGGAAATGTTTTTGTTGGTGGGGAGTGGAGGAAGACCGGGTGGAGTTAGGGAAGGACACGAGGCAACTTCCCAAATGATGGAAGACAAACAAACATACTTGGAAGCAACACTATCCAGAGAATAGAATTGGGACTCGGATGGGAGAAGTTGTCGAATGTGGGAGGAAAAGGTGTCCGGATCCCCTTTGTCATACTGAAAAGTGGTGTAAGGGACGCCATGAAGGGGAACACTGACAGGAGGGGGAATGTCAACACAAAGAGATAAAGAGAGAAGAGCATGATCGACAAGGAGAATGGGAGAAATGAAGAAACGACTGATGAGTGACAAGGAGTTTTGGCTAGAAAAGACATAATCCACCACACTCACACCGGTTGACAAGTGAAGAAATGAGAGTCAGGAAAGTAGGCAATCCCGTTGAGGATCAATAACTCATGTGAACAAGTTACAAAAGGTGTAGGCCATAAGCTGTGAGGGGCTTGAATCATCCTCTAAAGTCCTATGTAGGACAACTCTTTCTGGATCCACCGCCTAAGTGCAGAACATGTCCTTTGTGCGATTGTGGAGAGGAACCTAACAGGTCTTGGTGCGGGAGTTAAAATCACCCAAAAGAATGACTTCCCGAACCACGGATTACTGAACAATGTTGTCATATAAGTTGATAAAAGGGTCACCATCAAGACCATTATGGATGGCATATGGGGAGGAGGCCAGAGGGAAGTAACAAACAACAATGTAGATATCCATGAACTGATGGGCTGTACCCCGAATGCGGACCCATATGAACCTAGAAAACTCATCTTTTTCAACCAAAGAAATCCTTCTCTGGAGGGAGTCTCTATAGAAACAGGCTACACCTGCACCTCTGACACCACCTGTAACATCCCGTGATATTAGGGAGAAGCCACACAGGACTCTCACGGGTCTCTGTAATGAAGAGGATGCCCGCGGATCCAAGAGCATCATGAATAAGGCTAGGCAAAGACCAAAAAGAGCCATTACTGTTTCAACACCTAATAGACATGTCCGTGGGAAAGTGTCTCCGATTACCACATGAAGGTTCCCGATAACTGCCCACTTCCCAGCCTTTCGCGCTGCCATAACTAGTTCCCTGGAGCGTTTGGGCTCGACTACGTGTGACTTGGTAAGATCTTCATCAAGGAAGATCTTATTAGGAAAAGAATATACTAGTTTTTTGGCCCTAAGAGCCCCGAGTCAATTTGTTGATGATCTAAACTGAAGGAAGAGGGCAGACTCACATCCTAGTCAAACACGATCCAGATTAATATCATGGATACCCAGAGTATCGCTGATGAATGAATTCCCAACCGTCAAGGGGTCCTATGATAGTTGGGGTTAGGGGAGCCCCCTTACCTTAAGATTCAACTCATGTTCACGCCTAGTGCATTCCTCCCCTAGTTTGGCTTGGTCAATCCCTTTACCAACAACCATAGGCAGGGGAGTACTATCCTTACCATTAACCACCTGTGCCCATGATTGAATATGTGATTTTGTTTCCTATTTGAACGAGGCTTGTTGTAGTCTAATCTCCTCTTGCTTATTTTTTAGATCAATGATCTCAACTTGTATGGTGTCATTAGGAGGGTTAAAATTGTCCACGCTGCTGAAGACCTTTTCTTTCAAAATAGCATTTTCAGATTCAACCGCTATAACCCGGTTGGTGAGAACACACACTTTTATGTGAAGAGCCCAATTCACAATTTCCATTGGATGTACTCTGCTTGTCTATCTGGTTTCTAAATTTCTGTTATCATTGTGAGATTGTTGTTTGCGGCATTTGCCTGGGGCTCCATATTTGCCTAGTTCATAAGCAATCGTATTGGAGGGACAACCTATAGGGGTGAAATGGAGAGGGGATTGAAAGGCGAGTCACCAGAGGGCATCTAGTCCATACACCTCAGACGTGAGTAGTCGCAAGCAGTGCTGGTGATAAGGTTGAAAGGTGGGATAGATGTGAACAATGCTAGGAGTTCCTAAGCGAATCGACTGTGGATTTCTTGGCTGAAAATGTGGAGGAATGCGAAAATGTGCATAGAGAGTGATTCAAAAACTCTTGATTCACGATTTTCTTGTTTCCTGCGGGTCTTGCGTTTAGAAATGAAGGTTGCGAGTACAAGGATGGAATGAAAGTCATGAGTTGGGAGGAGCAAAACATGACGGGAGGGGAGAGACGGAGTTCGACGAGAGGGGAGGAACAAAGCTAGATGGGAATGAGGTAAAGGCAGGAGCAACTCGACAGGAGTGGGGGGGGATAGAACCTGATGGGAATGGGGCAGAGCTCATCGACGAGAATGGCAAAAGGCATGACGAGAATGGAAGAGGGCTCGAGCTTGATAGGAATAGAGAAATCAACTCCAAAAACTAGTAGAATAAAATTATAATAGGGGATCATGCCCAAAATGAGCCTAAGCAATCCCTTTTATATCCATAAGGTGGCGCCAAAACCCCACGGAGGGAATTCCCCATGACCGACCTCAATAAGAAGCTTGCTTTATCTTTTAACTTGCCCTTTAAGTCCTCCAACCTAGCCAACCTACTTCATCAGGATGGAGCTTCTCCCAAAGTGTGGGACTTTGCGAATCAGGAGAGCTCTCCGGATGAAGGTCAGTTCCTATTCCTCTGTTCAGGTGCACACATTCATATTGCAGAGGATCTACTCTAAAACCTACTCTAACTTGCCAAGGAGACAGGGTTAAGGAGATGCAAGAAATAAAACCTAAACTAACAAGGGTGATGCACCAAAGGAATGTTGAACACCTGCTTTGCAATTAAACACAAACCATAAAACTATAACACAACCACCATGCACAGATAACCAAACTGCAATGAGAGATCAGGCGGATGCAATGAACACAAGAGAGGGTTGAAATCATCCACAGACTTATACTATTGCTCCAAAGATTTGATACAGTCCATTACAATGGCCAAGAGGAAAGATTGCATTTTACAGTTTGAATGGGAGGTTCGAGCTCCACAAATCCACTTTCAGAAAGAGAAGAAGGGAGGGTGCAAAACAAAAATGTCCAACCTTTAGAAAAATGCCCCTCCTTACAATATATATGAAGAATATGAGAGGGAAAGGAGAGAAGAAATCAACCACCCCAAAAGAGCATTGAATTCACCTGCCTCAACCACCCCAAAAGAGCATTGAATTCGCCTACAACAATGATGGGTTCCACTGCAAAAACCCATGCCTCCATGTGTTGTTCCTTGTTGGGAAAGAAAGGAAGCCCATACTTCATTATGGTGGTAGGTGAGAAGCTTGACAACCTCAAAAATGGCGGACTATATTTTTTCGTTTTAAGAACTTAGTCCCACTAATTTAAAGATATCTAGTCGTAGTTGAGTAGCAGAGGTCGAGAGTTTTCCAAAAGGTCCTCTCTTGCTCAAATCCGAGCCTCCAGTCGAAAGTTATGATCATTTGAAGGTCAGGGTCAGGCGTTCCACGCGGGCTCTCACAATATTTTGAAAGATCCAAGCATTTAAAATTCTTGGTGGGCTTCATGATTCATCTTTCATTGTTGGACCCTAGACACGTGGAGGGCCTGCGCTTGTTTGGGTAGCTGCCTTTGGATTTTACCTTTGAAGTTGCACTGAAGAGACACGTGGAGGCTTCCACTGGCCTTTTTTATACTTAGACTATTTAGGCCTCGAGTGAACACTGCCTTGGGTTTGGAGTCTATTCCTGCAAGATCCACGTGGAAGCCCTGCGCATTCTTAAGATTTTTGCTTCCTTTTAGGGTCCTGGGAATGCGACGTGCCGACATTTGGCATCATCTGCGAACATGCTGATTCATTCCTTTGGCCCCACTATATATAAGGACACCTTTTTGTGGGACCTGCCTTTCCAAGACTTTCACTCTTGAAGTTGCGACTGTTGGACACTTGGCATCGTCTGCGAGCCTACTGGTTTCTTTTCTTGTGTTATGTTTGTCCTTGTTTTCATAGAGTCGGTACCTTACACTCGGATATTTTATGGCGGTCCTGCTCGCTGGTGAGCGGGTCACATATGTTCGGGGGCTGAAGACCCGAAGCAAATTTTATGGGTGGCCACGTGGATGGGTAACCGTTATGGGCTGGTTTTGGGGGACTACCCTTTGGATTTTACCTTTGAAGTTACATCTGATGAGTACACATGGAGGCTTCCACTAGCTCTTATGCTTGAATTTTTTGAGAAGGTGATGCAATTTGTGTGCTGGAATTGGAGAGGGCTTGTTGAGCACAGCTCAAACTCTTTATTTTACCATTGTGAAGGTTGGCTTGCTCTTAAGAATTTACAAATTTGGCAAGTTACCTTGGTTGGATTAGCCCAATTAGTGAACTCACGTTAAATATTGTCTTCGAGGCATATTTTCATTTCTGTCCAATTTCTATTCATCTTCCCAAAATGCTTGAAAATTATTCCGCATTTTCCATTAATTCACTTAGACATTTTGGCTTTTCAACCTTTTTGGGCTCATGTTGGACCCTAGACACGTGGAGGGCCAGCGCTCGTTTGAGGACCTGCCTTTGGGTTTTACCTTTGAAGTTGTGCTGAAGAGACACGTGGAGGCTTCCGCTGACTCTTCCCATGCTTAGACTTTTCAACAGCCGGTGTGACTTTCTTGGGCTTTGACCATGTGGAGAGCCTGCGCTCTTTTGGGGACCTCGCTTTTAAGTATCATACCAAAAGTGCGCCGAAGAGACACGTGAAGGCTTCTGCTAGGCCTTTTTATAACTTTTAGCTTGATTCAGGTCTCGAGTGAACAAATAAGCGCTACCAGATTTCTGAGGACGGCTCGAGGGGATAGAAAAGAAGGCGCGCAAGAGGAAGAAGGGAAGAAAATTGAGCTTGCCTGGAGGAACGTGGCACTCTGAAAAGGGGAAATGGAAGTTTCAAAATTCGAAGGAAGAAACTTTCGCATGAGTTTTTGACAGCAACATTAGCTTTGAGCGGCATTTTTTTGCAAACGTGGGAGGAAAGCCGATAGAATTCGCACGTAGGTGCCCCACTTGCAGAAAAGAACAATACTTGCGAAAGACAAGTATGGCCTTTTGGATTTCCAACTGAATTGTCACAATGGCATTTGAAAAGAGGGCGCGCGACAGGAAGTTCCTTTTCTCCAAATTTAGCTGATTTGGAAGGCGTCTGCAGAAGGCCACGTGGAAGAATTGCAAGGCACCATGGAGAGCCCACGGAAGGACTCATGCACATGCCAAATGAGCAAGCCTTCATTTTGTAACCTGAAATGTGAAGTATCAAAGTTGTTTGAGTAAAAATTTCCAAATAGCTGGGAAAGTTATTGGATAACAATTTGGTGACTCGGGATCACCTACCTGCTAGGTGAAGAGATCAGTGGCCTTAGGATTGTCCATTGGGCATGGAGTCATGAATGATAGCCTGATACTAATCTTGTTTGGAACCTAAACTCGACTGCTTGCACTTGGTGATCCTGGAACCTACCCCACTTCCTGCACTCTCAATTTTCATATGAAAATCTTAAAAATGAGGTTTCTGAGAGTAGAAAATTGTCTTGACCTGGAGTATTCACCTGCTTTTAAATGGACTGTTACAACATTCACCTGGAGGCACACTGAACTACACAATGATACAACCTTGGAGCAACAAGACCTGTGCCGAAGCACTTAGGGAAATTGAAACCTAAACTACAACAAGACAATGTGCATACGCACTTAGAGGAATTAAAATCCTAGGCTAATATTTACAAGGGTGAAACCTTTCCTTTTCAGTAGTAATGTTTAAGATAGATTTTGTTGACAGGAATCGGGAGCTACTCTCCCTCCAAGGTAGACAATTGGAAGGCATTGTTACTTTTACATCCTGTGACCATGTAGGGGCCACTCCAAATGGCATCAAACTTGGAATGCCTTCCTGGTTTTGCCCGATCTGCATCCCATTTCAGAACTAGGTCCCCTTCCTGAAAGGTCCTTGCTCTTGCTTTCTTGTCAAACCATCTTTTGACTAAGGCCTGATCTTTCTCCATTGTTTGAACTGCATGTTCTCTGATTTCTTCCAATTCCATCATTTCTGCATACCTAGCCTCCATTGGTTCAAACTCAGATAACTCCAACTGCTTCATGAGCTCCAATGCAGGTAGCTCTAATGATATAGGCAACACTGCCTCTTTCCCATAGACCAACTTGTAAGGGGAATTACCTGTTGACCTCTTTGGTGTGATCCTGTCAGCCCATAATGCTGATTTGAGCTTGGTATGCCATGTCCTTTGATTTTCATCTAGAGTCCTTCTGATGATCCTTAGCAAATTCTTATTTGTGGACTCTGCCTGCCCATTACCCTGCGGGTAATAGTTTGAAGAGGTGCTCAAGTAGGTTCCATTCTTGACAGCCCATTCTGTGATCTTGGAACCTAGGAATGCCAATGCATTGTCTGATATGATAGTGGCCGGTACTCCAAACCTAGTCACTATCCCTTCATAAAAGTCTAGTATGCTAGACTCGTTTGCTTCCTTGAGTGCTACCGCCTCGGTCCATTTGGTGAAATAGTCTGTTGCTGTGAGAATCCACTTGTGACCTTGGCTTGAGTTTGGATTGATGACCCCAATGAAGTCCAATCCCCATTGCATGAATGGTTGGTCAACTAAAATTGGGTGCAATGGAAGCGCTGCTAACTTTTCTTTACCTGTGAAGAATGCACATTTTTTGCACCTTTTTATCCATGTGTAGCAGTCACTAAACACTGTGGGCCAATAATAACCCACCTTCATTATCTTGAGAGTTGTTACCCATGGGGAAAAATGACCTCCGGCCTCTCCATCGTGGAAGTCCTGTAACACCTTTTCAATCTGACTTGTTCCAATGCATCTCAGTAGAACACCATTGATGTCCTTCTTGAACAAAAAACCATCAACAAGCACATATGGAATGGCTTGCAATCTGAAGTATCTCCCTCTTGCTTTGCTCATTTCTGGAGGGCATAGGCCTATTTGTAGAAGTGTATCATGTTTTGAGTCCAACAAGGAATAGGAACATTATCATTTGCTCTGTTCTTGACCATCTTGTAGTACCAAAACAACCCCATTTTCATTACTTGCATCAACTTGTTGGCTCGAGCTAGCTGTTCACACAAGTCCCTTTCCATGAACCAACTTGGTGACCTTAATTTCAATGTCATATTCCATGACACGAGTGATCCATCCTGCATGTTTCTCATTCAGATCCTTGTTCAAAAGGAAGTCCTTGACTCCAGCATGAGACACTAGCAGTTGAATCTTGTTGTTTGAGACTAGGTGCTTGAACTTCTTCAAGCTCCTGATCATTGTAAGGACATGCTTTTCGATGGAGTACCTCACTTCATAGTTCTCCAAACTTTGACTAAAAAAGGCAACCGGTTGTTCAGATCCTTCTTTTTTTTGTTGTACTAGGATTGCAGAAATTGTGTCCCCACTACCAAAGGCATAGAGCATGAAGTCCTTGGAGAAGTCTGGATTGACGAGAGTTGGAGCTTGGGATATAGCCTCTTTTATTGCTTCAAAACTCACTTTGCTTTCAGTTGTCCACCTGAATGCCATGCTCTTCTTCAACATCAGTGTTATTGGCTTCACAAGAGTGGAAAAATTTGGCACAAACCTGTGAACAAAATTGATCCTTCCTAGAAAGCTCTGAAGAGCCTTCTTATGGCTTGGCAAGGGAAATGCTCGAATTGCTTCAACTCTTTCTGGGTCGATCGTCAATCCTTCCTTTGACACAATATGGCCTAGGAGCTTGCCTTTGTGAGCCAGGAATATGCATTTTTTGGGATTTAATGATACCCCAAATCTCCTACATCTTTGAAATACCTGTCTCAGATGAAAAAGGTGATCCACTGCATTTTTGGAGAACACGGTGATATCGTCAAGATATATTAGCACTATTTTGTTGATCAACCCCTTGAATGCCATGTCCATTGCCCTTTGAAAAGTGGCTCCGACATTAGACAATCCAAATGGCATCTTCCTGTAGGCATAGGTGCCCCACTTAGTGGTGAAAGCCATTTTGAACTGGTCATCTTCTTTTACCATTATTTGATTATACCCTGAGTAGCCATCGAGGAGGGAAAATATTTCTGAGCCGGATACCACTTGCAAGATTTGTTCCATTGAAGGGAGTGGATAGTGGTCTTTGAGAGATGCCCTATTCAAGTCTCGGAAGTCCACGCACAACCTTATTTCTCCATTCTTCTTCCTGACCGGGACCAAGTTGGCAACCCAGCTCGAGTGCTTGATTGGAAATATAATGCTTGCCTCTATTAGCTTGTTTAGCTCTTTCTTCATAAGAGGCTCAATGTGTGGGTTGACTGGTCTTTGCTTTTGCCTGATGGGCTTAGCATCTGGATCCAGTTCTATGGTATGTTGTGCCAACTTTGGATTGAATCCTCGTAGGTCCTCATAGCTCCAAGAAAAGACATCTGGGAATTCTTGAAAAAGTTGAATGAATTCAGATTTTTCTTGTTGGGTACTTACCTTGCCAATTTGTAATGTCTTGCCTTCAGCTACTAAAATGGGCTCTGAATCTTCACCCTTTACCTGAATGTTTGCCTTCTCTTTCCGAAACTGATCATTCGGGTTGAAGATTGACTCCAAAGTTACAAGGCCCTTTGGTAATTTGTTGGTTCTCAGCTGTACCACTTGGTCACCATACTGCTGTTCCAACTTGTCTTGGTTTCTGGCGGAGAACTCAGCTTCTTCTTGTAGAAAATTAACAATTTGCTGATCATTCTCAAAGACTTGCCAACTTGTGTTGTTGTCTGGAACAACTGGCCTTACAACCACTTTGATATGAGGCTAGGGTTTCTCATTTTTGATACTTTCCACAACATCAAATGCAGCCCCAATCGCTGCCAGTCTATCTGCTGCTTCATTCTTCTTTCTTGGGATGGAATTGATGCCAAAAGCTTCAAAATCTTCAATGAGATCCCATACCCGATTCTTGTAGTTCTTCAACAAATCATTCTTGGCAGCATTTTGTCCTCTGACTTGGTTTACAATCAGCTCACTATCACCAAAGACTTGCAAATTTTTAATACTTCTCTTTCTTGCCCAATGCAATCTGTGAATCAAGACTTCATATTCGGCTGTGTTGTTTGAACAAGCAAACTGGAAACGAAAAGCTGAGTAATACTTGATGTTTATGGTGAAACTAATAATGCATAGTTCCTCCTCCAGCACCTTGTCTACTTCTTGAGCCATCAAATAATAACTTCCATACTTCATTATCATCCTTGCGGTCTGGCTTGGTGATGCTAGGGAAGGGTGATTCTCTTCATGCAAACAATATAACTCCTAACTCAAATTCTTCATTTCCTTGTATGGATCAAATGCATGCCTTTTGTTTTCCCATTCATCAAGAGTCAAGTCTGGAATACATCCAATTTGGTACCTGTCTTCTAGATCAGTTGAACACTCCTCCTGATCAAAGGCTGAGCAATTTGCATTGATAGGACTTGGCACATGAGGCTCAATGTGAAAGTTTGCAATTGGTTCTGACCTGATGGTTGCCTTGGCTCCATACCTTGTTCTGAATAGCATGTGTGACCAATCTGCTGATAGATATCCACCAATTTTGGCAGTGAAGTCTCTTGACAAACACAGTGCAAAGAGTGGTGGGAGGTCAATTACAGACACATCTTGCAAGACTGTGACATTTGGACAGGCATGTAGTGTTAGGCTTAAACCTTTGATGACCCCAACCATTCCTACTGCTGTCCCATCTAGTTGCACTACTCCTTTCAGCACTGGCTCATACTTTAGACCCAATTGATCTGCTATTTGCTTCGGCATCACTGAGCTACTTGCTCCCGAATCAATCATGCAATTATGCACTAACTTATCTCCTATGATCAATGAGATATAGAATGGAGGGGGCTTCAAATTCTTACCTTGGTCGCCTCCATGGATTCCTTCTTGATGAGATGCATTGGTAAGCACTTTTTCTTGTTGATTGGGTGGCTGATTTGATGCTGACCAATTAGCCATAGCAGCTTGCAATAGGTCTCTTTGTCCTGGGATAGCTAATGACTCCCACATTGAGATGTTTACATTTGTTTTCTTCATCTGCTCAATGATGTTGAACAGAGATGAACTATCCTTTTGCTGCCCCTTGCTCTGCACATTCTTCTCTTGCACATGGGCTGTTATAACCGGCGCTTGAGTTGGTCTACAAGGTGGCTTGGGCTGACCTTGCACATTGAGAGCTGCACTTTGATTGTTAACACCTTGTGGAGTAATAGGAGGCTGTGGATCATTTGAATTGGATGAATTTCCTTCTCCAATATTTCTTTTCTTGGACCGTGTATTGGCTGCTACACTTTGAGAAGGGGCTTGATTTATACCACATAAATCTTTAACCTGCCAATTGACAATTGGTCTCATTTGGAGGTGCCTCTTGTTGAGTTACATCCTACTGTTGATTTCCTTCTTGGCTTAGTTCTTGGGACACACCCACTGTTGTACCATAAGAGCTTGATTCAAAGCACCATTGAAACACATTGAATTGATTATGAGGTTGATTGCATGGAAAACACCAGTCATATTCATGAGCCATGTTATTTTGTACTGGTACCAAGGCTCTAGATGTGGATGCAACATTAGGATTGTAAGGCTGGAATGGTCTATTAACTTAGGAGGCCTGGTTTGGTTCTGATTTGCAGCTTGAATGGGTGGTCTATTAGGCTGATATGGAGGTCTAGCTTGGGTTGAGTTTGAGGTTGATATGATCTGAAATTTTGAGCTTGCTGCATCTTAAGTGTCACTAACTCATTACCTAATTTTTGTAGTTGCTTCATGACTTCTTAGAGCTCATTTGAGGTGCTAGAAGATGAAGTAGAAGCTTCAGTTGAATTTGATTTCTTGGGGCAGGAATGGGATTAATGTGGGCATTTGACTAGTTGCTTGGAGCTCCTATGTTCTGGATATAGAGGCATAGGTGGCCTAGGTGCAAGTTTACCAGCTTGAATCAAACAATTTTCAGCTCTAATAGCAATGTTATAGGATGCGGGTAAGGTTATACCTCCCATTGATTGAATCATCATGGAAATATCTGAATTTAAAGCCTTTAAGGAAGTATAGGAATGCACCTTCAGCTGTTGGTCTCATGACAGCTAATGGAATCCTATCCCACGTCCTCTGAATATGAAGTTGAAATCGGTCAACTGTTCATTAGGAGCCCTCTTGATTGTTGTCAATTGTTCCAATAAAGACAAATTATCCCCCTTTTCTCCAAATTGATTGTGGAGAGTTGTGCATAAATGGTCCTAATTCTGGATGGATCCTATTGTTAGACTTCTAAACCATTGCAAAGCTTTACCCTTAAAGGAGGATGCCAACAACTTGAATTGCACAACAATGTCCATTTCAGCAATTTCATGAATTGCACAGACATTTGCAATGTCCTGGATATGATCAATTGGAGTTGTCTAGTTCTCTCCAGTAAAATATGGAATGTTCTTTGGAGCACTGCAACTAGAACTAGATTTTGTGCATTGAGAGGAAGCAGGCTGCTTCAGTGAAGTTGACATAGGGGTTGGGTTGTGCCATCCTGATTGGTCGAAGAACTCTAGTCGATTGGATGAAAGGCCTGCCAGGTGGAGGTGTTGACAAAGTTCTGTTTGGCGGAGATGGAGATCTTTGTGGTCTTCTTCCTCTCCTGGTGATAATTGCAAGTAGACAAATAATCCTTCTTCTTGAGTATCAGACCTAGTTGAATTCTTCTCATGTACTTGGGCAACCTGTGTTGCTACACCGCTGAATTCTATCCCTTCGGAGTCGCCAGATGTGTTGGAAAATGAGCCTCTAAAGGCTAGATTTTGACAAGTTACACACCAAACTTGACAAAATAAAAATGAAAAACTTTGAAGGACCTGTGTGTTTGGGATTCTGGAGGTTGAAATTTGATTTGGAATGACAGTCCCAAAAACTTGAAAATACAAGACTTCTGAATGCCCGTAAACTCGAAACCCGAAATCCAGAAATCCTGAAAATCAAAATTTTAAAAAACTAAAAATACCCTTTTGAAGATTATCCTCCGATCTATCAACTTGGTGAAATGTGGACAATTTTGAGCAAGTTAAGTCCTTGAAAATCGATTTCAGATTTCAGCCTGGGAGATGAAAAGTCCGAAATTGGAGAACTTGCAATTTCTAAGTTTGAACTTCTTGAAAATGCCTTCAAAGCTTGTGGAATGACTTCTTGGTCCCACCGGGCATGCCAAAACTGTTGATGCGTAATCACAACACCCCTGAATGTCTGCAACTCGATGGGTTGAGACTCTCAGTGTGATTGCATAACATGGAGCTTCTCCCAAAGTGTGGGACTTTGCGAATCAGGAGAGCTCTCCGGATGAAGGCCGGTTCCTATTCCTCTGTTCAGGTGCACACATTCATATTGCAGAGGATCTACTCTAAAACCTACTCTAACTTTCCAAGGAGACAGGGTTAAGGAGATGCAAGAAATAAAACCTAAACTAACAAGGTGATGCACCAAAGGAATGTTGAACACCTGCTTTGCAATTAAACACAAACCATAGAAATGCAATACAATCACCATGCATAGATAACCAAACTGCAATGAGAGATCAGGAGGATGCAATGAATATAAGAGAGGGTTGAAATCATCCACAGACTTATAGTATTGCTCCAAAGATTTGATACAGTCCATTACAATGGCCAAGAGGCAAGATTGCATTTACAGTTTGAATGGGAGGTTTGAGCTCCACAAATCCACTTTCAGAAAGAGAAGAAGGGAGGGTGCAAAACAAAAATGTCCAACCTTTAGAACAATGCCCCTCCTTACAATATATATCCAGAATATGAGAGGGAAAGGAGAGAAGAAATCGAAACCTGCCTCAACCACCCCAAAAGAGCATTGAACCCCAAAAGAGCATTGAATTCGCCTACCACAATGATGGGTTCCACTGCAAAAAAACCATGCCTCCATGTGTTGTTCTTTGTTGGGAAAGAAAGGAAGCCCATACTTCATTATGGTGGTAAGTGAGAAGCCTGACAACCTTAAAAATGGCAGACTGTATTTTTTCATTTTTTAAGAACTAGTCCCACGGGATTTAAAGATATCCAGTTGTAATGAGTAGCAGACGTCGAGAGCATTTCAAAAGGTCCTCTCTTGCTCAAATCCGATCCAGTCAAAATTTTTCATCTGAAGGTCAGGGTACGGGCATTCTCTCCAATATTTTAAAAGATCCAAACTTCTTTGGGTTCATGGATTCATCTTCATTGTGGAAAGATCCACATGGAAGCCCCGCACATTCTTAAGATTTTTAGTTACCTTTTAGGGTCTGGGAGCATGGACGTGCCGACACTTAGGCACCATCCAGTGAACATGCCTTGGGCTTGGAGTCCTATTCGTGCAAGATCCAAAGGAAGCTCCGACGCATATATAATGATTTTTGCTGCCTTTTAGGGTCCTGGGAATGCGACGTGCCAACACTTGGCTTCATCCGCAATCATGCTAGAAACTTTGGCCCCACTATATATAATGTCGAAACCCCTTTTCGAGCGGGACCTTTTCCTTTCACTCTTGAAGTTGCTACGGTTGGGCACTTGGCATCGTCCGTGAGCCTGCTTTGGTTTCTTTGTGTTTTGGCTTTTCCGCCTATTTAGGAGTAACTATGTTGGACCCTAGACACGTGGAGGGCCAACGCTCGTTTGAGGACTTGCCTTTGGGTTTTACCTTTGAAGTTGTGCTGAAGAGACATGTGGAGGCTTCCATTGACTCTTCCCATGCTTAGACTTTTCAACGGCCGGTGCGACTTTCTTGGGCTCTGACCACGTGGAGAGCCTGCGCTCGTTTGGGGACCCCGCTTTTAAGCATCATACCAAAAGTGTGCCGAAGAGACAAGTGGAGGCTTCTGCTGGCCTTTTTATACTTAGCCGATTCGGGTCTCGAGTGAACAAATAAGCGCTTCAATTTCGAGGAGGGCGTGAGGGGACAGAAAAGAAGGCGCGCACGCAGGAAGAAGGGAAGAAAGTGAGCGCGCGGGAGGAAGGCGCGAAAAGGGGAAATGGAAGTGGAGCAGAATGCGAAGGAAGAAACAAGAAGGCGCATGAGGGCGTGCGGACGAATTGCAGCAAGGAAGCGAGGCGAGCGGCAAGATGCAAGCGCGTGGGAGGAAAGCAGACAAGATGCAAGCGCGTGGGAGGAAAGCCGATAGAATGCGCGCACGTAGGTGCGTGCGCTGCATAAAAGAACACATACTTGCAAAAGACAAGTATGGAAGTAGGGCGTGGATATCCAACTGAGGAATTGTGCACAATGGCAGAAAGAAAAGAGGGCGCGCGACAGGAAGACCCGAAATTTAGCTGATTTGAAAGGCGTTTGCAGACGGGCGCGCGAAAGAATTGCAAGGCGCAGGGGAGCGCATGGAAGGACTACAACCTATGCAAAGTGCCAGATGAGCAAGTCTACGGGTGCGCAACCTGAAATGTGAAGCATTAGAGCCAGAGTGAGAGTAAAAGTCATCCAAATAGCTGGGAGATTTATTTGGATAACAAGTCTTCAAATGAATTAATTTTAAAAGGGGACATTACATAAGGTGAAGATCATGCAAACCAAGTTAAAAAGTCATTGGGTGTTGTGGTGGAAAGAAGTTGAGATGTAGCGCAATAGGATGGGTAAAGACAAGATCACCCGTTGGGAATGGATGGTTGCGAAGCTAAAAGGATTTTTTTTGCTTGGTGATTACTGATTGGATCTATTAAAAACATTGCAAAATTTGTGACAAAATGAGTTGTATGAAAGAATCCATAGAATAACTTTACAAGATAACAATTTGAGCTAGGTCATAATAAGATGGATCAAGAAAAGGCAGTGCACTATATCAATGGATTGCGGTTGGTGATCCAAGATAACATAGTGAAGATGTTGATGGTGTGTAATGTCCCCTTTTTCGAGACATTAATATTTATTTTTCAATTGCATTGTAACCCCTTGGCATGCCTAGCGCTACAAGTGGGAGTCTTTTTAGTTAGTTTAATGTGCACATAGGTTAGTTACTTTTATTTATTTAATTTAAAAATAAATAAAGTGCACATAGTCTTAGTATTAAATATTTTAATGAGAGTTTATGTTTTCCCTCCAAAAGGGAAAGGTAGGTCTTTATTGGATATTGCACCCCTTAGTTCTATAAAAGGGAGGTCGCATTTCCTTAGAGGGCATGTTGATGAATTATTGATTTCACTCCATGCTTGGAGAATTGGGATGTATGCCCTAGTTCTTGCATTGATCTCTCTCTTATTTGGATCCATTATTGAAGATTATTGAAGACTCCATTGTTCTTTCCATTCTGCTCTCTTGTGTTGAAGGTGTTTTTGCATGATATTTTCTCTCTAGCTTTGGTGACTTGTTTAGGGTATTGGCGCATTTTATTGAGGGTAAAATCTGCATGTTATTGAGTATTTTGAAGGGTTTTAAGTGCTGGAAATTATTTATGCAATTTACCCTAACCCTAGCGACTGGGTTTGGAATTTCGGGGGCTGATTTGAGTGGGTTCTAGTGCATGCAAAGATCTGATATTTATTTTGATGAGAAGCTCATAATTTTCCCTTTCTACTGCATTTGGTTTCAAGTTAAAAGAGTTAGTATTTTGGGAGTTATTAATTTCCAAAGTTTCAGCTAATTTTCAACAGTTATTATTTATTATTTTTACTTCTGCAAATTGTGTTGGATAAAGGAGTGTAAATACCAACTGGATTGCCCATCAAACCCTCACCTTGGCTCACTCCAACCCTATTTGGGTTGTATTGAAGCTGATATTAGGGTTCATTGAGGTAAACCTAGGAGGGTTTATCTTCTAAGTGTTTATTTTTGCAAGCATTTAATAATAATTAGTTAATATCCTACAAGGGGATATTACATGGTGGAAGAGGCATACTGATATGCCTTGAGAGCAAAGGAGAAGCTGGTGCATTGATGGAATATTGTGAAGGCCAAAGGGAAGCTCGGTGGTGGTAAGGAACTAGAGGCACATGGGAAAGAAAGCGAGGAAGGCACAAGCAATGCACAAGGACAACAAACTAGAGGAAGAACTACTTCAGCGCGAGGGAGAGGTTTGTGTGGACGATTCAATGCTACATGTTTTTTGGTGTGGTGAGGTGGGAAAGAGGAAGGATGCGAATGCGCATATCATGCAAATTGATGAAAATGTGTGGCAGTAGATCATCACATAAGTGAACTTGCGCAAGGAGAGACATTACTTGCAGTAAGAACAATCTTGAAGATTGTAGGAAAGAAAGAGGAGTTGTGGCAACTGATGCAACATGTTTTTCAAACAAGATGCAAATGCTGCATAGTGGTGGTTGATAGTGGGAGCAATGTCTATAGAGATGGTGCGGAAGTTGCGATTGGAGCAAACCACATCCAGACCTTATAAAGCAATGTGATTGGTAGAAGGATAAGCTGATATTGTGTGAGAGAAATGCGAGGTGGAGATGAAGATTGGTCAGTTGATGGACAAAGTTCTATGCGATATCTTACTGATGGATGCATGCCATGTTTTGTTGGGTAAGCTGTGGCAATTCGATCGGGAGATGTTATATGATGGGAGAACCAATATAGTAAGAGTGTGGAAGGATGGACAAAGTCACATTCTTGAACTGCTAAGGGAAGAAAACATAGTGGCACAAAACATTCATTTGATAGTGCATGGAAAGAAACATCTCATGCAAAATGTAGAGAACGTGTGGCACCATAGAAGAGCATTGCGCAAAAGAGAACGTTAAGTGGAGTGTGCATAAAAATGTGAAGGAGCTTAGGGCAGTGATAAGAACAATGAATGATGAAGAGTAGATATTTAAGCGTGAAGCCAATGTGTAGAAATGTTGCACAAGAGAAGACATGGAGAAGAAAAGAGACACTTGTGAAGATAGAGGAGGTCAGCCTGAAGAGACCAGGGATAGGGATGTGCAAGATCCTTATAGGAAGAAATTAGTTCCATACCCAACTGCCACCCACAATTGTAAGAAGGAGAGTACCCGTTGGCATGTAGGCATGTTGAGACCTTACTAGAAGGTCAAAAGGGTGGTTCTACCACTCAGCTCACATGTTTAAGCACTTAGCTCGCACATTCTCTTACCTAGTGTGTATGATGCTAAAGCATTTGTGTTCACATGCACATCAACCAAAAACATGTTAGATCAAGAACGTAAGCTATGTTTAGCAATGCACAAGTTTTTGTTTACGTGTAGGCTTTGTTTCTTTGGTTTGCGCAAGTCTTGTTTTGCGCAAATTGTTTCAGTGTAGTTTTGCACACTCTGTGAGTGAGCATGTGTTATGTTGTTCTTTTGCGCCTGCTTGTTAGTGCACCTGTTTGAATATATTTTTGTGGTTGTACATATTTGTGCGCGAAATTGGTAGAGCGATCCAAGAAATCCTGCTGTTTTTCCTTAATCAAAGAGTAGTCATCAAAGTTGATGCAATTTATGGTGTAGTACAAAAATAGCGGTTTCATGGCTAGAAGGTCCCACACTAGCAAGGAATGCAGAATATACATCGCAGCGCCTCTACATTATGTGTACACATTTCTTGGGATGGTGCAAAGTTTTTAAACTTTGATGCGAGACGAAAAACATTGTGCAAATAACCAAAAGTAAAGTGCAGAATCAGGAAACCTTCAAACATGTGTGGCAACACATAGTACTACACTTTTTAAGGCTCGTGTTAGGAGGGAAGGCTCATTTTGATACCGGGAACTTGCCTACAGAACCGTGAGGTCATTGGGACTTCAGTGCAAGAGATACTCGAGGACATGGTGTACATAGGATTCTTGTGCAATACCGTGCAAGATTCATAGATAGCGCAAAGGGTGGAATCATCAGATTGGCAACATCAAGCTCACAAATGGGAGGTGATGATGACTTACCAACTTTCGAATTGCATTTGTTGGGTTGACTTGTGTTTGTATCGAGTTGTCCCATGTTATGGGATCTATCCTCTTTTAATGTTTGTAACACATTAAATCTTTGTGTGGGTAGGATGTGGTTGGGGCCTAATATTGTAAATAGTTGATTGTCTTTATGTTAACACATGACCATACTTCAGAAAGGCATTCAGAAATCCTGTGAGAAATAGTATAGAATGTAGTTGTAAGGACATACAATTAGAGATTTGAATATGGTTGTAAGGACATATGATTAGAGATTTGTGTGCAGGTCTGGGAGGGTAGTGGGATTGAATCACTTGGGGTGACACTGTAGTATCGACTTGTGTGTCTTTTGTTATTGTAAGCTAGATTTGACAGTCTGTGAGGTTGTGTTTGTAAACTCCATTATTGATGAATAAAGGTATTTTTGTTACTGTAATAATTCTGCTGTGCATGTGTGTTAGTTGTTAAGGCTGCACAATCTAAGGCATCCTGTCATTAGGACCCCTAACTGTGACTGCATTAGAAAACTAGTTGTTTTTAGCTTGGTAAATGTCAGTTGAGGTTCATATGGTTTGGGGTATTCTCAGAACACATCCTTATGATTCGTAAACGTAGGCCGGCCTTAAATGCACTCCATAATTGTTGCAGCACAACCTCACTGCATGTCTGCTGGAGTTATGGGCTGTTCGTTGTGGCAGAGGAATTTGAAACTGGGTTATGCTCTTTTTGGGGTGGCCCATCCATTACGGCAGAACCTCCTGGACTGACATCAGGTTTCATTTTGTGGATATCTGTATTTTTCTTTGAAGTCATTGGAATTGGTGTCATTGCAGAGCAGTTTATAACAACATAACAGATTTATCTGTTGCCTTCCATGGGATACAATAGTGTAGCTATAGATACGTCTTATTATGAGGGCTGTTGTGGCAGTTTTCAATTTTGGGATGATGAAATTCCATTGACAAATTATAACTGTTGCAGGTACAGAAACTGTTGGAGGAGAAGGTGCTCCTGATTCACGATGTGTGGGAAACAATGATCTTCTGATTGTAGGACCTGGGGTACTAGGGCGCTTAGTTGCGGAAAGCTGGATGAAGGTATTATAGAGTTATCAGACTTGCAATTTCTATGTGATAATTAACTCAACTGGAAAGACATTCATTAGTTAATTTCTTAGAAGGAAAGAGATTATATTTATATCCACCAATCATCAAAGTAGGTGAATTGGAATCAAAAGTACTGCAAGTTGCCATAATCAATTTGGAGTGCTGAAAGAAACTCCAATAACTTAATATAAAGTATCTGAATTAAAAGGGGAGCAACAAAACCAAATAGTATGGAGGTAAACCCAAATGACAAACCTACAATAAAAATTATCAGGTAATCAAGCGTCTCCTGATCAAAGAGAATCTCTGACAAAGCCAAGAAAAGGAGCCCAATGGAGAACAGGGCTTTAGTCTGCAATAAATAAATTCATTCAGCATGTTTTGGCAGTAATGAAGTGAAGAGATAGAGAAATCGGGGATGGTTTTATTTTGAATTTATATTCTGTTATCAGTGTTGCTGAAAATCTCTATCCCCAGTTACCAGAACTCTGCGCAACATTCCTTCAATGCATTCAACTTGCTTCTCATCTTAATGATCTGGTTGTTGTTTCACACAACAGAATGGTCAAAATCTGTTGATAGCCAAATGGTCGATTGATTGTCAAACTATTGTAAGCAGGGTATCTCCTATTATGTGCTTGCTCATGGATGGTTATATTTAGCCTAATTATCCAAGGAATAAAATGTACCTTAAGTCTTGAATTATTTTTTAGACATCCCTTTTTTAGAAAGTCTAATGATCTGAAACCTAACTTCTAAACATCTAGAAATTAGAAATTTATGTTAGCTTTAGACCTTCACTTCCTTAGCCTTTCACGTTCTTAAAACTCTCAGTAACACCTACTCTTTCCTAGCAATGATTGCAAGCACATCATGGAAAATGTATTATCCACAAGTCTAGACTTATTGTGTAATGTCCCTCTTCCTCGAATAGTTTGATCGAAGACCTTTGGCCCTTTTTGTCTACCCGACGGCCAAAGGGTGATTTCAAGGGCAACTTCGGTTTATTAATTTTATTATATCGTGCTTAAAATAAAATAAAGTATCACTAAAAGCACATATAATGAATTAATAGACTTAATAAGCGACTTCGACTTAGGAAAGTACATGGAAATAAATTAAAAATTATTTAATGTGCTTTCCTAGGCAAAAAGTGCGACTTGCTTTGGGAAGTAATTAAATAAGCCAAAAAATGCGACTTTCTTTGGAGATGGAATAAATTAATTAAAAATTAATTATACTCCTTTGGAAAAAGTGCGACTTGCATTTTGGAAGGTTTTTTTGGCTATAAGGGAAAAAGTGCGACTTGTGCCGGCTTATGCAGATTATTATTATTTTTCTTCCCGGCAGTTAGCTCTGAAGCTTTGCAGACAAAATCCAAGGACGAAAACCCTCTGGATTATTCCTCTTGTGGACGGAAACCCCAGGAGCAGTGAGAGGAGTTCCTATTCAGGGAGCTTTGTTGTATTCACAGGTTATTTATCATTTCAGCAATTCAGAAAGAGAAATAAAATTGCAGCAGTGGGCATTTAGACATCTTCTAGAGTGGGGCGACTTATTCCACAGTTGTTTTATGCAGTATCTGAGGTATTCTTCATGCTAGATTATTATTGTATCTTCCAGCCTCAAATATATATCAAATCAATTTGGTTTGAATCAATTACGGCTGGGTTTTGGACAATATTTTGTTATCAATCCATTTGTAGATTTCTGAGTTGTTTTGCTGTAATATTTGTCATCATAAATCAATATTAAATTCACTGCTGAATTATTTATGAAGAAATCTGTCTGTTTAAACCCTAGGCGCATTTTTCTATATTCACCCCGGCTTGCCGGTTTGTTTTATTTAATTTGTTTGTGCAGTATGAGAATGGTGTTCTATGGTTTCTTTTGACATTATCAGTTCAGTATCCAAGTCTGAGCATATCTATAAAAAAAATAAAAAAAATTTAGGCAAAGGGGTTTGGGATCTTTCAGTGGTATCATAGCAGTGTATTCTCCCAACATATGTGGGAAGGAAGCAGAGAGTATTTTAAAATAAAATATCAGCTTTGAATGCAACATAGAGAGGACAGTCCACACAGATACTACACCCACAGGCGGGCACGACTCGAAGCTGGTATTGTAGGAGGTGACAGAATGAATTTTATGGGTGATAGACCGGAGAGTCCTCGGGAGGAGCATGCAGATCCAGATAGAGACTTAATTAGGGATATGACAGCCTCTCAGAGGCAGTTGTTACAGACTATGGAGCGCATTGGCTCTACCTTGGACATGTTGGCATTGGATAGGCTGTGGGACAAACATGCCAGAAGGGATAGATCCGTATTAGTTGTCAGTGGTTACAGGGATCATAGCAGATCACCTTCAGAAATTGGAAGTGTTAGGGGATCGCCACGTCGTGAGAGGAGGCACACTCATACAGATGAGAGGAGGGCTATGCGGACTGCAGATAGGCCTATGCAGCCTAACTTCCTGCCTAGAGACGACCCACCAGAGATTGAGGTGTGGCCGGAAGAAGTAGCTTTTCCGGATACTATTATGGCAGTCAGTGATGAGTGGAGGAGTTTGCCACAACATGTGAGGGACGTATTTCCCCTCCCGTAGTATTGTGCTCAGAGGAGAGATAGCATGAGGGATGGATAGACAGGAGGCCTAGACTGCAGCAGAACATGGAATTGCAGCAGGTTACCAATAAGGTAACCCTCTCCACTTTTGATGGTAGCGGAAAGATCAGTGCCAAGGCTTGGATTCACAAGCTCGACACCTATCTTACCCTCAAACCCATGAGGGAACATGAGGCTATACAGTTCGCTACTTTACACCTTGAGGGGGTGGCTTATGATTGGTGGCACCATGGATTAGTTACACAGAATCACGAAAACTTCTGCGGTCATACAGGGACTTCAGCGAGAGGTTGATTGCGAGATTTGATCGCAAGGATGTGGAGCTTTATTACAGGGACTTGGCACAGCTTCGACAGAGTGGACACGTTGATTCATACATCAACGAATTTCAGCGTATAGCAGTCATGGTTCCAGAGATGCCTGAGAAGAGGGTAGTGATGCTATTCATAGAGGGCCTTCATGACAGGATGAGAGGATTGGTCAAGGCTCTTAAGCCTAGGACATTGCATGATGCCATCCAGACGGCATTGGACTTGGACACATCCCCCACTTCTTATTAGCCCAATAAGAAGTTTACCACGAGCTCCAAGCCATTTCAACGCTCTAATATGCAGACAGAATATTACACCATCTCAAATAAAAGTGTAGAATCAAGATAACATAACACAGAGAGAGGAAGATTTAACGTGGTTTCATTGCCCAGATCATTGGGCTACGTCCACCAAGAATCACTTGCTCAAATTTTATTAGGCAAGCCTCCACTCTCTCAATACAATACCCAGATCCATTTGGAGTTAATATGCTCAACAAACTCTACAGAATTCATACCCGACTCTTTAGATTCAAAGTAAGACATCTGCAATACATTTGCTTGTCTGTCTATCATATGCATAAGATTCATATAAATAGTCTCACAATTGCTTAAGCAGTTTGATACAAAACCGTGGGTATTAAAACCTGGATTATGGCAAAAACCGTGGGTATCAAAACAATGGGCGAAAACCGTGGGTATCAAAACAATGGTTAAAGTACCGATCCAAAATCAGGCTTGGGCCCAGTGTTATGTAAAGTAGCCCATGAATGGGTAAGGTTACCCATTACCCATTGGGACCGCCGTTAAACATACCCGAGTGTAACACATAGAAGGTGTAAAAAGCCACTATCTAACATGAAAACAGACTCCTAGGCAAACTTGGTTTAGGCTACACACATCCCCCACTAAACTTACCAGATAGAGACTTCTTATCATCCCAATAAGAAGTTTCCCACATAGCTCCAGGCCATTTCAGCGCTCTACTAGGTCCCTCAACAAAAGAGTGCACCATCTCTTAAGGTGGAATTAGGAATCTTGTAATGAGTTGAGGAAAAAGCTTTGCTTTTATTGCAAAGATCATTGGAAGCCTAGACATCGTTGCCTTGGTAAAGGCAAGGTGCATCTATGATTTCAAATGAGGATAATGACCACTCGCTGGATATAGATGCAGAGGATGAGGACGGCGGCCATGATGCACAGGGGGAGCAGCCCCAAGTAGAGCTTGGTGAGAGTGAGACATTGGATTCATCCGATGTCACTATTGCTACATTCTCAGGAGTTCCTAGGTACCATCCCTTTCGGCGGAAGGGAGTGCTGAAGGGACAGCGGATTGTTTGTTTGGTTGACAGTGGAGCTATGCACAACTTCATTGATGAGGGGTTGGCTGCGAAGCGAAGATTACAGGTTGAGGATTTTGAGGGGTTTAGTGTACGAGTAGCAGATGGGTTTGCTATTAGTTGCACTAAGAGGATTCCTGCTGCTTAGTATTCAGATGGGGGACTACACATTGACCGATGACTTCTATGTTATTGGACTTGATGAGATTGATATAGTCTTGGGTATTCAGTGGTTGCAGTCCCTTGGCAGATATGTGCAGGACTTTCAGAGGATGGAATTGGATTTTATGGTGGATAGGAAGAAGATTGTGCTTAGGGCTCTTTCGGACGGTGGGCCTAGAGTTGTTTCAGCACGCAGGATGGAATCTATAGTTAGACATGGAGAGGTTGCATGGGCAGCCCAATGTTTCATTTCATCCAAACCTTCTTCAGATAGTGAGCAGCCCTTTCATATAGACATCCAGTCCATACTGGATAAGCACGGCCCAGTGTTTGGTGACATTCCTCTAGGTAGACCACCAGATAGAGGGTTTGAGCATGTTATAGAGCTTGAGGAGGGTGCTAAACCTGTGATGACTACGCCTTATCGCCATCCTAAGACATATAAGGATGAGATAGAGAAGGCCATTAGAGAGCTCTTGGAGATGGGACACATCCGTCCTAGTTCTAGTCCCTTTGCTTCTTCAGTTGTTTTGGTGAAGAAGGATGGGACCATGAGGATGTGCATTGACTACTGTGCACTAAACAAGAAAACCATAAAGAATGGGTATCCTATTCCTCGCATAGATGAGCTTTTAGTCGAGTTGCATGGAGCTATCTATTTTTCGAAGATTGATCTTCGATCAGGATACCATCAGATTCACGTTCGGGATGAGGACATTCACAAGACAACCTTCAGGTGTCACTACGGGCACTATGAGTTCTTGGTGATGCCATTTGGACTCACCAATGCACCTGCTACATTTCAGTCATGTATGAACCATCTCTTCAACAGGTAGTTGAGGCAGTTTGTGTTGGTCTTCTTTGATGATATTTTGATATATAACATGACATGGGATGAGCATTTGAGGCATCTTGATGAGGTACTTAGCATAATGGAGACTCGGTCTTTATTTGCTAAGATGTCCAAATGCGAATTTGGACTTACTGAGATATTGTATCTTGGGCACGTCATTGGGGCCAATGGGGTCAAGGTTCATCAGGAGAAGATACAGGCAATGCAGGATTGGCCACCACCCAGGAATATCTCTGACTTGCGTGGATTCTTGGGGTTATGTGGTTATTACAGGAGGTTCGTGAAGGGCTATTCTCAACTGGTAGCTCCGTTGACAAATCTTACACGGAAGGGGGCATTCAGATGGACAGATGAGGCACAAGTAATATTTGAGAGGCTCAAGGTACTATGAGCACCTGTCTAGTTTAGGCTCTTCCAGATTTCTCAGGACCCTTCATTTTGGAATGTGATGCATCAGGATTAGGGATTGGTGCAATTCTTATGCAGGATCGCCATCCTATTGCCTACAAGAGTAGGAAGTTGAGAGATAATGAGAGATTGTATTCCACCTATGATAAGGAGATGCTTGCCATTATGCATGCTTTGGCAAAGTTCAGACAATATTTGGTGGGTGGGAAATTTGTGGTGAGAACCGACCACAACAGCTTGAAATATTTCCTGGAACAGAAGGAGCTCAATGAGAGGCAACAAAAATGGGTTAGCAGAATCCAAGCATATGATTTTGACATTGAGTATGTCAAGGGGACGAAGAATGTAGTGGCTGATGCACTTTCCAGAAAACCCCATCTCGCTGCCCTATGTTCTTTGAGCGAGATTTCAGCAGATTGGAAATCTCAACTGTTAGTTGAGTATTCCAAAAATACTTGGTCATGTGACATTATGGATGGAAAAATTTAGGATGGCCGATATAAGGTAATAGCAGATTTGATTTTGCATAAGGGCAAAATTTACCTAGTTCCTTAATCTAAGCTTAAGGAGAAGATTATGCATGCTTTCCATGATGCACCAATTGCAGGACATCCAGGATATTTCAAAACATACAAGCAAATTAGAGAGAGATTCTCTTGGAAGGGTCTTAAAGATGATGTCTTGCGCCATGTCCGCGAGTGGATGACTTGTCAACAGAACAAGTCAGGGCATACTTTCCCAGCAGGTTTGTTACAACGATTGCCGATTCCAGAGCAGAAGTGGGAAAGTGTTTCGATGGATTTCATTACAGGTCTTCCCGTGGTGCAAGGGAATGATCGTATTTATGTGGTAGTTGATTGGTTGACAAAATATGCACACTTTTTTGCTGTCCCTACCAGCTTTAAGGCACCTCATGTGGATGATTTGTTCTTCCGTTAGGTATTCAAGTTGCATGGACTTCTGAAGAACATCGTCAGTGATCGGGATAACAGGTTTTTGAGCATATTTTGGCAGGAACTTTTCCGTTTGGTTCACACTAAGTTGACTTCGAGCACTAGTTATCACCCTCAGAGTGATGGGCAGACAGAGATTGTGAACAAGTGGATATAGGGTTATCTACGTAACTATGTTGCAGGACAGCAAAAGGCATGGGTAAAGTTGCTATATTTATGTGAATATTGTTATAACACCACTTACCATATGTCTATTGGTATGACTCCATTCCGAGCATTGTATGGATATGATATGAGATCTTTTGTTGATTTGGCATTTGGGGACAGTAGAGCTCCCAAGGCTTAGGAAAGTTTACAGGATAGTCAGGACATCCTTAAGGTACTTAAGGATAATATTCAGTGGGCCCAAAATCAGCAGAAGATGTATGCAGATAGGCACAGGGTAGAGAGAGCATTTGAGGTAGGAGACATGGTATTTCTATGTCTTCAGCCTTACAGATAGAGTACTCTCAAGAAGAGTGGAGCTAAAAATCTCAAGCCGCGATTCTATGGACCATACAGGGTGTTGAGGAGAGTTGGTGAAGTGGCATATGAGTTGGAATTACCTTCTAAGAGTAAGATACACAATGTCTTTCATGTATCTTGCTTGAAAAAGGCTTTGGGGCAGCACATTGTTTCTTCTGCAGAGTTACCACCTTTGGATGAGGAAGGGAGGTTGGATTTAGTGCCAGAGGAGATCTTGGATAGCTGAGAGAGGAGACTGAGGAATAGAGTTATTCAGGAGTTCCTGGTGAGGTGGAAAGAGTTGCCAATAGAGGATGCTACATGGGAGGGTGAGTCTATATTACAACATCCAAGTTTTGCAGTTGCTTGGGGACAAGCAATCTCGGGAAGGGAGGACTGTAATGTCCCTCTTTCTCGAATAGTTTGATCGAAGACCTTTGGCACTTTTTGTCTACCCAACGGCCAAAGGGTGATTTCAAGGGTGACTTCGGTTTATTAATTTTATTATATCGTGCTTAAAATAAAATAAAGTATCACTAAAGCACATATAATGAATTAATAGACTTAATAAGCGACTTCGACTTAGGAAAGTACATGGAAATAAATTAATAAATTATTTAATGTGCTTTCCTAGGCAAAAAGTGCGGCTTGCTTTGAGAAGTAATTAAATACGCCAAAAAATGCGACTTACTTTGGAGATGGAATAAATTAATCAAAAATTAATTATACTTCTTTGGAAAAGTGCGACTTGCATTTTGGAAGGGTTTTTTGGCTATAAGGGAAAAAGTGCGACTTGTGCCGGCTTATGCAGATTATTATTATTTTTCTTCCCCGCAGTTAGCTCTGAGCTTTTGCAGACAAAATCCAAGGACGGAAACCCTCTGGATTATTCCTCTTGTGGATGGAAACCCCAGGAGCAGTGAGAGGAGTTCCTATACAGGGAGCTTCATTGCATTCACTGGTTATTTATCATTCCAACAATTCAGAAAGAGAAATAAAATTGCAGCAGTGGGCATTCAGACATCTTCTAGAGTGGGGCGACTTATTCTACAGTTGTTTTATGTAGTGACTGAGGTATTCTTCATGCTAGTTCATTATTGTATCTTTCAGCCTCAAATATATATCAAATCGATTTGGTTTGAATCAATTACGGCTGGGTTTTAGACAATATTTTGTTATCATTCCATCTGTAGATTTCTAGTTGTTTTGCCCTAATTATTTATCATCAGAAACCAATATTAAATTCACGACTGAATTATTTATGAGGAAATCTGCCTGTTAAACCCTAGGCGCATTTTTCTATAACCACCCGGCTTGCAAGGTTTGTTTTATTTGATTTGTTTGTGCAGTATGAGAATGGTGTTCTATGATTTCTTTTGACATTATCAGTTCAGATCCAAGCTTGAGCAATATATATATATAAATAATTCAGGCAAAGGTGTTTGGGATCTTTCATATTGGATTTCAAAGGCTTGCGCTTTTGCCAATGCACTTAAGATGAGATTCACTCCTTATTGTGATCTACCTCCTTGTAAATATCACCCTAATAAATATTTGCATGCACAACTTAGCCATTCTAACCCCATTCAAACTAGATTAATTGAGGTGTCTCTGAATGCCCAGTTCTCTAGAACCTTGCATGTGCTTGGCCTTACCCATGAAATGCCCATCCTCATCCTTGTCAATCAAATATGCTAATGAAGCATGTACAACATTAGTTTTGGTGGCTATTTGCTTTTGTCTCTCAATGTTTTTTGCATCCATGGCTCATATTGTTTGGCACCAGAGCATCATTTCGACAAATCATGTCTGTTTTTGCATTTCTGGGTGAGGATCTTGTCTCCTTTTTGGTCTTCTTTCCATCCATGACATCCTCATTCACGCACCTCTTCTCACTTGCATGTATTGAATGAGCTAGAGAAGTCAGGCTGTTGCACAACGAGAGAAATATACAACTCAACACTTCTCCACATGGATCTCCTACAATGGTAGTGTCAAAGAAATAACATAATGATTGGCGGTTAGTCGATGAATATCATGCTCTCAACAAAAGCATTTTGAAGAACTATTACCCAATTTCCAGGATCAAGGATCTTCTTGACCAGTTTCAAGGTGCCAAGTACTTCATTAAGTTTGAATTGGCTCATGGATATAACCAAGCCTGCACGGAGTCTTGTTATGTTCGGGAGACAACCTTCAAGACAAGTTTTAGGCTTAGGAGTGGTTAGTCATGCCTTTTGGTCTCACCAATGCATCTGCGACATTTATGCACATCATAAATGATGTTTTCAGGATCCATCTTGGTAATTTATTGTCCATATCTTGATAACATCTTGGTCTATAATACGAACTTGGACAATCAGTTGGTCCATGTGCAGAAAATTATGGATCTTGTTTTCCAATATTAGCTTCAAGCCGAGGTGAAAAAGTCCCTTGTTGGGACAACCTCGGTCAAATAAATAGGCTTCAGTATTGGCAAACACATAGTCCATGTGTATCTAAGTAAAGTCTGAGGTCCTTTGCATGTGGCCCACTCCGTTCAACATTCTGTATTTGAAGATTGTTTTGGTGGAAATGAACTTCAATAGCGCTATAAGAAGTTCATTTGTAACTGTGCACAGTTCCCACTCACTTCATCAGCTTACTAATCTGACAACTCTTACATGGAATCCATGAGATGCTCGAGCATTTATTGTTTGAAAGAGGCTCTTTTTTTTTATCAGGTTCTTACTTTCCCCATCTTGCAACAATGATTTGATCTTGAGATTGATGTTTCCATAAGCTTGCTACTCAAGCAAGGAGGACATGCAGTGGCTAATCGTTCAGATGTCTTGTCGCAATCCAAGCTCAATTAAAACACATAAAACAAATGCTTCTATGCCATGGTCCAAGCACTAAAGCAGTGCACCATTATCTTTTTTTCTAGGGAATTTATTCCATATACTGATCACCTGCCCATTTAGTTCTTGAATCCTCATTCTTATATTTGGGAACTTCGACATTTGAAGTGGGCATCTTGTATTTAGCAGTTTCGTTTGGTGATCAAATAGACGAGAGGCTTCACTAACAAAACGGGAAATCTTCTCAATCGTCTTCCTTGAAAATTCAGCATCTTGAATGCTTGGTAGGCAGTCCGATTGGAAAACTCTTGAGTTATGAAAGATCCCAAACCCGTTTTTTGTCTGATATATATATATATTTTTTTAAATAATGATCTGGCTCAGATCCGAACTGATAATATTAAAGGAATTCATAAAATATCACACTGAAACTGCATAGATAAATAAATACTGAAAGCCCGCAATCCGGGTGAATATAAATTAGGCGCCTAGGGCAAATCTGGCAGATTTCTTTGTAAATATTTCAGCTAAATATTTAATATTGGTTTCTGAAGCTAAATATTACAGCCAGACAAATATAAATCAGTAGAAAGATTTAATAACAATGATAATCCAAAAATCCACAGAAAATGAATCAAAACCCTAGCTGATTTGTCTTATTTGCTGCTGGGAATTACAATAGATATCTAACATGAAAAATACCTCTGACACAGTAATGTAAGAGAAGCCGCCCCCACTCAAATAGATGTGCAAAGCCCACAGCTGCAATTTATTTCTTTCCCTGACACTGCTAAAATGCTGAATAATTGATGTAAACAATGAAGATTCCTGGATGGAAACTTCTCTCACTGCTCCTGGGGTTTCCGTCCGCAAGAGGAATAATCCAGAGGGTTTCCGTCCTTGGATTCTGTTTGCAAAAGCTCTGTGCTAAATGCTCTGTGAAAATAATAATAATGATCTGAATGATTTCCCCAAGCCGCACTTTTCCTCATAGAGCCAAAAAAACCCTCCAAAAGCCAAGTCGCACTTTTTGGCTAATACTAAATAATTAATATTTAATTAATTATTTTTACTTCATTAATCAAGTCGCACTTTTGGGTGTATTTGGCCATTACCCAAACAAGTCGCATTTTTGGCTAGGAAGTCAATTTAAATAATTTATTAATTTATTTAAATGCACTTTCCTAAGTCAAAATCACTCAAACAGTCTATTAATCCATTATATGTGCTTTAATGATATTTTACTTTAATTCGAGCATCATATAATAAAATAATAAACCGAAGTCACCCTTGAAAACACCCCTTTGGCCGTCGGGTAGACAAAACAGGCCAAAAGGTCTTCGACTGAACTAATCGCGAAAGAGGGACATTACAAGTTACTCCATAAATCTCCAGTTTGGTCTGATGCTGATGTTTTACAACAAGCCACAATGATAAACCAAATCACTTTCATTGATTGTAACTTGAAGGATGGGATATTATATAAGTTCACTTTGCATCATGTTCTTGTCAGTCCCTCTAGGCTCTTGCCAACTTTTTTTCAAGGAGACTTCCTTATCCTCCTATGGTGGATATTTTGATATGTAGCAGACCTTGCCACATCTTCAGCACTACTTTATTGGCCTTCTATGTGGAAGTAGGGTGAGGATTTTGTCAGTCTAATCCTCCTGATACAAAGTTTGGGTTGTATTTGTCATTACTGATATCTGTGTGACCATGGGAGTTCACTACTGTGAATTTCATTAATGGTATACCAAACATTCATCTCTAGGAGTACTACATACTAGCAATTGCACAAAATGGTGCAATGGGTATGCTAATAGCTGAGGAGAATGGAGGAAGGGGATAAAACGAAGCAGGCATGTCAGAAGATCAAAAACAAAATAGACAGACAATTGTTCCAGAGAGTAGAAAGATCGAATTGAACTTTGGTTATATATTTGAAATTTCATTGGAATTGATGTGAGTCAAATTAAAGAGGAAACGGTGGGGAGAGAGAGTTCATAGTGCTAATTAGTCTTTGAGTGGCATCCTTAAACATCACAAAGTGGAGAAGCCACGTGACAAGACAACTCGAGACCTCACATAGATTCACGAGAGGTTGCGGATGGGAAAGCTAGTGGAAGACTATATTATAAGCTTGATGTTTTGGATCCCACTTTTGGATCCATCTTTAGGGGTGGTGAAGCTTGAATCCATTTATATATTTAGCTTTCTTCACCCTTAAAGATGGGGCCCATAAGTCATATGTGAAATGATGATCTTCAAATTGATTGCAATTGATATCAATTAACATAAGTCAATGTTACTTAGCTACGAAGAGGCTAAACTTTTGTCAAAATTATGAAGATATATTTACACTTTTAAGAGAATATGTAGGACTATAGGCAATATTTTTGTTTGGATTAAATTCGAGGATTTATTTGTGCAGTGCGAAGTCAAGAAATTTAAATAGGTGACTGATTTAGTTGGAGATATTAAATATGTGTGACGCCCACTACTGCAAAAGATTTTGGCCAACAAAGAACAATGTATGAGAATCTTATTTTGGAATTGATTCCAGGGGTCACCTACAAACAACATTTGGTGTTGTTGGCATGTGTAAAGGTGAAAATAGGAGGATACATGATTAGTAATTATGAATATGTGAACGATTTAATTTTTACACAAGTTTTGCAATACATGAAGTCTAAAGTCAAAGGGGAAAATCTTTAAAAGGCTGAAACGGACACGAAAGGCAACTACAAATCCATGAATGAAGCTTTTGCAATTATTTTATTAGTGAAGATGCTGAAGGATGTTTTCATTTTGGTGAATGAGAAACATCCTAAAATACATACACTAAGACACAGTTTATGGTTATGCCCAAGTAGATTGAGGAATAAACTAACAGGATTTAAGAGGATGGACTGCAATAAGTGTAATCAGTTTTTGGTTGCAGAGTAGTATTTCTGTTCAAAAGGAGACAGATGTTACACATGCATGCAACGTGCCAAAAATCGTCCAGCCTATAATATAGTATTCTTAATGTTATAATATTGCAGTCTTTGGAAAGACAAACGTAACCATTGGGACTATATGAGGAGAACTTTTACAATTGTAGAAGCAATGGACTAGGGAGGTAAGGGATGTATTTAGAGGCAATTGAAAGAGTTTTTGAACTAGAAGGGAAGGACGAGTAAGAAAACATAACTCATCCCGCAACCAGACAACCATATGTTAATAAGAGGACCACATTAATTATCATATCACACCCATTTTCCATAAGGATAATGGTATGTTGGGATTTATATATTGCAATGGACAAAGCATACCTACAAATGTGGCATTACGGAAAAAGACTAAAAATCAAATATGTTTAAGCTGGTATAGAAGATGCAACATTGATTATAGTTTTTCTGTCAAGCATGACTAATATTTGAAATTTTTAAAATTCTTCGTTTGTTGTTTTTTCCTCATGAACTATGAAATAAGAAAAGAATTCCATTAGTGTTCTATAACAATTGGTTTTGATTGCTCAATTCTACTAAAATGTGAGATTTTTTGCAATTCCATCTGTCAAAATTCCTAGTACAGGAGTTCCTTTACAAGTCTCAGAGATTCTCTTGAGCTTTAAGAGATTCTCTTTAAAAGTTCCATGATCTTTAACACGAAACGTATGATAACTAATCACCATTTCAGGAAACTTTTGCTTTACCACAACCTCATAATCAGATGGTCTGTAATCCAGTTTTAATATATTTGTTTTAAAATCAAATCTGTCAATCGAAAAAAACAACCAAGGCATGTAATTAGAAAATCCCAATTTCAGTATGTCCCAAGAAACAAGCACATATTTACCTCCTAATTGACCAAACTTGTTGCACCAACAAAGTCAGACAGAAAGAATCAATTCCTGTTTGGTTCTCTTCCCCATCAACATCGAGCCCTGAAAAATATTTTCATCCTGATAGTTATCATTTGAAATGTGTTCCTCATCAAAATCATCATAAATTCTACAGGACATTTGCATAATACGGACCTAGAAACCTGCTTGAATTAGAAAGATAGGTGAACCTCCATTAACTATCCCAATCAACAATAAAATTTCACTCCATGATCAAACAAAAGAGACCAAATTCTTCAAAATCCGGAAGATCCACACAAAAAAATTCTCCACTAACTGAATTCATCCAAATACACTTCAAATCGTGTCTTGTTTTCTCTTCCGTTGTGTTTTCCAAGCGATTCAAATTTGTTTTGTTTTGAAGCCAAATACCATACAGCTGGCCATTTAAACTTTAGCCCTCTCTTTGAGATATCAAAACCAAACCTTGCATTGATTCGATTTATATCTGCAAACATTAAAACACGAAAAAAAGCCTCTTCCACATAAAAAACAGAGGAATTCCGTTTCCAAATAGGGTCTTCCATAACCTTGCGTGCTAGCACAGAAAACATCATGTGCCATGTTGTGTATAGGTTTCATGTCAGATGAAGGTGCAGGTAATCCTGATCAGTGCCAGATGACTAGTGCTGATAAGAAATCAATGGTCCATTTGAGCTGAAGCATTGTTCTACCTGCATAGCAACCAGAAGAAGGAAAAGACTATCATTTCATCTGCATGCGATGCACAAGAATGCCACCTGGACGGCTCCCCTTCCATCGCGCATCAATGCACCTATGCATTGCAACAATTGCTGTCAATCCTCTGCCGCAGGATCCAAAAGGGGCACGCCTATCGGCATAATTTATTGTTGTATGTTGGTTCACTTAAATGGCTATCTAATGCCATTCACCAAGACAATTGATGGTTCATAGGCTGCTGATTTGTTCTTTAAACATGTTTAGGAGCAATTGTGGGTGGCCATTCATCTCATTTCTCCCAGTGATTGATGCTTCTTAAGTTGCTTTTGGTAATCATTGTTTAAATTTCTTGGTTTTCAGTTGCATTTTTTGACTCTTACATCTCGTTCCTCCTAACAATTGATGCTTCCTAAGTTTCTTTTGGTAATCATTGTGGAAGATTCTTGGTTGGCAGTTGTATGTCTCCACTTTGTTTCATCCATAAACGGATGGCCAGACTAAGGATGTTGAGCACACCTTAGTATTGGGATAGTCACGATTGGGGAGAGGAGGCCTGCTATTCCCGTTGATGCTCTTTGTGTTTATCATTAAAGGAGCAAGTCGTGGGACAGTTACCATATCATTCAACATACTTTTAATCAGGCTACTTACATTTCAACGGGGCATTCTCCTTTGAAGTCTGTTATGACTTTCAACCTTTGGTGCCTAATAAGATTCTGATCACTCTCTCTACTCTAGATATTCACCATCCATCGAAGGGACATGTCAATTTCTTCCTTTGTGTAGGATTTGTGCACACTTCATGTGAATTCAAAACATTCTCTAACAATCTCAGCATCTTTATCGTGTACCTTAGTCTTTCCAAGTTGGCGACCGTGATAAGTAGAGATTCCACAACTGACACTGTAAACACATCAAATATGAGCCTTTACTGTTATCCAAAGTAGTTGAGCAAAATACTTTTTGCTTAGATCTTCTAAAACAGCTTGGCCTTCATGGTGTTGTCTATGTGAGCCAACTTTAATGGTGCAATACATCTCACTTGGAGGAGCTTACTCCATCAGTCATCCCAAGGCTACCATTCTTGATTTTCAACCATATTGACTGAGAATCAGTATTGCGTAGAAACGGATACAATATTTGATATGGATATGTTATCTGATGCTGATATGGTATTAGACATGGATGCACCTAATTTTCAAGTCCCCTTGATACGAACATGATAAGATACATTATTTATAAAAACATATAATACATCAAAACACATAGAATAATGATTTCATATTTTATATTACAATTTTTTTATGTTTTTAAAAGATAAATAAATTTGTATATATTTGGTACGAAACTTTCTTTAACATTTCATTTTCATTGTTGTTTTTGATTATTTTTTCATCAGCCTAAATTGGATACGCCTCTAGAAGTTTTCATACCATATGCAAACATGAGAGACTTGACCCAGATATGGATGTGTATTAGGATACAGTATCCAGGCAGTATTGTATCTGTAGCTGTATTTGATATGCAAATGTGTATTTAAGTAGGGTGATGAATGCAGCAACTTTGCTGAGGATATTCTACCTTACGCTCACATTTGGACTTGCACCAATCAAAAGAAGCATACTACTACTTAACTAATTGGTCACAAAGGCACTACACCAACACATGCCAAGTGGTTCTTCTGCTTCAAGATCCTCCTCTATGCAAGAATATTTCCTCTATATAAATTTGGATCGGATTTTTACTGTAAAGATTTTATTCTATCAGCACAACACTATTACATATTTATAGGCATTGAGAACTCTTATCTTGATGGAGTCAAGCTATATCAAGATTCCCTTCAAACACTCAAACAACCCTAATCTTTTTCTAACATCCTCTGGAATATCTCACACTCCTATTCTAATGTGATTGTTACTCATGTAATAATCACTTACACCTAATATTTTATTTTCTCCACACATTATTATTTTCACTCACACACATAATAATATCATCCTAGATAATATAATTACTCAACCAGATTTATTTTCAAGCTGCTTTAATATCAATGTGACTACTGATTTCCTAACATTCCCGCCCTCCGCACCCACCCACCTGTAGCACATACATGTGGAGAAACACCAGCATGCTGCTCTGGAGCTTGCACATGGTCTTGACCTTCCTACATGCCACATTGGTGTTTGCACTTGATTGTGGGAATGCATCTACCATGAACATGGAACCTCATCAACCAATTGACGGGAACATCAACCCAACCAATCAGAAGTATTAGCATCTACTTTGTCAAGAACATATCTTGCTTTAGCACCCATGGTTTGGATCTCTGCATCATCATCACATCAAGGGAAAACAAGGAAACCTCACACACATCACATGATACAAGAAAACTAATCATAGAAATTGAGGACGTGGGTCCTCACTGTCACATTTGCAGCCACTACACATGATTGTTATCACTCGATCACGCATAACATAGATGGTTCCCATTGCTACTAGTTACCAATCTTGACATTAGTTGGTTTGGTACACTAATTTGTCACTGATGCATTTTATGGCCTCCGAGGTAGTGACAAACGTGAAGATGCCGATCACCCTCCTACCTTCGATGCCTCCGTCCTCCAGTAGAATGTTGCTTACTCAACAAGATTGGATTTGAGGCTCAATCGTATGTTGTTTTGAATGGTAAAAGATCTCCACCATAAGACTGATACCCGTGCTAATTTGGATGTTGGGCTTTCCCAATAACGAGTCCATATAGGGGGAATTTTTCGACATTGTACTTTAACAAATGACACACAAAACTTACTTAAACTCTAGACCTAAATGATACTAGTTACAACTAGATGTAATTAGATTAAAAACAATATGCACATACACGCTTTAGTTGTTTACTTAATAGACACTCTTGCGGTATGACTTAAAAAATAAAGTTTGACTCAAATCTACAGACCATTCAACAAAAATGTGTATTTTACTATTTAGGCACTATACACAATGACAATACAACTCTTTAGAACACTATATGCCAAAGAAATACAACTAATATAGAAAACTTGAATATAGACTCAATAACGTATTAATAAACTTTACATGACATGATGCACGCATGGCAGGTTTGTATGGAGAGTGGATCGTTGACAAGTCTGTAACAAATGCATGCAAGCAACGAGTCCAAGGTGATCAACAACAAACTTACATGACATACGATGTACGTTTGTAACATAAACAACAAATGTCTTCAATTCTCGAGAAGTCAGTGTGGACAGTTGTGAAAGAGGGCACCTATTATGGTTGCAGAATTGGATAGCAATTGGCTAGATCGATGACTTTGTTTCCAAGAGTTTGAAGGTTTCCGGCTATCCAAAGGCGGGGGGCAGTGCCTCACAAGTGTAGTTGTAGACCACATTGATAAGAATAACTCAAAATTACCTCAGCTAGGATGGCAAATGCATGAAAATTCGGTTAGTGTGCAGAGGCCGCCGTTCACTCCCGTTATGATACTCATGTGTGGATTTCATATGCCTCGAGGTTTTGGTGTAATGGTTCGTTACATTTGGTATTAGAGTGACCACCCAGGTTTGAGTCCCGACACGGGTGGCTACGCATTGCAGTGTTCACCCAAGGCTTGTATAGGGTTGGGTGTGGTCCCACTATACGGGTGCAAATCGAGCTTGGGATCTGGGCTACAAAGTGTGGTGGGTTGTTATGATCTTGGTGTGTGGATTTCACTAATGCCTCGAGGTTTTGGTGTAATGGTTCATTACATTTGGTATCAGAGCAACCACCTAGGTTCAAGTCTTGACACGGGTGGCTACACTGGCATTGCAATGTTCGCCCAGGGCTCGTATAGGGCAGGGCGTGGTCTTGCTATACGGGCACAAATCTAGCTCGGTGTTCAGGCTACGGAAGTGTGGTGGGATGTTATGATACTCATGTGTGGATTTCACTAATGCCTCGAGGTTTTGGTGTAGTGGTTTGTTACATTTGGTATTAGAGCAACCACCCAGGTTCGAGTCCTGGCACAGGTGGTAGAATTGATCCCCACACACAGCTGGGTAACACAGGACTGTCGAGACATGAAGGGACTGCATATTGAGAGTGAAAATCACATAAAAAATAAGAGCAAAGTGATTCAAAATGCAATGAAGACTCGGGACTGCAAACAGAGAATATATATGCGAACAGGCTGTAAAATTCATCAAATCCTCTTCCTTTCTGTATTCCAAGGCTTCCAACAAATAGAAATGCCTTCCTTCCTGTGGCCTTTTGGCTTGGAACAGCTGCCTACCTCCAACACTTCCCAAATCAACTGGTATACAGCAGAAAGAATGCCATGTATATTTGCCACATTCATTAACTCCTTGTGTCCAGATTGCAGTTTGGAACCAGTGCTTTAAATTGTGTGAGATGGGTAATAATATTTCAACAGTTTGACTGAAATTACTTCCAAACTCACACGCTTTCCTTTGCTGGCATCTGGAACATCCCTCTACAATGGCAAAATGAAATCAGATATGTGGCTTACTCCCTCGTGGGCTGCACAAAACACATGAAATAAGTGCCTCTTTGTGTGGTGTCCTCAAATAAAACTATCACGCTCCTCTTTGGAACACCCCAATGTCAACTAGAACTCTCCTCCAATGTGCTTTCCTTTGGCAATCTTTGGGGCAATATTTGGTGCTTTGATTTGCAGATTAGGATGCCTCAACTAATACAAATAAAACTTTACTAAATTTAATATGTACTCACATAAACTATCTTAAGATCTCATGCATTGGGGCACTAATGAGAGAGCTACCCCTGCAAACAAACTATTCATCCATCACAGGGCAAGACTAAGACTGCTCTGATACCAAATGTATAATTTGGATCAAATTTTTACTGTAAATACTTTATTCTATTGGAACAACACTATTACATATTTATAAGCTTTGAGAACTCCTATTTTGATGGAGTCAAGCTATATCCCCTTCAAACACTCAAACAACCATATTCTTTCTCTAACTTCCACTAGAATCTCTCACACCTATTTTAATGTGATTGTTACTCACATAATAATCACTTACACTCAATATATTATTTTCTCTGCACATTATTATTTTCACTCACATACTTAACTATATTATTCTACATAATATAATTACTCACACATTTATTTCCAAGCGACATTAATATAAATTTGAGTATTAATTTCCTAACACGGTCTTTTGGGAAACATTTTTCTCTAAGCAGGGAAGAAACAATGAGATTTACTCCTAACTTACCTTGTAAATTTCACCCTCATTATAAATGTCCGCATGTACATGTGGCTAAGTTCACTTGAGGCCTTCTAACTAGATATAAACTAGACTAACTTAGGTGCCCTTCTTATTACATATAAACTAGACTAATCAAGGTGTCTTTGCATGCTCAGTTTTGGGGCCTTTTCCATGTGTTTATTATCCAGCCAACTTTCATTTTCATCCTTGTGGATCTATGAAACTATGCTAATTTAGAGTGTATAATATCAGATTTTGCAGCTATCTCGTTTTGTTTATCATTTGTTTTGTGTGCACGGTTCATATTGGTATTACCAATTCCATACTTTTCCATGGGTTGCATGTACCTAGTCAATTTTACATCAGTTCATCCATACCTTCATACGAGGAATTTCAAGTCCTTGCATCCACCAGTCCACTTGATGGAATCTGACTTCCAAGCTCGCTAGAAGGAATTAGTAGTACTTATCATTATTAGACTTGCAATTTTTGATTATTTCTTGCTTCTTGCTTCTTGTTTAGCCTTGAATAAAATTACAGTTCAGCCGCTACTGTTACGTCTTCAAAATTGAATCTTAAATGGCTTCAGGCTTCATGGGCTTGATTTAAATTTATATAGTATCTTCTTTTGGCTTTGATCTTGTGTCTTTATGCATCTTCTTCAATCTCAAAGTGATATGGCACTTTCCTAAGTGTTGTGAAACTTTCACCACCTAGAAATCAATTACATTATTTTTTATGTAGTACATTCTTTTGGCTTTGATTGTTCGTCTTTATGCATCTTCTTCAATCTCAAAGTGATATGGCACATTCCTTAGTATTGTGAAAATTTTACCACCTTGAAATCAATTGCAGTAATATCTACAAATGCAGAAAATTTATGTCCTCGGATTTTCCCATGTGTGAAAAGCTACTACCTTGGCTTTACATTGAGGATTATGGGGTCCTGCCCCTTAATGTAAACAGTAATTTTAATATTATGTTTCCCATATGTGAATAAAAAGGAGGTAATGCCTCATAAAATGAAAAAGGAAGCACATAATTTAAATAAGACAAATGCCAAGAGATAAATGTAAAAGGAGAAATAAAAAGTATGAAAGAGGCAAGGCCTCATAAACTAATGGAAGGTGAAGATGCATTTTCCCACGAGGAAATTGAAAAGATAAAAGAGGTGCGACCTCATCAAACACATACAATGGTGAGTATATATTCCTCACTTGATGGGAACATTCAATATTCTTTATGGATAGTATAAAAGTTGAAGCCTTTGATATAATGTTCACTTTTTAAGTTTTTGCTTTATCTTTTTAGGGCCCATGTTCCTTTTATTTTGATGGCAATATTTTGAGGATAATTAGGCCATTAACAACTACTTTAGGAGGATACTTAGGTATATTAACAACTACTATAGGAGGAATGTTTTTATTTCGATGGCAATATTTTGAGGTGGCGAAATCATTTTTGGAGAAGATTATCATGAAGGATTTTTTGTGTGGGTATTGTTGGAGCTCAAAATTGCACCCGTCCCAGATCAGGATGAATTGGGGCTTTGAGGCGACATGGGATTGTCTCCAAGTTGTGGGACTTGCGCTTGAGACAGACCTCCGGAGAAGGCCGGCTTCCTCTACCTATTTCTACTACTAAAACTACTCTTAAAAAGGGCAATGCAAGTACCTAGCACTACTCTGTAATGTCCCCTTCTTTGGGCATTAATTATAAATAATTATGGAAGACCTTTAATCCACTCCCCTTGGATAAAAGAAATTAATTGGGGAAAATCGACCATCCCATGTGCTTGTAAATTAATATTTAATTTAATTGGGACAAGTCAAACTAGTCCATGTGCTTTGAAATTTATATTTAATTCCTCTCTTATGTTTTATTTAATATTAATTGGAGGGAATTTATATTATTTGGAGTTTGACCTTTTTTAGGTAAAGAGGCTATTATTAAATGATATCTCTCTTATCTAGAGAAATGCGCCAAAGGAAGGAGGGAATCTTGAAGATTTGAAGTGCAAAATCTATAAAAGGAGAAGTGGCGACCCCTTTTTGGCATGCTGATGATTTTACTAAAAATTCTTCATGCTTAGAGAAGGGATGTATGCCCATTTGTGATCACAAAAAGGTGTTTCTAAACACCACCATTGTTGTGGAGAGTGTGAGACCTTCCAAAGCTTGCGTTGTGTGGATATCATCTTATATATTCATCCTATGTGTGGCGCCATTAATTGAGAATGATATTTGCGTGTCATTGTTGAGATTTGGAGAGCTTAATAGTAATTTATGATCTGCCATTAATGCTGCAATTATTCCAGCCATAGCGACTTGCTTGGGTGGATGTTTTAGGAACATTGGAGTGTCTTTTGGAGTGATTAATAAATCTGGTCTGTGCTTGCATTTATTCCAGCTATGGCGACTTGGTTTGGGTATGGTTTGGGCATGTTACAAGGGTTGATAAGCAATATTTCCAATCTGATCTATTTTGGCATGTTTTTCCAAGTGTGGGATTGATATTTTGGTGGTTATTGTGTTCTTATTCATTGCTGGAAATCATCTAAAGTAAATCGACTAGGTTTGTGGTCTTTTGCATTATATTTTATGGTGATTTTGATAGATCTACATGCTGCTGCAAATTAATCATTGTTTCAGTTATATGGGCTGAGGTTTTGAGGGTTTTGGGGGATTATTAAGAGCCGGAAATAATTTATATGTTTTGTCCCAACCCTAGTGACTTGCATTCAGATTTTGGGGGTCTATTTGAAGGGGTTTCAATCATCATAAAATTCAGATCTTTGGTTCTTTGGAAAGGTCTTGATTTATAGAATAAGCTGCATTTTATTTGGTGGGAAAATATTGAGTTTGGAGCAAGTTATCAATTTTTGAAGTTTCAACTGTTCTGGTGCATTTTTATTTAATTCACTATTGCAATTAATTTTAGATTTTGAAGTGGATAATTTCCGAACTGGTTCTCCCATCGAACCCACCACATTGGCTCACTCCAACTCCATTTGGGTTGCATTGAAACTAACATTGAGTTATTTGAGGTCGAACGAGGAGGGTTTAGTCCTAGCATCAATTGGATAAGTTAATTTGCAGATTTAGATAATATCCCAAAAGGGGATATTAAGGCCGGCTTCCTCTACCTATTTCTACTACTAAAACTACTCCTAGGAAGGGCAATGCAACTACCTAGCACTACTCTATGATTCCAAGGGACTAGGGTGAGAAGAAGATGCATGAAAGGGAAACCTAAGTTAAGGGGAGGTGATAACACCAGAAAGAGGGGGATGAACACTCACAATTGAGTGAAAACAAGGGAAAATGCGCACACTGAGGGAAGAAAAATGTGCTACAGTCTGAAACAACACTCATGCACTCATTTTTATGGAGCACAACAGAAAAAAAAACTTACAAGGGACATAAAATATGCACAACAAACACACAATGCAAGGGAATGGCAAGAAAATGCAATAAAATATGAACTAGGGCATAGAATAGCCACAAAATAAGATTTTATTACTTCAGAGTAATGCACAGTCGATTACAATCATGAAAGAGGCAGGTATCCACATACAAAGAACTAGATCTGAGGCCTACAACTCAATGCCAAAGAAAAATGCTCTAAACAATGCTCTTAGCAAACCAAGAGGGTCCAACCTTTTACAATGAGCATTGTTCATCAATATATAGAAGAAAGGGGAAGAGAAGAGGAGGGAAAGAGAGGGAAACTCAGATTTTCAAATCCAACCACCAATAACCAGTAATAAATGCTTACAAAAGCGCATGTAGCACTATCAGATCCGCCCCCCCATGTCAGCTTGACTTGTGGAAGAAGGAAAGAGGCAAGATCTAATCAAATCTGGGTAGTTGAGTCAACTGAATCCGTGCATTAATGGATTGAGTCGCATTTCCCTATGTCACCTACCAAATCTTGCCCAAAATCTGATTTTGAAAAACCCAGTGTGTAGTCCATGTCAGTAGCTTTCCAACAAGACCAAGAGTGCTTGAATCTGAGTTCTATAGTAGAAGTTATGATGATTTAAAGATATGTAGTACAAGTTGAACACGCAGGACACGTGTCACGATCTAGTTGGCTGAAGGATTCGGTTGACTGTCTTTTTTATTTTGTCTTTTGTGCCATGTGTCATGCATTCATTTGATGTGAGGATTTGAAACGCAATTGGCATGTTTTGATAGGTTGTGGGTTGTGCACTTTACTTGACAAGTTGACACATGGCACTCCATGACTGCGTAGAGTATTGCACTTGGTGCGTGTGCAAGAGCAAGAGGCGTGAGGAGGAGGAATGCATAGGTCTGCGAGCATGCGCAAAGTGTGTGCGAGGAGTGGGAAGAAAAGGTGCATATCCGCAAAGGTATGTGAGTATGCAAAGGAGAAGGGAAACACAAGACAAGGATGTGTGAAAGTAATTGTGCAAGGAAGGTGCGCGAAGGTCAGAAGGTGAAAAGGGAAACGAGTTTGCATGAGGGGATGTGCAGGACTCAGGAAGGAAGGTGAAGGCGAAATGGAAGGAGATAGAGGAAAGGGGAATAAGGTGGAAAGCATGTGGAAGGAAGCGAAGGGAAGAGAAAGCACAAGGAAGAAGCAAGAAGGGTGTGCAAGGGTGCGCACGAAGAACTGTAGCCATGAATATGTGCCAAGGTATAGAATCAAGAGTGCGCACAACCAGAAAACTGTGAACTCAGAGCCAGAATGGAACTACAAGTTGTCAAAATAACTAGGGAAGTTATTTTGGACAAGTATCTTGAAGATGAAGGTAGGATGTTGTTCATTCATCAAAGGAAGAGGATAATCTGGCAAAGGATTGTTTTGAGGATTTCACGTGTGTTTGTTGAGGGTTTCTGCTTTATTTTCATTGGTTGTGATTTGTGAATATGGCACACTATTTTCCACTGCCTTAGTTTCAGGTTAAATATTGTAAATCTCTGGGGGAGCTTTGCTATTGGGCTTTCTTGTTTTTAGCTATTGATTTAGCTTCTAGTCTTTTCAGCTGCTGGTCATTTTCCATTGTGAATATTTTATGGCCCTATCATTTTATTTTCTGCCAGTAAAATGTTATTCAGCCTTGGAGGTTGTATGTAGCTATGTATTTTTGAAGCATTTAATCAGGATTTTGTGGCTAATATTGTGCCATTGGTCAGAAGTTGTGTGAATGTTTATTCAAGTTCTGCCATCAACATGAGATTTCTTACTTTTGCATAGAGTTAGATGTGCTTGTTTATAGTGAACTTTAGGATAGTGTCTGTTTTGTGCTATTCTTGTCTTTATGGGTATGATCAAATCCATCTTGGCGCATTTCCTTTTAATGCTTTCATCATTGTTTTATTTCTCCCTTTTCCTACAAAGTATTAGGTAGCATTGGGACAGGGAACTGTACGATAGAAAAGTGACATGCGAGGATGATAATCGACAAATGACCTTCCCCGTACCCGACCTCCCGAGGTCGTGCCGAGACAGCCGGTGGTTTGAAGTGCGGGTGACTTAGATAAAGCCACAACCGAGATTATGGCCAGTTTTCTACGATAGAAAAGCTACAAGCGAGGATGAGAATTGGCAAGCAACTTTCCTATAGCTAACTATGGGAGGATCAGTGACTAAGATCTGGTAGTGTGATCTCCTGGTAGCTGAAATGACAAAGGGGAGATTTAGAGGCTATGAACGGGTAGTGTAAATTCCCTATGGTTTATTCTCCTAATTATGATCTAAGTATTAATCTAAATTGAAGTCTCCAAATTAACTTAAACTGAAAATGACAACTTATACTACTGCTAAAAAGGAAGCTAATCTAAACAACATACACGATTGAAACATTATAATTACAAACAATAATTAAAATACTTTTATACTAAAACTAAACAAGCGAGATAACCCGGTGTGGTTATTCACCTGTGCAAATGTGTGAATCTAGATGAAAGACAACTAATTAACTTAATTGAAAACCTTCAATCTTACCTCAGAAGTGAGGAACAAATCATAGCTTTTCAGAAAGTATAATTCCCCACAACTTCCCTGGCAATATTGAAAGCGAGCTTAATTGAAATAAAATGATTCACTACTCTATTTAATAATAACTTTGATGATTTAAACCTGAAGTTTACTGAGCAGAGGCAAATCCAATTGTGTTGTAGCTTGTCCCCTCAGTGTGATCTTTTCGTTCTTGCATGTTCACGTGAATCCAGAAAGAGTAGGAGTATAGCAGCATCGGTAAGAGAAGGCACTGGGACAATGAAAACTTTGAAGGTAAAATGGCACGAAGCACAAGTAGGAGAAGGATGGCGCAAGTGAACTGAGCTTGGCCTATGTGATTCCTAGTAGGGTTGTTGCAGCGATGATGAAACAAAATGATAAATAGCAGGTACTCAAACAATGAGCAATAGCAACTTCGGAGAAACACAACGAAGTAAAAGTAGGAGAGGGATGGTGCAAGTGAACTGAGCTTGGCCTATGCAATTCCTAGCAGGATCGTTGTAGGTATACAGTGAGGCATAACTAAATGTGCAAGGTTCAAATACAGGCTAGTGGGATTTATTCTATGTAACAAGTAATAATGAAGTGATTCATAAACAAACTTGGGAGAGATAAGAAAAGAAATCTTCAGACCAAGGGTCTTTAGATCAAGAAAATGGTGCTCCTAGACAAGAAAAGAGATCTGGTCTTTTTCCTCTTTCATAGTCTTTTTCTTCTTCTTGGTGTCTCCCTTTTACTAAGTGCAAGCATGCTATTTATAGCATTTGCAATGATCAGAAGACAAGTTCGAATTGAACTCCTCTATCATAAACAAAGAGAAATCACTATTTACCAGGCGGCCAAAACATAAATGCAAGCAAGAGTGGTTGAGAAATGCGGATACAAATTGGTTTTTTACGTTTGACGAAATCGTCGGAACGTTCTGGAAAACGCGCACAGGATCGCCGCCCTGCGTAGGGAGGCGGTTACAGGACTGCCGCCCTGTCCTGGGCGACGGTTATAGGACCGCCTCCCTGGTAGGGCAACGGTTATAGGACCGCCGCCCTGGCAGGGAGGCGGTCCTGTAACTAATGACAAAAATGCAAGGAAAAAGAGAGAAAAGGTTAGGACAAAACATGTAGAGGCTGGACAAGGCTTTTTGGGATGCAAATGTATACTCAGCGAGCTTTTCTGGATTCCGAACACCTTGCGAAGAGATTTGAATCATCATTGGGGTTTTCTGTAACCTCTTTCCGACAGTAGAGTACATACAATTTTGGGTACATACAGGAACCGACCTAACCTAGAGTTTGTTTTGATTTAAAACACCAGAGCTTTCGATTGTGACTCTTTAATTGAGGGTGAATTTATGCATATTTACAGTTAGACAATTTAAAGTGTCAACACCCAGTCTTGTCTTTGAATTCATTCATCCTCTAAGAATGATCAAATGCCACCTCATAGGACAATAATAATATAGTCTTGAGCAGTGTTATAACTAAGTTATGTGGAAAATAGGGGTGCAGGTTTGGGTACAAGAGTAGTTGCTTTTTTGGGAGACATGTTTGGTACATATTTGGAAAAGGCCACACAAAAAATATACAAAAACGACCATAATATAAATGTTATGTGCATAATCAACATAAAATTTAAAATGAACAAAAGTCAAAAAAGCATTATGTAATTGACAATTCAAAATATCATCGTAGTCTGTTTGGAACCAGAGAAATGTGCATATTTTTTGCTTTTAAAAAAAGTTCCAATAGAGTTGTCTTGGAATCATGTCTGAAAAGTCTTGATTCCGCAAACATCTTGGAAATGCCGTTGAAGGATCTAGTATGTTTTCAGGAAGGACTTGGAGATTCTAAAGGGTATGGTATGTTTCCAATGAGATTCTGGTCTGGTATCAGGATTGGATTCATACTGGTTTGTTTATGGGAGAGGTTTCAAAGGGATATAGTAACACAAGGTTATTGTTTCAGTTCCTGGATTTAGAAAGATATACCTTTTCTAATTTAAAGCTTGATGGTCTCCAACTCAAAAATTATTGACGAAGCCCTACTGCCAAGTTGTAATGTCCCCAATGGGACTATTTTTTCCCCCAAATGGATTTTTTGCAAAACCCCAATCCAAAGAACAATTTCTAAATAATTTATAAAATATTACAATGTAGATCTGAATTTTATAAATGCATGGCGACTTGTATAAGAGATGAAAACCCACAAAATGAAACACAAAACCACTGAATCTTTAAGGGAATCAACTCAGCTAATTTTATAAAGATGTAATCAAGAGATAAATACCATATTTGACCTCAAAACAGGCTGGAATTAGTTAATATAAATCTGCAGACAATTGTCCTCAAACACAGCTGAAAAGTACAAAACCCTTGAGCCAAAAATTATGCGAGTTGACTGATTTGACCTCTAAAAATATGACAAAGATGTTGGTGATGAGATCCGGGACAACCGTACCCTAGAATGTATCAAACTCTATCAACTAGAGTGTAGATAACCCTCAATATGGCTGCAAATGTAGGTAAAAATTTGCAACAAGCTTCCACTTTCAAACCCTTGTACACATCTGCACTTTTACAGGCTTCTGTACCGCTAGAAAATACTTAAAAACACCACTAACTTTGTGATTTGCAATGGAAACCCATGTGTGGAGAATCCTCTCAACTAGGAAAAGGGTTTTCGTCTATGTTGCCGCATTCGAATTCGTCGAGGATAAAATTCGTTAAAAATTCGCTTTTAAAAAAATTGGCAATAAAATTCATGATTAAATTCGACTAAAAGAAATATAATTCCAAATTAAATATTCAAAAAAATTATCATATATTAAAAAAATTATATTTTAAACCTATAAAAATAATATACATTTATAATGTTTAATAAACTGCAACACGTCATTAAATTTATAAGCATATAAAAAACATTAAAATTATTATATCCGAAATTATTTTAAGATTTCCTGAAATTATTAAAAGAATAAGCTATAATAAATTAATAATTTATGAATTTTATAAAGTGCAGAAAATAAAGGTTTTATTAAAGTTATAAACATATAACTTTATATAAAAATAATAATATCAAAACAAACATTAGTAAAAAATTTAAACCTATCAAATTTTTCTACTACTTCACGGAAAGCTTCACCACTTTGCATAATAGCTTCACGACTTTGCAGAATAGCTTCACTATTCTGACTTCGTAGAATAGCTTCACGACTTCACAAAAAATCTTTCATGTTTCATTCTGACGAATTTAATGGCGAATCTCAACGTTTTTTTTCGTGCAGCTAAAGATTCGGCGAATTTAACAGATGATGTTTGGCGAACGCAGTGACTTAGGTTTTCATCCTTCTACTAGATCTCTTAGAGGGTTTTCATCCTCAAGAGTGAATCTCTAAGGGTTTTCGTCCTTAGAAGATTGAAGATGTAAGCTCAAAGCTCAACATACAAATATGATTTTAGAAAATAGACAAGTGTTCCTCCCTTCAAGCAAGTCGACTTGCTTTTATAGATTTTATGGGCCAAATAGCCACCCTTGACATCCCATCAGATTTTAGTCCCTCATTTAATGTTTTTTTTCCCCTTAGATCCATCCCTAAGCAAGCTACATTTTCTAGCGAAAAAATATAATTTATAAGGTGACTTTAGCTTTTGAGCTTTTATTTTAATATTAAGTCTATAATATTTTATTATAAGTGCTTTTATAATATTTTCCTTTTTTTTAATTTGCACTTTATTATAAATTATTATAACTTAAGTTCCCCTTGTGCACATCCCTTAGCTGCCGGGGAGACAAAATGGGCTAAGGGTCTTCGACCGAGAAGGGTATATTACAATCCTCCCTTCCTAAAATTGCTTGCCCTCAAGCAATTCCAAACTTGTTTGTCTAAGTGTCATGCACAATAGATAAAGCATGCTGAAGTGATCCAAAAGCCTGGCCCCTATACCTATCAAGTGAGGTAAAACTTGCCACCATCTACCATTGTCAAGATGATCATATATACAAGGTTGCATCCAAGGTATCATATACTTCAGATTGCAGATTTCATCTTCTACGTCATTTTTCTCAAAACAAATCTGAATATGCAATGACATTATCTCACTTGTCCCATACCTTGTGATGTCTCCATGATCAACAATGGGCTGAATTATTTCATGAGATGACTACTGCGATAACATGCTCCTTTCTTCGCCATCCTTATCCTTTGTAATATGCTCTTCTTGGATTGATCCTTCCATGCTCTTGGCTGCCATAATTTGAGGAGTACCATTCCTCATGCCTTGCTACCCACTAGTTGAAGAAGTCTTGGCTACCCAATTGATTCCTTTGGCTGTCCCAAAGGAACTTTTGGACTTTTTTCCTAGACCCTTCTTCTTCTTCACTTGGCATGGTGGAATACTCTATGGGCTGATTTCCCTCCACTTGTAGATTTGAGTTGGTAGATTCCATGATTTCGTTTCCTTGTTCATCCTTGCCATCTTGCACATCAAATTTTTCTAGAAACTTTTTGTGAGAAATCTGCAAGTGAAGTAATAGATTCAACCCCTTGGATCTTCAACATCTGGTGCCACCATTTATGTGTTACTCCATCCATGTACCTAAAGATGAGCATGAGGGCATCATCCTGACACATAAGATTACAACACAAACATTTCTCAAATTCCTTCAACCACGCTCTAGTAGATATTTCATTAGTGCCATAAGAAAATGGAACTTGGGTCCAATTATTTCATTTAATGGGTCCACTGGCTCATTCCCTTCACAAAATAGTTGTTTCCAACAACCTGATTTTACCTTTGGGCCTCAAGACCCCTCAAGATGAACTAAACTATGGCATGTTACCACTAAATGGAAATCCCAGAACCTGTAGAACACTTATATGCATGTAAGAGCTCATGAAATAATCATATGTTCAAACCACAACTTTTTCCTTTACTAAAATATGTTGCCCAAAAACCATTTTTGCAAACTCAACTAGTTTTCACCCTGTATGCTACTTTATACGTCTAAATTCGTTCAATATATGCCAAATTCACCCCTCTTCACTTTCGAGGTTGTATCATTCATCAAATCATTTTTCGTGGTTGCATTCAGATCTGATTTCTCTTTTATTTCTTTACAGGCTGGGAGGATACATCGCTTTGATACCACTATAATGTCCCCAATGGGACTATTTTTGCCCCCAAATGGATTTTTGACAAAACCCTAATCCAAATAACAATTTCTAAATAATTTATAAAATATTACAATGCAAATCTGAATTTTATACATGCATGATGACTTGCATAGGAGATGAAAACCCACAAAATGAAAGGCAAAACCACCGAATCTTTAGGTAATCAACTCAACTAATTTTATAAATATGGAATCAAGAGATAAATACCATATTTGACCTCAAAACAGGTTGGAATTATTTTATATAAATCCGCAGACAACTGTCCTCAGACACAACTGAAAAGTACAAAACCCTTGAGTCAAAAATTATGCAAGTTGGCTGATTTGACCTCTAAAAATATGACAAAGATGTTGGTGATGAGATCTGGGACAACCGTGTCGTAGAATGTATCAAACTCTATCAACCAAGACGTAGATAACCTTAGATATGACTGCAAATGGAGGTAAAAATCTGCAACAAGATTCCACCTTCAAACCCTTGTACACATCTGCACTTTTACAACCTTCTATACAACTGGAAAATACTGAAAAACACCACTAACTCCGTTATCTGCAATAGAAACCCCTGTGTGGAGAATCCTCTCAACTAGGAGAAGAGTTTTCGTCCTACTAGATCTCTTAGAGGGTTTTTCGTCCTTAGAAGATTGAAGATGTAAGCTCAAAGCTCAACATACAAATCTGCTTTTAGAAAATAGACAAGTGCCTCTCCCGTCAAGCAAGTCGAGTTGCTTTTATAGATTTTATGGGCCAAATAGCCACCATCCAATCAGATTTTAGTCCTTCATTTAATGTTTTTTTCCCTTAGATCCATCCCTAGGCAAGTTGCATTTTCTAGGGGAAAAATATAATTTATAAGGTGACTTTATATTTTCAACTTTTATTTTAATATTAAGTCTATAATATTTTATTATAAGCACTTTTATGATATTTTCTTTTTATTTATTTGCACTTTATAATAAATTATTATAGCTTAAGTTCCCCTTGTGCACATCCCTTAGCCGTCGGGGAGACAAAATGGGCTAAGGGTCTTCGACTGAGAAGGGGATATTACACAAGTGAATGAGAAGGGCCTACTAGAAACTTAATTGGAAGTACTGTGAGTTCCTGTTGAACCTAATGAGTTTGGATCTCACTCCCTAGGACATTCTGCATCATATATGCAAATGACCCATTGAATTCTGCTACAATGACTATCAATACTTCAATTTGTCAGCACTTGCCTACCGATTATCTGAACCCCTTAGCAGTATCTGATCAGTATTGGCAAGGACTCTGGGTAGCTTAGAAGGCTGATAGATTTAGACATGGATTTTGATTTTATGTTTTTTGAACTTATCTATGTTGATGCAAAGGCCAATGTTATATGGAGATATTGTACATAAAAAAAATCTTATTTTATTTATGTGTGCAATGTCTCGAGTCTATAATTGTAGAGAAGATTTATATGCCATATATGAAAAATAGTCTTTGTATATTTCCTAGGTAGCTAGTATGTACCCTATAGGGCATGGGTACGGGTATGTACCGTACCCGGTATGCAATACGGGTATGGTACATCTGGGGTACGTCCAACAGTACTTGGATAATGGTCCCAGTATGTCTGGGTACTTCTTGGGATGTACCTCGGTACTGCTGGCCGTACCCTGGCCATACCCAAGCGTACTCATAGTAAAAACATAATTTTTTTTTTTTTTTTTTTTTGGGGTCAATAAAGGTCAATAGATGGGATCACGTAAATGATTCAACTGTGGTAAAACAAGAGCATTCACAGAAGTACCTAAAACAATGGCTGAAACTTCAACAGTTGAGAATCTGAGATGAGTTTGGGTACTGTAGGATCAAAAAATGCGGTGGCAGCATCTCCACTAGCAAGTAAGACTAATGTAGGAATAATAAGAGAAACCCCAAAGGAATCTGAACTGCCAGATTTTGGAGGGAGCTGGTAATATTCCAGTTCAGTTATGTGATTTGTTATTATTTATGAGTATTATTGGGACTAAAAATAGTCTTTGTAACATTAGTTTATGTATTTTCCTAGGTAGCTAGTATTTGGCTTATTTCACACCCTATAGATGGGATGGGTACGGGTATAGGGCATGGGTACGGGTATGTACCGTACCCGGTATGCAATACGGGTATGGTACATCTGGGGTACGTCCAACAGTACTTGGATACGTTTGGGTATGTCCCAGTATGTCTGGGTACTTCTTGGGATGTACCTCGGTACTGCTGGCCGTACCCTGGCCATACCCAAGCGTACTCATAGTAAAAACATAATTTTTTTTTTTTTTTTTTTTTTGGGGTCAATAAAGGTCAATAGATGGGATCACGTAAATGATTCAACTGTGGTAAAACAAGAGCATTCACAGAAGTACCTAAAACAATGGCTGAAACTTCAACAGTTGAGAATCTGAGATGAGTAGGATCAATAAATGGGTACTTAATATGTTATTTAGGATCAAAAAATGCGGTGGCAGCATCTCCACTAGCAAGTAAGACTAATGTAGGAATAATAAGAGAAACCCCAAAGGAATCTGAACTGCCAGATTTTGGAGGGAGCTGGTAATAGCCAGAATTCCAGTTCAGTTATGTGATTTGTTATTATTTATGAGTATTATTGGACTATTAGTATACTGATTTATCTTGATTTTTTGTGTATACATTGTAACATTCAGAGTTTGACCAATGTATTTGTTCTAAGTTCGATCAATGAATATCATGACAAAATCATAAATGCATTGAATTATTAATATGTTATTTGGCTATTTCACTTATTTTATAATTTGTTTACTCTCTTCATGTATAAGGCTGAAATTTTGCTTATTTGGCTATATTTTTTAATATTTTTAATATTTTATATTATATATATTGTACGGCCGTACCTAGTGCCGTACCTGCCCCCCCAAAAAATTCTCATACCAGCATAGCGGATCCCCGTACTGTACCCCATACCGGCTACCTAGTATATTTCTTGTGGATCTGTTTGTACTCTAAAGTGTTCTGAACAAGATTTTGATATACATCAGCCACCTACAGTGCATTCCTTTCCTTGTTGAATGGACCTTGGCACTTGATTCTGTTTTACATTCGGTATAATTGTATATTGTAATCAGTAGTTCCGGTGCAATATTTACAAATGGAATTTAACAAATTCGAGGAAAAGGAATTTGAGGAACTAGAAAGGTCTATTCAATTAGTATATATTATCTTACATTCAATAAACATTAGTCATGATAGAAAGCCACAGTTCAATATCAAGCCGTAGTTAGCATAAATACTTGTATTTATTTAGGTATATATACAGATAATATTTAATCTGACAAAGAAAATTCCTTGTTTAGATGAAAAATGGTGTCATATGTACTTTAGCTTTACACAATTGTGCAGATTTGGAATTGTTTATATGGAATGCTTGGATATAAGTAAAGTTTTATTGTTTTTGTCAACACTACCATGTAGAATGTTAGAAGGGTGCTATGATTTCTGCAGAACCAAATGTGGCAAATGTGCACCTTATGATGTATCTGTTGGGAACAAGAGTTGTGCTTCTTTCTGGGAAAACAAAGAGCATACCAAAAAATGATCAGGAATCGACAAAATTAGGCTGCCAAGCTTTCAATTTACATAGCCAAGTATCCCACCAGAGTACGTAAAATTCTCTTAAAAGTTTGGTAACAGTAAACCCATGATAGATTTAATAGTTCAATAACACAACCACTGTTCACGTTTTGCAATTGAAGGACTCCAATATTTATAGTTCAAGTCTTTTTTTCTAGGAGTTTTCCAGTTAGAACCGAAGATATCAATTCTACTAGATATGCAGCAGGAGTTTGCCCTGGTACGTCCCAGATATGGGGTAGGGTCTTGTTCTTCATGGGTTCTGCCCGGATGCATCCAGTTTCTGCGTAACAACCCAGTTAAATCCGGGCAGAACCCATCATTTTTTCTCAAAAATAAACATAAAGTAACAATACTATATAATAAAAAAAGTTTTCAAACCCTAAAAGCTAAGCGAAACACGAAAAGAATAATTTTCTATTTATTAGGCTAGAAATTGTATATGCATGCTATCATGCTATGTGGTTAGTGTCATTAATTTCCTATTTACGAGGCTAGATTTTTTGTATTTTTAAAAATATTTTTTGTACGGCTAAATCCAAGCTAAAGGAAAAAGATCGCTGTATGGGAAAATCAGGTTCTTCGAATCCAAGCCTGAACAGGACGGAATCAGTAACTTAGGTTGGAACTTAAGGCATTGTCAAATTTCAATTGTCTTTCCGCCGTTTTGAAATAATTTTTTCTTAAGGTGTTTCTAAATTTTCTAATGAGATTGGGGTTTGATTTAAGTTCATTAGCTACAAAGTAAACCTATTTCACTTAAAGTTATTTTGAGTTATCTAGCTATCTTGGAGGGTCTGACATGGCCTAAGGGCAGGAAAATCCATCTTGCAGAGTTGTTGGAAAAACCAAGTCAATTGATCACCATGAAGAGTTGCAAAATCTTGGCATCAAACCATGTTTGAAGGGATCACTAACATCTGAGCAGTTTCCGTTTGTTATTTTCTGCGCTCCTCCATCTGGGAGTGGCGACTATCCAGATGATGTCAGGTTTGGATATGGATATATGATGGTACTTTTTTATGACTCTTCGATACAAACCATCAAGATAATGACTTCTCCATGCCTCTGAAATTTTATTCTTTCTGTCTTGTTCATACTTGCATGTAATTTTTTTTAAAAAAGTGAAAAGGCGGTGAACTGCACTCAATTGCTTTTTAGACTAAATTTTTCTAATATTACACTATTTTATACAAAACTGAACTTGTGTGACCAGAATCTTAAAACCTTCTAGCGGCAATGGAAACCATATTTTCATGAAATGGGAAGCATAATACAAGCTGGTGATGGCCAATTTATAGTCGCGAATCATCCTATAGAATGTAATATTTTAAAAAGACTGTTTTCTTATGTTTTTTACACCCCTTCCCCTATGTCCAAATTCCAATCCACATATCAAATTGCTTGTGCTCCAACATATTTTTCCTTGAAAAGAAATTGGTGCTAATTTTTGTTTTATTGCAATTTATTTACATTGTCTTGTTTGTAAATGACCCTCAAAGGATATTTTGCATATGGGTCTATAAGTTTCTAAATCTTGATGCTGAGATGCCATATATTCCAATTTTCAGTTCATTCTGTTTCATAACCAGCAAAGCTAAGGGTACTAGCTAAAGTTTAAACTGCAGCATTGGGCTAGCTTTTAGACTTTATCAACACCTTTTATGAGAATGATTTCACCGGAAAGAATATTGTAATAAAACGCTTGTTATGGACAACATGCATCTTTTCTACATTGTTATGCTTTACTAGTTGTGATTTTTGTGGATTTAAACCTTGTAAAACTCATCCTATCTACAAGGCATAAAGATAGTGTGCGAGAGGATCATAAAGAGAAGGCATAAAGAGAGTGCAAGAGGATCACAAAGAGATTGCATTATCGCTGGACAGTTCTTAAGGGAGTCTAAATATAAAGCCATCCGGCCATTCTGTTACTGCCATCCAATTATCCTGTCAGATGTACAATCCAAGTTCCCTAGAGCACATGCGGCATCAAACTACCTTGACACCATATGGTTGAAATGTTGAGATTCATCTCGACATTATTTTGATAATTTTGCTTCTAGAACAATGGTAATGGATTGAAATTCGAATAGAAAAAGGATATTGTAGCTAGGTGCAAATCACACCTTAAACATAATTTGAACTAACGAGATTATTTGATTCTTTATGCATTGTCTACTAAACATTATTTAGAACTTATTGGATTACGTCACGATCTTTTAAATGTGTCTGCCATTAACTTTTAAATGTGCATGTTTCAGCTTTTCTTGAGGTTTTCAGGATGTGCGGGATAAGTTTGATAGATGAAAGGATGCAATTCGCATTTGCTCAACTAATGATAAGAAATCTAACAAAATATTTACATATGGAGACTTTCATTTTAGATTTGATCCTGATTACATAGGGAATATGAATGCTAACTAAGTTTAAGCATCATCATTTTGTTTGATCAGTTGCTGATGTTTGGCTTAGCATGATATACTAGATACTTATCTTATAATTATATTTAAAAGTGAGATGAATGTAGCTTGTAGCCGTTCGTACTATTCAATAATATTCACCTATTCTTAGCTTATAATTATATTTAAAAGTGAGATGAAGGTCTCTTGTAGCTGTTCGTACTCTTCAATAATACTCACCTATTCTAACTTGCAATTCATTTATGATTATAAATAGTGGCAAGTACGGAAGCATTATTATCCTTAGACATTATTTTGTTTTATAGATATAAGAAACAAGGTTCTACCATAATACAAGCTCTATTAAAAGCATGCTTACCATATCCGACCAGATCTGCACAAAATCTGGCCAGATCAAGATTTTTCCATCTGGCCCGGAAAAGTTTGGTCTGGGTTGGCTCTCTTTTTTTTCTCCATTTTTTTTTGCAATAAAAAGACACCCAACACCCTTATATATTATTTAATATTAAATGTAATAACATATTTTATGTTAGGTTATTAATGTTTTTCGTTCTATTTGTCAATTATTGCATTTTATAAATTTTGCTCATATATAATGTGTATATATTTCGCATCAAAAATTTCTGAACTTTTTCAAGATTTCCAGTTTATTTTGGATTTTTTTTGCCCTCCCAGATGCATCTGGATTTCCAGACTTGGTAACTATAACTAAAAGCAATATCATGGTTGATATGCATGAAAGTTTTTGCTAGAATGTTTTTTTCATGAAAGGTAACAAGTAGTTTTTGATTGCATAGAAACAGAAACAACTCCCAACATAATGAATCAAGCAAGTAAACTCCTGGAATTGATTTGCAGGGAAGCTGCATTACAATGGAGCGGGGAAGGTTCATTGTTGTTTACATCAAGTAGTGCTGTTTATGCTTGCAATGACAATGGATTATGCTTCGAGGTAGTCATATTATGTTATATGGCAACATTCATTACCTAATTTTAGTTCAAATCAAACGTCATGTTTGCAAGATGTCAAATATTGAAACAAAGATGGTTTGTTTAGTTTCAGAGTATACAAAAATGAATATTCTTGATCTCACTTGGCTTACACTTGTGAGTAACTAGTAAAGTCTAGCTCACAATAAATTGCTTTCCCCCCAGTTTTACATCCTTTTTTGACCGTGACACATGCTACGTGTCGTTCAAAATCATAAATATGCTACCGTTACCATGAAATCTAAAGGATAGTTTTTAGCCTCGACTCTTTAGAAGTTCCTTGTATTCTTAAGTTGTTTGTGTTTGTTTCAGGCTCAAACGTTTAGATCGCTCCACCTGGATAGGGATTCTCACCTAAGTTTTTAAATTTCTGAAAGAAGTTTTCTGTTGACTTTTACGAGGCCATTTCTTCCCCCTTCAAAAATAATATTATATTTTGATGATCAATACATATACGAAATTGTCATATAGAGAGCTTGCTGGAAACCAGATACTAGAAGTCAACAAATCCTCTTCAGATTTAGGACCAACCAAACCTTGCCCATCAACCCTGTCACAAAAGTAACCACCTGAGAGACTGAGGGGATATAACAATATGGTTATAATTCATATTTCAACCGTAGCAGGCACATCAACAATTCAAAACTAAACATAGTTACCTAAGACTCAGGGACGTGGGGATGCAGCAACAGGGTTTTTGGGACGGCAAATAATTTCTCGATTTTGGGGGTGGTGGGAAATGGCTAGGGGATGACTATTAAATAACTTATAAATTTTAAAATATACATTTTTTTTCCTTTTAAACAGCCAATTTTATTTTATAGGCTTCAGAAAAGGCCTCTTGACAACTTTTTTTCACCGTAGTCCATTCTACACATTTCTGGAAATTTCAATGAAACAATAGTAACACAACTTATCATTTTTCTCAATATCAGTTTTTAATAAAAAAATTCCTTTTGGTAGGAAAAGGGCAGACTGGAGCAAGAATGTCTATTTAAAGATTTGATATTTGTATCTTCAGAATGAGGAATAACATGTTGGCAGTTTCTGAAATGTGTAAGCTATAACAGTCTCTGACAGTCCACTGTCCACATTTGTGCTGGAAAATTTCTGCATTCATATATAACTCCTCATTCTTATTATGTCTCCATAATACAACACAATTGGGTTATGGGTAAACATTCTGCTACATGCCCAACTGCTTTCGTCATCTAGGATTCTACACAACCTTCTTCTCATATAAAATTGAATATGTGGGCTTCATTAAGTGATTGGAGCATCCACAATGGGTTTTGATTAGATTTATACATTCAGGTATTTTTTCAAATAGAAATGAGTGGCTTCCAAAAACTATCTTAAACTACTAGAGTACTTTAGGGCCTTCTCAATTTATTTTTGTTTTTAAGTTTTTTCGAGCTCAATGCAATCATGCAGCTATATCGAGGCCATCCATTACCAGACCTCGGGAAATATGTGGAGAATGTGACATATTTGTTAATCAATGTTGATCCTTTCAATGAGTGAAGTGACCTATGTAATGAATCCACGATAAGTGTCTTGAGATTGATACAATTTGGTGTTTTTCAAATAGCTATATTTAAGATATTTGAACTAGTATTTAAATCTTAAAATCAAACAAGATTAAAAAAATTAAAAAATTGAAAAAAATTTGATTTTTTTGGGGACACATGGATGTTTCGGGAGTGCCCCAGAAACATCTCTATTTTTGCATGGGAGTGTGTGTGGGGGGACGTTTTGTCTCTGACCCTAAGTCCCCAAAATGTCCCGAATGTTTGGGACAACTGGGAAATGGGGGTACGCCCAGAGTAACACTGGAAATAAATTCCCTCGATGAGACAGATGTGGTGTAATCACTAGCACACACCACTTTACCTAGAATCAACTCTCATTTTCATCATTTCAATGTCAGTTACAATACAGCTTATTATTAGCAAGGTTAAGCCAGGGGCCAACTTAGATACCATCTTGACAAGATATTCTGCTGCCATATTACCTTGATGCCTCACATGGAAGAATTATATGACTAAAACTTCTAATTGAAAGGTCTTAATATCCCTTCTAGCGATTCAGTACCCTATCCTCCAACAACTCTATTACATTGAATGCCAATATTGAAGGTAAGGCAGGATTTAAGCTCCCCATTACTCCCTCTACCTACAGCCTATCTTGGGGTTTATTTCAGGGACCATCAAAGTTCTTTTTAACCCACCCAAATAATATTCTGGTTGCTTCTGGTCTTGATGCTAGCCCCATTATTGAGGACCTTTCTCTTTATCCCTTGATTTTCCTCTCAATATTTGTTTTCTCATACTGGTTTAGGTGCTGGTTTCAATAACTGGTTATCTTGATTCTTAACACCACAATATTTAGTGAACCTGGTTTGCAGCACAAATAAAATATAATACATTCTCAAACTTTATTTGACCACAAGTTCCATGACACGAAAAATCAGCAGTAATTGTGAGACAAGGGTGATTAATAAGGCACTACACACTCCAAAAGCTTTGCCAATGGGGATAGGGGCTAGAGGGTGAAAAGCCCAATGTGGTGGATTACAATTATTGTTCCTCCCCCTCCTAACAAATGTATAAGGTGATTGTGTGCTAAGTCGTCCCCTCACCTTATAATTATTACCAACATACGTAAGGAAAAATGTCATTAGTGTAATGACCACTCATGGAGGCCATCTTGACATACTTAAAATCCACAGGTCAAATCTTAGAAAAATCATAACCTCTAATCAGTAATAATTGAGTAGGGCTAGGGAATGAATTGGAAACAGCTAAAACCATACATGGAACAAACAGTTCCTTAATCATGCATATGGTTTATGAATCATACCCTTTTTGATCTCTAAACCTGTAGCTAAGCAGTTGAAAATTTGCAGTAGTTAAGAGCATGGAGTACAATTTTATTATGCTGAGAGGAATTCTATAATGGCAGCTGCGTGGTGGTGGTGGGCTGTAGTGTCCACGAGTGTGTTCACTTTGATTTCCAGTTTTAAATTGTCGATTTGACTGTCACTTAGAAGTTTTTTTCCATTTTTCTTGGTCATATGGTGGAGTTTGGAGCCTACCTTTTTCTGCTGCCGAGTCTCACATGTTGCTCCATTTAGATTGACACCATTTGTCACTAGTCAGTGGGATTTATGCAAAAGAAGGTAATGAAGTTCAAATAGATGTATTTAAGATATATGTACTCGTTTTACTCTCAGATACCATTGCATTTGGCCTAAGCCTTTAATATGGATACTGTATGCTTGCAAGTTGCAGATGCAAAAAGAAGCCGAGTCCCACACATTGGTCTATTTAGTTTGACACCATTTGTCACTAGTTAGTGGGATTTATGCAAAAGAAGGTGATGAAGTTATTAATACTTGGGGTATGCAAAAAATCCAAGATAATGACTTTGAGATGGATATCTCTTGGCTTTTTTGGATAGATGTATTTAAGATATTTGTAATCGTTTTACTCTCGGATACTGATGTGTTTGGCATAGGCCTCTGATACGGATACATATTTGCGGATACAACCACGATATAGAAAAAATAGGCTGGATACGCCTGGATATGTCAGCAGATGTATCCATGCGTATCCAGCCTGTTTTTTCCGTACCTTGGTTGTATCCACAAGCATACCGTATCAGAGGCCTAGTCTAAACGCATCAATATCCAAGAGAAAAATGAGTACAGATATCTTAAATAGCCTATGATATGGATACTTTATGCTTGCGGATACAACTATGTACAAAACAATAGGCTGGATACGTCTGCATATTTAGCAGACGTATCCATGTGTATCTGACCTGTTTTTTCTGCATCCTGGCTGTATCTGAGCCATATCTGGCCTGTTTTTTCCGTACTATGGCCGTATCCAGCCTGTTTTTGCCATACCCGAGCCATATCCATGGCAGATTTTTTTTTCCAACCTTGTAGACATAAAGTACAAAATAAAAAACATAAAAAACATAAAATACAATCTATGAAGAGCAATATGATGAATATTGAATACTAGTTTGATGTAATAATTAAATTTATTATTTATCATGACATCTGTGACTTGCAGTATGGCATTTGATTGGCTTTAAGTCTTTATACAAATTATGATTAGCGTTCTGTGATTGTTTAGCTTATTTTGATTTTTGTATGCGTAATATATGGTTAATTCCTATTTATCAGGGCAAATTTTGTATATTTTTTGTACAGCTGTATCCAGGACCAAAAAAATCATCATATCTGTGTATTGGATACTTTGTATCCGTATCTGTATCCAAAATGTATTGGCATAAATTAAGTCCTTTCATTGTTCTGTGGGGCGAGATCTCCTATTTATCTATTAATCTGCTATTGATAATTTAATTATATTGACATGTGTGCTTTCCTTGTATATTTTATGGATCTCTAGTATCTATTGCCTGTACATATCATGTTATATTTTCTGAATTCTATTTATCACCAAATGAATGCCAGGTGAAAAAAGTTTAATTTTACCATCTTTCTTTGCAATATGACATCTATAGGATTCCCCTACAGTGCCAATTGGAAGCAGTTCGCGCACAGATGTTCTTTTGAAAGCAGAAAGTGAAGTGCTGAAAACTGGTGGTAGTGTTGTACGACTGGCAGGGCTTTACATATCCTTTATAGAATAGGATAACATTATTGTCCCTGTGAAGTGTGAGGGCAATTCATTGATTTTTTATTTGGATTTCCTTGACATTACTTCACAAATTTGACAGAGGCGCTCATCTGTATTGCCTGGAAAAGGGAACCATTGAAACACGCCCGGACCATATTATTAATCTTATTCACTATGAGGTTTGGATTTTACCTTTCAACCATACCCTCAATTGGCTTTGAACAATATTTTTAGAAATTAATCTTTTAAATTTTTTTCTATGCAATTGAGCATGCTGAAACACAATCTTTCTCCTCTTCCAAATGTCCCTCTGATCATCCATTTAGGATTTTCAATTATTTGGTGCTATTTTCCAAAGAATTTTATCTATTTTGAATGTTTTATCAAATACGAATTATTGCTATACAATTCCTGACAACGTTAGTCTTTCGGATTTTGGTTGAACACTCTCAACTTTCAATAGATGGTAGATAAAGCAATGCACAGTAGTTCTCGTTTCATTCCACTTTGTACCATAAATATTTAAATAGTTTGTTCCTAGTTTAGATATGAATCTCAATATCATTTCTTTTCAACAGAAAATGGTTTACGGTACTCACTTGTTGACATTAATACGCGAATTCCAGGGAATTAACTTAACAAATATTAAATGTCACATGTTGAAAATGTAATTATTCCAGTTATATGGGACAGAATAATTGACGAAGTATATGCACCTTATCTACTTTTCACACATTATGCTTCTACTTGAAGGGCTTTCTTATTTCCGATTTTTAGATGACGAAAAGAAAAATAACAAGTACTTCAAATATAACATTTTTGGAAGTCTGATTTTGAGCATATACCATATAGGTGGTACAATGCAGGCATAAGCCATCAAATGACTTTTAAACAACGAAGGATTTGTGAAGAAAATTGTCTGATATACACTGATGGCGAAAGTGAAACTAAACTCAGGTCATTGATGCCATCATGGCAGGCATTGCCAGTTAATTAGTGAAATTCAAGAATGAATTCATTAGTGTGAAGACGAATGCGACATCTTGATTTTACTTTTGAAAGGAAGTAATATACAGAGAAGGTGATTATTTCTGTAGACCTAATGTTAGTAGACATTCAACGACCATTAGAGTAGACTTGTGTTGTCTTTAAGACGTATAATTCAAATAGGCAACATAAACAAATTTTGACTGATTAGAAATGCACAAAATGTAGATGGGGAGAGGGATCCATGCCTGACTATATTTATTACTTGAAAAACTAAAAGGATTTTTTTATACAATGACAAGATGATACCTTAAATAGAATCTCTAGTGGATATCTCATTTGCACTTCCTTGTTCATCCAAATTCACTACCCTAAAACTTTCAAATACAAGCTATGTTACTGGGTACTGCCCCAGAGGCCTGCATACATGTCCCTATATGGTTATAGTACTGGTTAAGGTAACTACCACCTGGATTCTTTTATTATCTTTGGGTACCGGACTATCATAACAAATAAACCATGCTTGAGCGGGTAGGGAAGTCATAATAGAAACAAAAAAAAACAAAGATAAAAACAGATACAATTAAAAATATAAAAAAAAACAAACACAAAACTTACCAAACTGCTTCTACTTCTGCATCTGGTTCTAATGGACCAATTATTGATTTGGATGCTCTTGATGAATAGCAATATAATGATTTGTTCTTATTGTTCTAGAGTTTGACTATGACCATTGACTATTTTCCTATTCGGAACAAAGAATATAAAACTATGTAATATATCTTATGTCACAGCTCATTTAATATTATGGCACATTTTATTTATTTTGTTTATAATTTATTTTTCATACAGACGTACTGAGCTGTACTATACCCGGTGTCCAACAAAAATGTGCAAATCCTAGTACATCTGTACCCTCCCTGTTTTGATGTATCTTCACACATAAACATGACACTTACCATTTCTTGCCATCGACATCTAATGAATCCAATCAGATTTTGATGATGTTGCTTTACTTATGCCCTCACCCCTTCTATTGATCCTTCATTTATCAAAAATTTTCCTTTGTTATACACACCCTATTCCTCATTCCCTGCATCTTCATAAACAAAATAATTCAAGATGGGGAGATGATAAATTATGTGGTGAAAGAACATGAAGTTGGGCATGATGGGATTTTGAGCACATCCATTCTCCACACTATTGGCAACACTTTCTTGAGATTATCATTGCAATTGGTAAAAATCCATTATTTGCAGTTTTCTTTTTCCAGCTAGGAAATTTAAATTCCCCTTTCAGCATGTTGGGAAATCTATTAATACTTCCAACTCTTGTTTTGGGTTTACATAGGTAAGGAATCAGGATATGAATAGCAGTCCAACATATCAACACACAAATATTCACTTCTTAAATCAAAACAAAAAAACGGAAATGGCGAATACAAGAAAGTTGTGGCAAGATTGAATAAAATTGTAACACTAAAGTTATACCATGGGTCTTATTATAGTATATACAATTGAAAAATTAATTGAGACTAATAAAGGACAGTCCTAAGTCTAATACAATTTGAATTAAGTGAAAGCTTTAGATTTGAAAGTTATTGATCATTCTAAGAATAGTAAAGCATCAACTAGGACATACAAATGGAATGAAGTCACCGGTACAAGTTGATCGATGATGAAACATGATGCTTAGATGTTGAAGAAAAGGTGTGCAGACTGCCGTCAAGTTGCTCAAGGAAAATCAGGGAATGGTAATAAGTGTAGGACATGTTTGAAAACGATAGATAGGTTCGGGAGTAAATCTGTTCGTGGCAGATTGTATTGGGTCTTGTTGGCTAGATTTTCTGCATAGCTAAAAACCTAGGCAGTCATGAGATAAATCTCCCTCATTTACCGGTGAGGCTCCTGTGTAAGATTTGTCAGTTAAATATGCTAGTATCTATTTGTGGGTATTACTTTAACTGTGTAACTCATGAACCATAGCTATACGGTTCCGCAACAAGTAAACAACTGTAAAAGAAAGGAAAAATCTGCAGAAGAGGAAAATAATAAAAAACAGAAAAAAAGGAGAGAAGATGTTCAACCCAATCAATAGTTTATAGAGTTGATCGCATGCACATAGATAGAACAAATAGATCTTGACATACAGAATTAGAAGCAAAGGAAACTTTCAGATCTAGATCTAGAATAACACAACGTTTATGAATAGATCTAAGAAAGAAATTAGAAACAAAATGCACCGTTGACACAAAGTTCTCCGGAAATATGTCTCCTTTCTATTCCTCTGCTTTCAAATAGCTATTAGGGGTTTCAGCACAAAGTCTGGAACACAAGAATGCTGTTTTCAAATTCTGATCATTAACCCGAAGGTTCTTCCTCTACTTATAGAATGTAGAAAGGAAATTACCAATAAGAAACTTAACTGAACTAGAACATAAACAAGAAGTAAAGATAACATCTGGAAACCATCTTCCTTTAATTCCTCTCTAAGTGACATGCATCGGGAGTTCTAGTCAAAATTATGCACATCTGTCACTTAACTTATAGAATCATTCCACACAACTTAAAGAAATGGTTTTCAAACCAATAACTTTTAAGTTTTACAATTACATCCGGGAAAGTAGAAAAAGAAGAAAGAGAAGAAGAAGAAAGATCTGCCAGCTGTAACCCCTACATCTTCTTTTTGCTTTGATACTGAATATACTTGTCGAACATGTAATTCAACAACTTCCCATCTGTTTTAGCCATAACTTTTTCTGTCCTGAATTGTAGCAATCCTTTCAGAACCTCGATGCACGCTTCCACATCCTTCAAGCTAGGCCCGAACTTCTTAATGTTTGACTATAGCGTTACTAGCTTGCTGATGGAATCCATCATGAAAGGCCTAACAGCTCCATCAATCCTCTCTTGCACCATCAGAAGAGATCCTTCCAGGGAAGCAAGCACTTTGTTAGGAATGGTCCTTTTGTATGAAGAAACGTTCCCTACCACTTCCTCATTGGTGAAAGCAATGACATTGTTTGATAGTGATGATGCCATACTCTCGAGTGTCCACATTTTTTTCAGCATGATTATGAAGATCTCCAAGTGGAAAGAAACTGCAAACTCAAGCTACTTCCCCTTTTCAACCGATTCATCGGGCACAATTCGTTCTGCAGTCAAAACCTCCCTCGGCAGCTTATTTATTTCGACCAAAGTACTCAGGTTACTTTCAACTACTGTGTTCATGTCCATCGTGCTCGTCACTAGTTGTTTCAGCTGAACCAATGCATCCTTCATAACCTTTAGACGGGCCGGCACCTTCCTGAGTTGTATAGAAGCTTGGCGAATGATTAGATTCTTCCATTCATCGATAGCTTTGACTTGGTTACCTGCATCTTCCACTTCCTGCATCAGATGATCACTCACCTGCTCATGTGCTGAAATTGGCTGAGTGGAAGATTTGGCAACTTTGGCAATAATTTCGCACAACTGAGACACCTGCTTTTGAAGTTCATTTTTTTCCGCCTTTTCTTTGTCAAGCCTAAGGAAGAAAGCATTTATCAATGTCTGCGTGTCTTGCTTTAAACCCTCAGTAGTGGTTTGACCTATCGGTACTTTGGTCACTGTTATATCCGTTGCCGTAAGTTCGTCCTTCTTTCCTTCTGCTAGAATTGATACCTCAGCGAACTTCTGCCCTGATTCTTCAATAATCAACCTCGAAGTCACCTTAGCAACTTTAGGTCTTTTGTCTTTTCCGCCCAAACTCAGGAGAAGCTGCAAGTCATGTTCCTCCAAGTTGATCTCCTCTCTAGCTTCTGGAATTGACTGTGAAGCCAACCATTTTGAGAAATTACTTCTCGGAGAGTGAGAACTCGTTGAATGCACCACCATCTCGTGCTCTGGTTCCTCTCCATCCGAAATCGCTACAGTGTTGTGGCTGCCATCTTCTGAATTGTCTAAGGACAATGCTCTTTCACATTCTGCCATTTGTAACTTTAGCGTTTCTTCAGGAAGAGGTGAAGATCGGAGTGGCTGAGGAGAAAACACAAACGTTGCCGGTTTCAACGAAGGCACAACAACATCTTGTTGAGGTTCCAAAGCTGGTGAAGTGTTGTGGGTTGACGCCAGAGAAGTCGAAACTAGAACCAAAGCTGTAGAAGTGACCATTTCCCTTGGAGGAGACCTCTTGTGCACTTTAAGCTTTTCAGGCCTTCTGCTGCTTTCTCCCTTGTGCTTCCTTTTGATGGAGTCCCCTGCACTAAAGTTGCCTGTGATCTGATTCATCAATGCTTCATCAAGGCAATACCCCTTTGTCAGTAACCAATTCGAAGTGTTGATCAGAACAATGGCAAATCTTTCCTTGATCGTGTGGCAACCACCAATGTTCTCTTGAAGAGCAGCTCTATCCCCTCCCATGTGGTGGTATGTGTCAAGTAACACAGGCCCATTGTCTGTGAGATCCGCGGATACCTGTGCTAATCCATAATCAAACACTTGGCGCGCCGATAACCTGCTGAAGTCTTTCTTTCTAACCTCGTACTCGCTTCTGCACTTCATCCAAAAGTCTTCTAACGAAGGCACATGCGCGTATTCTTGGGAGATTATCTTCCTTGCCACCCCATATGGATCAAAGTTCAGCTGTGTTGGGAAGAACTCATGCTCATACTTAGAGAACATCTCAGCTTCAATTCTGCTTGCTCTGTGAATGCTCTAGTAGCTGTAGTTGCCCACTGTGATCAGAAAGAAGCCTGTAGACTTGTGCCGCTTTGATTGTAGGTCACACATCTCCACGAGCTGTCTGCACAAGTCCATGATGACTAACTTGTCGCTTGGATATATGGGAAACTTTACTGGTTCTCCTGAGAAGTCGGTTACCCTGAGGTAGGTGAAGTCTGCGAACTGGATGAAGATGCAGCCATGCTGGGATATAGCTTCCCAAGCTTCTTTGCTTACCCTGTTGGTTTTCAGATCACCATTCAACTTGCAAATGAATTCGTAGAAGAATCCATCGTTGACCACCTTGTAATCCTTATTGCATTCAGGCATAGTAAGCTGTGGATAACACTCAAAAATAGGATCTGTTGTTGCAGAGTCACAACACCCCTGGATGCAGATCAGGCTTCTAGGTTGATCACTCTAGCATCCAGTGTGATTGCACAACATGGAAACCTCTCTCCAAGTGTGGGGACTTGTGAAACTGAGAGAGGAATCTCCAGATTAGAGGCTGGTTTCTCAAACTCCTCTGATTTAGATCTATATTTTGCAAACTACAGAGGTTCAGATCCTAATCCTACTCTAAACTGCAAGGAGACAGGGATAGAAATGCAAAAAATATGAAACTAACTAAAGGTGGTGATGCACCAAAGGAGTGGTGAAACATATTTGTCATACAAATAGACACAGACCAAAGTTCACAACATAAACATACACAGACTGATAAGGTATAATTTAGGATCTGAAATGAAGCAAATAACACAAACAGAGGGCTGAAACCCATTCACAGAGCTTGCATTATCATTTTAGTGTCAAAAACACGCATTACACCCTCAGAGAGGTAAAAGAAAAACTGTTACAATATTTGGAGAGGTCTGATCCTTGCATCAATCACTTACTGGAGGTGAAAGAAGAAGTCTGCTATGCCCAAAAAATGTTCCCCCCTTTAGAAATGAGCCAAATCTGGCTTTTACAGTGCAAGGGTCGAGCCCAGGGGACAGAAAACGTACAAAACATGAGAGCCCATTCCTTCTTGACTGCAGGTGCATTAAAACGGCATGGGGGACCTTACAAACCCATACCCTATCATTTTGACCGGATTACAGGAGAATGCGACCCATTCTGCATTAAATCTGGTCGCTGGAATGTCACTTCTGGCCATGAACACGCGTCAGAGCCGTTTCTCAATTTTCTCTCTCCTCTCTGCACCAAAACTCAAGATTAACCCCGAAATAATGTAGAGAATTTCACAAGCTTTCCGTTGATATAAAGAACGTGCAAATCCGAGCTCTGGATCGAAAGATATGTCGATCTGAAGATTTAGGGCACGAAACAGGCGAAAATGTGTTTTGAAATTTTTTCCGCGCTCTGCCACCTGGATGACACGTGTCAAGCGCTGATTGGATGCGTAATTCTCTCTCCTCTCTGTCCCGCGGGTTTTCCTGCTTCATTGGACACGTGTCCTCTTTTGATTGGCTCGGGTCAGTGCTTGAAACCTCGCCCTTTGACTTTTTGGACTTTTCTCCTTGTGACACGTGTCATGATTTGGCTGGTCCGCGGGTCTGCCGGCTCTTCGCGCCCTTCGTGTCCATTTGTCCCGGATGTCCCAGTGTTGTTTGGGACAGAATCCTCCGATCCGCCCGAAATGGGCTTCCTTGTCCCTCATTCGGCCGGTGACACGTGGCGTTGCTTGATTGGCTTTCGGCTCCTTCGGCTAGCCGTGTCCCACGCATCCCTTTGTCCCAACTGTCCCAATACGAAATTTCTCTGTTTCGGGCGAACCAGCCGGTTCGCGTCCTCCACGCACTCACGGCCCAGATGTCCCAGTGCGAAAGTTCCCCGTTCCGGTCGAACCGGCCGGTTCGCGTCCTTCGCGTACCTTTGTCCCACTTGCTCCCGGACTGTCTGGGAAAAATTCTTCCGATTCTCCCGGTTCGGCCGGTTCGCGTCCGCCGCGTTCTTCTGGCCTGACTGTCCCGGTGCTAAAGTTCTCCGTTTCGGCCTATCAGGGCAGTTCGCGTCCTCACGGCCCGAATGTCCGAAACTGTTTTGCTCAGCAGTTAGTAAATGTTTCTTCCTCCTTCGGCCGGATCGGCTTCTCGCGCCCTGCGCGTCCTTCTGTCCCAGGTGTCCCTTTGCTTCGCGGGCCGCCTGGAGGCGTTTCGGCCGATCCGCGTCTCGATGTCCCTCACGTCCCTACTGTTGCGAGGACTAGGACTTAGCCAATTTTCACGATTTTTCCTGTCCCAAGCTTGTTTTTGCCGCCTTTTTCACCTTTCCTCAGAACTTGCTCTTTTCAACCTGGACATGAGAGTTAGAAAAAATTTTGAGGGGACCCTAGAAACATGATTTTTTCCCTGGATCCATCCATTTGCCTAGGACTTGAGAATTCTGATGTATGTTATCAAATCAACCCTGGGGTGAATTTGGATAACAATTTGGCGACTCAGCGAGGATACCTGCCTGCTAGGTAGAAGATACCAGTTGCCTTAAGCAGTCCATCGGGCATGGAGTTATCAAACATTCGATTTAGAACCCTAACTGACTCAGAATGTGCAAGGAGGAAGATGGAATGTCACCTGATGAAAGCAAGGACTGCAAAACATCTCCATGGACAGCAAGCTGTGCCAAAGCACTTAGGGAAAACAAAACAAACCTACAGCAAAACAATGTGCACAAGCACTTGGAGGAAAGAAAATCTAATCTAATATTTACAGAGGTAGTGAACTTCCCTCTAGAAGCAACGCTTGAGATAGATTCCATTGACTGGAATCTGCAGTTCTTCACCTTCCAGTGAGGCCAATTGGAAAGCATTGCTGTTCTTGCACTTTGTGACCATGTATGGGCCGCTCCAAATGGCATCAAATTTTGAATGCCTTCCCGGTTTTGCTCTGTCCACATCCCATTTCAACACTAGATCCCCAACTTGAAAAGATCTATCCTTGGCCTTTCTATCAAAGCTCTTCTTGATCAAAGCTTGATCCTTTTCCATTGCTTGGGACGCCTGATTTCTGATCTCTTGCAGCTCCATCAACTCTGCATACCTCACCTCCATGGGCTCAAATTCAAGCAACTCCAGCTGCTTCATGAGTTCCAATGTTGGCAACTCAAGTGACATGGGAAAGATTGCCTCTCTTCCATAGACAAGCCTGAATGGAGAGTTACCTGTGGATCTTTTGGGAGTTATCCTATCAGCCCATAAGGCTGATTTCAGTTTGGTATGCCAAGACCTTTGATTCTCATCAAGAGTCCTCCTAATGATCCTCAACAAGTTCTTGTTTGTAGACTCGGCCTGGCCATTACCCTGAGGGTAATAGTTCGATGAAGTGCTTAGGTAAATACCGTTCTTGACAGCCCACTCAGTCACCCTAGATCCAATGAATGCCAATGCATTATCAGAGATTATTGTAGCAGGTACACCAAATCTGGTCGTTATTCCCTCATAGAAGTCTAAGATGCTAGACTCATTCGCCTCTTTGAGTGCTACTACTGCTTCTGTCCATTTGGTGAAGTAGTCTGTGGCTGTCAAAATCCATTTGTGCCCTTGGCTTGAATTGGGATTAATGACTCCAATGAAGTCCAAACCCCATTGTATGAATGGCTGGTCAACTGAGATTGGATGCAATGGAAGGGCAACAAGTCTCTCTTTTCCTGTGAAGAATGCACAATTCTTACACCTCTTGATCCATGCATAGCAATCACTGAAGATTTTAGGCCAATAATAACCAGCCTTCATGATTTTTAGAGCTGTCACTCTTGGTGCAAAATGGCCACCAGCTGGTCTACCATGAAACTCTTCCAACACCCGTTGAATTTGACCTGTACTAATGCATCTCAGCAGCACTCCATTCACATCTTTCTTGAACAAAACTCCATCAACAATGGCATACGGAACAGCCTGCAACCTGAAGTGTCTCCTTTGGGTCTTGTTCATCTCTGGAGGGCATAGGCCTGTGCCTAGGAAGTGCATAATATCTTGGGTCCAACAAGGAGTGGGGGAAGCATTGTCTTCTTCTTGATTGCCACTTGGCTCATTGCTGTCCTGGACTGTCAAAACAGCCTCTTCTTCGTTGCATACTTCCTTTTGCTTCCCCAAAACCAGCTGCTCACACAGTCCTTTCCCTCTTACCAGCTTGGTGATCTTGATATCAATGTCATATTCCATGACACGGGCGATCCAACCTGCCCTTTTCTCATTCAAATCCTTGTTGAGGAGGAAGTCCTTAACTCCAGCATGTGAGACCAGCAACTGGACCTTGTTATTTGAGACTAAATGCTTGAATTTCTTCAAGCTTCTGATTACTGCAAGTACATGCTTTTCAATAAAAGAGTACCTCACCTCGCAGTCATCTAGGCTCTGGCTGAAAAAGGCAATCGGCTGCTCATCATTATCTTTGTTCTGCTGTACTAGAATGGCAGAAATAGTGTCATCGCCTCCAAATGCATAGAGGATGAAATCCTTGGAGAAGTCTGGGTTGATGAGAGTTGGTGCCTGAGAGATAGCTTCTTTGATTGCTTCAAAACTCTCCTTGCCTTCTGTTGTCCACTTAAACGCCATGCTCTTCTTTAACATTTTGGTGATGGGCTTGACAAGGGCTGCAAAATCTGGGACAAACCTGCGGACAAAATTGATCCTTCCCAAGAAGCTTTGAATAGCCTTCTTGTGACTTGGCAATGGTAGTGCTCTTGTGGCTTCAACTCTCTCTGGATCAATTGCCAGTCCCTCTTTCGAGACAATATGGCCTAGAAGTTTCCTCTCGTGAGCCAGGAATATGCATTTTTTGGGATTCAATGATACCCCAAATTTTCTACACCTCTGAAATACCTGCCTCAGATGAAAAAGGTGATCCACTGCATTTTTGGAGAATACAGTGATGTCATCAAGATATATCAAAACTATTTTGTTGATCAACCCCTTGAATGCCATATCCATTGCCCTTTGGAAAGTGGCCCCAGCATTTGATAGCCCAAATGACATCTTCTTGTAGGCATAGGTCCCCAATTTGGTAGTGAAAGCCATCTTGAACTGGTCATCTTCTTTCACCATCACCTGATTATACCATGAGTAGCCATCTAGGAGAGAGAATCTCTCTGAACCGGATACTACTTGCAATATTTGTTCCATTGAAGGAAGCGGATAATGATCTTTGAGAGATGCCCTATTGAGGTCTCGGAAGTCCACACACAACCTGATTTCTCCGCTCTTCTTCCTGACCGGAACCAAGTTAGCAACCCAGCTTGAGTGCTTGATCGGGAATATAATGCTTGCCTCTATTAGCTTATTTAGCTCTTTCTTCATTAGAGGCTCAATGTGAGGGTTAACAGGTCTCTGCTTCTGCCTGATGGGCTATAGCATCTGGATCCAATTCTATGGTATGTTGTGCCAAATTCGGATTGAATCCTCTCAAGTCTTCATAGCTCCAAGCGAAGACTTCTGGAAATTCTTGGCAAAGTTGTATGAAATCTGATTTCTCCTGCTCAGTGGCCACTTTACCAATTTGAAGTGTTTTGCCTTCCCCAACCGGAATTGGCTCTGAATCTTCTCTCTTGACCTGTATGTTAGCCTTTTCCTTACGGAATTGGTCGTTAGGGTTGAAGATAGACTCCAACGTTACTAAACCCTTGGGAAACTTGTTTGTCCGCAGCTGCAATACTTGATCCCCATACTGCTGCTCTAGTCTGTCCTGATTCCTAGATGAGAATTCAGCCTCTTCTTGTAAAAAATTGACGATCTGTTGATCGTTCTCAAACACCTGCCAGCTTATATTATTATCTGGAACTGCTGGCCTCACAATCACATGGATATGTGGCTGTGTTTTTTCCCTTTTGATGTTGTCAACCACATCAAACGTTTGCTCCAACTGCTGCGAGCCTATCCGCGGCTTCATTTTTCTTCCTGGGTATGGAAACGATGTGGAAAGCTTCGAAATCCTCAATGAGGTCCCACACCCTATTCTTGTAGTTCTTCAGCAGGTCATTCTTTGTATCATGTTTGTCCCCCTGACTTGATTGACAATCAGCTCACTATCCCCAAACACCTGCAAGTTATTTATGGCCTTTTTCCCTAGCCCAATGAAGTCCATGAATCAAGGCCTCATATTCAGCTGTGTTGTTTGAACAAGAAAATTGGAAGCGAAAAGCTGAATAATATTTGATGCCTTGAGGTGAAACAAGCATAGCTCCTCCCACTGCACCTTGCCTACTCCTTGATCCATCAAAGAACAGCTGCCATACTTCATTATTGTCTTTATGATCCGGCTTGGTGATGTTGGGGAGAGGTTGATCCTCTTCATGTAAACAATAAACTCCTAGCGCAGATTCTTCTATTTCTTGATAGGGGATCAAAAGCATGTATTTTGTTTGCCCATTGATCAAGAGTTAGATCCGGGATACTTCCAACCTTGGTGTCAGCCTCATCAGTGCTAGGGTGATCTTCTTGATCAAATGCTGAGCAATTGGCATTAATCTGACTTGGAGTGTAAGGTTCATATGGAAGTTTGCAATAGGTTCAGACCTAATTGTAGCCTTAGCCCATACCTTGTTCTAAAACAGCATGTGTGACCAATCAACAGACAAATACCCCCCAATCTTGGCTGTTAAGTCCCTTGACAAGCAAAGGGCAAAGAGTGGTGGAAGGTCTATGATTGATACATCTTGTAAAACAACATTTGGACATGCATGCAAGGTAAGACTCAAATTTCTAATCACTCCAACTGTTGATATTACTGTCCCATCCAACTGCACTACCCCTTTGGATGTTATTTCATACTGGAGCCCTAGCTGATCAGCTATTTGTTTGGGCATGACAGAACTACTTGCCCCGGAATCAATCATGCAATTGTGTACTAGCTGATTTCCAATGATCAACGAAACATAGAAAGGAGGGGGCTTCAACATCTTACCTCGCTGTCCTCCATGACTTCCTTCAGGCTGGGCAACATTTGTAAAGCAGTTTGTCTTGCATCTGAGCCTGCTGATTCGAAGTTGGCCAATCCTTCGTGGCAGCTTGCAACAGATCTCTTTGGCCTGGGATAGATAGGGATTCCCACATTGATATATTGACGTTTGTCTTCTTCATCTGATCAATGATACCGAATGGTGATGAAGGATCTCTCTACTGTCCCTTGGTTTGCACATTCACTCCTTGCACGTGGGCAGCAACAACTGGTATTTGAGTTGGCCTAGGGGCTGTTCTTGGCTGCCCTTGTGCATTCGAAATTGGATTTGGCTTGCCAATCATTTGTGGAGCCATGGAAGGTTGTGGATTGGCTAGGGCTATGGCTGTTCTTCACCCAAATTTTCTCCTTTTTGACCTTGTGTTGGCTGCAACACCTTGAGAAACTGCTTGATTCATGCCACAGAAATCTTCTGCCTGCCAGTTCACCAATGTGGTGTCATTTGGGGCTGATTGCTGTTGGAATGTTTCTTGTTGTTGACTGTTTCCTTGACTGCCCTCGCCCTCCACACCGGTAGTTGTCACCATTAGTGCTTGATTGAGAGCACCATTGAAGCACATGGATTGGTTATGAGGCTCATTGCATGGAAAACACCAATCATATTCCTGAGCAATGTTGTTCTGTGTTGGCACTAATGCCTTAGAGGCAGATATGGCATTGGGGTTATAAGGCTGAAATGATCTATTAGCGGGGAGGCCTACTTGGCTTTGATTTTGATTTGCAACCTGATTTGGTGACCTATTTTTGTTGTATGGGGGTCTAGCCTGGTATTGCGCTTGAGGCTGATACGGTCTAGGCACTTTGAGCTTGCTGTCTTTTGATAGTAACCAGCTCATTTCCCAAATTTTGCAACTGTTTCATGACCTCTTGGAGTTCATTTGAAGCACTAGAGGATGAAGTAGAAGTTTCACTTGAACTTTGATTTTTAGGGTGGGAACAAGAGCCGAAGTGGGTGCTTGACTAGTGCTTTGGATTTTCTAAGTTTGGATACAAGGGCATGGGAAGCCTAGGAGCCAGTTTACCCAGCTTGAATAAGACAGTTTTTCAGGCTCTAATGGCAATGCTATAAGCAGTAGGTAAGGTTTGTGCCTCCCATAGATTGAATTAACATAGAAATATCAGAATTCAAAGCTTTAAGGTAATATAGAAAAGAACCTTCTGTTTGTTGGCCTGACTGCCACTGGAATCCTATCCCAAGACCTTGAAATCTGAAGTGTGAAGTCAGTCAGCTGCCGTTGGGGGCTCTCTTGATAGTTGTCAGCTGCTCCAAAAGAGACAAGTTGTCTCCCTTCTCTCCAAATTGCTCATGAAGTGCAATACCACAGCTGATTCCAGTTTGTGATAGAACCAGCTCCAAGGCTCCTAAACCATTGTAATGCTTTACCCTTGAAGGAAGATGCCAGTAACTTGACAGCCACTTGCATTCATTGATTTCATGGATTGCACAAAGGTTAGCAATATCTTTAACATGATCACCTGGAGTAGTCTGATTTTCTCTAGTGAAGTAGGGAATGTTTCTTCGAGGCTGCAATAGGAACTGGAAGTTGTGCATTGAGAGCAAGTGGGGCTGCTGCATGTGAAGTTGACGTAGGGATTGTTTTGAGGCCATTCTAATCGTCTTAAAACCTCGTATACTAAATGAAAGGCCTGTCAGGCGGAGGGGGAGGAGTTGAGAGAGTTCTGTTTGGTGGAGATGGAGACCTTTGAATCCTTCTTCCTTTTTGCCTTCTTCTTGGACATAATTGCAGGTATTCAAACAGCACCTCTTCTTCTCCAACTCTTGACCTTGTGGTGATTCTTCTCATGAGTTTTCAGGCCTGAGCTTGGAACCAGTTGATTCTTCCCCTTGGAGTCGCCAGAGATATGCAAATAATAGCTCTTTTAAGCAAGAAGATTGCAGCAGATGCACATCACCCTGCTACAATAAAAATGAGACCTCTAGGTCCCACCGGCGTGCCAAACCTGTTGTTGCCAGACTCACAACACCCCTGGATGCAGATCAGGCTTCTAGGTTGATCACTCTAGCATCCAGTGTGATTCCACAACATGGAAACCTCTCTCCAAGTGTGGGGGCTTGTGAAAACGAGAGAGGAATCTCCAGATTAGAGGCTGGTTCCTCAAACTCCTCTGATTTAGATCTATATTTTGCAAACTACAGAGGTTCAGATCCTAATCCTACTCTAAACTGCAAGGAGACAGGGATAGAAATGCAAAAAATATGAACTAACTAAAGGTGGTGATGCACCAAAAGGAGTGGTGAAACATATTTGTCATACAAATAGACACAGACCAAAGTTCACAACATAAAACATACACAGACTGATAAGGTATAATTTAGGATCTGAAATGAAGCAAATAACACAAACAGAGGACTGAAACCCATTCACAGAGGTTGCATTATCATTTTAGTGTCAAAAACACGCATTACACCCTCAGAGAGGTAAAAGAAAAACTGTTACAATATTTGGAGAGGTCTGATCCTTGCATCAATCACTTACTGGAGGTGAAAGAAGAAGTGCTTATGCCCAAAAAATGTTCCCCCTTTAGAAATGGAGCCAAATCTGGTTTTACCGGTGCAAGGGTCGAGCCCAGGGTGAAAGAAACGTACAAAACATGAGAGCCCATTCTTCTGGACTGCAGGTCAGTTAACCGGCAGGGGGACCTTACAAAACCCATACCCTATTCATTGACGGGATTACAGAGATGCGACCCCTTCTGCATTAAAATTGGTTCGCTGGAAGTCACTTCTGGCCAGAACACGCTCAGAGACGTTCTCAATTTTCTCTATCCTCTCTGACCACCAAAACTCCAGATTAACCCCAAAATAATGTAGAGAATTCACAAGCTTTCCGTGGAATTATAAAAAACAACGTGTAAATCCGAGCTCTGGAGCGAAAAAATATGTCGGATCGAAGCTTTAGGGCACGAAAAAGGGGAAATGCATTTTGAAAATTTTCCGCGCTTTGCCACCGGATGGACAAGTGTCAAGCACTGTTGGACTGAGTAAGATTTCTCTCCTCTCTGTCCCGCGGGTTTTCTGCTTCGTTGTGGACACGTGTCCTCTTTTTGATTGGCTAGGCAGTCAGTGCCTGATTTGAAAACCTAGCACTTTGACTTTTTGGGACTTTTCTCTTGTGACACGTGTCATGATTTGCTGGTCCGCGGGTCTGCCGCTATTCGCGGCCCTTCGCTTCCATTTGTCCGGATGTCCCCGTGCTGTTTGGGACAGGAATCCTCCGATCCGCCGGAAATGGGCTTCCTTGTCCCTAATCGGCCAGTGACACGTGGCGTTGCCTTGATTGGCTTTCGGCCTTCGGCTAGCCGTGTCCCCCGATCCCTTTGTCCCAACCGTCCCACTACGAAATTTCTCGTTCGGGCGAAACGGCCGGTTCGCGTCCATTGACGACTCACGGCCCAGATGTCCCCAGTGCGAAAGTTCCCCGTTCCCCGGTCGAACCGGCCGGTTAGGTCCTTCGCTACCTTGTCCCACTTGCTCCCGGACTGTCTGGAAAAATTCTTCCGATTATCCGGTTCGGCCGGTTCGCGTCGCCGCGTTCTTCTGGCCTGATTGTCCCGGGCTAAAGAGTTCTCCGTTTCGGCCTATCAGGGCGGTTCGCGTCCTCACGGCCCGAATGTCTCCCAAACTTGTTTGCTTCAGCAGTTAGTCAATTTTTTCTGCCTAATTGGGCCGGAGGCCTTCTCGCGCCCTGTGCGTCCTTCTGTCACAGGTGTCCCTTTTGCTTCGCGGGCCGCCGGAGGTGTTTCGGCCGATCGCGTCCAGATGTCCTCACGTACATACTGTTGCGAGAGACTAGGACTTAGCCAATTTTCACGATTTTTCCTTGTCCCAAGCTTGTTTTTGCCGCCTTTTTCACCTTACTCAGAACTTGCTCTTTTTCAACCGGACATGAGAGTTAGAAAAAATTCTTGAGGGACCCTAGAAACATGATTTTTTTCCCTGGATCCATCCATTGCCGGGACCTGAGAATTCGATGTATGTTATCAAATCAACCCTGGGTGAATTTGCGATAACAATTTGGCGACTCAGCTGGGGGATACCTGCCTGCTAGGTAGAAGATCCAGTGCCTTTAAGCAGTCCATCAGGCATGAGTTATCAAAAAAAATTCAATTAGAAACCTAACTGACTCTTAGAAGGTGAAGGAGGAAGATGGAATTCACTGATGAAAGCAAAGGACTGACAAAACATCTACCATGGGACAAGCAAGCTGTGCCAAAGAACACTTCAGGGAAAACAAAACTAACCTACAGCAAAACAATGTGCACAAGCCACTGGAGGGAAGAAAATCTAATATAAGTTACAGAGGTAGTGAACTTCCTCTAGAAAGCAACGCTTGGATAGATTTCCATTGATTGGAAATCTGCAGTTCTTCACCTTCCAGTGAGGCCAATTGGAAAGCATTGCTGTTCTGCACGTTGGACCAGGTTATGGGCCGCTCCAAATGGCATCAATTTTGATGGCCTCCCGGGTTTTGCTTGTCCACATCCCATTTTCAACACTAGATCCCAATGGAAAAAGATCTATCATTGCCTTTCTATCAAAGATCTCTTGATCAAAGCTTGATCCTTTCCATGCTTGGGAGCCTGGATTTTCTGATTCTTGCAGATCCATCAACTCTGCATACCTCACCTCCATGGCTCAATTCAAGCAACCCCAGCTGCTTCATGAGTTCCAATGTGGCAACTCAAGTTAGTGACATGGAAAAAGATTGCCTCTCTTCCATAGACAAGCCTCTGAATGGAGAGGTACCTGTGGATCTTTTGGGAGTTCCTATCAGCCCATAAGGCTGATTTGCAGTTTGGTATGCCAAAAGACCTTTGATTCTATCAAGAGTCATCCTAATGATCCTCAACAAGTTCTTGGTTGTAGGACTCGGCCGGGCCATTACCCTGAGGGTAATAGTTCGATGAAGTGTTAGGTAAATACCGTTCTTGACAGCCACTCAGTCACCCTAGATCCAATGAATTCAAATGCATTATCAGAGATGATTGTAGCAGGTACACCAAATCTGTGTCGTTAGTCCTCAGAGAAGTATAAGATGTAGACTCATTCGCCTTCTTGAGTGCTACTGCTTCTGTCCATTGGTGAAGAGTCTGTGGCTGTCAAAATCCATTTGGGCCCTGGCTTGAATTGGGATTAATGACTCCAATGAAGTCCAAACCCCATTGCAGGAATGGATGGTCAACTGAGATTGGATGCAATGGAGGGCAGCAAGTCTCTCGTTCCTGTGAAGATGCACAATTCTTACACCTCTTGATCCATACATACCATCACTAAGATTTAGGGCCAATATAATTAGGCCAACACTCCAGCCTTCATGAATTTTTAGAGCTGTCACCTCTTGGTGCACAACTGGCCACCAGCTGGTCTCTACCATGAAAACTCTTCAACACCCGTTGATTTGAACTGTACTACTGCATCTCAGCAGCACTCCATTCACATCTTTCTTGAACAAAACTCATCAACAATGGCATACTACGGAACAGCCTGCAACCTGAAGTGTCTCCTTTGGGTCTTGTTCATCTCTGGAGGGCATAGGCCTGTGCCTAGGAAGTGCATTAATATCTTGGGTCCAACAAGGAGTGGGGAAGCATTGTCTCTTCTTGATTGCCACTTGGCTCATTGCTGTCCTGGACTGTCAAAACAGCCTCTTCTTCGTTGCATACTTCCTTTTGCTTCCCCAAAACCAGCTGCTCACACAGTCCTTTCCCTCTTACCAGCTTGGTGATCTTGATATCAATGTCATATTCCATGACACGTGCGATCCAACCTGCCACTTTTCTCATTCAAAATCCTTGTTGAGGAGGAAGTCCTTAACTCCCGCATGTGAGACCCGCAACTGGACCTTGTTATTTGAGGACTAATGCTTGAATTTCTTCAAGCTCTGATTACTGCAAGTACATGCTTTTCAATAAAAGAGTACCCTCCACCTCGCAGTCATCTAGGCTCTGGCTGAAAAAGGCAATCGGCTGCTCATCATTATCTTTGTTCTGCTGTACTAGAATGGCCAGAAATAGTGTAATCGCCTCAAATGCATAGAGGATGAAATCCTTGAGAAGTCTGGTTGATGAGAGTTGGTGCCTGAGAGATAGCTTCTTTGATTGCTTCAAAACTCTCCTTGCCTTCTGTGTCCACTTAAACGCCATGCTCTTCTTTAACATTTTGGTGAGGGCTTGACAAGGGCTGCAAAAATCTGGGACAAACCTGCGGACCAAAATTGATCCTTCCCAAGAAGCTTTGAATAGCCTTCTTGTGACTTGGCAATGGTAGTGCTCTTGTGCTTCAACTCTCTCTGGATCAATTGCCAGTCCCTCTTTCGAGACAATATGGCCTAGAAGTTTCCTCTCGTGAGCCAGGAATATGCATTTTTTGGGATTCAATGATACCCCCAAATTTTCTACCACCTCTGAAAGTACCTGCCTCAGATTGAAAAAGGTGATCCACCTGCATTTTTGGAGAATACAGTGATGTCATCAAGATATATATCAAACTATTTTGTTGATCAACCCTTGAATGCCATATCCATTGCCCTTTGGAAAGTGGCCCCAGCATTTGATAGCCCAAATGACATCTTCTTGTAGGCATAGGTCCCCAATTTGGTAGTGAAAGCCATCTTGAACTGGTCATCTTCTTTCACCATCACCTGATTATACCATGAGTAGCCATCTAGGAGAGAGAATCTCTCTGAACCGGATACTACTTGCAATATTTGTTCCATTGAAGGAAGCGGATAATGATCTTTGAGAGATGCCCTATTGAGGTCTCGGAAGTCCACACACAACCTGATTCTCCGCTCTTCTTCCTGACCGGAACCAAGTTAGCAACCCAGCTTGAGTGCTTGATCGGGAATATAATGCTTGCCTCTATTAGCTTATTTAGCTCTTTCTTCATTAGAGGCTCAAGTGAGGGTTAACAGGTCTCTGCTCTTGCCTGATGGGCTTAGCATCTGGATCCAATTCTATGGTATGTTGTGCCAAATTCGGATTGAATCCTCTCAAGTCTTCATAGCTCCAAGCGAAGACTTCTGGAAATTCTTGGCAAAGTTGTATGAAATCTGATTTCTCCTGCTCAGTGGCCACTTTACCAATTTGAAGTGTTTTGCCTTCCCCAACCGGAATTGGGCTCTGAATCTTCTCTCTTGACCTGTATGTTAGCCTTTTCCTTACGGAATTGGTCGTTAGGGTTGAAGATAGACTCCAACGTTACTAAAACCCTTGGGAAACTTGTTTGTCCGCAGCTGCAATACTTGATCCCCATACTGCTGCTCTAGTCTGTCCTGATTCCTAGATGAGAATTCAGCCTCTTCTTGTAAAAATTGACGATCTGTTGATCGTTCTCAAACACCTGCCAGCTTTATTATTATCTGGAACTGCTGGCCTCACAATCACATGGATATGTGGCTGTGTTTTTTCCCTTTTGATGTTGTCAACCACATCAAACGTTGCTCCAACTGCTGCGAGCCTATCCGCGGCTTCATTTTTCTTCCTGGGTATGGAAACGATGTTGAAAGCTTCGAAATCCTCAATGAGGTCCCACACCCTATTCTTGTAGTTCTTCAGCAGGTCATTCTTTGTATCATGTTGTCCCCTGACTTGATTGACAATCAGCTCACTATCCCCAAACACCTGCAAGTTATTTATGGCCTTTTTCCTAGCCCAATGAAGTCCATGAATCAAGGCCTCATATTCAGCTGTGTTGTTTGAACAAGAAAATTGGAAGCGAAAAGCTGAATAATATTTGATGCCTTGAGGTGAAACAAGCATAGCTCCTCCCACTGCACCTTGCCTACTCCTTGATCCATCAAAGAACAGCTGCCATACTTCATTATTGTCTTTATGATCCGGCTTGGTGATGTTGGGGAGAGGTTGATCCTCTTCATGTAAACAATAAACTCCTAGCGCAGATTCTTCTATTTCTTGATAGGGATCAAAAGCATGTATTTTGTTTGCCCATTGATCAAGAGTTAGATCCGGGATACTTCCAACCTTGGTGTCAGCCTCATCAGTGCTAGGGTGATCTTCTTGATCAAATGCTGAGCAATTGGCATTAATCTGACTTGGAGTGTAAGGTTCAATATGGAAGTTTGCAATAGGTTCAGACCTAATTGTAGCCTTAGTCCCATACCTTGTTCTAAACAGCATGTGTGACCAATCAACAGACAAATACCCCCCAATCTTGGCTGTTAAGTCCCTTGACAAGCAAAGGGCAAAGAGTGGTGGAAGGTCTATGATTGATACATCTTGTAAAACAACATTTGGACATGCATGCAAGGTAAGACTCAAATTTCTAATCACTCCAACTGTTGATATTACTGTCCCATCCAACTGCACTACCCCTTTGGATGTTATTTCATACTGGAGCCCTAGCTGATCAGCTATTTGTTTGGGCATGACAGAACTACTTGCCCCGGAATCAATCATGCAATTGTGTACTAGCTGATTTCCAATGATCAACGAAACATAGAAAGGAGGGGGCTTCAACATCTTACCTCGCTGTCCTCCATGACTTCCTTCAGGCTGGGCAACATTTGTAAGCAGTTTGTCTTGCATCTGAGCCTGCTGATTCGAAGTTGGCCAATCCTTCGTGGTAGCTTGCAGCAGATCTCTTTGGCCTGGGATAGATAGGGATTCCCACATTGATATATTGACGTTTGTCTTCTTCATCTGATCAATGATACCGAATGGTGATGAAGGATCTCTCTACTGTCCCTTGGTTTGCACATTCACTCCTTGCACGTGGGCAGCAACAACTGGTATTTGAGTTGGCCTAGGGGCTGTTCTTGGCTGCCCTTGTGCATTCGAAATTGGATTTTGCTTGCCAATCATTTGTGGAGCCATGGAAGGTTGTGGATTGGCTAGGGCTAATGGCTGTTCTTCACCCAAATTTCTCCTTTTTGACCTTGTGTTGGCTGCAACACCTTGAGAAACTGCTTGATTCATGCCACAGAAATCTTCTGCCTGCCAGTTCACCAATGTGGTGTCATTTGGGGCTGATTGCTGTTGGAATGTTTCTTGTTGTTGACTGTTTCCTTGACTGCCCTCGCCCTCCACACCGGTAGTTGTCCACCATTAGTGCTTGATTGAGGAGCACCATTGAAGCACATGGATTGGTTATGAGGCTCATTGCATGGAAAACACCAATCATATTCCTGAGCAATGTTGTTCTGTGTTGGCACTAATGCCTTAGAGGCAGATATGGCATTGGGGTTATAAGGCTGAAATGATCTATTAGCGGGAGGCCTTACTTGGCTTTGATTTTGATTTGCAACCTGATTTGGTGACCTATTTTGTTGGTATGGGGGTCTAGCCTGGTATTGCGCTTGAGGCTGATACGGTCTAGCACTTTGAGCTTGCTGTCTTTTGATAGTAACCAGCTCATTTCCCAAATTTTGCAACTGTTTCATGACCTCTTGGAGTTCATTTGAAGCACTAGAGGATGAAGTAGAAGTTTCACTTGAACTTTGATTTTTAGGGGTGGGAACAAGAGCCGAAGTGGGTGCTTGACTAGTGCTTGGATTTTCTAAGTTTGGATACAAGGGCATGGGAAGCCTAGGAGCCAGTTTACCAGCTTGAATAAGACAGTTTTCGGCTCTAATGGCAATGCTATAAGCAGTAGGTAAGGTTGTGCCTCCCATAGATTGAATTAACATAGAAATATCAGAATTCAAAGCTTTAAGGTAATATAGAAAAGAACCTTCTGTTGTTGGCCTGACTGCCACTGGAATCCTATCCCAAGACCTTTGAAATCTGAAGTTGAAGTCAGTCAGCTGCTCGTTGGGGGCTCTCTTGATAGTTGTCAGCTGCTCCAAAAGAGACAAGTTGTCTCCCTTCTCTCCAAATTGCTCATGAAGTGCAATACACAGCTGATTCCAGTTTGTGATAGAACCAGCTCCAAGGCTCCTAAACCATTGTAATGCTTTACCCTTGAAGGAAGATGCCAGTAACTTGACAGCCACTTGCATTTCATTGATTTCATGGATTGCACAAAGGTTAGCAATATCTTTAACATGATCACCTGGAGTAGTCTGATTTTCTCTAGTGAAGTAGGGAATGTTCTTCGAGGCTGCAATAGGAACTGGAAGTTGTGCATTGAGAGCAAGTGGGCTGCTGCATGTGAAGTTGACGTAGGGATTGTTTTGAGCCATTCTAATCGGTCTTAAAACCCTCGTATACTAAATGAAAGGCCTGTCAGGCGGAGGAGTTGAGAGAGTTCTGTTTGGTGGAGATGGAGACCTTTGAATCCTTCTTCCTTTTTGCCTTCTTCTTGGACATAATTGCAGGTATTCAAACAGCACCTCTTCTTCTCCAACTCTTGACCTTGTGGTGATTCTTCTCATGAGTTTTCAGGCCTGAGCTTGGAACCAGTTGATTCTTCCCCTTGGAGTCGCCAGATATGCAAATAATAGCTCTTTTTAAGCAAGAAGATTGCAGCAGATGCACATCAACCCTGCTACAATAAAAATGAGACCTCTAGGTCCCACCGGGCGTGCCAAAACTGTTGTTGCTATATTTTGCAAAACTACAGAGGTTCAGATCCTAATCCTACTCTAAACTGCAAGGAGACAGGGATAGAAATGCAAAAAATATGAAACTAACTAAAGATGGTGATGCACCAAAAGGAGTGGTGAAACATTCTTGTCAAGAAAATAGACACAGACCAAATTTTACAACATAAAACATACACAGACTGATAAGATATAATTTAGGATTTGAAATGAAGCAAATAATACAAACAGAGGACTGAAAACCATTCACAGAGCTTGCATTATCATTTCCAGTGTCAAAATCACTGCATTACAACCTCAGAGAGGTAAAAACTGTTACAATCTTTGGAGAGGTCTGATCCTTGTATCAATCACTTGCTGGAGGTGAAAGAAGAAGTCTGCTATGTCAAAAATTGTTCCCCCCTCAGAAATGAGCCAAATCTGGCTTTTACATTGCATGGGTCGAGCCCAGGGGACAGAAAACGTACAAAACATGAGAGCCCATCCCTCCTTGACTGCAGGTGCATTAAAATGGCATGGGGGACCTTACAAACCCATACCCTATCATTTTGACCGGATTACAGGAGAATGCGACCCATTCTGCATTAAATCTGGTCGCTGGAATGTCACTTCTAGCCATGAACACGTGTCAGAGCCGTTTCTCAATTTTCTCTCTCCAGACTACACCAAAACTCAAGATTAACCCCAAAATCATGTAGATAATTTCACAAGCTTTCCGTTGATATAAAGAACGTGCAAATCCGAGCTCTGGATCGAAAGATATGTCGATCTGAAGATTTAGGGCACAAAACAGGCGAAAATGCGTTTTGAAATTTTTCCCGCGCTCTGCCACCTGGATGACACGTGGCACGCACTGATTGGATGCGTAATTCTCTCTCCTCTCTTCCCTGGGTTTTCCTGCTTCATTGGACACGTGTCCTCTTTTTATTGGCTCGGGTCAGTGCTTGAAACCTCACCCTTTGACTTTTGGACTTTCTCCCTTGTGACACGTGTCATGATTTGATTGGTCCGCGGGTCTGCCGGCTTTTCGCGCCCTTCGCGTCATTTTGTCCCGGATGTCCCAGTGCTGTTTGGGACAGAATCCTCCGATCCACCTGAAATGGGCTTCCTTGTCCCTTATCTGCCGATGACACGTGGCATGATCTGATTGGCCCTCGGCTTTCTCGGCTATCTGCGTCCCACGTGTCCTTTTGTCCCAACTGTCCCAATACGAAATTTCTCTGTTTCGGGTGAACCGGCCGGTTCGCGTCCTCGCGCACTCACGGCCCAGATGTCCCGAGCAGTGTAGAAAGTTCCCAGTTCCGGCCGAACCGGCTGGTTCGCGTCCTTCGCGTACCTTTGTCCCACTTGCTCCCGGACTGTCTGGGACAAATTCTTCCGATTCGCCCGGTTCGGCCGGTTCGCGTCCGCCGCGTACTTCTGGCCTGACTGTCCCGGTGCTAAAGTTCTCTGTTTCGGCCGATCCGGGCGGTTCGCGTCCTCACGGCCCGAATGTCCCAAACTGTTTTGCTCAGCAGTTAGTCAATTTTGCTTCCTCCTTCGGCCAGATCAGCTTCTCGCGCCCTTGCGTCCTTCTGTCCCAGATGTCCCTTTGCTTCGCGGGCCGCCTGGAGGCTTTTCGGCCGATCCATGCCTTGATGTCCCAAATGTCCCGACTGTTGCGAGGACTAGGACTTAGCCAATTTTCACGATTTTTTCTGGCCCAAGCTTATTTTCTGCAACTTTTTCACATTTTCTCAGAGTTTGCTCTTTCCAACCTGGACAGGGGAGTTAGAAAAAATCTGAGGGGACCCTGGAAACATGATTTTTTGCCCTGGATCAATCAATTTGCCTGGGACTTGAGAATTCTGATGTATGTTATCAATTCAACCCTGGGGGTGAATTTGGATAACAATTTGGTGACTCAGCGGGGATACCTTCCTGCTAGGTAGAAGATACCAGTTGCCTAAAGCAGTCCATTGGGCATGGAGTCATCAAATATTCTGTTTAGAACCCTAACTGACTCAGAATGTGCAAGGAGGAAGATGGAATGTCACCTGATGAAAGCAAGGACTGCTAAACATCTCCATGGACAGCAAGCTGTGCCAAAGCACTTAGGGAAAACAAAACTAACCTACAGCAAAACAATGTGCACAAGCACTTGGAGGAAAGAAAATCTAATCTAATATTTACAGAGGTAGTGAACTTCCCTCTAGAAGCAACGCTTGAGATAGATTCCATTGACTGGAATCTGCAGTTCTTCACCCATCCAATGAGGCCAATTGGAAAGCATTGTTGTTCTTGCACTTTGTGACCACGTATGGGCCACTCCAAATGGCATCAAATTTTGAATGCCTTCCCGGTTTTGCTCTGTCCACATCCCATTTCAACACTAGATCTCCAACTTGAAAAGATCTATCCTTGGCCTTTCTATCAAAGGTCTTCTTGATCAAAGCTTGATCCTTTTCCATTGCTTGGGATGCCTGATTTCTGATCTCTTGCAGCTCCATCAACTCTGCATACCTCACCTCCATGGGCTCAAATTCAAGCAACTCCAGCTGCTTCATGAGTTCCAATGTTGGCAACTCAAGTGACATGGGCAAGATTGCCTCTCTTCCATAGACAAGCCTAAATGGAGAGTTACCTGTGGATCTTTTGGGAGTGATCCTATCAGCCCATAAGGCTGATTTCAGCTTGGTATGCCAAGACCTCTGATTCTCATCAAGAGTCCTCCTAATGATCCTCAACAAGTTCTTGTTTGTAGACTCGGCCTGGCCATTACCCTGAGGGTAATAGTTCGATGAAGTGCTTAGGTAAATACCGTTCTTGACAGCCCACTCAGTCACCTTAGATCCAATGAATGCCAATGCATTATCAGAGATTATTGTAGCAGGTACACCAAATCTGGTTGTTATCCCCTCATAAAAGTCTAAGATGCTAGACTCATTCGCCTCTTTGAGTGCTACTGCTTCTGTCCATTTGGTGAAGTAGTCTGTGGCTGTCAAAATCCATTTGTGCCCTTGGCTTGAATTGGGATTAATGACTCCAATGAAGTCCAAACCCCATTGCATGAATGGCTGGTCAACTGAGATTGGATGCAATGGAAGGGCAGCAAGTCTCTCTTTTCCTGTGAAGAATGCACAATTCTTACACCTCTTGATCCATGCATAGCAATCACTGAAGATTTTAGGCCAATAATAACCAGCCTTCATGATTTTTAGAGCTGTCACTCTTGGTGCAAAATGGCCACCAGCTGGTCCACCATGAAACTCTTCCAACACCCTTTGAATCTGACCTGTGCTAATGCATCTCAGCAGCACTCCATTCACATCTTTCTTGAACAAAACTCCATCAACAATGGCATACGGAACAGCCTGCAATCTGAAGTGTCTCCTTTGGGTCTTGTTCATCTCTGGAGGGCATAGGCCTGTGCCTAGGAAGTGCATAATATCTTGGGTCCAGCAAGGAGTGGGGGAAGCATTGTCTTCTTCTTGATTGCCACTTGGCTCATGGCTGTCCTGGACTGTCAAAACAGCCTCTTCTTCGTTGCATACTTCCTTTTGCTTCCCCAAAACCAGCTGCTCACACAGTCCTTTCCCTCTTACCAGCTTGGTGATCTTGATATCAATGTCATATTCCATGACACGGGTGATCCAACCTGCCCTTTTCTCATTCAAATCCTTGTTGAGGAGGAAGTCCTTAACTCCAGCATGTGAGACCAGCAACTGGACCTTGTTGTTTGAGACTAAATGCTTGAATTTCTTCAAGCTTCTGATTACTGCAAGTACATGCTTTTCAATAAAAGAGTACCTCACCTCGTAGTCATCTAGGCTCTGGCTGAAAAAGGCAATCGGCTGCTCATCATTATCTTTGTTCTGCTGTACTAGAATGGCAGAAATAGTGTCATCACCTCCAAATGCATAGAGGATGAAATCCTTGGAGAAGTCTGGGTTGATGAGAGTTGGTGCCTGAGAGATAGCTTCTTTGATTGCTTCAAAACTCTCCTTGCCTTCTGCTGTCCACTTAAAAGCCATGCTCTTCTTTAACATTTTGGTGATGGGCTTGACAAGGGCTGCAAAATCTGGGATAAACCTGCGGACAAAATTGATCCTTCCCAAGAAGCTTTGAAGAGCCTTCTTGTGACTTGGCAATGGTAGTGCTCTTATGGCTTCAACCCTCTCTGGATCAATTGCCAGTCCCTCTTTCGAGACAATATGGCCTAGAAGTTTCCCCTCATGAGCCAGGAATATGCATTTTTTGGGATTCAATGATACCCCAAATTTTCTACACCTCTGAAATACCTGCCTCAGATGAAAAAGGTGATCCACTGCATTTTTGGAGAATACAGTGATGTCATCAAGATATATCAAAACTATTTTATTGATCAACCCCTTGAATGCCATATCCATTGCCCTTTGGAAAGTGGCCCCAGCATTTGATAGCCCAAATGGCATCTTCTTGTAGGCATAGGTCCCCCATTTGGTGGTGAAAGCCGTCTTGAACTGGTCATCTTCTTTCACCATCACCTGATTATACCCTGAGTAGCCATCTAGGAGAGAGAATCTCTCTGAACCGGATACTACTTGCAATATTTGTTCCATTGAAGGAAGCGGGTAATGATCTTTGAGAGATGCCCTATTGAGGTCTCGGAAGTCCACACACAACCTGATTTCTCCGCTCTTCTTCCTGACCGGAACCAAGTTAGCAACCCAGCTTGAGTGCTTGATCGGGAATATAATGCTTGCCTCTATTAGCTTATTTAGCTCTTTCTTCATTAGAGGCTCAATGTGAGGGTTAACAGGTCTCTGCTTCTGCCTGATGGGCTTAGCATCTGGATCCAATTCTATGGTATGTTGTGCCAAATTCGGATTGAATCCTCTCAAGTCTTCATAGCTCCAAGCGAAGACATCTGGAAATTCTTGGCAAAGCTGTATGAAATCTGATTTCTCCTGCTCAGTGGCCACTTTACCAATTTGAAGTGTTTTGCCTTCCCCAACCGGAATTGGCTCTGAATCTTCTCTCTTGACCTGTATGTTAGCCTTTTCCTTACGGAACTGGTCGTTAGGGTTGAAGATAGACTCCAACGTTACTAAACCCTTGGGAAGCTTGTTTGTCCGCAGCTGCACTACTTGATCCCCATACTGCTGCTCTAGTCTGTCCTGATTCCTAGCTGAGAATTCAGCCTCTTCTTGTAAAAAATTGACGATCTGTTGATCGTTCTCAAACACCTGCCAGCTTATATTATTATCTGGAACTGCTGGCCTCACAATCACATGGATATGTGGCTGTGTTTTTTCCCTTTTGATGTTGTCAACCACATCAAACGTTGCTCCAACTGCTGCGAGCCTATCCGCGGCTTCATTTTTCTTCCTGGGTATGGACACGATGTTGAAAGCTTCGAAATCCTCAATGAGGTCCCATACCCTATTCTTGTAGTTCTTCAGCAGGTCATTCTTTGTAGCATGTTGTCCCCTGACTTGATTGACGATCAGCTCACTATCCCCGAACACCTGCAAGTTATTTATGCCCTTTTTCCTAGCCCAATGAAGTCCATGAATCAAGGCCTCATATTCAGCTGTGTTGTTTGAACAAGAAAACTGGAAACGAAAAGCTGAATAATATTTGATGCCTTGAGGTGAAACAAGCATAGCTCCTCCTCCTGCACCTTGCCTACTCCTTGATCCATCGAAAAATAATTTCCATACCTCATTGTCATCCTTATGGTTTGGTTTGGTGATGCTAGGAATAGGCTAGTTTTCTTCATGTATGCAATAGACTCCTAGTTCAGATTCTTCTACTTCTTGGTAGGGATCAAAAGCATGTACCTTGCTTGCCCATTCATCAAGAGTCAAATCTGGAATGCTTCCAACTTTGGTGTCAGCTTCATCTGTGCTTGGATAATCTTCTTGATCAAATGCTGAGCAGTTGGCATTGATTTGGCTTGGAGTGTAAGGCTCAATATGGAAGTTTGCAATAGGTTCAGATCTGATTGTGGCCTTAGTTCCATATCTTGTTCTGAATAACATGTGTGACCAATCAGCAGACAAATACCCCCCAATCTTGGCTGTGAAGTCCCTTGACAAGCAAAGGGCAAAGAGTGGTGGAAGGTCTATGATTGATACATCTTGTAACAACAACATTTGGACATGCATGCAAGGTAAGACTCAAATTTTAATCACTCCAACTGTTTCTACTTGCTGTCCCATCTAATTGCACTACCCCTTTAGATATTACTTCATATTGGAGACCTAGCTGATCAGCTATTTGCTTGGGCATCACTGAGCTACTTGCCCCGGAGTCAATCATGCAATTATGTACTAACTTTATCTCCAATGATTAATGAAACATAGAAAGGAGGGGGCTTCAACATTTTACCTTGTTGTGCTCCATGACTTCCTTCAGGCTGGGCAGCATTTGTAAGCACTTTGTCTTGCATCTGAACCTGCTGATTTGAAGTTGGCCAATCCTTCATGGCAGCTTGCAGCAAATCTCTTTGGCCTGGGATGGATAGGGATTCCCACATTGATATATTGACGTTTGTCTTCTTCATCTGATCAATGATACTGAATGGGGATGAAGTATCCCTCTGTTGTCCCTTGGTTTGCACATTCACTCCTTGCACGTGGGCAGCAACAGCTGGCATTTGAGTTGGCCTAGGGGCTGTTCTTGGCTGCCCTTGTGCATTTGAAACTGGACTTTGCTTGCCAATCATTTGTGGAGCCGTGGAAGGTTGTGGATTGGCTGGGGCTAATGGCTGTTCTTCACCCAAATTTCTCCTCTTTGACCTTGTGTTGGCTGCAACACCTTGAGAAACTGCTTGATTCATGCCACAGAAATCTTCTGCTTGCCAGTTCACCAATGTGGTGTCATTTGGGGCTGATTGCTGTTGGAATGTTTCTTGTTGTTGGCTGTTTCCTTGACTGCCCTCACCCTCCACACCAGTAGTTGTCACCATCAATGCTTGATTGAGAGCACCATTGAAGCACATGGATTGGTTATGAGGCTCGTTGCATGGAAAGCACCAATCATATTCTTGGGCCATGTTATTTTGGACTGGCACTAATGCTTTAGAAGCAGATACGACATTGGGGTTATAGGGCTGAAATGGTCTATTAGCGGGAGGCCTTACTTGGCTTTGATTTTGATTTGCAGCTGGATTAGGTGGTCTTTGTGGTTGGTATGGCTGCCTATTAGGCTGAGCTTGGGGTTGATAAGAAGGTCTGAAACCTTGGGCTTGTTGCCTCTTGATAGTAACCAGCTCATTTCCCAAATTTTGCAACTGTTTCATGACCTCTTGGAGTTCATTTGAAGCACTAGAGGATGAAGTAGAAGTTTCACTTGAACTTTGATTTCTAGGGGTGGGAACAGGAGCCAAAGTGGGTGCTTGACTAGTGCTTGGATTTTCTAAGTTTGGATACAAGGGCATGGGAGGCCTAGGAGCCAGTTTACCAGCTTGAATAAGATAGTTTTCGGCTCTAATGGCAATGCTATAAGCAGCAGGTAAGGTTGTGCCTCCCATAGATTGAATTAACATAGAAATATCAGAATTCAAAGCTTTAAGGTAATATAGAAAAGCACCTTCTGCTGTTGGCCTGACTGCCACTGGAATCCTATCCCAAGACCTTTGAAATCTGAAGTTGAAGTCAGTCAGCTGCTCGTTGGGGGCTCTCTTGATAGTTGTCAGCTGCTCCAAAAGAGACAAGTTGTCTCCCTTCTCTCCAAATTGCTCGTGAAGTGCAATACACAGCTGATTCCAGTTTGTGATAGAACCAGCTCCAAGGCTCCTAAACCATTGTAATGCTTTACCCTTGAAGGAAGATGCCAGTAACTTGACAGCCACTTGCATTTCATTGATTTCATGGATTGCACAAAGGTTAGCAATATCTTTAACATGATCACCTGGAGTAGTCTGATTTTCTCCAGTGAAGTAGGGAATGTTCTTCAAGGCTGCAATAGGAACTGGATGTTGTGCATTGAGAGCAAGTGGGCTGCTGCCTGTGAAGTTGACGTAGGGATTGTTCTGAGCCATTCTAATTGGTCTTAAAACCCTTGTATACTGAATGAAAGGCCTGTCAGGTGGAGGAGTTGAGAGAGTTCTGTTTGGTGGAGATGGAGACCTTTGAATCCTTCTTCCTCTTTGCCTTCTTCTTGGAGATAATTGCAGGTATTCAAACAACACTTCTTCTTCTCCAACTCTTGACCTTGTGGTGATTCTTCTCATGAGTTTTCAGGCCTGAGCTTGGAACCAGTTGATTCTTCCCCTTGGAGTCGCCAGATATGCAAATAATAGCTCTTTTAAGCAAGAAAAATGCAGCAGATGCACATCAACCCTGCTGCAATAAAAATGAGACCTCTAGGTCCCACCGGGCGTGCCAAAACTATTGTTGCAGACTCACAGCACCCCTGGATGCAGATCAGGCTTCTAGGTTGATCACTCTAGCATCCAGTGTGATTGCACAACATGGAAACCTCTCTCCAAGTGTGGGGACTTGTGAAACTGAGAGAGGAATCTCCAGATTAGAGGCTGGTTCCTCAAACTCCTCTGATTTAGATCTATATTTTGCAAAACTACAGAGGTTCAGATCCTAATCCTACTCTAAACTGCAAGGAGACAGGGATAGAAATGCAAAAAATATGAAACTAACTAAAGGTGGTGATGCACCAAAAGGAGTGGTGAAACATTTTTTGTCAAGCAAATAGACACAGACCAAAGTTTACAACATAAAACATACACAGACTGATAAGATATAATTTAGGATTTGAAATGAAGCAAATAATACAAACAGAGGACTGAAAACCATTCACAGAGCTTGCATTATCATTTCTAGTGTCAAAATCACTTCATTACAACCTCAGAGAGGTAAAAACTATTACAATCCTTGGAGAGGTCTGATCCTTGCATCAATCACTTGCTGGAGGTGAAAGAAGAAGTCTGCTATGTCAAAAAATGTTCCCCCCTTTAGAAATGAGCCAAATCTGGCTTTTACAGTGCATGGGTCGAGCCCAGGGGACAAAAAATGTACAAAACATGAGAGCCCATCCCTCCTTGACTGCAGATGCATTAAAATGGCATGGGGGACCTTACAAACCCATACCCTATCATTTTGACTGGATTACAGGAGAATGCGACCCATTCTGCATTAAATCTGGTCGCTGAAATGTCACTTCTGGCCATGAACACGTGTCAGAGCCGTTTCTCAATTTTCTCTCTCCAGACTACACCAAAACTCAAGATTAACCCCAGAATCATGTAGAGAATTTCACAAGCTTTCCGTTGATATAAAGAACGTGCAAATCTGAGCTCTGGATCGAAAGATATGTCGATCTGAAGATTTAGGGCACAAAACAGGTGAAAATGCGTTTTGAAATTTTTTCCCGCGCTCTGCCACCTGGATGACACGTGGCATGCATTGATTGGATGTGTAATTCTCTCTCCTTCCCTGCTTCATTGGACACGTGTCTTCTTTTTATTGGCTCGGGTCAGTGCTTGAAACCTCTCCCTTTGACTTTTTGGACTTTCTCCCTTGTGACACGTGTCATGATTTGATTGGTCCGCGGGTCTGCCGGCTTTTCGCGCCCTTCGCGTCCATTTTGTCCTAGATGTCCCAGTGCTGTTTGGGACAAAATCCTCTGATCCACCTGAAATGGGCTTCCTTGTCCCTTATTTACCGATGACATGTTGGCTCTCAGCTTTTTTGACTATTCGCGTCCCACGCGTCCCTTTGTCCCAACTGTCCCGATACGAAATTTCTCTGTTTCGGGTGAACCGGCCGGTTCACGTCCTCTGTGCGTCACATTTGTTCCAGATGTCCCAGTGTTGGGAAAGTTTCCCGTTGGCCAAACTGGAAATTCGCGTCCTTCGCACCTGAAATGGGTTCCTTTGCTCCCGGACTGTCTTCAAATTCTTCCGTCCTTCGCGTCCTCGCGTTCGCCCAGATTCCCAACTGCTTAGTGCGAAAGTTCTCCTTTTCGGCCGATCCGGGCGGTTCGTTCCTCACGGCCCGAATGTCCCAAACTTTTTTCTCAGAGAAGTTAAATTTTCTTCCTTTTTGGCCGAATTCGGCTTAGTTCGCGCCCTTCACGTCCATTTGTCCCAGATGTCCCTTTGCTTCGCGGGCCACCTGGAGGCTTTTCGGCCGATCCGCGCCTTGACGTCCCAAATGTCCCGACTGTTGCGAGGACTAGGACTTAGCCAATTTTCACAATTTTTTCTGGCCCAAGCTTATTTTCTGCAACTTTTTCACATTTTCTCAGAGCTTGCTCTTTTCAACCTGGACAGGAGAGTTAGAAAAATTTCTGAGGGGACCCTAGAAACATGATTTTTTCCCTGAATCCATCCATTTGCCTGGGACTTGAGAATTCTGATGTATGTTATCAAATCAACCCTGGGGGTGAATTTGGATAAATCTAGCATGCTGATTGTAGTCACCATCTGTCGTGTTGGAATCTTCAGACAATAATTGATAAACTGTGCGTCTAGAAAGGGATTATTCAAGTCTTCCCTGCAGCATCTCGGATTGATCTGGATAGTGGATGGTACGACCTTGCACACTCCATGACGAATTCTGGTAACTGAGCTGTGAATGGGAATGCTGAAGCTCGATGATTCTGCTGCTCTTGACTGCCTGCATGAGAGATGTCTTTCCAGCTCTGAATTTGTCAATCAACTCAGAAAGAGGTTCTGGGCCTAGATTCGTATCAGTGATATCGGCAAATCTAGAAGTAATGCATGATTCCGCTGAGCCTTCTCGTTCATCCCGCTTTGTCATAGTTGGAGCAATCTTTGTCTGAGCAATTCTTTTTCTTTTTATTCGGCCGGAATTCTTTACAACTGGTGTAGATCTGGGAATTTCTTCAGATTCAGAGGATATATTCAATGTATCTGACATTGATTTAAGCTCTCTTTCAATTATATAAGCACCTGTAATGAATAGCTGCAATTAATTCAGACAAAGACGGCAACCGAAACATGATCACTTGATTTTATCATAAAAATCTGCATATAAAGCCCGCTGCCCTAAAATTTAAGGCTTTGCTTGCATGCAAAGCAAGCATAAATATTTTTAACTTCACCTGGGCACCTGTACCAATATGCAGATAATTACACAGACATAAAACAAGCTCCTCCAATCCTAGGTGCCAAAACTGTCTGGGATGCACTCCTTTGCTAAAAGAATTAATTAATCCATCATTATGACAGCCCCTGCTTATATAACCTTCAGCATTTTATTTTTAATAATTGCCCTTCCTATTCCTGGCAATTAATTAATAAATAAACATGCTTTTTCTTTCAACTTGGGTGCTTAAACTTGCATGCTCATGACAACCTTTAAATAAATAAATTTAATTTATTTTTAGCCTCCTTCCTTCAGTTCTCTTTGACTTCACATCATGCATTGACCTTCTATTTCTTCATGGCGCCAAAATTCGCTAGGTAGCCGATACGGCTAGAAACAGGCTTGGGAGCGAGAGTGGGAGTGGCGACGGGAGCGGCACGGGAGCGGGCAGGGAGCAGTGGTAGAGCTGTGGAAACGGCTACCTGCCCGCTCCCACTTAAAAAAATGCGATTTTTCATTTTTTTTAATGATTTCTTTGTTTTAAAAGCACCACTCTTTTAAAAAATGAAATATTTTTCTAATCTAAACCTTAAAAGCTAACTTTAAACAATAAAATAAAAGAACAACACAAAAATAAAACATAAAGCAAAGAAACTTACCTTTGGCTCTCTAAAATTGCATTGTGCTTGTCTAGGGTTTGAGGAGCTATTGCTAAGCTTGTAGTAGTGTGAGGAGCTGTAAATGAGGAAGATTTGTGAAGGATTTGTGGTTTACAAAGTGAAGGTAAGTTTTTTTTTAATTTCTAACCTTTTTTTTTTGTTATTTGGTGTCCCCCAGATTTCATCCTGATATTTGTGACTACCCTATCCGAATTTTTTTCGTACTTTTAAAATAATGGGTTGTTTTGTGTTTTTATTGCCTGAAAGTTCCTGTATTGCGTCAAGATATTCCCAAAGAGCCATATTAGCCTTTTTGGCCAAATACCCAGATGCCCAAAATTGTTATATTTTGTCGTGGGCATTTGTTTGTGGGAAATTTGTATTTAATTATTTTGAGCCCCGTTTGAGACAATTTGTACTCCGTTTTAACCATGTTGTGATCGAACATATCATTATTCCTATATACCAGAAGGGTTTTAACTAGGAATGAGTTTTGGGCTTTATTTGTGACTTTTGGCAATTTTTCGTGTTTTTGTGTTTTCCTGTTTCGTTTTCTGTGAAATTTCTCTGGACCAATTCCTTTGTCGGGTTAGCCCGATTCTTGGCCTGGAGCATTTGGAGAACATATATGCATGTTATGCCCAGAGGAAGTCACCATCGGAGTTCTAGTTCACTGGGAAAAGGCGAAGTCGTGTACTAAAAAGCTCCTGTGGGGTTGGATGCATTTTTGGAAAACAAATGATTTAAGCTGCAGTGGGAAAATTAGAAGCAGCAGGCAGGTGGCATTTTATTGCCTGCCTTGTAGGGTACTTTTTCCCATGATGGAAAATTCACTTAAGTTGCAGTGGGAAAATTAGAGGCAGCAGGCAGGCGGGAATTTATTCGCTGCCTTGCAGAGTAAAAATTCCCATGGTGGAATAAAAGAAAAGTGACTTTAGTGAAATCATGGGATTTTATTGCCTGCCTTGCAGGGTAAATAATTCCATTGGCAAAGTCAAATCACTTAAATGGATCATGGGATTCCTGGGGCTGCTTTGCAGGGTAAAAATTCCCATTGCCATAAATTCTTAAAAATAAAATTCTTTTGCCCAAAAAGTGCGACCCCTTTAGGGAGAACATGGCAGCCTTTAAAATGATTATTTTAATTAATCCTTCTAAAAAAGGTGCCCAAGCATGGAAGAAAGTCAACAAAGCCAAGGGGAATAAATCAATTGCAAATAGATTATCGACAATTAAATAAATAAATTTATTTAATGGCTGCCCCCTTCATGAAGAAAAGTGCGCCCCTTTTGGGAAAGATATAATGCTTTTTAAAGCATTAAATGATTAAATTAAATTCTATTTTTAGTGGTTATGGTCAAAGCACACTGTCAAACTTGAGTGGATGATTAAATTGAATTAATTTAATTTATTGGATGGTTGTCCTTAAACATGCTATTTTAACACATCAGTTAAAGAGAAGAGCATGATTTTTAATTAATTAATTGTCAGGAATAGGAAGGGCAATTATTAATTATAGAATTATGAGGGTTATATAAGCAGGGGCTGCCATAAGGATGAGTTAATTAATTCATAGGTGAAGAAGTGCAACCTAGAGGAAAAGTGCGCCCTATATTGAAGAGGATTTTGCTTAAAAGAAGATCAAATCAAGGCTAAAAGCTTCCAATTTTGGTGCATACATTGAAGGAGGTTGATTTGTGTTTGCATAATTGTTTGCATAGGTGATACAGGTGCTTAGGTGAAGTTGGAAAAATTCATGTTCTCTTTGCATGCAATTAAAACATCAATTTTTGGGGCAGTAGACTTGGAAAGTGCAGATTTTTATAATTAAAATTCACAATTCATGCTTCGGAGGCCATCTTTGTCTGAATTAATTGTAGGGATTCATTACAGGGGCTTTACAAAAGAAAATGAGCTCTAATCAATGTCCAATACATTGAATATATCCTCCGAATCTGAAGAATTATCCAGATTTGCACCAGTTTTGAAGAAATCCGACCAAGTAAGAAGAAAAAGAATTATTTAGACAAAGATAGACAAAGCCATGGCAAAGAGGGACGAAAAAGAAAGCATAACAGAGTCATGCATCACTTTTAAATTTGCAGATATTGGAGACATGGATCTAGGCTCGGAACCTCTTGCTGAATTGATAGACAGATCCAGAACAGGAAAGACTTCACTCATGCGTGCAGGAAAAACTTCACTCATGCGTGTAGATTAAAAGCAGTGGAATTATTCGAGCTGCAGCTTTTCCATCCACAGCCCAGTTGCCAGAGTTTGTTATGCAGGTGCAAATCCATATCCAGATGCAGATGTAGATGTAAATCCATACGCAGATCCAGATCCAAATCTCATAGTTGCAAAAGCTTCCGGCACAAAGGCTTCATCCTTTTTGTTTCGAATGCATCCCGTGAAGAAGTCAGTGCGTGGAAAATTCCTTCCAAGATCTTGTGCAAATGCTCCCATCTTCCAGTTGAAGCCTTTATTGAATTTTCATTCATCCAGAGTGCTTTCTAGAATTTTTAATTGCTCATATGCAATTAAAAATAAGGATGATGAGTTATCTACGGCAAACATTGCATTGATGCATGTACTAGAGAAGAACTGCAAAAGCTTCAAGGATAAAAGAGAAGACAAGACGAAGGCAAAATCTTGTTGTTTCCAGATCCAGCTTGTTTCTAGATCCAGCTGGCTTCCAGATCCAACTTGTTGCTTCCAGATCCAGCTGCTTCCAGATCCAGTTTGAATCAGCTGCATGCAGACATGAAAAATGACAAGACTGCAACTTTCCTTTTCCTTCTTCTTTCCTCTGACAAAGTAATTGAGCGATCAATTAAATTATACAACTTAAAGTGATTGGTTTAAAAGCCATTACTTGAAGAAGTCAACTACTTGGAGATAGGTGGCAGGCGTGCAAAATAGAAGGTTCTATTTTCAGTTACAAATCATACATGTCATGCAAAGAGGAATTCCAGGAGGGAGATTGCCAGTTGTTTCTTTTCCGACTTCCACATGTGCCAGTTCAACTAAAAGCTTCCGACTTGTAATTGCCCCTCTACATTCTATAAGTAGAGGATGAACCTTCGGGTTAATGATCGAAATTTGTAAGCAGCAACCTTGTCTTCTAGACTTTGTGCTGAACCCCTGAGAGCCACTTGGAGCAAAGGAATACAAAGGAGTAGGTTTCTGGAGAACTTTGTGTCACGGTGTACTGTGTTTCTTGCTTTTAATCTTAGATCTCTTAATAAACTGTGTTATTTTTGATCTGAATCTAGAGCTGCCTTTGTTTTAGAATTCTGTGTTTATATCTATTGGATTCTTCTATGTGCATGCAATCAGCTCTGCCATCTACTGATTGGGACGCACATTTTTCCCATTTCTTCTATGTGTTTATGTAATTACCTTCTTCTATAAATTTTCCTTTCTTTAAACAGCTGCTTACTTGCTGCAGAACTGTTCAGTTATGGTTCATGAACTGAGTAGTTAAAGTAAAACCCTATTTAGGTTTTAGCATACTTTAATTGACAAATCTGACACGGGAGCCTCACCGGTAAATGAGGGAGATTTATCTCATGACTGCCTAGGTTTTGTGCTATGCAGAAAATCCAGCCATCATTATTTAATCTTGCACACATTACATTTTGATTTTTTTGCTTATGTTCATCTTTTTTTTGCTCTTTCTATTTAACTTTTTAATTTTCATTGTTCAATCACAATGCAATTGCATGCCATTGTTTTTTTTTTTGAAACCTTGTAGGTATTTCTACAATGGCAACAACAAGTTCTGCTTCTTCTGGGCAATCTTTGGCCAAGGACTTTGACCCAAATTCATCGTTATGGAGGCACGTAACAATAGTTCAACAACTTGCAGGTGGTGGTTGTTTTGAATGGAAATGCAATGATTGTGATGGACTATTCAAAGGCTCTTACAGTAGGGTGAAAAGCTACTTGTGTGCCATAACAGGTAATGACATAAGAGTATGCAAGGGGAAGAATAATGTTGGGGTGCCAAAATAAAAAGTTTTGGCATATATTAAAGAGCAGGAAGATGCAGAGACAAATGTGGCTATGAGAGCGGGCCATCCATTGGCTAAAAGAGGAGGTTCATCTCGTTCAACGAGGCCTCCAGTTGCTCCATCACCTAGTGGATCCCCAATTGTGGCCATGCCACATCCATTTGTGGCTCCTATCTCCACGGATGAGGATGTTTCCCTTGCACGAAAGAAAGCACGACAAAAGGGCCATTGGAAAAGGCCTTTCAAAATGAGACAGTGCAATTGCAGATGAACACATTACAAGGTGTGTATATGCTAATGGGATTTCTTTTAATGTTGTGAGATCACCTTATTGGCATGAGATGGTTAAAGCCATCAATGAGGCACGAAAAGGGTATAAATCACCAGGATATGAGAAGATCCGCACCACCCTTTTGGATAAACAAAAAAAATATGTGGAAACCTCCTTGCAACCAATTAGGGACTCATGGATCAAAATAGGCGTGTCCATTATTTCTGATGGATGGAAAGATGCAAGAAACCGCCCTTTAATCAATGTGATTGTAGTATGCCCTAAGGAAACAATGTTTTTGAAAGCGGTTGATTGTGAGGGGCAAGTGAAGGATGCCCAAACTATAGCCAACATTCTTTTTGAGTCCATTGAGGCAGTGGGGCCTGAAAATGTTGTCCAAGTCATAACGGACAACGCCAAAAATTGCAAAGCTGCGGGAATGCTAGTTGAGGCACGGTATGGGCATATTTTTTGGACACCAAGTGCTGTGCATTCATTGAATTTAATGCTAAAGAAAATGACAAACAAAATAGAGTGGATCCAACAAGTGTATGAAGAAGCTGAAGAGATCCAAATGTTTGTCACCAACCACCACATGTCATAGGGCATTTTTAGATCATTCTCGCAGTTGGAGCTACTGAAGGTAAGGAAAAACTTTCTTTCTTTCTTTTTTTTAATTTAAAATTTAAATATAAGTTTTTAACTTTTTTAGTATTTTTTTAGCTTTCAATTTTATTTTTAATTTTTGTTCCTCATTCTTATTAGGTTGCTGAGACTCGGTTTGCATCCCACACAATTGTTTTGAGATGACTAGTGAAGGTGCGAGAGGCACTTATGAGGATGGTAACATCCAATCTTTGGTCTATATGGAGGCAATCAAACACTCTACGGGATCAAAAAGTGAAGACCCTGATCTTAGAGGACCCTTGGTGGGATAGAGTGAATTATCTGTTGAGTTTTACGGAGCCCATTATGAGCATGATCCGGTTTACTGACACGGATCAGCCATGTCTAGGAGAGATATATGATTGCATTGACTCAATGATTGAGAAGATAAAAGCCGTCATAAATGCAAAAGAACAAGATCCTGAGAAAATATTTTTCAAACAAGTGAAGTCAATCCTCATTGAGCGGTGGAACAAAATGACCACCCCATTACATCTATTGGCTTTTGCATTGACTCCTAGATTTTATAGCACAGAGATCCTTTCCTTGCCAGGGAGGGTAGCACCATACAGGGATGTGGAAGTCAGTGAGGGATATATGGCGGCATTGGCTAGGCTCTTCCCTGATCCTGAGGCCCAAGACCAAGTTATGGTAGAGTTTGGCAATTTCATAGCAGAAATGGGTCATAGCCTTCTCGCTCTTCGGAGCAAATACAAGATGGATGCTCATATGTGGTGGTACCTCCATGGTACTTCATCGGTTTACTTACAACCTCTTGCAATCAAGGTCTTGGCACAAATAACTTTTAAATTTTTTTATTCTCTTTTAAGTTTCTTTTAGTTTTTTTAAAATTTAAGTTTGAAGTTGAACTTTGCATTGACTTTGAAGTTTGGGTTGCCTTAATAGGTTGCAAGTTCATCTTTCTCTGAGTGCAACTGGAGTACATATAGTTTCATTCACTCACAGAAACACAACAGGTTGAGGGCTAAAAGGGCTGAAGATTTGGAATACATACATTCCAACTTGCGCCTTTTATCCCACAAGCAGCCGGAGTACAAGAAAGGGTCAATAAGACATTGGGACATTGATCCAAAGATAGTTGACTTGGATGCTTTCATTTCCCACCATGGAGCATATGATGATGAGGGGAGTTCTGTGGCACTGGCACCACGAGACCTACATGCACAAGGGGGTGCAACTTGCAGTGGCCCTAGTGCAAGTGGTTTGAGCCCATGTGGTTCTAATGAACCACATAATGATGATGATGTAGCTGGTTTTGATCCTCTTGATGAAGAGGAATATGATGAATATTGACAATGAAAGATAGTTTGAACTTTGAATTTTGATCTATGATTGAATTTAACATATCATGAGATTCATGACATTCACATTGTGATCGATTTAAGTATTTTAAATTTTAATTTAACTTTTAAGCTAATAAGTTTTTAAGTTTTATCGGTATCCTAGCTTGTTTGTTGTGGTTATTCACTTATTTAGCTTATAACTTGTCTTTTATCTTGTCTTTCATATGCATAATATGTGGTTAATAATTAAATTCCTATTTAAAAGGCTGAAATTTATATATTTTTTAATTTTTATATAGTTTTTGTACTGCCGTATCCTATGCTGTATCCGGGGTCAATTTTTTTTTTTCCGTTTCCGTGTATCGGATACCCCGCTCCTGTATCCAAAATGTTTCAGCAAATTAGAAAATTAGCAATAAAAACATTAATAAATGCTTCAAAAAACATTATTTATTCACCAAATGGGTCGCACTTTTTAGCGTGCTTCAAGGCTGCCTTAAATAAATAAATTTAATTTATTTTTAGCCTTCTTCAATCTTCTTCGACCTCTCATCATGCATTGACTTTCCATCATCCCTGGGCGCCAAAATTAGGGAAGAAGACTATTAATAAATGCAATTAAAGTTATTCTTTAATTCCAAAAGGGGTCGCACTTTTTGAATAAGGCTGATTTCTATATTTAAAAGTCATCTTTGATGGGATTATTCACCCTACATGGCATCTCCAAAAATCCCTTCATCCATTTAAGCTGTTTGACTTCCATAATGAGAATTTTTACCCTGCAAGGTAGGTAAGAAATTCCCATCAATGCCTTAAGTGATTTTTCTTTATTTTATGATGGGAATTTTCACTCTGCAACGCAGGTAAGAAATTCCCGCTTGCCTGCTGCCTCTAATTTTCCCATCGTAACTTAAGTGACTTTGCCTTCATGAGAAAAAGTACCCTGCAAGGCAGGTACAAAAATCCCACTTGCCTGCTGCGACCAAAAATTCCACTGCAATTTAAATCCACCCACTCCCAAAAATGCGACTTGTCCAGAAGAGGCTTTTTTGTGCATGACTTCGTCTTTTTAAAGAGAAGCTGACTTCTTGAAGCTGATTCCTTCTGGCATGGCGGCCGTAGATGATCTCCAGATACTCTAGGCAAGAAAACAGACTGTACTGGCGAAGGAATTGACCTAGGGGAATTTTATAGAGAAAAATACGAGAAAAATAAAAAAACGAAAAAACGTTGCCAGAAGTCACAGACAAAGCCAGGATCCATCCCTGGTGAAAACCCTATTGGTATATGTGAACATTGACATGCAAAACTTCAACAGGGATAAACCGGAGCACAATTTACTTCAAACGGGCTCTAAATAATTAAATAAAATTTTCTCGCAGACAAAACTTAACGAAGGGATAAAACAATTTTTGGCATCTGGGTATTTATCGAAATTGGCTCATATGATTCACTAGGATTATCTAAACGCAATACAGACATCTTCTGGCAATAAAAACACAAAACGACCCATTATTTTTAAAAGTACGAAATTTTTAACATGGGGGTAGTCTCAGATTTCAGGGTGAAATCTGGGGACACCAGGTCCAAATCAGTCTAGAGGCCACGAACCCGTCTGAGAATGACTGTTTGAAACTCAATATTTTTGGTGCAAGTTCCCTGGATGTGTACTTCTGGTTTCTGGCACTGGGATAACTGAATTGTTTTCTCCTTTGTCAAACCCTAGCTTGGCTTGCTTTGAAGATGAAAAACCTTAAAAGGGGTCAGCATTTTGGCTTGGATTGGCCCCAACCACCCCTAGATGGCTGAGCTTTGCCTTTGTAGCAATACACCTAAGTGTCCTCAAACCCATGCAGTTATCACACAAGCCTATGATGAAATGCAACTAGCAAGTTAGAAATAAATGCATTTAGAATGAAACCCTCAATTTGACTTTGGCACTTGACACCATGACTTTTGATCTTTGTATACTTTAGATTTTTGCTCTTGGTCGATCTAGGGTTCTTCGAAGATTTGGCTTTTTGCGTGGTGTCTCCAAGTGATGAGGCTATGCCTAGAGGATTCTTAGATGGATTTGAATGCTTAGGGTGCCTTTGCTTAAATAGGGCTGACTTTTCATTATTTTTCCTACTCAATTGACCCTAAAATCATGCTAAGGTTGACTAGAACAAGTTACCCATTTGAAATTGTGATTGTATGGAAGGCAAAGGACATGTTTGTGACACATGGATAGGTTTGGGAGAAAACTTGTTTAGGGCATATGGACCTATCCAATGGTCGTGAAATTCAAAATTGAAAGATGTGCTATGTCCATCTAGAATACTTTTTAGCTTTTGTATAGACTGAAGTGGTTATGGTGGTGTAAAACTGAAGAGTAGAGTCAACCTAGTAGATTAGAGAGTTCTTGGAAGAGGGCAACCTAGTAAAGTATGAGGTGATACCAATAATAACTTAACGAAACTTTGCGGAACTACATAGAGACTATTGGGGTCTAATAAACTCATGGGCTACGAGGGCCAAAAAGGCAACATAGGGAAGAGCTTTGTCAACAATGCAACTATGTAGAGGTTACTAGGGCCAAGGTATCCCATTGTAGATGAAGAAAACCCAAAATTGAAATATCATTGATCCACTTGAAAATATTTAAAAGTCTTGAAAATCTTAAAAAGGGGCTAGTATTTTACTGAAAAGATAGGCTGAATTTCGTAAGGATCTCAAATGTCTAGAAAGGTTTGTCAAAAGCTTGATATCTAGTTAGGATTGGTTTTTGGGAATATCAAAAGTCATATGTAATGTCACTAGGTTTGATGTATTCCCTCCATTAAAGTGAAGGAAATGAGCCCTGCCTGTGTATCACTCACCTCAAAAGAAAGAGCTAAATGCATGTATTAAGTATAAAAAGATAAACCATATAAAGCATGTATACTAAACATGGTTGGATTTGTCATAATTGAAAGATATCATCTACAAACAAGCAATAATGAATGTGACATCCAAGGCATAATCATAGTGAACATAATAAAAAACTGAAACAAACATTCAACAAAGCATAACATTTGAAGCATATTGAAACATCTAGAAAATGTGTTGTAGAAATTATGGCAATGTCAGCATAATCATAGTAATTGAAAGCATCAGAGAGTGGTATGCATGATGTATACCACACCAACAAAAGCTTGTAAGTATTGAGATAAACATCATGATCAACAAGCACACAAGCACACAAGCACAAATGACTTGGTAACTTAAGAGGATCCTTTGACATACGAACATAAAATATGCAAACACATGATATTACCGGGCCTAGCATGACAAGATGACAACACGATGATTGAACAATAAAACAATACAATTGGTACTAGTAACATGCACATAATAAACGTACTTAGTAATCAGGGAGCATGCAGCAATCATATAACCAATCATTTCATAATCAGTAAATAGTGATCAATAAGCAGTATATAACAAGCAATGACACATAAACAAGCAATGACATCATCAAGTCGGAGCACAATACAATATCTATAATAAAGCACATATGAAGGGCATAAACAAGAGACAACATGTATAAGAAATCTAAGTAGTTCTATGCTATCAATGGACTAACATAGAAATATATAACCTAAAAAATTGTGCTAGGTGCCCTAGTGTAGGCATTTGCCGATGTGGAAGAACTGCTCCCATGTAATGGGTAAGTAAAGCCGGAAAGTATATGTATACCCGTAACAATGTCTAACGCATATATCTCTCGTTTATCTCATATGAATTGGCAAAGGCATGTGCATAGAATAGATATATAAATGCTAAGAGCATGATAAGTAACAATGTTAGAATCTATGTAATAACAAAGCAAGCGATAAGCAAGTCCTAGTTTTGAATTTTTCAAATGTTTATAATACTTTTTCCTTATCTTGATTATTTAGATGTCTTTATCTTAGCTTAAATATATTTGTAATAAGCAAGCAATCGCTCAATTGGGAAAGGCCAAGGGAGCAACATAGAGGAAAAGGGAAGGGTACCTGATAGTGTATAGCATTTGTCAAAGCATGCATCAAGGTGTAGCCACAAAGCAATTGTAAGGAGATTGAGGGAAAATGATGTGCCCCTGCTGTAATGTCATGTCTCAAAGAAGGTGAGGGAAAGTGATATGCCCCCATTGCAATGTCACATCTCATAGAATGTGGGGGAAAGTGATATGCCTCCATTGTAATGTTGTATCTCATAGAATGTGTAAAACGCACAGTAGGTACATACCACTAGTGGGTAGGAGTTAGTTTATATGCAAGTGTCATAATGCATGTAAACATTGTGCAGATATAATCATGCAAACTCGATGTATGCCATGACAAAGCTAGGTTGAATAGTCAAATAAGGAGTGACAAATAAATAGTATGCTGCAACGAGCTGTAACATGCCTTGGAAAAAATATGCAATAAGTTAGGCTACTTGTCAAATATATTTAAGTGTGTGTTATTATAGGATAGCTAATGTAGACATCCAGGACGGAATAAACAATCAAGTGGGCAATGACTGGTGCAGTGTACCCCAAAATGTTTTGTTGCCTAAATTTTCCAAATTTGAGTCCATTGTGTCCAAAACTAAAAAACATGCACTTTTGTCTAAAAAGGTTTGGATTCAAAGTTGCGTTTTGATCTTTAAAAAGGGCAGCGCATTTGGAAGGGGTGGTAGGAAGCAATAGGGTTGGAAGTTTCACGGGAGTGTGTCATGCGTGATAGGCCGTTTTGGAATCGAAAGAGAAAGGGGCCGATTTGAAAGTGTTCTAAGTGTAAGATGCAACACGACGTGCTTAGTGTGCACTGCGCATGAAGGAGGCATACATGGAAGCAAGTAGAAAGGCTTGACGCATGCGACATAGATTTTGAAAAGTGTCAAAAACGGGCTCGAAATGTACAAGTGTTTAGAAAGCTTATAAATAAACCCCTGTGTTTCTTAATTGACATTCAAAGCACACTTTTCATTCCTCTAGTCTACTCATTGTTCCTCTTTATGCTGGCTTTTACTACCCTAGATCATTTCAGTTATTTTTCGCCATCCTTGGTATTTTCACCTTCTTGTGTTTAATCTCATCTAGGCATTTATCTTCCTTTGGGCCACAAATTTTTTTGCTTTGCCGCATTTCCGTAAAACTTGCTTTTCTTCATTCTGGTGACTTCCCGAGCTTGACAAACTTCACCAATAGTTTCTCCTACCCACTAACCTCTTCTTGTGCCATTTTGAAGAATTTTCAAAAGTGAAAAGCATCCAAAAATCCCTAGGCGTGCTTTAGACAATGCGATATGTACCTTCTAAATGCATGGCCCTTTTTGGGCATTTTCGGAAGCCTTTTTTGAGTTTTCTCATGGTTTTATAATCCCCGTGGCGTCCCTCTCCCCATGCCTAAAAAATTTATAGCCTACTGACCCATATATTACCAATCTCCAAATACTCGCGGAGGTTGTTATCCATCATCCTTTCTGTTGAAAAATAAGGTTCCAATATCATGTTTTAGAACCGCATTCAACTTTGAAGACTGATTTGTTGTAAACTCGAGACTTTGAAATCAAGCACATTGATATCAAAAATTTCATGGCAAAGCTAGAAGCACTGGACTAATATGTTTTTTTAAGCACCTTGCTAGCAGTGGTCTCTCTGAGGCCGTAGACTTTCCTATATCTGTTCAATGTGTAGAATTTGTATTGGCATGTGCAGAACACTATCATCTTGGATCCAGGGAGGTCATGATACCAAAAGATTTTCCCATTGCACAATTGGGCAAGGTCTTCATTGATTCAAACTTTTTGAATTCCCATACGGGAGGCTTATAGAGTCCTAAGCATTGAAATCGTGTAGGAATATTGGGAAAACATCACGAGCAATGATTGAAGTAGATCAATTCTTCATGGTTGAAGCATCAAAATCTTGAAAAATCCAAGCTACACAAGAAGTTTCATAGATCGGATTTCAATGATGATATTTTTGATGGAATTACCTTATCAAACTAGGTAATAGAGAATCAAGTGATGATTGAATTCTAGACATTGATGTTTTGGTTTGTAATCACTATTGGCAAGGGAAAGGAATTCATGGATCGGGGGAAGATAATCTGTGACTCTATCCAAAAGCATTTAGCTGACTTACCTCAAGCTCAGTCATTCTACATGACTTCATACCTCATGTGGTCTATTGTCAGCCTCCTACCTCTTTTATGGGATTGAGTACAAAAGGAGACTAGACCTTTGGAACTAGAATTTGGTTGAATTATCCTCAACTCACTTTCGAAGGGAGCAAGAGGCACTTCACCTGACTTAACGATGCATTTCTTATGTTCATAATAAGGACTCTAGAGAATGATCAAGCAAAGAGAGTTTTTGAGGCGAAGTTGAGCTACTGACTTAGTTCGGGAGTTACTTCGTACAATTCCCTCAATTTTCTTATTTTCGGGTGGAAATTTTGACGGGATCCTATATCGCCTCTAAAGTTATGTGCTAGATAAGGTTTTGCTCATTGAGTTATACAAACGACTATTAGTAGTTCATAAGTTCTTGTGGTAGAGGAACAAGGAGGCTTGTTTATCAATTATTTTGGGCCATTATTCATGCAAGAATTCTACAGATGCCCAAAGCATTGACAATGAATTGTCAGGGTTCAAAATGCATTTGCATTATAAGAGAGACAATTTTGATAATAAAGGTTTCGCCAAATGCCAAATGAGCTCCATGTATGCACATGTGCTGACAATGGAGGAATTGGGCAAATTGTTTAGATGAATGTGAGGTATGCCAAAGGAGCTAATCTAGAATGATCTTAGATAAAATGGTGGAAATATTGAATAGATGGGTGGCAGAGGGCATGTTTAATGATGACATGGATCAAATTGAGCCTGTATATGCCAACAATATCATATCTTGACTTCTCCATCTAATAGATTGGTCATTCCCAAAACTGATAGTTATAGCAATAATCATTAGGCTATTGCGGACAGATCAATGAGATGGTTCAATTGGAGGGTTGCTTAGGTTATAGGAGCTGGGGTATCCAAAACACCTTGATTAACCAAAAGTCAAAGGACACCTAACTCATATCTTCCCAAAGCCTCAGGAACTCACATGACAAGATCCACCCCATGCACAAAAAAGCCAAGGGAAAGAGGAGACAAATATGATATAGAATAGGGTAGGAAGCTTGACAAGGCATGTGGGACTAGCACCAAGCTCAAGTTAAAGATATGAAAAAGGTTTGGACTCGCAGAGTGAGCTCCGTTCAGTTGATACATTGTTGTCTTCTCATTCCATGGATACAACTACATTGATTAAAAACACCACCTAACAATTTGTGGCTTCAAATAAAGCTCAAGCTCGACTCCAAGTCAATATTCCATCATCCTCCTCTTTCATCCTTGCCGTCACATACATTATCACCACAACATCCATCTTCATCTTTAAGGATGCATCCTAGGTAGCCAACCCCTGTTGGTATGTCCTCAAGCTTTGAAATCTAAATGGTGAATGCTCTGTAATATCCCCTTCCCAGTTGAAGACACTTAGCCTATTTTGTCTACCCGACGGATAAGGAAAGAAAATAAGGGTGACTTAAGTTTTAATATTTTATTATAAAGTGCAAAATAAAATAAAATATCATATGCACTTATAATAAATTATTATCAACTTAAAAATAGATTAAAGCAACATAATGCAAAAATCATTTGGCATTAGTTATCCATCCTAGGGAAAAATGCAACTTGCCTAATATGAGAAGGTAAGTGATAAAAAAGGGCAACATAAATGAAAATGTATATGGGCCAAATTATTTATTCTTGGCAAATGCGACTTGCCTAGGGAGAAAAAGCAAGTGGGTGAAATCATTAAATCAAGAGGAAAAATATGATTGGTTGTTGGTGGTGGCTATTATGCCCAAATCTTCTATTTAAGCAATGGGAATTGCTTGGAGAAGACACACTTGAATATTTCTCATATCTCTGATTTGGTATGAAGCTTTTAGCTTTATCTATTTTATTTCTAAAGACGAAACCCTTTAGAAATACCCTCTTGAGGACGAAAAACCCTCCGAGAGTTTGTGAGGATACTCTACACAAGGGTTTCCATTGTGCTTCAGCGGAATAACAAGCATTTATGGTTTATTTCCAGCAGTTGTTTGAAGAAGATTTGCAGATTTTTGTACAAGGATTTGTGGGAGAGAGTGCAGCTGTGTTTCTTGTATTATTTCATCCTTGAGCGACCTATCTCTTGCATAAATATGAATTGATTTGAGGTATTTCAGACCATATTTGTATTGCTATATCATAATCTGATTTTTATGAATTAAAGAAGCCACTTTTCAGTAATTTTCCAGCCCAATACCCTAGGGGCGAATTGGTATTTTGGCTGTTTAGGGCACTATGGTGGTCATTTGCATGAATGGGTAACATCATTGCGTTCTCCGTAATTTTCTGAATCCGTGCATAGTTTATTTGTGTGAATTAGAGCATTTTTGAGGGAGTTATGGATTTTGGAAGTTGCCATAATTTTCTGCAGACTGGGGTTTCAAAATAAATTTATTCCAGCCTTGTTTGCATTAGAACCTTGCATATTCATCCATATTTTTTCTTTATAAATAGATGAAATCAGATTGGAGTGGTGAAATTATAATTTGATGGCTGATTTGTTTGGGTTTCCCACTTTACCCTAGTCACAATTCTTCATTAAATTTCAGAACTGCATTAAATAAATTTCCATATTTTCTCTAATCTGCAATTTTGAGTTTGGGGTTTGCCTAAAATCCATTTGGGGGCAAAAATAGTCCCATTGGGGACATAACATGCTCCCAGAGAATAACTCTTCTTGTGGATGAAGTCTATTGTGGACAAGAAAAAAATGATTTTCAAATCATCAGAGCCGTATTTGGTACGTGGCTAGTCTCTTAGAGATGTCCCCTCCTAAGAAAGCCAATGCAACATCTAGGATGGTCATTGAGTCATCTGGTGCTCAATTTTTAGAAGTGGCCAAGCCCAAAGGAGATAAGGAGCTGGTGAGATGGCACTAGCCGATTATGCATATCAGAGGATTCTAGTTGGGGAGGCCACTACCAAATGTGATGTTTATAAAATTCAAGAAGATACTGCTCAGGTTATAAAACGGATCACAAGAAGCAAGCAAACAATTGAAGAAATGGAGAATAAGAATCGACAATTGGTGTCTATACTAAACTACTTGCAAACTACTATCGGATCTTCAAGGGCACTTCCAACCCTCCACAAATACTAGGCCTTGATCAAATTGTCCTCTAAAAGCTAGGACAATTGAATCATTTTGGGAAAATAGTTCAGGCATGGGGCAATTAGATGCTGATAGATGGATTGAAGTAGTAAAAACCTATGGAAGGGTTGAGGTTTTCCAACTTGGGAGCAGAAATAGCGCAATATGCAGCCCTAGAATGTGACACTAAGGAACTAAGTCTCACTGATGAAGATTTGTTGGTTGTAGAGGGAGTGATCACTAGAAAGGAAGCCATTCATTTGACTAGAGTGAGATGATCAAATGAATTGTTGAAAGAAGACGAGAAGAGGCTTAGGCATAAGCATTGAATCTCCGCATTGTAAGTTTTTCAAACTTGATGGCATCGACATCTATTCCCTCATTGAAATTAAAAGGAACAATTCTAGAAGCTAGACAATGAGGAGCTTCTTGGTGATGAAACCTTCGATGTGACAAAAATGAATCAACTGAGTGAAATTTTGGTGATCGTGAAGGAGCTTCACAAGGATTTGTGCAATTTTTAGTGTCCCTAGGGAGAGGAAGATGGCACTCAAAAGGTGGATCGTTTGTTGTCGTGGAACTTTGTTTGCTAATGAGAAGACTATAAGACCACTCTTAATAAATTCCAGGATAACAAGATTACAAGAGGAAGCAAGCTTAGGAGAAGAATAAGGGAGCGGCTAATGCCAAATAAATTTCTAATTTTAAGTTAGTTTTTGAAAATAGATTGTAACTCAAACAATTTTCTTTTTTTAGTATTTTCCAATTTACTTTTGTAATATAATTGTAAATGTAAAAGAATGTGAAAATTTACCCAAGAATTAGTTACCTTCTCACATTATAAATACAAGATGTAGCTAATGGAAAAGGAGTTTTTTTTGGGATGTTGTCAATAATTTTGTTGGTAGGAAGAGTGTATTGAAACTTTGTGTTTGCTCTCATAAAGAAATACAAAGAGATTATGGTTTTCAGTCTTCGAGTTTTTTTGGTGATATCATTTTTCATATGTGAAATGTGTATATTTCTTTGTTCCTTTCATGCATTGCAAAATTCCAGTGTTGAACGGTGTTTCTATTGTGATTAATTTTCTCTACACAAGGATAAAATTTGCGTTTGCTTGTTCATGTGTACATCTCTCTCTCTCTCTCACTCTCCATATGCTTTCATTTCTCTCGAGCTCGACACAAAACCCTGCACAAATTAGTTTAGTGTAAATATTCATTTTCAGTATTCTATGTTGTTTTCAATAGAGGGAACATCTCCTTTGAATAGAGGAGGGACTTTGTCCCCTAACTGTTGTAAGAAACACTTTTTTTCCCGTATACAATTTTTTTTTGCCAGTTGTTTTTGGTTTGCACTGTGAGGCACGTTTTTGCTTTGCTTTGTGATCTACTAAACCAACAATTTTTTTGAAGTAAGAAATCCGATAAAGTGTTGCTCATACCCAAGAAGAATACAAAAAAGTCACATTTGGATCTTCCAGAGCACAGTAAGATACATAATGTCTTCCATGTGTCATGCCTTAAGAGGGCACTGAGACAACACATTGTACTGAAAGATCCCAAACCCGTTTTTGTCTGATTTTTTTTTTTTTTTAAATAATGTTTTGGCTCAGATCTGAACTGATAATATTAAAGGAATTCATAAAACATCACACTGAAACTGCATAGATAAATAAATACTGAAAGCCCGCAATCCGGGTGAATATAAATTAGGCGTCTAGGGCAAATCTGGCAGATTTCTTTGTAAATATTTCAGCTGAATATTTAATATTGGTTTCTGAAGCTAAATATTACAGCCAGACAAATATAAATCTGTAAAAAGATTTAATAACAATGATAATCCAAAAATCCACAGAAAATGAATCAAAACCCTAGCTGATTTGTCTTATTTGCTGCTGGGAATTACAATAGATATCTAACATGAAAAATACCTCTGACACAGTAATGAATAGCTATAGGAGAAGCCGCCCCCACTCAGATAGATGTGCAAAGCCCACAGCTGCAATTTATTTCTTTCCCTGACACTGCTGAAATGCTGAATAACTGATGTAAACAATGAAGATTCCTGGATGGAAACTTCTCTCACTGCTCCTGGGGTTTCCGTCCGCAAGAGGAATAATCCAGAGGGTTTCCGTCCTTGGATTCTGTCTGCAAAAGCTCTGTGCTAAATGCTCTGTGAAAATAATAATAATGATCTGAATGATTTCCCCAAGCCGCACTTTTCCTCATATAGCCAAAAACCCTCCAAAAGCCAAGTCGCACTTTTTGGCTAATACCAAATAATTAATATTTAATTAATTATTTTTACTTCATTTAATCAAGTCGCACTTTTGGGTGTATTTGGCCATTACCCAAACAAGTCGCATTTTTGGCTAGGAAGGCAATTTAAATAATTTATTAATTTATTTAAATGCACTTTCCTAAGTCAAAATCACTCAAACAGTCTATTAATCCATTATATGTGCTTTAATGATATTTTACTTTAATTCGAGCATCATATAATAAAATAATAAACCGAAGTCACCCTTGAAAACACCCCTTTGGCCGTCGGGTAGACAAAACAGGCCAAAAGGTCTTCGACTGAACTAATCGCGAAAGAGGGACATTACAGTCCTCCCTTCCCGAGATTGCTTGTCCCCAAGCAACTGTAGAGCTGGATGCTGTAATATAATCTCGCCTTCCCATGTAGCATCCTCCTCTGGCAATTCTTTCCACCTCACCAAGAACTCCCGAATGACCTTGTTCCTCAGTCTCCTCTCTCGGCTGCCCAAGATCTCCTCTGGCACTAGGTCTAATCTCCCTTCCTCATCCAGGGGTGGCAAATCTGTAGAGGAAATAATGTTCTGCCCCAAAGCCTTTTTCAAGCAAGACACATGAAAAACATTATGTATCTTACTCTCAGAAGGCAACTCCAGCTCATATGCCACTTCACCAACTCTCCTCAACACCCTGTATGGCCCATAAAATTGCGGTTTGAGCTTTTCAGCCCCACTCTTCTTGAGAGTACTTTGCCTGTAAGGCTGAAGTCGTAGGAAAACCATGTCCCCTATCTCAAATGATCTCTCCACTCGGTGCCTATCTGCATATATTTTCTGCTGATTCTGGGCCCGCTGCATGTTTTCCTTAAGCACCTTAAGGATTTCCTGAATATCCTATAAACTCTCCTGAGCCTTAGGAGCTCTACTATCCCCAAATGCTATATCAACAAAGGATCTCGCATCATACCCATAAAGAGCTCGGAATGGAGTCATACCAATAGACATATGGTAAGTGGTGTTATAGCAATACTCACATAAGTACAACAACTTAACCCATGCCTTTTGCTGTCCTGCATCGTAGTTGCGAAGATAACCCTCTAGCCATTTGTTCACAATCTCTGTTTGTCCATCTGTCTGAGGGTGATAACTGGTGCTAGGAGTCAGCTCAGTGTAAACCAGACAGAAAAGCTCCTGCCAAAATATGCTCATAAACCTGCTATCCCGGTCACTAACTATGTTATTTGGAAGTCCATGGAACCTGAATATTTGACGGAAGAACAAATCAGCCACATGAGGTGCCTTAAAGCTAGTAGGGACAGCGAAAAAGTGTGCATATTTTGTTAACCGATCCACTATTGCGTAAATGCGATCATTCCCTTGCACCACGGGAAGTCCTATAATGAAGTCCATAGAAATACTCTCCCACTTCTGCTCCGGAATTGGCAATGGCTGTAGCAAACCTGTTGGGAAAGTATGCTCTGACTTATTCTGCTGACAAGTCATACACTCACGGACATGGCGCAGGACATCATCCTTGAGACCCTTCCAGGAGAATCTCTCTCTAATCTGCCTGTATGTTTTAAAATACCCTGGATGTCTTGCCAGTGGTGCATCATGGAAAGCATGCATAATCTTCTCTTTAAGTTCAGATTCAGGAACTAGGTAAATTCTGCCCTTATACAAAATCAAATCAGTCATTACCTTATACCGATCATCCTGAATTTTTCCATCCATAATGTCACATGCCCAAGTGTTTTTGGAATATTCAACTGCCAGTTGAGATTTCCAATCTGCTGAAATCTCGCTCAACGAACATAGGACAGCGAGATGGGGTTTCCTGGAAAGTGCATCAGCCACTACATTCTTCGTCCCCTTGACATACTCAATGTCAAAGTCATATGCCTGGATCCTGCTGACCCATTTTTGTTGCCTCTCATTGAGTTCTTTTTGTTCCAGGAAATATTTCAAACTGTTGTGGTCGGTTCTCACCACAAATTTTCCACCCACCAAATACTGTCTAAACTTTGCCAAGGCATGCATAATGGCAAGCATCTCCTTATCATAAGTGGAATACAGTCTCTCATTATCTCTCAGCTTCCGGCTCTCAAAGGCAATAGGATGGCGATCTTGCATAAGAACCGCACCAATCCCCAATCCCGAAGCATCACACTCTAAAATGAAGGGCCGTGAGAAATCTGGAAGAGCCAAAACTGGACAGGTACTCATAATTACCTTGAGCCTCTCAAATACCACCTGTGCCTCATCTGACCAACTGAATGCACCCTTCCGTGTAAGATCTGTCAATGGAGCTACCAATTGGGAATAACCGTTCACGAACCTCTTGTAATAACCACATAACCCTAAGAATCCTCGCAAGTCAGAGATATTCTTGGGTGGTGGCCAATCCTGCATTGCCTGTATCTTCTCCTGATGGACCTTGACCCTATTGGCCCCAATGACATGCCCAAGATACAATATCTCCGTAAGCCCAAATTCACACTTGGACATCTTAGCAAACAAAGACTGAGTCTCCATTATGCTAAGTACCTCATCAAGATGCCTCAAATGATCATCCCATGTCTTGCTATAAATCAGAATATCATCGAAAAACACCAACACAAACTGCCTCAACTGCCTGTTGAAGAGATGGTTCATACATGACTGAAATGTAGCAGGTGCATTAGTGAGTCCGAATGGCATCACCAAGAACTCGTAGTGCCCATAGTGACATCTGAAGGCTGTCTTGTGGATATCCTCATCCCGAACTCTAATCTGGTGGTAACCTGATCGAAGATCAATCTTCGAGAAATAGATAGATCCATGCAGTTCATCTAACAACTCATCAATGCGGGGAATGGGATACCTGTTTTTGATGGTTTTCTTATTCAGTGCACGATAGTCAATGCACATCCTCATGGTTCCATCCTTCTTCTTTACCAACACAACTGAAGAAGCAAAGGGACTAGAGCTAGGACGGTGTTGGTCGTCAAATAGGACTTTACGAAGAGCAACAGTCAGGGGACAAGAAGTCCCTCCTCTTTAATGGGAGAGGTTCCCTTATTCAGAAACGAACCTATTTACAAATATACAAAACATGATTTTCTGGTTGAACTTGGATATTACGAAAGTGTTTTCTATAAAGATCATCAATTACAAAAGGATTGAGGAATGAGAATACGAGAATGAGCAGAAAAGCAACATGTAGAATTATAGATAACAGACTAATTCTTTATGTATGTGAAGTTACAGTGAATTGAAACAAGATCATTTGTATCATATAAATAAGATGGAATTTAAAGACACAAAGTTCTGTAAATAACATCTGCCAGAACACAAAGTTTCTTAACATAACACAGACAAATGATCTTCACAAAATTAAATGAAAAGCTGGGGACAAAAGAGATCAGATAGACAAAGAATGAAAAGCCCTTCTGTATTGATTTCTTTATGATCTATTTACACTTTCAGAAAATAAGCCAAGTTCTTCCTCCCTTCAAAATGGCGTGGAGAGGCCATTATATAGCTTACAAATCAGTTACTCTTTGTAACCACTTCTTTTAACTAAAGATTAGTTAAGGATTGCCAATCGCAATACCTCAACTTATTACAATGAATCCGAGAAAAAGAATTAGAAAAGAAGAGAAGAATAAGGAGAAGAAGACATGTGGTTATGAATGGGAGGGACCCACTGACTTCAAAATTCACTGCCTGAATCTCTTCAATGCCTCGGCTATGTCTCTGCCACGAGGGACTGACGTGTTGGCTGTAGACTGACCCCAAAATCCGAGGCACTTCTCCATTTCCTTATCAAACTCGACATGAGTATGATAGTCTTTATTTGCTTCTTCAATGGCAGATTGAAGAGAGCAGATCTCCTTCATTTTCTCTTTGGAAATGGAGCTTTCCTTGAATAGATTATCTTTGACAAAAGCTCTGAATTGAGCTTTGATTTCTTGCAGGGAAAGAGGCACACCAGAAGTTTCATCCTGAAGATGACAATGTATATCTTTGAAAGCAGATACAACCAGTGTCTTGAAAGCCTCACCCTTCTGCCAGCTATTCTTCAGCTCTCCCAAAGCCTCCTCCAAGACTTTGATCTTCCACTCCATGCTGTAAACCCAGGACTTTGACAGATTATCCTTTGCATCATCAAAAACCTTATTTGCCAATAAAATGTTCTCATCTGTCTGTCCCATGAGACGGAGGTCTACTATGCAACTGCTCCAGAGTTTGAGCTCTTTATCTATGACCCCGATAGTGGAGGAGAGCTTCTGTTGCAAATTGTTCACCTTTCCGTGGAGTTTGAAAGCTTCGTCGATGAAGTTTAATCCTGCAACAAGCATATCTTCCACCATGGCCTCCATAGCTCTGCCATAGATGAGAATACTTGTGCATGTCTTTGATACTCTGTACTTCATCTTGGCTCAAAATTACAGGTGGCAGAAGGGTAGTCAATGGGGTAGGGTCCAAAACTTTGTCCTTAGACAAAAGAGATTTGATAAAACCTGTGAGAATCTGGGCTTGTTCCTCCAACTGTTCAATAGTTTTCTGCCCTTTCTCTACCCTCCCAATGACTCTTGTGACCGTTTCCTGGAGGTTGTGGATCTCACCTTCAGGAGTAGACTCTCCCATTAGGAATCCTTGAGAGTTCTAAGTCAGATGCCTGCAAGTCCTGCTCTGATTTGTCTACTGTAGGCTTAGCAATCTCCAGGAATTGCTGACCCTGAGCATCAGACACTATCCTGGAGGTGATTCTGGCTTTCTTGGCACGAGAAGGAGTAGTGCCTAACAAGGCTGCGACAGCATCAAAATTTGGCCCTGAGCTCCGAGAGGAAGATTTCCTCTTCCTACTGTCAACAAAAGGTTGCACCCATGCAAAAGAGGAAGAGGAATCAGCAGGAGGGGCAAGAGGACCAAGAGACAGAGAGCTCATGACGCTCAAGGTTTGCACAGCTGTTGTTTGAAGTTGAGATGTGAGTGGGGTGCTTGAGACAATTGCGGCAGAAGAATCAATAGCACTTGGAATTTCAGTGCTCTGGACTTCCTTATCTTTATCCGTTGGATCTTTAGGAGCATTTGCAGGGGCTGGCACTTCACTCTCTTCACTTTCACTGAGAACAATGATGTTCTCTGGTCCCAAAGGTACTTCTACCTGCTTTCTTTGAGGATCATTTTCCACAGGCTCCTTCTTAACCTCTTTGAATTTCTTCTGGTACACTTGAGTGGATGAAGAAGGAGTGGAAGCTGCAGGTCCTTGCGTTGATGAGGCAGGAGGGGTTTGCACAGGTGTGTCTGATATGGGAGTCGATGCTTCCCTCCTTGGTGTTGAAACATCCTTAGAGGAGAATTCTCCTGAGTGCCTTCTAAGCTCTCGAACTTTCCTATCAAACCAGACCTTAGTCCTGACTAAGACTGGAGCTAGGATCTTAGCCAGATCATCTTTCTCTTTCTTGTTCCAATCCAAGTCCTCCAAGGGAGTGTGCTTAACCACATTGTCATACTCATATGAGTATAGATCAGAGTTTTCATCCTGGAGTCCTTCAGGAACTTGGTACAAGCCGAGTTCTTGGATCAATTGCAGAGAGAACCTGCCATAGTGCCTCCTTCTAGCCTCAAAATCATCTGCACAGTCAGCCCAATAGTCTTCTATATCTACCCTATGATGATAGATTATCTTGATGTTCTACTCAATGAACTTCTTCAAGTCGAAGCAAGTTCTTGGCTTGAAGAAATGAACAGTGATGGGAACCAGGGCTCTTTCTATATTCTGTGCGTCCAGAGCTGTTTTACAAGTGTAGTTTCCCAAAGAGATGGGAAAGTGCAAACCAGTAATCTTCTTGTCTCTACAGGTTCTGTGCAATTTGTCTAACTGCCTGCATACTTCTATCAAAGCCATCTTATCACTGCAGAACATGGGAAGCCTCAGAGGGGTGCTCTCATAGCCAGCAAGCCTGATATAGGAGAATTTTCTGAATTGGATAAAATAGGCACCGTAGTGCGATATCAGGTTCATGGCTTCATCAGAAAACCTTCTAGCAGTGTCACCTTCAAGAAGCCTGACCACGTACATGGTGAAAGCATCATTTACCCTTCTGAAATTGTGATTGCTGGTCTCTAGGGTGAACTGCGGGCAGTAGGCATATACAGGATCATCCTTGTGGGCATCAATGTAAGAAAAACCAAACCATTGCCTTGATGCCGCCAGAGTATACATCAGGTACGAAGTCATGTAGAACTTCTTCATTTGTTGTACATTGGACAGCTGCTCCGCCAAGTTCATGCTGATGATTTCCACCCAGTTGATATTTTGAGTTCCCTCGCACACCATGCTGATGAGCGGGCACATCCAGAAATGGAATTCATTAGTAGAGGGTAAGCCCATAACCCGAGCCAGTAGGATTATAAAATCCGACAATTCTTCATTGAAATCAGCCCGGAAAAGAGTCTTGGATAGACGAGATGCTCCCTTCTTAGGGTTCTTTAGCCAGGACTTCGCCACCCGCGCCTTGTATTTGTCGCTGTCTTGATTGAACAGGGCCTGTGCTTGATCCTGGGAAACAACTATGGCATTATCCATTTCTGGAATCCTCAGAGCAGTGCTAATGGCGGCAGCATCTAGCTTAGCGATGAGTTCCCCGTATACATTGGTCAATTCACTCGAATCAGGGTCGAAGTGAGCTCCGCATGAAAGCACTATATCAGCACATTGCACCGAGATTGGGAAACCTCCAGCGAAAGCCAAACCGCTGTCGTGAATCATCTATGCCATTGGTGTAGGTTTTTCATCTGCCATCCTCACCCAAAAATCACCAAAGTCAAGATGGCGAGCTTCACTGTCCCCGATATTGGGAACGGTCAGACTCTAGTGGCGAGATTTTTTCCTGCCCCTGAAATTTGATCTTCATATTGATAGTAATTCAGAGGGCAAAGCCGCAAAGCTAGACTCGGGAAGGAATTACAGAGGGAAGGGATACACATGCAGGAATTTATATTGCAAGGGTTCGAGCAAAGGATAGCATGGAAGCTGTGTGAACAATGCATAGGGGGTTCATCTCATTATATAGCCGGTTAGGAGAGAGAAAGATAATGAATGCGTATTTAATACATACCTACCCAATTTGAATAAGCAAGATATTTGGGTAGAGCGGGAAAAAATAAGCACGAATGGCACTTGGTTCATTTGGGACATGTGAGACGTGAATGCACGAAACACGCAGCTCGGCCGGATTCGGGTGAAGCGGGGAAAAGATGCACAAATTCCTTTTGGGACACGTGGGACGCGGAAGTGCACGAAGTACGTGACTCGGCCGGATCGTTACGAAAATGTGACAACGGGTCCAGGTGAACTTGTGACATTTGGGATGTGAAAGCGTAAAGTATGTGGTTCGGGTGATTCGGCCAAAAATGGAACAACTCGCCCAATTGAACTTGGGATATTTGGGACAAAAAGTTCCGACAGGTCCGAAAAAGAAAAACTTCAGGGAAACTGGCCAATCGGGGAACAGAGGGGCCCAATTGAACTTGGGACACACCCGGGACAAAAATGTTTGACAGGCCCGAAAGAACACACAAAATGACCCAAAAACACAGATTTTTTTCAATTTCTCGACTTTTAACATTTTCAGTACAACAGAGAAGACACTTAAACTCAAAATTTTGAATTTTCACTTTCTTAAGAGCAAGGGAATTTTGAGTGGACAACAGACGGATGTGTCCCATCTCCAAGAGCTCTCTAATGGCCTTCTCTATCTCATCCTTGTATGTCTTAGGATGGCGATAAGGCGTAGTCATCACGGGCTTAGCACCCTCCTCAAGCTCTATAACATGCTCAAACCTTCTATCTGGTGGTCTACCTGGAGGAATGTCACCAAACACTGAACCGTGCTTATCCAGTATGGACTGGATGTCAATATGATAAGGCTGCTCATCGTCTGAAGAAGATTTGGACGAAATGAAACACTGGGCTGCCCATGCAACCTCTCCATGTCTCACTATAGACTCCATCCTGCGTGCTGAAACCACTCTAGGCCCACCGTCAGAAAGAGCCCGAACCACAATCTTCTTCTTATCCACCATAAACTCCAACTCCATCCTGCGGAAATCCTGCACATATCTGCCAAGGAACTGTAACCACTGAATACCCAATACTGTATCAATCTCACCAAGTCCAATAACATAGAAGTCATCGGTCAATGTATAGTCCCCCATCTGAATACTAAGTCGTGGAATCCTATTAGTGCAACTGATAGCAAATCCATCTGCCACCCGTACACTAAACCCATCAAATTCCTCAACCTGTAATCCTCGCTTCGCCGCCAACCCCTCATCAATGAAGTTGTGCGTAGCTCCACTGTCAACCAGACAAACAATCCGCTGCCCCTTAAGCGCTCCCTTCAGACGAAAGGGATGGTACCTAGGAACGCCTGAAAGTGTGGCAATAGTAACATCGGACGAATCCAATGCCTCGCCCTCGCCAAGCTCCATTTGGGGCTGCTCCCCCTGTGCATCATGGTCACTGCCCTCATCCTCTACATCTGTACCTGGCGAGTGATCATCCTCTCCATCTGAAATCACCTCAATGAGATGCACCTTGCCTTTACCAAGGCAACGATGTCCAGGCTCCCAATGGTCTTTGCAATGAAAGCAAAGCTTCCTCCTCCTTAACTCGTTACGAGTCTCCTGATCCACCTTAGGAGGTGGTGCACTCTTCTGTGGGGCGGTAGAGCGCTGAAATGGCCTGGAGCTCATGGGAAACTTCTTATTGGGCTGATAAGAAGTGGGCTGATAGGAAGTGGGAGATGTGTCCAAGTCCAATGCCGTCTGAATGGCATCATGCAATGTCCTAGGCTTAAGAGCCTTGACCAATCCTCTCATCCTATCATGGAGACCCTCTATAAATAACATAACCACCCTCTTCTCAGGCATCTCTGGAACCATAACGGCTATCCGCTGAAATTCGTTGATGTAAGAATCAACATGTCCACTCTGTCTGAGCTGTGCCAAGTCCCTGTAATATAGCTCCACATCCTTGCGATCAAACCTCGCAATCAATCTGTCACTGAAATCCCTGTATGAATGTAGAAGCTCATGACCCTGCGTAACTAACCCATGGTGCCACCAATCATAAGCCACCCCCTCAAGGTGCAATGTAGCGAACTGTATGGCCTCCTGCTCCCTCATGGGCTTGAGGGTAAGGTAGGTGTCGAGCTTGTGAATCTAAGCCCTGGCACTGATCTTTCCACTACCATCAAAAGTGGAAAGGGTTACCTTATTGGTAACGTGCTGCAAATCTCTGTTCTGCTGTGCTCTAGGCCTCCTATCCTGTCCAACCCTCATGCTGTCTCTCCTCTGAGCACAATACTGTGGGAGGGGAAATGCATCCCTCACATGCTGTGGCAAACTCCTCCACTCATCGCTGACTGCCATGATAGTATCCGGGAAAGCTGCTTCTTTCGACCATCCCTCAATCTCTGGGGGGTCACCTCTAGGCAAGAAGTTAGGCTGCATGGGCCTATCTGTCGTCCGTGTAGGTCTCCTCTCGTCTGTATGGGTATGCCTCCGCTCACGGCGTGGCGATCCCCTAACACTGCCAAGCTCTGAAGGTGATCTGCTATGACCTCTGTAGCTACTAGCAACTGATACGGATCTATCCCTCCTGCCATGCCTGTCCCGCGGCCTATCCAGTGCCAACCTGTCCAAAGTAGTACCCATGCGCTCCATGGTCTGGAATAACTGCCTCTGTGTAGCTGCCATATCCCGAATAAAATTCCTATCTGGATCTGCATGCTCCTCTCGAGGAGGACTCTCAGACCTCTCGCCCAAATGTTCCATTCTGTCACCACCTGCAATACCAGCTTCGAGTCGTGCTCGTCTGCGGGTGTAGTATCTATGTGTACCGTCCTCTCTGTGATGCATTCAAGGCTGATTTCTGTTTTAATACCCTGGCTGTTCCTTCCCACACAGGCTGGGAGGATACACTGCTCTGATACCACTGAAAGATCCCAAACCCGTTTTTGTCTGTTTTTTTTTTTGTTAAAAAATAATGTTCTGGCTCAGATCTGAACTGATAATATTAAAGGAATTCATAAAACATCACACTGAAACTGCATAGATAAATAAATACTGAAAGCCCGCAATCCGGGTGAATATAAATTAGGCGCCTAGGGCAAATCTGGCAGATTTCTTTGTGAATATTTCAGCTGAATATTTAATATTGGTTTCTGAAGCTAAATATTACAGCCAGACAAATATAAATCTGTAGAAAGATTTAATAACAATGATAATCCAAAAGTCCACAGAAAATGAATCAAAACCCTAGCTGATTTGTCTTATTTGCTGCTGGGAATTACAATAGATATCTAACATGAAAAATACCTCTGACACAGTAATGAATAGCTGTAGGAGAAACCGCCCCCACTCAGATAGATGTGCAAAGCCCACAGCTGCAATTTATTTCTTTCCCTGACATCGCTGAAATGCTGAATAACTGATGTAAACAATGAAGATTCCTGGATGGAAACTTCTCTCACTGCTCCTGGGGTTTCCGTCCGCAAGAGGAATAATCCAGAGGGTTTCCGTTCTTGGATTCTGTCTGCAAAAGCTCTGTGCTAAATGCTCTGTGAAAATAATAATAATGATCTGAATGATTTCCCCAAGCCGCACTTTTCCTCATATAGCCAAAAACCCTCCAAAAGCCAAGTCGCACTTTTTGGCTAATACCAAATAATTAATATTTAATTAATTATTTTTACTTCATTAATCAAGTCGCACTTTTGGGTGTATTTGGCCATTACCCAAACAAGTCACATTTTTGGCTAGGAAGGCAATTTAAATAATTTATTAACTTATTTAAATGCACTTTCCTAAGTCAAAATCACTCAAACAGTCTATTAATCCATTATATGTGCTTTAATGATATTTTACTTTAATTCGAGCATCATATAATAAAATAATAAACCGAAGTCACCCTTGAAAACACCCCTTTGGCCGTCGGGTAGACAAAACAGGCCAAAAGGTCTTCGACTAAACTAATCGCGAAAGAGGGACATTACATGTACCTTCTACAGAGTTGCCACCATTGGATGAGGAGGGGAAGATGGTTTTAGAACCAGACTCTATTATTGAGGTCAGACAGAGAAAGCTCGGGAGCAGAGATATTACAAAATACTTGGTATGGTGGAAGGGTTTGCCTCTTGAGGATGCTACTTGGGAGGGAGAGCAGATTCTACAGCATCCTAGTATGCATTTGCTTGGGGACAAGCAAATTTTGGGAAGGGAGGACTGTAATGTCCCCTTTCCCTCGCCACAGGCCTGAGGGCCAGTACGGGTCTTAACCCTAGTCATGCCCAAGGGGTTACGGACGCTGTGAGCTATTGGGTATGAATATCTAGTCCAATTGCTATAATTTTCTGTTGACAGGTTTATAAAGTGCTTTTGAAGGGACTAGATGTTATGTTTTATCATTGGGAGGGGCCACTTAACTCCTAGTGTTCTAATTTTGCGTTGGGGTCACCTTTTTGGACCATGGCGACTTGAAAAGGAAAAAGTAACTTTAAGTTACTTTATTATTTTGGTCTTCCCTAGGGGAAAATGCGACTTGGGATTTTTAGGGTTTCTTGGCATGAGAAAAGTTATAAAAGGAGAAGAGGGGTGAAAGGAAGATCATTCATGCATACACTCATATTTTCTTTCATGTGCAACTGTTGTTTGCAAATATCCAGCTTGTGGAGTAAGATCCCACGGAAACCCTAGCTTTGGTGGTGAGAGATCCATCCCTAGCTAGTAGGGCACTATTCGGTGGTGAAAGATCCACCCTAGTTTGTCATTTTTGGAGCTAAAATCAGGGTTGTTCTTCAGAGATATTTTCAAAGGGTTTCAGTGAAGGGTTTTGGAGGTTTTTGGGCATTTTTGGAGGAGACATTTCTGGGTTTTCAGGGCAGATCTACGGCAACCTCTTTGGCAAGGTCTAGCATTAGTTTGAAGGCATTTGCAAGGGTTTCCAGCCATCTCCTAGGTGGGGCGACTTGTTTTGAAGATTGCAGATCTTTTTTGGAGAGTTTCCACTTCCTCAAATTCTGATTTGAAGGTTGGGATATCATCTCCTATATTTATAGATAATATTTCCAAGGTTTCATAATTTTTGCATCTATATTCTGGAAGATATTAATTTTAGAAGTTTTCAGCTGTTTCTAGCAGCATTCTATTATTTGAAAAATTCCAAAAATAGTTCTATAATATTTGTTATTGTATTAGCAAGCTCCATTTAAAATTTCAAGAGATTTGAGCAAGTATTTTTTGAGTTATCCATTATTTTGTGTCGCTGCCCTAGATTTAATTTTTTGCAAAAATCAGATTTCTGTTTGGCTGCAATTTGTCTGTATTATTTTAAAGTATTATCTTACAAGGGATACTTCAGATCTCCTCAAATGAATCTCTCTAGCTTCTTAACTATCCTGACTAGTTGCTTGTTCAGCTCCTAAGAGAGCTCAACTCACTCACTAACTTTAGAATAGGATCAAATCTCATTCCTAAACCTTCTTCTCAACTTGTTCTCAACTACATTTATATTATGAATCACTTAAAAATGGCCTTATTAGGCTTTGAAACAACTAATTTCCCTTTTTATCCTTGCTTATCCCTCTAATTCTTACCTTTACAAGCATGATCACTTTTACATTGATTTGTCTAATGAAAGTCACTTATTCTCACTAAAACAAATACAACAGGATAGACCTTATAGTTCTATAACACTTTATTCCCTTGATGCTCTTGCATCACCACTCTTGAAGACCAATCAACTTTTACCCCATAAAATGCCTTTTTTTCTCACTCACTTTTGCTCCATAAGCAAGTCATGCATTTCCATGGATAATTCATTTTTACTAAGTGCTTTTTCCCTTTTGTTGACTTTTTCTATTTTTAAGTTTTCATTAAATCCATAATAATTTATTATAAGTGCTTTTATAATGTTTTATTTTATTTTCGCACTTAATAATAAAATATTATAACTTAAGTCTTCCCTTTAATTTAATCCTTAGCCGTCGGGAGGACAAAATGGGCTAAGGGCCTTCGTCATGATTAACCTAGGAAGCGGGACATTACATTGCATCTTCCTATGGCACCACTAGTGAGACATCACCATGATAAAGGTATGGGTGTTGCTATAAGGTTTGAGAAAGGAAGAGTCATCCACTTCAAAATCAATACTTTGGGAAAATTCATCTTGGTATGTGCCAATGTAAGGAAAACGTCAAAAATCACTCTTGGGGAAGGTAATCCTAGTGGTTCTATTCCTAATAGATACTCCTTGAAGCCCTCTTCTACTAAATCTTTGTTACATTGGGCAGGCAGGGGCGAGGGAGGAGTCGTCCCTTCCCCTTATTCCTCTTCTACATCAGGATAGGAGGGAAAACCCTCCCCTTCCCTCCTACATTGGGGTAGGAGGGCGAGACCCTCACTCTCCTTGACCTACTTTCGTTAGTGGAGGGCCTTTAAAGGTTGAGTCTTTTCCCATTGCTCGAACACTATGGTGGGGGAGTGCCTTCCCCCACATACGTCAAAGAGAGGCTTCCCATCGTGGAAGACCCTCACCCCTCACCCCCTTCTCTGTCAGGGGAGTGCCTAAATGTCCTCTCCATCCTTTGTTAGGATAGAGTGCAAATTCTCGACTTTAATCTATTAATGGTAGGTATGCCAATGTACAAAGATTTTGCAGCCATTTTATTTGATATGACAATTCCATCCTTTTGTCATCTAATTTTTAGCAGGTCATAAGTTTTACTATTTCCTTACAAGAGTAGTATGGGACTTCACTGCTGTCAGATATCTGAGTTAGATGAGGATTTTTCTCGCTAATCTTAGAATATTCCTATCAGGCTTGACCTTAATCATAATGTAGAATTTTTCTTCTGGGTTTCGAGCTATTAGGAAACTTGGGTTGATCATGCTGTACCCAAAGACTTGAAATTGTCAAGTTGGGAGATGCATGTTTCTTTCATGACTCAATAGGTTCTTGATGGATTGGTACTTGGTAGTATCCTTTTGGGTAGGTATACATTTTTATCTATTAGTTTAGTCTTGCTTTGCTAGCTTGTTGAAATTTAGTTATGAGTCTCATTACATATTAAAATTTTCATCTGATGGTCCTCTTTAGGTTTTCTTAATTTTCCAATTCATCTGTTACTAATACAGCCTCAGATCATATGTTTTCAAGTTATGGTTTCTCACTAATTCTTACATCTGCATTAACTTCTTGATTTTGATCCTTACACTAAAATCACCTTGAGCCTGTTTCTCGACACTCGACCCGCTCAGAAATATTACATTCAATGTATCTCTACTTGGACCAGTTACTAGATGAATGTGGCACCGGGTTTTATGCATTTTCTCCTGGGCACTAAAATATAATGGTTTTGAACATTAAACAGTGCATTCATTAACCAAAAACATCTTGAGGAAGGTTTTGAGGATATTAAATAATATGTAAATCATAAAAACGATCCTTATGCTATTACTTTTTAAGGTGATTTCTGAATTGGTTCATTGGTTTGACAGGATGCAGCATCCCTTTGCATATCTATATTAAAAGGCAAGTTTCGACGGCGAGTCTTTATGGGTTGTGACAATCATCCTCTATCCAGGTACACCATTGATAACAAATAGAGGTATTAAACATTACAATAATATGGGGCTTTCTCCTGACATAATTTGAAACCTATGTTGAGTGTTGGTTTAGGTTTACTGTTTAGACGATGTCAGATCTGTATCTTTTGGTGGAATTGTTTTTGTGCACGATATTATATTTGTTGAATTCCTTTACTTCTTACCCCTTTCATTTTTCTTGATTATAGTTATGGTAAAATAATATACTGTTTACTTTTATAGTTCTAGGTTTATGTTTCAGGTAATATTGATGCTATATTTTAATATTGTTTATGTTTAAGCGCCTCCATTAATTACTTCCAGTTTGTAGGGAAAGAATTAGAAATCTCAAGAAAAAATAATTTTTAATAAGCATCCATGCTAGAAATCATTTAAACATATGGCATAGATTAAGATTACCAAAATTGTGATTAAGAAAATGTCGCTAGGTGTCCTAAAAATATTATTGGAGAAAAAAAATCAGAAAAAATTGGGAAATTGACAAAATGATTAAAATTCCTTAAATGAAGAGTTTTTTTTTGGGGGTGGGGGGGACGCGTAGATGCTTCTTTGTGTGTATTTGCGGTGGATTGCGTCTTGTTCACTATTAGTTGCTCTGGCCAATTCAAAAAATCACAATTAGCTCCAATTTTTGGTTACTATGGTATGGACAATCAAGCGATGTTTTGAGATAAGCTTTTGATGTTTTTGTCCTATCCATTGTAATACATTTGCATGCCTATGCCTATTAATCTTTTGCTATTTTTTTTCCCATGCAGAGTAGAGAACATTTTTGGCATAATATTTGCTAAGACTTAACCAATCATCATGAATAAAACTTGTTTTTAATGAAGGATGTAATGTCCTCAGGACCCCTAGTTTTATTTTTTATAATGATGGTTATCTAAGGTCACGATTGAACTATTGCAATCAACCATCATATCTACCATTTTTCTTCCTATATGTACTAGTTGGGTTGATGCATTCAGGAATATCCATCCTAGAGTCAGGACTGAATATGTTTGTGACCATGTATGTAATATAGAATAATAATCTAAGACTTCATATTTATCTAATTGTTGGTAATATATTTTTTGTGTATGATTGTGGCACATTTTTTCTATATTTAGTATTTAACAATCTGTGTATATGTAACATAAATAATGTTTTTTTTTAATGAAAAGTGATCGTATATTATATTAATTCAATAAGATACAAGATAGCTTTCAACAAAAAGCGACGGTATGAGAGCACGCCCCAAAACCACAAACAAACTAGGCCAAGCCTAGGAATTCGACAAACACGCTAGACAACGCCTAGGAATACATCAAAATACAAAACCAAGTTGCTGCAACAAACATCCCAGAAGCAAGAGGGTTGTGGTCATCAGGCCAACCCGAACCAGGTAGGTCCTTGCCAGCATCTGGAATGTCCCAACCAGTGGGGTTCTCCTCTTTGTTGTTTGCCGCCACCCGTGTAGGAGAGATGGCGAGAGGAAGGTGGGGAAACTTATCTGAAGGTGGCGGGGACGGAGGTGGCAGATTCCGGCCATCTAGGGTGCACGGCTCGGGGGCGACCGACGAGCCCCACCTGAGTTGACAAGTAGGGGGGAACCCCAACTTTGTTGGCGAGCTGGCGGAGTAATGCTCATCCGTTGTTGACTACGGGGAGAGTGGTGAGCCTGATTGAAAGAACGCCGTTGAGAGTGGCTACAATGACCACCATGGCCATGCAACAGGGAGCGCCGAGATGACGATGGTGGCTCTTGGGCGACATTACACGGGGCATCCCCCCAATGCCGCAACAGAGTCTGCAGGTGGTCCATGATCCATAGGGATCCAAAATGACTGTACTTTATCAAATCAGCGAACACGAAGAAGAAAAAAATGATACACGGAGGTTCTGTCTGTTTAGTGACAGGACCGCCGCCTTGCACCAGAAGCGCCACCTCGACAGGGCGGTGGTCCTGGCTCTTGCGGACAGAAAATAAAATATGACGGAAATAGTCCTAGAATTCCAAAGGGTGTCCATGTCTCTTCTTTTGCATGACCTTTCCCATTCTCCAGTGCACGAGAGAACATGACAAAGGCTATAAATGCATGTTATGGAAGAGAACAAAGGCATCGAAGCATGAAGCAAGTGAGTAAGAAGCTCTTAGTGTTGGAATTGTGATTTGTAGAAGCAAGGAGTAATTGAGACAGAGCAAGCAACTGGGAGGAAGTGTGAGATATTATCTACTTCTCTTTCATACTTATTGTATTTCTGTACTTATTATTGAATTGGCTAATAAAAGTGGGAAGAAAGAGCAATTGCCCTTCCCGACTGGTTTTTCCTCCTCTGGAGGTTTTCCAGGATAAAATTGTTGGTGTATGAGTCTATATTCTTTTCCTTTCTGCAAATTGTTGATTCTAAGCACAAGTATAATTCATTCATTAGCTATCTCTGTTATTTTCTAATAGAAAGTACAACAACTATTAATTGTGATTCTGTGGATAATTCCAAAGTTGAAGAGTTTACGGGTCATTTTGGTATCAGAGCTAACAATTATCCAGGACTGTGGTATTCGTTCTTGGATTTGTATGATAGTGACGAGATCTAAAGGCGAAGAGGCTTCACCTTGCGATCCAGAAATTTCTACAAAGAAGTGGAAACAGAGAATTCAGGGACAAATGGAGGAAGAGAACTTGGTCCATAGAATCGAGATGCTGGAGACCATGATGGATAGGATGTTTAGAAGGCAAGAAGAGCTTGCTGATTTACAAAAGACAACTTCTGTCAAACAAGACTCCATGGACTCAGTGGTTCGGGGCTTAGCTGAATAGTTTGGCATATGAAGGAGCCACCATGAGGAAAGTTATGGGGAAGAGCATGAATAAGAGACTTCTAATAGAAGAGAAAAGGTAAAATCCGATCATACTCCTTTTAAAGTTGAAATGAAAGTTGAGATTAAGAACTTTGAAGGACAAGTAGATGCAGAGTTGCTTGATAAATGGTTAAAACAGTTAGAAGTCTACTTTAGTGTCCATAATGTCACTGAGGCACAGAGGATCACCTTTGCACGTCTCAAGATGGAGGGACATGCTCTGGTTTGGTGCGAAACCCATCTAGCCACTTGTGAAAAAAAGAAGCATCCTATTGTGAAATCTTGGCAAGAATTTAAAGAATTACTTAGAGCTAACTTATATCCTATTGGCCATAAGACCGACCAAATGATTAAATGGCAGTATTTTAGACAAGGCAGTGGTCAAAGTGTGCATGACTATACTACGGAGTTTCGGAGGCAAGCCATGTTGCTTAACATGGACTTGGAGGATGAGGATATTCTGACCAAGTACTTGGGAGGACTTCACACTCACCTTCGAAAAAAAGTCATTTCCACAAAGCCCAAAGATCTCAATGAAGAATGCGTATAAGCTTACTACATAGATGATGAAAAGAAGCAAGGGGAAGCAAAGCCAAGGGTAAAGTAGTCAACAAATCAGTAGAAGAAAGAGTTTGGGCAAACAAGTAACAAGGGTAAGTGGAAAGGGAAAGGTAAACAAGCTGCCACTACTTTGAATACTTGTAAAGATCCCAAGAATTTTTGCAAGAACTATGATATCAATGGTCATTCTGACGCTACATGTTGGAAGTTGCATCCGGAGTTACATCCGAAGAACCGAACCAAGGACTCAAAGAAGTCCATGACAGCTGTGAAAACAAAAGGGGAGGTGGAAATCGAAGATGACTATGATGTAGATGAGAGGCTTGGATGCACGACCACCAACATGGACAGCCAAGAAGAGGAGATGAGTAGACTATTCCAGATCATAATCCAGATCAAGAGAACTAAGGTAAATGTTTTGGTTGATACCGGTTCTCAGTCTAACTTGATTTCTGAAGCAGATGTAAAGAAGCTTGGTCTTGAAACTTACGAGCACCCATACCCTTATCCTTTGGGTTGGGTGAAGAAGGGTGTTGAAATTCAGGTAACAAGAAGATGTAAGGTCAAGTTTGGGATAAAATTCCCAATATATTGATGTTTTTGAAGTTGACGTTATTCCACTTGATGCTTTTGATGTTGTATTCGAGAGTCCTTACTTGTATGTTAGGGATGCTATATTTATGAGGAGGGAAAACCGATACAGATGGGTCAAGGATGGGATCAACTACAACATCCAGACACACCAGCGTAAGACACGGGTTACTATGATAAGTGCTAACCAAACAAAACAACTTATTCAGGCAAATCATAATCAGTTTTGTTTACTTTTATTAAAGGATAAACAAGATGGGGTAGAAGTTGCAGAGATTTCTAACCAGGGAAAGCATGATTTGGATAGTATTATTCAGTCTTTTCAGGAAGTATTTTAGGCTCCTAGTGGGTTACCACCAAAACGGGAAGTAGAGCATGAGATTCAACTATTGCTAGAATCCCATCTACCAAACATTGGGTTGTATAGGCAATCCTTGCTTGAGAGTATTGAAGTAAAGAAACAACTTCAGGAACTAATAGACCAAGGGGTGATACGTCCGAGCACCTCACCATGCGGTTCGCCTATCAAGATGGTGCCAAAGAAGGATGGCTCTTGGAGAATGTGCAGCGATTACCGTGCTTTGGACAAGATCACCATAAAGAATAGATACCCACTTCCCCACATAGATGATCTCTTGGACTAGCTTCAACATGCCAAATTTTTCACGAAGTTGGATCTCAAGTCAGGTTATCACCAAGTCAGAATGAAGGAGGATATATGGAAGACTGCCTTCAAGACAAAACAAGGTTTGTATGAATGGTTAGTACTTCCTTTTGGGTTATGCAATGCACCCGCTACATTTATGAGATTGATGAATGATGTATTGTGGGATTTCATAGATTCATGTGTCATTGTATATCTAGACGATATTTTGATTTTAAGTGCCACATAGGAAGAACATCTAACTCATTTGCAGCAAGTCTTGCAAGTTCTAAGGGAGAAACAACTGCCTTGTAATATGAAGAAATGTGAATTTGCCAAACAGTCACTTGTCTATCTTTGGCACGTGGTTGGAGGAGGAGAGCTACGAGTGGATCCAAAGAAGGTGGAAGCCATCACTAATTGGCCAACACCAATAAGAGCCATAGAAACTAGGAGTTTTGTGGGAGCATTACAATATATGCGGAAGTTCATTCCGGGCTTCTCCGTGATTGCAGCACCTCTACACACAGTGGCCGCAAAGAGTAAGAGTTTTGACTGGGGTAAGGAACAAGACGAATCCTTTGAGTTATTGAAATACAAGACTAGTCATGCTCCAGTACTTTCTCTTTCTAATTTGCAGCAGCCTTTTGAAGTAGAGACAAATGCCAGTGATTACGCCATGGGCGCAATGTTGCTTCAAGGAGGTAAACCCGTATGTTATCATTCTGAATTTTTCACTTCAGCAGTTAAAGGATATTCAGTATATGATAAGGAAATGTATGCACTAGTTCAGGCAATTAAAAAATGGAAGCATTATTTGTTGGGTAAAGAATACTATTGTGCACACTGACCACAAACCTCTCCAGTATTTGCAAGCACAGTCTAAGTTACAACAGGCAAGGCACTACAAATGGATGGGGTTCCTCCAGCAGTTCCATCTGGTGATTAAATACAAGAAGGGTAGTACAAACTTGGTGGCAGACATGTTGTCTAGGCCACCCACATAGGAGAAGTTTTTCTGTTTGGCCACTATCTCTTAGATTGAGCCCTTCACCGAAGGAAGCTTTTGGAGAGGCATATGCCCAGGACAAAGACTTTGGGGTGACATTTCAGGAGTTGCAGTCCCAAGGGGCTGAAAGGACAGGGATTGAAGATTATTATCTCAAAGACGGGCTGCTTTACTGATGGGAGAAGCTTTCCGTGCCAAAAGAAGAGCGAATTCTATTGATGAGGGAAGCACATACCTCAAAAGTAGCAGGACATTTCGGTGTTGGTAAGACCCTAGCCCACTTGCAAAGGTACGTGTATTGGCCCAATATGCAAGAAGAAGTATAAAAATTTATACGTGGATGTAAACTTTGTTGTACTAGCAAGCCTAAGACTAGGAAGGAAGGTTTGTATATGCCTTTGCCAATACCTACTCGTCCGTGGGAGGACATTTCTATGGATTTTGTAGGAGGATTACCTATGTTTGAACATAGCCATGACTATCTCTATGTTGTTGATAGATTTAGTAAGATGTGTATTCTTATGGCATGTAAAAAGACAGTAAAAGCACATGAGGCGGCAAATCTTTTCTTTGCTAATGTATGGGTGCATTTTGGTTTGCCAAAGTCTATTGTTTCTGACAGGGATTCGAGGTTCTTGGGGAAGTTTTGGACTACTTTGTGGGACAAGATGGATACTGGGTTATAGAGGAGCACAACTATCCATCCACAGACACATGGACAAATAGAGGTGGTAAACAGGACTTTGGTATAGTTGATCAGAGGATATAGCAGCAAATACCCAAGGACTTGGGATGAGTCCTTAGCCTACATTCAACATTCTTATAACCGGGCAGTACACACATCCACTATGAAGTCACCGTTTGAAGCATGCTTGGGATATCTACCGACAAATCCGCTGGACATAGCAGTCAGACAACAGGATGAGAAGGATACATGAGACACAAAGGTGACTAGAGAAAACAAATTCATTGAGAGGATCCGACAAATCCATCTCAAAGTCAAGGAACAACTAGAAAAATCTCAGGCCAAGTACAAAGCTAGACACGATCAGCATAGAAGGGAACATAAGCTTCATGTTAGTGATAGAGTTTGGCTTTACTTGAGCAAGGAGAGGCTACAAGGTCAAGCACGGAAGCTCAAGCCACTACGATATGGACCCTTCACCATATTGGAGCAGGTTGGAGAAAATGCCTTCGACTTGATTTGCTGTCGTTCATGAGGATGTACTCTGTAGCAAACTGCGAGAACTTGCACCTATATGAGCAATACATGCTAGATGAAGACGAAGAACTACAATTGCTACCTTCCATTGAGGATTGCGTCTTGGACTCACAAGGTGAATTGGAGGAGGATGTAGTACTGCAGCAGAAGGTCAGAGAGACTAGGAGAGGTCTGCAGGAGTCTTGGCAGATTGGACTGAAAGGAAAGACACCAAGGCAGGGCCGGTGGTACCCTAAGGAGCAAGTAAGGGAATTATTTCCTCATCTACTCCCCCAGTAAGTTTTTGTGGGACCAAAAGCCTCCTAAGCAGAGGAGGTGTGATCCATGGGGATCCAAAATGACTCTACTTTATCAAATCAGCCAACACGAAGAAGAAAAAAATGATACACAGGTTTTGTCAGTTTAGTGATAGGACCACTGGTCTGCATTGGGCGGCGGTCCTGGCTCTTGCGGACAAAAAATAAAATATGACGCGAACAGTCCCAAAATTCCAAAGGGTATCCATGTCTCTTCTTCTGCATGACCTTTCCCATTCTCCAGTGCACGAGAGAACATGAGAAAGGCTATAAATGCATGTTATGGAAGAGAACAAAGGCATCGAATCATGAAGCAAGTGAGTAAGAAGCTCTTAGTGTTGGAATTGTGATTTGTAGAAGCAAGGAGTAATTGAGACAGAGCAAGCAACTGGGAGGAAGTGTGAGATATTATCTACTTCTCTTTCATACTTATTGTATTTCTGTACTTATTATTGAATTGGCCAATAAAAGTGGGAAGAAAGAGCAATTGCCCTTCCCGACTGGTTTTTGCTCCTTTGGAGGTTTTCCAGGATAAAATTGTTGGTGTAGGAGTCTATATTCTTTCCCTTTCTACAAATTGTTGATTCTAAGCACAAGTATAATTCATTCACTAGATATCTCTGTTATTTTCTGATAGAAAGTAGAACAACGATTAATTGTGATTCTGTAAATAATTCCAAAGTTGAAGAGTTTACGGATCAGTCCACCTCCAGGGAAACTTTAATAGCCTGGACTTGAATTTGCAGAAGCACACTGGAGATAACCATAGACTTGTTGTACACTGAAAATTACTGATCAACTTCGGAACTAACAAAGAAAAAAGCATTCCGTTCTTTTTATATCCAAAACAAAATTTCTCCTCTGAAAACATGCCAAATCTGGGCGAACATGTGTGGAATTTTGGGGTTATCTCCTAAAAAACGTGTTGCCAAGTAAAACATTGAGGTCTGAGAAGAAAGAAAAAGGAATGAATCTAATTCCAAGCAAGCTGTGCTTTTGGGCAAAACCAAAAGAGATGCCACAAAGTCTCCAAGTGTCCACAAAACGGACACTTGTGAGTCAAAACCCCAATTTAAACTAGTCTAGAGCCCACTGGAAGACCTTGGTGCAGAATACACCATAGAAAGTGTGCAATTTTAGGTTCCACACAGACTGACCAAACAATGTCAAATCTTCTTCTCCGGCATGCCGGAGTAGAATGAACCCCCATTGAGTGTTTAGTTTTTCAACCATGGGCAAATGAGGGGAGAGCCAACGGTAGCCTTAACTGGCTCAATAATTGTGAAATGGGGTATCAACATACCATTTCCAGTCCGTACACCAAGGGCGAGAGGAATGCACAAAATTTTTGTGCAGCATATGATCAGGGACTTAATTGATAACTTTGGTAATGCTAGTGTGATCTTAGGTGGTGAGCCGAAACCGAGCTTTAAGCTCAGGCCAAGAATACCAGGATTGAGAGTGTTTGCAGAATAAATCTTGAATGGTATAAATTCCGTGTTTGAAAAGTTTGAGCGCAAGAATTCTAGGGACATCGACAAGACACCTATCATGAGCTTGAAAGATCGACGCCACCATAGAGATTGATGGTTAATGGAGAGACCATTACGGAAACCGTTGCCTTTCCATTGTAGCCATATTTTGATGCATTCCCATGCCTTCCAAATGCTTTTGGGCACAAAAGTGCCAACAACTTTAACAGGAACAGGAGCAATAAGGAGATTAACAAACCCCAGACCTTTCCAGGTTGGGTGGCCATAAGGTGAACCCTCGTCGATGCCATGACGTAGAAGCACTTTTCACGCTTCTTGTCCCTCAATGCACCGAATGCTCCATTTCGCACAGAGTGCCCACCCTTGGTGCTGAATGTCAACAAGGCCCAACCCCCCTGAGTCACGGGGAAGGAAACATATATCCCAAGTAACTCTATGGAAGCCTTTGCCAATGGAAGCATTGGCCTAGAGAAAGGCTTTGAGGAGTTTCTCCAGCTTCTGAATAGATGTTTTGAAAGGCACCCAATATGAGGAGTAGTAGACGTGAGTGGCTGCAAGGACTTTGGAACAAATTTGGAATTTCCTTGCCAAGGACAAAGGTTTGGTGATCCAGTACTCTAATTGTTTGGCCACTCGTTGAATTACTAGGAGTCAATTTTGCTCTTGTTAAGCGGAAGAGTTCTTGTCAAACTAAACTGATGAATCTGTTATCCCTGTCACTTACGATGTGCTTAGGCAGCCTATAAAGCTTGAAAACTTTTCTAAAAAATAGATCAACCACTAGTGGTGCATTGAACTTGGCTGGAATTGGAAAAAAATGAGCAAAGTTAGCGAGCCGATCAACCACAACATAAATATTGCTCTTACCTTGAACCGTGGGAAGTCTTGTGATGAAAACCATTGAAATGCTTTCCCATTTCTGAGTTCGAATGGGTAAGGGCTGCAACAAGTCAACTAGAAATTCCTACTCAGATTTCTTTTGTTAACAAATAAGGCATTCCCAAATGTATTGGATGACTTCTCCCTTGCGTTCTTTCTAAAAGAATCTTTCCCTTGCTTGTAAGTTTTGAAATACCTTGGGTGACCAGCTAAGGGTAAATCATGAATTGCTCTCAAAATTTTGTACATTTTATTTGATTTAGGAACAAGGTAGATTCTCTTTTTGTAGAGAATGAGGTCATCCACTATCTTGTATCTGACATCCTCTATTTTTCCTTTAAGTACCTTAGTAGTGAAATCATTTTTGGCATACTTAGTTATAAAAACCTTCCAATTGATAGAAATTTCCTTCACCAATGTGGGTTGCTCCTTGATTGGTAGACATATTATTTCCTTGTAGGATCTTTGCCAAGTCTTTGACACACCCGGTCAATGCTTCATGCATTTCCCTTTGAGTAAGTATTGGCTCTAGCATCACATATAGCATTTCTTTCAAATTTCCATGGTCTACACCATAGTAGTAAAACTCGCCAAAACCAAAAACTTGCCAGACCCCAAAAAAAAAACTCGCCAATATTCGGCCAATACTCAGGAATACTCGGCAACTTAAAAAATACTCAAATTTCTTTAAAAAACATAAATTTTAAGCAACACATAGCTACAAAATGTATCAAATGAGCCCATAAAATGTTGGAGAAGTGTTTTCTATTAGATTTGAATACAAATACAATACAGAATCGCATCATCATGCGAATACGACAACCGGCTGATAAGTAATATGAATTTATGATGATTGACATTGAAAAATATCATCATAAATTTCATATCTATGCAAGTTACAATATGCAATAAATTACATTTTCCTCTTCCCCAATCTAGAGAAAAATTGGGGAGAGGGTCTAGTGCCTCTACTAGTCCCCACACTTGACTGCGTTTCCACGCTCCTCCTAGAAGGCTGCGAATCTGGTTCGATCATAGAACTAGATGGTGGTGCTGGTGGTTCCTCTGCTGCATGTTGGAGATCACCTCCGAAGATGTCATCCAGTCCAATATCTCCTCGCAGTCCTGATAGTGCTTCTCCCTCCATAGCCTCCCTCTCAAAAGAAGCAATCTCGTCCACTGTGAATGCGGGGTTTTCTTCTTCTTGCCCAGTCCACTCACTGTATGGATCTATCTCATCCAAATCAATGAGCTCCTCTGATGTGGCCTCAACTCTTTTGTGCGAAGCCGAAGATTGTATTGCACAAAAACCAAGTCGTTGAGCCTTTTTTGAGTCAACTTGTTGCGCTTCTTCATGTGAATGGCCTCAAACAAACTCCAGTTGTGTTCACATCTAGAAGCGCTACAAGGTTGAGATAGAATTCTGAGGGCTAACTTTTGAAGATTTGGGGTATTCCCTCCCCAATCCTCCCACCAAGAACCTACAAACAAGATAATCAAAAATTTATAATCAATTAATAAAATCAAATATGTAACTAAGTAACTTGGTAAACATTCTAATTTTTATTACCTGGTGACTATGTGGTTCTCCCTCGAATAGCTAGCACCGAAGAAAAGAGTCTCCCCCTACCATGTTTGTAACTCTACAGCTCTAAAATGACGAGGTCCCTTGTCTCAACATCCGGTATCATCCTCTCAATACATGTTGAAAGGCCCTCCATAACCTCTCCGTTCACATCTATGAAGCTGTCAGAGTAGAAATACTTGGGGTTGAGGTAGTAACCCGCTGCATGAATAGGTTGGTGGAGTTGATTGTTCCACCTCCGATCAATAATCTCCCAAAAGGGACCATATTTGACGATATCCCCCCTGTAATAGTTTTGGATAGACTCTTTGGTTCTATCCATGGCCTCATATACAAACCCCATGGGGTTTTGCTCCCCATCAACCAAACGCAAAACTCTCACCAATGGCTCTGACATCTACACACAAATTAAAATGTAAGATTGCAAACTTACAAGTGACAATACATATTAGAAATGAAATAAAAAAGTGAAAAGTAGAACAATATATTTAATATTTATCATTTAACAAATTAAAATAAAGGAATGAAATATAAATCGAAATTTGAAATTACCTTGATGATCTCTATAGCTCTCTTTGCAAAGATATCATCAAAAACTATCTTTGCAACCCTCTCTCCGTCATCTTTCTTTGAATATTGTGAGTCTAGCCATGCTTGACTCACAAACATTTGTTTTAAAGGTGTCAACAAACTAGAAATACTTTGCAACGTCAAGAAGTTAATTGCAAACCTTGTGACACCGGCTCGAACAAGTTTTTTCCCCTTTGTGTGTACTCTCATCAAGCTCAGAACCCAAGGGTGATTGTATATGTACTTCGTTATAGATCTTGCATCTTCTACAACTGGCCTCACGCAATCAATTTTGCCTATCCTCCAAAAGAAGGTCAATGCAATGAGCTGCACAAGGAGTCCAAAAGAGTGATGGATGTCTCTCCTGCAATAGTCTCCTAGCCGCCACATATGCTGCTGCATTGTCTGTGACAACTTGCACAACATTCTGTACACCAACCTCTAATACAACTGTCTCTAACATAACACTCAAATTTTCTGCATTTTTTATTATGTTAGAGGCATCAATAGATTTTAAAAACACCATCTCACCGTTTGAAGTTGCTAAAAAATTAACAAGGGTGCGGTTCCTTCCATCTGTCCACCCATTTGAAAGAATGGTGCATCCGAATTTTTTCCATTGTTTCTTGTGCTCTTCTAGCATGGTAGTGGCATCTGCAATTGCACCCTCAAGTAATTTCCCGCTCAAATCTTTTGGAGAGGGTGCCTTGTACCCTTTCCCTGCAACTATCAACACTGTCACCAAGTACTCCCAGTATGGGCTCTTTGCCACATTGAACGGCAGGTTGTTGTAGTACCAAAAATTTGCACAAGCTTTATCCACTTCCTCGTGCATATCTTTGTTCCTGGCTGTACTTTCCAATGAAGGTTGTGCTCCAGGTGTGTTCCTTGCCACAAAAAAACTCGGTATGCCTTTGCTCGAACGCGATGAAGATGTGCCTCTTCCGCTCTTCCTCTTTGTATGCGTGGACCACGAGTAGAGCCCACAATTGTTGCCGCATCATCGTCTAAATTCTCTTCCATTGCAGCCCTAGGTCAAATAGCTTGTGCTACGGCTACCTTCAGCCTTGCGTTCTCTAGTTTCTTCTCCTCTAACTCTGCCAGCTTTGCTTTAATCTCTCGTGTTGTCTCTTCCGACACGTTGGGGCAAACTGTAACATCTTGGCAAGGAATAGTTGAAAGGTGATATTTCAAACGATTGATGCCTCCATTCATTTTCTTGTTACAGAAAGTGCAAAAAATTTCGCTCGCACAAGTTCCACGTACAACATACTTCCATGCTATGAAACGGGCATTCAGAGGAATGGTCCCTGCTAGTGATTCAGATGCCGAACTTGATGCCGAGCCTGATGCCATTGTTAAGCTCTAATCTGCAACACAATCCACATTCAAAAAATTAGAAAACGTAAACTTAATTTAATTTTAAAAACAAAACGTGCCTGAATAACAAATTTGCGTAAATAAAAAAAATACATTACAAACATTCAATTTTACATTACATGTATTTAGAATTACACAACGAATCAATTACAATACACATACATAAAATTTAACTAATTTACAATGAATTTGCGTTAAAAAAAAATACATACCTCTGGCTGCAAATGAGTATAAAAAAATTACAAGCATTCGATTTTACATTACATGTATTTAGAATTACACAACAAATCGATTACAATACACATACATAAAAATTAACTAATTTACAATGAATTTGCGTTAAAAAAAATAAAAAATTACATACCTCTGGTTGCAAATGAGTATAAAAAAAGTACAAGCATTCGATTTTACATTACATGTATTTAGAATCACAATAGGAATCTATAAAACCTAAATAATATACACAAAATTTGGAAAAACTTCAAAGAATTAAAAAAAAAAAAACCCTACCTCCAAATGCAAATCTCCAAATTCTCTCCTCGAATTCGCTGCAAAATCTACTCAACACAAGCAATGCAAGCTCAAATGGTTGTGTGAGTGACAATGAGGGAGTAGAGGTCCTTAAAAAGAGCCAAAACCGTGTAAAAACAATGTTTTTTGCCTTTGAAATCTGCGTTTCCGTGTTTTACCAGCTTACGACGAGTTTTTTGCACGGGCTTGCCAAGTTAACTCGGCGAGCTTTTTTTTTCCTGGGATCGGCGAGTATTTCGGCGAGTTAACCGTTTCAGCATTTTTTTGGCGAGTTTTTTAAAACTTGCCGAGTTTTTGGCGAGTTTTCCATCTATGGTCTACACAACAATAGATGACATGCTTCCATGTTACCATCACATATAGCATATCTTTCAAATTTCCATGGCCTACCCAACAATATATGACATACTTCCATGTGTATAAATGTCACACATAACTTCATCTGTATATTATCCAATCCGAAGCTTAACCAAACATTTATTACTCATCAAGATCTGATGTCCTCTTGGATTCCTATCTGCGAATGGCCAATTCACATGGGCAGGGGGAACAAAACTTTAATAAATAATATTCTGAAGACTCTTCTTCTTTCGTCTTCTCCTCGGTCAAATTCCTTGACTTGGGGGACTAATTGGTCTCTTCAGGTTATGCTTATTTAATTAAAGGCACCCCTCACCCACTTAAGGACATTTTTAGGTACATACGGCATCCTGCTATATGGTCTAAGGTGAGTTTCTTTATTTGGTCAGTTTTAAAATGTAGATTCTTAACTGGTGATAGGCTTATGATGCGTGGCGTTTATGGCCCATTTAGATGTGCCTTATGCTTATTAGTTGATGTTGAGACCCTTTCTTATCTGTTTTTCCAATGCCCATGGGTTATATCATTATGGCAGCTTTTATCTAAATTATTTAATCTCCCTTGGATCAGCATTTGGTCATTCGAGGATATGATTAAATACTGGCAATGTCTCATTCGTAAAGGCCAAACTCTAAAGCGCTTTTCCGACTAGCATTTCCCTTCTCCTTTGGAATATATGGAAGGAACGAAACAATTGAATTTTCCAACGGGCGAGCAAAGACATATCTTATGTTTGGGAGAAAAATAAAATTAATGTTACTAAATCTATCAAACGTAAGATCTCTTTACCTCATCTTCTTACACCTGAATGGGAGCATCTATTTAAACAACTTTCTTGGCAACCTAGAAATTTAACTATGTTTGTTTTTCGGTAGAAAAGGAAACTACAGAGGGATGATCGCTAGAAAGCTCCCCCAATGGAGTATGGGAAATCGAATATTGATGGAGTCTCGAGAGGTAATCCGGGTCAAGCGGCCATGGGAGGCATTGAGAGAGTTTTTGATGGATCAGTGGCTTTTTTCTTTGCTGAAAAATTGGGATATGCAACCAATAATTTCACGGAAATCATGGCAGCGTATAAAGGAATGCAGGAGGCTTTGAAAAGCAGATGGCAAAAAATCCAAATTGAATTGGATTCAAAGGTAATTATCAGCATGTTATCTAATCCGCAAGGGGAACATAACCCAAACTGGTGGATAGCAAGAGAAGTTTGGAAAATTCGAAGGTTGCAGGAACAATTCAAGATGTGAAATTTAGCCATATTCCCAAAGAGAGGAATAAAACAGCGGATGGGTTGGCTAATTGGTCTTTGGACAACCATAACCTTGTTTGTTATGGAATGGCGCCTCTCTGGTGGTTGACCGAGATCCAAGAAGATATGAGAAACATTATAAACTCAGATTTACTAGAATGAGGGATGTTAAGTATCCTTTTATCCTTTTTTGTATACTGCCCAGGCTTGGACTAATCGCTTTCAAGCCTGGCATAGTAGAATTTGTACTTTTTGATTTCTTTCTAATATGAATGAGGCTCCTGTTTTTTTTAATTAAAAAAAGATCCGATATCCTCTTTGCAAGCAAGACACCTTTGTATGGGTCTTCAATCCAAGCTTCTATACCATCTCATTGGAAACCAAATTGTTCGTTCTACCACTGTAACCAATGATCGAATAGCACTTACCTCTGAATTTATAAATGATTCTAAAAAGATTCTTTCTTGGTGCCGATTCATTCCCCAACACTTTCTTCAATAGTTTCTCCATGTTTTGGTAACTCGGAGTAATTGTATGATGCGATACTTTATTCATCTGCTTGTGAAACCTGATTCTAGCCTTATATCTCCTATTGCAGTTTTGTTGTGCTCGTGGGAAATCAAAAGCTGTATGTCCAACATCTCCACACCTAAAGCATGTACACACAAATTCTTTACCTCTTCCTCTACAATAGTTTCCTCTTCCTCTTGAAGAACATCCTCTTTCTCTTGGTGTGATAAGTTCTCACTTCTCCTTTGTGAGTATGCTGTCCTTTTCTGGTGTTTTCTTGACCTCTTTTTCATGAAAACCTTCCTCTACATCTTGTTGTGTTTTGTTGTTTCCTTGTCAATTTCTCTTCAGCATTCAAAGCACATTGATATGCTTCTTCTATTGAATGCAACCATACCATTCCAAACACATCTTGTATGGAATTACAAAGACTATTCACATACCTTGAGATCTTCTCTTCATCATCTTGAACATGACCAATCCAAATTGCGAGCTTGTAAAACTCCTCCATGCAGTCCTTCATGGATGTATTTTTGCTTCAAATTTGGCAATTGCTTGAACAAATTCAGCTGATAATCAGAAGTTATAAACCTACCTTCCAACTTTGCAACCATCCTATCCCAAATCTTGATTTTGTCTTTGTTTCTTGTAATCCTTTCCAACTACATATGATCCCACCATAAGGATGCATGATCCTCCAATTTTGTGTAAGAAAATTTCACTCTCTCTGGGTCCTATATATGTTCATAGTTTAGCTCTAGGATCCAATCAATGAGATCCTTGGGCCATAAACTTCTTGAATAACTAGGGTGCCTGACCTTAGCTTGCCTCCCAACTTGACAATGGCCATCAAAAATCTATCCCCGGGTTCATCAACCACTCTAAGTTAACCCTATGGGTCTTCATATTCATCTTTAATCACATTTGATACAACTCCTCTATGTTGTACGGACTTCATAACATCTAATCTAACTTGGATTCAGTCTACAACTCTTGGTGCTCTTTCTCCTCTTCCAAGAGGTACTGCACTATTAGTTGTCTTTTCCTCATATCTCTCAACAACGCAAGACTCTTTTAGAACTTGCAACTGACTCAACTAGACCCTCACACACTCAACTAAGCAGGGCACAACCTGCTTTGATACCAAATGATACAAGAAAGGTAAGAGTTGACCAAAGTAATGGCAGCCTTTCCCTATAACTGAGACATAAAACACTCTCTCAATAGACAAGGTAAAAAAACACAACGCTCTTAGACTTCGAACTAAAACTTAGACTTAATTGCATTCATGAAGATATTATAGAGAGAACACATACGCAAGTACCATGTTTGTCTTGCTTGTTGAAAAGGAACAAACATGAAGATGAAAGACACAATCAACAATCCCACAATTGGAATTGATACACATTGCTCTGTTCTGGACATACACTAAAAAAACACAACACTCTCAGACTTGGAACCAAAAATTAGACACTATTGCATTCAAGACAATATTATAGAGATAACACGTATGCAAATTCTCTGTTTTTCTTGCTCATTGAAAAGGAGCATACATGAAGATGAAAGACCCAATACAAAAATCCCACAATTGGACTTGATACACCTTTGCCCTGTTTTGGACATACACTATCTCTAGCAAGCTTCTTGCAGGCTCCTCATCTCTCTTGCTCTCCTTCCTAACTGAAGTTTCCTCTCAACTGAGGAATCCGGATCTTTACTGACTACCCTATGACAATTTGGAGTGCCTCTTTGAACTACTGTGCATCCTGAAAAGGCTCAACATTTGACAATTCATCATTATGGGAATTTACTTTAAATTGCTCTTATTGGTGATTATGTAACTATTCTCGGTTGTGTAACACCAGTTATTGCAAACCAATGGTTTCTTAGCTGTTGCCGGTTTTAACATATGGTTTTGTCACTTTCCAAGAAGTGGTAGTTTATACATGATTGGTGACTATAACCTTCTACACTTGATGGTCTAGGGTGTTGTGGTGACTATCTCTAGCAAGCTTCTTGCAGGCTCCTCATCTCTCTTGCTCTCCTTCCTAACTGAAGTTTCCTCTCAACTGAGGAATCCGGATCTTTACTGACTACCCTATGACAATTTGGAGTGCCTCTTTGAACTACTGTGCATCCTGAAAAGGCTCAACATTTGACAATTCATCATTATGGGAATTTACTTTAAATTGCTCTTATTGGTGATTATGTAACTATTCTCGGTTGTGTAACACCAGTTATTGCAAACCAATGGTTTCTTATCTGTTGCCGGTTTTAACATATGGTTTTGTCACTTTCCAAGAAGTGGTAGTTTATACATGATTGGTGACTATAACCTTCTACACTTGATGGTCTAGGGTGTTGTGGAGATGTTTCTTGGATTGTTGCAGACTATCTTTGACATGCATAATGATGTTGATGAATTGCAAACACACATAAAAAATGCTGGCTCATGTTTTTGGTTGATACATGATTACATATGGACCCGGATGCTCTTGCATCAATTAGTTACCTTGCTAACTTAATAATTGTCCTAGATTAAATGGTGGGTGGCTATCATATGTACTATCTTTTGTAGAACACCTAACATCATTGAATTTTTGATCTGGATTTGAGGAGATATGGGAAAAACACCCTAAATGAGAATCTAGATGTGTTGTATGTGTGTGTGGAAGTAATATGAATAATGTGCAGAGATTCTAAATAAAGAAATTGAGCAAAAACTTGTATTAATATATGCATTCTGTACATGGCATACTCTCAAGGGAGATGTATGTCTTCTTATTCTCTACTATCGAATCCTATAGTATGTATCTATATATTACAAATCCATGAAGGCTTGAACAACAATTATGGTCGAAATAGTTGAGCTACAGTTAAGCTTCCATGTGTGGCTCTTCACTTTTGAAGGTTGATATGAATGACATGAAAATTTGACGGTCAGAGTTCGGCCCATAGGGCATTGCTCCTTGACCTTGCTTGGGAACCCCTTGACTCATATTGGAGGTTTCTCCTTCACGGGAACAAACAAAAATTGTTGTCAAGACTTGGCGGCATTGTGTGATGTGAGTGGAGCTTAGCAGTATGGCATGTAGGTGTGTGGGACCCTGAGAAAGCTATCAATAAAGACCGTATAAATTTTGGTGCAGGCATGGATGGCATCATGCCCATCTTCCTGAATCAATGTTTTTAAAACATGTCGAACTAGAACTAGAACAAACTGGTTCGACCGGTTCAATGTTTTGGGGGCAAACTGGTAACAAAATTCGACCGGTGGACTAGCTTGGTACCAGACCAGCTAGTTCCCGTAAGGAACCAAACGATTTGGTACTAAACAAGTCCAACCGGTCCGGTTCCGCTCTGAACCGACCGAGATGGTAAAAGCGCAATAATACGGTGCTAATTTTGCAATTTGATTTTTTTTTTAAAGTACAACTTTTTAGCTGATCTAAACCCTAATATATTACCATTTTGCTATAAACTCCTTTCTTACATGTTATACAGTATATACATAAGAAAACTCTGCATATTTTGTGTGTTATTGTTGGAATCATTGTTTCTAATCTTTCAAATATATTGTTTTCATTAAAAATGTAAATTTTTATGTGTTTTTTAGTAAACTGGTTCATAAAGTTTGGACCGGTCCGGTTCCGGTTCCAGTCCGATCCAACCCTCGACTGGTTCCGATTTTTAAAACATTGGCTTGAATTGCGTTGCATCACTATAGAAGTGTGTGGAAAATGTAGTGGAGATGGATTAGTGATCTTGGAGGTGTTGTGAATCTTTGGATGTGGTCTTTGTGTACTGCAGACCATTGAACAGGATCTGCATTACTGCAAGCTGTGAAATGGGCTTGACAGTATGTCTGGAACCAGTTTTGGAGAATCCTCTTGGATGAATATTAAAGATTTTAAGCTTCCACAATCCATAATGTCCAAAACGAAGAATATTTTGAATTAATTATATATGTATTATTGAGTATTGTTACTTTAGGGCCCTCCGCTCCTTTGACATCAACATGAAGTTTCACTTACTAGTTTATAACACCATAAAAGTATTAGGGCACTAGAAATATATTGATGATGATTTTCAAAATTGATTGCATGTTGTTCTCCTCTGTTTTAGAAGAGTTGAAATTCACATTGCTACTCTATCAAAGATAGAATTCTGCCAATGCCACCAAGTTTCCCTAGACAACCTTCCGTATCTAGCAATGCTTCTACTGTTACCCCTGCCTTGATACTAACAAAACTTAACTGCTCAAAATAGATGAATCTACTGTGTCATGAATGCTATCTTTCTCATGTATAGTATCAAATTTATCATCAACATTATCAATCACAACATCGTTCGTTTCTACTTTCTTCTTTTCCTTAACTTTACCTTTCAAAATGTCAGTTTCTCTAACCATTTAATTCCAAGCTATGCTGCCTGGTTTCTTACGATCTTAAGTATGTAATTATTCTTCTTTGGCTAACTTTACATGGTATTTCGTTGATTTTGCATCTGGTCGGAGCATCTTCTTGGTTTCTTATTTATGCGACCATTATCAATCACAACATTATTTCTTTTTACCTTTTCTTAAACTGACCTTTCAAAAAGTCAGATGCTGTAACTCTTCAATTCCAAGCTTTATTGCCTCATTTTCTACAATAATAAGAATTTTATAATTCTTCTTTGATGGTGTTGACTAACTTTACATGGTATCTTGCTTATTTTGGATCTACTACTAGCAATTGTACCCAAAAGGTCCAATGGTCACACCAATAGGGTGACAGGAGAAGTGAAAAACACCGATGTAATCGGATTTGTTATATAATTGAAAAAAATAATGTCACAAAGGTCGACTGTTAACCTCTGCAATGTGAAGCCTTGTGAATTTACAATTGTTAGAGCCCTTGTCATCTCTGGAAGAAAGTGATTTTCGAAAACTTCTTTTGGATTTTTCACATCCATGCTAGGGCAACATAGTTTTTTGAAGTTGACAGCCATGAACAAGTTGTAAAACTTAGGGGCTTTGTGCATGATCTATAGACAAAAAAGGGAAACAAGCAAAAATGAATCTGCTAACCTAAGTTGCCGCATTCGAATTCGTGTTCGAATTCGCCGATGATTAAATTCGTGAAAAATTCGCCGGTAAAAAAATCAGCGATTAAATTCGACTATGAGAAATATACATTTTTATTAAATATATAAAAACAAAAGATAAATTCACATTTCAAAAGAGAGATAATATCACATTTCATTGATTTCATTACTAATCTATCTACAGGCGATCAAAGCTCATGATTATTTCAGAAGATTGCAAGAAGTTGCTTGGTCAAAAAAGGTGCAAAAATGGATTTTATGAAAATAAGAAAAATATTGCCATCAATGCGTAGAGCTCAAGAAAATATGCACTTTTAGAGAAAACGACACCTGAAATGGAGCCACAGAATGAAAGTTATGGCACATGCAAGTTTTTGCTGCTACATCTTCCCGGACCCTTTCCAAAAATGGCAAATTTTTTCCTGTCCTGTTTTTTTCATCCAAAAAAGGAAAAAATTGCCAAAAAAAGGAAAAAACGCGAATTTAATCGCGATTTTAAAGGGGCTGTTAAAATTCGGCGAATTTCGAATTTTTTCCTTGAAATTCGCCGAATGCGGCAACTTAGCTGCTAACAAAACAAATAAATGAAATCAGCCACACAACATTATTATTGCAGAGACACCGAGTCAAATAGCTCACATGAGTTACGTAGTGGCCACATTTAACATGCATGGATAACAGGACATTTGCAACTACAAAAGCATGTATAACAGGACATTTAGCATGCATGGATAACATGACATTTAGCATGCATACCTAGCATGCATGTATGTTCAATGGCTTTTATGAACATTGCCCCTTTAGGGCATACTGCAACAACATTTATGAGGGGTCTATTTCTAGCATCTTTCCATCCATTTGAAATGATGGAAACCCCCGTATCGTTCTATGATTCTCTGATTGGTTGCAAAGAGGTGTGAATGTGTTCCACTTCCTTTGCTAAGAGTGTGGTTCGAGCCTTTTCATAACTTGGGGATTTGTACCCTTGTGGAGCTTTATTGATAGACTTCACCATTTGATGCTAATATCGAGACTTCAATACAATAAAGGGCATCCCACATGCATAAATGGATCGAGCAACCACCTCATCGGCAACATCCCTCCTTTCATTATTAAATACTCTTTCCAATGCTCCTTTTGGCCTTTTTTGTGAGGTCTCTGGATTCTCTTCATCAAAAGGGGAATCAAGTAGTTGACTTTGAGTTTGGATGAAAGGATGAGAAGTAGATTTAGGTGTGGGTGGTTGCGATGCAGGCCTTCTTTGCAATGGAATTGTTCTAGATCTTTTTTTTTCATATTGTTTATCGGTCGCCTCTCGCTCTCTCAAGTACTCTGCCATTTTTTCATTTGATAGTTTAAGGCACTTCTTTATCCCCACATCTCCAACCCCAGTAAAATGGATTTTCAGTCGGCTAGAGTTTGACAACCATGACATATCCAAATCCGACCCCCACCACCAACAAGGTTCTCTACCATTGTCACATGTCTCCAAATAGGGGAATTATGATTATGTTTCATAGGAATTGATGTAATATCCCCTTCCCAATCGAAGACCCTTAGCCTATTTTGTTTACCCGACGGCTAAGGGAAGAAAATAAGGGTGACTTAAGTTATACTATTTTATTATAAAGTGCAAAATAAGAAAAAAAAACATTATATGCACTTATAATACTTTATTAGTAACTTAAAAATAAATAAGAAAAAAGGCAAAAACATATGAGCCAAAGTTATCCACTCTAGAAAAATGCGACTTGCACTAGGAAGGAAAGTGGGTGGAAAAAACTATTAAATGAAGAGACAAATCTGATTGGGTGTTGAAGGAGGTTAGCAGGGCCATCTTCTCTATATAAGCAAGTTGACTTGCTTAGAAGAGGCATCACTTGTTTATTATCGAATTGCAGATTTGTGTGTAAAGCTTTTGGCTTGCATTTTCTCTCTGAGGATGAAAACCCTCCTAATGTATAGGGAAGGACGAAAACACTTCCTATAGTTTATGAGGATTCTCTACACAAGGGATTCCATTGAGCATCATTGAGTTAGCCGTAATTTTCAGTATCTTTTCAGTAGTTGAAGGAATAAAGGTTGCATATTTTTGGCAAGGGTTTGGAAGAAAAGTTTGTTGTTATATTTCCCACTCTTTTCTATATGTTTTTGCTGCAATTTCCAACCTAAAACCCTAGGGCGAATTGGTTTTTTGGCTGTTTAGGGAACTTATGGTGGTCTTTTGCATGGATGGGTAATATCATTGTGTTCTCCTTAATTTTTTGAATCCGTGCATAGTTTATTTGCGTGGATTGGAGCATTTTTGAGGGAGTTATGATTTTTTGAAGTTGCCATAATTTTCTGCAGATTGGGGTTTCAAAATAAATTTATTTCAGCCTTCTTGTGCATCAAAATTTGTATTTCTCTTCATATTTTGGCTTTATAAAATTGAAGGATTAGATTGAAGTGGAAATATCAAGGTTTAATCGCTGATTGTTGTGAGTTTCCTTTTATACCGTAGTCACATTTTTCCATTAAGATTCAGATCTGCATAGTAAAAATATGATTTTAATTTTGTGAGCTTGCATTTGGTTTTGGGATTTGCCTAAAATCCAACTGGGGGCAAAAATAGTCCCATTGGGGACATTATAGTGGTATCAGAGCGGGAAATCCTCCCAGCCTATGTGAGGGGAAAACAATTAGATTTGAATGCGGTTGAAGGGAAAGATGAATTGGACCCAAGTCCCCTTCTTTGCTGGGACATAGGAGATCTCTGCTAGGTGTTGGTTGGAAAAATTTAAAACATTTTTGTTTTGTAATCATTTGTGTCAAGAGGATGCCCTCAATCTCATCTCTATGTACATGGATGGAGTAGCACATAAATGGTGGTATCATGTATTGAAGACCCAAGGAGTTGAATTGGTTGATTCACTTGCAGATTTCTCACAAAAATTTCTAGAGAGATTTGATGTGTAGGTTGAGTAGGGAAACAAAACCATGGAGTCTACCAAATCAGATCTACACTTGGAGAGAAATCAGCCCATAATGTTTTCCAATGTGCAAGAAGAAGAAGCTCTAAAAGGTATGATTTCCATTGAGCAAAATAATGGAGTTGATAAAACTTTTATTGCTAGAGAAATTGATAATAGACATGAGAAGAAATTTATGTATGCAAGCAAGGAAGATGTGATAGAAACTCTTAAAACATGTGAGGAATGGAATAGCACAGCTAGAGTTGCTAGGTTGATAGCCACTCAAGAAAGACAACACCTACAAGAGTTCAAGGAAAAGATGTCTTCGCTTAGTGAGTGGCAAGGTATGAGGAATGATATTCCTCAAGAGATGGCAGCCGGGAACATGGAAATATCTTTCTAAGGAGGGCAAATTGCATGGATCGAAGATGGTGTGGAAGAAAGTATGCCATCTCATTTATCGCAATAGCTGATTCACAACAATATTTAGCCCATTGTGGACAAGAATGCTCATGATTTGGTGCAGCAAAGTCCATTCATTTTGAAGTCCAAGATTGATGTCGATGTTGGTGATACTACAAGTATGAATGGAATAATAATGGGTCATATTTATCGCTGCATAATGAACCATTTCAAATTTTCTTTATTCATGAGGTGTACGGTAATGCAAGTTGTAGAATAAAGCATGTGGATTCCTTGTTCCAAATTTATGAGTATCGGCATTATGAGAGCTACTTATTTTTGCAAGAGCTCTCTCATTTGACAAGTACACTTGCAAGGATTTTGGATCACTTCAGCATGTTTTGTCTCTTGTGCACGGCACTTGGACAAAACAAGATCAAAATTGCTTGAGGGAAAACAATTTTGGGAAGGGAGGACTATAATATCCCCTTCCCAATCGAAGACCCTTTGGCTTATTTTGTCTACCCGACAGCTAAGGGAAGAAAATAAGGGCGACTTAAGTTATAATATTTTATTATAAATTGCAAAATAAAAACAAAATACAAAGAAACATTATATGCATTTATAATAATTTATTAGTAACTTAAAAATAAATAAGAAAAAAGAAAAAAACATATGAGCCAAAGTTATCCACTCTAGAAAAATGTGACTTGCACTAGGAAGGAAAGCGGGTGGAAAAAATATTAAATGAAGGGACAAATTTGATTGGGTGTTGAAGGAGGTCAGTTGGGTCATCTTCTCTATAAAAGCAAGTTGACTTGGTTAGAAGACGCATCACTTGTTTATCATTAAATTTCAGATTTGTGTGTAAAGCTTTTGGCTTGCATTTTCTTTCTGAGGACGAAAACCCTCCTAGAGTCTAAAGAAGGACGAAAACCCTTCCTATAGTTTTTGAGGATTCTCTACACAAGGGATTCCATTGAGCATCATTGAGTTAGACATAATTTTCAGTATCTTTTCAACAGTTGAAGGAATAAAGGCTGCAGATTTTTGTCAAGGGTTTGGAAGAAAAGTTTGTTGTTACATTTCCCACTCTTTTCTATATCGTTTTATTGCAATTTCCAGCCCAAAACCCTACGGCGAATTGGTGTTTTCGCTGTTTAGGGCACTTATGGTGGTCTTTTGCACGGATGGGTAATATCATTGTGTTCTCCTTAATTTTCTGAATCTGTGCATAGTTTATTTGTGTGGATCAGAGCATTTTTGAGGGAGTTGTGATTTTTTGAAGTTGCCATAATTTTCTGCAGATTGGGGTTTCAAAATAAATTTATTTCAGCCTTTTTGTGCATCAAAATCTGTATTTTCTTCATATTTTGGATTTGTAAAATTGAAGGATCAAATTGGAGTGGAAATATCAAGGTTTAATTGTTGGTTGTTGTGAGTTTCCGTTCATACCCTAGTCACATTTTTCCATTAAAATTCAGATCTGCATAGTAAAAAACTGATTTTAATTTTGTGAGCTTGCATTTGGTTTTGGGATTTGCCTAAAATCCAACTGTGGGCAAAAATAGTCCCATTGGGGACATTACAACTGATGTATTTTTAGAAGTTTCTTGGCCTTGCACTTCAACTGAAGCAGAACTTGATGCCATCCTAATCTATTTCTGATCACCAAGATCACCATAACAACGCGAGGTGGGAGAATACACAAAGTTAGGATGTTGAAAGAATTAAAAACATTTTGCCGTTATGTAAATAATTAATAAATTAAATACAATAGCTCACTAATTTTTAAGTGATGTCATCCTAATTTGATTTTGATCACCAAGATCACCATAACGGTGCGAGGTGAGAGTATACATAGAGTTAGGATGTTTAAAAAATTAAAAACATTTTGCCTTTACATAAATAAATTAGTTATGTCATCCTAATCTGTTTTTGATCACCAAGATCCCCATAAAGGTGCACGGTGAGAGCATACACAAAGTTAGGATGTTTAAAAAATTCAAAACTTTTTGCCTTAACATAAATAAATTAGTTATGTCATCTTAATCTATTTTTGATCACCAAGATCACCATAAAGGCATGAGGTGAGAGCATACACAGATTTAGGAAACTAAAAAAATAAAAAAAAACAGATTTATTAACATTGAACAATGCATTTAAAAAAAACCTGTTTTTACTAATTATTAAATTAAAAAACCCTAAACCATGCCATCTTAATCTATTTTTGATCACCAAGATTACCATAAAGCTGCGAGGTGAGAGAATACACAGATTTAAGATGTGTTTAAACTCTAAACTTAAAAAAAATGCAACAAAATAAATATAAAAAACCCGTAAAAAAATAAAATAAAAGGATGATTAAATAAAAAACACCTGTAGTGTAGATCTTTGTTGCCTCCAAACAAATGCTACCTCCAAGGACCAAATGTGATGTCTACTCTTTTAGTTTTGAATGAACAATAAATTTAAAACAATCTCCTCCTCTCAAGTCTCAACAATTGCTTCTGCTCCTCCTCCTTGCAATGGTGGCCTCCAAACAAAACAAGCAATGGCGCCCCGATTCTCCTCCTCCTTACAAAACTTCCTTCCAATCTTTGCCTCCTCTAAGCTCTTCAATTCCTCTTTGGCTCTTTGCTCATATGCTTGCAAAAACCAACAATGACTTGTTTGTGTGATTTCAAATGAAGGGGTGAGTGCTTTTTATAGTTTTTTGAAGTGTTTATGGTTCAATATTTTATTCATTTAAATGTTAGGGTTCATTATTTTGCATTGACTAAGTAACAAACAAAAAGTTTTAATTCCTTAAAAGGCGTATTTCCCCTTGGGTTTGCTGTAGGTACATCCGGGTTCTTCCCGGGTTTGTCATGGGTATGTTTGGACCTACCCGTGGTGTACCCGGGAAGAACCTGGGCCTACCCTGTGCGTATTAGTACCCATACCCATATGTATCCGTACTGGATACGTATTAGGCAGGGTACGGGGGCCTCTGGGACGTATCCTAGTAATGTAGGCTACAACACATTTGCAGTAATTATAGGTTCATATATATGATATTAGTATACACATTTTCCATAGTTGGGTTAAGTGTAAACTTTCATATGAAATTTTCCATAAGCAGATTCATGAACAAATTTACTTTGTTGCTGTTCACCGAGCTATTATAATGTCTGAGGGCTTGTCTACATTATGCATTGGTACATTCTTTTTCATAGATAGTTTGACTTAATGAAATCACTTTGCTAAAAAAACCCCAATAACAAAAATCCTAAACAACCATAAATCAAACAAAGACCAATAATCCACAAGTATTATAAGTGCAGTAACAGATACCAGACAAAACCCATCGATTGATCAATGCATGTCTGGTTTGAAATATGTAGCCAAACCAAAATAAGGCAGCTTGATTGGAGAAGAATGAGACTTCACAGCCAAAAGAATGGTTTCGAGCTTCAAATTCCTGTGCACTACACCATTGTCATGGCAATACTTCATCACTTTCTTCAGATGCCTGAACAATAATGCAGCATCTGCCATGCTTCTGTGACTGATCAAAGAGCTCCCCACCAGCACAGATCTCCATAACAAAATGCACATGTGACTCTTCCTCAAAGACCACCTTGAGTGCCACAATATTAGGGGAGTGTCCAAAGAGGCTTCTCACGATCTCAATCTCCCTTTTCACACTCGTGGCCTCCTCTGCACTCACCAATCTATTCTTGTTAATAAATTACAAGCCAAAACCTCTGTCATTTTATCCGTGCAAGACCCGACTTTACAAAACTACTCGAAACCCAAAACAATCCCCATCTCATACCTACCTTGCAACTTGCCACTCTGTTCAATCCCCCCTCCTGTAAAACCCCTGAAGCATCACAGAAACCAACAGCTGCCTACTGCCATACCTCTGATAGACATGAACAATCAGTTTCGCGAGACAAAGAGGCGCACTTGTTAAGTGAAGCCACTCAATACGCCAGGCCTGAAGTAGAGTACCTTGATACCACAGGCACAGACTGAAACAGCTTCCCTGAAACATCAGTTGGCTTCAGCTGAATCTGATGTCACTACTATTGAGGCTAAGAATCTTATTTAGACTGCTAGATTGAAAATCTAATTGAACTTCAACCGTTTTGATCTACGGAAAAGTACCCACAAAATACAAACTAAAGAAGGTCCCATGATTTGCAACACAGATCTAGTTTGGCCAACAATGAATCCCTCAGGAAAATTTAGGCCAAACCCACTTCACTTCACTAAATCACCAACCAGAAATGCCCAGATGAAAAATAAACAGCCAAAAACCAAATAAAGTGGATCCCCAATGAATGCTTGAGCCCTACATCTCAAAGAAACATGGAATTGTGCTACCCAGATCATTAGAAAATGTGGTTTAATGAATTCACCTCTTTGAGATTGGAAGACGGTGCCAAGAAATAGAAGAGGACACTTGCCTTAAAGATTTACAATGCTGACCAGATCTTGATGTCCCCATGATGGTAGCTGCCAAGCTACCAATTCTTATGACTCTGCATAAAGAAATGCAGCAAATGAAGGAATTGAATGCATTTATGTCTTCCACGGGTTTATAAAATGTAAAAAACATTACAACTTCTAACTTTCCCGTTTTGAGGTGACAGAGCGTTAAAATAATTTCGATCCAAATAATGCTATGTATTGCAGTATACAGCTGGCTGGTAATTTTACCCCTTTTTCCATAATCTTACAAAACAGACATCAAACCATTGTATATTGTAACATTTTGCTATCCAACTATCCATCTAATTTTTTCATACAGAATGCGAAAAAACCCTAAAACCATCCCGCTCCATCCATACTCGCTGAGCTGTAACCTTAATTGTACGTGCTTCCTTCTTTCAATGTGGTCACAGCATTAATGAAGTATGGGCTTCATTACTTATTGTTGCATCTGTAACAGTGGTGGACTTATGGGCTTCATTATTTATCGTTGCACCTGTACCAATGGCGGAGTACTGCCCATTGGTGTTAGCTGTGTTTCCTACTGTAGATTGAAAAGCGGTGAATGACCAAGATATTTTGAATGGTCTTGCCTATTTGCAGATCTGTTGTAGGCGGTTGATTAGAGGTGTTGCAGGTGTTGCTTGGCTGTATAGGTTACACCTTTAAGCATAATAAAGAGCATCTTCCTTGTTTCTTCTTCACTTGACTGTTTTTCTTCTGTAATAAGATCAGAACTCTTATAATCCAAATATTGCAAGGGTGGTTTTGTAAGCTTGAATATCACATTATTACATATTTGGGGTATACTGTTTGCTAATGTTTTCATTAAGCATTTAAAATTATTTATGTAATGTCCCTCTCTAGGGATGAAACTAAAAAACAAAGAAATAGCACAAACCCCGAGTGAAGTAAATTCTGCTTTTTATAACAGACTGAAATTTGGAACAGCAGTGAACAACAACCTGCAAAAAGTGAAAATTCAACCAAATATCACCATAGAAATCATCCACAACATAGATAAACACTTTAAGAATATTTTGGGACACTTTTCACCATAAAATCCAATGAAATACTCAGCTGGAAATTTCATTATAAACAGAAGTACAGCCAAAAGAAATGACCAAAAATGGAGTCTCCAAACCCCATCAATGGCGAAATATGATAGAAAGGAGCCTTATAAATTATGCAAAATTTGATTATAAAAGAATGATGAAGTTTTATGTCCTATAAGGCACCCAAATGATCTTCTATGCAAGTCACTCCCTAGGAGTGGGGCTCCAAATAATATTAAAACCCTTGAAATCACTCCTCCTTGATGCCCTAGATGCAAACCGGCAAGATGGTCTTCAATGAAAGTCTTCAACACCATCAAATTGAAGGGTTTCCGTCCTCCAATTTCTCACAAGGGTTTCGTCCTCCTTGGATGCTACACTAATGGATTGTCGCCCAATAGTGGAATGAACTTAGAGCAATCAGCTCTAGAGACCAAGTATAAAGTGTATATGCCAAAAGTGATGCACAAATGAACCCCTAAGACTTCTCTTATACCCTTTGGTTTGTGTCAAGAGCCATAAGGTGTAGACCGACCTCTTAAGCTTGCTTTATTGTCTAATTCTATGTTGGAAACTTCCCAACCTTGCCGACCTTTTAATGAGCTTTACTTTATCTTTTAATTTCATGTTAGGAGCATTATAATCCCAGCCGACTTGCCTTAGGGAGTAAAACACCAAAGAAAAACATTAATAACAATAAAAAAAAAAAACGAAAGCCAAGAACTTCCCTTGTGCAATTCCTTCTTGGCCACGGGAAGAGAAACGGGAAGAAGTCTTCAATTGGTGCTAGTTTGAAAAAGAGGACATTACATATTTGGGGTATATTGTTTGCTAATATCACATTATTACATATTTGGGGTATACTGTTTGCTAATGTTTTCATTAAGTGTTTAAAATTATTTATATGACTTCATATAACATTCTCACTAACCATCTCGAACCGAATTAGTTTTAATTAAACTTTTAAGTTTTTATATAAGCTTTTGATCCAAAATGCACATCCAAATCGTCCCATATTTATTTTGATGTTTTTGATAGATATAGTGTAATCTGAGTCAGCTATGATGAATCTAATGACAGAGATCGTTGTATCATCCTGACTCTGCCATTCTATTATTTTATCTTACCAGGTAGCTTTTAAGATTAAATTGGTCCCACTTATTATACCCCACACTCGTTATTCATCAAACCTGGTTTGATATTCACTTTCAAGCGTGAAATTTTTTCCTGTTAAATTTTTCATAAAGATAGAAAATACCTCTAGCAAAAGATACGGTTTGATCAGGAAAAATCTCATTTGGTTGTCGTAATCGCAGGTTAAAGTCTAATGTGTGTTTTATACTTATATTTAAAGATTATTTTGTTTGTATAGCACTTGATATCAGTGTCCATTTCTTTTGAGTGTCCCTGTAAACCTTCATATGAAAACAGACAAGTTTTGATTTTCTTCTGAGATGTTTTCAAACTGTTCATTCGTATTTTGGAACATCTTCAAACCAGATAGCATCAGCACACACAAGAGTGGCAAAATACTTGCTCCAAATTACTGGAAAAGCATTCAAGTACACAAATGGTATCTTGCTTGTAATATTTTCCATGTTCATCTTAGTATTTCTTCTAGGTGGAAGGAATGTTAAAAAGGATAAAGTACCAGATGTGGATAATATTTGCTGAGATGCTTGTGTTCATAAATACTTAACACCTTATAATTAAAGAAATGTGATGAAATACAGAAGTTTGAAGGTCGCTGACAGCTGAAGACTGTAAAGATGCTGAGAACAAGGAAGTAAATAACAAAGAGTCGTCAAGTTGTTTTCCGAAAAAATCATAAGGAATCGTTTCCTGTCCTTATATCTGTTGCTGTGAATGAAGTCACTGAAATAATGTTTAATGAAGACTTCAATATATTTGATGGTTCATTGTTAAATTAATGTGTCAATGCTGAATATATATTTATATTTGGACAATCAAATTAGCTATAATCAAGTCAGAGGGGTTCCCAATATGTGATTCTCAACGAAGATGCAGACCCTATAAGGAAACCATGACAGAGTATTTCAGTTGCAATATATACCTCAGTTCTTTAACTGCTTTCCAAATGTTTACTCTCTCTCTCTCTCTCTCTCTCTCTCTCTCTCTCTCTCTCTCTCTCGCACCCACACACGCACACGCACGCACGCACACGCATGCGCACACGCATGCACGCACGCACGCGCACACGCACACGCACGCATGCACGTACGCGCACGCGCACGCGCACACGCACACACACACATGCACACACATGCACGCACACACGTATGCACACACGCATGCACGTGCACATGCACGCACACTTACACTTACACTTACACACACACGCGCGCACACTTACACACACACGTGCGTTTACACGGACACACACGCGTTCACGTGCACACACAACTTGCTAATATGAATACCTTTTATAGTGATCATAAATCACTTTGGTTAACTATTCCTCATCTTGAATTTTTATATGGACTATTTTCTACCTTCTTTTATCATCTGTGTAGTTTATGGATTTAAAACGATTTACACAATTAACTGAAAAATATATTATATCATTTATTGCAGGCAGGACTTAATGGAATATGTAAACAGAAGTGGCAAATTTGAAGGGAAATTTCATGGTTTCACAGGTGATAGTGCTTAGGCTAAATTAGTTATTTTTCTATGCACTTGTTTTTAATTTTCTTCGTAAGTTTTTCTAAAGAAAACAAAATGCTTAAACCGATTGAAATTTTTTTGGCCAATAAAAATTTTGCATACACAATGTAGGGTATATCCATAATTTATTGAACAAAATTGAACAATAGTCCTCACGTAAGTGAATTGTCAAGGCCTGGTTTACTCCCAAGATTGGGCATGAGGTCAAAAGCCAAGGGATACAGAATTTGAACAATATATAAGGAAACATGAAAAAGAAATGGGTTCTCGTGCCAAATTGGTGTGCTGTCATGGCCATGACCTAAAACATTACCTTTACCATTTTACCTGATATATTAATGTTTGAAAGTAAATATAAAAGTTGATGTGTAAGTTATTTTTAACATATACATCAAATCATATAACATGGATGGTGTACCACAATTGGGGAATTCAATAAGGAACTGGACCAGGCAAATTTTCAAGGCATAAGACCTCTCACAACGAATCTGGTTAGAGATGAGGTTTTCAATTACATTGAGGAGTACAACAAAAATCTTACTGCATGTAATGCCAATCTTGCTGACTGTATGTACAATCGTCAAGGCCTGGTTTACTCCCAAGATCGGGCATGAGGTCAAAAGCCAAGGGATACAGAATTTGAACAATATATAAGGAAACATGAAAAAGAAATGGGTTCTCGTGCCAAATTGGTGTGCTGTCATGGCCATGACCTAAAACATTACCTTTACCATTTTACCTGATATATTAATGTTTGAAAGTAAATATAAAAGTTGATGTGTAAGTTATTTTTTAACATATACATCAAATCATATAACATGGATGGTGTACCACAATTGGGGAATTCAATAAGGAACTGGACCAGGCAAATTTTCAAGGCATAAGACCTCTCACAACGAATCTGGTTAGAGATGAGGTTTTCAATTACATTGAGGAGTACAACAAAAATCTTACTGAATCTTGCTGACTATGTACAATCGTCGTTGACCATTTGACATCTATCAAAACACCTTAAGGTAGGGTGCCTAAGTAAAGGCTTCTATTTCATACACACACAGAACAATCACTTGAAATTGACATTGCTTTGAATTTCAAATCTCTTTCAAAATGGCTATAAATATAGAATAATATGTGACTAACATAGTCGAAAGTTCTGCTAGCAACTTAATGTGTTTTGATCTAGAATGGTTTATTACATGCTTATTTGCATATACACAGATATATAAGCACATTTATATAAACATAAACAGATGCATATGAACGTGTGTGTTTTATATCATGCTCTAGATATGGTTATATTTGAAAGAAGTTAGCACTCTTTTAGGTGAAATACCTGGATGATGTATGTAAAAAAGCTTTTTATATCAAAATTAAGGCACAAAAGATTGTTGATGGAGAATCAAGCAAGTCGTCCTTTAAGAAAGAGGATCAATCTAAAAAGCAACAAAATAAGGTCATAAGCATGATGATTGCCTCTTCCCTTTAGAAGAAAGAATGAACTTTGCAAGAAGGATCTTTACAGCCACTGTGATATGGATTGGCAGATGGCTGTGAAGTGTTGAAATCTTCATCAGGTTGAGAGACGAGACAATTGAACAAGAAAAAATTGAGAAGATTACTCTTATGGCTTTAACCAATCCCCTGCCCAACCCACAATAATGTGGGGTAAAGGAAAATCTGAATAACATGAGAGTAAATATCTTCCATGTGTATCTGCAGCTCCTCAAAATAAAAAAATAGGAAGTGGGGTCTGTACACATCATTACCATGCTAGTTTGGACTTTCTCATAAGATGTAATACTAGGGTTAATCTAATTAAGATATTTCAATAATGAATTTGTATTATAATTCAAGAACAGTAAATACAGGTAAACTATCCTTAAATTATGACAAAGAATAATATTCATTTAAACACAACTGAAAGTAGAATATAGAAATTAGGGTTAGGGTTTAGAAAGAAGTCATTGTTCTGCTAGGTGTAAAGATGTAATAGTGATCTAAAAGAGGGTAAATAAGTCATGTAGAGTTTTGCAAAGATGTATGTAAATTATGAGAGCTCGAAACAAAGCGATGCAGAGGTTTCCCCGACAAATTTGAACTGGGGCAGTTGATTATGTCCTCTGATATTGTGACCAACAACTAAATTTTGGCACCTAGTACAACTATGTCTCTGGATTTGGGATCTATGTCTAAAATCGTGTGATTGTAGTTTTGTACCTGTAACAGCTTCATCTTGTGTTGAAATTCTTGCTCTCCTCTTGTGACCTAAAAATGGGTTAGGTGTAATGTCCCATTTTCAAAATTAATTTTTGAGAAGACCCTTAATATATTTGTAATTTCCCGTGGGCTAGTGGGGTGGAAAATAAATTAATAATTTAACTTATGTGCTAAAATAATTATTATCATATGCACCTAGGTTTTATTATTAATTAAAAGTGACTTTATTAAGGAAAAACAAAAAGAGAAATAATAAATTCACCGCTTAATTGGAATAAAGTAAGAAATCGCTTTATTTCTAATTGTTTTAACATGCCAAAGTGGGACGTCCCATTTGGGACCTTTCCATCAAATTGTGTGCCACCAAAAAGCATAAAAGGAGGTCGCCTAGGGTGAGAAAGGGACTTTTTTTCCATTTTATTATCTTCTATTTTGGAGAGTTGGAGTATTGTGCTTTTACCTTCAGCTGTTGAGGATGAAATCCCTCATTGACAAGCTATTGAGAACGGAAACCCTCATTAGTATTAAGATTTGTGGACGAAAACCCACTAATCTTTTAAGGTAGTTCCAATCAAGAGCTACAACTAGGCTTACAATCAACAGATTTGTAAGATCATATCAGAATTATCAGCCAAGGCACATTTTGGATCAAATTTCAGATTTAGTACAGTTAGGGCATCATTTGCAAGTCTGATTTTCAGGGTTTTTTTGTGTTGGGTCATCCAACAATCAGTTGAGATTTACTTCTGACAGTTTTGGGTTGTATGTGGCAACCATTTTCATGCCTTTCACACCCATTTCTAGGTTGATCTACACAATTGGAGATTTTGGGATCATTTTTGGGGGTCGTCCTGTGGGTGGAAAATTCTAAGGTTTGCTTTAATTGATAGATGCTATTTTTGTGATCATTTTGAGCTATCCTTTGCATTGTCACTCCAAGTACTCCGGGAGATGAAATTTTGAAGTTTCAGCTATTTTCAAGTCTGAAATAAATTAAAACAAATTCATACCCTTAGAAAAATTATTTTCTTCCATGTTGATGTTACCAGAGGGCTCCTATATGTTGTAAGCCTCTTGGGTATTTTGGGTTGTTAGTATTTTGATAAATAAAGTGAAATTTCAGATTACTGTTTTTTTCAGTAAGGATTTTAAATAAAAATCAAGCTGCCGTCATTTTTTATAAGGTTTCTCTAAGAAATCTAAATTTCTTTATTTTATTCCCTAAGAGCACATTACATTAGGTCACAATTGAGTCAAGATTCCTTAACACCCTTGTGATGGTGAGCACTACCTATATAGCACTACTCTGAAGAGGCCTTGGACCCATATTGTTCTCTTCCCTAGTAGGTGTATGAGAACAATGTGACAAAAGATGTAAATGGAAAAGCCCTAATAAGTCCTTCAACACTTGGCAATGATACTTAAACTTCAACCTTGGCACTAGTGATCTAGGGAAGAGAGATGATGTATTCAAATTTGTAACTAGTAATATGCTCCAAGCAATTGATACTTCAATAATTGGGCTCAAAAGTCCTTATAGTGTGCTTAGATATGGGATCATATCCCTAACTTCCCTTAATAGGCTAGGGTGCATGTGTTTATATAGGTGACTTGTGCGAATGATTTCCTTCTCAACCAACTCTAACCCAACTAAGTAACTTGTGCATTTGAAAATTTGATTGTTGCAAGTACAACGGATAGGCTCATTAGCCATAGATAGATGGATGAACCTATTCTCAAATAAAAAACCCATCTAGGCTTAGGATGGAATTTGATAAGAGACATGAGGCGAATTGTTGAGAGTTTGAAGACGTTTTCCATATAAGCTGCATTGGTTTTAAAGTTGCCAAGCTAAAGAGCGAGTCACAATCTAGCAGACTCAAAGTGTAGGGATTGAATAGGATGCGTTTAGATTAAGTCAAGAAATGTATTAATGCGATGACTCTGAAATAAATGTCAAATAATATTTTCCAAGTGCCTTAGAACCAAAATTTGGGTACTACAATTGCCCCCAGTTTAATCTAGCAATGAAATTGATAGATTAAAATTGACAAGGATAAGAAAATGCAAAATCTCTTAGTGTTTGTGGTATGTGCAAAGATGAGGTGTGGCCCCACGCCATACATGTGAAACCTGCAAATCACAGGCCAAAGGCGTGTATTAATGCTTGATAGTGATGCATATACAATTCAATAAATAAAAATTGAAATTTAATAGCACGAAACAATTATACGCAATTTCCTCCTGTGTGTTTGTATAGGGAGCGTGTGTGTAACATGTGAAAACTTACCATTTGGGCCTACTTGTTGCCACATGTAGCATTTGGGCTTGCTAGTTGCCATTTTGTGTAGGATATATATATATATATATATATATATATATAATGATGTGGATGTGTAAAACCTGTAATATGTCTTGAATAACTGTGTGAATACCATCACACTGTGTACCTTGAAGAACTGTGGCTGTGATCGATACGAACTACTATAAGAGCCCACAAACTCCCCCCCTTTTGAGATGAGAGATGCTGAAAAGGATAACTTATCTCAAAAGAGAAAGTGTTGGCTATAAAAGTTATATAACTAAAGTATCAAGGATGTGAACCAGACATAAAAGGTAAATTAAACATGGTGATATAAGCAATGTGCATAAGATGTGATCATTAAGAGAAAGTAGATGTCATCTCGTGTTTAGGCATATCATAAATATATCCAATAATCCAAAGAAATCAAGAACTAGGACTGCAGTAATGAACCATAGAGTATTATGATAGTAAACACAAGACTCACCATCTAATGGATCCATTTGGGACCTATGACGCGACATGATCTGAGAAGCACACCATAAAATAGAGATAATCGACAAGACATGATGACTTGACCAATGTTAGGAGTAAGTTGTGTGCAATGTGTAATCCAATATGTAACAGTCAATGTGTTATGAGAAAGATATGTGTTAACCAATGTGCTATGAGCAAGATATATAACAAGCAACGTGTCATGAGCATGATATAGATCTAGATATGTGTCAACCAATGTGCTATAAGCAAGATATGTAACAAGCAATGTGTCGTGAGCATGATATAGATCTAGATACATGTCAACCAATGTGCTATGAGCAAATACATAACATTGTGTCATGAGCATGATATAGATCTAGATGTGTTAACTATTATTCTATAAACAAGATATGTAATAAGCAATGTGTCATGAACATGATATAAATCTAGATATGTATCAACTAATGTGCTATGAGCAAGGTATGTAGCAAACAATGTGTCATGAGCATGATATAGATCTAGATGTGTCAACCAATGTGCTATTACCAAGATATGTCTATAAAACATACGGTCTAAACAATGTGTGTTAAAAGCAATGTGTATCTAAACAAAAGTGACTCAAGCAATATGTCATAAGACATGTGTTCCAATCAATAGATGTATCAATTAATTTGTCCAAGAAACAGTATGGGTAAACAAACACTATATGTAATTGAGTATATAATAAAAACACTATATGTAATTGAGTATATAATAAAAAAGTAGTGAGCAATCAACACTAGAGAAAACAATGGCATGGAGCATACAATGGCATAGAGCTTAGAGCATACAATGACATAGAGAAAATCGATCATGGCATAGAGAAAATAGAGCAAGAGCATATAATTCCATAGAGCAAACAAAGCATAGAGCATACAAGTGTCTAGAGCATACTAAGGCACGGAGCATACAATGACATAGAGACAATAAGAGCACAAAGCATAGAGTATACAAGTGCATAGAGCATACAAGTGCATAGAAGTAAACAATGCATAGAGCATACAAGTAAACAATGCAAAGACTATCACGCCCACAATTTTGACACAATTGCAACAACAAAAATATCGGAATAATTTTTTTCGACTTACATTGCTTGATACATGACATCACATGGGATCACTCTAACTCAACATCACATAAGACATTTACACAAATATGAACCCACATATATAGCATGAAAACACATGATGCACATCAAGCCACATTTTCCCCAAATGACAAGGTACAAAATAACAATTCAACTCCAGTTTAAACTCACATGTAGGCACTTTCCACAACACGACGCTTTCATGGTTTACATATTTATTACAGTCCTATTTCATTATTTACCTTAATTATTCGAAAAGCACTTAACATCTAAACCTTCATTCTTTGTCGAACTAGATTTCATTTTCTTTATTTTGTTTAATATTTTACTTATAATGGTTCCATTTGATTTTGCTCGTTTCTCTTATCGAAATTTATCTTATAGCCTGATTGTTGATAGGAAAATTTAATTACACATGATGCTACTAGTACTTTTTCTAAGGATTCATTACTAAGGAGTATGTTTACTTGGTTTTGTAATTTACTTCTGGTGTCCCTGAGATTTCACCTTAAAATCTGGGACTATCCCCTTTAAAAAATTTCGTTCTTTTCAAAGTAACGGGTTGTTTTGTGTTTGTTTTTCTTGTAGTTGTTTACATTGCTGTAAGGTATCCCCAGAGAATATAAATGCCAAATTCACCAAATACCCACATACTAAAACTCACTCTATCCCTTTGCCAAGTTTTGTCTGAGAGAATTTTATTTATTGAATAAATAATGTCCCGTTTAAAAGTAAATTGTGCTCCGGTTGAATCCTGTTGAAGTTTTGCATGTTAGTATAAAGCACTTCATCTCAATCAGGGTTATTCACCATAGAATGAATTCACCTGAGGGGAAGCATTTTCTGCAGATCAGCTAATTGGCAGACATTTTTCGCAATTCCCTGTAGCTTCTATTTCTTTTGTGTTTATTCTCTTGTTGTTCTCCGTTGTTTCTGGTTGTGAAATTCCCCTAGGTCAACTCCTTCACCAGTATAGTCTTTTTATTCTTCCTGCCAGCATCTTTCGGAGATCTAGGGTCTATGGAAACAACTATCCAGAAGGAATCTGTCTACAGGCGATCAAACCTTGGCAAGCTTCTAACAAAAAAGGATGAAATCACTGCACAAAAAGCCTCTCCCAGGCAAGTCACATTTTATGAAAATAAGAAAAATATTGCCAATGATGCGTAGAGCTCGAGAAGATATGAAGTTTTAGAGAAAACGACACCTAAAACGTAGCCACGGAATGAAAGTTATGGCACATGCAATTTCTTACGCTACATCTTGCAGGGTACTTTTTCCCATGAATGTCAAATTTCACTTAAGTTTTCTGCGATGGAAAAATTAGAGGCGACAGGCAGGCGGGAATGTTCTTATTTGCCTTGCCAGGGTCGAAAATTCTCATTATAAAATAAAAAAAAAATCACTTAAAGCACCGATGGGAATGTTCCTGTCTGCCTGGCAGTGCTGAACTTCTTACACAATTCCAAAGGTAGATTTATTCACCCATGCAAGTTGCACTTTCTCAAAGGAGGCTAATTTTAATGCAAGTCACACTTTTTGGAAGGAAGACTTTAAGTTGTCAGTGGGAATTTTGGCAGTGGCAGGAAGGCGGGAATTTCTTACCTTCCTTGCAAGGTAATTTTTCCCATGAATTCAAAGTCACTTAAGCTGCGATGGGAAAATTAGAGGTGGCAGGAAGGTGGAAATTTCTTACCTGCCTTGCATGATAAAAATTCTCATTATAAAAGAAAAATCACTTAAAGCACCGACGGGAATTTCTTACCTGCCTTGCAGGGTAAAATTCTCATGATAAAAGTCAAATCACTTAAGTGGAAGAGGGGATTTTTGGAGTTGCAGTGCAGGGTGGAAATTCCCATCAAGTTGACTTCTTATTTTTAGCAATTCCTCTTGCCAAAAAGTGTGACCCACCTTGGGTGAATAACAATGCATTTAATAATATTTATTAATGGTTTATTCACCCAATTTTGGCACCATAAATAGAAGGAAAGTCAATGCAAGTGGAAGAGCTAAGGAGAAGTCAAGGATGCATGCTAAAAATAAATAAAATAAATTTATTTAAAAACAACCAAAAGCATGCATACTTGGGTGCCCAATTTGGGTGAATAAACATGATTGTTTATTAATTAAATTGCCAGAAATAGGAAGAGACAATTATTTAAAATAACATGTTGGAGGTTATATAAGCATGGGCTTCCATAATAAAGAAGAAATTAATTATTTTTGCGAAGGATTGCAGCCCGAACAGGTTTTAACGCCAAAGGAAGGAGGTTTTTGCATTAAAGAGTGTTTTTCATTGCCAGGGAGCTTCAAGTTTTGGCGCCTAGGGTTGGAATGGACTTGATTTTGCTATGATAATTATCTGCATGTTGGTATAAGTGCCTAGTGAATTAAATAATATTTTTCCTTGCTTTGCATGCAAGCAAAACCTCAAATTTTAGGGCAGCAGGCTTTATATGCAGATTTTGGTGATAAAAATCAAGTATTCATGCCCTGGACTCCATCTTTGTCTGAATTAATTGTAGGTATTCATTACATGTGCTCATATAAGTGAAAGAAAGTTCAAATCAATGTCAGATACATTGAATATATCTTCTGAATCTGAAGAAATTGCCAGATCTGCACAAATTGGTCCAATTGCAAGGGATTTCGCCAAAATTAAAAGAAAAAGAGCTTAGACAAAGATTGTTCCAGCCATGATGAAGCATGATGAAAGAAAGGGATCAACAGAATCATGCATAGCTTCCAGATTTGTTGAAGTCAATGATACAGACAGAGGCCCTGAACCTATCACCGATTTAATTGACATATCTAGATCTCATAATTGCAAAGGCTTCTAGCAAAAGTTCATCATCTTGTTTCTATCACAGCCCGTGTGGAATTCAGTGCATGGAAAATTCCTTTTAGGAGCTTGTGCATGTGCTCCAAATCTTCCAGTTGAAGTCTTCATTGAATTTACTTGTATTTTCCTTCACTTGGAGTGCTTTCCAAAATTTTTAATTCCTCATATGTAATTAAAAATAAAAGGGTGATGAGTTTTGCCCGAATTGTTTATGGGTAGCATTTTATTAGTGCATGTACTGAAGAAGAATTGCAAAAGCTTTAAGGATAAAAGGGGAAGACAGGTCAAAGGCAATCTCTGTAAGCAAATCACATTCAAGCATAGCTTCCAGATCCAGTTTGGTGAGAATCAAAGGCAAAAGAGTCAACCACATGCAGAATATGGAAGAAGAACAAGATTAGGAGGGTTGCAGCTTTCTTCTAATTTCTTTTCCTCTTTCTTCTTCTTTCTCTTATTTTCTCCGACAAAGTAATTGAGAATCAATTAAATATAAAACTTAAGTGATTGGTTTAAAATTCGTTACTTGAAGAAGTCAATTACTTGGAAATAGGTGGCAAACATGCAAAATAGAAGGTTCTATTTTTCAGTTATAAATCATGCATGTCATGCAAAGAGGAATTCCAGGAGGAAGATTGCCAGTTGTTTCCCTTTTCATAACTTCCGCATGTGGGAATTCATTAAAGGCTTCCTATTTGTAATTTCCCCCTACATGCTATAAGTAGACGAAGAACCTACGGGTTAAAGGATCGGAATTTGTAATCAACATTCTTGTGTTCCAGAATTTGAGCTGAAACCCCCGATAATTTTCTGCAGGTAGATGAATAGAAAAGAGATTTCTGAAGAACTTTGTGTTAATGGTGCATTCGTCTCTTATTTCTTTTTAGATCTATGCATAAACTTTGTGTTGTCTTAGATCTAGATCTGAAACTTTCCCTTGCTTCAAATTTTGCGTTTTAAGATCTATTTGTTTCTTCTATGTGCATGTAATCAACTTTGTCAACAATTGGTTAGGTTGTACATTTCCTTTCTTTTCTTCTCACATTTAATTATTTCCCTTTCATGCACATATTGCTTATAGCTACTTGCTGCAAAATTGTCTAGCTATGGTTCATGAGCTACATAGTTAAAATAATACCAACAAATAGATATTAGGAAATACAACTGACAAAATCATACACGGGAGCCTCACCGGTAAATGAGGGAGATTTATCTCATGATTGCCTAGGTTTTCAGCTGTGCAGAAAATCTAGCCAACAACTTCCATTGCAACTAGGGAGATTCCCTTGAAATGAAAGGAAGTTTAATAGGTCAAGAGTGGACAAATTTCGTGGTCTTTACATAGCAGCATTTAAACACTAAGGTTACATACACCCTTTTTGGTTTTTAAGTTATTACAACTAACCATGTATTCAAAAAACTTAACTTAAATACTTAGTTTGCATAGTTCTTGATACACAGAAGAGGGTTTGCATCAAGTCAAGCGAGACAAGTCTCAATTTCCCCCTTTTATAACTTTAATCATTTAACATTATTGTTTAAACCACGATGAAAGGTATAGTGAATAGGTTCATACCTTAAGTATTGCAAGTTCACCATTTAATAGGTTAGATGATCACTAATGAGGCACTATTTTATTCTTATTTGTTTTAACAGTCATCCTAGTCATTTAAGCCATGTTGGCGTCATTCAAGGTGTATAAGACATTTAACAACCATTCCAAAATCTCCTCTCATTTACTCATGTTCTTATAACCGTTATGCCATTACATTGACTTCATAATGACTTCATTTTAGAATAGCTAAGGTTCATATAATACTTTTTCTTCACTTAGACATCAAGGTTCTAAGGAGTATGATCTCACACATAACAAAGTTTATATTACTCCTGGGCAATTTAAGTATTAGATGCATGTTACAAAGAGACATTCATTTACAATTTTTATACATCCTATTACCTTCTAGTCATTACCCTTCTCGTTGGGCAAACATACATTAAAGTGTATTTCACCCTAATTCTCATGAGAGGTCCACGATTGACTAATTTCCATTAACACCTATAAGGGGTCTACACCATACCAATAGGAAAAACTAGAGAGAACAATTATCCTTATCTCGCAACTTTTGCACAACTAAAGGCACTTCTTGCCAAGGTAACACCTCCATTTGTGAAGAGAAAAGGCTTCCAAACTCAAAGGTTTCATACATAGGTATCTTACGACATAGGTTCCACTCGTGGTTCAATCCTTCATATCATAAGTACATAACATGCTTATCACTAAGTCCAGGGAATAGATCACGAGTTTTACTTTACTATGGGTTCAACACCTTGTTAGGACCAATTCTAGAGGTTTATACCAAATAGGTGCCTTGTCCAAAAATGACTTCTCAAGAAGTATTAGGCTAGCTTAAACACATTAAGGTCAACAACTTTCTTAGTTGACACTACGAAAGTTTCACCACTCCATCTTGTTAGAGCATGGAGCCTTAACAAGCAACCTTGACAGAGTATCTTTCTTTAGGATACATTGTGGGTCAACTAAGAGGATTTTAAATAAAATCAAGTTTTCTAACGGCTTCAAGGATGACCTTACCATCAATTTGCCCACAACTCATTGCTTCGTTAAATACGAGACTTGTATTACTAGCAAGGTGACATCATGAGTTATCCACTAGATACGAGATTGCATAATGAAACACAAGGGGCACAACTCATCATCATGAGGTTTTATTGAAGCACAACACCTAAGAGTAGAAATATTAGTTGGTAAAAGCAACCACCCATACTTAGGATGGTCATGGTCAAAGTGGGGATCACTCAAAATGGAAGGAATCTCAAGTAGTTCTCAATTGCATAGTGTCACCGCTCACCTACGAGTCGTGTAATAATTGAGGGAAGATGATGAAATGAAGGGGTTTAGAGCGCAACTCCATTTTAATTCATATAGAGATACTACTTTCTACCATACATGGTGTAGGTTTCACAACATAGCAATAGATGAAATCAAGAAGAGCATTTAGTAAAATTTGGCTAATTCTTTAAACTCAATAGCAAAGAACAATTACATGTTTACTAAAACTTCATACACGACAAGTACAATCTCTTTTTTTTGAAAGCAAATAGTGCAATGACACTTCACTGTAAACACATGAATACACACACACATATTTTTCCAATAACATATATATGTTACAGTAATAGACAAAATGAATTATAACCACGCCACTTTGCCATCTTACTTGTATCCTGCAAAACCATGTGAGAATGAGTCAGTGAAAATTGCTAGCATGGATCCACCCTCCTAACATTCTATCGTGATGCAAAAACAATTTTAAAGGAGAGAAAAACAACATTGCAAATTTCCATATTTTTGGAGCATGATTTCAATTCAGATTTAAGAGAGAGAAAGGGAGAGTAGAGAGAGAACATATGTTTTTTTTCCCCAAGCAGAGGGGTGAAAAGTATCCTATCAAGTGTTATGTGCAACAAACATACATGAACATATATATCATAGTAGATTACGGTTTCGATTACATGTCCTTTTTATTTGGTCACAAGGGAGGTTAAGGACTCGTCGCATCACGCCAATCGGCATTTCGTTAACCATTTTTTTACAGTCTCTGAACAATGTATTTCAAGTCCATATGCATGTAATCAACCCTTATACTAGTCTTATCCCTAGCACAAACTTTAGAGGGTCAACATGGGTTCATGGCCTTAGGTTGCGCTGCAGTGCAAATTGGTCGAATCGGCCAAGGAATGTGCCTACAAAAAGAGCACCCAATGTCATAACGAGGTGTTTAATGCCTCCAATTGAGTCTCTACTATATAGTGAAATACTAGAAAAAGACGGAATGCAAAACCGATAAGCGGGGCTCAAACTGGATGCAACTTTCTGGAGCCGGTTGGCTAAATTTGGTTGTTTGTCCTTAAGCAATTAAGGCTAAGTGGCTTGCAAAAGGGGCCTGCCAGAAGGGCGTGAAAAAATCCAAATGAAATGTTTCAAAGTCTCATCTTTTCTACTAAACAGAGAAACACAAAGAGCAAACGGTATCCAAAACCGAAAAACGACGCTCAAACGAGGAGTATTTTTCCAAGGTCACTTGGCTGAATTTATCTATTGCCCAACATCTTAAGCGAAGTTAGCTTCAAAATGGTTACGCAAAAGTGCGTTTTCGGAGAGTACGGTTCAAACGAACCATGCAACGTGATTCCGTGCATGAAAAAGAAGAGGTTTGAGGTTTCACATTTCATTTTCGGGGACCATGGGCACTAAAACCGAGGTGGTTTCGGAGGGGTTCTGCTGTTTTCGAGCAGCTGCCTCCAACAGGAAATTCACAGAAGTAGCCTCGAGAACTACTTAGAATAAAACATGGTTGATGGTTGTGTTGGCAATGTTGTAGGGTTGGGATGAAACGAGTTTAAGAGTCACAAATGGAAAATGCATGATAGCAAGATTTCGACTTAGTTTTATTCGGTTCACATTGAAACTGGACTATAATGACATTAAAAAAGGTATTTTCGTGGTAGGTTTAATTGGCATGATTTTCTATTTGAAACAGGTTATATGGCAACAAATTAAATGGTTTTTAACTAATCGTTCAATATTTTACTCAACCCAAAAATTATAGATGCATGTTACGAAAGCAAAATTTATGAGAAAGGATGAAAAACCATGCCTGTTAACTAGTAAGACGGTGTACAAGGTGCTACAGGTGGGTCCATCTGCATTCCACGAGACTCAACCTCTCTTTTAGGCATTCTGTCAAATAGTTTGCATGCATTCAGAAGCTTCTCCATTTTACATTCATGATAGAGATTCAAGGCTTCATGGGAATATCCATTTTGTATATATACAACAATCATTGCATTCTGTGAAACCACAGTTCTTTTGTGCATTTTGTCAATTATATTGTGAGCGGTCTTCACGCTCCCACACTTTGTGTACACAACTACAAGGAAAGGGAGGACCCTAACAATGGTCACATGATCAGGCATATGTTTGACTGTTGCATCATATTGAAGAGTGGAATAGCCTCTTCCGCAAGGCCATTATGAGAATACATTGCAATCATAGCATTCAACAATGTAATCCCCTTTTATAGGAAATTTGTCCAACAACTTGCCTGTAACCACCACGCTTCCACATTTCTCATACATTGTAATGTCTCCAAAATGACATTTTTGACCTCAAATGGATTTTAGGCCAATCCCACAACCCAATGCAAGCTCACAAAATAAAAATCAAATTTTTATTATGCAAATCTGAATTAAATAAAGGAATAGCGACCAAGGTTTAGTGAAAAATCCACACAAATCAGCAATAAAATTGATACCCATTAAATCCAAACTGATTTCATCTATTTATAAAGCCAAAATATGCATGAACATGCAGGTTTTTGATGCAAACAAGGCTGAAATAAATTTATTTTGAAACCTCAGTCTGCAGAAAATTATGGCAACTTCAAAAATTCATAACTCCCTCAAAAATGTTCTGATCCACACAAATAAACTATGCACAGTTTCAAAAAATTAAGAAGAATGCAATGATGTTACCTATTCATGCAAATGACCAACATAAGTGCCCTAAACAACGAAAACTCCAACTCGCCCCTCGGGTTTTGGGCTGGAATAATATTGAAAATTAGTTGCTTTAATTCATAAAAATCAGAGTATGTTATAACAATACAAATCTGGTCTGAAATACCTCAAAACAATTGAGATTTATGTCAGAGATAGATCGCTCCAGGCTGAAATAATGTAGGAAACACAATTACACTCTCTTCCCTTCAAACCCTTGTACCAAATCTGCAAAATCTTCGTTATTCACTACTGAAAAATCTTTGCATGCACAATGGATAACCTTGGATTGGAAATCCCCAAATGCTCTAATAGGGTTTTCGTCCTCTAGATTTAGATCCTAAGGGTTTTCGTCCTTAGAATAATTTTGACAAAAGCTCAAAGCTTCCGATACAATTTAGAAAGTATAAAATGATCAAGTGTGTCTCCAACACAAGTCGACTTGTCCTTTTAAAGAAGGAAGTGACCCAAAGTAGCCACACATGAAACCAATCACCTTTCTCCTCCATTAAATGTTTTCTTCCCTCCATTTTTCTTCTATAAGCCAAGTCGCATTTTCTTAAAAGGAATAACTTTTAGCCCATTAACATTTTACCTTTTTCTATGCTCTTTTGCCTCCTTAGTGCAAGTTGCACTTTTCTAGAAATAAACAATTTTCGCTATGTGCTTTTATCATTTGGTTCACTTTTTTATTTTTATTTTTTATTATTAAGTCTATTACTTTATTACAAGTGTTTTTAATAATATTTTATTTATTTTTTTGCACTTTAGAATAAAATAATTGAACTTAAGTCTCTCTTTAAAATTCTCCTTAGCCGTCGGGAAGACATAATAGGCTAAGGGTTTGCGACTTGGAAGGGGATATTACAATCCTCCCTTCCCAAAATTGCTTGCCCTCAAGCTATTCTGAACTTGTTTTGTCCAAGTGCCATGCTCAATAGACAAAACATGTTGATGTGGTCCAAAAGCCTTGCACCCGTACCTATTTGATGAGCTAAAACTTGCCACCACATATCATCAACAAGTTGCTCATATATACATGGCTGTACCCAAGGCATTTCATAATGCAAATTGCAGATTTCATCATTTAGATCATCATTTTTTTCAACAAAACTATGAAAATGTTGCATATATGAAATTATCTTGCTTGTATCATACCTTATGAGGTCACCATGGTTCACAAAGGGCTGATATTCTTCACCAATCAGCTGCTGCAATAAATGTGCAATCTGCTCCTCATGTATCTCCACGTTTACCGAATCCTTTGCTTCAATCACCCAATCTTGTGGGCACATACTTAGAAACTCTTCGTAGCTTCCTTCCATGGTGTGAACTCGTTCAATCAGCTTATCAAGAGCTGTTGGTTTGGAAATTGCAGCAGGTTGTAATTCCACACAAGTGTTGATGTGAGGCTCCTCCTCATGTGCAAGTTGCTCCATAAAGTCTTCTTTCGTGGGTGTAGACTCCGTTGCATCTTTTTTCGCATCTATTTCTTGTACTCTTGTAGATGTTGTTTTGCTTGAGTGGCTATCAATCTAGCAACCTTAGCTCTTTAATTCCATTCCTTACACTTCCTTAGAGTTTCAATTACATCCTCCTTGCTTGCATATATGAATTTCTTCGCATGTCTATTATAAATTTCTCTAGCAAGCAAAGTTTCACTAACACCATTATTTTGCTCTGTGGAAATCATACCTTTTGGAGTTTCTTCTTCTTGCATGTTGGAATACACCATGGGCTGATTTCTCTCCAATTGTAGATCTGATTTGGTAGACTCCATGATTTTGTTTCCTTGCTCAACCTGCACATCAAATCTCTTTAGAAATTTTTGTGAGAAATTTACAAGTGAATCAACGGATTCAACCCCTTGGGTCTTCAACAATTGATGCCACCATTTATGTGCTACTCCATCCATGTATATAGAGATGAGCTTGAGGTAATCATCTTGACACAAAGGATTATAATACAAAAATGTTTTAAATTTCTCCAACCAACATCTTGCAGAGGTCTCCTCCGTTCCATCAAAGAAAGGGACTTGGGTCCACTTCATCTTTTTCTTGGACTACATTCAGATCTGATTTTTTTTTTCTTTCCTTCCTCACAAGATGGGAAGATTTCAAGCTCTGATACCACTGTAATGTCCCCAAAAAGATATTTTTGACCTCAAATGGATTTTAAACCAATCCCACAACCCAATGAGAGCTCACAAAATAATAATCAAATTTTTACTATGCAGATCTAAATTAAATAAAGGAATGACGACCAGGGTTTAGTGAAGAATCCACACAAATCAGCAATAAAATTCATACCCATTCACTCCAAATTGATTTCATCTATTTATAAAGCCAAAATATGCATGAACATGTAGGTTTCTAATGCAAACAACGCTGAAATAAATTTATTTTGAAACCCCAGTTTGCAGAAAATTATGGCAACTTAAAAAATTCATAACTCCCTCAAAAATGCTCTGATCCACACAAATAAACTATGCATGGATTCACAAAATTAAGGAGAACGCAATGATGTTACCCATTCATGCAAATGACCACCATAAGTGCCCTAAACAACAAAAACACCAACTCGCCCCAAGGGTTTTGGGCTGGAAAATACTGAAAATTGGCTGCTTTAATTCATAAAAATTAGATTATGATATAACAATACAAATCTGGTCTGAAATACCTCAAAACAATTCAGATTTATGCAAAGAGATAGGCCGCTCCAGACTGAAATAATGCAGGAAACACAATTGCACTCTCTTCCCTTCAAACCCTCGTACCAAATCTGCAAAATATTCTTTATTCACCACTGAAAAATCTTTGCATGCACAATGGATAATCCTGGATAGGAAATCCCCAAATGCTCTAAGAGGGTTTTCATCCTCTAGAGGTAGATCTTAAGGGTTTTCGTCCTTAGAATAATTTTGTTGGCTAGATTTTCTGCATAGCACAAAACCTAGGCAGTCATGAGATAAATCTCCCTCATTTACCGGTGAGGCTCCCGTGTTAGATTTGTCAATTAAAGTATGCTAATATCTAAATGAGGTTTTACTTTAACTACTCAGTTCATGGACCATAACTGAACAGTTCCGCAGCAAGTAATCAACTGTTTAAAGAAAGGAAATATTTATAGAAGAATGGAAAGGGAATTATATAAACACAGAGAAGAAATGGAGAAGATGTACATCCCAATCAATAGATAGCAGAGTTGATTGTATGCACATAGAAGAAACCAATAGATATAAACACAAAATTCTAAGCAAAGGTAGCTCTAGATCTAGATCTGAAATAACACAAAGTCTATTAAAAGATCTAAGATAAAAAACAAGAAACACAATACACCATGACACAAAGTTCTTCGGAAATCTGCTCCTGTATATTCCTTTGCTCCAAGTGGCTCTCAAGGGTTTCAGCACAAAGTCTGGAACACAAGGTTGCTGCTTACAAATTCTCATCATTAACCCGAAGGTTCTTCCTCTACTTATAGAATGTAGAGGGGCAATTACAAGTCGGAAACTTTTAGTTGAACTGACACATGTGGAAGTCGGAAAAGAAACAACTGGCAATTTCCCTCCTCGAACTCCTCTTTGCATGACATGCAGGATTTGCAACTAAAAATAGAACCTTCTATTTTGCACGTCTGCCACCTATCTCCACTGTTACGCGGGGACGCGTCCCAGGTATCAGCAGCACGTCCCGGACGTCCGGGACGTCTCGGGGACTTGGGGACGGGGACGGGACGTTTCCCTGCCGTCCCCATTTCCAAAAAAAAAAAGGGGACGTCCCCTAAAAACTGAAACGCACCCGGGACGTCCCGGGTGCAAACTTGATTTGGGTGTGCCGTTGGGGATGCCATGACGTCCCCGGGATGTCGAGGGACGTCTCAGGGACGTCACGGCGTCCCCAACAGCTTTCATGCGGCAGCCAAGGTGATTATGCCTTTTTTTTTTATCATTTTTATGTTTTTAAAAATATTTTCTTAAACTTTTAATGCATTCTAACTAAAACTAACATGACCTAACCCTAAAAGCAACAAAAAAACTTATAAAAAGAGCATTTCATACTCATTCTAATCACACCAAGCAAGAGCAAAAAAAAGAGAAGGAAGGAGCAAGAGTAAAAAAAGAGAAGGCAAGAGCAAAGAGCAAGAGCAAGAGCAAGAGGTATGTACATACATTACTAATTTACCACCATTCTTTGTTTTTTTTTTTTTAATTTCCAAATGCAAAGTTGAAAGTGAAGGCATTACATTTGTTTGTATTTTTTTTCCTATTTGGAATAGCACGTGATGGAATGAGATAAAGCATAAAGGGAGGGTTTTTTATTGTTTTTTTTTTCAATTTTTAAATGTATTCATCGCTGTTTTTTTTAATTTTTAAATGTATTCAAAAATTGCATTCATTGTTTTATTGTATTGTATAGTTATATTGTTTTGTATTTTAATTATTGCAGCTTCAAAATGAGTTCCGATAGTGATTATCAAGCTGAATATGAGGTTGAAATGGGTGTGCAAGGAGAAGGAACACAATCACAAACACCTAATACTGCTACTAGTTCACAAGGGGAGTGTGGACAAGTTCAGTTGCCCCTCCGAAATGTTGAAAAAGTATGCTAGGGGGCCTTTTGATAAGAAAAAACCTTTGAAACAATTTGGTCAAATTATGCAGGGTCCTAGATCAAACATTTCAGGGGGCACTAAAACATGGAAATGCAACATTTGCTCATTATCTTGGTCAGGCAGCATTACTAGGTTGAATGCACATTTATTGCACATTGCGGGGAAAGGTGTAGGCATGTGTGGACAGCTATCACTTGAAGAGAGGGCAGAAATGGTGAGGTTGTATAATGGAGATATGGTGGAAAAGGTTCCAGAAGTTCGTGGCCGTCATGTTAGTGGCATTGGCACCCCTTCTAGTGCTGTGAGAATTAATGCAGGTAGTGGTACAGGTGCATCTTATGAGGTGTCTGAATTGGATGCTTTTGGTAGTAGTAGGGGGAAGAGGAAGGTTGTGGCCTCCAATCCACTTGTTGATATGTATGATACGAAGACTAGAGAGGAGGCCGATGATGCCATTGGAAAATTCTTTTTTGCTACTGGCATTCCATTTCATGCTGCTCGCTCTCCTTATTTCAAGGAGGCTGTGGCTAAGATAGCCAAAGCAGGTGTGAGTTATGTGCCCCCAGGAGACACAAAGTTGAGAACCACAATCTTGGATAAGAACTATTCCAAGGTTAATTTACTGATGGAGGAAATGAGGAGCACATGGGTCTCTCACGGTTGCAACATCATCATGGATGGGTGGACAGATATCAGACACCGCCCACTCATAAATATCATTGTTTCATGCAGAGAGGGTCCTTACTTTTTGAGGGCAGTTGATTGTTCAGGGAAGAAGAAGGATGCAGAGTTCCAATTCACCATTTTGCGAGATGCTATTGAGGAGGTTGGCCCTGCCAACGTTGTGCAGGTTATTACAGATGCAGCATATGTGTGCAGGGCAGCAGGTAAGCTTGTCGAGGCTCATTACCGACATATATATTGGACCCCATGTTGTGTGCACGCCATGAACAATGCACTAAGAGATATTGGAAAAATTGATTGGGTCAAAAATGTAGTGGCTGATGCTAGAGATGTGCAGATGTTCATCTGCAACCACCATACGTCATTGGCACTCTTCCGTAGCTTTTCGAGGAAGGAATTCCTCAAGCTAGTGGACACACGTTTTGCATCATATTTTATTTTGCTGGATAGGATGGATGAGTTGCAGGAATCATTATAGTGCATGGTCATGACATCAGAGTGGTCTAGGTGGGATGGGTCGAAGACAGAGCAGGGGAAGAAGGTAAAAGCAATTGTGGTTAATGAAACATTTTGGATAGATGTGAGATATATCACATCCATAATATCTCCAGTTTTCAGTGTGATAAAATATGGGGATTCTGAGAGCCCTAACCTTGGTGAGATATACGAATGTATTGATAGTATGCTTGGTCAGATGAAGGCTGCTGTTCGAGCAAGGGACCCCACCTTGGAGTTCTACCATGAGCATATTCAGCCTATCATTGAGCGGAGATGGGAGAAGTTGAACACTCCTTTACACATGGCTGCATATGCACTAAATCCGAAGTCGTATGTTGAGAGGCCTGGCAGAGTTCTCCCAGTAGATGATGAGGAGGTGAGGAAGGGTTTCTTGAAAGCCCTAAAAAAAATGTATAATGCAGAGGATGCTTCACGAGTCAGAACTGATTGGCTCAAGTTTGCTTATCTGGATGGCTACAAAAAATCATCAAAGATAGACAGGACCACATTGGCACATGAGAGTCCAGTTAGTTGGTGGCGATTGTATGGACATGCAGGATTGCTATAGACACTTGCTATTCGTCTTCTTTCTCAAGTTTCTAGTTCCTCTGCTTTTGAGAGGAATTGGTCAACATATGGGTGGATCCACTCTCTTAAGAGGAACAGACTTACCTCTAAGAGAGCAGAGAAACTTGTTGCTGTACATAGTGCCTTGCGTCTCATGGATCGCAAGACACCTACGTACAAGGAGAGCCCAACATTGCGGTGGGATGTGGATCCTGAGGATGCAAGGCTGGTTGATGAAGATCAGGAGCAGCGAGGACTGGTTGATATCTCCTTTGCAGATGCCGATGACATTGATACAGATACTCCTAGTGAGGAGGAGCGGTTTGCAACAGTTCCTTAGGAGGGCTCTAATAGTGATTTTTGAGTTGTACTTGTCACTTGTAGTTGTCATTTTGGTTATGAGACATGACATAATATTTCGTAGCATATGTAATGTGGGTGTAGTTGTACTCTTCTCATGTTGATTATTGAAGAGTAAGACTAAGACTTGTTTTAAATTTTTAGCTTTACTATTTACTATTTAGTCTTTCATTATCATGTTGAAGTTTTGAACATTGAATATAATATATATAGCTGTAGCATTTTGGGCCTTGGCTTATGTGATGAATAATTGGATTAATCATTAGTGGTTACTGGTTACAATCTTCAAACTTTCTTGTATTAATCATTAGGTTATTGAATTATTCTTTATTCATGTTATATTTGTAAAATAAATAAAATACATATATTTGTTATTAGCCGTCCCCCCGCCGTCCCGAAATTTTCAAAAAAATTTGTCGTCCCGGAAACCCCGTCCCTACGTCCCGATGTCCCACCGTCCCAAAGTCTTAGGTAACTATGCCTATCTCCAAGTAGTTGATTTCTTCAAGTAATGGCTTTTAAACCAATCACTTAAGTTGTATAATTTAATTGATTGCTCAATTATTTTGTCGAAGGAAATAAGAGAAAGAAGAAGAAAGAGGAAAGCTGCAGTCTTGTCCTTTTTCATATTCTGCATGCAGCTGATTCAAACTAGATCTGGAAGCGGCTGGATCTGGAAGTGATTGGAACTGGAAGCAGCTAGATGTGATTTGCTTGCAGTTCTTCTCCAGTACATGCATCAGTGCAATGTTTGCCGTAAATAACTCTTTATTTTTAATTGCATATGAGCAATTAAAAATTCTGGAAAGCACTCCAGGTGAATGCAACTTCAATGAAGGCTTCAATTGGAAGATTAGAAGCACATGCACAAGATCCTGGAAGAAATTTTCCACGCACTGACTTCTACACAGGATGCATCAGAAACAAGAGGATGAAGCCTTTGTGCCAGAAGTTTTTGCAATTATGAGATCTGAATCTAGATCTGGGCCTATTGACTTCAGCAAATCTAGAAGCTACGCATGATTCCGCTGAGCTTTTTCTTTCATCCTACTTTGCCATGGCTGGAACAATCTTTGTCTGAACAATTCTTTTTCTTCTTACTCGGCCAAAATTCTTCAAAACTGGTGCAGATTTGGATAATTTTTCAGATTCGGAGGATATATTCAATGTATTGGACATTGATTTAGGCTCCTTTTATTTTGTAAAGCACCTGTAACGAATTCCTGCAATTAATTCAGACAAAGATGGCAACCGGACCACGAACAGTGGATTTTAATCATAAAAATCTGCATAATTCAAGTTTGTTGCCCCAAAATTTGATGTTTTATTTGCATGCAAAGCAAACATGAATTTTACCAACTTCACCTGAGCACCTGTATCACTTATGCAAACAATTATCCAGACACAAATCAACCTCCTTCAACCTGTGCGCCAATTCTAGAAGCTTTTAGCATTAATTTCACCTTCTTCTGAGCAAAAATCCTCTTCAAATGGGGCGCACTTTTCCTCTGGGCTGCACTTCTCTGCCTGTGAATTAATTAATTCATCCTTATGGCAGCCCCTGCTTATATAATCCTCATGATTCTATAATTAATTAATGCATTTCCTATTCCTGACAATTAATTAATTAATTAATAAGCTTCACTCTTCAAATGGGGCACCTATTTTGTGCATGCTTATGGCTGCCATTAAATAAATTAAATTTATTTAATTTTAGACTTCTGCTTCCAGTTAACTCAAGCCTCACAGTATGCTTTGACCTTAGCCACTGAAAATAGGAATTAATTTAATCATTTAATACTTTAAAAAGTATTACTTCTCTCCCAAATGGGGCTGCATTAAATAAATTAAATTTATTTAATTTTGGAATCTGCTATTTTTAAATTAAATATTCCACTTCCCTATGTTGAATTTTCCAGAAGCCTGGGGTGCCAAAATTGGGTGAATAAATATTAACAAAAATTTACCTTTAATGCATTATTATTCACCCAAGGTGGGTCGCACTTTTTGGAATAAGGAATTTCTATTTTTAAAAGTCACATGACAATGGGATTATTTTACCCTGCAAGGCAGCCCTGAAAATCCCATGATTCACTTAAGTCGTTTGACTTTCATAATGGGATTATTTACCCTATCAGACAGGCAATAAAATCCCATGATTCACTTAAGTTGTTTTTCTTTTATTTCACAATGGGAATTTTTACCCTGCAAGGCAGGTAAGAAATTCTCGCCTGCCTGCTGCCTCTAATTTTCCCATCATAACTTAAGTGACTTTGCCTTCATGGGAAAAAGTACCCTTGCGACCAAAAATCCCATGATCCACTTAAGCTGTTTGACTTTCATAATGGGATTATTTACCCTGCAAGGCAGGTAAGAAAATCCCATCAATTCACTTAAGTGATTTTTCTTTTATTTCACAATGGGAATTTTTACCCTGCAAGGCAGGTGAAGAAATTCCCGCCTGCCTGCTGCCTCTAATTTTCCCATTGTGACTTAAGTGGCGTTGCTTCCATGGGAAAAAGTACACTGCTAGGTAGGTACAAAATTTCCACCTGCCTGCTGCTTCCAAAAATCCCATGATCCACTTCAAACCCCCTTTTTCCAGAAATGCGGTCAGCCCAGAAGAGGTTTTTTGGTGCATGACTTCGTCTTTTCCCAGAGAACCAGACCTCCGATGGCGAATTCCTTCTGGCACAACGTGCATATGTGATCTCCAGATACTCCAGGCCAAGAATCAGGCCAAACCGGCAAAGGAATTGATCCAGAGAAATTTCACAGAAAACGAAACGGGAAAACACAAAAAACACAAAAAGTTGCCAGAAGTCACAAATAAAGCCCAGGATTCATTCCTGGTTAAAACCCTACTGGTATATAGGAATAATGATATGTACGATCACAACAGAGTTAAACCGGAGCGCAAATTGCCTCAAACGGGGCTCAAAATAATTAAATACAAATTTCCCGCAGGCAAATCTTGACGACAAAATATAACAATTTTAGGCATCTGGGTATTTGGCGAAAATGGCTAATATGGCTCCTTGGGAATATCTTGACACAATACAGGAACTTTCTGGCAATAAAAACACAAAACGACCCATTATTTTAAAAGTATGAATTTTTTTCGGATAGGGTAGTCTCAGATTTCAGGATGAAATCTGGGGACACCAAATTTTGACAAAATTTCAAAGATTCCAATACAATTCAAAAATTATAAAATGATCAAGTGTGTCGCCAATACAAGTCGATTTGTCCTTTTAAAGAAGGAAGTGACCCAAAGTAGCGACACATGAAACCAATCATTTTTTTCCTCCATTAAATGTTTTTTCCCTCCATTTTTCTTCTCTATGCCAAGTCACATTTTCTTAGAAGGAATAACTTTTGGCCCATTAACCTTTTACCTTTTTCTATGCTCTTCTGCCTCCTTAGTGCAAGTCGCACTTTTCTAGAAATAAACAATTTTAGCTAAGTGCTTTTATCATTTGGTTCACTTTTCTATTTTTATTTTTTATTATTAAGTCCATTACTTTATTATAAGTGTTTTATATATATATATATATTTTTGTATTTTATAATAAAATAATAGAACTCAAGTTTCCCTTTAAAATTCTCCTTAGCCGTCGGGAAGACATAATAGGCTAAGGGTCTGTGACTGGGAAGGGGATATTACATACATGTCTATGAGGGCTGTCCCTACATAAATATTAGAGTACGATCTAAGTCTTAGGATGTCACTGCGAATCTCCTTGTCCTATTGCAGAGCTGACAAAGAAGCACACCTTGAGCACAAAGGGAAATGTATAGTATTTTGGCTCTAATCCTGCCTTTGTCATTTGAGAATAGAATTTACGGCTTCCTCACATTGCCCACTTCCCATTGCAAACATACCTTGGACCATCCATTTTAATCGAGCACCATCCACGTTGGCCTAAGGGCTAAATTTTCAAAACATAGGGCATTTCCTTTGCAAGCAACAATGACCCCAATGGCCTTTTCAACGCATCCAAAAATTCCATTGTGCTTGATGACCGTCCATTGGCACACAAGATGAGAGGAGAGGATGCTGGAACAAGTTGTCGAGTCTAACTTGACACATACCAATTTGTATTCTCTTGAAGGTTTCTATAGCCGTTTGAACAAAACCATTTTGTGCAAAATAAAAAACACTGCAGCAAGGAAATGGGTCACACATTTCTTCAAACATTTGTCAAACAACCCATGTGCCCTGTCTAAGCTTTCACCTCCAAACAAACTCGCCCCCAAACGTGTTTTCCTAGAAACATAGGTCTAAAATAGATGAATAAAGGTTTTCTATTTTTGGCATTGATTCAAGTCTAACCCACATTCTGCAAGTACTCGAGGAAAGGAACAGTCCCAAAGCTCTGAAAAAACTTGCTTCTTCCTTGCTTCATGGACACCCTTACCCTGCTTCAGACTCTTATCACACTCCACGCCCCATCAATTCCGCCTGCCATTATGCTTACTCATTGTCTATACATGCCTACCAATGCACTTGCAACTATATCATCTGACAAAATTTTGTTTTGTGATTATTTTTTTCCCACTACGCTGTCAATGGTCGTTCTTTCCTGCATTCAAAGCTCCCAGGCTGGTGCAGGGAAGGATTATGCTGACAAAATTGTCTCTTCCAAACGCTAACCCCCATGCCTATTCATTCCCCCCAACTACTGCATTTACTCCTCACCAGCACATTTTAATTCATGAAATTTAATTTTCTTTTATTTTACGTATTTTTTCAAGCTAGATAGTACATTTCCCTTCCCTTATAAAAGCATCGTCCTCGATGCGATGTGACATTGAGGTTGCAAGGGTAATAAGCTAGAAAGTCAACAACGATAAGACCTATCTAGGGATGAGAACTCTGTCGGTAAAATGCGACCACAAGGTAGAAGGTAAGTTTTGACAAATTTTTAATGCTATGGGAAGATTGATTTATTTTACTTTATTACTTAGTCTTTTTCTTTACTCAAATAGCTCATAATATTTCATTATTAAGGATTTCTATTGACTTATTTTTTTGGGTGCCCAATAGTACATAACATCACGATGCCGCACAAAACTCAAACACAACACAATGACCCACAAGACATCTTGTTAACACATTTTCACGATTACAACTGAGCACAAGACCTCAACCCAACCATGGGAAGAAACATACAGTCCACACAACATAGTACTTGAGACACACATGCCCCCAACACAAATACAACTCGTAACATGAGTTTCATAAAACAATTAATTCCCAACAATACACATACGTAGGTTTCACACAACTCAAAACCACAACTGTAACTGCACAGTGTCAAGATGGGGTCAAACATCATATCATCAATGAGGAGCATCAATCCTCCACAACAAAAATATATTCAAACTCACATGGGTACTCATCAATCATAATACCTACTCTATATACCTCACAATCTCCATAAACCTCCCAAAACAACTCCATAAGCCTCCCAAACAACAAAATGAAGACAATTTTTTTCTCTCCACCAAAGAGGCCGGTCACCCTATGACCCTAGGCACATAGACTCTAGACACCTCTAACCCAAGTGACATAATAACTTGTGGTTCGACAACCATACCAGTTATATGTAACTCCTTGGAGTGTACCCCCATACAACAAAGCGGGCCCATAAGTACCACCAATCCATGGTGGACCCATTTCCCTAATACAACATAGAACCACATTAGAACCAACATGCAAAGCAAATAACAAAATATGCCAATTGGCATCAAATTCAATTGCTTTGGGCTAAGCGAGAAAATAAATTTGGAACTTAAGGAAAAATTCTAATCAAAATCCAACTTTCAATCTAAGAAAAATAAATGATTAATTAGCCACAGTTAGTGTGAAAATCATTATGTTAGTGCAACAATCAATTTAAATGCCCAAAATTGCAAATAATAACTCAACCAAAATTTAAATAGAAAACTTTATTGGTTCCAGAAAAGGAAGAGAAAAAAAAGTCCAATTGATGAATAAAACATGTATAGAGAAATATCACATCATGATCACTATGTGGCCTTATATGACCACCAAAGGGGTACTCATCGAGTTACTGCCGCTCAGATATCGAGCCTCAACTCGCAAAATATATAACATATGCAACATCATAAGTACATTGGATCTCAACTGGCATCAAGTGTACATCTCGGCATCCTCATAAGGGCATCAGACCCTTTCCGACATCGAGTGCGACTCGGAAAATAACATAATAACTGATCAAATAATATAATTGCCATAATCTCTTTTTGAATCATCCCTCCAAACTCCCACAAGGCTCAACATAGTCGGTATCATGTAGAATTATTCAATGGACAACCTATATAGGAGAGAGAAGTTGAACCTCAGGTGGTGCACATTCCACAATATACTGAGCATGCTCAAAGTATATTAAATGGATAGAAGTGGATTTTTAGCCTACATAAGACTCTGCTTCCAAATTTGTACTCGGCTCAAGGCTATGGGTACTTGGTCGCATGTCTTCTCTCTCCACACATACACTCTCTAGTGATTGTTTCCCTTAGGGTTAGTGAGTGTAGCGTACACAACATAACACATAACTACATTACTAACACAATGATGATTTACTCACAACAACCATAGTGTATTACGCATGGTATATTTACGGGTATAACACAACATCATTTCCAAAGCTCATAACACGTCATGTTTCCACATAACGCACCCAAAAGTGCAAGTACAATACAATATGGGTCATAAGATCACCATAGGCCCCTAATTCACGACATGAATCCATCACATAACGCATGAAACATATGTATGATGAACATAGTGACTAACATCACAAGATACAAACAATTGCAATACAACATGGTGACACAACACAATATATTAAAACACGGTGGTAACATCACAATATGATACAATTCACTACGACGCAATTTTTTCATACAGCATATTAGCATACATATAATATCACAGAAAAATAAAACACTCCAACATTTCACAGTTCACAATAACATTCCTTTCACACAACAAAGCAGTACATCACACGTGAAATTCACATTGAATTCATGAAAAAGAGAATGAATTCTCTCATCACGAAACACACCAACATAACCAATGCACGCTAAGTGGTATGCACAAAAAGTGCGTTCATATAATCGCAAGTACAACGCTTGTCACATTACAACATAGTATTACATTACTCTTCCATCTCCTCTACTATCATGTATAATTATCAAAACACCAACTATCCCTGAGGTTCGAGAGCATTAACCTCTTCTCTGATACCAAATGTCACACCTACAATTTCGACACACGATTACAACAATGATAATATCGGAATATATATATTTTTGACTTACATTGCTTGATACATGACATCACATGGGATCACTTACGATAACTCAACATCACGTAAGACATTTACACAAATATGAACCCACATATATAGCATGAAAACACATGATTCACATCAAGCCACATTTTCTCCAAATGACAAGGTATAAAATAACGATTCAACTCCAGTATAAACTCACATGCAGGCACTTTTCATGACATGATGCTTTCGTGGTTTACATATTTATTACAGTCCTATTTTATTGTTTACCTTAATTATTTGAAAAACACTTAACATGTAAACCTTCATTCTTTTTCGAACTAGATTTCATTTTCCTTATTTCTTTTAACATTTTACTTATAATGGTTCCATTTGATTTTTCTCATTTCTCTTATCACAATTTATCTATATAGCCTGATTTTTGATAGGAACATTTAATCACACATGAGGCTACTAGTACTTGTTCTAAGGATTCGTTACTAAGGAGCATGTTTACTTTGTTTTGTAATTTACTTTTGTTGTAACAAGGGAGATTCCCCTGAAATGAAAGGAAGTTTATTAGGTCAAGAGTGGACAGATTCCGTGGTCTTTACATAGCAGCATTTAATCACTAAGGTTACACCCTTTTTCAGTTTTTAAGTTATTACAACTAACTATGTATTCTAACTGCTTAATTTAAATACTTAGTTTGCATCGTTCATGATACGCAGAAAAGGGTTTGCATCAAGTCAAACGGGACAAGTCTCAATTTCCCCTTTTTATAACTTAAATCATTTAACATTATTGTTTGAACCACGATGAAAGGTATGGTGAATAGGTTAATACCTTGAGTATTGCAAGTTTCTCATTTAACAGGTTAGATGATCACTAATGAGACACTATTTTATTCTTATTTGTTTTAACAGTCATCTTAGTCATTTAAGCCATGTTGGCATCATTCAAGGTGTATGTGACATTTAACAACCATTCCAAAATCTCCTCTCATTTACTCATGTTCTTATAACCGTTATGTCATTACATTGACTTCATAATGACTTCATTTTAGAATAGCTAAGGTTCATATAATACTTTTTCTTCACTTAGACATCAAGGTTCTAAGGAGTATGATCTCACATGTAACAAAGTTTATATTACTCCTGGGCAATTTAAGTATTAGATGCATGTTACAAAGAGACATTCATTTACAATTTTACTATTACGTTCTAGTCATTACCCTTCTCATTGGGCAAGCTACATTAAAGTGTATTTCACCCTAATTCTCATGAGAGGTCCACGGTTGACTAATTTCCATTAACACCCAGAAGGGGTCTACACCATACCAATAGGAAAAACTAGAGAGAACAATTATCCTTATCTCGCAACTTTTGCACAACTAAAGGCACTTCTTACATTAGTTAGATTTGGGAAACGAGAATAAGCGGCGCTCTTTGCGCATTGATCTCGAGAGGTGATGTCGAATTTGGAGGGGGTTGTTTTGAATTTGAGAGGGAACATCTTCTCGCCGTTTTCGTTTGTGATTGATTGCCACAAATGGAAAATGCATGATAGCAAGATTTCGACTTAGTTTTATGCGGTTTACAATGAAATTGGACTATAATGACATCAAATGAGGTTTTTTTGTGGTAGGTTTAATTGGCACGATTTTTTATTTGAAACGGTTTATACGACAAAAAATTAAATGGTTTTTAGCTAATCGTTTAATATTTTACTCAACCCAAAAATTATAGATGCAAGTTTCGAAAGCAAAATTTATGAGAAAGGATAAAAAACCATGTTGTTAACTAGCAAGGCGGTGTACGAGGTGCTATAGGTGGGTCCATCCGCATTCCACGAGACTCCAACTCTCTTTCAGGCATTCTGTCAAATAGTTTGCATGCATTCAGAAAGCTTCTCCATTTTACATTCATGAGAGAGATTCAAGGCTTCATGGGAATATCCATTACGTATATATACAACAATCATTGCATTCCGTGAAACTAGAGTCCTTTTACACATTTTGTCAATTATATTGTGAGCGGTCTCCACGCTCCCACACTTTGCATACAAAGCTACAAGGGAAGGGAGGACCCTAACAATGGTCACAAGATTAGGCATATGTTTGACTATTGCATTATATTGAAGAGTGCAATAGCCTCTTCCACAAGGCCATTCTGAGAATACATTGCAATCATAGCATTCAACAGTGTAATCCCCTGTTATAGGAAATTTGTCCAACAATTTGCCCGTAACCACCACGCTTCCACATTTCTCATACATGTCTATGAGGGCAGTCCCCACATAAATTTTCGCGTGCGATCTAAGTCTTAGGATGTCATTGCGAATCTCCTTGTCCTATTGCAGAGCTGACAAAGAAGCACACACCTTTAGCACAAAGGGAACCCAAAAATGTATACTGGTTTGGCTCTAAGCTTGCCTTTGTCATTTGAGAATAGTATCTACGGCTTCCTCACATTGCCCACTTCGCATTGCAAACATACCTTGGACCATCCATTTTAATTGAGCACCATCCACGTTTGCATAAGGGCTAACTTTTCAAAACATTGCGCATTTCCTTTGCAAACAACATCAACCCTAATGGCCTTTTCAATGCATCTAAAACTTGCATTGTGCTTGGCAGCCATCCATTGGCGCACAGGATGAGAGGAGAGGATGTTGGAACAGGTTGTGGAGTCTGGCTTGACACGTACCAATCTGTATTTTCTTGAAGGTTTCTATAGCCATTTCAACAAAACCATTTTGTGCAAAACAACATGCACTCCAGCAAGGAAATGGGCCACACATTTCTTCAAACATTTGTCAAACAACCCATGTGCCCTGTTTAAGCTTCCACCTCCAAAAAAATTCGCCCCGAAATGACATAGGTCTAAAATAGATGAATAAAGGTTTTTTATTTCTTGCATTGATTCAAATCTAACCCACATTCTCCAAGCGCTTGTGGAGAGGAATAGTCCCAAAGCTCTGACCAAACCTGCTCCTTCCCTGCTTGATGGATGCCCTTACCCTGCTTCAAACTCTTTCCACACTCCACGCTCTATCAATTCCACCTGCCTCTACGCTTACCCATTATCTATACATGCCTACCAACGCACTTGCAACTATATCATTTGACAAAAAATTATTTTATTATTTTTATTCCACTGTGCTTTCAATGGTTGTCCTTGCCTGCATTTAAAGCTCCGAGTCTGGCGTAGGCAAGGAATATGCTGGCAAAATCTGTCTCTTCCACACGCCAATCCCCATGCCTTTTCATTTCCCCCAACTACTGCATTCACTTCTCACCCACACATTTTAATTCATTAAATTTTAATTTTCTTTTATTTTACGTATTTTTTGGGTTGGGCACTACATAGAGCATACAAGCTCCTAGAGAAATGACGTCATAGAAATAAACAATACATGGAGCATACATGTGCATGAAGTAAACAAGTGTCTAGAGCAATCATGTGACAAAAGTCAACAATGTATGGAGCATAAAAGTGCATGGAGCAATCATAAATCAATTAATGTGTACCAAAAGATGATTGATGTATGAAATAATATGAAATAGCCAAAAATGATCAACAAGTAGGCATTTAACATTTCAAATCAGTATCTATAAATAGACAATGTGATCAGTAGATGATGCAAAATATAACATGTTTTGTTAGATATAAGGTGGTGCAATATGGGGAAGAGTAGCATTGTATCACTAATGGACTGATGTGGAAATAATCTATATAAGTTAAGTGGGATGTGCCCAATGTGGTGGGTATGCCTTGAGGCAAAGGGGTGTAAGAATCCATACAATGTGAATGATATGATCTAATTAGGCCCTGTATGTAAGATGACCCTAGTGTAGGCATGCCCCCAATGAGGTGGGTTTCTCCCAGGGTATAAGGCATAGTTTTTCATAAAGTGTATGCATGATGTCCATATAACCATGATGCTTGATTCTATGCAATGACTAAGCAAGTTATATGTAGGTCTTGGTTTTGTGTTTTTTTCATATTATACGCTTATTACGTTTTGCCATAAGATAATGATAAAGATAAAACTGCTAAATTAAATTTGTAATAATTTCACTGGGGCATGTAAATAACAAAAGAGATGAGGTGGGGTCTTGGTTAGTAGTTTTTCCCTCAACAATCACATTGAATCCTTGAAATGTGTTGCATCGTCAAGGTGTGCCATAGTCATGGATTAGAAGAAAAAATGTCAAATGTTCAATAAATGTGCTTGGAGGAAATGCCATCGGTGGCAGGATAGTAGTGGATATGTGCATGTAAGAACTATGTACAAGTGATTGCGCGCAAAACATGAGTAAGAAAATCATAGGAGGTTGTCCTATGATCTTGTCAAGGGGGTGAGGTCTTAGAGAACTTGCTATAGGACGACCATTTTCCTGCATTGTTCCATCACAAGAAACTTGAATAAGCTCATCGTTGAAAGGAAATGTAATGTAGTCATGATTCCGATCAAGTGTTGTCCTCACTACTCTTAGCCAAGAGTGGCTAAAGCAAGCATGGTACTAATGCAAATTAGGGCTAATATAACATGTAACAAGACCAGTTTTTGGACGAAGTGTCAATGACAAATGAATTGGTTGCATATCATCAGTGATTGTCTTAGTAAATGGTTCTACATCATAACTAAAGGTTTTGAGCAAGGTTAGACCGCACACACTAATTTCATGGCAATTAATAGCTTCAACATTGCTGAATGTTTGTCCTACCATGGAAGGGTTGATGATTAATGGTTTCAAATAGGCTGATGAAATCTTTTGGGGTGTGTTTGAAATAGTAGTTATAGGCTTTGGACACTCACTCTTAGGATTTTCCTCTTGCTTTGGACTACTTTAGATGTATCTTTGTTAGGGGATTGCATGTTATGTGTGACATCATGTGGAGAAGAGGCTTGTGAAGCTTGGGTTTCTTCATCCATGTTTTGTGCAATATATTGTCTCTTGTGCATGATTTAGGCTAGATTTTACAAAGTTTTGAGCCAATGATTTATGTTTGTCTATCCTGGGCTTGTTAAAGGGAAATGGGGTTTAGACAATTTCTCTATGTTCCTTTTGTTTAGGGCCCACCTTGGTGTACATTCTAATTTTGTATCAGCTTGGTCTATGATAACATGGCCGTAATGAATAAGTACCACAATTCGTTACAAGGCATAACACTCGTTTGTATTGTGCCCATTAATTCTATGATAATCAAAAAATGGTCTTCCACGTTGTCATCCTAATCTATATGTAGGGAAAAAGTAGAGGGTAGGTAATGTGATAAGACCCTCGTCTAGTAAATTTTATTAGACATGACTCTGCTTGTAGGTATTAGAGGTAGGTATAGGAGATGCTTTCCCTAGGGGTTGTGAATTTATATGAGTGTATACATGATTATCTTTGCAAGACATTACAAAAAATTTTTTTTCATGAGCTGATATAGTTCACTTAATTGTGAAACCATTTGGGCCACTTGGGTCTTAAGCTCATCAATGGTACTTTCTAAAGAGTGACATTTGCTACAAGGAATGTGTTTATCAATGGTCATAGCTATTAGCTTCATGCAAGATTAACTGGGTATTAGTCATGGAAGTATGTAAATCTCGTTATAGAAGGTATATCATATGTACCAAATAATTCATCTAATGGATGAGCTATAAATAAGACAAGATGTAGGCCTCAAAGGTTTTTTGAATATTCTTACAAAGTCAAATTAATGAAACAACTATTTCTAAAAATTTGGTGATGACACTTCTGAAACCAAAAGAGGTATTTCAGCACTTCGATGTAATAAACAGAAAAATTTAAGGGTTTTGAAAACATATCTATACTTTGCTTGTTAGGCCCCATTTAGTGAAAACATAGAAACTTAAATGAAAATTTGTGGTGAATTGTGAAAAACAAAAAGAGGTTTTTTGTTCGCCTTGGAAATAAAGAAAAACCTCCAAGGGTTTTTAAAATAGAGTTGTTTGGTTTGAGATATGATTCGAAAGATATGAGGACCAACAAAGGACCCTAGTAAGAGGCTCCAATAGGAGCACTAAACATGAGAGCCTAGGGAAAAGACTAAAATCAGCTTTGGGTCATATAATACAAGGAAATGAAAAATTAAACCTAAAAAACAAACTCTAATAGCAGATAGATTTTCAACCCTAAGGGTGAAGAATGAAATTGTAGGTTGGCATAAATAAACAGGTTCACCAAAATTTCATGTCAAAATTAGGGTTAATGTAATTAAGATATTGCAATAATGAATGTGTATTATAGTAACAAAATAGTAACTATAGATAAACAATCCTAAAATAATGCCAAAGGATGATATTCAATCAAACAACTTTTGAAACTAGAATATAGCAATTAAGGTTAGGGTTTAGAGAGAAGTCTTTGTCCTGCCAAGTGTAAAAATGTACCAAAATAAGCTGTGTAGAGTGTCACAAAGATGTCTATAATTATGAGAGCCAGGAACTTGGTTATGGACAACTTCCCTTGGAGAATTCGTCTAGGGACAACGGATTCTATCCTCTGTTACTGTGACCTATAACTAAACTATGGCACTTGGTGCAACTATGTCTTTGGATTTGGGATTTGTGTTTGAAATTGCACGATCACGTTGTTGTATTTGCAAATTATTTTTTCTTGTGGTGAAACCCTCACTCTTCTTTTATAACCTCAAAAGGGGTGAGTCCGCAATTGAGTCAAGCTTCCTTAACACTTGTGTGATGCTTAGTATTTCCTACGTAACACTTCTTCGAAGAGGTCTCAGACCCATGTAGTTCTCCTTCCTACAAGTGTGTGAGAGAAATGTCACAAAAGACATAAATGGAAAATCCCTATTAAGACCTTCAACACTTGGCAATGATATTTTGACTTCAATCTTGGTGCATGATAATGATCTAGGGTGGAAAAAGGATAATATATTTAGATTTGTAGCTTGTTATAATGTGCTCCAAGGAATTGGTACTTAAATGATTGGGCACAAATGTCCTTCTTTGAGCGTGCTTGAATATGGGATCCCTAGATTGCCCCAAATAGGTTAGGGTGCATGTGTTTATATAGGTGAATTTTGCGAACAATTTCGCTCGCAATCAACCTTGAGCAGACTAAGGTAACTTGTGCATTTGAAAATGTGACCATTACAAGTTTAATGGATAGGTTCATTGCCCTCAAATAGTTTCGTAGATTGAACTTGTCCTCGAACTATGAACCCATCTAGGATTAGGATGGACCTGCTTAGAGACACAAGGAAATATTTTAAGGCTCTAAAGTTGTGTTTTTTATAAGGTGCATTAATTCTAGAGTTGCTAAGTTGAAGAGCAAGTTATGACCTAGTGGACTTAGGGTGTGGGGACTGAGCAAGATGCCTTTAGATTAAGTCAATAAACATGTAAATGGGATGACATTGAGATGAATGCCAAATGATTTTTTCCAAGTACGTTAGGACTAAGTTTAGGGTACTACAGAGGATTACCAATGACAAGATGGGGGAAGGACTATTTTGTTTTCATTGTTTGTAAGAAGATAGTTTTGATACCTTGCAAGAAGACCAGTACTAGACCTAGGGCAGCCAAACTGTTCTTTTGTATGGGTGCTTTTTGGATTTCTAGAGTCCATCTCAGAAGTAGAGTAGATTTTTAAGCCACTTTTGGTCAATTTAACAGGGAATAATGGATATTGTGTTTAAAACAATTGTTTCTTTCAGCCTCAGATACGCGGAAGATCTGTGGTAGTGTATATTATGAAGCATCTATAAGCATGGGAGGAAAGTCTTCCCTACATCATTTGTGGTTACAACCAGGTAGTTCATGAATTCACCAATCAGTTTCATTCAAGACCTGTTCTACGTTCTTGCCTCGAATCCTATTTGATGTGGGAGTCTCTAGAACTGCAACCCATATTCCAAAGCACAAGGATGAAAAATTGAAGGTGATTCAATCCATGGAAAGGATTTTGTAGATCTGCAAAAAAGTACACGAGCAACTGTAAATACCTTAGCAGAGATAGAAAAATGTTATGATCAACATAGATTATCTCACAATTTTAAAGTGGAAGATCTGGTGTTATTGTACCTCAGAAAGATCAGAATTGAAGAAGGCCGAAAGATGAGGGCAATATAATATGACCCTTTTAAGATTCTGCAACAAATTGGAGACTGTAGCTTGAAGCTTGATTCTCCTCCTTGCATGGCCATTTATGCATTGATGAATTTATTTGAGCCTTCTATACTAATGAAGATGAGTGTTTAAGGTGGTTGTTACCTACAATGGTGCATCTATTTTGAAATGTGTAGGCTGAAATGGATAAAAAACACTATTCTGCAGAAGAAATTCTATAAATGACCTGGAAGGTTCAGAAGTTGTCTCTGCAAATTGCCAGAAACTATAGTTTTTGAATAGAGAAAAGTCATAACCCATTGAGGAGATGAAAGGCACGTTTCCTCACCAAACATGATATTAAATAAGAATTTTGGTGGCTGAAACTCCTAAATGGGGGAGGTCTGATCCACTTACAGATTGGACTTCATTGAATATAAGGATATAAGATGCAGTGGTGAAGACTTGTAAAGAAACCTGCAAAATTGCGGTAATTTTCTAAGCATGTTATGTATTTAGGTATTTAAAATCTTGAGGTATAGGTGTACATTTTGAAATATCACTGTTTATTTCAAAACACTATGAGTCTAAGTTTCTAAAAATGACTATCATTTGTCATATGAAGACATCAGACTTTCTTTGTATCCAAGAATAGGGATCTAGTGTAATATCAATGCATTTGAAGTGTCACAATGCGTTCAAAAAGTCCAAATCCCTAATGAATAAAATGAAGGAACCCTTTTCAATAGAAATAAAATATATATAATTAGACCAAGTGCGGATGAGGGAATGCATGATGGTGCACTAGAGTAGTGGAACTTCTCTTTGGCAAGTATCCCATCATTTTTCAGATCATCTCTTGTATGGGTTTACTTTATCTCACCCTCTACTTTGCATGCAGTCTCCTTTCTCAAAACACACTTCTTTTGCATATGAGGTAGTATATTCAGCAAGTCATCCTCTCTGGCTCCTGATGAAGGAAGTACATTTTGACATGACTGATTTCTTTTCCCAATAGACAAGACATGTTTGCACCCAAGGGTTCAGTGCTCTTATACCAGGAGAAATGGATCCGACATTTTCATATATTGAAAATATCGTATTTGTTCAAATCTGAGGCTTGTCCCTTAACGTTTAGTCATTAGTTACTTGTAGGAAAATAATGTCTTGTATTGTTTCTAAAAAGCAGTCTCCATCTTACTTGAGTATGTTGACAAGTCTTGGCTTTGCTGCCTGTTTATTTCATAATACAATTATGTCTTCCTCTTCATCATTTTGTTTAGTTCTTTCTTCTTTTATGTGAGTAAAGATCATTCTCAATTCTGTAGCAATTCTGAGAGCCTTCACTTATATTACAAGTTCCTCAGACTTGTCAACGGTCATCTCAAGTGAACAATGGTTTTCAAATTTCTTCTATGTACCTTAACAGGTTTAAGGAAAATGGAAGGGGGATCTAGATGTTGTCATCTACTTTGATTTCATATATATATATATATATATATATATATATATATATGTATGTATGTATGTATGTATGTATGTATGTCTCAAAGTAGATGACAACACCTAGATCCACCTTGTCATCATGAACTGATCTTTTACTTGCATTTTATGTTTTTTATTCAATATCCAACTTTTTCTGATATATTGGTTCAAGTTAGATTGACTTCATACATAATTTTTTTTAATCCTTCATGTTGATATATTTGGTCAAATACTCTTGCACTTGGGCTGGTCACTACCAAACCTTCACCTACATTGTGTTTTCCAGTGCCCAAACTATCATTTCTATTCTTTCTTGCTTTGATATCAACACCTGAAATGTCAAGGAATTATGACTTTCAAATTAATTGTGTAAGTTGATTGAAAGGATCAACATTTTGAACCTCACTTTGAGGTTCATCTTTAGGATGATTGATTGATATGAAAGTAGAAAAGGGTTCCTTGTATAATTAAACCAAATTAGTGTATGGATCAACAATTGTCCCTACTACCAATAATTAATGTCGCTATCCAATAGTAAATGAATAGAAGATATGTTAATATTCTTTCCTACAATCATTAATTAAATCAACCATGAGACTTGAGTAGATGAATGATGGGGCTCCATGTGTCGCTAAGGTCTAGTTCATCATCTCGATTGAGATTGTTTGGATACTTGCTAATCTCGATAGCTTCTATACCTTTCTTTTCATGTAGTGTTCCTTCCTCTCTAAAATTTTAGCCTTATCCATACATATGTCCTGGGATGTCCTATGAGTGTGTTCTGCTAGACCTGAGATTTTGATGCAATCTCAGTGGATATCAGAAGAGTGCTCCTTGAACCATTGTTGAAATGGACTACTTGTTATCCTGATATAGTGGCAGACGCGTGCAATTAATATGACAGTGATTCAAAAAGTGTGGTTTGTAACATCGATATTTTCAAGCATTTTACACAATCAATCTAGAAGTTGCGGTTTCTTGACATTATGGATTGTGGAATCTTGAACACTTTAACCTATAATGTTGTTAATATAGCTCGCCTTCTTGTCAATGCCATCCAACTTATCAATTACCATTCTATCTGCAAATGCATTTCTACTTTATTCCTTCAATCTTTTCCATCTGTAAAATATTCTTATATTTGATTCCTTCAATCTTTTCCATCTGTAAAATATTCTTATATTTGATTCCTTCAATCTTCTCAATTTGTAAAACATTCTTGTATATGACACCTTCAATCTTCAGACTTCTACCAAATGAATCTGGGGTACAATCATTCAAGACATCCATACATACAATCTTCACAGTTGTCTTCCACCAAAAGCATATGATTTAATGTGTGCATAGCACATATGAATGTCTCATGCATATCTGTGAATGATTGTCTCTACATAAATGATAAGCATATACTGTTTAATGTTTTAATCTGTAGGGAAGTATTCTGTTAACTCTTCAAACTAGGTTGACTGAACAAACTTATTAGATAATCCATTTTCAAAAATTGACAGGAAGAGATTCCATTGACCAATGAGTTTATAATAAAATATGCTTTTGCGTGATACAGATTTTAAATTTCTATGCACAATACTTCTAACAATCTTCAATCACAACCCTTTTATTGCTTGGTCTGTTCGTAAGTGTTCTGTTAGTCCACCATGTCTCTCCATCAAGCTCTGAAGGGACCTATCCAGGTTCATAAAATAACAATCAACTGAATGCGAGTCTTTTTGCATTTGCTAGCTTCTCAAACACTTGAGCTCGATGTTGAAGTCTAATCTGCATTGAGTATTTAAATTATGCATATATACACCCATATAGATAAGCATAAGAAAAAGAAACGAGTAGCCATGATAATGTGCGAATGGAGAAAAACAAGTATAAAGCTTCCACCATCTATAAGCTGTTCAGCCTTCACAGTCCTTAGTCAAGGAAAGAGTTTACTGTAAGCAGACTGGATAGTCTTGACATAAATATAATTCAAATAACAACATATTACAGACACCACGTAGCTTATCAACAAGTATGTATACATACATAAATATAATTCAAATAACAACATATTACAGACATCACGTAGCTTATCAACATGTTTACAAATTACATACACTAAAGAAGATAGCTGTGAATAAGGCATTAATGACAAGAAGCTTATCTAGTGAGGTACCAAGATCCTATTGTATACCATATCGTTCTTCAACACTCAACTATTTTGTGCTGTCAACTTTTCATGCTTATTGTAGGACTCTTAGCATGCCTTATCAATGATATATTGTAAATCTACTTAGACTAGTTGATATAAATATAAAGTTTTTGAGAAAGGTGTTGCTGGAGCTTTTTTTGCTTATTGTTAAAATAGTTTGTCCAAATTTACAAGTAATGATACAGGTGTATTTTCCCTAATAATATCTTCGTTCATTTCATTAGCTCTACAAATCTATTTATGTTCTACTTTTATAAAAACAAGACATTTAAAGTTTGTGTAACAAATCATTTTTTGATTGATAGGCTTCAATTCTATCAAAATTGAAAAATATAAATGACGGTTATGAATTCATCATATATATGCACAAGATTTTTGATTAGTATAAGCCATTTGTCGTTGGGTTCATGACTAATGGAATGCATGCTCTCTTTTAGGTGTTGACGGTCCCTTGGGAAAACAGATGGATAACACAAAAACACGTATCGAAACTGGTTGGGAACCAAAGTACCCAAGCTTTGTCCAATTTCTCGGCTTATCAAAGTAGATGTATTCTTTAAGCATATTAATTTGTTCATTCATTAACCAAGTGCAGCATATGCAAAACTTTTTTAGCGAACACTCATTTTTATAGAAGACAACTTAGGATTTCATAATAGAATATATCTCCACAGTTGTAAGAATACATTATGGGAGGAACTTTGGCATGAAGGATATAATTCTTTTTCATTTGCAATCTAACACCTTAACTACGTTGAACAAATTTATATTTCAATTCTTAAAGATGCGAGTGCCGTTATTCAAGAATTACATCATGTTGTCACTCATGCGACGAGTGCTTATGTATTTATGGGATCTATATGATTAACTTATAAATAGTTTTAAATAAAGATACTGAATTGATGAGAACATAGAAATAGTAAGAATATTGAATTGATGAGATTGAAGTTAACATAATAAAAAATTGAGGACTCGAGCAAATTTTACAGGATTAAAAAAAGCAATGCAAGACTAACAAATGTAACATTTTAACGAAGCACTTAATGAAATTCAACAAGGTTATAGAGATCATTGGATTAGTAAATATAAAGACTAGCACACAAGGATCAATGACTACGACTTTTATGAATTTTAAGAGATTAGAATGCAGTACGAGATTAAAGAATATAACACTTCAGCAAACATAACACTTATATATCACAACATCTTGCAAATTCCAAAAGATTAGTGAATTTGACAAGAATAACAAATACAAACTTAATACATTCCCCAAAGTAATTTGAAATTATGACATCGACATTAGTAAATACAACACAATTAACAAATATAACACCTAAACGAATTTCACTCTTAACTAATAAAACACTAAATAAATCACATTATATTTAATCATATCATCAATAACATTAACAAATTTAACTAAATTTTAATTAATCACATATATAATTTTAACGTGTTAAAAACTTAAATATATTTTTTAGCTTATACAATAGAGACCCACAATGGCATTTTAGTTAATTTCACGCCATTAATAACACTTCAACGAATTTCAGGTTATTAGCAAATATAACATTTACAAATTTGACCAGAATAATGAATATAATACATGAGTAAATAACTACATTATATCTCAAGAAGCCTATTTATGATATGGTCAATACATGCATGTACTATCATCATTTTTATTTATATCTTCTTGCTATGATTCATAATTGGTATGTACATTTTCATTTTGCTTATGTTCGTAATGTTAGGAAAAATCAAGTTAGTGCTCCATTATTATTAATTGCCCTATGGTAATTTATTGTTTAGTAATTTGTTGTAAGTTGTTTTATATAAAACAACTATAAAAAATATATTTGTTGGGTGAGTTTCAACAACTCACGTAAATAGTTTAAGGGAGTTAGAGGAGTTGTAGCTACTTCCTAAAATATAGGAAGTCCATTTCCTATATATTTGTAACATTCATATTCTGATTTATGATGGAGATTATTGAATATCATTCATATTTTGCTTCGATCAATCTGCGATATGCTCTTTATTTGGTATCAGAGCAGTGTGAGATCAGAGAAAAGATCTTCCTTGACTATTCATTGAATAATATTACATCGATCTACTGATCTCGTGCAACAGTGTATCATTTGGATCAAGCCGCATTGCATCTTCATCACATGTATTAAGATAATGCCAGGCTCGCTGCCAAATCAGATGTGATTTGTGTGGCAGAAGGTGTTGGGTAAGATTTGTTTGATAAAATCAATGCTATTGATAGTGAGTCTTGTGCTTTCAGATGTAGGAGTATATCTTCAACAACAAATCAAGAAGCACTTTAAGGGCGTTGGAATGCTTGCAAATGTAAAATACATAGATCCAACATATATGATACTCGATATCCGTGCAACAAACAATAAGCATTCACTCTTAGACTCTGCATTCTTCGTTGGACTTGACGTCAAAAATCTCATTGCTATCACCTATGGAGATTGGCGAGTAATTTGTTTGAAGATCTACAAAATATCAGTCAAAGTTGCCTTCAGCGGATTTGATTCTTTCCACGAGTTGTCCACTTAACTCCTATGTCACCGTCAACATCTGCACCTTCCATGTAGTCTTATCAAAGAGTCTATGCACACATGAAAACAGGTTTATGTGTAAGTTAATGATTTGTTAGAGTCTCAAAAGTCTTATATTTGCTATGATCGGTTCACGTGTTCAATTTATCATGTCTATAGATTTGTTAATTTTTCCGTACGTGGGTTTGGTCTAGAATTATTCAATGATATTCAAGTCTAGAGAATAGGAAGTCATACTAATTTGTGTTATTAACTAGTATTTGTTGTTGAGTCTTTTGTAGGGTTGTTTTGTTTTATATTGTTAAATGAATCTCGAAGTGTCATTTAATCTAAAGTTAGATTAAATAATGTTATTGTTTGTCTAGTCTAAAACAACGAAGTGTTTTTTGTGTCAATTCAAAAATTATGTCTTAAGGGTCCTTGTAAGTGTGTCATCACTAAATTTTTGTTATTGTTGTGTCTTTGTTAAAAGTTGTTAATTTTTTTTTTATCATACATGTAGTCTAGTCATTTTTTGTGTCCATCAAAGTGTCAATTTAATCAAATAGGTGATTTTAGGATATTTGTTTATTGTTTGATCAAAAGACTTGAGTTGTCAAAACTGTTAAAATTTTTTTGCCTCATGTACGCATTTTCAGTTGAAACCGACGTTCGAGTTATAATTGAGCTTCAAAGTCAAATCTGACTGAACTAGTAGCATGACATCGGAGGACGGAGGCAAACGGAAGTTGGGGGTCAATCAACGACCTCTTGTCAGTCGCCAACGATGGGGCCACATGAAGGTTTGGTGACATGTGTGTTTGTAGTTTGTGTTGTGTTTTCCACTATGATTTTCAAAGTGCTAGTTTCAGTGTTCTTGTTTTCAATAAATGGAAATTTCACATTGAGGGGGGAACATGATCCAATGTTCCATTTCCTTTATGTCAACATTTTTTATGTGTGTATGAGCAACAATATTCAACAAAATTTTCTATGTTATTCCCTGTGGTGAAATGTGATGAGGGCTGATAATAGTACTTGGCACATCATGATGTGATTGTAGGTAAACCACTTGAAAACCTTCACTTTTTGGTTTGTGGTAACCACTTTGTAAAACCACCACTTTTGGTTGTAGATAAACCAAATGCAAAACCATCACCTTTTTGGTTTGTAGTACTCCATTTTGTAAAACCACCATTCTCAGTTTGTGGTCAACCGTTTGCAAAACCATCATCGAGGTTTGTGATCATCCTGTGAAAATCCCCAGATCATGAGTAGGTGCAAGTACAAAGGTAGGTTTTCCCCATGTTCGCACTAAGGGGGGAATGTTAGGAAAAATCAGGTTAGTGCTCTATTATTATTAATTACCGTATGGTATTTTATTAGTTAGTAATTTGTTATGAGTTGTTTTATATAAAACAACCATAATAAATATATTTGTTGGGTGAGTTTCAACAACTCACATAAATAGCTTAAGGGAGTTAGAGGAGTTGCAACTACTTCCTAAAATATAGGAAGTCCATTTCCTATCTATTTGTAAGACTCATATTTTGATTTATGATGGAGAATATTGAATCTCATTCATACTTTGCTTCGATCAATCTGCTGTATACTCCTTACGTAACGTCAGGGATGAGATTTGACGGTTGGTTCTGTCCGTCAATTTTTTTGGGACGAGTAATTCATTTTAAATTGTCGTCCTATCATAATATTATATCAATTTTAAATCAATTTTTTTAAATTGTATATTGCAAATATACAAAATTTGTATTACTGCGGTGCTTTTTAAGAAAATATTTATTATTTAATATTTATCACTTAAAAAATATAACTTTTATTAATATTGTTACTATATTTGTATTGTTTAATATAGATATATCGTGGTAATTTTGATGGTTTGTCAAATACATTCATGTCATTGAAGACAAGTTGTTGATTTCAAAAATTGTAAAATATGTTTAAAAAGGAAAAAAAACATCCAGAACGGGTGTCAAATCTCATCTCTACATAACGCGTCTTCCATTTTGGTTATGTTCATGACGTGCTTTCCAATGCCCAACTTGTTTCCTACTAAATTCCTTAACATGTACTCAACGTGTTCTAATTGCTTTGTTGATGCGCGTTTTATGTGCCTTGTCAAATGCCCCATGTGCCTTCTAGTTGGTGATGTGATTTCTAAGTATATTGTCACATATCTCATGTGTCTTTCAATGCACATGTTTCTTTCCATGTTGATTATCATGTTCACGTTCCTGAGGTGTTGAGGTGTTTTCAATGATTGATGTGACTTTGTGTTTACTCTAGTTGTGTGCATGACATGTTCTTTTTAATACTTATATTGTTGTTGCTTTGCTAGATCCTTATTGCAAAATTAGTGTGATTCTGTATACACATACTTGGGGCATGTATTGGTGAAAACCTCACTAATGATTTTCATCACTATTTTATAAACTAACATCTTATACAATTATCTTTAATATTCCATGTTAAGTTATAATTGATTCATTTATTAAGATAATATAAGGAAATATACTCTTAGTGCATATTTTCAAAACTTATATCCTTATATTCTATGCCCCCAGAAAATATTATTTCTATGTTTTAATGTTACATTTGATCTCCTCTTAAAATATGAGCTTCATGATCATACTTCAAAAGGGGCATATATCACATATTTCATTTCTTATGGCCATGCTTCCCTTTGATGGTATGAAAGGCCTTAAGGGGAGGGCCTTTCGCTACATATTAGGGACAAAGAGCATGTGATTGCAATACGAGAGAAGAGGATCATTTTGAGACAACTACATGGTTTCAACTTTAATTCCAATGCTTGGTACCCATTGTTCTTGAATTATAGATTCCTTTGGATGTGATGGGTTGTTGCCAAACAAAATACGTAACAAACTAACCAAGTATAATACCTTTCCCATTAGAGTTCTCAAATTAGAAATATTGTTTTTTATTGGTCAATTCCTTTTCCATTTATTTTTTTATTTTCAGTTTCTTGTTTATTTAATTTTTTTATCGGACTAGACCTTTACCATTTTGAATAACCCCCACTCCATCGACAAATATTACAGTTTTGGGTTAGGGGTGACTTAAGATTGAGTTTATTAGCCAAAAACAACATAATTTTATTTCAAAATCATAAATCTTAATATTAAAAAATCATTTTGATGAATCATAATAGCCTTTCAGAAAACACTCGTTGAGTTTGTAATATACTTAAATTCGGCTTGTGAATGTGGCGTTCATTTCATTTTTTGATATACACTCACTGATACCCGATACTTACATGATATTGATTAACTTGATATTTAAATGATATCTACCCGATTCTTATATGATATGTACCCAAAACTTGCATGATAGTATCCGATGCTTACATGATATTAGTAACCAGATTCTTGCATGATATTTCGTGTTAAAAATTGAATTGAATGTATAATGGATAAATAAAAATTGAATAGATGATTAATGTAATTTCATTTTATGTTATCTAGCTTATTGTTTTCTGACCACTTTACACAACTCATTTAGATATTCAATCAAAAGGGCCCCTCACTTCTTTGTGTGCATTAGATCTTGTATGGTAAATGTTGCGATTTTTAAAAATATTATATTAATCATCTTTCTTTTTCCTTTTTTGGTTAAAATATATGATTGTCGGTCATCTCTTACAGAAAAAAAGTATGTTCGCTGGTCGGTGAGTATATATGCAGACAAATGTTAGCTGGTAGGTGAATACAAACATAGTCATGTGTGTTCGCCGATTGACACATATATACACACATATATGTGTTCGTAGGTTAGTGAGTATGTCGTTACTATGTGTTTTCATAAAGGCGAATATAGTCACTATCATTTCCTATAGAGTAATCCAAACATGTGGTGGAGAACTAAGTTAACATTCACAAGAGTAATAAAAAAAATATGGTTTGTTAGAGGTTGATAAGGAAATAATTATTTCAATTTGTTTCAAAATTTCTATTCATAAATATATGCGAATGTAACTTTTGGAATACCATTAAAGATGACAATGAAGCACCACAGTGATAGAAATGTTTTTATTCTGTGGCCAAGAGAAAGAGAGATGTTCTCTTTAAGTACTATATAGTTTAATTTTGTGGAATGAGAGGTTTCGGTAAATATATCTACACCCGACACATGTAGAAGTTGCATTTGTGGACCAACACTAGATCCACCTTATTTCTTCTTCTCTATCACTATGGAGAGGTTGACCAAGTGAGGTTATTGGTTAACAGTCTTGTTCCAGCTACTCCCACATTTTCTCTAGTAGTCTTTTTGGTGTAGAGATTCATGTAAATTGTTTCCAAATATGTAAAGTTGTCTCTATGAGTTATAAAATTTGCGTATGTTTAAACTGATTTTTTTCTATATTATTGTAAAGCGATCCTCTAAATGAACTGTGCATTTATAAGAAAACAAAATATGTGCTAGGAATTAGAGAACAAATATGCGGAAACAATTCCTCAAATCACAACAATAGGGAACTATTTAGCGGAATTGTACTTGTAGAAATATAACAACATATATAAACAATGCACAAAAGAAGACAAGACAATATTTAATGTGGTTCACCCAATGTGGGCTACATCCACCAAGAACTTTATCAGATTTTACTATCAACAAGAGTAAAACCAACCTCTAGAGTATTCTCTCAGTTACAATTGCACAATGATCACTCATGAACTTGCAAAATAATTACCAAAGATACTAAACCACATCTAAGACATAATTGACACCCAATGGCTCAACCTTGATCACTCTTGATCACCTTTTGATGTTCTAAGACTCAAGATATCTTGATCACTCAAGATGCATTAGGATGCCCCTAACGCCTCTATTTATAAGATTACAATCCTTCTAATAAGTTCTATAGCCGACCCTAGAAGTTTGAAAGTTGTGACCTTTCAACTTCCCAGGGATGGAAAATTCGTCATTGTGACAAGCGCCAAACTACCGCCAATTTGCAACAAACACGCAACATAAAAATAATACATGATTATAGAATGCTCATTAAGTCTCCAAACTTAACCGTTCAAACTCCAACACTTCAATGCTGATTCCATAAGACGCAAAAAAACAAGCTCCATACCCCAACAATCTCCCACTTGGATATTGTTCCCACTAAGAAAAATTCTTAACCCTTCATTATCATCCATGAACGCTAACCAAAGTTGAACACAACTTCAACTTTTCCCTTGTGACTGCCTTGGTCATCATATCTGCAGGATTCTGACTAGTATGAATTCTTTCTAGCTTCAACTTATCTTCTTCCAAAGTTGCCCTGATGAAATGATATCTCAACTAAATGTGCTTCATCCTAGAGTAGAAAGCGAAGTTCTTCGCCAAATGAATAGCGCTCTAACTATCACTATGTAGTCTCTCAACTTCCTGCTTATGCCACAACTCATCAAGAAAATGCTATAGCCAAATCATCTCCTTATTTGACTCTGTGGCTACAACATACTTTTCCTCTGTGGTTGATAAAGCCACAAACTTTTGTGACCGTGAAATACATCTCACAGCTGTATCACCCACCATAAATAGATAACCTATCATGCTCCTCCTGCTGTCCAAATATCCCTCCATGTATGAATCTACATAGCCACACAATGTAATGTCCGATCCACCAAAACACAATGCTTCTCCCATAGTCTCTCTCAAATATCGAAGGCTCCACTTCACTGTCTTTCAGTGCTCTCTACCTAGATCACTCATAAACCTTCTCACTGCTCCCACTGCATGGGCAATATCAAGCCTAGTGTATACCATAACATATATCAAACTGGAAACCGACGATTAGTACAATACATTGGACATCTAGATTCTATCCTCCTCAGTCTTGGGACTCTGCTCTTTTGATAATTTAAAGTGACCCATCAAAGGAGTACCAACCGGTTTAGCATCCTGCATACTAAACCTCTCGACCTTCTTTATGTACTCTTCTTGAGATAATACCAGCTTCCTCTCCTTCCCGTTCCGAGTTATTCTCATACCAAGAATTTTCTTTTCCGCCCCCAAATCCTTCATAGCAAAGGAGTCACCTAGCTGCTTCTTGAGTACCTTTAGTTCCTGCATGTTCTTCCCTACAACAAGCATATCATCCACATACAAGCAAAAAATAATATAACTACCATCAAGAAACGTCTTGATGTACATGTAAAGGTTTGAGTGACGCCTGGAGTAACCTTTCTCCTGCATAAAATTGTCAAACTTCTTGTACCACTGTCATGGAGCTTGTTTTAGGTCATACAAGCTCTTCTTTAATTCGCACACTAACCTCTCCTTCCCTTTGACCTTATAACCCTGTGGCTGCTACATATACAATTCATCCTCCAACTCACCATGAAGGAATGCAATCTTCACATCCAACTACTCTAAGTGCAAGTCTTCTACTGCTACTAAACCAAGAACAATCCTAATAGAAGTGATTTTAACAACAGGAGAAAAAATTTCATCAAAGTCTATACCTTTCTTCTGCGCAAATCCTTTGACCACCAACTGGCGCCTTGTACCTTTTTCTTCCTCCATCTTCCTCTTTGACTCTGTACTCGGGCCACTTGTTCTGCAATGCTCTCTTGCCCTCGGGTAGCTCCACCAAATCCCAAGTCTGGTTCTACATAAGAGATCTATGCTCTTCATCCATGGCCTGCTCCCACTTCTTCCTGGCATCCATCTGCACTACTTCCTCAAAGCACTATGGCTCTCCACTGTCAGTGAGCAATAAGTAATTCAAAGATGGAGTACAACGTTCAGGTTCCCTTCTTACCTTAGAAGACCTTCTCACCTTAGGAGTTTTGGCTTCCTGATGAGTAGGTTCCTGAACTGGCTGTGCCGGAGCATGCTGCACCTGAACTGGCCCCTTGGACACCTTGCCATCTGTAATGTCCTCTAACATTGTGTTTTCTTTCTTTGATTCCTCTTTCTATTCATGCAATTGATATTTATAGATGACTTTTTCATTAAAGATAATATCTCTAGACCGAATTATTTTTTTGTCCTTAAGACTCCAAACACGGAAACAAAAGTCATCCTCACCATATCCAACAAAGGTGCATTTCTTATAATTAGCCTCTAACTTGGCCCTATCATCTTTATCAATGTGAACAAATACCTCACATCTAAAATACTCTAAGAAATGAGTAATCAATTTTCTTACTAGACTAAGCCTTCTCAGGTATACCTCCATCTAAGGCCATAGAGGGTCCTCTGTTAATCAGATAAACAAATGTGCTCACCGCTTCTGCCAAAATCATGAGTGGCGGCCCATATGTAACCTCATGCACCTAGCACACTCCATGATTGTCCTGTTCATTCTTTCTGACACTCCATTTTCCTGTGGAATCTTCAGAATTGTCCTTTTCTCGCGGATCCCATTTACCAAATAGTAATCAATAAATTCATTGCTACAATACTCCCCTCCATTATCCGACCTGAGAATTTTCAACTTGAGACTTGTTTCATTCTAAACCAAGGCTTTCCATCTTTTGAAAGTTTTAAACACATCAGATTTATTTCGAATGCCATATACCCAAACTTTTCTATTTGCATCATTAATGAAAGTTACATAATAACATGAACCACCAATATATTTTACCTTAGCTAGCCCTTATACATCTGTATGCATCAACTCCAAGTTACCCTCCTTCTTGGTAGGTCCAACCTTGAGGAATCTCACACGCTTCTGTTTCCCATAAACATAGTCCTCAGATTAGTCTAAATTTAACTCAATTTGTCTAGGAAACCTTTCCTTTAGAATCCACATGCCCTTTTGACTCATATGACCGAGTCTCTAGTGCCACAAATTTGCGTATCCATTTACAACAGCTAAATTACAATAATCAACACCACCGGTTAAATACAAAATACTAATTTTTTTACCTCTTGCAACCACTAGAGGTCCCTTGGTAACCTTCCAAGAATCCGCTATAAAACTGACCATACAACCATCACTGCCCAGCTGACCCATTGATATCAAGTTCCACCTCAACTTAGGCACATGCCTAATGTCCTTAAGTAACCATGTGTTCCCATTCTGCATTTTCACCCGAACACAACCTTTCCTTACTATGTTGCATGGTTCATCATCACTAATATATACATGTCCAAAATGACCTTGAACAAACTTAGTAAAGTAATGTCTATATGGGGTGGCATGGAAAGAAGCCCTTCAATCTAACACCCAAGACTCAACAATATTATCTAAAGAAAGAATTAAGGAATCTTGACAAACATCACTTGCTGCCACATTTACCTCCTTAGTTTCCTCCTTGTTCTTTTTATCCTAAAGAGCCCAACAATCTTTCTTAGCATGACTAACCTTCCCACAATGCCAACATTCCAACTTTCTCTTGGACTCTGACCTTCCACGATCATTCAAATTACCATGGTTACATTTCCTTATGTTCTTTTGTCTCCCTCTACACTCCACCGTTAAAGCGTTTCCAAAAGTAGAAGAATCCCCAGAGCTCTTCCTTCGCATTTCCTCGCTCATGATCACACCTATCACATCTTCAAACTTCAAATGTGATTTATTAGAGACCTAATTACTTACAGCCATAACCAAGTTGTCCCAACTATCTAGCAAAGAGCAAAAAATCAACAAAACACTGACCTCATCATCAAAGTAAATTTTCACCGAGTTTAAAATACTCACAACCGTATTAAATTCATTCAAATGATTAAAAACAAAACCTTTCTCAGACATCTTCATATTAAATAACTTTTTCATCAAAAATATTTTATTAGAGACAGAGGGTTTTTCATATAACTTCTCCAATGCATTAATGAGACCTTCCGTGGTCTTCTCCTGTGATATGTTGAAATCAACCGAATATGCAAGACAATAGAATTTCTCCAAGCGCCTTTCTATCCAACAACTCCCAATCCTCATCTGACATGGTTGTAGGTTTCTTTTCTTTTCCAGCCAAAGGAATATGAAGGTATTTCTGATACAAGTAATCCTCTATCTGCATCTTCCACAAACCAAAGTTCTTCTCATTGAACTTCTCAACCCTCGATCTGCCCTCATCTACCATAGCTCCCACTCAAGCTAAACTTTCCCTGTGATTCACCACTTCAACAAAAAACCACAAAAGCTCTGATACCAGTTGTTAGGAATTAGAGAACAAATATGCGGAAACAATTCCTCAAATCACAGTAGTAGGAAACTATTTAGCAGAATTGTACTTGCAGAAATTTAACAACATATATAAACAATGCACAAAAGAAGACAAGACAAGATTTAATGTTGTTCACCCAATGTGGGATATGTCCACCAAGAACTTGCTCAGATTTTATCATCAACAAGAGTAAAACCAACTCTCAGAGTCTTCTCTCAGTTACAATTACAGAGCTATCACTCATGAAATCACAACAAAATTCCCAAATATGCTAAACCACATATAAGATAGAATTGACACCCAATTGCTCAACCTTGATCACTCTTGATCACCTCTGGATGTTCTAAGACTCAAGATCTCTCGATCACTCAAGATGCATTAGGACTCCCATAACACCTCTATATCCGACCCTCGGAGTTTGAAAGTCGTGACCTTTAAACTTCCCATGGATGGAAAATTCGTCATTGTGACAACCGCCAAACTACTGTCAATTTGTAGCAAAACAACAAAAAACATGCAACATGAAAACAACAAATGACTGCAAAATGCTCATGAAGTATCCAAACTTAACCGTTCGAACTCTAACACTTAAATGTTGATTCCAGAAGACCCTAAAAAACATGCTCCACACCCCAATACTATGATATCATATGATTAAGTTGCCTTGACATCATATATTTTTTTATTAAAGTTACCTTACAATTGAGTTTAATTTTCTTTCTAGAGTTTCCGTACAATGAAAAATTACATCATAAATCCCTTTGCACAGAAGAGGGTGACCTAGAAAAAAAATGAAATTGTTCAATCCCTATTGCCACAAAACAATATTCAATATTACACTGAACTTAGAGGAAAAATAATTGCACTTGCATCAACAAATTCTAATATAATGATTGACAGTGATTCTCAACACCCGAATGGTAGGAAACCTTTAAATCTAATTGATATGAATTGCACTCCACCCTTCAAAGAGGATAAACTACAATCACTTCCTTTGAGTGAAAGTGCTAACAAAGGTAAAAAAATACACAATAGGGAACAACCTACCTCAGATGCTATTTTAAGCTCCATCCATGGTGGGACATCAAACTATATTTAACATGGTAGGCCATCAAAATCACTTCATGATTGGTCATGAGATTCTATTCAACATGACAATGCCATCAAAATCCCTTCATGATAAGACATCAAACTCCATTCAAGATGACATGTCATCAACCTCCCTTCATGACATGACATCAAACTCCATTCAACATGACATGCCATCAACCTTATTTCATGACAAGACATCAAACTCCATTCAGCATGGTAGGCCATCAGATTCCATCCATGAAAGGACATCAAACCCCATTCATTCAACATGAAAGATCATCAAACTCCCTATATGGCAGGTCATTAACACCATTAATCACGATAAGGCATCAAAGGGCATGTGTATGGAGATGAGGGACCAAAAAGTAGCCAAAAATTCTTTTTTTGGCCATTTTTACCATAATGTGCTTGTGTTATGGCTTGATCGTGTTGTAACGCAATAACGAAAAATTAAGCTCGCGTTATAACACGAGCACATTATGGCATGGATTTACCTAGTCTAAAATGAACTTGCGTTATAACACGAGTGCGTTCTTGTTAGCAATGTTGTATATGTGCATTTGAAAGCTATATATTTACAAAAATAATTGTATAAGTTTTTCATTTATTAATCTTTATACTTTATTATTTCTTATACTTAAATTTATACTTACTTATACTTAAGAAATAATAAAGTATAAAGATTAATAAATTAAAAACTTATACTTTAAATTTATCATAGTAAATATAAAAAACTAGGTTCACTCTACACCTTATGGAGCTAGTATCACAACTCCATAATTCATGATTTATAAGATATTTTTCATATTCTAATATAGTCAGTACATAGGTATTTTTTAGGATTTCAACATTCAGTCTAAAACTTTTAGGGTTTAAATTCTACACTCGATATCTATTTTGGGAAAAAATATAGTCATTGTTTAGGTTTTGGGGCCTTCTTGATTGGTTATTGACATTTATAAGAGCTTTAGATGTGTCAAAACTGTATTTTATAAACCTCACAACTCCCGAAGGTAGCAACAATTTCTCAAATATATAGACTCATGAAATTCCTTATAACACAACAAATCAAAACACATATGTAAGTTTTTATCAATTTAAATATCCTTGACATCTACAAATAATACTCCCACTATTGTGACTATTGCAAAAATCAACTAAAATCATAAAGCCTTTACAATGGTGTTTTTCCAAGACCCTTGACAAGTTTCACTTGTTTAGCGCTACTATGCTTGTCTCTATACTCTTTTCCACTCTAGCCCCTCGAATGGTGGACTTGACCCACTTTATGTTTTCTTAGGTTCTATAACCAATAATACTTTTATTATTAACCTAATGTTTGAGACAAGACATTCTCCTTTGATTAGATCATCTACTCCCGTGAAACCCATTGTGACATCTCTACCTTCTCCCCCCCTTCTATTTCTCCACATCTCTAAAACTATTCCATCTATAAGATCACCTTCAGCTCTTCTCTCCATTATTTCCCCCACCCTCCTATATCTGAGCCATGTTACACATGACATGAATCTCTTCGGAATTATATTTAAGATTGTAGCACCCACCGAAAACATATGAAGAAAATCAAAGTGGAGGCTATGAGAGATCAACAAAAGCATCCATTTAACCTAATCTACACTAATTTATTTCTCTCATTACGAATTTTTCTCATGCACATAAATGATACTTGTCAGGTTATTTGTCACAAGAATCAAATCTAAGAACACTCTCCTTGTGCACAAAAGTAAGGGGCCTAAACTCCTCTATCACCACAAAACCGACCTTCATGCCATCATTTCTATCTCACCTAGTTTTTCTTCTCCCTGCTTCCATCCCTTGATGATATACACAATGATGTTCTCACTAAGATATTTGAAAAAATTGAAGACTCTCTTTTCAGTACATGATCTAATGTTCAAGGATGTATCCAAATCATTTAGAATAACTCAGAGGAATTCATGATTCAAACTCAACATCAAATTCTACTTCAAGTAATGATGCCCCTGTTCTTCTTTTCACAACTCCAATTCACTCTTTTAGAGACTCAAAGAAAAAATAGACCTTCCATTCTACCCATGAGACTAAAAATATGAACCATTCAGCTTGTGCAAAGATGTGTCACCATTTACTTGACCTAATCAGTCCACTTTCCCATAACAATGTAATCTAAATAAGAATTATTATTCTTTTACACAAGATCCTTTTGATCCTTCCACAAGCACTTGTTTAATTGCATACCTAAGAACATGTAATCATTCATATATACAAAGGAATACCATAGCTCAAATACCTTGACAGTTTTATTCTCATAACATTTTAGATTGGATAAGATCACAATTACCTCTTTTCATAGATCTCTCCTTATTCCTTTATAAACTTGCTATGTTTTAGTCTAGTAGGTCTAACATTGATCAAATTTAGGTCTAAATTTTAACAAGATCACTTTCTAAAAATTTGTCAACATTTTCAGGTACCCTGCTTTGAGCTCAAGAAGACTCCTAAGTTTTATAACCCAATTATAGGTAAATTTTACCCAATTTACAATTTGCAGTTTGACTTAATTAGGTCTAGATGGGTTTTCATTGTGTACCCATGAACTGTGACATAGATCTTTCTATAATGGAAATAAAACTCCCTAAAACCTCCTTTATCTTGAATAACACCCTCCCTAGGTCAATTGTTTCAATTTTAATCTTCTAAGACTCCTTACCAGATGAGATATTAATATTTTCTTGTTGAAACCCCAAAACAAGGTTTTATATAACATGATAGGGAGAAAATTTAGATTTCTTATCATACAGACTCTTCTGGACTCATTTACCTATTAAATAATCTTTGGGAGGATTAAATTCAAGTTTCTTCTTTTATAACCTAGATCTATGGATGCATGATATACTCCCAACAATAATCTTTAGGTGAGAAAAATTGTGAGAAATAATAAAACACAGTCAGGTTCAGAAATAAATGCTAGATGTCATGAACCACCATTGTATAGTCAATCCTTTTCCTCTTAATAGAAACTAATATGTACTTGAAAAAAGTAAGAAAACATAGAAATCAAACCAACCACACTGTTATTATTCCATTTATCTTGACTTTCTTCAAACTTAAGTGAATATCCTCTTAAAACAAGGAAATCTCATTTACAAATATTATAACATGAATAATCATCAAAAATTTTGTTTTCCATACCTTCTTGTATGTCAATCAGGCTACACTAACTCGAGAGAGCATTGAGATCACATCAATTGATATACTTTCTTTATTCACCCTTTAACCTTGTATTATTTACATATAGAGAACAATATCAAAACCAATGAATCCTACCCTTGTACTAACTATTCTTCCTCTTTATTTTCTATCTCACAATGTTTTGTAGTTAGGAATATAATAATGAATTCCTATAATCTCCTCCATGTTTTTTATTTTAAGTATATTTTTGATATTTTCTCTCAACCAACCCTCAAAAAATATAGAAGACTATTTTTACTTGATTTTGGGAGGAGATTTCTAACTACCTTGCTTTGTCTCCACTAAAAAACAACTTAGATATATCATAATACTATATGGAGAAGACTCTTAAATTTGTGCACAACTGGATAATGAATCTAATAGACATCTAGAATACTAATTTAAGTTCCTTATTTACATATTTAAACATATCAAATTCAAATATTCAAACAGGACTATTTAAGAGGGAGAACCTCCTAAAGACCGAAAACCAACTAAAACACCACTCCTGATGACACATATAGCTGATTGTAGTCTTGAGAGACTCTTTCAAAATAAAGACACAAAATTTATTATTAATTCATTCCTCAAAAGTAAAAATCCATTTTTTGGTGATTCAAGATCATCATGTTTACAAGGTTGAGTATGTAAGAAGTAGAAGAAACCTAGACAAGAAGGAAAGACATAAAGTAATTCTAGTCATTTTGTAAGCATACTAAGTCATTTAAGCCATAGGTTTTACAACCTTTGGCTAGGTAACCTTTACATATTGGGAAACAAAAGCCCCACTGAATAAATGAGAGGTTACATGTGTCTTCTTTCCTCACTTTATTTTCACGATCTTTGAGATAGCTTCAAAATTAGGTGTCATGGCTTGCTGCACCATCCTTGAATCAATTATAGGAAAATCTTGAATCCAAGGGAAATTCTCTACCACTTTGGGCTCAATGTCAAGCATGGGGGCAGTTTCAGGCACATGATAGGGAATTACAACTTGCACATGGTGGGATGAATCAATTGCCGAAGAAGAAACACTTGGGATCCGATGAGGAATTGGAGACTATGAAGGTTCAATTTCACATTGTGCTATGTACCTTGGGATATGATATTATAATGTATATGTGTTGATGGAGATTTCAACATGTGGCACACATCCCCTTAGTTATATGGGCTCACATAGGAATTAGTTATATTGGGTAATGAGTCGGCCTACATTGAGATTAGGTGTTACCCATCCTATTTAAAAGACATGATTATCATTATGAGGAGGTCATGTATGTATGAGTTGATTCTTCTACTTGGTAGAGGTGTATTGAAGGTGTTCCCCTCGAAGTGGATTCCCATCTTGGGATATTGTGGAGTTACTCCTTCCTTAAGGAGCACTGTATGGTGTTGCCCTACCTTAAGGGTATCATTCTGCATATATTGAATATTTAGGCATATTGGCCCCCCATATCTCCTGTTTTGTGTTATATTCTACAAATTATTCATTTATTATATGTAAAGTTCTTATTAAGTGGTATCAGAGTGTCGATTTCGGCAAAAATTGGGTCTAAACCCTAATTTTATAGATTCATCTATATTTTGAAATCATTTTTGAATTTTTTCTCAAATGTTTTACCACAGTTGTGAAAGGGTTTCAGAAAGCTACAATATACATTTCAGAATTGTTTGAGGTGTTTTGTGGAATTTATTACATTTTTAGGGTTTCGCCTAAATTTTCTTCACAGGCTATATTTTTTTGGAATTAATTTTCTAAATTTTTACCAGAATTGCTAATATCCTTCCTAAATCTATGGTAAAAATTTCAGAATTTTTGGATCTATTTTGAAGAAGATATTTGTAGTTTTAGGGTTTTCCATAAAATGAGCCTACAAGTTGCAATTTTCCATCTTTCCTTGTTTTTTTTACATATTCGGAAAGCTCTCTCAATTTTAGTAGGGGTTAATTTTTTGTAGTTTCATATTGGAGGTCAAATTATAGATGAAATAATCAGGTCGAATATTGGTCAAAGGTGTAAGTTTGTGAAACCCTAATGTTTGTGCATGATGGATATACCAATTTTCTATGGCAATGGGGAAATTGATGCAAAAAAATGGTGGATACAAATGAAAAAAAATGTATTTTTGAGAATTTTTAGTATGGGTTAGTTTTTATCTTCATCTTTGTGGGAAAGCACGACATTGGTATTCTTATTTGGATATAGATCTATTAGATTGGGATTTGGAGGAAATGGAAGATATTTTCTTAGCTAAATGGGCAACAAAAAGAAACATAATCTTGTTAAAGAAGAAGAAGAAGAAGAAGAAGAAGAAGAAGAAGAATATTTCGATGATGAATTTGTTACACATGATATTGCATCTCCAAAGAAGGAAGCTTTAATATTTTAGTTTGAAGGGTGTATTTAAAGAAAAAAGGTAATTGTTTCCACTAACCCTAATAGCAAATATAACTTCATCAATATGGATGTAGCTCGAAATCTACATGTGCAAGAAAAGCATATCAAGGAATCTCAAATGGATGGTAAGCATATTCAGGGTTTTGAGGATTTAAAGCTCTCTCTGGATAAATATGTTTTACATTCAGATTTTTATGCTTTAGATATGGATGGTATGGATATTGTTCTTGGATATCCTTGGTTAGAGACATTAGGAACAATTAGTCTTAATTTGCAAAATAAATTCATGAAATTGTGGTACAAGTGAAAGAAAATTACATTGCAAGATATCACACTTAGAAGGAAAAAAAATAATATAAATGAGGATCATGAAGAGGAATTTGAAGATGATGAAGAAGGGAATAAGGATTATTCAGAAGGAGAGGCTGCAGAAAAAGATGAAAAAGAAAAAAATTCATCTACTCAAGAGAAAAAATAAATAACAAACAAGGTGGAAGAGAAACATAAAGAAAAGGTTGATAAGGTTGAGGATACCAAGTTTGCACCATATAAACACCCACATCACCATGAGAGGGAAAAAACATGGAGTTATGTTAGGCCACATAAGGGAAAGAATCAATGGAGCAACAATTATATGACATGGAATCACAAGAATAATTATCATGGATATGCATGGATACCGAGGAGTATCACATATGGAAAAGGATGGAATCGGGTGAGTCCAATGGAATATGGAATCAATTTTGGAGCCGCATCACCCACTAGGATCTCATATGGGTGGTTGGATGATCGAACATGGCGACAAGTGTGCAATAATTTAAAGTGCACTAATTATATGGATTCTTCTTATGTGTCGGGGACAAAACATCTCAAAGAGGAAGGCAATGCTATGTACCTTGGGATATGATATTATAATGTATATGGGTTGATGGAGATGCCGATGTGTGGCACACATCCCCTTAGTTAGTTATATGGGCTCACATAGGAATTAGTTATATTAGGTAATGAGTTGGCCTGCATTGGGATTAGGTGTTACCCATCTTATTTAAATGATGTGAGTATCATTATGAGGAGGTCATGGATGTATGATTTGAGTCTTCTACTTGGTAGAGGTGTATTGGAGGTGTCCCCCTCAAAGTGGATTCCCATCTTGGGATATTGTGGAGTTACTCCTTCCTTAAGGAGGATTGTATGGTGTTGCCCTAACTTAAGGGTATCATTCTATATATATTGATTATTTAGGAATCTTGGCACCCCATATCTCTTGTTTTGTGTTATATTTTGCAAATTATTCTTTTATTATATGCAAAGTTCTTATCACATTGTTCAAGAGGTTCAATAGGGTCTTGAATGACTTTAAAGTAGGTTCTTGTGGATCCTCTTGGGGTGGGAATATTCAATGTTATCTTCCTCCACAAAAAGTACAACTTGAACAAGATGGTGGCAAGTGGTAGAATTTGGTGCCTTGTGTGTGAGATGTAGGGCCTGGGAACGAGCACCGAAGGGCTGAAAAATTGTCATGTGGTGACTAGGGGTTGTATAGAGGGGAGGGGTTAAAATTTTGTGTCCCCCTTGTCCCCCTTGCACCTTGGGGGACAACATTGGCTCTAAAGAGTGACTTGAGGTGAAGAGGTCACACTTTTATGTCCCCTTCTCCCCTTTATACCTTGGGGAATAGAGGGGCACACGAGTGTCAAAAGTGCGACTTGGAGGCATAATGAAGTGAGGGTGTCACACTTTTGAGTCCCAATTTTCCCCTTTGAACCTTGGGGGATAGATGGGACACATGAGTTTAAAACATGTGACATTACCACTTATGGAAAGTTGGGTTTACCCACTGTGTCCAAATCAGGACACCAGAAATGAAATGTTCACCTTGATATCATAGGAAACTGTTTTAGGGTCAAACATTATATGATTTTGAATCTAAAACACTTGGTAAGATAATTGAAACTTGTTTTGAAATCCATTTCTGATTGAAAATTTAAATTTGGGGCATATTTCATCATGAACTTAGAGGAGAAACTACTGTGTTTAGAATTGCCTTAGGAAATATTTTAGTCTTAGAACAAAGTTAATGTTTCTATTTTGTAGAGGATTCCAGGAGATTTTTGATGATTATTTGTTGTCTCTTAAGTCCTTCTAGAACTCCCATAATCTTCTAGAGAAGTCATCTTTCATTGTTGGATCTTTCATCCCTAGCAATCAAATGACTCAGTTTTGTTCAAAATGTTCCTGAATCAAATTTTCTTAACATAATTTTCTTAAACCACCTTAGACATATTCAATTCTCAACGAAACCACCCACAGATGATTTTATTTTCCTTGAAGGATTCTGGAGGGTGTTTACCAGTTGTAAAATGGCCAAAATGACGTTTTTAGGCCTATGGAAGAAGTTGTCTTTCATCGAATCTCAATGAGTTCATCACTCACATTTGGTACTCTTCCATGCAAAATGAAACACACTTAACAATTTTTTTTATCATTTTCCTCTAAGATAGGGTGTAAGTGGAACTGAGGGTGAACGCTAGCTAGAGGAAGGATGCATAGTGACCGGTAAACAAAATTTTCAATTATGGGCTTAGTTGACATGACCAAAAGTTTCAATTTTTCATGCTAGAAATTTTGTATGAAAAATTTCCTCTCTACTAAAGGTTCAATAAGAGAAGAAATATTGATTAAATTGAGCCATTTGAAACTAATTGGAACTTTGTGATGTATTTTTTAACTCAATCTAGGGATAATTATAACTCTAGACAAGACTTGGTGATAAACATGTAAGAGGAGTGCGATAAAGAGTCATGAAGAAAAACCACCCACTCACTTCTAATGTAGAAACATATAGAACTTAAGAAAACATAAAACAAGTCAAGTCCACCATTTGAGGGGATAGAGTGGTAAAGAGTAGAGAGACCAGCTGAGTTGTGATGAACAAGTGAAACTTGTCAAGGTTCATGGAGAAACACCATTGTAATAGATTTAAGATTTTAGCTGATTTTCATAACAATCCCAATAGTGGGAGTAGTATTTCTAGATGTTGTCGAGGATATTTAAATGTATACAAACTTTTATGTGTTTTGATTTGTTATGTGTTATAAAGCATGTCACGAGCCCATATATTTGAGCAACTGTTACTACCTTTGGAAGTTGTGAGGTTTATAAAATATAGTTTTGACACATCTAAAACTCTTTAAAATATCAATACCCAATCAAGAAGGCATCAAAACCTAGACAATGACTATATTATTTCCCAAAATAGATATTGATTGTAGAATTTATATCGTAAAAGCTTTAACCTAAATTTTGAAATCCTAAAAAATACCTATGTATTGACTAGATTAGAATATGAAAAACTATCTTCTAAACCATGACTTATGGAGCTGTGAGACTAGTTCCATAAGTTGTAGAGTGACCTAATTTTTTATATTTACTAAAATAAATTTAAGTATATATCTTCCAAATGCACAGATACAACATTTCTAACTGGAATGCGAGTGTGTTTTAACGCGCTTGCATTATAACACGCTCGCACTATAAGTTTTATGGATTGGAAATTGGCAATCCATAGGCTTGGATTTGCCTAGGATATCCATACCTAAGTTTTAGACTATGTAATATGTGAATAAATCCATGCTTTACAAAAAATAACAATCTCAAGTGTACGCCCCGATTTATCTTATGTTATATTTCAAAAAAATCAAGACTATAATGTTAAGCTCTATTTTATGTTTGTAATGATATACTTCTTTCTAAAATCATATTAGTTTAAGACTCGTATTCTTAATTTATTTTACCACTGCCTTCTTTTCTTTCCAAAACATATGTCTACTTATTTATACATAATTTATGATTTTTTAATCCATATTTTAAAAAACTATTTGATTTAAATTTCATTCTACGCGCATTAAAAAAAGAAAAAGAAAATTTTACTATTTTGTCAAAATTAGGGGGATGTACACATAAATATTTCATTTTCGGGATGTTTTCACTTTGAATATTAGTAAAAATACATGGTATTAGCTAACTTTCTACCGAAGGGACTTGTAAAATAGTTTATGGAACTCAAAAAATGGGAGGGGTGGGCAAACACAACACTATGTTATATTTTTGACACAAAAATAGGGACACTTTGTGTGTGCACCCCATTTGACCTTCTAAGTATCCAAAATTTTCAAACAAATATTAGTTTAGAAACTAGATTATGAGCACTTTGATTCTTATTCTTATCGCATTATCATATTGTGAGCATATTCATGCAAAATTATTAGTTGAAGTTCATTTTTTGTTGATTTCAGGAAAAAAGTTGCCACTTTTGACCCCCTTTTGGTCCCCCATATCTATGCACTTACCCCAAACTTTCTTTGAAATAGGTCTTCCAACTACAAACATGAGTGTTCCTCTGAAAAAATTGGCCATCAAGTTTTTTTAGAGAAGATGAGGACAAAGATACAATGCACATTTAGATGCAACAATTGAAGATGGTGAATCCAATGTCAGAAGTGATGAAAACATGTAATTAATGCAACTGAAGGATACATGAATTAAGAGAATAGAAGGTTAAAAAATGGATGAAAAATGAAAGAATTTATGAACATAAAGAAAGGCACGAGATGACATTATCAAAAAATGGTGGAGGGGAAGGAATTATTTAGGAATATATGGTCATGGATCTTTGGGAAACTTGTTAATAAAGTGGATGAAAATGACATTATTATTGGAATCAGCTACTACAAAAGTCAAAATTGTGATAAGAACTTAGCAATGGAAGATGTGATTGTGCACTTTGATAAATTTCTAGAAAAATTTAGATTGGTTATTATGGATAAGATTTATAATGACTTTAAGCCTTGTAAGTTAACACCGATGTTTGTTGAATAACACATGTCCCATAAAACCTTGACATACTTAAAATCAATTGAAAATTATGGAGTGCTTTAAGGGGTTAATGTAACCTCAGTTTGTGAGGAGATGAAGTTGATTTCCAAAGAGGTTAAGGAAATGAATACGGGTCGGGACCCAAAATATAGTGTTACAATGGGCGTTTAAGCTTAGGATGTGAATGCACATGCAAATTTTATGGTAGATTTATATGAGAAAATAACATGATCTAGATTTGATGAAATTATTAATTAAGCTACTGCAAGACAATGGTCTTGTAGATACTCAAATTTGACAATTTACCCTTTCAAGATATTACTTATTGTAATTTTTCTTCTTGACTAAGACAAACATCCACATCCTATTTCCACTTAGTTTGTGTTGCCTTATCTTTCCTAACTTGTTTATTCCTACACACTAATGTGTCAAAAAATTATGAATACAAGTCCATAAAATTAATGCTTATGATCTTACCATAATTGGGTAACTTTCATATCTGATTCACCTTATCTTTCCCAAAATGGTATAGTTTGGTTAGATTGTATAATCCACTCCTGACCAACCTATATGGTCCTCAAACAACACATTTTACAACTCTGATTTCAATACCATTTTGGGCCTTTTTATCCTCCCGGGTTAGCCTTATCATATTAATTCACCTTCAGAACCATATGTAAAAAATTTAAACTCACATCATTTCATAACCTATCACTCTCATGAGATCTCATTGTAAACACTAACACAAAAGGCATTCAAGGCTCCCTAAATATTCCTAAAGTTGTCGCACATCATTAGGGAAACCACTATTATAGTTCTGAAGCACTCAACTAGGTTAAGGAGTTTAGATTCCCTCACATCCAAGCATATCATGTTCTTATTTCCAAGTCTTATCAAGAGTACAATACAATCAAGCATGATCAAAGGGTTTCAAGTTTCCAAATACCTACATCCATATATATATCACATGTTAGGTGGGGAACTACATGTGGTTTGATGCATCTTAAGAGTAGTGTTAACATAGATGTTGCATGAAGAGCACCGCAACCCAAAAACTAACCTTATTGTATGGTCTTTTGCCCATAATTAGGGTTTTGAGGTGATTTAGATGAATATAAAACAATATCAAGATTGTGCAATAACTATGGTTTGATAGAAAATTACAATTGTAGGCCATTGAAGGACCTGGAAAGTTACAGAGCCCAATTTTAAAGGCATCCAAGACCATACAAAAGGGGAAAGACAACATTATACATCCTAACTAAACAATATTGTTTGACACTAGGAGATTTCCATATCACAGTTCTAATAATTAAGCTTTTCTAGGCTCTGTACTTCCAGTTTATCTTCCTAGATTCTTCTCATGCTAATGTGTATAATTAATTCTCTCTCTCTCTCTCTCTCTCTCTTATGTATTTTGAGCTTATATTCATTTATTGAAAGAATAAGTATGTTATTACGATTTTTACAATTAATGTTAGAAGTTAATTTATCAAAATAAGTCCTATTATCCAGACCATATAATCCTTTTTATTTTTGTGTATTGTATAAGAAATCTAATTAATCTAAAAAGTGTGTTAAAATTTTGGTGAACCCAACTTTTGAATCGAATATTTGATGCTCAAACCCTAGTCACCCTTGGTTTTTTCTGATAAGATTAGTGGTTGAACCTGTTAAGTTTTCATATATGTATTTCCTATACCCTTTTGACATAGCAATTAGCTTCACCATCAACCCATTTCAAGCATATTGAGATTTCTCCTTGTACTTATGTAAGTGTCATAGTCTCATGGATTCTTCTCCATTGCATATCACTATGAATCCATCTATCTTTTATCTTTTTAATAAGATGCCATTACATGACATTGAAACTAATAGTGAACACTCATGATTACAACCATGATGAAGATAAAACCGTGGATCAATAAAAAGTGGAAATTGTATCCAAATTTCAAGAACAACTTTGTGCAATTCATCACATTGAGCCTATTATTAAGACTCTTATAGCTTCTAGGTTTTCTCGTGATTAGAAAGCTAAGGAAAAATCAATTTTTGGGACATTCTAATGGGGGGAAATCTATTTTACCTATTTCCATTATCCCTACATCTATGTGGGCACCAAGTTCCCTAATGCACAATGTTTCTATGTCCATCCCTACATCCAAAACTATCCCTAATTGCAATAACAATGGTTCTCATGTCTCTTCTTCTAGCAGAAACATCTTAGAAACTATTGTTCTTACTTTACAAGCTCAAATATTACAATTACAACAAGGTATATCTGCCACTTATCATACCATGCTTTCAATTTAATTGCTTCATAATTTGATTGCACTCAAAGTATCATCTTATCCATTTCCTCTTAGTTTTTTTGCTCCTAAGTTACCTATTATTGATGACAAGAGCGATCATGTTGATCACTTTTGATCATTCCATGTGGCTCGTTTTGACTATGCTTTGCATGAAATATTACTTACCAAGATTTTCCTTATGAGTCTTACAATGGTTCTATGATCTACCAACACATTCTGTGCAATATTTCACTACTTTGGCCGATAAATTTCTTGCATAGTTCTCTATCAAAATTGGAAAATAAAGTATCATATGCTCTCCCAAGGGCCTAATGAACAAATTTATGACCGCATTTTACATTATAAGACTCTTCTTATTGAAATGAATAACACCTTAGCTGGTATTGAAATCCAAGATCTCTTCATACAAATATTGCATAGTCCATTGGAAGACTCAATTATATTTGACAAGTTTCCTTCATTTTTTCATCTATGTCATACCCTCATGAAACATGGGGCCAAATTAATCCACATAAACAAGCTCAAATACGCTACTAGTTCATCTACTGCATCTAATGCCAAATTTATAACTAAATCTACATTCGAAAGAAAATATACTAATAATAAGGCTATATCCCAATTAATTAAGCTACTCTTACAACCTACGTGAATGCAATTTACGTTTTTATCTTGTGCTCCCCACGTTATGCCAAAGAAATTACTTGAGTGCAATCTTGTGTATCTCCCTCCACAACGTGAAGTTGATGTAAACAAACCTCAAAGTAAGAATTTAGATCCTAAAACTTAATATTATTATTATCATCAATGTATTGGTCATTTAACTAATCGATGTATGTTAATCTCAAACATCTATACAAGATATTATTGATCCCAACACAATTGAACCAGATGAGCCCACTCAATACTCTAGGCTAACTGATGACAATGCAAATCTAAAAATATTCAATGACCCATTTCCTTGTCATGAATACAAAAAAATTATATATAAAGTACATAAGACCTATTTTGAAATACCACCTCCACCTTATGACCACCCACTAGATGCAACGATTGTCACTATTGTTCTTACACCACTTTCTACAATAGTCGTTACCTTTCATGACTCTAATTTGGATGCTACTTTTATTTTAGATACTCTATACATTAGTGCATCTATCCATCAAGTTCCTATCCATAGTGTATTTGTTGATGGACACAACAAGAATAATATATGTAATTTCAACCTACTTTACTTCATTCGATATTCTAAAAAACACATAACACACAATGCTAACTCTTCTTATGGTCATATTATTGTTGGAATTGTGTTTTCATTGATGTAAAAGTATGATGTTGTCATGATTTTATAAGGATTCAATGATGTCAAATGAAGTGAGAAACATGAAGTTTGATTGGTAGTGTTAGTTGAGTTGCTTGGTCTTAGTGACGTTTTATGGTGTCTTAAGTAGTGTAGTGGATTTTAGGAATGTGGTAGTGACTTGCAGAGGTATTGATGGTGTTAGAGTGATGTCATGGAGTGTGGTGAAAGTTATTACATGTTTTCAAGGATGGAAAAGTGATGATAATGTTAGTTTTGGAAAAGCAATCATGTTCAAGGTGCTTTTTCTTGAGGCCTAGCTAGCAGGTATGGTATGATATGATGAAGTACAAGTATGTATGAGATTTTTGATCTTTTTGAGAGCATGGGAAACATGTAGATGAGGTTTTGAGACACTCAAAAGTGTCTTATAATGCTGGTTCAGGTGTTAGACTTCGTTTTAATGTTTATTCCTAGACCTAGTCCTTGAGAAAACATGCCCTAATGAAGTGGAGTCAAAATTTATGAGTACATTTGAGAAAAGGTGAGTATTGGATATGTGTTATCATGTTGATACAAAGGTGTGATCCAAATTTTAGGTTAGAGTGTTGAATATTTTTCATGATATTTCCTTTTACTCCTCCTGAGTTTCTAGAAGTGAAAACCAAAGTAGAATTTGTCTTTCTGATGCTTATTGGAACATGAAAACTTTGCATAGGAGTATAATATAGTCAGTAAATGTGGGTAAGGGTTATAGATTGAGTTTTTGGAATTATTTATGACATTAAGGTCCATACTTTTATGAACAATCATTAAGATTCTAAACTGGTATTAAACCATTCCAAAACCCTAGTCTAAAAGTGATGGATAATATGTTGAGTATACATTCCCAAAATGGATAGTTTGTGTAATTTTGATGATTTTAGGTTGTAGAGGACTCAAGTTATTCTGGATAATTGATTTCATCTTATAGATCATGGTGTTTGATTAACATATGTGTTTTTGGCTTGGTACAATCTGGTTATTGTTCCTTTTTACTGGTTATCATTCTCTTTTTCTCTCTCTATTTTGTTATTACTTGTTCTGGGTACCTTGCAATGTCTATTTTTCCTAGTTGTTGTACGTGGGTACCTCATCAAGCCTTGTTTCCGAGACCCGCCTTCTTTTCCACCCACATAAGCTATGCTTACGGGAGGGTGTTAGTGTACATTATTATTTATCCTTTTATTTATTTATTGGGATAATTCTTACACTTGTGTTAGCCCTACACTTGTTGGGTTAGCTTGCTTAGGTGTACTAGATGTGTTGAGTTAGCTTACTAGTTGTGTTGAGTTAGCTTCTCAGTTATTATTTGGATAGCTACTAGTCTTTTTGCGGAGATGGAATCGACAGCAACTTTCTTTGGCTAACCATGGGAGGATCAGTGGACTAAGGAACGGTAGTTGGATCTCCTGGTAGCTAAACTGAAAAAGGGGAGATTAGAGGCTTATGAGCGGGGTTGAGCCATAAATTACCTAGGATTTACCCTCCTAAACTAGAATTAGCGGTTAATCTAGTTATGGAATTCCAAATTAACTGAAACTGAAAATAACAATTATACTACTACTGAAGGGAAATTAATCTAAACAAAATATATTGATTGAAACATTATAATTACAAGCAACAATTAAACTACTTTTATACTAAAACTAAACAAGTGAGATAACCGGGTGTGGTTATTCACCTGTGCAGATGTGTGAATCTAATAAAAGACAGCTAATTAACTTAATTGAAAACCTTCAATCCTACCTCAGAAGTGAGGAACAAATCATAGTTTCTCAAAAACTATCATTCCCCACAACTTCCCTGGCAATATTGAAAGCGAGCTTAACTGAAATAAAATGATTCACTACTCTATTTGATAATAACTTTGACAATTTAAACCTAGAGTTTACTGAGCAGAGGTAAATCCAGTTTTGTTGTAGCTTGTCCCCTCAGAGTAATCTCTTCGTTCTTGCATGTTCACGTGAATCCAGAAAGAGTAGGAGTATAGCAACATCGGCAAGGGAAGGCACTGGGACGACAATTACTTTGAAGTAAAAATGGCACAAAGTACAAGTAGGAGAGGGATGGCACAAGAGAACAGAGCTTGGCCCATGCAATTCCTAGCAGGATCGTTGTCGGTGTACAGTGAGGCATAACTAAATACTCAGAATTCTAATCCATGCTAAGATAAAATGATTCATAAAAATAAATCTAGGACTGAGTATGAAGACTAAAGCTCAAGAATGAAGACTCCAGACCAAAGAACCAAGAGCATTTACTGTAGACAAGCTACATATTTATAGCATTTGCAATGACTAGAAGGCAAGTTCAATTGAACTCTCCCACTATTAAACAAAGATAAATCACTGTTCAGTCGGCAAAAACATAAATACAAGCTTTAGTGGTTGAGAAATGCGAGGAAGATACCGCTTGTTCCCCCGCCGTGGAAAATTCCTTTTCCACTGCCTTTTCCCACCTAAAGCTTGAAAATGGTAATTTTATGTCTGATTGTGACGCCGAGCTCGTCGTGTCGCCAAGTTTCTTCTCCATTTTTATATTCCTCTGTGTGCTGGACTTACCCAGTTTGCCAGTATTCCCACTTTTAGGACCGGCCGTCCACCCCTTGCCGCCCCTAGCGTCCGTGGTTACAAGGACCGCTGCCTCCTGGCCTGGGGGCGGCTTACAAAGACCGCCCGCCCTGGCTGGGTGACGGTTACAGGATCCGCCACCTGGAGGGTGATCGGTTACACTGCGTTACCGCCAAACCTTGGCCTTCGTGCGGCCTTCTGGCTGTAGCTATGACACTGTGACCACAAGCCGTAAATGGCTACTATGGTATCTTTGGTTCTGGAGCGTCTCGTGTGGTGCTCTCATTTGCGATGTATCCATCCTTATACTAGAAACTCACACACCAAGAAGTGAAATCCCTTTCTCCTTGCCCTATTGCGTTTTTCTACTGTTTCGTTCTTTACATTATTTACTTCCTCCCTATACCCCGACACCCTCTCACTGGTCAGGCACTTACATGGGACCCCGCCTTGTTCTCTTGTTCCATCCCTCTCCACCCTTGTCCTGCTCAGTTGTTCTTTCTTGTTTCGGATCATGCCTATCTCCGTTATTGATTACCTGTTGTATCCTTTAGTTTTCATAGTGTTCATATTCTGCGAGGCTTACGCCCCACGCCCTGCGTTCTCGCACACTTTTCCCCCCTTCGGGACTGTTTTCCCCCCTTTCCCAGCCCCCCTGTCCCCTCTCCTTCTTGTATTAAATTTGTTTCACCTTTTTTCCCATTTCCCACCAATACCACTAGCATTTTCTTTCCTTTCCCACAGCTGCCGTTACCTTCTTGCGAAATGTTTATCAACTTGAACCACCCTATAGAACTTATCCCCATTACCATTTTCCTTTATACATTGGGGATTTACGAATCCTTGCAATCTTAATCATACATGGCATGTGTAACATCTTTACGGTGGTGCAGTACATACAATTTTGGGTACGTACATATTGCCCCCCTCGGAGAAGCGTTTTAGCCATGAAGAGGCATAAAATGTTGGGTCCGAGTACGGCGGTCCCAAAATGGGGAGTTAGAGACTATACCTGACATGCCCGTCTGTCAAAATGCCGCCTACTTTCACATGCTTTTTAGAATGTATGCAATGGATGACAAGTGATAACAAATGTTAAACAAAATGTTTTTACTTTATTTGCTTTTGCAATGCTGATATGTGATGACAAACATGTTGTAGTTTTGAAATTTTGTCCTCTTTGGGCAATGTCTATGATTTCTTCTTATGTTGGCAAAATGTGATGAATGTATAGCGATAAAGAGATGAACTTGCCCCAATCCCAAATCCACGCAACTAGTAAGATGCGAGGGCTCAACACCAAGAATTGGGAAGGGCACAAGTTGTATGAGTTTGATTTGAGTGGAATGATGAGAGACAAACAAAACAAGAACAAGAACCAAATTTAGACCTACACACCCACCCTACTCAGAACTACTACCAAGCTTAGAAGGCCACTTACTTTTCAGTTTATCTAGACTTAGATTCATAAATGGCAACCTGGTTGACAAAATCTGGTTTTGAGGATTTGATCTCTTTGGAATTTAGATGTTTGGATATTTGCCTTCTTTTAATAGAATTTGACTTGTGTTTTTAGCATACCAAGATTTGTTAGTTTGTGTGACTGGACCCCCCACACCTTGCCTCACGCCACTAGTAAGAAGCATGGGTTTGTCACCAAAGGCAAGATACAGGCGAGTAAGGGCACTTCTTTCCTTTCCCAACCTCACATCACCAGTAAGAGATGTGGGCTTATCACTGAAGGTTGATGGGGCAAAGAAGTGTGTAAAATAAAATATTTTGTTTGCTTGGCGCTTTTGATTTCATTTGATTTTTACATTTCTGATCTATGACTTTGGGATATCCTTTCGTTCCAAGAGATTTTAAGAGGGATAGATGTGACACCAAGAAGCTTCTAGAGCAGACCGTAGGCAAGGACAGCTTCACCTAGTAGAAAGAACAAGCAAAACCAAGTATGCAGGTCTTGGTATGGTTTCTGTCAATGTTTGTCTGTCAAACATGATGAGAAGATTTGAAAGTACTTGATGATGTTTGAAGAGATGTGATTCGAATAATTTTGCCAATATCTTCAGAAATTTGTAACAGATTACTTAAGAGTAAGTTCCTGGACTACAATATTTATGAAACGAGTGAACAAAATGAACCAACTAAATTACTAATGTAATGCAACTGCAACCATGTACATATGAAAATGCAGGTGGACCTATATGTCATGATGTCTAAGGTGAAGAAAGTTGACGAATATCAAATTCTTCACCCCTAGAAGTACACAACGGAGAACCATTATCCTCAAATTTTTCATTTTCTTGACGAGGGCCTACCATTCTAGGTTTGAACTTACAAACCCTTGCCCAGAGGTGTATATGTCCCATTATTAAAAACATTTTTCTGAAAGAGGCATTCACGTACCTCTTTGTCATGTTTTTGAGAGATGACATATGGGTGAGCATGACTATGCTGCTTGACCTTCTCTCTCATAGTGAGCATTTTGTTAATGATGAGGTCTTGCCCCATGGATAGGGAAAAATTAGCTTTAGACACGCATGGGTCGAAACCAGAATTTAGAATAGGGCAATTCCTAGAGACGGTTTTGATAGGCATCGTTTCAATTTTAAATTGCCCTTCTTCATTTGTTAATTCTATCATGTTTATATCTAGATTTAGGTCATCGGAGGGAAGAGGTGCTATACTAAGAAGACTACCCATTCCTTGAGGTTCGAATGGGAGAAAGATCGGTTCGTCATTCTCCAAGAGTTTCATAATTCCTGTTGTGGTTTTAGTGGAGATTGTTTCTACAGAAATTGACTTATCTTTATTTGTCTTTGCCACCTTGTATATTAAATCATAGGATCCTACCGGTTTAGCATTTGTAGGAACTTCATCTCGTGTGGAGAAAATATCGGGTAGGGGTTGTGAAACATACTCCTTTGTCCAAGTTGTTGCATTAATTTCACACTCAACCTCTAGCTCAACTAATCCCAAAATTTTTGTATTACCATTTGAACCTAGGTTAGGAGCAACCTTAGAGTTGTCAGGAGTTGAGGCGTCTTGATTGTTATTTCTTATTATGATACCTTTGTTTTTCCCATTTGGATCTAACATGTTATTGTTATAGTGATTTGGGAAAGGATCATTAAAGATCTTGAGAGGTGCATTTTGAGGGGAAACTACCCCTGCAAAAGTATTTGGTGCTGGTGACGCAGGATCTGCCAAGAACATATCTATGAAAAGTTGTTTTTGTTTTTCTGGCAAGCGTTGCATGAATTTATTGTAGTCATAGCAAGTCCTAGTGTCATGACCCCTGATTTTGTGGAAACCAAAATATAGATTGGGATTATAGTTCCGTGGTCATCGGTTTGAATCATGTTGTGGCCCAAAGTTCTGATTGGGCTGCTGGTTGTTATAGTTGAAATTTTGAGATTTTGGCCTTTGGCTTTGGTTTTGATATCCATCTGGGCCCTGAGCAAGGCCTTGTAGCTGGATTTTCTGTTATGGAGGATGATTAGGATCCTCCGTATTGATCATTGAGGTGAAGTTATTATTGCGTTGATTGTTAGTAGGTGCCGGGGTGTTCACAACATTTGGTCCTTTGACTTGATCAGTGAATCCATCTGTTATAACCCCATGGTTTTCATTAAGGCTATTGGGTCCTTGATCGGCATTCATTGTAGTAGGATAAGTTGTAGTGTTCTTGGTTGGGGGCGATTAACCTCCCGTTTGCTCCATATGTCTTACGACCACTATCTATCGTTGCTTGATCAATTCGTAGAGCACTCTCAAGTACTTCATCATAAGTCCTTAGTGGGAACTTCTGGACTTCTTCCTTCACTTCTCTGCTGAGAGAATGAAGGAATAAATCGCATAGTTCCATCTGATCCATGTTTGGAGCACTTACTGACGAATAAAGAACTGTACGCCACCTTTGGATGAAATGCACGACAGATTCGTTGTGTTCTTGTTTGATATGCAAGAATTCCCTGATTCTTGTTCTTAATAGTTTGTTCATGTCAAAGGCTTTGATGAACTCTGGCACAAGTTGTTTAAATGAATGTATGGAAGCTTCAGGTATTCTATAATACCAATCGAGAGCGATGCCTTCCAAGGTTTTGGGAAATATTTTAGCAACAACCCCATCCCAAGGGAGTAATTCTCGTATGGCTGTAGCGTAAGCTTTGATATGCGCGTTTGGATCTCCCTCGCCCTTGAATTTGGGCAAATCAGGGAGAGGTCTTGGAAGCATGATGCTTCGTATGGTGAAATCTAAGGGTTCCTTTAGATATTCTGAATACGTCCCTATTGCATAGCTTTCGACCATTGATGGTGGTTGCTGAGGGAGCAATGGTGGGATTGGTTGTTGATACGGTGCATAGCATATGCATTAGCAGGGGCATAAGGGAGGTCCCTGCGTTGGAGCAAACATGCCAGGAGAGGAGAACATATCTCCTTGTGGGGATTTAGAGTACATGTTTAAATAGGATGGGGTATTGTCAAGGAATGGATTGCTTTGACACTAGACCTAGGAGGAATAGTGTTAGAGATGGTGGGCCTTAGTTGGCGTTTGTTGAGGAATATTGAGGAGGCATGCCTAACGTGCCTACTCCTGTGAGGAGATCTACTTGGCCAGAGTGGTATGCAGAGGATTGGAACTCCCTATTTGTATGAATTTTGAATTTTGAATTTTGACTTGCCTGGGCAGGTTCTAATCCTCTAACCTTCTCTATTAGAGTTGAAATGACTTCGTTTGGTGAAGTCACGATATCGTGCCTTGGTGGCGTTTGTTGTATGCTATGGTTTTGCGGAGGTATGTGATATCCTGCTATGAACTGATCATTATCTTGCCAAGCATCTCTGAGAGTATTTTCTATACGTGATGGCATAGAGGTATTTTCTTGAGGAGAGAATTTGGGCTGTATTTGCAAACCTCCTACAGGTGGGTACATGCCTTGAGAGCGTTGTTCACTCCTAGGATAACGTATTGAGTACTCGTCATCTAGAACCGAGTATGGGTCTGATTGTCTACTAATATGTGGTCTAAGTAGCATCTGAGGAGATGAAATAGATTCTCTAGTAAATGTCATATTGTTTGAGCCTGAAGGCTCTGTTTGTGTTTAAGCGAGTTGTTCCAACCCCTCTGTTTGGAAGGACGAGTTATATCTAGTCCTTGGGAGTTTGTGTTGACAACTGACTAGTTGAGTAGTTGTCGCCCCACATTGAGAGTGAGGGTGATGACTGTCTATTCTGTTGGGCATAATATGCCTCAAGACCCAGGAGGGGTCTGCCATATGCATCGAATCCCGACATATTCGGGCGGTATATGAATACCCGCAGAATAATGGGAAGGAGCGAAGGCGATTTGGATAAGATGAAACTTCTCAGAGAGAAGGTGAAGCAATTGTAAGTTTCACGTCGGGTTCACCAATTTTGTACGATGGAAAAGTGACATGCGAGGATGATAATCGACAAGTGACCTTCCCCGTACCCGACCTCCCGAGGTCGTGCTGAGATAGCCGGTGGTTTGAAATGCGGGTGACTTAGATGAAGTCACAGCCGGGATTATGGTCAGTTTTCTATGATAGAAAATCTACAAGCGAGGATGAGAATCGGCAAGCAACTTTCTTATGGCTAACCATGGGAGGATCAGTGACTAAGATCTGGTAGTTTGATCTCCTGGTAGCTAAACTGAAAAAGGGGAGATTTAGAGGCTATGAGCGGGTAGCATAAATTCCCTAGTGATTTACCCTCATAACTAGAATTTAAGCGTTTAATCTAGTTATGGAATCTCCAAATTAACTTAAACTGAAAATAACAATTTATACTACTACTGAAAGGGAAATTAATCTAAACAAAATATATGATTGAAACATTATAATTACAAGCAACAATTAAACTACTTTTATACTAAAACTAAACAAGTGAGATAACCCGGTGTGGTTATTCACCTGTGCAGATGTGTGAATCTAAATAAAAGACAGCTAATTAACTTAATTGAAAACCTTCAATCCTACCTCAGAAGTGAGGAACAAATCATAGTTTCTCAGAAACTATCATTCCCCACAGCTTCTCTGGCAATATTGAAAGCGAGCTTAACTGAAATAAAATGATTCACTACTCTATTTGATAATAACTTTGACAATTTAAACCTGGAGTTTACTGAGCAGAGGTAAATCCAGTTTTGTTGTAGCTTGTCCCCTTAGAGTGATCTCTTCGTTCTTGCATGTTCACGTGAATCCAGAAAGATTAGGAGTATAGCAACATCGGCAAGGGAAGGCACTGGGACGACAATTACTTTGAAGTAAAAATGGCACAAAGCACAAGTAGGAGAGGGATGGCGCAAGTGAACTGGCTTGGCCTATGCGATTCCTAGCAGGGTTGTTGCAGTAATGATGGAACAAAATGATAAACAACAGGTACTCAAACAATGAATAATAGCCAGCTTCAAAGAAATACAACGGAGTACAAGTAGGAGAGGGATGGCACAAGAAAACAGAGCTTGGCCCATGTAATTCCTAGTAGGATCGTTGTCGGTGTACAGTGAGGCATAACTAAATACTCAGAATTCTAATCCATGCTAAAGATAAAATGATTCATAAAATAAATCTAGGACTGAGTATGAAGACTGAAGCTCAAGAATGAAGACTCCAGACCAAAGAACCAAGACCATTTACTTGTAGACAAGCTACATATTTATAGCATTTGCAATGACTAGAAGGCAAGTTCAAATTGAACTCTCCCACTATTAAACAAAGATAAATCACTGTTCAGTCGGCAAAAACATAAATACAAGCTTTAGTGGTTGAGAAATGCGAGTGAAAATTGAATTTTCACGCTTGATGCGATCGTCAGAACATTCTGGAAAGCGCGTACAGGACCGCCGCCCTGCGCAGGGCGACGGTTACAGGACTGCCGCCCTGGCCTGGGTGCTGGTTACAGGACCGCCACCCTGGCTGGGTGACGGTTACAGGACCGCCGCCCTGGCTGGGTGACGGTTACAGGACCGCTACCCTGGCTTGGGTGGCGGTTACAGGACCGCCGCCCTGGCAAGGAGGCGGTCATGTAAATAACAACAAAACAAGGAGGAAAAAGAGAGAAAAGGCTAGGACAAAATGTGTAGAGGCTAGACAAGGATTTTTGGGATGCAAATGTATACTCAACAAGCTTTCTGGATTCCGAATACCTTGCGAAGAGATCTTAATCATCATTGGGGCATGTGTAACATCTTTCTGGTGGTGCAGTACATACAATTTTGGGTACGTACAGGTACATATATGCATCTAGTGGATAAAAGATTGCATCCAAAACTGAAATATCCAGAGAGTAAAAGAATGCATCCGAAAGGTACATGCTTATATCCAATGGATAAAAGAATGCACCCAGAGGGTACATATCTGCGTCTATATTTGACCGTCTCAAAACATGGTTGATTTTACAGGAAATTCTAGGGTTTTGGCACTTTCCAAATTCAATTTTGCACTTCCTTTTGCATAAAAATGCATGCTAGAAAAAATTGCTAACAAATTTTGAATACATGAAAAAATAAACCGTTTCTTGCAAAGAAAAACTTACAAATGGATGTCTACATCATCTATAGCTCTGATACCATGAAAGGAACGATAAGAAGATTGTTCCAAGATGTGATCTCAGATGATAATAGAACACCACATTAGATTTGCAAAACATAAGAACTAAAATACCATATATGGAAATCCATCGTAATCCATAATGCTCAATACATTACAATAGAATGACTTGAATTATTCAATAATAAATATGTACATATAGGAGGAGGGAAGTGCAACTACTATCTAATCCCACTAATTGATACAGGTAGTTACGTTAACTCCAAAAGACTAGTAAGCTAACTCTAGATAACTTAGAAGCTAAATCAACACAACAAGTACACTTAAGCAAGATGACCCAATAAGTGTAGGGCTAACACAAGTGTAAGAATTATCTTAATAAATAAATAAAAGGATAAATAATAATGTACACTAACAGATCTTTAGAGGTTCTTGAGTTTGATTTATGGAACCCTATGCACTTGGTGATGACCATGAGGTCACAAATTGGTATATCACACTTGAATATATGATGTGGTTTTGGATTCAATCTCCGAAGACTCGTTTTGTAGGTCTTAAACCTAGTGTATTTGATTGCTCCAAATGGTGGTGTATATTCATTTTGTGATGGTAAAGAGTGTTTAACTATTGTTCAAATTTGTTTGTTGGACTTATAAAACATATATAAGTGATCCTTGATGTTTGATGAAGGTGTTTTTTCTATATAACTTTTAGTTTTGACAAGTAGGCCTTTTGAGTGCATAAGGGCTTCTTGAGTCCTAAAGGAGAGTTTTTGGTATGAAGATGATATTGTCAATCTATATGGTCCATTTGGTGATTTTTAAAGGATTTTATCATGATGTTTTAATCTAATTTGTCCTATGATGTCCAACCTACATGTGTTAGTATCATAAGTCATGTATAAAAGCAAATTAGAAAGCTCATTTGAGCTAGTTGTGTAAGCTAGGAAAAGTGTGACCTAGAGGGATGATTGTGGAAATGTTAGAGGTATTTGTAACCATAATAAGAGGGAAAATATGATGTTATTTTTTTATAGAGAGAGATTAAATGTTAAGGAGATAGGTCATTGGATATAATCATCTTAAAGAAGAAGACTATGAGAAAGGAATACTAGAGGGGTGTTTTGAGAAGGACAAAATAAAAGAGAAATTCATAGTGTCATAATATATTGTTGTGATCAATATTATGAAGGTGAAAAAAACCAGGTGGATTTAGTTGGTGCTGATTAAACTAGGGAATTGATGCCTCCTTGTAGGGATGGTGTTCTACTATAATTAGGGGTTGGTGCTCCTTGTGGGGATGGTGCCTCACTAAACCTAGGGGTTGGTGCTCCTTGTTTGGTTGGGGATCAAATAAATTTTAATCGTGGCTATAATAAAGATTTTTTTTCATGTTTTTTATTCCCCTTGAGGGTTTCCCACTTAAATATGGTGTTCTTGTGTTATAGTGTTCTCATGGTGCATTCTCATTTGTGTTATTAGTCATTGATTAATCTTTATGTTGATGAATGCATTGAATGGTTGATGGATGCTTGATTGATGTTTTAAGAGAATGAATTTTTTTAATGGCCCACTAATTCATCCCCCTTCTCACTGGTTGTGCTTCCTGCAATTGGTATCAGAGAAGGGCCTACAAAACAAGATTAACAGGCTTGAGGTGATCCTTGAAACAAAAAGATGGTCAAGTTATGGAGTTTTGTGGTAAATTTTTTGAAGGAGAAGATATGTTTCTCAAACATGGATATGGACAATAAGATCTAAGATGAAAATGAGCCTTCAAATAGTACAAGGTATGTAATCTCATTCAATGGACATTTATTTTCATGCAATGAGTTTTTTCATTGAGCTATGAAATACATTCATCATTCATTGTGGAGGAATAATAGAGGCGGGAGAAAATTATTGTGTTACAATTGCAGGAAAAGAGGTCATATTTCAAAGTATTTCAAGGTAAGAAATATAAGCAATTAATGCAAGTCAAGAGAGGTTGTTTCAAAGATGTCATAATAAATGACACTTTTGCATCAAATTCTATCCTAGTATAGATATGAGGATTTCAAGATCTAATAAAGTATATGGAAGAATGCATGAGAAGAGCCAAAGATTTGCATGAAGGCCTAAGTATGTAAGGGTTGATATTATTGAGTCTAAGAGTCAAGGTAAATTGGGTGTAAAGATAGAACAAGAATATGTTGTAGACCTAATTCAGAGTAGCAAGAGTTATATCATTAATGAGTCTATAGAGTCTAAGGAATGTGAAGAATGTCAAGGTCAGATCATGATCAGTATGAAAGAAGGAGTAATCTAAGTCATTCAAGCCTATCATGAATTCAAATATTATTATGACTTCAAGAAGGATCATTGAGACAGTAAATTTTTTCAAGAAGTCCAATCATGAAGTTGATGACCATTGTGAATAAGGATCAAGAAATAATAAAAGTGAGTCCTAATTTGATCCTATAAGTCCTAGTGGAATGTTTTCTATGAAAGAGAACAAATAAAATGTTGTAAATATCCAAGAGTAGATGTTGTTAGCTTATATAGAGAATGAAAATGATGAAGTCATCAAGTCTAGAGTGTCTAACAAGACCATGAGGTTACAGAAATCTATCAATCAGTATCATAGTTGTAAGTTGTATGAGAAGAAGATGGAGATGTGGGAATATCCCGAGTTCATGGTGTTTTAGTGCCCTAAGTGGCTGTGATGTCTTCATTATGCTTCTTGAAGGAATTCATCATCCAAGTGAAGTATAAGAATAGTATGTTGTAGGTATGTTGGTCATGTTGAAGACTTGGTAAAGGTGATTGAGACATGTTTGTGTTTTAATATTCTCATAAGGTTATGTTATAGTTTTGGATTCCTGTTAGACTGTTTGAATCATTTGAAGTGTTGATGAAATATGAAGATCACTATTGAGGTCTTTTCTGAGTTTGTAAGAAGGTAACAAATATGCATGGATTTAGGTAGGTTGTTTTGTGTTATTTATAAGTCTAAGTATGTAAAGTGGTTTACTACTGTAAAGTATAAGTGTCAAGAAGGTATATGTGGTCTTGAAAATTAGAAATAGGTTCAGAGTGTTTTCAAAGCATAATGATTGTATCGAACCAAGTTTTAACTTGTAGTATCCTATCATGTAGTATTAAATTATATTAGTGAGAAATTTAAATCCTTGGAGTTAGTTAAAATGTGTTGATATCAATAAGAATTTGAAGATATAAGGTATGCAAGAAAAAAGTACTATTTTTTGAAGATTTATTTTTAATTGTTGCTTGAAGGTGAATGATGTCTTGTTAATTCATGAGATTCATGCTTCCCAACCTAAAAATGAAGTTGTCTCAAAAAATGGGTGTTTAGAAGGTATACAAAATCATGATGAAATAGGTAAGATTCTAAAATGAATCAAGAAGTGTTCTGTGGGTCCTTAATAATGTTTGAAGGATTGAAAAGGCATGATGAATAACTTTGATATACATGAGATGGTGTTTTGAGGCCTATATTGGTCTGTAACTACTAATATAATTTGTGTACTGGAGAATTTTTAGTGCTTATCATGGATAGATATTGGTCCATGATCTTAAAGTGTATCAAATGGGAAAATGCAATGTGTATAGTGATTTTGACAATGAAGAGTGAGTTGTGCATGCTTGTAAGCAGATTTGTGTCTTAAGGTCCTTATTTGAAGTCATGTTGAAGACTCAGATATAGCTGATGAAGGTATGTAAGTAGGGTTTAGTGTTGTTATAAATATGGTGCTCATTAAGGATGTTTGTAAGGAATTTGTCTTGAAGATGTCTCAAGGTAAAACATTAACATAGTACTGTTTGAATTTATGTCATGGTAGCTATGATGAGTTTGAAACTCAAGATTGGAAGGTAGAAATATGGGGAGAGTATTGATAGTTTTTTGCGTGCTCATTTATAGTCATGAAGGTTAGAGAAATTCAAGTTTCATGCTTCAAAGAACGTGTTTGAAGGCCCAATTAATGAGCTTTAGTCATGGTAAGCAAATAATTTGAAAGCTTGATTGATGTCTTGAGGTAGTCTAAGTAGATAATTTAGGTGGATGAAGTGTAAAGTGCAATAAATTGGGCATGATGATTGTTGATAAGTCTAAGAAGCTAGTGCAAGTGGATCAAGAACATAGATAGGTCAAATATGATTGTTTTGGTGACAATGTTGCTGATAAAATCCCATTGATGATTTAAAGATACTATCACAAGGTATGTATGATGTGTTGATTAGTTTAGGTAATGTTAAGGAGGTATGTAACTCATGTTATGTTGCTAAAGTCTCAAGAGGTCTTGATAAATAACTATGTGATAAGAGTCATTAGTAAGATGGAAGTTGTAGTTGTGAGTATTGGTCTATGTATAGTTCTCAAGACATAGGTTAAAGGTATATGGTGCTTCATTAAGACCATTTAAGTTATGATGTAGACTGTAAGTATTTAAGAAACAAGTTAAAAGTTCTCTTAGGTTGAATGATGGTTGAGTAGGATTTGCAAGCTATTTGACAACTATGAAAGGAGGCATGTTTGAAAGACTAGTGTAGTAGATATATAAAGGATGATGTGTGAGATAATGAATTGCTAAGGATTTTCAAATCATGAGAAGGATAATAAAAATGTGTGAAGATTCATGATCTTAGGCTATGTCAGGAAATAGTTTGTAGTTATAATGAGCATTGAAGGTTATTATCTTTAATTATCATGGACAAATTGTTAATGAGTCCAAAAGGTTATAGTTCAAAGTGTTACAAGGTAGATTCTTAAAAATTTACAATTAGATAGTATCAAGAACATTTATGAGGTCTTGAATGGTGTCTTAAGAAATTTGGTAAAAAGATGACAAGATTAGGGTTATTGTAAGCAAAATAACTTCATAGAGGATATATGAAGATTTCATGAAGACTTGAACAGGTTAGTTTAAGAATGTAAAAGTAAAGGTATGTGTTTTGTTGAACATTGGAGTCTGTAGCATTGTGTTATGTCATGAATCTTAGATAAGATAAGGAAGACTATGAAGGCGTGTCACATAGAAAGGATCTCATGGAAGAAATCATGGAACTTGTAGGCTCTAGGTTAATGACAATATGAAGGTATGTTAAAGAACTTTTTGACAAGCTCAATTGAGATAAGCTGCCATGTTAAAGATCTAGTACTGTTGAGAAGATTGCAACTTGTAAGGTGTCAAATATATGCTTGAAGATAGGGGGATCCTATGTTTAGGTTTTCTAGGATTGAAGTTATGAGTTGCAGTTTTCATGAGGCACTATTTTGAAGAGGAATGAATTGGGATTTAGTATAAGTCCTAAAAAAGTTTTTTGAATACCTTAATATATGGGTGAAATGATGATCCAATTCTACCATTGAAATCAGGTAATCTTGAAGATGATGTCGATGCAATAGTGAATGTAAAATCATGATTGATTTGTAGTTTAAGGAAGGTTTTTGAATAGCCCAATGAAAGTTGGATAGCCAGTTCCAATCGGCATTGTTTGTTCAAGGAGGTCATGAAAGCTTGAAAGATTATTGTATTAAAGGTAGTCCAAATGGAGTCAGGGGGAGTTCTAAGTATTTGTTACCTAATAAGAGGTTTTTGATCAAAGTGGTTTGTTGTTTCTTATGAACAATAGTTGAAAAGTTATTAGTGATATGATGAATAAGGTTATTAGTTGAGTACCATGGATTCTTAGAAATAGGGGAGATTATCAGGATGCTATCAGGGGGACTCATTGAAGGCTATGTGTTTGATAGTCAAAAGAGTTACATGATATTGAAGGCATAGTACATGCAAGAAAGGTTTGTAAGATAGAGTAAAGTATGTTGGTAAGAATTAATAAGTTTGTATAATACTAAGGGGGATTTGTCATGTATGGTATCTAAAAAATCAATGTAGAGTATGTGAGTGAGGGGGATTCTGTCAGACAATTATGAATACAAGGTATGCTTGAGTGTTATGTTGCAATGCTTTTATTCTTGCAGAACAATCCAAGTTTTTGAAGGATTGGAGCTCAAGAGAAGTGAGAATGTGTTTGTTAGTTGCAGGATTAGGTGTGAATAAGTTATAAGTTAAGACTAATGGGATGCTGAATGTTGTTAGGTGAAGTATCTAAGGTAATCAAGAGTTTATAGGATTTCAAGCTCCATAAGAAGGTTTTGTTGATAGATGGGAAGTATTGAGAGTGATGGTGGAATTATTTGTATCAGGGGAAATATTGAAGTACATGGTCATGGTTGAGTCATTGAGGTAAGAATTTTAAGGTTGAAAATGGTTGAGTTCAAGCATGAATATAGGGGAGAATGTGATGATTATTCTTGAAGATATGCATTTGCTAAGGGGGAGCTATGTTGCTGAAAGAGTCAAAATCAGAGGAGAAGAAGGTCAAATGGACCTTGATAGATTTGGTTGATGTTTCCAACAAAGAGTGAGTATAAATGAGATGTCAGACCAATTTGTTTTAGTATGTATCTTTTTCATTAATTTCAAAAGGGTGAGAATGAGATGATGGCATGTGTATTCCTTAGGAGGTGAATGAGATTTGTGTGTTTTTCCATCAATGGGGTTTCCATCAATGAAAAAGGGGAGAATTTTGGCATTGTGTTGTCATCTATGTCAAAGTCTTATATTTTTCAGTATTGTCTGAGGTGTCATTAATGTCAAATGAAGTGAGAAACATGAAGGTTGATTGGTATTTTTAGCTGAGTTGCTTGGTTTCACTGATTTTTCATGGTGTCTTGAGAAGTGTAGTGGATTGTAGGAGTGTGGTAGTGACTTTCACAGGTTTTTATGATGCTGTAGTGGTGTCATGGAGTGTGGTGAAGGTTCTTGTAGGTTTTCAAGGATGGAAAAATGATGAGAAGGTCAATTTTGGTGAACCAAGCATGTTCAAGGTGTTTTTCCTTTAGGCCTAGTCAACAGGTATGGTATGATATGATGAAGTACATGTATCTATGTTTTTTTTTAGAGCATGATGATGTAGATGTGGTAGAGACACTCACAATCAGAGTACAAGTATGAGGTTTTGATGTACACTCACAAGTGTGACAAATATGTGCTTATAGTGTTTCAGATTTCAAGTGTTAGACTATGGTTTTTAGGTTGAGGTGTTCCTAGACCTAGTCCTTGAGAAAGCATGACCTAATGAAGTGGAGTCATCATTTTGAGTAATTTGAGAAAATGTGAGTATTAGATGTGTTGGGATGTTGATTAAGAGGTGTGGTCCAAATTTCAGGTCCTAGTGTTGAATATTTTATAAGCTATGCCCTTTTTACTCCTAAAGACTTTTTAGAAGTGAAAAACCAAGGTCAAATTTGTGTTTTTGATGCTCATTGACACATGAAATATTTACATGGGAGTATAATCTGTTTAATAAATGAGGGTAAGGGTTTTAGCTTGAGTTTTGTGGCATTATTTCAGACATTAAGGCCAAAAATGTTATGAAAAATCGTTAAGAAGCTAGTCTAGTTTTAAACCCTTCTAAAACCCTAGGTAAAAGTGATGGAGAAGAACTTGATGGTACATGGCCTATAATGGGTTTTTTTGTGAAATTTTGATGATTTGAGGTTGTAGAGGACTCCTCAATATTTCTCCAGGTGTAAGTTAGGTGTCTTGGTTGTGTGTAGGCCCCATTCAAAAAGGAAAGTTTATGAAGAATTTCAGTTTTCTCTCAAGTTATTCATTTTACCTATTGAATAATTTATTTTTAAGGGAATTGTGGAATATATTATACATGTACATGGTGGTTTAATATCATTTTTTTCCCTTAGGAGTTCTGTTATGGTCCATTTTGCAAGACTGGGTTTGGGGCAGTTGCAGGTGAGTTTCATGTGGCTGCAGAGGCTCTTCGGAGGTGCTTCAATCTTATTTATTAAATCTTATGCACTTGGTGATGATCCAGAGGTCATGATATTTCCATTGGTATATCAAAATTTCATATTTGAGATGATTTGATGTGGTTTTGGCTTCAATTTCTGAAGACTAGTAGGTCTTAGAACTGTGAAGTTGGTTGTTCCAAATGGTGGTGTCATTGCATGATATGATAGTGTAAAGTGATTAAATATTTCTAGAGGTTGTTAGTGGACTTATAAAACATTTCTAAGTGGTTCTTGATGTTTTGTGAAGGTTTTTTTCTCAAGAACATTCTATTTTTGGAGTAGGCTTTTGAGTGCTTTAGGGCTTCTTGAGTCCTAATGGGGATTTGGTTCTAGATGTATTTCCGACCTATATGGTCTCTTTCATGATGTTTTTAGGATTTTATTATGATTTTTTAAGTTAATTTTTCCTATTATGGTGACCTACATGTTTAGGATCATGTAATTCATGTATAAAAGAAAATTAGAAAGCTCATTTGAGCTAGTTGTGAGGGTCTAGGAAAAGTGTGACCTAGAGGGAAAATTGAGGAAGTGTTAGAGGTATTTGTGACCATCATGAGAGGGAAAATATGATGATATGATTTTTTAGAAGGTGTTTTTATGTTGGAGAGATAGGTCATTAGACCTAATCATCTTGAAGAAGAATACTATGAGTGAGTTGGCCTAGAGGGGTGTTTTGAGAAGGATAGAGGAAAAGAGAGCTTCATAGTGTCATCATCTATTGTTGTGAGCAATATTATGAAGGTGAAAAAAAAAATTGGATTTCTTTGGTTCTGAGTCATCTAGGGGCTTGGTTCCTCCTTGTATGGTTGGTACTATATTAAAATTAGGGGTTGGTGCCTCACTAAACCTAGGGGTTTGTGCTCTTTGTTGGGTTGGTGCTCGAGTAAATTTGAACTATGGCTATAATAAATATTTTTTCAGTGGGGTTTCTTCCCCTTGAGGGTTTCACACTTAAATCTTGTTTACTTGTGTTATTGTGTTCTCATGGTGCATGCTCATGTGTTTGATTACTCATTTCTTAATCTATATATTGATGAATGTTTGATGAATGCATTGAATTATTGATGGATATTGATGTTTAAGAGAATGTAATTTTTAATGGCACACTAATTGACCCACCTTTTAGTGGTTGTGCTTCCAATAATTATTCTACCCGTAATTATTGGTCATGTTAATACTCAAATCCCATTCCTAGTGGCTTGTACTCTTAGTTTAGGTGACATGTGTTTAGGTATCCCTTGGTTATGCACTATTAGGTTTGTACTATTTATTTTACAAAAATGTGTTAAGTTCACTCACCAAAAAAATATTGTCACAATCCCATGTACTCAATCTGAGGCTCATATTATGAGATTATCTAATCATGTTTCTATATTTTTTGATTCTAGGTCTCCTAAGTGACCTTCTTGTACACATGTTATCTCTAGAAAGTCTCATCAGCACTAGAATTAATGGGATCTTTGGCCTCAAGTAGAGCATCACTAAGTGTGGGGGAAGATGGTAACCATCACTTTACCAAGAATCTATATTACCTTCTAAACTAGGGGTAGTATTACAATCCATCTCAAATGAGTTCTCTAGATATTTGGTTGGTGTAATAGGTGAAGTAGGAGTAATAATACTAGTGACGTTAATTGTGGGTAATGTTTCTTATAAGACCTCTTCAATAGATTAGGGTAGTACAAAATATGGTGTAGGAGGAATATCTTGAGATGGAGTACCAAAATGAGATGGAAGATCTCGAAACACAATAGGATTAACCTCTTGATCATAATTGAATACTATACCAGGATCGGCAGGAGCAAAGAAAAAATGGTTACTGGTAGCATCATCAATAAAATTAACATTACTACATGCAACATGACTAGGGAAACATCCTAAGGGAAAACCTTAAAATGTGGGAAAACCTCATAATTATGAATTTTTATAGCAAACGAAGTGGTATAGCCTTTAGCTAAATTACAACGAATGGGAAAAACCGTAGACATATCATTAGAGTTTGGTAAATTGCAAGTAGTATGGACCTGGTTAGAGGGATGTGAACACTTGTAGTTTAACAAATCTCTTAAAATATCCATGGCCACACAAAGAAGAAAGGATACTCCTAAAAGCAATGCATACATGACTTATGGTCCAGTCCCCCGATTTTGGGATCAACATGCCTGATACACAAGGAACTAAGAAGATCCTATATTAGGTGAAGGGTTCGATAAAAAGAGCATTCACCAAAATGCTTAAACCTTAATTACATTTTAGATCAATTTAATTAGGTTATAACTTGCAGTAATATACAAAAATCACACTACTAAAATCACTTATATATATATAACAATCAAACACATATAATTTGAAGTAAAAATAAGATGGAAAGATACAATATACCTATACTTTTTTTTCATCTAACCCTACTCCAAGATCATATGATAAGGTCAGGACCATACATATGGTCTTGAACATTGTGTACAATCTTAGTCCCTTTTGTTGTTCATTTGTTTTGTGCTTAAGGGGCTGTTTATCAATATTTTGTCTTTCAGATTATATTTTTAAGGTCAACCTTTCCACCACTTTAAAGGTCTTAATTTTAAATTAACAACTCATATATATTCAAGTATAGCCTAAGCATTTATTATCTAGAAATCATCCATATATCTACCACTTACTGAGATGAGAAAGTAGAGACTACATCTACATACTATATACATAGTATATGAGGACATAATTATGAAGTTTTCATCTGAAAGTAAGGATTTCCATTGAGTTGAAGTAACATAGCTCACTATCGGTGTTGAGTTACAAGGGCCAATCTAGGTTTTTTCTTGGTGTTTTCCTCATGCCTAGTCTACACACAAATGGATTCATACCCATTTTTAACCTTTCACCATAGATTATTTTACTTGGAAAATAATTCTATTGGGGGACTTGACTATGCTTCCTAAAAAATACAATGATTGTTGTTTTTTATTTATTTTTATTATTGGCAAATAGTTTTTTGAAAGGGACTATACCCTTGTGAACAAAAGAGGGCTAAGGAGAAAAACTAGGAATTAAAACCAGAATAAAAAGGATCAGAATCCAAGTGTGACAATGAAGCCCAAAGTAGCCAAAAAATAGCTACCCCATCAAGACAAAAACAACAAAAACTCTGCAAGAAGCAGCAAAGAGACTGCAAAAAAATAACAAAAAAACATACAAGAGCAGCTAAAGCACCTACAACTACTTCTTGGCAGCTTTGTCGATGCTGGATTTGATGTTCTTCTAGGATTTGAACATTCCCAAATTTGTCATGTGGGCAGCGTCAGTCTTATCCAGCTGATCAATGGTCCTTTTGCTTTCCTTATCAGTGCCCCAAAGTGTTTCCGGAACTCCGCTGAGATTGGAGACACTTCGGAAATGCTACTCGATGAACTCTTCAATCACACTAAAAATGGCCATATTATAATCATGACGAGTTTTGGCCTTCCCTAAATGGGAGTCTAAGGAGTTCAGCTTCTTGTAGATATCTTCAATCTGGCTGTTATCAATAACCACCTCCTCCTCCTTCTTCCTCTTACCTTTCTGTTTTTCCAAGTTCTTAACCTCATCCTTCGACAGCTTCATATCAGCTTCTAAGGCTTCTAGCCTTTTTTTAGAGCTCTCCATATGCACATCCCAGGGACTAGCACTGCTAATATTTAGGAGGTCATGTGCAATTTCAATTTCATGAGGACCCTTCCCCACAGCAAGGGTATCGAGGTTAAGCCTTCTAGAGGACCTGGTGACCGGTCTGGCCGAGGTGGAAGCGAAGGGGGGGGGTGGAAGCAGTAGTAGGGGGAATGGAAGAAGAATCTTGGATGGGCGGTAGGGGGTGACAGCAGCGGTGGTGGGGGCAGAGAGTGGAGAAAGAGAGCTAGCAGCAGTTGAACCCGGCAGAAGGGGAATTGAGCAAGGGGAGGAAGGGAGACCAGGATACCGAAGAAGACATAATTTATGCAGTAGAAAAATAAGCCCCTAGTGTAAAGGAACCGCCCGGGTATTCTTTTGAAACTCCAAAATGGATCGCTCAAGGGAGTTCAACAAATAATGGGGGAAACAAACCACGCGATTCCTGCAGAAGTGGTTAAGGAAGATAAGGTGCTTAGTAGGTATGGTGATAAACCTCCCTTCCAAAGAAATGAATCGTATCATCATGCGAGTAACCTCATCATAAGGCGGAGGGATCGAGCTAAAAAGCAAGCCCGCGGTAACATGGATCAGCTTCTCAGATCCCTCCACAAATCTCCTCTCTTCAGCATCTCTGTTGACCCTTTTGTTAAAAAAATGGTATCCCTCCATGCCAAGGCCGGTCACTTCAGCAGTAAGCTCCTCGTTGACCAAGATCTTTTGCCCCCCATATTCCACAGTTCGCTCCTTCCAATCCTTCGCAAAATGCACTAAGATACTTTGATCATGGCCCTGAACCTTCTCCATGAAGTTGGTGATGCCATCCTTGCTGATTATTTTCCATAGATCTACATTATCCTTCTAGTCCGGGTCTGCACTAGGCTCAATTTGGCAAGGGGGACCCCCCATCTTCACCGTACTTAACTGTTTGCAATAAATTCCAAAATCCTTGAGAGTGCTGAAGCTAGTCTACTTTTTACTGTTGTAATCCACACAATGTTGAAAATGAGAGTCGTTGCTCTTCCCACGAACATCCGCATGCCTGCTGATCTGAGCCTGTGGAAGTTCGCATGTGGGAATAACGGCCTTTTTGCTATCCCACTCCCTATCATCAATTACATTATTACTGTCTTCGGTATCCGTGGAGCCTTGTATCCATATTTTAGCAAGCACAGTGCTACCCACATGCGCGATTTTCATATCAATGTAACTCCACTTGAACTTCCCCATATACTTCACACTATCTTGAGTATTCGACAAGATTTTCATAATCATAGTTTTTAAGTCAACACGTGTGGGAGTTTTATTGATACTGATCCATGCCCAATAATCATAACTCAACTCAAGAAATTGCGTGCATATAGAAATCCGCATGAATGTTGTTTTGAAGCTGCTTAGGGATACTATTGTTATCCCAAACAATGTGATTAACATTAATGCCATAATTAGCCAGTGCATTTGCACATTTATTACCCTCTCGGTAAGTATGCATGATCCTGATGTTATTGAATGTTTGACAAATACTTATGGACTCTGAGATAAAATCCTTGATGCTCCAACATGGAGATGAGCACTGTTTAAGGAGATTAATGATATTCAGGGAGTCCCCTTCAATAATGAGGTTCTGGATATTTTGAGTCTGGGCAATTCTCAGGCCCCATAAAGCAGATAATGCTTCGGCAAAATGATTGGTTTGAATTCCCATTTTCCTAGCATACGCAGCAATCAGACTACCTTTATGATCCCGTATCGCTCCTCCCCCTGCCGCAATCCCAGGGTTCCCCTTAGAGGCCCCATCAAAGTTTAACTTAAACCAATTAAAATCAGGAGGATGCCATTTAATCAAAGATCTATCAATGTTATTCCTAGGATTGCTACAGCTATTGACGGTTCCAATCTACCAGTTGGATAAGATATATTCTTCATTCTCTAGATATCTCTTGTTCTTGGGGGGTTTAAATCTAGCAATGTTCTCTTTGATACCATTAGAAATTTTACCAATACTAAATTTATAGTTTTGCTTCTTATTTATGAAGATAATATCATTTCTATCCTTCCATATCCTCCAGATTAAATGAGGGATAACCAGCTTCCAGATCCTTTTGAAAACACAATGCCTAAAGGGTGGGTTCCATTGAGTCCATAGCTGATTTAGATCCTTCGGCACCACCCAGAGAGCTTCAAATTTAGAGAGGGAAAAACTCCATATTCTGGTAGCATACTCACAATGAATGAACAGATGACTGATATCCTTAGAATCTTTCTTACAAATATGACACCTATTAGGCATTATAAATCCTCTTCTCATCAGGTTGTCAGTGGTAAGAATCCTGCCTCTGATAGCCAACCAAAGGAAAAATTTTATTTTAGGAGTTAATTCAGTCATCCAAATCTTATTCCAATTGAACTATATTTGACTACTTGTGGAAGAAATTATTATATCCAGTTTTGACAGAGTAGTTCCCATCATTGGAATTATTCCATACCAGCTCATCCTTGGAATCCAGTTGACTTAAGGGAATAAGATCTAATTGATCTTGAAGGGAGGAAGTAATTTGCATCAGATCATCTCTCTCCATAAAAAGTTTTTTCCAATTCTTGCTGGTGCCATTTCCCTCAATATAGTCCTTGATTTTGATGCCATACTTGCTTACAAGACTATCCTTAACTATCCCAAATCTATCCATGAGATTTCCATTAAACCAATTATCATCCCAAAAGTTTATGTCCCAACCATCCCCCACTTTCCATTTACTGCCCTGCTTAATGAAATTTCTGCTCTTAACCAGATTGTTCCAAAAAATGGAACCATGGGGAAGGTGCTCATCTTGCAGGAAAGAGTACACAATTTGATGATTTAGGTATTTTGCTTTGATTAAATCAATCCAGGGTTGTTTCTCAGACAACATTCTCCAGTCCATTTTAGCAATGAGGGCTTCATTCATTTTCTCAATATATTTTATACCCAGTCCTCCCATAAACTTCGAGGTGCAAACCTTATCCCAAGCAACTAAGTGAAATTTGAACTTCTCTTCCATGCCTTGCCATAAATTTTTTTTCTGGATCCTTTCAATATTATCTCTGAAGGAAGAGGGGATCTTGTAGAGTGACATGACATAAATGGGAATATTTTGAAGAGTACTTTTAATGAGTAGGCACTTACCAGCACTAGATAAAATGGCTCCTTTCCAACCAGCCATTTTTTTTGGAATCTCTCCAATAAATCATCCCACACCTTGCTAGAGACTTTTCTAGTGCCGAGAGGAAGGCCCAAGTAAGTGGCTGGAAGCACACTTATTTTACAATCCAGAATTTTAGCAATTTTAAGCTGCCTTTCCTCAGGAGTGTTGAAAAAGAAGATGGATCTTTTATCATAATTGATCTCTTTCCCAGAAGTAGATTCGTAGAGCTGTAGTAAAGCCTTGGTATCCTTGGATTCAGTGACTGACGCCAAAAGAAGGAGGATATTATTATCCACAAATTGCTAATGGGAGACAGCTTGACTGATGGAAGTGGGATTAGATCCTTTTAAAAGACCGTTATTAATTGCTTTGTCAATTGTTCTACTAAGGCTATCAGCCAAAAGAATGAAGAGCAAGGGGGAGATAGGGTCCCCTTGCCTAAGCCCTCTGCTGCTAGTGAAAAAATCCACAGGCTCACCATTAACCACCGCTGAGAATCTGGACGTAGAGATACAAGCCTTAATAATTTTTCTAATTTTTTCCGGAAAACCAAATTTAGTTAAGAATTTTTCAAGGAATACCCAAAAGACCTTGTCAAAGGATTTATTCATATCAAGATTGAGGGCCATATTTTCCTTTTTATTATTTTCCATAGAATGTATGGTCTCATGAACTATAATCACTCCGTCTTGTATAATCCTGCCTTGAGATTAGATCGTTCATAATGAGTTGAAGCCTAGAGTAATAATTTTGGTAAAAATTCTATAGATGGCATTCACAAGGCTGATAGGTCTGAAGTCTTTAGCATCCATTTTTTTTGGGGCCAGCATAATGTGAGTGTTGTTTAGCTCTTTCAAAAGATTTCCCATTCTATAAAATTCATTCACTACTCTGAGAAGATCCTTCGAACAAATTTCCCAAAATTTCTGGAAAAAATTTATGGAGAACCCATCCAGACCAGGAGTCTTGTCACCCTCTACAGCAAATACAACCTTTTGTATCTCTTCAAGGGTGACCGCTTTGGTGATATTTCTAAATTTATGTTCCTCAATTTTATCTTAGGGAATGGCCTCCAACATAAAAGAAATAGCTTCAAAATTGATGATATTCCTCTCCTCAAGAAGCTTTTTATAAAAATCTAGCGCTTCTTTCTTAATGCTATTGGGATCTTTTATGATATTTCCGTTACTTTTAGATACTTCTAAGATCCTATTACAGGATCTATGCTTCAAAGTGGTCATATGAAAGAACTTTGTATTCCTGTCTCCCTGTTTAAGCCAAATAGCTCTAGATTTAAGTCTCCATAAAGATTCCTCTCTACTGCAAATCGTATGCAACTCTGAAAGAATATTCTTGTCATTAGCTTCGGTCTTTAGCTGATCTCCCCATAGTATCCATTTTTATTTCCAGATCCTGAAGTTTTTGTTTTAACTTCTTTTTATTATTAAACACATTGCCAAAAATGCTTTTATTCCAGATTTTGACTTGCTTTTTGACATTTTTGAGCTTTTGAACCAATCTGGCAGTGCCTTCACCATTCCATCCCAACCATTCTTTTATCTTGTCATAGATATTGTCATTCTCCATCCACATATTTTCAAATTTGAATGAGCTTCTGGTGGGTTTAGTCCAATTGAGAAAATTTAAAGCAATCGGATTGTGATCCGATCTAACTCTGGGCAAGGAAGAGAGGTGGAAGTCTTGACTGAGAATCCAGCTCACTGAAATTAGTGCTCTATCCAATCTCACCTAGATAAAATCCTTTCCCAACCTTCTATTATTCCAAGTGTATTTATTTCCATGAAGATCCACATCTAAGAGATTATGTTCAACAATAAAATCAGCAAAATCCTCCATACCTGTAGAAAAGCTGGAGATTCCTCCATACTTTTCACCTGGGTTTAGTGGAGAGTTGAAATCCCCATAATAAGCCAGTTAGCTGAAAAATGTTGGTTTCTAAATGTTTTAAGGTCAGCCCAAAGTTTTCTTCTTCCACTAACCGTATTAGGGGCATATAATGTTAGAAAGGATCCATTCACCATTATTCTCAATATCAATAAATTTGATTGCAAGATGATTAGTACTAGCATTGAGAACCATACCAGTACAGTGCCTTTTATCCCAAAGAGTAGTCAATCCTCCAAAAGCTCCCTGGGAGTCTATAGCCACCATTTCAGAGTTATCCCAGAAACTCTTTTTATTAGTTTCAAGGGCCTTAGCTTTCATCTTAGTTTCCTGCAGAATCAAAATACTAGGACTACTAGAATCCCATAACTCCTTGATGATTCTTTGTTTGGAGTTTCCATTTAGGCCTCGGATGTTCCAAGAAATAATCTTCATTTGGAATGATTGGTAGTTGGAATTTCCTGATGGTTCAACTGACGTTGAATGCCATCTGCAATGTCTCTCTCAGTTCTCTTAGATCTAAGAGCCTTTTTAGAGGGCCTTCCTCGATTGTTGGAAAATATTACGTGTTGATATTTTTTTTTGAGATGATTAAAATATTTTAACCAGAGCTTAGAACCGGGGGGGGGGGGGGGGTGGCGGGACACCATCCATTACAATAGATAAATATTTGAGGACCAAATACCAAATTATACCTAAGCACTTCTGAAAACGTGCCAATTACAGAGACTGCCATAACCCTCAAGCATACCGACACAAGCGAAACTTGCACACCAGTTACAAACATGCCCCTCCCATATTACCACCCCAAACGAGGATCATGTGGGAGGGGAAGCAGAAGCAAATAAATCCCGCAAACTACCGATAGAACAATATAGAGGAAGATCAAACCATCAAGACAATACTGGCCGTAACAAACATGAACCCACCTGAATCTATACCCCACCCGCAAGACACCACGGATGTCGTTGCTACAACCCAGATCGAAGATATGCCCTTCCAGAGTGCAAAGCAACCAACCACTCAAAAACCTAAAACCACTAAAATCAACATAAACCTTACAAATATGCAATATCCCTTGCACAATAAATGGACGTGTCAAACCAAAAAGAAGGTATCTACGGATAGATGTTTCCTCCTAATGCAGTGCCTAGGAAACCATGAAAACATGTCTCTAGGAAAGGAGAAAAAGGAAAGCAGAATAACCTCCCAACTTGACAGAAATGCCAGGTCCAGCCTTAAGCTCCTCCACTTGATCGCCACCAAATCCCTCTGAAGAGAAAAACCATCCGCAAATAGGCTCAAAGTCAGAAAATGTGATCTCCATCAGAGCCATGCCTTCAAAAGGAAAAACCCCCTCATTGATGTCAATCCTTTAAATGAAACATAACCATACTACTCTATTAAATCCCCATCGAGTGTAAAAACCCATAAGACCAGGGAAAGAAGCAGATTTAGTTACAAATGCATCCCCTCCACCACTTGCACCTCTGACCCCTCAAGAACCTGGGAAGCCTGCGAAACTCCATCTGGACTAGGCTCAACAATCAACACCTCAAGCGTTTGATGAAGATTGGGGAAAGACTCGACGAAGGAAGAGACAAAAATAACAAATGGAAAAGTATCAATCATAATAAATCTAGACCCATTCCTGAAAGCCTCCAAAACATCCTTCACAACCCGAATAATGAGAAGCACAACATTTTTTCATGAAATATCCAAAAGGATAATGGCCAAGCTCTCCTCCAACGGACCCGAAAGAAACTCCAACCCTTTGAAGAAACATTCGGCCAAGCGAGAGTAAAGATGGTCAAACTTCACCACCTCTCGACACTCCTTCACCTTCTCCCATTTCTCCATAACACTGCCTCCACATGTCCACAGGGTTTTCTCTACCCAAAACCCTAACGCCTCCATCCTCCTTTCATACCACGTGTTGATATTCTTGTTCCTATTTGCAAAGATAGATTTTTTAGTGTTTTTAACAACACTATTGTTGATAAATACTTCTCTATGACTAATAAAGTCACTATGATCTCACATGTGTTACTTTAGATTGTGGTCCAAGCGGATAGATATTGTTTGGATGTGTTGCATCTACAATATTTACTCTCACACTAGGGGATTGCTTTGTGTACTATTACTTTGGTTTCTATAGATTCTTTGTGTTGTCTCTCTCCTTCTTAGGGTTATGCCCAAGGGTTTTGTAGATGCCTCTCAATAAATGGGTGAATTTTCTCCTCATGTCATCAATCTTTGTGCAAATCTAGATCCCCTTCAGCCACCTATAGTGATGGTATTTTTTACCACCTCAAAGGTGGTGGTGGTAGTGGTTGAGATTCTCCCCCTCAAAAAAATTCTTGCATTTGACATTAGCCATTTCTCCTCTCGTCATAATGAAGAAGAAAAGAAAAAAAAGAATGATGGATGTGATCCCATATTAGACACGACTCACTCCTCTAATACTAACTAATGGGGAGGGGGGGAATTGAATAGTCCTTTGCCTCGGTTGGCTGCCATGTTTATTACTTTTGCATAGTTTTATTTTTTTATGTTCTACATCCATTTTGATTAGAAATTTTCACTTTTATTTGTGTTGTTATTATCAAAATTTAGTATTGCTACTTTGAGATGATTTGGACTCCTTATTGAGGCTTGTTTGGCTCAATGTGTTTGGTATTCTGGGATTGAAATTTTCCACCTATATTTTTTGTACGATAAATGATGTACTATACCTATGCTTTTATTAATAAATGTACACTTTTCAATAAAAAAATCATCTCTTAAAAATCACTTCATAATTATGTTATGTGATAGAGTTGATATATCTTCAAGGCAAACAATCTACATTTGAAAACAAACTACATATGTAAACGCTATAATATAATATTTATCTTAAATAAACTTAAATCCGTCTACAAACTTAATGAAATGAAATATAAATAGAAAATTCAAATTTATTTCCCATACAGTTGATGATGAGATATGAACTAGAATCAACACCAAAATGTGCTTGTGTATAACTGATAGGAACCACTATTTATAAGTTTATTGGACATACACTACAAGTCTACACATTTATTTGCTACTTTAAGTGTTGATTATAGTGTATTATAGGTTATTTATAAGATATCTTGAATGTTTTGTATAAAAGATGAAATGCCATGAATTTGTATATTATTTAGAAGATTTAAGAGTGTCTCAACAATGTTGTGTAGTTAGACACCAAAAAAACCTAGGTCCATGTGGATAAAACCAACAAGATTGTGGACATATTAGGTGACCAATCTATTGAGAATGGCGGGGCTATGTAAAGGGTTATAAAAACAAAACATTAAATCCCTTTTTTTAGGTTTTGCACACTTTCTAACATGATGCCATGGGTATACCATGTAGAGTTAACCCATGTCTTAAGAATTTCAAAGGGGAAGCAGCCCAAAAGTATCCTATTGAGAAAAAATTCTATAGCCATTGAGCAACACTAAAAATAGAAAAAATAAGAACAACATTGGGGGGAGTCATTACCCCATGAAACACCTTCAGGAAAAACTTATGTGGGTGCTTCAGTGGTGGCACCATTGTTCGCAACTCCACCAACTCCGGTCACAATATTAATAATTGAACTAGAAGGGGAGGGGGACATTATATAGGTTTTTTTGAAGGGAAAGGAGTTCAAGAGAAGGCAGGTCCCGATATCTTGCAACATCTAGAAGGTGTTAACATAATTTAGCATAGGCATATGTATTGTATTTTAGTGCATTATCTTTTATTTAATAATGTGCAACATGTGCACTCTAGTCTAGTGACTTACATTCAATATTGCTATGTTGGATAACATTCAATATTGGTATTAGTAGTAATTACATGTGCATGTGAGATGGGTCTTATCATCTCGTAGTTGGTGCCTGATAGGGTGTCATGTCTATCCATATGAGGTTGTTTAATATCTATAAATATTACAACTCTTGCATTGTTATGTAATTTGATTTCATGATCAATAATATTTGTGAGGATTCCATCCCTCTTTGGTCATTGCAATCTAATTCTATTATATCATTTGGTATCAGAGCTATACCATTGTTATCATTTGGTATCAGAATAGATTCTATCAAAGCAAGGTTGAAGAGGAGCACTATTGGAGAGGATCCATTGGAGAAGAAGATCTGCATCAAAGGAGAGCCATTGAAGCATCTTGCAGCCTCCATTCCTTCCAAGCATCCCTCAACTAAAATTTGACCTATCCACTTATTTGGAAGGTAAATTTTTTTTGATTAGTCATTGGCATAGCCAATTGATCTATCATATTGGTGGAATATTTTAGATTTAGAGATCTTTAAAAAAAAAGATCTAAGGATTTGGGGTTGAAAAAAAAAAGATATTGAAAAAAAAAAATTGTGAAAAAAAAGAGATCTTAAAAAAAAAGGAGAAAGATATTGAATTTTTTTTTGTAGATTTAAAAAAAGAGTTAAAAAAAAATCAGATCTAAAAAAAAAAAAAAAAACACACACACAAAAAATCAGATCTGAAAGTGGAGGTGTGAAGAAACAAAATTCCAGCAGATAGATCTTAGAAAAAGGACGTAAATTTTTCATAAAATATTAGAGTGATGTTTCGTTTTTTTTAATGGAAAGATAAGAAAGAGACGTACAAATTTTTATTTTACATCATCTTCAGATTCAGCCTCTACATGTGACGAAAAAGTCTGTGCAAGTCGGGTAATTTTTTTGAAAAAGAAATCAGATCTAGCTGGTAAATTGGTAAGATCTCAAAAATCAAGATTCTGATTCTTCTTAATTTTTTGGGTTTCAAGAAAAATATTGTATGATGTTGTTGTCAAAATTTAGAAAAACCCAGATCACGGTTTATGAGATAAGGTGAAAACAATATTCAGATTGTTTGTTTGGATCTTGGGAACAAATAGGTCAGCAGTTCAATTCCCACTCTCTCCATATTTTTTATTAAATTAATTTTTTTAGAAAATTTGGAGAAATTACTAAATTTTGGGGGATTTCCAAATTTAGAAGTTCATCAAACACATTTAGAGCCATCGCTAAATTTAGCGGAACAACACCTATTGGGGGTAAAAAATATTTTTGGCCTAAATTGTGTATTTTGTGATTCTGGACACTTTTTTGTAAAGAGGGGGGACACAAAAACTTCATTTTGATGTAATTTTGGAGCATTTTGTACTAATCTTGGTGCATAAAGTGCAAAAAAGAGTTAAAAAAAAGTGTAACTTTTTTATTTTATGTTTGGTTCTATCACACGAGATCTTTGATCTCATAACAGCATTCGGTATATACGGTGCCTCTGGGAAGCACTTACAGGTGATGCCATCGCGACTACTACTGCACTTAATACCTAACACAGCTTCCTAAATGTTGTCTAGGCATCGACCCTATAAAATCGATGGAGATTAATAAGGACACAATACACACACATTTGAGCCCTCCCATCCGTTTGTGCTTGCATAAACCTCTCTCTATATTGTCTACGTACCACGTACTAAATTCTTTTACGTGCATTAATACCTCTTTCCGTACTGACGAGTATATTGAAAGGGTGATCTTCTTCCATGTACCAACGGGTATATCGGAAGGGAGCGTATATAGAAAGGTTTGGTATATCGGCCTAACGGTATATTGAGAGGGAGACTATAAACATGGAGTGATAAGAGCCTTACCCTTTGTCAGAAATTCATATTACAAAAATGAGTGCACAAGTACCAAATTTCTTCTTGCCAGATTCATAACTGCTTAGAGGAGACAACTATGCTACATGGAAACCGAAGATCAAGATGTTACTTGAGTTTGAAGACCTATGGAGAGTTGTAGATGGAACAACAACAAGATCACTTGATGATGGAAGACAACAAGTTCAATTTAACAGGGTTAATCAAAAGGCCAAGTTGATCATCTTCTTTGGTGTAACGAATGATGTGCAACCGCACATTAGAGATGCCACATCGGCCAAGGATGCATGGGATAAGTTGAGCATAGTCTATGAGGCAAATAACAAGAATGCCATCCTCAACCTACTATCACAATTGCATACTCTCAAGTTTAAGCACAATGAAAAGGTTGAAGTTTTTTTGAGATGAGTTTATAATTTGAGGGAATCTCTACTGGCATTGGAAAAAGAGATAAGTGATGAGGAACTCATACCAATTGTGTTGTGAGAACTTTCTCCTTCCTATAGAATCTTTGTGACAACTATCAATATGAGTGAACACAAAGTCACCTTTGAAAAATTAGAAAATCTACTCCAACAAGAAGAGACAATGAATAATAAAGATCATGAAGATGAGCAAGCACTATCTTCCAATCATAAAGGAAAGGAAAAATTTCAGTCTAATCACAAGAAGTCCCAACAAAATAAACATCAACAAAGGGACCAAAGTCAAAGAGACAACACCAAGAAGTGTTCCATTGGCAATAGAAGGGGACATGACATCAAATATTATTGGTACAATTCCTACAAAACGGGTTCATCAAGCAATTCAAAACCCAACAACCAACAGAGTAACAATAATTCAAATCAAGGGAATTCCAACAACAACAACAATCAAGGGTAGAAAAATGGTAATTGGAAAAGAAAACCCAAACAACAAGGGTACATTGTTGAACATGAGGATGATTTAGATGAAGGACACCACATGTATTCTGCTCAATTTTATGAAGAAACCAAGTCCACAGTATAGTTGACCTTGGTCTAGAGTACAAGAAGAATGATAACTTCTTCTTGATAGGATATTCAGATTCAGATCATGCAGGAAACATGGATGATAGGAAGTCAACATCAGGCTTCATATTCTTTATGGGATCTAGACCAATATCATGGGGAAGCAAGAAACAAAACTTTGTTTCTCACTCTTCTACATAAGTAGAGTATCGAGCTGCAGGTGAAGTTGTTTGTGAAGCAATATGGCTGCGCTGGATACTAGAAGGAATTGGTCTACCACAACAGAAATCTACTCCAGTATATGTTGATAATGAAGGAGTTCTGAAGCTTGTTCGCAATCCAATATTTCATAAGAGAACCAAGCATATTGAAGTACAGATTCATTTCATACGCGAGCATGTCTTAAAGCACAACATACAACTCTAGTTCTATCCTACAGCTGAACAGAAGGTAGATGTTTTCACTAAGACACTGAGCTAAAAGAGACTCCTAATCAACTACCGATAGAGAGTTGCATTCACTGGTGGTGATGGATCGGAACGAGATAACTGAAGTCTCGCTTTCATAGGTGTACCAATAGGAGTACAGTCCATCATCCTGAATTTCTCAAGTGTTGTCTTGGTGTATTTCAACTGCGACACAAAGATATGATTCTCTTTTTTCCATACTTCCAACCCAAGACAATAGTTCATGAGCCCGAGATCTGTCATGTCGAATGATTGATTAAAATCCTTCTTTGTTGCATCGATTATCTTCACAAAACTACCTGTAATGATTAGATCGTCGACATAAACAACCACAATGACAATCTCCCCCCTTGCTTTTTGAGGTAGAGATTGGGGTCATAAGGATTCCTTTTCAAATCCATGACTTATGAGATGCTCATCAATTTTGATGTACCATGCCCGGGGTGCCTGTTGTAGGCCATATAGAGATTTTACGAGTCTTCATACCATCATCTCTTTTCCTGGTATTACATAACCCTCTGGCTGAGTCATATAGACTTCTTCTTGCAAATCTCCATTAAGAAAGGCACTTTTCACATCCATTTGGTAGACTTTCCAACCAAATTGCGTAGTTAGAGCAAAGATCATCCTGATTGTCTTGATCTTGTCCATGGGAGTAAATGTCTCCTCATAATCAATGCCTTCTTGTTGTGCATACCCCTTTGCTACAAGACTTGCTTTATACTTTTCAATAGTCCCATCTGATTTGTACTTAGTCTTGAATAGCCATCTACAGCCAATGGGTTTCTTCCTTGGTGGAAGGTCGACAAGTTGCCATGTGTTGTTCTTCATCACTGACTGATACTCTAAATCCATGGAATCTTTCCAAGATTTTGATTGTAGGGCTTCCTGAACTATAGATGGCTCAACTGTTTCAACAACTCTTCTCATTAGGGCATAATTGACCTCTTCACAAGCTTGACTGTGAATCCTAGGTCCAAGATTGAATGATGTGCTAGGTGCTTCATTCAAATTTGCATCTCTTATTAATTAAGTATACCATTTAGGTAACTTCTTAGTTGTTCCATTGGCTTGTGGTGGATCCAAGTTTTCACCATCATCCAATTCATCACTGTCATCTTCAGTGGGAACATCAAATTTTGTCTTCACAAGAGGTGTATTCTGCATGTTTGTTGAATCATTGAGTGGAGTATTTGTTTGTTTCTTCTCAAAGAACTCAAAATCCCTACTTGTGTATACTTTCTTTACTTTCGGATCCCATAATCTGTACCCAAGTGCTTCTTCACTGTATCCAATGAATATCAATTTCTCAGCTTTCATATCCAACTTGTTCATGTTCTTCTTGGGTATGTGCATGCTAGCTTTGAACCCAAATACTCTTAGGTGTGCAATTGATGGTTTCCGATTTAACTATGCTTCTTGAGGTGTCACTCCTTGAAGAGTTGCTGTGGGCACTTTGTTCAACAAATAGACTGCAGTTCTTACAGCTTCTGCCCAAAATGTCTTTGTTAAACCTGAGTCATCAATCATACATCACACCATTTCCATGATAGTACGATTCCTTCTCTCAAATATACCATTCTGCTATGGTGTGTGAGTAGGAGGCATTTGTCGACGAATCCCATGAGCTTCCAGGTAAGTCTTGGACTCATTGCTTGTGAATTCCCCCCCTCGATCTGAGTGGAGTGTTTTGATCTTGCGACCAACTTCATTCTTAACAAGTGCTTTGAACTTCTAAAATGTCTCAAAGGCTTGAATCTTGTCTCTTAGACAATATATCCAAATCTTTATTGAGTAGTCATCAACACAAATCATGAAGTATTGACATCCAGAATGACTTGGTTGCATGGGCCCGCAAAGATCGGTGTGCACCAAATCAAGATTTCCCTTAGCTCTATATGTGTTCTTCTAGATGGGTACTCTGTGTTGCTTTCCAACTAGGCAATTGTGACACTTGTTAGTGTTGTGCTTGAGTGTAGGAAATCCTTTCACCATGTTTCCCTTTTAAAGTGATTGGAGATAGCCAAAACTGATGTGACCATATTTGCGATGCCATAGTTTTTCAGATTGTGAATGATACCAATGGTATAGCTCTGATACCAAATGATAATAATGGTATAGCTCTGATTCCAAATGATAGAATATAATTAGATTTCAATGACCAAAGAGGGATGGAAGCCTCACAAATATTATTGATCATGAAATCAGATTACATAACAATGCAAGAGCTATAATATTTATAGATATTAGACAACCTCATATGGATAGACATGACACCCTATCAAACACCAACTACGAGATGATAAGACTCATCTCACATGCACATGTAATTACTACTAATATAATATTGAATGTTATCCAACATAACAATATTGAATGCAAGTCACTAGACTAGAGTGCACATGTTGCACATTATTAAATAAAAGACAATGCACTAAAATGCAATACATATGCATATGCTAAATTATGCTAACAGAAGGATCATGGTATGACCATGTACTTGTTCACCCAAATCCTAACAGAGTGAAAAATTGTGAGATTTCCAATCAATTGATTTTTTTGAAAATGTATTATATTTTCCCCCTCTTTTTAAATTTGAGTCAATTTAATATTTTTTTTATAAAAAGTATCTTATATTATATTAAATGCAACATGATATAAGACATGATGGGTTCATTAGCTAGGAAATATCCTGACATGTGGGTTCATATTGAGGTAATTAAAATTAATAAACTTAAAGTCAATATACTGGTAGACATGAGGGGGTGAAAGAGTTTAATTTATTAATATTTTGAATTAGGTATTGAGGGTAGGTTAGAGAGGTGGGCCAAAGGAAAGGGAGCTTTGATTTTAATGTAAAACTAAAACATTTGAACCCTAGTTTTTAAACGTAAATACCTTAAACTTGCAAAATAAGTTTGGTCATAAATTAAATTATAATATCTTTTTTAATAAAGAAATCTCAATTAAAAGATTCTTAACCAAGAAATAATAAGATGGTAGAAAACTAGGATTGAATATGCTTTTCAACACAAGTGATATTATTTCACCATCTTAATTATTTGAAGAACTATTGATAAACGATTAAAGCTTAACATTTATAATGTGATTGGTAATAGGTCTTTAATGGCTTCAAACTATATTTTGACAGGAAATGCATATAAAAAAATTGAGTGAGAAATATGATATATTTTCTGTTTAATATATTAGGATAGAAATAAAAAGGGGTAAATAAAATTTTAATTAAAAAATAGGCAAGTAAGGTACATGGAAAAAATAGGGGTTTTTTTTCATTCTAATAATATAACAAGAGGGGGTATTATCAATTGAATAATTAGAGGTAAAAATTAGAATTAAGGGTATTCTTTTATACTCTCCGAACGCATGTGTTATACCATACTTTTACAAAGTGAACCCCCCATGATACAAGATTAGTTCAACAAAAAAGTGGGTTGTATGAGAGCACACCCCAAAGCCACAAGCACACTAGGCCAAGCCTAGGAAACCAAAAAAACATTGAGCTACATGGACATCTGAGGAACACCAATAACAAAGGCACACGACGCCGAAGAAGAATGAGAAATAGGAGGCTCAAATCACCCCATCTTCTCCTTAGATCTCATGACAATAGTCTATGACACCTATTGGGGATCTAGTTCGAGCAGAGGATCTAAGCAAGGGCTATCCTGATTGGGGTTAGAATCAGAAGACTTAGATACATGTGACCGCTTGGCACAACTGCAAGCACAGGGAATCCCAACAGTCATATCTTCGTAATTTTCGGGGTGAGAATATTCTTTGACTTCTGGCACAAAAAATGACTACGAGCCTTTAGGCCACAGAGAAACCCCTTTTCTCTTCTTCTTTTTCTGATTGAGTGACAACATGAATGCCTCATGAAGGTGCCCAGTTTGATGACATAACCAACATCGAAAGGCCGAGTTCTCATAGTCGATAATTTGAATCCGCTTGAAGCCATCATGGAGTAACTCCAACTTTTCTAGAAGACCTTTTCTGAAATCCAGCTCAATGCATAAATGAACATAAGTTAACAACCCTTGCTTAGACCGCTCGTCATCCATCTTGATGGAAAAACCAAGAGAATCACCAATAGCAACACAAACTGTAGGGTGCCGAAAGGGGAGATGAGGATTAGGGGGATTAACCCAAACTGGAATTTTTTAGACCACCATTGTAGAAGGATAAAAATACAAAAACCATGGAGTAATAAAAAGACTGACCCTACCCAAGAACTAGGGACCCTCATTAAGAGACCGTTGGTAATCTATAGGAGACATAATAAATTTAAATTGAAAGACATAATAAAAAATAACATGAAGTTTCTATTATTTAAAATATTTAAGGCACATCTTTATTTCTTTCAAATTAGATTTAACAATAAAATTTCTACTGTGCACATCTTTATTTATTTATTTTTTAATTTAACTATAAAATTTCTACTCTACACATATTTATTATTTCTAATTTGATTTAACTAAAAAAAAATCTAGTGTATCTCAACAATCATTTTCATATTTGAACATAATACATCAGTGTGTCCATGGTGAATAGCCACCATAGAAATAGGTAAATAGCCATTCCAATAAGTGCCCATAATGGAAAAGGTGATGCACCAGAATTAGCAGGAACTTGACAAGGTCATAACTTGAGCTCCAGGTGTCCATTTGAGTCCATTTTTTTTGAAACCACGTGTTTTGATGAGACGAATGCAGTGGCAACCCACCCTACAAGTTGGGGTAAGTTTTTGACACGTTTTCAGGCCCTAAATCCGCCATCTTGAGGCCGAAAAATTAGGATTTAAGTTATAGTTTGGTCAAAGCATACAAGTGTGTCCCACTGTGTGGCCATAAATATTTTAAAATCTGACTAGTAAATAAATAATTAAAAAATACTATAAAAAATTTAAAAAATCAGGTAAATTCTGGATGCCCTGCACCTTGGTATTTATAGCCTCTTAAAAATGCATGTTTGGTCATTTTATATGTGTTTGGTCATGTTTTAGTTGTCAAACATAGTTTGCTGAAAGTACAAAAACTACAAAAAAGTGGGACACAGTTTCGGTTTTTTTCCTATTTTTGAGCATTAGTTAATTTTAGTCTATTAATTGCATTATGAGTTAGAAAGTTGGAAATTCCTCTAATTTAGGGATGTAGAAGATGTGTGGAAATTTCTGTGCCCATAGGAATAAGCATGCAAACTTACTAATAATAGCAGGTTCTAGTAAACTGCTAAAAATAGTAATTTCTGCCACCTAGAGTAGATTTAGTCAGAGTTAGCTAGAGTTTACTTGGCAACTCGAGTTGGGAGTTGTTTTCCTATTTAGGAAACATTATAATTCATTATTTTATAACAAATAAGGAGATCTATTTTCTTTTGGAGTTCATATTATTTGCAGTATATCTAGTTTGTTCTTAATTTGGCTACATTAAAAGGTGACCAACACATTGACAACATAAGTGCCCATATTCCATACCATTTCATGCCACTTCTGATCCAACATCTAACTCCCCTATCTCATCTTGATAACGAGTTTGGATCCTCTCACACCATTTCCCCACTTCAACCTCTTCCCAAATTATTTCAATGCTATATTGTCTCAATCATGTGTCTAGTTCTTTTTTTCTCCTTGAATCATATCGTGCATTGGAGCTACCAAGGTTTCCATTACAGAAACAACAATTTCTCATGCCCATGTTTAGGATCAAAACCATCTTTAAAGCATCATGTTCTTTAATTCCATCACTTTTTGAGTAGCTTTCATATGTAGGTGACTGCATGATTTCTCCTCTTTACACCTATGCTTCATATTCAAATAGATAACTCCTCATGAATTCCTACTTTGGGATTTTTTGGACACACAACATTAACTATGTGATTGTTTTGTCTCACTACCTCACCATGTTCAGGAGCTCAGTAGGAGTTTGGATAGGAACACCATAATTTGTTAGGTATGTAAAATATTAAAAAACATGCAAGTTTTGGAAATAACATAGTGGAAATGAATTATCTAGATATAGTAACTGCCAAAATTTGCAGTCTATCATGTAGAATATTATTCATGGTGATAAGATATGCCGCATTACGGTCAGTGCTACACTCCAATTTTTGTGTGACAATTTTCTATTATTATTTTTCAATATCTTTTATTAAAAGCTAAAGGTTTATGTTAACACTTCTTAATATCTCTTTTAAGTCAAAAGTACTTCTGCAAATAGTCAATCCAACATCCTTCCTTCCATATCAGCAATACACCTCTTTCATACTTAATTATACAAAATTATAGAAAAAATAAAAAACCACAATAATTTTTTTATCTCAAAATCTATTGTTACAACTACATCATCTTATATTGGCATGTTGATCAGATTTAATCAACATAAAATAACTATTCAATTCATGTTTTAAATATATATTCAATTAATTAAGTTGTAATCTAATGATGAAGATGATGGTATAAAAATTGTTATTTAACCATTCACCAAAATATAAATTATAAAAAATAATTTTGGGGTAATGTTGGATTCAAAAAGCTTCAGTTCTGCTAGGGTTTTGTGTTTGCGCTTGTGATATCCCATTGTTTATTCTATGACCCATTATCATTTCTAGGGATTTCCATGTGTTCATATCATAGTATATTTTGGCTATTTTCCCGTCGTTAAGGCAGTGAGTTTCCTATAAATGAATAACTCTCCATCCATTACAATGATTGTTGCAACTGGTGGTGAAAAGGGCTCCAAAAAGTTCTTAGAAGTTTGTGCCAAAGATCTACAACGAGGTATATATTCTAAATCATTTGGGAATGTTGTTATTTCTGATGAATTTTTATACCTTATAGTTAAATGGTATCGTAACAATTGCCTTACTGTGCATTTCTGTGGTCGCATCCCCTTAGAATCCTACCTGTAAAACTGGATAAAGAACCATTGGGAGACTAACAATATCCCGGTTTCAGGTATCGGTAACCTCACTAAGGGATTTTATCTCTTTTAGTTTCGTGATCCTTCATAGGTCGAATCCCTCCTTCTTAAGGCGGCTTGTTAGTACTTAGGTAATACCCTTTTTTGTGATTTCTTAGTGGAATCATGATTTTAACCTCACCAACCAGATTTTATTGAAAATCTCAGTTTGGATCGAGCTTCCTAGACTCCATGTTCACCTATGGCATTTCCTTCTAGATATTTTTAAACCCATTGGCAAGGTGATATGCCATGAGCAAGAGAATGTTTTTTACATTCGGCCCAACAAATGGGTTTTCGTCAAAGTTGACCTTGTAAAAGATCTACGAGACCATCTAGATATTCAAGTTGGTTCCCTACGTACCTCTCAAAAGGTGGTTTATTTCAACCTCCCCAACATGTTCTTTATCTTTATCTTTGAAGCCAAGTATTCATGACTATCCTCTTCTAGCTCGCTCTAAGGCAGTGGTGATGTAATCCTCAATATTGAAGCCTAAAGGTGATCAACCGAATAATGGTTAGAATGTAGTTAGGAATAATAAGGGTGCATGTGTGAAATCCACTCCTGTGGAGTCTCCTACTCCTTTTCCTTACCCTCTTCCATCCTAGGATAATTCAGAGTCATCTCCACCCCCTTGTTGGTTTCCATTCCTTTGATCCCTTGCAGAGTTGAGTTGTGCCTCTTCAGTTGGATAACTCTAAGAACTTAGCTTTAACATCTCTTCCTCTACGTCACTCTCACATAACACCTCGAGATGTGTCCCATGATGCAAAAGGAGATAATGGGGTCAAATTATACTTCATTCATGCTAATATTTCTTATTCAAACTAGATCTCGCTTGCTAATAACTTTTTTAATTATTATCTTGAAGGATGGTATGCTATACGGGAAGGGCGAGCTTTGCTAGTGTAAATAAGTTAATGTAATTATTATTTATAATAGTAAATAATAATTTTACTTTTACATCTTGGTAAAATCATTTTAGGGATTTGTTTAGTTTTCTTATTTTTCATAAACCAAATTTGCTGTTTATTTTGTTTATATTGATTCAACCATTTTTTTATTCAAATTTTGTCTCTTGTAAGAATTCAATCAAACAAAATATTGTTTAAACATGGTTTATAAATCCTATTTAATATGCATCCTTTGTAATGAAGAAATTAATTTGGAGGTGTTAGAAATAAATCTTTCTCAGATATTTCATTAAAGTTTGAAGGCTTAAAACCTTGCTAGTTTTCCTACTTATTAAGATCCTGCTTTTAAATCTGATAAGTTTGAAATATTTGATTTTTCATGAATTTCATATCTTGGAATGTAAAGGGTCTTACAAAACTCTCTCAAAAATATTCTTTTCGGTTAACCTGTGAGTGGTTTAGCTACCTTGATATTATTTGTTTACAATAAATTAAGATTTCTGGTTTTCTTCTTAAGAATACTCTAACCTGTATTGCTCCTACTTTTTTGCATTTTCATACTTAGCACATTGATAGAAAAGGTGGCAGTATTATTTTCCATTTCCCTTGAATTATTTTCCTTAATTACCTCCTCGGGCCATGATACTTCAAATCACGCCGTGCAGGTGATTATGGCGATTAATGATTTTCATTTTGGTATTTTAAATGTTTATGCTCCTAATATTGATGGCTATGAAAGAATGGCATTATGGAAATGGTTAGGTGATAACTTGATTTTATCTTATTGGATTGTGTGTGGTGAATTTAATATGATAGAACATCCTGATAAAAAAATCAGTGTCCTCCCCATGCATTAGTGTGTTGGCGAGTGTGCGGCCTAGTATTTATTTAAGAGTCGTTGGGGGATTTCCAATCTATTGTTCTAACGATGAAAGGAATTTAAGTATCAAGCTTGGTATACTTGGAGAAATCTTTGAGAAGGATCCTATTGGGTTTTTAAAATATTGGATCATGTACTTCTCTACCATCAACCTATTTTTGATTTTAACATGCAAGGCCTCTCCCCTGCCACGGTGTGGTGAGATGTAATTTTGTTAGATCACCGTTTGATCTATTTTTAGATTATTTAGAGTGGGGCCCCATTCAAAGTCCCATTTAATGAATTATTTATTAATGTTTCTTTGTTGAGTCACTCGAGGGTGGTCCCATTTATTAATAAAGTTTGGAACATGACACCACGTCTGCATTTTGTTGCCAACTAGAATGAGTGGTGGGAAACGATGATTCAATGCACCACCATAATCCTCTGCAAGTTTGGAAATAAGGTTTCTCAAGTGTGTAAATGAGTGGACTCGACTCTGCACAAAGAGTTGAGAAGGATCTCTGTTCTCCTTAAATCCAATCCTTTTAACACCTCTCTTTAGTTTCAAGTTGCTAGTATTCGACATAAGATTAAGCGCATGGAATCTCATTTAGTTTGTGGCATGCAGATCCAATTGAGGTTGCACTGGCTCAAGGTGGGATACAAAGCATCTAAGAACTTTTTAAAATCTCTCTAGGCCAAGCATTCTCATCAACATATCAAAGAAGTTCAATTCTACCAGTAGCAGCTCACAAGTTTTCCTGAGATCACTAACACCTTCATGGATCACTATCAGTTAGTCTTATAGGCTTAAGATGCTATGTATGAATAAGCTTCCACTTTGCAAAAATGTATCAAGGTGGTTCCGGTAAAAATTTCTCCTAATGATCGGGCTTGATGCAATGAACCTGTTTCTTTAGATGAGCTTTATGCAGCCCTGTTGTGCCTTATCGATGATAAATATTAGGGAATGGATGAATTTCCTTGTGAATTCTATAAATCCACTTGGACTTTTGTTGGTCCAGACCTACTTCATGTTTATAATGAAACTCTCCAATCCAATTATTTAGGGAGTTTCATCAATCAGGGAAACATTAAGTTCATTCCTAAAGTTGGGGATTTGGATCTGATTTCCAGTTGGAGGCCTATCACATTTTTGAATATTTCTTAAAAAATATTGTAAAGGCCCTAGCTCTTTGCATCACTAACCACCTACCAAATATTTTTTGACCTGGACAGACTGGATTTGTTAAAGGACGATACATTCTTGATAATCTTTTAGCAGTCTAGGAAGGAATGGAATGGGTTTGGTTGTCTCTAGAACAAACCTTATTTCTCAAAATTGAATTTGAAAAGGCTTATGATCGCATTGAATGGGCTTTTATTTTATAAATTCTTACAGCCTTAGGATTTGGATAAATTTTTACCTCAGATGTTCAAAATCTATTTTCCAATGCTTTTCCTTGTCTCACTATCAATGGGCATCAATCCTCTTCAATTGGCCTTATCCATTCTATCAGATAGGGGTGCCCTATAGTGCCTTCTCTTTTTGTCTTAGCTGCTGATGTGCTTGGATATATTATTGTTCAACATGATGATTAAGGCCACATTCAAGGAAAAAATTTCGGATCATTTGATTCATCTCATTAATGGGCACTTCACAGATGATTCCTTTCTCACCCTTGTTGAGTCTGAGAATAATTTGGTTGATGCTTTTGAATTTCTTGACATATTTTGTCTTGTTTTTGGATCCAACATCCAAATGGCTAAAACGTTGGGCTATTAGAAAAGATGTTGGCCTATGCCTAGCTAGTTGGAAGCTTATCCCTGGAAGTAGATTGGCTATGAAGAACAATTCAAAAATTTTAGGCATACTGTTTTTCCTTTGATAGTGATTCTAATAATTTATGGCAATATGTGATTGACATATTTGAACATAAAGTCTCACGGTGGTCTTCCAAATCCCTTTCATTGGCAAGTATATTTCAGGTGTGTACCAAGATTCTTATGGCCATTCATGTTTACTACTTTGCTTGTTGGTGCCCTTCCTAGACTTCATTTTACAAGCTGGCCAAGCTGCTCTAGGATTACCTTTGGTGTAAAATTTTTGGTTCAACAAGATTTCATTGAGTGGCTTGAGAAGTTTGTTGTTTACCTTGTAATCAAGGTAGCATGAGTATTATCGATGTTTACAGAAAAAGTGTGGATTTATGTTCTAAATGGGTCGTGAGATGTATTTATGGCATTCAATCCTGGAAAAATTTGGATCGACATTGCATTTCTTCGGGTGTTTCTTATAGTAAAAAATGTTGGAATAATAGGGTTACATACCTTACTTATTACCAAGGATCCTGTAAATATTAATGGAACATTCATCACAAAAAGCATAAGAAAGGCCTTTGAAATGGTGAAAATGTTGTTATGTTGGATTGGTGATGTATTTTTCACTGCACTCTCATTCAATTCCCATAATATTTGGCAATATCCCATTATCAAGGAGGATAATATTCTACTTGCGAAAAATCCTAACATCAAATCTATCTGTTTATCTCATAAAGGGATTCACATTATTTAGGATTTTTTTTTCCATAGAGACTAGATTTCCTAGCCCAAGATGAAGACCAATTTTAATCTTTCCAACTCGGACCTTCTATATATATGCAAAATTCAATAGTTTATGCCAAATTTCATGCTCCATAAACCAAGACTTAAGCCTCCGGATGCATGGTGGCGCGATTGGTGGTGGAATCATGATATTTCCTTTCTTCGCTACAATGCGTACACCATTTACTAACCATTGATCCCCATATTTCCTGTCATTTCCAAGCTCAATGCCAATTGGGACCTACAATCTTCCCATTTTAGTTGGCTTCATCAACTTTCTCGTGTTTGGAACCCCTTGCTTGAGCCTAAAGTTAACCATTTTCTTTGGTGCTTTATTTACCAAGGACTTGTTGTTGGCGAGCGTATTAGTTACATCGAAATACCCAATCCGAAATGTCCTTTCTTCTCTTAGCCTGATTCTTGTAAACATTTGTTTTGGTCTTTTACTCATGCACAAGCCATTTGGTCATGGATTCATACTTTCTTTCAACTCTACCACCCTAAATTCTTGCATTGGTGTTTGGCTTTGTTTAGAGATTTCAGTCCTTGGCCTGATTATATTAATACTCTATGGCATTTGTTTAGAGCTTATATCCTCTTTCATAATTGGAAAGCTCGTAATACTATGATATTCCAGAATGATCAAACAAATTCTTTATGCTCCACTAATGATGAAGTGGTTATTTTGACTTTTGTGCACATACAGAATCAAGATCAATTTGAAAAGATTGCCTTGGAATTTTCTCATTTGAAGGATTTTCTTGCACATTGGGGAGTGCTCCTTACATGATGAGTTAGGTACCTCTTGACCCTTTTCTACTGCCACCTTGGCCATCTCCGCCTCACTGGCCACCTCTACAAGGACAATGTCACAGAAGCCACTCTCGCAGCCACCGCTTCGCTTCTCCCCGGGGTCACCCTTAAGCTCCATCCTCTTCCAGGATGGGTTGAAGTTATCCTCTATGAGGGAAGGATATGATAGGATATTCATGTCGGGCCTCTCCTCCGCGTGGAGTGCAGACTTTTCCTGGCTCTCCACCCCCTAGTTGAGGAATTATGGTACATTTACAGATGTGGATGCTAGATCAAGATGGCTTGCAGGTTGATCCCCCTTTGGTTGATTCGTCGAGTGTGGTACTCATCTCTCCATGGGATGATCCTCCTCCTCCTCCCAAAGTGGTGGCATGTGCTTAGTGCTATCTGTTTTTTGTAATACTATTGTTTTCCTTCGTGGTGCATTCTGTCTTCCCTTTGGGCGTTTATAGTGCCTACTTGGTGTTTTTGTGGGACCGTGAGTTTTTTGGTCACGCATGCTTTTGTAACTCTCATATATATATTTTTAATGTGATAGGCAGTTCCAATAGTAAATTATAAAAAATATTGATAAAAGGATAAAACCTAGATTATAGCCAAAATAAAATACTATTAACCATTTAATAATGATAAAAAATCACTTAATATATCTAAATAAGATGAAATATTATTACTAGCATAAATATCTTAATTACATCTATCTAAAATATAGTGAAAGATATCAATCTCGAGGTGCCTATCCAACTTATGTGAGAATTCCAATATAGGCATCAATGTATTTTAGATAGATGTTAAGATATCTACACTAATGTTTAAATATAGAATTGTATTTATTAAATTTTAATTACAAATATTAAACATTTATTTATATGTTTTATTTATAAAACACATTTAAATGTAAAAACTAAAATAAAACTTACATAAAATAAAGATAAATCTAAAAGTAAAAACTACAAATAAAACTAATTTAAAATTTAAAATACATTTAAAAGTAAAAGCTAAGCTAAAAATAAAATACATTTAAAAGTAAAAAATTATTTAAAAAATAAAAATAATATAATACTCACTTATTATTTAGTGGGCACTAATTATCTTCTCTTAAAATAATAGAGACCAATATAATAATAGTATAGTTACTTACCTATTCACTTTTGTTATTTAGTCTGGAGTAATAGTTCTATAGTAAACATTTGTTATCTTTTATATTTTTGGAATAACTTATTATTCATGTATAAATTTTATAATCATAAATTATTTTAAAAAATAAATTATTTTAACCATTAGATATTAATTCACAAATAAAAAGTTTTTTCAATTAACTCACGTCATTACACTCCTTACATGTCATTATAGGAACACCTCTCAATATAATTATATTCAATCATATATTTAAAGCAGGGTGCAAATTAATTAATTAAATTTTATAAGTTTGTGACCTGTCTATCTACCAACTAAATCACAAAAGATATATAGGAAAAAAATATAAGACTGATACTATTGCTAGGAAACACTTTTAAACCTTCCCAAGAATAGAAAACACCAACAAATATACTTAAGTAACATAAAATAATAGTATTACATTTTATTATGTATTTAAAGCAGCGTGCAAATTATTTAATGGATTGTGGCCTGTCTATCTACCAACAAATTATATACATCGTGCCCTCATTGGAAAGTGCCACCAAATCATCAGTAGAAGGCATGAAATACTGATATTTAATGAAGGAACATCTCAAGATCCGCAAGTCATTACAAGAGAAGCCTTACAAAAAATCGAATAAACATACCAATTGTAGCTATAAAGATTTTTATTTGCATCCTCACATCAAATAACATCCGCCAGATAGTTTTAATAAGTTTTACAGAGCCATTCTCAATCCATTGAGTGAACAAATGAAGTATAGTGTACTAATCTCTGTAAATATCCTTAAGAGATCTATGCTTGACTGGTTTCCTCTTGTTATTAAGGGGAGGATGCTGCACATGTAGTTTTCTCCCATTATCAGCCTCTGCGCCATTTTTCTTTGTTTTGACTTGTACAAATGCAGATATACCATCTTCTCCTTCCATCTGTTTGTCTTCAATCTCTTCATTTTCAGAAAGGATCTCTCTTTGACTTCTCTTTCGTTTGGTTATGTGGGAAAATACAGGATGGTATTTTCCATTTTCATCCTCTTTAGATGGATCTCTTTTCGTATGGTTACTCGTTTTCCTGAGAAAATCTTCCCACAATGCAAATCTGTTATCTTCCAATTGTACAATGTATGGACTGCTAAGCATGATTCTTCTCACTTGTAACGACATCGGAAGCTCATCTTTTGTTATTCTTTGCTTCCTTAATAACAATAGCTTGGATCTTGCTTCTCTCACGGTCAAGCCTGCATCGCCCGCTTGTGAAAGCACCTTCCTCAGATCTCTTTCAATCGACGAATCTTCTTTTTGGGTTCCTCTTCGTTGGGACATCTTTAAATCTTGTGTTATTATTCGCGAAATCTCTGAATCTCGAAGATTTCAGGGAAAGCTCGATAACGAATGAAACAAAAAGAGGCGAATTTGTGTATATGTACCCTTCGCACACGAATTAGGGTTACGATCGACTCTCGCTCAAACGGACTTGAATTTCCGACTTCCAAACTACATGTTATTTTTAAATTGCTAAGTTTTGTATTTTTATCTTTAAAATTACATCTAAATTTAGATTTTAACTTAAGAATTATGTTTAATTTAAAAAAATATTTTCATAAGAACGTAATTAAGTTTGCTATATATAATATACAAGTAAATATAGATTGAAGTTTTCTTTCGCTCAAATGGGTTTATAAGTTTGTTCTTTAAAGTATAAATTTTGTGTTTGTTATTTATTTATTATTAAAAATTATATATTTTTAAAAACATATAATTTATCGGTAGGTGTTCTTCTTTGAAGATGTTCTTATTTAACTATATTAGAAATTACTTTTTTAATTGACTTATAAAAAAAATGAAAAAAAAAAACATATAAGTGAAGTTCAATAGAAGTTAAATTTATGGATGAATTGTCACGTGATGATTGTTAAATGGAGATCACATTTAATGTTAAGGATAAAATTTAACAAATCACTCCATTATAGATCTGGGTGCCATTGTAGGAATACCTCTCGACATAATTATGTTAAAAATATATGAAACTTACATGACATATAAGTTGTATTATAATTTTTTATTTTATATATATATATATAATAGAGCCCAGCTGGAAAATGTCAAATTCCGGCAAGCTCTTTTCAGGGGAGATAACATAAGCAGTGAAAAACACAAAGGATTACTTCAAATCTTTCACGACAAACTCTTCACGCAGTCCTTCGTACCCGTGGAAGCCCCTGTTCTGAAAGGGATATTGTCTACATGACACACAACTATGACAGCAACACGAGATGGATGTTCCAGAAAATTTCCATCGCCTACGCACAGTCGGTCTACGTAGTTTTCACTGCGGATCCACTCGGCCACGGCCGATCCGACGACATCTGTTGGACAAAATCACCACGACCTTGCTTTGCTTCTTTAAATTTATGCGAGACAGTGGACTCTACAGGGGCCTCCCGAGGTATCCCTTTGCCGAATCCATGTGTTGCGTCGTCAGGGTGCTCATGTATTTCCAAGATCTCAATGGCTAGGATGACCTATTTTCTCCACGCTGCTCTTCATCATGTCGGAGCCGATGAAACCTTTGTGGTGGCAGTTCACGACCTACAGACTCCTCTTCGTCCTAGAGGACCCCTGGGCTGTGATGCACGATGATAAAATGGTGAAGAAGGCCATCAAGGACTCGGAGAAGCTCAAGATGATCGCCAAAAACCCTAGGAAATACATGGGGAAACATGAGTCGGAACCATGCGGGAGCTTTGTAGGGTTTGTTCATTTTTGCAGGAGAATTTTGAGAAGGTGAGCACGTTATTTCTGACACGTCATGGCACGTCAAAGGAAGTTACGGCCCTTGAGTCGACTACAGCGATGTATGAGTCGAATATTTTTCCCAACTTTCCCAGGTATTCGAGATAAGAAATGTTATTTATGTATGGATGAAAGAAGATTTCCGTATGCAATTTGACAAGCCATGATTAAGGCAATTGTATGGAATTCGATAACTGAAATCGATGTAGAGTGAAATGTGGCATGAAACATATGCAGGATGATCTTGCATATGCTACTTTTGTTGAAAGATATCTGATTGTGTATCCAATCTTAAAGAACTTCGACATAACAACTGGCAGGCCAAAAATATTGAAATGGATTCAGGTATGTGCAAATTCTACTTTATCTATTTTAGGATTTTTATGGGTGTAAAAGAAATGAAAGATACCATATTTCTTCAAACTACGATGATAGTTACAATCCTTGCAAGTGTTTGCCTTGCAATCAGTTACCCTGTTCTGTGACATCAAAAACTGGTTTCAATACAGGAAGTGTATAAAATTGATGGGTATGCAGAAACAAAATGAGACCCAGAGGAAATTGTTGCAATGTACAAGAGGCTATTGGTTGTTTATCTATGATCTTAACAAAGTTTGAATGAAAATTGATTCATGGTCTTATATTGCCGCATCGTTAAAAGAACATAATATTTACTGCTTTGTTTTCTACTCTACTGCAGGCTAAGTACCAGAAGTAGCTGTAGATTGGTGGATAAAGATATAAGCTAGCACTGGATAGAAAATTTTCGAGTTTCTGTATACAATATCTTTTGGGTAGCAGTAGCACACTATGGTGTGAGGAGAAGTATTAAATGGTCTGTACGGTTAAATTCATTAAATTGCAATAGAACTTTCCTTGAATTCAGTAGGTGGAATTCATTGAATTGTAATAGAACTTCTATGGAATTTTTTGGTACCAAAATAATAATAAAAATGTGGGAAAGTTATTAATCTTTTGTTTTTTTCCCCAAAACGACATGCGATGGAATTGACATAAAACCGGTGAATGTATATACAATTCTCTAACAATGAAAACATGGTCGTATTATTTTCTTAAGGATATTTTTTTTAAGAAAATAAATTGTTTTCCTACTCTGTTTGGAGTTGAATGTGGCATGTGCTTGCTATTTCATTGTATTATCTCCTCAGGATATTGTGCTTTTGGCTTAGCAAGCGAGCTGTGTGAAGAGCTCGTTTGTTTGAAAAAGATGTCAACTTCCATATTGCCTTTGCATACCTGCAAAAGCAGCCTCCTTGTGGTGCAAAAATGGGAGTTTCAGAGCAGTGTATGGACATCCATCAAAGCATTAAGAAAAGTAGGTGTCTGGAATGTAAAGATCGGATTTGGAGGGCAGTAATAGAAATTGTTTTTCTGGAAGGGTATGCACAAATGGCCTTGTTGGAAAGGCCTTCGAAACTACGAAGTATATGCAATTGGAAGGTGTAAGGAGGTAGGCTATAGACAACAAATTATAATGGACATTATTTTCTCCTATGTCAAAATAAATATATAAATATTTTGATTTCCTTCAGCATAATTAACAACTCCAATTCTCGAGTCAGAGGGGAAAAGGAAGTCAGTAGGAAGTGCCAACGCCAAGACATCACAATGCATTTCCAAGTGGGAACGTTTTGCAAATGTGATCATCCCACCTCATTGCTTGTGGCTCGGACTAATAACAGGTCTTTAAAATAGCACCAAAGTTAATATGAAAAAAAAATGCATCGACCGCAAAAATCTGAAATGAGAAAGTGGGAGGAAGAGAGAATGTGGGTCTCATTGTTCGTGTTACACGGCTTGTTGGGAATGATCTTGCACATACTCTACTGAAATCCAAATGAAAAGCATACGACGTTTCTAGAGCTCCACACCATGGCCTCTTCTTGTCTCAAGAAACCATGGAATTGATAGCATGTGATTTCAAAAACAAGAGTTGACGCTCCATAAATTGGCTCCTCTCAACAACATTTTTCGTGTGTTTTGGGTCGCCTAGGCCTACCCATCCCACAGACGACTCAATGCCCAGTTACATAAAAACTCGTAGCATGTTTTTGAATGCAACAGATGCCTTATTACCAGTAGCAAAAAAAAGACCAGTTTTGACATGGTCAATGCATCGGCCAGGGATAATCTTGGTGCAATCTGCGCCTTAAATGCTATAGGTGAAATTCGCATGGTCGGTGCATCGTCTATTCCATATACTTTTATAGACCATCAAATAATGCTATTGTGACATGTAACATTGAATGTCAAAATCCAACACTAAGTCCTCTCCAAATATAGAACTGTCTCAAGGTGGTGTGCATCTTCCTCACCCCAGGATGGGCTGGATAGGGTGCACGATGTGCCTCTACCAAGATGTCCTGCCTCAAGCCTCCATCTTTGGGAGCATAAATCCAGCCTCTGTGCTTGAGAAGACCATCTACCTCTAATGAAAAACCATCAAACTTCGCCTCGAGGGGTTTGTAATGCCTTGTTCTATGTTACACCCGTTCATCCTATGGCGATCGAGTGCTAAGCATGGAGTGTCATTGTGCCTTCGTCAACCTCGATTGCTGACCATTATGACTATAATTGATAATTATTTTACAAGCTGTAAAATGATAATAATGATAATAATAATAATAATGACATTATGATTGTATTATCGAACAACGATTGTATTTTATTATTACCTTCTTTATATCGATTGTTATCGATATCATCCTCTGTTATCGTTAAACTATCCTTTTGATTTGTTTGTCGCTCCCACCTTGACTGTCTGATCCCCCACGCATGCCTCGTTGCAATTCTTAATTCCGGGGTGCACTTATTGTTGCGTCCATTACCTTTCCTCCCACGTTGGATTATGGATGCGACAGGCTAGACATGAGGAGACGTGGGCTACATTGTTGTCCTTGGACTTTTTATTTCCTTGTTTTCTAGCAAGAGGGGTGCGTGGTAGATTGTATGGCCTCCTGCCATATTCCTTTTTTATTTCATTTGGTGCCTTGTTTGGCATATGTTGGTGGGGATTAATGAAACTAATTGTTTGTTCTACCCACCCACCGTATGCCTTCCTCCTTGCTGGTCGCGTAGCTTTAAAAAAGGATCAGATTTTATCTTCTATGTGTTTGTCTCCTACCTGCCATTGCATTAAAAACCCCCCCTGCACCTTCTTGGCGTGTTCAACTCCTGGTTGGTGGCTGCACCTGCCCATTTATTAAATTGTTGACTTGCAACCTGTTGTCACGTGGTCTACCTGTTGTGTCTGTCCTAAACCACGAATGCTTGTTTGCACTCCATCAAATGCTGCAACAGATGAATTGCTACAGCGTGTTCTGGATAGTGGATTCATTGATGGTGAAATGAAGGTCTGTCACCCTGATGTTGCGTGGGTGGGTGTGGATCCTCAAAATCATGCTGTACAGGCAGCTTCAGTGGAGTGCAGAACTAAAATTCTCCTAGGAAAGTGCCGTGAGGAAGTGTTTGGCGATATGCAGCAGCTACAGGGTAGAGAAGTAAACTTATCTCAGAAAATCAGTGGCCTCCAGAGAGAGATAAGTGTGACAGCTGCTGCAGGGCGATCCCAAGGAACCGTTGGTGTTGATCCTGATGTTCTGGTTGCACGCGACCACAGTCGTGATCAGTTGTTGCAAGATCTTGCAGCTGTAGTAGAAGCCTTTTTGAGCGCTCCAACAAGCAGGTGGTCTAACTCCATGGTTATCTGTTCAACTTCGACTGCATCCTCAAATTCAAGATTCTCCTTCAAGATATTCCTGCCAAAATTGACCATGTGCCGATGAGAGTGCTCCTTTCAACAAACGTTACAATGTTCAGTCATGGATAAAAATTAATTTAGACTTACGATTCTACATGCAATTTGAATTATTTATAGAATCCAGTGGTGTGTTGTGTTTTGTTTTTTGGGTTGAAGATGCGCTATTTAAAAGGTAGATCCGGATAAAGGAAGAGGTTAAGTTTGAATTTGATCAGCAAGCATGAAGACATTGATCAATTTTTGGAAAGCTTGCAATCTCTTTCAACCAGGCATGGTCGATTTCCACATAAACTTGATTTTAACTTTTCCACCGATCATCTATTTTATTTTTGTTCTGGTTTAACGCATTGTGGACAAAGAGCGGTTGAGCAGCCGTTAATGCGCAGGGGTAGACATAGAAACAGAGGCCAAGGGTTTTTAAGTTTTACTTGTTGTCGTAGCATTCCAATCCCAAGGGGGAGAATGAGGGGACTCTGATATTGCTCGCCTGAAAAAAACCCTCAATATTTTACATATGCCAGAACAGTAAAATAGATTCTACTACATATGTCTTCTCTCTTGAAGGTTTGCATTCACAAAAAGGAATTATTACATGGTCAAAAAATGAATCCATGGGCTCACATGAATGGCTGGCAGACGGGTATTAGGCCAAAAGACAGGCTTGTGGAAAATACTTGATAAACATGTATGTCAAGTGCGGAAGCGTTGGTAGATGCTCGGAAAGTGTTTGACAAAATGTCTGAACGAGATGTTGCTCCTGGACTCTGATGATTACAGGGTTTACACAGAATGGATATGTCGATGAAGCTTTGTGAGCTGTTTAAGAAAATGCCTCAAAGAAATGTCTGTGAAATCTGTGGAATGGAGTGGATGACGTTGCAGGTTTCGTACAAAAGGGGTTTGTTGATAAAGCCCTCAAGCTTTTTCAGGAAATGCCTCGACCAAACTTGGTTTCATGGAATGCAATGATTGCGGGATTCACACAGAATGGGCACTTTGAGGAGGCGCTGATGCTTTTTCAAGAAATGGAATTGGCAGGTGTGAGGCCAAACTCAAAAACCTTTGCCTGTGTCTATGCAGTTTACCGGAATGGTTATTGTTTCTTTTGCGTGGTATTTGGGACACCGTGTGGGTGAGAAGCGTGAGTTTGGTGGAGAATTAATTTTGGGACTGCAGGTGGGAGAAGGGGACTGCACGTGCGTGGCCATGAGATAGAACGTTTAAAACAGGCATGTTAAATCTACTCCTTGTAATAGTTTTCTACCTTCTTTCAGTATCTTGAAATAAATTTTCTTTCCTATTGAATAGCGCCTAGACAAATGTTTTCGTGGTTGTTTATATCGCTGCCTGATTGTGTTGGTTGTTCCTTTAAATCTCATTTCAATTTCGTTGGTTTTGCTTGAAATGTTCTTTCCTCTCTTATAGCTTACTCTCTTTCATGTTTGTTTAAATGGGCTACTGCAATATTGAGCGATGCAATTTAGTTCGTAGGGAAGGAAACATTTTAGAGTTTCGTTTGCTTATATGACTCTCTTTTAAAAGAATTCTGTGGTGGTATTTATAATTGAAGGCTTACTATATGGAAGGTTAAGCCTTCATATCTCTAGTTGGTTGATTAAATACGTATTTCCTGATTAGGGCTCTCCTGTTTTGCTAAAAGGTACATTAATAATGCCATTGTGTTCTAAAACTTGTTTAAGCTTGTGGGCATTCCTTACTTTTTGTTTAATTAGAAAATGGCATTAGGGTTTTGTTTTAGAACTGTACATGGTTGACTGTTGTACCCAGTTCTAGAGGATGAATGACCTGACATCTATTTTGGCCTCTACGTGTTGAGAGAATTACTTTACCTTCTTCCTGGTTCAAACTCTTGTGTGATTAAAGTAAGGGGGAAACATTGTAAGTTTTATTGAATGAAATCTCTACAAATTTTACTAGGGGTCACGAGCAAGCTATTAATAGCTGGACTGAAACAAAAGTTGTAGGTGAATCCATGGTATTGGACTCGTGAACCCATTCCTGTTAGATGACAGCTGATTACAGTGATAATATAATAGGTGGCTATTATATTCATCTGTTTGATATTTGCTAGACTTTTCCCTGATAAGCCCACATGGATCGGGTAAAATTTCCATCTTCTATACCATTGGCAAGGAGCTCATAGAACTTCTAGGCCTGACTGCACTGCGTAACCTTCCTGATGGATATGTGTGTTGGTTCTTATTTTGTGCTTGTACTCGTGGTAAGGTCCTTTGATTCTGGGGCATCACTGGTGTATTACCCACTGTGTATCGAATCCCTTTGTTTTCGAACTCGAATATCTTATACTTCAACTTGGTTACTAAAAGTCCCATTTTGTGGCTTTGTTAAGGAAATCAATTTTTATCTTTATTTTAAAATACTTATTGACATTGTCGGAAATATATAAAAATTATTAACTACTTTTGGGTTTAGCCTTCCATTACATTATGAAGAGAAGTTGACGATTAGGATAAGGTTTGTTGGAAGAATAATGGCCCTTTTTGTGTCTCTTTTGTATGCGTTTGGAAGGGTGGATTTGTTTTGTTAACTAGTACTACGTTTAAGAAATCCTATAAGGAAGTAGTGGTAAACTCCTTGGTTAAAACTGAAACTATAGTTGTTTTCTTTTAGGGCGTCGAACCCTTATTACTATGAAGCCTTTCCCTGGGAGAATTGGATAACGTCATTTTGTTTCGCGCCTACGATCATAATTAGTATGTTTTGTCTTCTCTTGGACCCCTTTAGATGGATGGATTGAGTATTGGATTCCAATCACGTAAACCATAGGATCACATGAAGGAAATATCAACCCTCTTGATCTTCTTGTTCCTAACCCATAAGGTCTTGCCTTGATTTATGTAATTTTGTTCTTACTGGTATTTTGACTTTCTCCTTGTTGGATGGTTTAGATTTCTCTCTCATGTGATTAATCTTGGAGTTGTGGGTTGTGTTTTAATCCATTTCTGAATTTAGAACATTCCTTTCTTGATATTGTTAAATGTTAGCTTACTGTTGCAATGTGTAGCCTTAACATGCTCAGTTCTCGCGAACTGATTCTAGCTAGTATTTGTGCAGATGGATTATGCGAGTAGATTAAAGGAAAGAGTTGTAAAGGTTTCATCAGTGCAATTTATGAAGTTCCTTGTAAAAATGTCCAATGTGAGGTAAATTTTTGTAATAGTGCTTGCAAAGGAGTTTAGAAGACCTCTTGCCTTGGGTTGTTCTGAAATTTCGTGATGATGTTGTCTTGTCCTTCTGTAGGTAAACTGGTAAATTACCTTTGTGAGAAATGGTATTCAATCTTTACATCGATATGAGTATTGTAAAACTTTGATTTTGAGAATAAATTGTTAAGTTAAATCTTTCTAAGACTCAGTGGCAATATTTTATAAGTAAAGTAAAATGGGTCGGTTAACCCTTAAAGGAGCTAAACAAAAATAATAATTTTATATTCAACAAATAAAGGTAGAGGTGATCTACTTGAAATCAAATAAGTCCATGAGTGATCAAAATGAAACCATCCCTTGTGAAGTAAAAATTTTATAACTTGATATCCCTAGCTACACTAGCGAACATTATCCTTTTTATGGTGAATTCTTAGAATGATCCTAAGGTGAAACAAATTGTTAGTTGATATAAGATAATAAGATTTAATAAATAGGAGGAATCGGTTTCGAAGCCATGTAATCTGTCTCTCAACCATTTGAAAGGTAAATTGTTTTCTTTTGTAAAATCATCCAGTGAAGCCTAAGTAAAATAATTAATAATTTTCGATAAATCCTCAAGCTTCATTAAAAAAATGAGTTAATAACTAATGAGGTCATAAAGATGAAATCAACTCGACCTTCTTCCTCTAACCTGTTATTTTTTTTCAAGGTGCTTTGTCTTCCTTCTCTTAAGTATGTTGAACGCAAACCCATGTTGTCATATGGGCATGAACAAGTTCTAATAGCGTAAGTGTAAATAGATGGCCTGGTGGGATTAATTTCCCCCTTTCTCTAAATAAACGAATTAAGCAAACAAATGTCATAATAGAGAAGTTTTTTTTAAAAGATGGTTACTCAGTGTAAAAAGAATAAACTTAGCTTGGTACGATGAATTGTATGAGTCATATCTTGAGCCTCCTTGAAAACGTAAGCTAAGAATTGCAAGATGTCTTTTTAAAATAAATAACCCTCAAGAATATCTCATTGTGGTTGGCCCTAACTGTAAGTGTGTTTCTGTGGTTGGACTTCTATGTTGTTCTGTCAAAAAAAGAAAAGTAAATTGTCCTTGATTAGGTGTGAACGTTTCCGTGCTGCCTTTGTGGTCATCCTTGTATCAGGTTGTTCACAGTGTTAGTTGTATCCTTGGTGACGACATGTTGCGTCATGTTATGTGTCAAGCAAGTTCAAAAAAAAAATTATCCTGTATTTCACTGTGTTGTTCGTGTGTGGATTTTTTGGGTCGTTACACTTGGTATCAGAGCATAGGTTCATGCTCTCGAACCTATGGGCCGGATTGGTGTTGTATGGTGATGTTACATGGTGGTGGTGGTGTTACATGATGATACTGATGATGATGATGATGTTGCATGATGGTGGTAGATAATGGAAGAGTGATGTGCTTTAAACGTGATGTGATTATTATCGTAATTGTGTTTTTGTGAACACACATGATGTGTATGTCACCTTGTGCGTGTTTGTGATCATGTTGATATGTTGGGGATGGGAGTATTCTCTCTCCTTCTTGTGGATTCTATGAAGAGTTCACGTGTGAATTACTATTTGTGGCGTGTGAAAAGAATTATAATGTGGATGATATAGTGTTGGAACATTGTGACATATTGTGATATGTAAGTGTATCAATGTGTTGTATGACTAGATTGATGTTAAAAGAAATGAGTTGTATCATGATGTTTTTACCATGTTCTGAAGAAATGTGTGTACCACCTTGTTATGTAGCAATGGATGTTATGTTGTGATGTACTATGTTCATCGTATGTATGATTTGTGTAAATATGTAATGCTTCATGTTGTGATTTTGGGTCATACGGTGAGTGTATGAACCCTATCGTATGGTGATTGCACTTTGGGTGCAGAATGTGGTAAAGTGATGTGTTACACTCAGTGAATGTATGATCGTGATCTACCCTGTATATGTACCATATGTAAGACGTTATGGTAGTTATGTGTGTGCCACCGTTATGTTAGTGATGTTGTTGTATGTTATGTTGTGAACCTTACGCTAACCGATCCTAAGGGAAATCGGTAGAAGTGTATGTTGAGAGTGAGGAATGGTGTACCATGGGTCAATAACTCGAGCCAAAACTCGGTTTAGTAGATAACATGTGATTCTTTCCTCTCTCCCTATGTGGTTGTATGTATGCAACCTTAGTGTATCTATGACTATGTTTAGCCTTGTCGAAGTGGTGGCGGGATGATTCAGATGGAGGTGATGACAGTTGTATTATTGATATGTATTTTACGAGCTGAGGCTCGATGTTCTGAGTGCTAGCAACTCGTTGAGTACCCCTTTGGTGGCTAGATAAGGCCACACAGTTATCGTAATGTGACATTATTATAAGTTGATTTTATTCGTAAATTGAGCTTTTTACTTTATTTTGTAAGGACCAGCAACTTTTCTTGATTGCCATGCTTTACAATTTTGGGCATTTCCTTGGTTTGTGGCACTAACATGGGGATTTTGATACTAACTATGGCTATTTGGCCATTTATTTTTGCTTGATTTTGGGTCTTCTTTTAAATTTGGAATTTTTACCGCCTTGCCCAAGGCTTGTACTTTGCCACTTGGCACTTTGATTGGATTGTTGTGCTGGTTCTAATGTCGTGATGTGTGGAATAGGGTCATGGGATGCACCATGGAATGGTTGGACCTATGGACCCGCTTTATTGTATAGGGGTACGCCCCAAGGAGTACAGATAACTAGCGGGTTGTTGAACCACGCGTTATTATGTCACTTGGGTTAGGAGTGTTCGAACTCTATGTGTCTTAGGCCATAGAGTCAACTGGCCTCCTTGAGGGAGGCATAAGAGTTTGAGGGAGGCATAAGAGACTTGAGGGAGGCATAAGAGTTTGAGGGAGGCATAAGAGACTTGAGGGAGGCATAAGAGTTTGAGGGAGGCATATGATATTTGTCTGTATGGTTGATGTTTCAGGATATATGTTGAGTTATTGTGATGTTTTGGTAGTGGTATTTTGATGTATGTGTTACTCATGTCAGATGGATATGTGTTGTGATGTTGTGGATATGTCATTGATTCCCTTGTGGACACTATGTACCTGTAGCATGGTTTGGTGTTATGTGAGTTTTTCATTGATGCAAATTGAGGAAATGTCTGGAAATTGTAGTACTCTTTTGGTTGAGTATTTTGTATGTCACTCATTGATGTGTGTCGAGTACTATGCTATGTGGACTGTGCCTATTCCATTCCATATTTGAGTAACCTTTTTGTGGTGTAATACAATCTTGAAGTATATACTCGTAGTGCTTGTGAATCTGTAGTGTCTTTTGAACCTGATAGGGTGTTGTGTTAGCAGTTCATGTTGGGCACCCACAATAAAGAATAAACCAAAACTCTTCAATGATGAAATTTTAAAAGAAATTAAACTAAGAATAATGTTAATGGAAGGAGACTAATGAAATAATGAACAAGAAAGAACTACCAATCTTCACAGAACCTTGAAAGTTAAAATTTCTACCAAATGTTCCTAAGGCTACCCTGTGGCCGTGCTTTAATCAACTAAAATTTTTAAACCATAAAGGGTACTTTCTCCTTTACCTGTTCTTGGTTGCGAACCATTTACTTTCCTCCGTGTAATGTCACATCGAGGACGATGCTTTCTTAAGGGGAGGAGAATGTAATGCCCTGTTCTACGTTACACCTGTTCATCCTGTGGCGATCGAGTGCTAAGCATGGAGTGTCGTTGTGCCTTCGTCGACCTCGATTGCTGACCATTATGACTATAATTGATAATTATTTTACAAGCTGTAAAATGATAATAATGATAATAATAATAATAATGACATTATGATTGTATTATCGATCAACGATTGTATTTTATTATTACCTTCTTTATATCGATTGTTATCGATATCATCCTCTGTTATCGTTAAACTATCCTTTTGATTTGTTTTTCGCTCCCGCCTTGACTGTCTGATCCCCCACGTATGCCTCGTTGCAATTCTTAATTCCGGGGTGCACTTATTGTTGTGTCCATTACCTCTCCTCCCATGTTGGATTATGGATGTGACAGACTAGACATGAGGAGACGTGGGCTACATTGTTGTCCTTGGACTTTTTATTTCCTTGTTTTCTAGCAAGAGGGGTGCATGGTAGAGTGTATGGCCTCCTGCCATATTCTTTTTTATTTCATTTGGTGCCTTGTTTGGCATATGTTGGTGGGGATTAATGAAACTAATTGTTTTTTAACCCACCCACCGTATGCCTTCCTCCTTGCTGGTTGCGTAGCTTTCAAAAAGGATCAGATTTTTATCTTCCGTGTGTTTTTCTCCTACCTGCCATTGCATTAAAAACACCCCCCCTGCACCTTCTTGGCATGTTCAACTCCTGGTTGGTGGCTGCACCTGCCCATTTATTAAATTGTTGACTTGCAACCTACTGTCACGTGGTCTACCTGTTGTGTCTGTCCTAAACCACGAATGCTTGTTTGCACTCCATCAAATGCTGCAACAGATGAATTGCTACAGCGTGTTCTGGATAGTGGATTCATTGATGGTGAAATGAAGGTCTATCACCCTGATGTTGCGTGGGTGGGTGTGGATCCTCAAAATCATGCTGTACAGGCAGCTTCAGTGGAGCGCAGAACTGAAATTCTCCTAGGAAAGTGCCGTGAGGAAGTGTCTGGCGATATGCAGCAGCTACAGGGTAGAGAAGTAAACTTATCTCAGAAAATCAGTGGCCTCCAGAGAGAGATAAGTGCGACAGCTGCTGCAGGGTGATCCCAAGGAACCGTTGGTGTTGATCCTGATGTTCTGGTTGCACGCGACCACAGTCGTGATCAGTTGTTGCAAGATCTTGCAGCTGTAGTAGAAGCCTTTTTGAGTGCTCCAACAAGCAGGTGGTCCAACTTCGTGGTTATCTATTCAGCTTCGACTGCATCCTCAAATTCAAGATTCTCCTTCAAGATATTCCTGCCAAAATCGACCATGTGACGGTGAGAGTGCTCCTTTCAACAAACGTTACAATGTTCAGTCACGGATAAAAATTAATTTAGACTTACGATTCTACATGCAATTTGAATTATTTATAGAATCCAGTGGTGTGTTGTGTTTTGTTTTTTGGGTTGAAGATGTGCTATTTAAAAGGTAGATCCGGATAAAGGAAGAGGTTAAGTTTGAATTTGATCAGCAAGCATGAAGACATTGATCAATTTTTGGAAAGCATGCAATCTCTTTCAACCAGGCATGGTCGATTTCCACATAAACTTGATTTTAACTTTTCCACCGCATCTAAAACACAACCCAATATTAATATGAGAGCCTGTAATCTCTTTCAACCAGGCATGGTCGATTTCCACAAAGAAACCCTCAATCCATTTTAACTTTATGCCAGACCGTATGTCAGTAAAGCCTAGATTCTACAACCCAAGGGGGAATATGTTTCTGTCAGCAGGCTCGCCTGAAAGAAATTGCATTCACAATCTTCTACCATTATGCCAGATGTTAAAATAGAATCCAAACTACATGACTCTCTCTTGAAGGTTTGCATTACAAAAAGGACAGGCTTGTTAAATGGCGGTTGATGAATCTCATGCTCTGTCAATGACGGAAGACCTGGTATGATGCTCGGAAAGGCTTGTGGAAAATGTACGTTGATCAACTCTGATGTTGTCAGGGTTTAGACAGAATTTCAATATGTCGATGAATGCTCAGAACCAGCTGTTTAAGACAAAATGTCTGAATCGAATGTCTGCTCGTGGACTCATGGATGATTGCAGGGTTTACACAGAATGGATATGTCGATGAACCTTTATAATGTTTAAGAAAATTCCTCAAAGATTGATGTGGTTTCATGGAATGCTGTAATGATATGCTTACGGAATTTGCTCAGAATGGGTTTTTGATGAAGCTCGTAAACTCTTCTAGGAAATGCGTCGACCAAACTTGGTTTCATGGAATGCAATGATTGCGGGATTCACACAGAATGGGCACTTTGAGGAGGCGCTGATGCTTTTTCAAGAAATGGAATTGGCAGGTGTGAGGCCAAACTCAAAAACCTTTGCCTGTGTCTATGCAGTTTACCAGAATGGTTATTGTTTCTTTTGCGTGGTATTTGGGACACCGTGTGGGTGAGAAGCGTGAGTTTGGTGGAGAATTAATTTTGGGACTGCGGGGAGAAGGGGACTGCACTTGCGTGGCCATGAGATATAGCATTTAAAACAGGCATGTTAAATCTACTCCTTGTAATAGTTTTCTACCTTCTTTCAGTATCTTGAAATAAATTTTCTTTCCTATTGAATAGCGCCTAGACAAATGTTTTCGTGGTTGTTTATATCGCTGCCTGATTGTGTTGGTTGTTCCTTTAAATCTCGTTTCAATTTCGTTGGTTTTGCTTGAAATGTTCTTTCCTCTCTTATAGCTTACTCTCTTTCATGTTTGTTTAAATGGGCTACTGCAATATTGAGCGATGCAATTTAGTTCGTAGGGAAGGAAACATTTTAGAGTTTCGTTTGCTTATATGACTCTCTTTTAAAAGAATTCTGTGGTGGTATTTATAATTGAAGGCTTACTATATGGAAGGTTAAGCCTTCATATCTCTAGTTGGTTGATTAAATACGTATTTCCTGATTAGGGCTCTCCTGTTTTGCTAAAAGGTACATTAATAATGCCATTGTGTTCTAAAACTTGTTTAAGCCTGTGGGCATTCCTTACTTTTTGTTTAATTAGAAAATGGCATTAGGGTTTTGTTTTAGAACTGTACATGGTTGACTGTTGTACCCAGTTCTAGAGGATGAATGACCTGACATCTATTTTGGCCTCTACGTGTTGAGAGAATTACTTTACCTTCTTCCTGGTTCAAACTCTTGTGTGATTAAAGTAAGGGGGAAACATTGTAAGTTTTATTGAATGAAATCTCTACAAATTTTACTAGGGGTCACGAGCAAGCTATTAATAGCTGGACTGAAACAAAAGTTGTAGGTGAATCCATGGTATTGGACTCGTGAACCCGTTCCTGTTAGATGACAGCTGATTACAGTGATAATATAATAGGTGGCTATTATATTCATCTGTTTGATATTTGCTAGACTTTTCCCTGATAAGCCCACATGGATCGGGTAAAATTTCCATCTTCTATACCATTGGCAAGGAGCTCATAGAACTTCTAGGCCTGACTGCACTGCGTAACCTTCCTGATGGATATGTGTGTTGGTTCTTATTTTGTGCTTGTACTCATGGTAAGGTCCTTTGATTCTGGGGCATCACTGGTGTATTACCCACCGTGTATCGAATCCCTTTGTTTTCGAACTTGAATATCTTATACTTCAACTTGGTTACTAAAAGTCCCATTTTGTGGCTTTGTTAAGGAAATCAATTTTTATCTTTATTTTAAAATACTTATTGACATTGTCAGAAATATATAAAAATTATTAACTACTTTTGGGTTTAGCCTTCCATTACATTATGAAGAGAAGTTGACGATTAGGATAAGGTTTGTTGGAAGAATAATGGCCCTTTTTGTGTCTCTTTTGTATGCGTTTGGAAGGGTGGATTTGTTTTGTTAACTAGTACTACGTTTAAGAAATCCTATAAGGAAGTAGTGGTAAACTCCTTGGTTAAAACTGAAACTATAGTTGTTTTCTTTTAGGGCGTCGAACCCTTATTACTATGAAGCCTTTCCCTGGGAGAATTGGATAACGTCATTTTGTTTCGCGCCTACGATCATAATTAGTATGTTTTGTCTTCTCTTGGACCCCTTTAGATGGATGGATTGAGTATTGGATTCCAATCACGTAAACCATAGGATCACATGAAGGAAATATCAACCCTCTTGATCTTCTTATTCCTAACCCATAAGGTCTTGCCTTGATTTATGTAATTTTGTTCTTACTAGTATTTTGACTTTCTCCTTGTTGGATGGTCTAGATTTCTCTCTCATGTGATTAATCTTAGAGTTGTGAGTTGTGTTTTAATCCATTTCTGAATTTAGAACATTCCTTTCTTGATATTGTTAAATGTTAGCTTACTGTTGCAATGTGTAGCCTTAACATGCTCAGTTCTCGCGAACTGATTCTAGCTAGTATTTGTGCAGATGGATTATGCGAGTAGATTAAAGGAAAGAGTTGTAAAGGTTTCATCAGTGCAATTTATGAAGTTCCTTGTAAAAATGTCCAATGTGAGGTAAATTTTTGTAATAGTGCTTGCAAAGGAGTTTAGAAGACCTCTTGCCTTGGGTTGTTCTGAAATTTCGTGATGATGTTGTCTTGTCCTTCTGTAGGTAAACTGGTAAATTACCTTTGTGAGAAATGGTATTCAATCTTTACATCGATATGAGTATTGTAAAACTTTTATTTTGAGAATAAATTGTTAAGTTAAATCTTTCTAAGACTCAGTGGCAATATTTTATAAGTAAAGTAAAATGGGTCGGTTAACCCTTAAAGGAGCTAAACAAAAATAATAATTTTATATTCAACAAATAAAGGTAGAGGTGATCTACTTGAAATCAAATAAGTCCATGAGTGATCAAAATGAAACCATCCCTTGTGAAGTAAAAATTTTATAACTTGATATCCCTAGCTACACTAGCAAACATTATCCTTTTTATGGTGAATTCTTAGAATGATCCTAAGGTGAAACAAATTGTTAGTTGATATAAGATAATAAGATTTAATAAATAGGAGGAATCAGTTTTGAAGCCATGTAATTTGTCTCTCAACCATTTCAAAGGTAAATTGTTTTCTTTTGTAAAATCATCCAGTGAAGCCTAAGTAAAATATTTAATAATTTTCGATAAATCCTCAAGCTTCAATAAAAAATGAGTTGATAACTAATGAGGTCATAAAGATGAAATCATCTCGACCTTCTTCCTCTAACCTGTTATTTTTTTCAAGGGTACTTTGTAATTTTCTTCTCTTAAGTATGTTGAACGCAAACCCATGTTGTCATATGGGCATGAACAAGTTCTAATAGCGTAAGTGTAAATAGATGGCCTTGTGGGATTAATTTCCCCCTTTCTCTAAATAAACGAATTAAGCAAACAAATGTCATAATAGAGAAGTTTTTTTAAAAATATGATTACTCAGTGTAAAAAGAATAAACTTAGCTTGGTACGATGAATTGTATGAGTCATATCTTGAGCCTCCTTGAAAACGTAAGCTAAGAATTGCAAGATGTCTTTTTAAAATAAATAATCCTCAAGAATATCTCATTGTGGTTGGCCCTAACTGTAAGTGTGTTTTGTGGTTGGACTTCAATGTTGTTCTGTCAAAAAGAGAAAAGTAGATTGTCCTTGATAGGTGTGAACGTTTCCGTGCTGACCTTTGTGGTCATCCTTGTATCAGGTTGTTCTCAGTGTTAGTTGTATCCTTGGTGACGACATGTTGCGTCATGTTATGTGTCAAGCAAGTTCAAAAAAAAACCTCCATCGAATTAAAGCATGCAAAATTGCCGCAAGCTCAAGATCATGAGTCAGATAATTAAGCTCGTAATCCTTGAGTTTGTGAGACTCAAAATCCGCTACTCTGACCTACTGCATCAACACACCTCCAAGCCCTGCTAAAGAAGCATCCGTGCAAATGAAAAACTCACCCTGTGGATCTGGCACTATGAGAATAGGAGCTGTAGTGAGACACTCCTTTAGTGTCCTAAAGGCTTGCTCACATCTATCCGACCAAACAAACTTCTTCCCTTTCCTCTAAAGGGAAGTGATAGGGTGTGCAATCTGAGAGAAGTCTTGAATGAATCTCCTGTAGTAACCTGCTAATCCCATGAAGCTACGCACCTTAGTCACAATAGTGGATGCTGGCCAATCCATAATGGCTCTAATCTTGGAAGGATCAATGGCGATACCTTTCCTAGAAATGATGTTACCCTAGTATTGTACCTCTATCAGAAAGAATGCACACTTCTCCAAGTTCCCGTAAAGCTGATGCTCCTGAAGACACTGAAGAACCTGGTGAAGGTGCCCCTCATGCTCCTCATGCGTACGTGAGTAAATCAAAATGTCATCAATGAAGATGAGCATGAAGTGATCTAAGAAGGTCCTGAATACCCCATTCATCAAACTCATAAACATTCCGGGGGAATTAGTCAAACCAAAAGGCACCACTGTGAACTCATAGTGGCCATATCTTGTATGGAAAGTGGTCTTATGAATATCTGCCTCCGAAATCCTTAGCTGATGGTAGCCTGACTTAAGATCAATCTTAGAGAAAACTATGGCTCCCTTCATCTGATCAAACAAGTCATGAATATGCGGAAGGGGATAACGATTCTTGATCGTTACCTTGTTCAGTTGGTGGTAATCAATACACAAACACATGGATCCATCCTTCTTATTCACAAAAATCACCGGTGCACCCCAAAGGGATACACTAGGACATATAAGGCCTTTCTCCAGAAGGCCCTCAAGCTACAACTTGAGCTCCCATAAGGTGCTCGTGAGATAGGATCTACTCCAGGAACTATAGCTATATGAAAATCAATCTCACGTGGCGGTGGTAACCCTGGTAGCTTCCCTAGAAAGACATATGCAAACTCTCTCAAAATGGGATGATCATCTATCGATGGTCCACTAGATCGATCCTCTGATCTGTCACTAACTGTAACATCATACATCTGACAACCCTGTCGCCCACACCGCTTAAGCCTCATAGTAGAGATGGTGTGAATAGAAACGGGTATCCTAACCCCTGAAATCACCGACTCCACTCCCAGATCATCTGCACAAGATATAGTCTTGTGGTAACAATCCATCCTGGCCTTGTGTGCAGATAACCAATCCATACCCAACATGACTCCATACGAGCCCAAAGGAAGGATACAGAGATCTGAGGTAGTGGTGAAAGGTCCCAAATCCACTACACATTCCTTAACTAAGGATTCTATAGAGATCTTGGCTACAGAAGCCATCTCAACATCCCAGCTATGACCCTGCCTAACTGCCACCAGCTTGCATCACTCTACTAAATATGGTGCAATGAAAGAATTATAAGAACCAAAATCAAACAATACAGATGTAGGAATACTACCAATGCTACCTGTAGTCTCAATGACTGTACTCTGATGCTCTGCTTGGCAGTTCTCAACCACTGCATAAATCCTGTGGCTGCGTTCCATGTCACCAACAATCGACTCAAAAATCTTTGTCTTACCCTTGTCTTTAGGGTTCTGTGGGCAGTCTCTCCAAAAGTTTCCAATAACTCCACAACCAAAACATCCTCCTAATCCTCCCCAATGAGTAACACCTCCAGCATGTGCCCTGGAAGTCTGTGGTGTGGATCTTGATGATCTGGTTGTAATCTGCTGAGGTCTCTGCTAGCGAGCTCCCACTGACTGAGCTCTAGGTCCACCTTGTGTCCTGATGGGACCCCTAGGAGGAGGCCCCATACTCTAACCTCTCTGTACATCAGCTCTCTGTGGAGGTCTTTGAGGTGGGCGGGAATGCTGCTTCTGCTACTGTTGTGGCTTAAAGGATGACTGTACTGAACCCTAGCCACTAGGAGGAAGAGGTACTGACCCCCTCGATCTATTGTCCTGCATCTACTCTATGCGGCTCCTGACTCGGTTTCTAGTCTACTGGGTCTTCCCCTGAGTCTCCTCTTCTATATAGGCCTTATCAATGGCCTCAGCAAATGTCTATGGGTAATGGATCCACACTGCACCTCTAATGTCTAGATTCAGGCCTCGGATGAACCTGTGAATCCGCACCTACTCATCCTGCATGTACTCAACATCCTAGAGTAGATCCAAAAGCCTACTCTCATACTTTGCTACTAAAAGAGATTCCTGTCAGAGGTCATGAAACTCATCGATCCTCTACTATATGAACCTACGTGAAAAATATCTGCCCCTGAATCTCTCCTCAAATAGCTCGCAGGTCACTATCTCAGAATCAACATGGAGCTTCTGCTCCTCTGTCCTCCACCATACTCCTGCTCCATCCCTCAGTGGATGAATTGCAACATGAGCTTTCGTGTTGTTAGAACAAGGACAAAGCTTGAAGCAACCGCTCAAGCTCACTAGCCAAGCCTCTGCTTGAAATCCACATGTGTCTCTAGAATAATGTGAGGGTTGAAGCTTCAGGATCTCCCTGATGTGATCTGCAGCTATGGTCTGACGGCCTCTAGGTCTCTCTGCATGCTCATCCCTAAGCCTAGGGCTCTGAGACCTCTCTCTATGCTTTGAAACTTGGTCACCCTATCCCCTATGTGGTGACTCTGCCCTGACTAACTTTGCGTGGGATTTCTCTTTGTTAGAGTAGTTATTTACCTTAGCTCATGTTCACCTAGGTACTTTATTTACCTTTATTGTATTTATCCTCACCCACTTATGTGTGTGGATATTTCTTTTCTATTATTTAGATATTAGGAGATATTATCTATTTGTTAGGTATAGTTCTTCCCTTGATCTATGGTATTGACTAGTTCTTTCCTTGATCTATGGTATTGACTAGATCCTTGAGGTCTAGTTCTCTCCTAAATCTATGGTCTTGATTTATGGCTTGATCTACGACCTTGACTGGTTCTTAGATTGTTATTCCTTGCCTATTTAAGCAAGGCCCATTCTTAATGTATTGCATTGAGTTCCATAATAATATATGATACTGTTTCTCATTTGTTTGCAAAGGTTTTATGTAAAGTTATTCTGGCGAATTTCTTTCATCTTATAGATCGTGGTTTTTGATTAGCATCTGTGTTCTTGGCTTGGTATGATTTGGTTATCGTTCCTTTCATGGTATCAGAGCAGAAGATTGATGTTGACATTTGTCTGTAAGTTTTATTTTGTAAATAAAATCTTTGTGTATTCATATATTTGGGATTTGGTCATATTTTTTTGTTGCGTGCATTTATATATATATGGGATTTGTATGAGTTTTTTGAGCCAAGATTCTTGGGATGTCTTGGAGTGGGTCTTTACTCTCTTTACTTTGATGTTATTGGTTTTGAGTACCTTGCGGTGTCCCTTTTTCCCCCATATATTATACATGAGTACCTCATCAGGCCTAGTTACCGAGACTCATACTGTGGACATGCCACTTCTATTTTGGCCCCTAGCTTCACTTGGGGGGGTGTTAGAGTAAGTATTTACCTTAGCTCATGTTCACTTAGGTACTTTATTTACCTTTATTGTATTTATCCTCACCCACTTATGTGTGTGGATATTTTTTTTATATTATTTAGATATTAGGAGGTATTATCTAGTTGTAAGGTATAGTTCTTCCCTTGATCTATGGTATTGACTAGTTCTCTCTTTGATCTATGGTATTGACTAGATCCTTGATGTCTAGTTCTCTCCTAAATCTATGGTCTTGACTAGTTTTTTGATGACTAGTTATTTCCTTGATTTATGGCTTGATCTATGACCTTGATTGGTTCTTAGATTGTTATTCCTTTCCTATTTAAGTAAGGCCCATTCTCAATGTATTTCATTGAGTTCCTTAATAATATATGATATTGTTGCTCATTTGTTTGCAAAGGTTTTATGTAAAGTTATTCTAGTGATTTTCTTTCATCTTATAAATCATGGTGTTTGATTAGCATCTGTGTTCTTGGCTTGGTACGATCTGGTTATCATTCCTTTTACTCTCCCCCATGCTCCTCACTGTGTGGAGGAGATGCCTTAGCATCAATAGAAGGCTCCCTACTATGTCTGGCTACATGCCCTCCGCGTAGAGCGGTATTAACATCCTGAAGAGTCTATAAGTTCTGGGGTAGGATGGCTACTACACCCTGATCTGGTGGTGGTGGTAAGTCTGAGTCTATGTGAAAATTTCCCTCGTTCCACCTGTGCCTCCTGCATAGAACAAAACGAGAGTTAATTCATTTTTCTAAGTTTTATTCAATTTCCATGTTTACTAAAACATACAATTTCTAACTAAGTTGTTGTTTGGATTTAAAAGTGTGCTAGGTTTAAGTTTCATGTCCCAAGTTTTCTAGTGTGCCCAATAGTCCAAGCTTTTGAACCACTGCTCTAATACCAAGTGTGATTCCCACTAAATCAACCCACTTGAGACCCAAGAAACAACCTAGGATTAGTTAGGAAAATTATGGAATATTTTTTTTTGAATAGATGTGTTAACAGCTAGGTTGTAAGGCAACAACTATCACTAACCAGTTCTGGAACAAGTCTAATTTATTAGAACATACTTTTCTTTTATTAACAATTATCAGAGGCCACAAGTTCCAAATTTTAGGGTTAGTAGTTTCAACTAGGTTCAGGGGGTAATTTATCACCATACCCACTCTCTAACAGGATCATATTTTTAACTTGATTTTTCTCACACTTAATGCATTCAAAATTTTCCTAAATTATTCTCATTGGATAGGAAATTCTCTCACCTTTCCAATGATATAGAGAAGTCATCCTAACTCTTTGTAGAACTCCCATTATGGGTCGGCGGGCCTCGGGGTGAAAATTTTCCTAAAAGGGACACGTATCGAGCGAGGGTGAAATGCACTTTTTCATGTTGGTGGGTCGTGGGGTAGTGTTTGGAAATTTTTCCCACGTAGGTGTTGGCTAGATTTTTTGCATAGCATCAAACCTAGGCAGTCATGAGATAAATCTCCCTCATTTAACCGGTGAGGCTCCCGTGTCAGATTTGTCAATATAAATGTGTTTTTATCTATCAGGGGTTTTACTTTAACCACTTAGTTCATGAACCATAACTAAGGAGTTCTGCAACAAGTAAGCAGCTGTTTAAGAAAGAAAAATTATAGAAGAAGGAAGTAGAGGAATTACAGAGAAGAAATAAGGAAGATGTGCATCCCAATTAGTAGATAGCAGAGCTAATTGCATGCACATAGAAGAAACTTAATAGATTTGAACACACAGAATTCTAAAGCAAAGGCAGTTCTAGATCCAGATCTAAAATAACACAAAGTTTACTTTTAAAGAGCTAAGATTTAAAAGCAAGAAACACAGTACGCCGTGACACAAAGTTCTCCGGAAACCTGCTTCTTTGTATCCCTCTGCAACAAGTGGCTCTCAAGGGTTCAACACAAAGTCTAGAACACAAGATTGCTTCTTACAAATTCTGATCGATCATTAACCCGTAGGTTCTTCTCCTACTTATAGAATGTAGGAGGGAAAGTACAAATAGAAGACTCAAACTGAACTAAAGTATGAACAACAAGTAAAGATGACATTTGACAATCATCCTCAACTAACTTCTTCTTAAGTGACACATGTATCACTTAACTAATAGAAAGGTTCCACATGACTTCAAGTAATGGTTGCAAAACCAATAACTTAGAAGTTTACAATTTCATCCGGGAACATAGAAAATAGAAGAAGAAAGAAATAGAAGAAGTCATGCCAGCTGTAACATCTACATCTTCTTCTTGTTCTGATATCTGATATACTTGTCGAACATATAATTCAGCATCTTTCCATCTGTTTTAGCTACTACTTCCTTTTCTGTTCTGAATTGCAGCAATCCTTCATTCAACACTTTGCTGCATGCTTCCACTTCTTCCAAACTTGCCCAATCTTGGCAATAGCGCCCTTGAGTGTCACAGCTATGATAGAGTTATTCATCGTGAAAGGCTTGGTGGCTTTATCAATCCTCTTTTGCACCATCAGAAGAGAACCCTCCAGGGAATCATGCACCTCATTAGAAACAATCCGCACGTATGAAGTAATACCTCCATCCACTCTTTCCTCAGTGAAAGAAATAATACTGTCCGGAAAATCTGATGTTCTACTCTCAAGCGCCTGCATCCTCTTCAGAAAAACTCTGCAGATCTCCAAACGGAAAGATACTGCAAACTCTAGCTGCTTCCCCTTCTCGACTGATCCATCCGGCACAATTTGTTCTGCAACCAATACACTCCCGGCAGCTTGTTGATCTTGGCCAAAATACTCAGGTTACTCTCTGCAACTGTATTCATTCCTTCTATGTTTTCTATCAGTTGCTTTAGTTGATTTTATGCATCATTTATAACCTTTAGGCGGGCTGGCACTTCCCCAAGTTGCACAGAAGCTTGACGAATAATCAGATCCTTCCATTCGTCAATAGCCTTTACTTGATTGCTTGCATCTTCCATTTCCTGCATAAGATGATCACTCACCTGCGCTAAAATGGGCTGAATGGAAGGTTTAGCAACCTTGGCTATGATCTCACATAATTGAGATATTTGCTTCTGCAGCTCTTCTTTCTCCTCCTTTTCACTGTCAAGCCTAAGGAACAAAGCATCCAGCAATGTCTGCGTGTCCTGTTTCAATCCTTCAGTGGTAGCTTGACCGAGTGGTATTTTGGTCACCGTCACATCTTCTGCTGTGAGTTCCTCTTCTACCTTTCCTTCCGCCGGGATTGATATCTCAGCAAACTTCTCTCCCGAATCCTTGATGATCAACCTAGAAGTTGCTTTAGCAACTTTAGGCCTTCTGTCTCTTCTGCTCAGATCCTAAAGTAGCTGCAAGTCATGTTCCTCTAAGTTCATCTCTACTCTTGCTTCCGGAACCAACTGCAAAGCTAACCATTCGAGAAATTACTTCCGGAGAGTGAGAAATCGCTGAGTGCACTACCATTTCCCGCTCTACATCCTCTCCATCAGAAAGTGCCACAGTATCATGGCTGCCATCCTCTGAAACATCCAAGGACAAATCTCTTTCGAACTCCGTCATCTGCAGCTTCAACATCTCCTTTGGAATGGGTGCTGAACGAAGTGGCTGCGGAGAGAAGATGAACGTTGCTGGTTTTAATGAAGGCATGGAAGCATCCTGCTGCTGTGGTGCAATAGTTGGTGATCCTTTAGGTACTGGAGAAGTCAGAGTCAAAGCTATGGTCGTAGAAGTGGTCTTCTCTTTCTCTTGAGATCTTCTGCGTACTTTCAACTTCTCGGACCTTCTGCTGCTCTCTCCTTCATGCTTTCGCTTGAGGGAATCTCCTATGCCGAAGTTGTCTGTGATTTGGTTCATCAATACTTCATCAAGGCAGTATCCCTTTGTTAGCAACCAGCTCGAAGTACTCACCAACACAGCTCCAGATCTTTCTTCTATTGTGCTGTAGCCGCCATTGCTATCCTGCAGTAGAGCTTTATCTCCTCCCATTTGATGGTAAGTGTCAAGTACCACGTTCCCATCATCTTTAAGATCCGCAGGTATCCGCGCTAGTCCAAAGTCAAATACTTGCTTTGCCGACAGCCTGCTGAAATATTTCTTTCTGACCTCGTACTCACTTCTGCACTTCATCCAGAAATCTTCTAACGAAGGCACATGTGCGTACTCCTGGGAGATTGTCTTCCTGGCTATTCCAAATGGATTGAAATTAAGCCGTGCAGGGAAGAACTCTTGCTCATACTCGGACAACATTTGTGCTTCCATTCCTCGAGCTCTGTGAATGCTGATGCAATTGTAATATCCCACAGTGAGTGGGAAGAAGCCCGTAGACTTGTGCCACTTCGACTGAAGGTCATGTAACTCCACAAGTTGCCTGCTCAGCTCCATGGCAATCAATCTGTCACTCGGGTACCTTGGCATCTTTGTTGGTTCACCTGAAAAGCTCGTAACCCTGAGGTAAGTGAAATCTGCAAACTGGATGAATACACTGCCAATCTTGGACACTGCTTCCCATGCTTCCTTGCTTACCCTGTGAGTCTTCAAGTCTTTGTCTAACCTGCAGATGAAATCGTAGAAGAAACCATCGTTGATCACTTTGAAGTCCTTCTCGCACACAGGTACAGTAAGCTGTGGGTAGCACTCGAAAATGGGATCCTTGGAAAGAATACCACATCTATCCAGCTTGGAAAAGATACCCTGTGAAGCTGCAAGCATACACCAAGTATGAAGTCATCTTGAAGCTAAAGGTACGCTTCACGTTCCGCAGTTGCTCACCGATGTTGCTGCTAATAATTTCCGACAATTGATTATAGAATCAACCTTGTTGATTTCAATGGTCCTGATGAAAGCATACATCCATGTCCGGAAAGTGTAGGCATTCGCTTCGCCATTCAACCTGCATAGCAATTTGACAATATCATCCGCCTCCTGCACCAAATTGGATCGTGGAAGAGTTCTCGGGAACTTGGAAGGGGATCTAGGCTTCTTCATGAACCGGCTATTCATGATGCTCACACAGTCAGCTCTATGCTTTTCCCACCTACTGTCAGCATCCTGAATGCTAATAGAAGTCACCACCTTTTGTACTGGAATCTTCAAACAATAATCGAAGAATTCCGCATCCAAACGAATTATTGTCTTTCCCGCAACATCACGCACTGATCTGGATGAAGGATGATAAGATCTAGCACACTCCATCACAAACTCTGGCAACTGGGCTGTACACAGGAAAGCTGCAGCTCGAATAATTCCACTACTTTTGACCGCACGCATGAGTGAAGTTTTTCCAGCTCTGGATCTGTCAATCAAATCAGAAAGAGGTTCTGGGCCTAGATCCGTGTCTCCTATGTCTGAAATTTTAGAAGCAATGCATGAATCCATCGTGCTCTCTTTTTCATCTCCTTTTGCCATGGCTTTATCAATCTTTGTCTGAATAATTCTTTTTCTTCTAATTTGGCTGGTTTTCTTCAATACTGGTGCAGATCTGGACAATTCTTCAGATTCGGAGGATATTTGCAATGTATTGGACATTGATAAAAACTCCTTTTCTTTTATAAAGCACCTGTAATGAGTTCCTGCAATTTATTCAAACAAAAATGGGCCACGGAGCATGAATAGTGAATTTAAATTATAAAAATCTGCACTTTTCAAGCCTGCTGCCCCAAAAATTGGTGTTTAATTTGCACATAAAGAGAGCATGAATCCTTTCAATCAACACCTGAGCTCCTGTAACACCTGTGAAAACAACTATGCTGACGAAGATCAACCTTCTCCAAAGCATGCGCCAAATCTGGAATCTTTTAGCCTTTGTTAGCACTTTGTCTGTGCAAAATCCTTCCTCTAATGGGGGCGCACTTTTTCTCCTTGCTGCAATTCTTAACCTGTGAATTAAATAGTTCATCCATATGGCTGCCCATGCTTATATAACCTTCACAATTCTATAATTAATAATTGCCCTAACAATTAAAGGCAATTAATTAATTGAAAATCATGATTTTCTCTTTTAAAAATAGCATGTTTAAGGACAGCCATCCAATAAATTAATCCAATCCAATTTAATCCTTCACACAGCACTTCACTCAAGTCTCACAGTGTGCTTTGACCATAGCCACTGAAAATAGAAATTAATTTAATGATTAATGCTTCAAAAATCATTAAATAATGCCCAAATGGGGCGCACTTTTTGAGAGAAGGGGGCAGCCACTAAATAAATTAAATTAATTAATTTAATTTATTTCTTTTATTCCTCCTTTGACTTTTTTGACCTCCTCAAGCTTGGGTGCACTTTTTGAAGAAGAAAAGATTATATATAAAATAATCAATTTAATCACTTTAATCCATCACCAAAGGGGGCGCACTTTTTTGCACATGTAATTCTATTTTTAAGAATTTTTCCATAATGGGATTCTTTACCCTGCCAGGCAGGCACACAAATCCCATGATCCACTTAAGTGATTTGACTTTGACAATGGGATTCTTTACCCTGCAAGGCAGGCACTAAAATCCCATGATTTCACTTAAGTTACTTTCCTTTTATTATATCATGAGAATTTTTACCCTGCAAGGCAGGCAATAAATTCCCACCTGCCTGCAGCCTCTATTTTTCCCACTGCAGCTTAAGTGACTTTTATAACACGGGAAAAAGTATCCTGCCAGGCAGGTATACAATTCCCATCCTGCCTGCGGCTTATATTTTTCCCATCGCAGCTTAAATCCTTTGTTTTCCAAAAATGCGCCCATCCCCGCAGGGGCTTTTCTGTGCACGACTTCGCTTTTTCCCAGTGATCCAGACCTCTGATGACAACTTCCTCCAGACAAAATGTGCGTGTATGTTTTCCAGCTGCTCCAGGCCAAAAATCTGGCTTACCCGGCGAAGGAGTTGTTCCAGAGAAATTTTACAGAAAACAGAACGGTACACCACAAAAACATGAAAAATTGCCAAAATTTACAAATAAAGCCCAAAACTTAAAATAAGTTAAAATCCTTTTGGTACATAGGAATAATAACATATCCGCTCATAACAGAGTTGAAACGGAGCGCAAATAGCCTCAGACGGGGCTCAAAAAATAATTAAATACAAATTTCCCGCAGACAAATCCCGACGACAGAATAAAACAATTTTGGGCATCTGGGTATTTGGCGAAAAGGGCTAATATGGCTCTTTGGGATTATCTTGACGCAATACAAGAACTTTCAGGCAATAAAAACAACAAATGACCCACTATTTTAAAAGTACAAAAAATTTTCGAATTGGGTAGTCACAGATTTCAGGGTGAAATCTGAGTGACACCAGTAGAAGAAAGGACCAAATTTTCACCCGCACCTCCACTGCACCACCAAGGACACGTGGCGCTCAACAAACCAACGCGGAGGAGAAAGAGAGGGAAGGGCGGGGTCGCGGAGAAGTTTGGGGAGATTCACCAAAGGGGGAGATAAGTGGAAGTTTGACGAATGGGCCCGCATGTCAATGGGGGGATTTCTAGAAGGCAAGAGCGAGAGTGTGGGGCCGTGGGAAAATTAAGAATTTTTTTCCAAAACACAATTTGGAAAAGGATAAGGTTGCGAGGATATCCCCCCCGATGTTGCCCTATGTTGCCACATGGCAGAATCTAGTTGGGTGCGGGCCAGAGGGGAAATTTCAAAAAAAATCCCCAAATTTTTAATTTTTTTTAAGGATTTTCAACAGGAAAATTTCAGCCTTGGGCCCGCCAGGGAAAAGTTTCCCAAATTTTCTTGCCAAGGAAGGAAAACTTCAAAGGGCCATAACTTTTGCTAGAAAGCGCAGTTTTGGGAAAACAAGGACTTTCTGGAAATCTCTCAATGCCGTCTTTGCATAGAAATCATAAAAATTAGATTTTCATAAATTTTAAGGGGTCAATTTTAAGAAAAATTTCTGCAGGGTTTTAAAAAGCCAACTAGTAAATTTTGACTTATAAATTTGGTCCAATTTGATCTTTTCCTTCAAGTTCAACATGCCAAACACAATGGAGGATTGTTATAAGAAGGATTTCAGATGATTTAGAAGGTGATTTTACTTGATTGATTCAAATTTGAATTTTTCCAACAATTGACAGGAAAATACCGTGAGGGCTTAAATTTTGCAATGTTTTAAATTATTTCTTCAGTGTTCTTTGTCAAAAATAAAGCATGATATCATAGCATACTAGATTTCAATGTTTCAATGTTGGTTATTAAGTGCAGGTTTGAACTGTGCATTTTAATTAAATTATTTGCCAATTTTAAATTTGCAACATAGATCAATTTCTTGAGGGACCTAATTGCCATTTCTATTTCCAAGTATCAAAGTTCATTTCTCATCTAGTCTAATACATTTAAATGATATAAACAAACCATTTAAAAGCTAAATTGTAAATTCTGATTTCCAATTTAATACATTTCCAAAGGAGACAAAGTATTATAATTCCTTCATACATATTTCTTCTTTTTCCCTTTTTTTAAACATGGATTTCAATCATAATATAATATTCCAATTTGAATCAACAATTCATTGAGAAAAGGTCTTGCAACCCTTTATTAATTCTAAAAGAAATACATCTTTACATTTTTCCATTCCTTGAATGCAATTAGCAGATTTCACTTTCTTCCTTTCAAATGTACAGAAAAGAATATAAATATCTTTCACATTTCGAATATGCAACTTTCATAACCAATTACAAATATCTTGTCTTCACAAAATACATTACAATTTCATCGACTTCAAAGTGGGTAAGATTACAAATGATTTTATTTCACAAGGTATTGTTAAAACTGTATTTCCCTTTTCTCTAGAACAACAACATGCAAGTTTCCTTTTTCTTCTAATTTGATCACAAAAAAATTGGGGGAAGGGCAATGCTCTCCACCCAACCAAGACATCCAATGAAAAGAGAAGCCATCCTTCATCATTGTCTCCCGAGCCCTAACCAAAATGCAATAAGAAATGGATATCAACCCATGACAACAACATGCTTCCACAACACACAACATTCATTCAACATGAATATTCAAATCAAAACACAGTTCAACACAAGACAACAGTTTATAACTACATTTGAAAACATTCAAAACAGAACTCAAGCTTTATCATGCAAGCCAAAGGAGAAAGGACTATGGGGGAAGCTGCTTATACCTCCCTATGGTAATTGGGCATCCACTTGTAACAAACCACCAATAAAATTTACCACACATATCCTTATGCCCCCCACAATCCCTCCTTATGCCCCCCATAGATTTCCTTATGCCCCCACAAAGTAAGAAATGCAAGATATTTCTTTTCCACGGTGGATCCCCAACCCAAACTCCTTCCACAAGAATTCTGATGCCATTGGCATTCCCTTATGCCCCCCACATGAATTCCCCATATCCTTCTTCTACACCATTCCTATGGTAGTCTACCCCAAATAGCCAAACAAATAAACAAAACATACACCATTCACACAAGCACAAAAAGAAATAACAACATAAGAGAAGAACTCAGCTCCTACCTCTCCATGGTAGCTTTTATTTCCAAACAACAAACTTCAATGCCAAAACATAGTCCCAAAACAACAACCAACAAGCATGCAAATTTTTCCAAACTCCTTTCAAAAGTAAAAGCTCCAAGCACAAGAAAAATTCACCCCCAAGGAAGCATGTAAAATGATTCAACAACCCAAAACAAAGAAAAGAGTTTGAATTTTATAGAAGAGGGAAGAGAAGAGGATGATGTGGATCCATGTAGGGTGCCACATCACACATCCTCTTCTCCAACACAAAAAACAAGTTTCATTCTCTAAATCACAATAAAGATGTGGGTGAAAATATGACAAATTACTTACACACTCCAAAAGCCCACACCCCAAAGGACTGAATTAAATAAAATGTAAGAGAGTGCAATTAAAACTTGCAACATGATTAATAAAATGCATTATAAAAGTTTAAATTTAACCTTCCAACCATAGGTGTGGTTGGTAAATAAAATTAAAAGGCATGGGACAAGTTTTACTTGTCCCACAAGCCTCCAAAAATAGCCTCCAAGGACAAATTTGAGTTTCCAAGGAGGTGGAGTGTTTCATACTCCAAAATCTGATTTACACAACTCTCACACATACTTACACATCACTTGTAACATATTTAATACAAAAGCCAACAAATCTTATAATTACTTTCTCATATCCCAATTTGATTTATTTAACTTTTAACCATATGTTTTCTCACATTAATCTACCACAATTTAATTAATTAAAAGAAAGAAACACATTACTAATAAAACCCATACAAACAAAAATAAAAGGAAACACATTAATAAAATGCACAAAGCCCATGGTCACATTTAAAGGTGATCCCCCCATGGGAATCCCTAACAACCATCAAACACAACACAAAAACAAGTTGCCATGGTGACCTTGTTGAATTCATCTAGAATTCCAATGTGGTTGGTCTCCAATCCCCCGATGTTTTTTGTGATAGTTTAACCTGTAAAAAACAAATACCTCCTTCGGCCTCGTGGCCATATCAGAATATCTAACATAATATAAATATAATCACAAAATCATCTATACATATAAATCACAACAACAACAAGGAAATCAACAATATCACTTATAATTTATATCAACAACTATATCATCAACATATAATTCCCATTTTCTAAGTGTACTCACAATACCTAAAAATCACATATCTAAACAACGTTCATAATATATCTATGTCAAAATAGTATATCATCATCCACATATGAAGTATCTTTAATAATCATCATGCATCATAACTAAATCAAGATCAAGAATAATTCAGGATCAAATATCTAACATCTAAATACATCAAAACTATAATAATGTCCATAATATAATCAACAACATCAAAATCACTATCCAAAATTTGTCAAAGGGAAGTGGGCACTACATAAAGGAACATTCTAGCTATCCTGAAGCATTATGTTGTTCAAGCTCTCCATTTTTGTAAAAATTCTCAAGGATCTAGTGAATCAAATTCCTTTCTGCCTCACCTCCCACAAAAATTCATTTAAAAACAACCAATCATACCCATACTACCCCTGTTTTTCATGTGTCTATACAAATGCATAGTTTTTACTACCAAAACATGAAGAAACAATCAGGTTTTCATTGTCTTTAGTGGCCTAAACCTTGCTTAGAAAATATCTCCATTATCTAGAGTGACAACTTGAGAGAGTTACGTTTTTTTACATTGATCATATTTTCTTCAAGGTCTTCTTAATAACCTCGCAAGGAAAGATATCTCCATCTCCTCCACAAACAACAGGCTACAAAAAGGGTCCTCTCACCCTGGTTCAAAGGGACAACCATAAAGTAGTGAGGATAGGTTAAATCCTCTTGAGGTGTTACCCATTTCTTCACATTTGAGTGATAAAAAGCAAGTTGCATTTCATCCTCGGCTACAAAATGACACACTACATGCTCTGCTTGTCTGTAAGCTTCCTGCCAAACCTGTGATGCTGCTCAGCTTCTGAGGGAGAATCAATTCGGGTAGCAACACTTGACATATCTCTAAAATTAACATCTCATACATATTAGCAAATTTCAAATATAAATTTTCTATAACATGAGACTACATTATACATATATTCATTTTACAATAACCTATATAAATTACAATAATAAATAATGAATTACACATCGCCTTTTCGCCATCATTCTTGCATCCTACAAAACCATGTGAGCATGAAATCAATGATAAATCGATGGCGTGGAATCTACCCTAATCTAACATAATTACTGTATTTATTTTCCCATTTACATATAATAATAATTATAATTTTCATACAAAAGAAAAGGTTTATTAACATGTATTCATTTCATTTCACTTCATTTCATAACCAAGGAGAGAGAAAGAGAAAGGAAGAGAGAGAAACACCATTTTTCAAAAGTTCTATTTCACACAACAAGTTACACTATCAAGTTCCAAATAATTATTTACATGTGTCAAAAACTTTCCAGGTGATTTGGCAACCCGATAGGGGTCCTACAACTTTCTTTTTACATTTTCCTGCTAGCTACAAAAATGTTCAAATCAAGCTTGGAGGCTAAGAAATCAATTTCAAATGTTGTTCTCTAATGAGAAAACACACCCTCCTCATATACATCAAGAATTCACAGAAACTGGCAGAATTCAGAACTAGAAAATGGTTTATAAACAACGACAAGCTTTCTAGAGCCTCCGGTCGTGATTGGTCCAGTTTGACCTAGTCAACTTACGACTGAAAGCCTACAAAATGGCTTTTCCAAACTATCAAGAATTATTTTTTTTCCTCAAATTAAATGTTCGAGGCAATTATCTAGTAAAAATAATAGAGGTTTGAGAAGACAGATAAGCATTTCATTCTCTAAGATTCAAATGGCGGTTCAAAATGAAATTCAATTTTTTAGTTTTAGTAGCTTCTTATAACTGTAAAACGGTGTAATATTGCTCCCAGTAGCATGTCAAAAAGATAACAAATGATCATTCAGGGTCAATCCAAAGACTAAGGTGAATCTTCACATAACAATGTACACGAATGAAGCTTAACATCCCCTTTCTAGAGTTACAAAGGTTACTTTGCGAGTCTCTGAAAATCACAAATTTATCTATTTAAACAAGGAGATGGTCAATATATTTATTGGGAAGTCAACTTCATCTTGTCAATAAAACAATATTGTTGTGATCTAGTTTGGTCAGGAAATTTTCTAAATCACCTCAAAATGAGGGTTGAAGTTCATGGTTGGCTACAAAATGGTTATTTTGATTGCGTGAGTTACGATATGACATTATAATGTTTTGTAATAAGTTGATATAAACAATTAAATGTATGATAATTCTAAGCTTTTAAAATTATATTTCGTCGCAAATGAAAAACTAAAGTACGAGAATTATGAAAGACAATGAGAGATGAACCATGCCTGACATCGATCAATGATAGAAGATAAGTGGTTTTTGGCGATCCAATCCGGTTGTAGTTGCTAGAGAGGTTTCAAATCCATTTTCACCTAGCCCATCTCGTATATCTTAAGGTCATACTATTTGTTAAAGGTTTCTTCCTTTAAGTTTTGTATTTCACTATCTCCCATCAATACAACACTATAAATATCTCCAAGATAGGTATCATACTCTAGAGGAGGATAATGCTCCATTCCAAGAGAGTAACTCCAACTATTCTCCTCAACATTTGCTACTATTGAAGAATATAAATTGAGATCTTTTGGCAGCAACCTTCAAAATTTCTTGCACTTTCACACGCTTAAAAAAAAGATTATCATTTCTTTATAGGTGTCGGCATTGTGTTTCCTTTTCAATATTTACAAAAAATCACATCCATAAAGATAAGGTGGGAGAGGCATCCAAAAACTCCAGCCCCTCCATAATCAAAGTAAAAATGAAAATATGATCTTTCTCTTTTTCATATATTTCAAATAGAATTCACCTATGTAAATCATATGTGTATTATTCAAGGTATTAAGAGTAGAATCATGTATAAATCTCATATTTTCCAAGGTGCAAAACCTGGTAATCATCCTTCCAGCATGCGTCAAACAGGGACATGAGAGTAGGACAAGGGAAAACAGGTCTTTGAAAGGTGAAGTCACAGATGCTCTAGGAGATGTGAAGGAAGAACGTGGTGGTGAGCACAAGGTAGGGACACTGCTTGAAAAAACACCTCAAAAATATGGGGTCTCAAGAGATTGCCATGATTGTAGGAAAATCACAAAATGAGACTTCAATGTGGCTTTGCATAGTTCACCCTTGCCAGTAACCAACTGGTGTCCACATTCCTTGCTCCCATAGCCATTAGAATGTAACCAAAAAAAGTCTTCCCCTTCACTCCACAAGACTCACGAATACCTCCATGCAACCAACCAAGGAGAAGACAAACCAAAGCAGGAAGAGTAAAAAAATAAAATAGAGAGCGGCTAGCAGGGGAAAAGTATTTGGAGAGGGGAAAATTTAATTGCATTGAATAAACTGGAAGGATCTCAACCACTCCCACCCGCCAACAGGGGTAAGATTCTCCCTCATGCCAAAGAAAGAAGGATAAAAATTTTCCATAAAGGATGGCAGGTCTGTGGGTGACAAATCAAATTCTCGTTTAATTTAAAAGATTAAAGAAAGCATGACTGATCAACCATGGGGAAAAGACTAGAGGCTAGAGTTTCAAAGGAAACATAGGACAACGACTAACTAAAGCACCACAACAGGGAATCCTCTTCATTTGTGTGAACCAAGGCTCCCACCACGAGAATGATCAACAAAACAATAAAATATCTTAACGATAATTAATAATAATGTTGATAACAATCAACAATAAAAAATAAAATTAAAAATAATCATCGATCGACAATTAAAGTAATAATATCATTATTATTATTATTTTGTAGCTTAAAATAATTATTAATCATAATTATAATGAATGAAAGCCAAGCTCAATAATTAAAATAATAACCAAAGATCAAAAATTTATAAAAATTATTTTAATATGGATATTCTATTTAACCGGACATGCCTTAACAACACCAAATCATCATTCAAGTCGCGTACTTGGATTCGAGAACGTGATCTTCCTTTAACAAGGTAATCATAAAGGAAGCTGCAGAGGCCCTCAACTAGAGGCATCAACAATGACATAAGCAGACAAGATAGGGAGGAAGGATGCTAATCCTTCTTTGAGACAAGGTTGAAGTCAACTAATAGTCAACAGAAGCACACACAACCATTCCACGCTTAACAACAGGGTCACCGAAGTAAGAACTGGGGTAAACGTCGAATGGGGCATTACAAAAGTTTTGAGGTCCCTTTCAAAAACTCTTTATCACATATCAAAACCCCAAATAAGCTTGAATCCTAGATTGATGACACCTATATTTTATCTTAGATGGTCAATTATTTATTTACATAATTCCCTGGTAAAATATCTAGGGCATGCTTCTTAGATTTTAAATTCAACATTGTTTTTTCCATTAGTCACCAATTCTCTAATGAAGTGATATATTAATTTAATATGATTTTTTCTATTTTGAAACATATGACTTCTGAATTGTGTAATTCCTATATTGTTATCAAATAATACTGGTGTTGCATTAATGTATATTGATAGAACTCTTCTCATCTAAATGTCTTAACAAGTTACTTATATTTTTGTACCATAATCTCATTTAGATATTAAAAATGATACAATGGGTTGTTTCCTTGAATCCTTTGAAATTTCTCCACAACCAAGATGAAACAAATAAAGTCGTGAATTCATTTTCCTATTATCCACGCTTCCTTCTCAATCATGATTAGTATATTCAATCAATTAAAAATCATACTGTGATGAATAAAATATGCCATAATCTTTTTTGTATTCACATATCCCAAATTTTTATTTCCTACTTGCATATGATTTTCCATTCATGTCACCATAAATATGGAATTTTTTTTTTAGATTATGTCATGAACATTAAGAAACTAACTAATCTTTTATACAAATTTAGATATATGGATTTATTTCTATATTATTTTTAAATTTTTTTTCCTAAAAAAACATTGAGGTTGATATTGATTTGTAATTTATCATTTTGAACCTCATTTAAACATCATTTCCATATTTTGTAGACATAAAAACTCTTTCATTTATACGATTCACTTCTATACATATAAAATATTTCATTAACCCAAATCTATCGTCTCAAATTCTCTCTTCATTGTTGATTTGAAAATAACAATTGATAGATTTACTATTAATATCACATCAGTTTATATGGTTTGATATAAAGGGATGGTTTTCTCTTATATTTGCTAAAATATTTATTTTTCACATATGAATATATGCACGGGTGTATCAATATGTAGGATCTTGCTTGTGCGTGTGTAAATTTATTCAACTTCTACACTTTTTTTTTCATGATTGAAATCTTAAAACATAGTACATTTTGCACATATAATTATTCCTCAAATATGTTATCCACAATATTTGATTTGACATATCCATTTAATAAATTTTCCCCTTATTTGATCTTCAATTTCTAAGAAAGCTCTAACTATATATGATAGGTATGAGGGGAATTTTTTCATTGTAGTAAATAATGGGATATTGTGACTTGGCCATAATAAAAATGATGTTTTATGATTTTCAATGTTTCCATCTGCATTATACTTAGTTTAGTAAAACCATTTCACATAAATTGTATCTTTTCCTATGGAAGATACACAAACTCCCATGTATTCTTCTTCTTGATTGCATAAGTCTCATCATTTTTTATTCAACCAAATTTAATGTTTTGTTTCATCTTCATAACCAACTCGATCAATTTTTCTAAATATAGAAAAATCATAGACTATTTTATCATCTTGTTCATTTTTTGTTACCTAAAAAGTCTATTAATATCCTCATTTTCTTTGGAGAAGGAAGAATTGATATGGTCTTTCTTCTTGTACTTGATAGTGTGGAGTAAGATGGAGTAAGATGAAGTAAGACTGCTAATAGGTGTAGAAGGTTGGTTTGATTAATGGCTTTCATCTAGATGTTTTCTGTAGTGCCCACTTCCCTTTGACACATCTTGATATTGATCATGATACTGGTGACTATATTATGGACATTATTATATTTTTGATTTAGTATGGTGTTAGATGTTAGATCATGGAGTATTATTGACTCTGATTCCCATATGATGCATGATGATTTTTAGAGACATTTTATATAGAAGTTGACATGTTGTTGGACATGGTTATATATATTTATTGATGTTGTTAGGACATATGATATTTGGATATATTGAATAGACCGAAAAAATTGAATTAAAATTGATGATGAAATAGTTGTTGATGAAATTTTAAGTGATATTGTTGATTGTCTGGATATTGTTGTGATTCATATATATATGATAATTTTGAAACTATATTTATATTCATGGCTGTTTTGATATGGCCACGAGGCCAAAGGAGGTATTGTGTTCTGTAGGTTAAAATATCACAACAAAAATCGGGGGATTGGAGACCAACCACAATGGAATTCTAAATGAATTCAACAAGGTCACCATGGCAACTTGTATTGTTCATGTGTGTGTGTTTGATTGTTAGGGATTCCCATGGGGGGGATCTTCTTTAAATGTGACCAAGGGTTATGTGTATTTATTTATTTGGTTCCTTTTTATTGATGTTTGTATGTGTTTACCCCTTTCATTATTTATTAATTGTGGTACATAATGTGAGTAATCATATTGTTAAAATAAGTTAACCAACTTGGGTCATAAGAAAGTAATTATTAGAGTGGTTGACTCTTGTATTAAATGTTGTAAGATATGTGTAAGCAATGTGTAAGAGATGTGTAAATTAATTTTGGAGTATGAAACACTCCACCTCCTTTTGAATTTCAAATTTGTCCTTGGAGGCTGATTTTGGAGGCTTGTGGGACAAGTTAAACTTGTCTCATACCTCTTAAATTTGCATGCCAACCTTACCTATGGTTGGAGGGTTTAAATCTAGACTTTATTATGCATTTTTGTAAGTCAAGTTGTATGCTTTAATTGTACTTTCTTACATGTTATTAATGTTAGTCCTTATGGGGTGTGGGATTGATTTGAGTGTGTAAGTAAAATTGTCTTTTATTCACCTACTTAATTATTGTGCCTTGGAGATTGGAGATTCAGGATGTGTGATGTAGCGTCCCACATGGATCCACCTCATCCTCTTATCTTTCCTCTTCTATATATTTGAATTCCTTGGCTTGTTTTGGGGGTTACTTCACCTTGCATTACTTCATTTTGGGTGACTTCTTTTGGTTTTGGGAGCTCTTGTAATTTTTGAAGAAAGTTGGAGATTGTTGAATTCTTGTGGATTATTGATCTTGGACTATTTTACATTGGAAAGCTTATTTTTTGGAACTTTGGAACAAACTCCATCATGGAGAGGTAGGAGCTTGGCTCTTTAAAATGCTTTTCTCTTATGTATGCATATGTAACTATTGTGAATGTTTTGATGTTGTTTGTTGCTTGGTTGGGTAGATGGCTTAGGGATGGTGTAGGAGAAGACTATGGGGAATTTTTTGGGAGGCATAAGTGTTTTGGGGAGGTATAATTGTGGATGGAGTTGGGATTTGGGTTCCACCTTACACAGAAATAGTTTGCATTTATTTACTCGTTATGGGGTGCCATAAGAGGTTGGGGAGGCATAAGGAAATGTGAGGAATAAGGGGTACTTAGGGGAGGCATAAGGCATGTCAGGGATTTGAAATGATATATATTTTGGCGGTTTGTTCTCAGGTGGTGATACCCATTTCCCCTTTGGAAGGCATAAGCACCATCCCCTATAGTTTCTTGATCCTTTGACTTGCTTGATGAAGCCTGAGTGTTGTTTGTTGTTTTGTTTCTGTGGTTGTAAACTAAAGTTTTTTTGGACTGTGTTTTGAATGAGAAATCTATCTTTGTGTTGTGGAATCCTGTTATTGCCATGTGTTGAAAAGCATTTCTAATTGCAATATGGTCGGGGCTCGGGGGCCAATGAAGAAGGATGACTTCTCCTTTTCATTGGATGTCTTGGTTGGGTGGAGAGTGTTGCCTTTCCCGCCATTCTGTTGTGATAAAATTGAAATAAAGAAAAATGGAGGATATTCATGTTGCTGTTTTGGAGTAGAGGAAAAAGAAAATTTTGACAGACCTTGTTGAGATTATTACTTATTGTAACCCTTCCCACTTTGAAGTGGATGAAATTGTACATTATCTGTGATGGAAAGATGGTCTGTATGGGCTATGTTATAACTTGAATTGTGAAAGATACATATTATGTTCTCTATTTTTGAATAAATGTGGAAGAAATTGTATTCTGTATATTGTAATTGAGGAAGAAGAAAAAAAATTTACAGTCCCTTACGAAACTACTTTTGTAAACCATTTCCCCACTTGATGTGGATGACAATTTAATACACATTTTGTGCTGAAGAGTTACTATGTTTTGGAAATAAAATCCCTTTTGAATGTGAAAGAAATTTACTTCGTATTTTGTTTGTAAAAAGGAATGTAATGAGAAAGAGTTGTGATTGTAAAGTTATATTTGATCTATATAAATAGAAGTGGTTACTTTGTTCAACTGATATTGCTTTCATTGGAAATCTGATTTTTGAATGTAATTTGTAATCTCTGTTGGAAAGATGAAAAAGTGAATACGTATGAAGAAATGTCATAATGCTCTGTTCTTTATAAATGAAAGTTTTGAAAATCAGAATTGTAATTTGGCATTTGAATACATTTATTCGAATCAACGTAATGAGTTAGATTGGATATGAAATGATTTCTAATACTTAGAAAACGATAAATGGAAAATAGATCCTTTCAAATTAGATCTTTGTTAGATGTTTTCAAAACTAGCAAATGTTTTATCAAAATGCACAGATCGACCTTGCAACATCAAAAAGATAAAATGAAATATCAAATTTTAGTTGTAAGGTCAAAACGACCCCAAATATACCAAAATACTTACAAAAATTTCATATAACCTTTCAAATCATGCAAAGGCAAAATTACAGACTTCTTACTGTATAAAATTGATAAATTTCGAATGCAAATCAATCAAGTAAACTTAACCTTGCAATCTATCTAAAATATTCTTAGTAAAATCCTCCGTGCATGTTTGGCAAATATAAAAATAATTAACGAAAAATTTGAACAAAATTGGTAAGTTAAAAATACCAGTTCACTTTCTAAGTGACAAAAAGACATTTTCTCAAAACTAACCCTTTAAACTTTATCAAAATCAAATTCCTAAGGTCTTTTTGCAAAGAGGACGTCGAGAGCTTTCTAGAAAGTCCTCATTTTCCAAAAACCGAGTTCCCAATCAAACGTTATGGCCTTCTAAAGTTTTTACTTCATTTCGGGCTCAAAATAATCTAACTGTCAAATTTTAAATGAATAAAATATTCTTGGGCGGACCCATGGGCTAATTTTTTTTTTTTTTTTGTTTTTTTCCCAAAATGTGCAAAGTCATGAAGTTTCCCACCACTCTGCTAATCCGTAAGCCTTCATTTTGTCAAATATAATCTAAGTCCAAAAAGTTAATTTGGTAATTTTTCCTCTGCAGCCCCACCACCCTACAGCCAATGATTGATCAACACGTGGCATCATTGGGTGTCGGTGGAGGCTCGGATCAGTTTTAACTTTAGGCACTTTCAAAAATAAATTTGGAAAATTTTGTAAGTTTTCCCCACAACTAAGCAGGTGCTGCCACGTGGCTTCACGAGGCGTCGACGGAGGAGTAGATATTTTAAAGCCTTAATACTTTAGAATTTTTTTGGGAAAAACTTCCAAATTATCCTCGTTGGCCCACCAAACCGCAACCAACAATTTTCTGACATATGGCATCTTCTCGCATCGGCGGTGGCGTGGGTTCCCCTCGAATTTTTTTCCCTTCCTTTGGAGTAGTCAATTTTTCCAAATGTTCCTCACTGAACCGCTGAATTGTAGCCAATAAGGAGCTGCTACGTTGCCTCCCTGGGCATTGGCGGAGGAACAGGTGTAAAATTTGCTTTGTCCCAAAAGGGAAAAAGCGCTAAATGCCTTCCCTGCTCCGCCGTCCCACGTTTGGGAAAAGTTTTCTTCCCCGCTTTGTTGCTCTGCTTTTCTCCTCCAGGAGAATTTTCTCTCCGAAGTCCGCAGGCCCGAGTTGGGGAAAATTTTCCTCCCCAAGCCTATAGGCCCACTCTTGGGAAACTTTTCACCCCAAGTTCCGCCGGTCCATAACTTGAGAAATATAAGGAGTTAGGAGGACTTCTTTATATCATCAGAAAGGTGAGGAAATTCCCTATCTAATGAGAATTTTTTTAGGAAGATTTAATTGTGTTAATCATGAGAAAAATTTGATTGAATTCTTAACTAAGTTCTGGGAGTGGGTAAGTAAGAATTTACTCTGATGATTTTAAAATATGTATTCTTTCTCCCCCCTGTAATTAAACCTTGCTCGTGTCTTGGACCTTGTGGAATTAAACACCTTGGGTATTAATTGTTTTGGTCCCTTAACCCTAAAATTTTAATCAGGGAATATTTAGCTAAAATGTCAATGTAATCAGTGATTAAATTAATCCCTAAGGAGATTTGAGCTAGGTGTGGACTTATCGCACTTGTTTCTTTATAATGTGGAATTAGTAATTATTATAATGGGAAAAGTTATCAGTTGAATTTAATTGTCCTTGAGACTTTGGTTGTTAACACTTTAAAAAAGAAATATTCCATAATTTTGTAACTAAACCTAGGTTGTTCATGGGTCTCAAGTAGGATATTTTAGCGGGCATTACATTTTCATTAATATATTCCATTTATAGTTATTTCTACTAATACATATTTACTCATCAAATAAATTCCTTATCTGCATGAAACTCAACAGGTATATTGATTATAACATTATTTTTAATAATAATATTTAATGTATATTTTTTGAGTGTTCACTATAGCTAATAGAGATGCATTTATCTTCCATGCAATATAACTTTTTTTTTTTTTTTCTAAATTGGTAATACACATAAACAGTTTGAAGTGAGAAACACTACATTTATTTTTACTCCTAGACTCTTATGGCATTTTTTCTTGAACACTCTTGGCAAGGAAAATAGTTTGAATATCAAAGTAAAAATTTTAAGATTCTTCAAAAAATTATTAGGTAAAAACAAAATTTTCAACATACTTTGAGCCATCTCTATAATAATTATATCCTTAGTTTCAAAAACCTCTTTTTTTTATTTATTTGTATTGTTAAAAATTAATAAATGATTCCATTCCTCTTTTAAAATACATGAAATGCATTAAAGATATATCTCCACCTCTATCTTTCCTCACCACTTATATAATGTGTCCACTTTTATTTTCCACTAATTACGCCGAAGGCATTCCCCCTATGGGAGATGCCCTTACAGACGTTTTTGCGAGTGTTTTAAATTTGACAGTTTGATGACTGTCTATACGTTTGTGCTTTTTCCATATATTTTTAACAACAATTCTGAACTAGGTTTTCATTTTTCTGGATATTTTTAACAGCAACAATTTTGAACTAGGGTTTCGTTCATTGATCTCACATTTGCATGTGTTCCATTGAGTTGAATGGTTTGATTTACATGCATTCCATCGATAATTTCTTGTTCCTTTATTTTTGTTTTTATATGTGAATTTTTCTAATATAGTGAGGATATGCAAGTTCGGATTTTTGTTCTAGATTGTTACTGGAAGCAACTTCAATGATGGCAGAAACAAGGTATTGATTACAGTTGCTACCACACAAACATAGGGCAATGGAAATGGATTAGATATTTTCTGAGGAAGATCCTGTTTGCCGTTTTCTATAGAATCTTCTTTATCTGTATCTATATTATAATATTTAATTAATTAGAGCTACAATTTCATGGTCAAATTTATCTTTTCTAAATTAAATTTTCTAGCATGTTTGTTCTATTGCGTCAACATGGCTAGTATTTTCATTCACGCTAGGCAATTAGAACAAGGTCCAAGCTTCAATTTCACTAAATTTGGGGTGTGCGATGCAGGTGGAATTAATTGTGTGACTGACGATACTATCTTCGACCATGTTGTCCATCTTACAAATAGTAGAAGTTCCAAGTATACAAAATTGGGGAACCAAAGAGCCGACAGGATTATGTATAATAAAACCACCATTCCACTCTCCTCCATAGCGGATTTTAGCACCCACTTTTGATTTGCTATAAATTGTTCAAAGTCCGATGATGGGGGTGTCGAAATAGCCTTTTTTCTCACCACTAAAGGATATGCCTACATTGTTCCACAATACACCAACAAAGGATGGGATGGTCTTACTGGAGATAAACTTGATGGAATTTCATTTTTTACACGACCAAAATCCTAGGCTTAGAACCTTGTTCAAATTTAGTTTTTCAGTTTTGCAGTGGCAATGCAAAATGATGGATGTGACAACATAGCAAGTGTAAGGAAAGAGGTTTAGGTTTTACATTGACAGGATCAGGTAACCCACTTGCCCTTGGTTTTGTCATTTTGTATGTTTCAGTAATTTGAATTAATTTTACCATTGAAAATGACATTATAGTTTGAGTTGTTTGATAGAATTCTCAAAATCGATGAAGTTTTATTTTGCACAAGAAGAGCATGTGATGTGCATGCAAACTATTTGACAGAATTCTTGAACAAATGCAGTTACAAGGATGACAATGATTGCAGTTCCAGGGATGACAATGATGGTAGGATATCCGTTTAATAGGCTTGTTGATTGGGCCTTGTGAATTTCCTACCATTATGCTGATATTGTAAACTTTGTCTAGTTCTTTACAGTGTGTATTATTCAAGTTCTCGTAATTTGTTAGAAGTTGAGTATGTAGACTGGATACTACACCCTGTATAATATTGAAATTGAAGGATATGTTAGGGCTGATATATAAGTATGTCCATCTATCCACTATAACTGGAGACATGGATTGTGGATTGTGGTTAACGATGTTTTAGAGCAGGTATTGAATGATGTGGAGGATGACGATTACATTTGGATTGTTAAAAAAATCCCCAAGAACTATCATTACAGTTGTCAAGAACCTTTGAGTATGTGTTGACTACCACAATGCAACTAAGTTTATTTCCAAAATTGTTGCAAGGGAAATTATTGTGAGAGATGCAAATAGGTTCCATCATTTAAAAGAGGGAAAATGTTCTTGTATAGATTATTGGTGATGCGAAGTGAAAAAAGATTTAAACATGGGCTTACAAACATGCTGTGATAAAAAGGAATCACGTTTTATTTTCTATTTCTAATATTTGTTTTTTGTGTTTGGAGAGATAGTCCATGTTGTTGACTTCAGAAAGTAGTTGTATAGTTTGCATCACTGCCTATTGATTCTGATGGGGTATTTTTTAAAGCCATGTTTTATAATACCATGAAGGTTTCATGAATGTGGATCCATATGAGTGTATTGAAAGAAAAATTAATGGTGGTATTATTTGCTTTGTAAAATTGTTTGAAGGAAAAATCAGAGAGAACATGAAAGGCTTTTTTTCTGGAAAAGAAGTTGGGATTTTCCATGGTAATGAACTTGCTATGAATCTTTCCTTTCTCAAATTTGGTTGTTTCGGTGCATGTGAATACACATAAGGCAATGGAAAAAGGAAAGTGCAAGGCATGCTCTTCCTCATCCTCCAGACATTGCAGGCGCTCCTCTAAAGGTATCCTTACATGGAACTGAAAAACTAGTGAGTGATGATAAAACCATGGAAGGGGAAGCTGGCCCACATATGAAGAACCTAATGAATGTATTCAATTTCTACATATACCAGTCGATCTATTATGATGCTCCGAGGAGTTGGTTATTGGATTGTGTTGGAGTGGAGTAAGAGTTGAATGAGGATATTACATTTCGAATCAGGAATTTGTCCACACATGTACTTACTTTTGAAGGAGGAAATCTTTCAATGTGGTGGATGACATGGCCTCAACTACCATGATTTTCATAAGAAGGTCTTCATATCAAGTCAATTCTAATTACGATTGTAGAATATCCCAACAACAAGATCATTTACAAAAGAACTGTGGTTGGTACGAAAGAGAATTCATTATGGATCCAATATCTTCAATCTGGTATCAATAACTTGGCAGCTGGTTTTTCTATTCCCTTATCTCCACCCCCATGTTAGAGATCTTGGATTCTGAGGATGATGAAGCTGGACCCATTATACTGGATTAGTAGTGATAAATACAATGATGTGCAATGACTATGCTTCTAAAGCTGAATTTCCACTACAAGGTGGAGCTATTTTGAAATCGTCACATTATATAAAGGCAATGGAGCTGCATTGCATATCTATATATACATATATATAAAGTTGGATCTTCTAAAGATCAATTTCCACTACAAGGTGGCAGCTATTTTGAACACTTTCAGTTGAAGTTTGATAAGCTATGAAATGACACTTTTTTAATAATGCACTCTTTTTCAAAAGGATCTATAGTTAAATCTGGTGATTCTATAATTCACACGCAATTGGATCTAGGATCTTCAATCTGAGCTTTGGTTTGTCATTCAAGGGATGCAAAACAGTCTTCCTACCGAATGGCAATTAGATTGGAAATCTCAAAATCAAGTCTTATGGAGGACATAGTCTGCTATGTGATGGTCAGATTCTGCCATGTAATAATTGGGTGTGGACACTGAAGATTGAACGTAAAGAACGTAAGGCAATGATGGATCATTTGCGTAAAAGATTGCTTCTTCAATCTTATGGAGTCACCTCCAATGACCAAACTCACTTTGGTCTTTACCAAACAGTGCCGCAAGCTCATCCCATACATGCAAAAGTTTGTGCTACTCATGGTCTGTCCACAAGCACTTGCAAAACATAGCAAGAAAGCAATGGCAATGCACCAAGCTGTGAATCATCGTTATAACAATCTTTGCATAACTGAAAGGCCACTCAACACATTGCGCAATTTTAAGACACCAGGATCAATTGAGTGGGTTCCTCTGGATCCCCTCTTCTAACCATTTGCAATTATAATGACATCTTCTTATCTTGTGGGAGATTGATGAAGTCCAATGCCAAATACAAGAGCGCCTTGATTAAGGTAGGATCATGCCTAGCTCTTCCTCTTGTGGCAGCCCGATACTCCTCACACCAAAGAATGATGGAATATGGTGCTTGTGCATTGAATATCATGTGCTCAACAAAATAACGGTGAAGAATGAGTACTCCAATACTTCAAGATTGACCTCAAGTCAAGTTACCACTAGGTACCAATCCATCTTGAAGACATATGGAAGACACCATTCAAGACAAAGGAAGGATTGTACGAGTGGTTGGTTATACCATTCGGCTTGCCAAATGTACCAACACTCATGAACTTGAAGACCGACATACTCCCTTGGCATTTTCACGAAAATCCTTATGTACATGTTGTCTACTTATTGACAGAGATCCTCATCTACAACATATTTTCTCTAGGGAGGAGCACATCTCACACGTCTTAGACACTTCACTCAAACACAAGTTATGAATTCTATGTTACTAGATTTGTAATCCATTCTTCACTCAGCTAAAGCCCCTCTAGGTTAGCATCATTAACAATAACATACATCTGTCGATCCAAGAGGATCAAGGTATTTAAAGATTGACCAACTTTGCACAATCACATTGAGTTAAGAAGTTTTCTTGGACTTGCTAACTTTTAGCGCAAGTTCTTCCTTGTGTTTTTGCACATATCATGGCCTCTCAGCCATATCAAGTGCGCAAAGCAACTTACCATTGGACGTGCGGCTCATCTAATACGATCACTGCATGCCTTCGAGGAGCATTCCAAATAGATTGCCTACTATGCGCAACACTTGTTTTGGCAATGTATGACATTGTCCAACTCTTTGAGATCCAAATTGATGCATCTGACTATGCACTTAGCCGTTACTCATGCAACATGGACATTTGATCATGTATCACTCTAAGACATTCAACGACAAGGTTTGAGATGCTCTCCCTATCTATCACCAACAAAGCGCCTGTATGCCATCATGAAAGGCAATGTTAAGCAATGGCTTTGCTCGGCCATCTATGGAGAGGAGACAATCATCCATGCAAATCATTAGCCGTTCTATTCTTTTATATACAGAGCAAACTGGAAAACATGTGCCACATGAAGTGGATGACTTGCAACAATTCCATCTAGTGATTATGCAAACAAAGGGTAAAGACAAATAGGAACTAGATTGCCTCAGCTGCCCTCTAGTGTAAGTGCTCATCATAGTGCTTGACACACACAGCCACAATTTCTTTGCTTGTATATCTCTCTACTTAGCAATAGTGAGATCACCTAGATCAAAAATAGAAACCACATACACTACCATAATGCGCAAGGTCAAACAAGATAACATCCCACATTTCGGTTTGTCAATCTAGAAACAAAAACTTCTCATATAAGCTTGGACATTCTATGTGTCTCCCTAATGGTGCAACCTTGCAGAGACTCAATTCCTGGGATGAAAACACTAGCACCAAGTAACCGTTACTAAAACACTTTGATAGTTTACGAAGATAGTGGTAGCTCTACAACTACATTCTACTAATCTCAAAGATTGCACTAATTTTGAGTGCCTTCATTGAGATCTTGCATTCCTTGTTGCCTCGCATGTGTACAATGAACAATGTGAAGTTAGGACTTTGACATACCTTTGTTGGTTCCATCTAGGCCACGGGAATCTATCAACATTGATTTCATGATTGGAATCGTAACTATTGTAGCAATCGCATGTGTACAGATGCAATGGTTGAACACTCGAATGGTATTTTAGAGGGATAGCCTTAATTACTGTATTGTAGTTAACATGTTGATAAGTGGCTGTGATTGATAGTGTAAGTGTAGGAATATAGATGAAGCATTACATTGAAAGGTTCTATTTGTACATTTCAAATTTGTTACAAATTCCTACATATACATTTGCAAATCTTACATCATGAGTGGTAGCCTTTTGTGGACTATTTTATTTGAACTAAACATGAAAATATGAAGACCTTTGTACATTTGCAGATTTTATATCATGAGTGGTAGCCTTTTGTGGCCAATTTTATTTGCACTAGAACATGAATACATTTGTTACCATTTGAATGACACTGTCGGTTTGGATACAAGAAGTGTTGAGTAAAATAACAAAACTCATTGCAACTAAAAGTTTGAGTAAAAATCTGACCTTAAGGGGAGTAGGCAGGGGCAAATTTGCACCTTGAGTGAGAATGTTTCCCTACTGCAAGCACAACATCAAATCTAGCATATCAATCGACATGTCATTTTTTCACTGTAAAACTTTGCATTTTCTTCTATGAACTCTTTCCTTTGGTAGTTTCCCTCTTCATATTGAGTTTTTTTTTGCATTAGAGGAATTACCATGGCCAGGTACTAGTTACCATAGGTAGATGATCAAGAACACTGGGATTGCACCTGACTTGCTTGTGGGAGAAATTATGCCGACCCAGTGAAGAAGAAGAAGATATTTAATTGTCAACGAGGCTACCAAATACTGCGTATTGGACAAAATCCCAATGGTCTCACCTTTGCATACATGGAAAGAGGGTTTCCTTACCCAATTGGAAATCCAAAGGGGATTGTTCATCACAATTTGAACAAAGAAACTATATGACTCTAGGCATTAAACCCAAAATAAAAATAAGAAATCTTTTATTAATTCACCAAAGAAGGGCATACACTAGGTATGCATATTACAGAGTGACATTGCTTGGGCTCATATGCATATTAAATTGTGATTATGACAAGTGACAACCAAGGTTGTTTGATAAGATCTAACTCTTTTTAGTGTGGGCAAATTGAATTTTAGAAATATTTCTCTCAACATATTATTGCACTTACAATGCTTAAGATTATGGTTTTCTTAGTTATAGTTGTATATTTAAACAAAACAATTTAATAAAATTTCAAACAGATATACATAAAAAAAACCACTATATATACAATGCTTATAGCCTTATACCCACAAACCAAATTACCGGGAAGAGCATGGTTTCCATATTTTTCAAATCCACGTTGGGTGGGAGTTTCAATTTTCCCAGAGAAACAGGTTCTTCAAATTGATTTGTTTTAACAATACAACCTTCCTTGGATGCAGCACTTAGAATCCATATTTCTCTATGAAGATCATGATTTTCCTGATTCTTGGCAGCATAATTACTCAAATTGAAAAAGCCACTAAAACCTACTTTCAATTCAATTTTCCCAAGGAGACCTGTAGATTTCATAGGACTGTAAGGGGAATAGGAAACTATAGCAGAATTCACTAGAGCCCAACACATGTTCCTCCATTTCAAACTCAACACATAGGTCATTTGAAAAACAGAGTATTGCAAGCTAGTGCTGGACTACAAGGGAATACATTCGGTGGTACTGAGTAATCATTCCAACATTTCATCATAAATTAGATTGATTATAAAATTTGATGCTGGAATTTTTTTTAAATCCAAGATATCTATGCAATCCTTACAATGACCTAGCAATATCATTACAAAATTTAATAAAGAGTTGATATTTAATGTCAAACGGTATAAGTTATTTGATTTAGAAGGAGATATTTGTGGTTTTTAATTACTTGGGGAGCAATTGTATAATATTATAATATTTATTTATTTAATACTTATAAACAATAACAAATTTGATACTATTTTAATTCACGTGAATTATTTGAACACAATTTTATCTAGAAATTTGATCTAAAATTGTATGTACATACTGTAAAAACATAAAATTCTTAAAATGTAAATAGTTTGACAAAATACTCTTAAATAAATCAGTTTTTAGTTGAAAACTCCCTAAATAAACAATTAAATGCATCAATATTTAATTAAAAACATTGATTTTACTTCTTACACTTGTAATTAATTTAATAAAATTATCATTTTTAAAAATGAACCCATATTCTTTCCATATATTAAATGTATCATATTAAACACTATTTTACAAAAATTGCTATTTTGGTAGAAGTAATAATCCATTAAAAAACATATATGCTTTGTAAGGATTATAAACATCCTATTTGAAATCTTACAACGCCTATGAATGTTCGGTAGCAAGGAGCACATATAGGGTTCTTCTTAATGCTAATGCAATATAAGGAATGTCAATTCCCACCTAAATTACCTACATTACCCCTAAATTGTGTTTTACCCAACTCAAAAATATGTTATGATTCAGATTGAGATTTGATAAATGTGGGAGGGGACCCATGATGCAAAATAGAGTACCTTCATTGTGAAAAGTGCACGGAATAAATTTTGTACATGTGGTTGTAAAGTGGAGAGTGATTAGTGACCAAAAAAAGCAAGACATCTAATGCCATATTCACTTCAAGCCAACAAGTTTGTATTATTGTACATGATACTTGAATAAAATAATCTGTGAAGCTTCTGAGCATTTTGTAAGGCAAGATGATAATGTCCTTGTTGTATACAACAAATTTCTTATCAAGCCTTGATGTTTTTGCATATTCAGGGTCAATGTAGGTTTTGGCTGAGGAAATGCACTTGGTAATGCCAAATTCTGACAAATGTGCCTCAAATTTATCATCCAAAAGAATGTTATAAGTCTTCACATCCCCGTGAAAAATGCATGGGTTACAGTCATGATGAAGATATGCTAATCCTTCTGCAACAACATTAGAAATCTTTAGCCGAGTGTCCCAGTCTAGTTTTATATTCTTTTATGATTCTATATGAAAATAAAAATTAAAAAAAAACTTTTAGATTCTCATACAATCCATTTTAATTATAAGGTTAGATATTGATTGGATTCTTATGAATATACAATGTAGAGATCCATTTTTCTTCATTATGATCACTCAAACATTTCAGCTTTAAGCATTATTTTCAGTGTACACTTCTGCACAAATTGATACATTATGCCCCTTGTACAATGTTGCACACACTCGTACACTTCCGCATAGCTTGTGTATCACCATGACATCACTTGTCATCCCCAACATCAAACTCTTGTGTACAAAGATTTGCAACAATTTTGGCACTTCCTCAATGCCTAACAACACACTGCACCTATTTCTGGCTCTTTGAGGATAATCATACTCTGTAGCATCTGCAGAGATCACATGCAGCCTTGCCTACTTTTACAGTGCGAAGATGTACCCTGTGACATAGTATCTCACAACTCTGGAAATTGTAGGGACAAAATCCCAAACTAATAGAAGTTATGAAACATCTATAAAAATTGGTTTTATTGTTATTCTGCTAGAGATCTTGAACAATAAACAAGTAATATGCAGGGCTACATGTCAATATTTAGGGAAAAGGTTATTAATTCTGAATTCATAAAAATTAGCACTTAAAAATGACCATCTGCTACCACATATTTTTAGTCAGATGGCTTGGCAGAATTATCTAGTAAGATACTATTACAATTTTCAAGCTTATGCATATATTCAAAAATACAAGGAATGTAGTTTCAGACACAACATTTCTACTGAAACTACTGGAACCTAGGATATTCAAGCAGATAGTGGATTGATATTTACCATGCCCCATTAATAAAAAAACGCTTAATACTAACACTACGTTTTCATAGGTCCAAATGTGACATATTTTACCTCACACGTGCTTGTGTAATGTAGAAAAACTTGAGAAACCTAAAATCCTTGCAAGAAGCCTTACAAATTTGAAAAATAAATTTTGAAATAATGTATAAAATAATAAATTTAAGCTTCAGAAATCATAAATAGCAAATTTTAAAACTTCAAACTATGGAACCTTACCAAACTAACAGAATAGTGACATTTCATAGGAGAATATCAAACTCTACCCATACTGACGCGTTTTGATACATTTAAAAAATTGACAAATATACTTCAAATCTTGATCATCAAGATGAAAAATAAGCTAAAGAAGAGCAATAAGAATAAGTGAGCCAATCCAGAATAATCAAGTACCCCAACTAATGTGCACTAACTAAAATTTTGCTTCCTTTTCATCAAAATTAGCAAGCATATAAAAAATTCCCTCCAGAATTTGCAAAGAAAAAATTGGAGGTAGATTTAAGTGTGGAGTGAACAAAATGTTTTAATAATATGTTGCCTGTGACATAGCCATGAAGAAATTCATTACAGGAAATGCAGAGTCCCAAATATCCATTATTTCACATCACTGGAAAGAGTCCTTTGATGCAGCTGCAACTTTATATTTTGAAGTGCTACTGTCTACTATTATGAACCACCTCCACAGAGTGAATTTCATAGCTATTTGCAATGAAATGATTTCCATTGAATACGAAATTATTTACAATTTTTATTATTTTTGAGACAAGAATCAACATATTGGCTACCATTTTGGCAACAAAACCCACCCAATAAATTTAACCTCTCAGCTTCTTATAGTGAAGATTTTGTTTATTCTTGTTTTCCTTTTCAAAAGTTGTGTTCAATTAGCGTATGCAAACAAGCTACTTTGGCACTACATTGCTATGCTCAACCATTTTGATTTTGATGAAGTCTGGTGGTGGACTAAAACCTGAAAGGTCAAAACCCCACTCAAATCCAGGATCTACATGTTGGTACTCTAAACATGATGAATCAATTTAGAGATCATGTGCTTTGAGACAGAGTTGTTCTTGTGTGGAAATATCCTAATTATTCATAAATTATGTACTTATGTGGCTTCTAACCACATCCAATCTCCTCCTCTCGGGGGATTTCAATTCCTTTTCAGGATTTTTCCTTCAGGATGAAATCACTCTGTGCACCCATAATTTTTCCCAAAAAACCCTCTACCATATGATGTTGTACAACTTCCCATGCTTCCAAGGAGAAACTGAGGATACCGGCCTTCAAACCTACCACCATCTTTTCCTCCAAAAAATTCTCCACCATGGTGAGGAGGATCAAGTTCATATTCATAATCACAAGGCTCTGAGACGTGATGTGAAGGTGAATGTGAACCTGCACAAACAAAGTTCTTCCCTCCTTCCATATCATATCCTGCAAAAGGTATAAAATAAGTGAAAAAAATTAATTGAGTTAAAGGGAAAATCATACCTTATATATATTCACACATTAGCAGCAGACCATGGTTAAGTACAAATAATAAACCAATCCCTGGCTATTGTATACAATTGAATTGGTTCATAATTTAAAACCACAACTTCCTACCCGGAGCATTACCTGGTTGAGAAAATCCTCTTCCATTTGGTGGTTTTCCTCCTTCCATCCTTCCGTGGAGAAAGTGAGGATGCCGACCTTCAAACCTACCAAAACCTCTATCTCCCATAGACCCTCCATCATGGTCAGGAGCACCAAGGTCATAATCACATCCATTAGTTGTCAGGATCTTGTGATGAGGTGAACGTGAATATGCAGAAACAGAGTTCTGAGATAGACAGAGTCATTGCAGTGCTCCATACTAGAAATCACTCCATTTCCTTTGCAAAATTTCCTAGGACTCCCTTAGCACATTGAAATATGCTTTTTCCAGTTCCACTTGCCCTTCCATTCTTCACATTTTGCCATTAAAAAACCCACTTTGTACAGTAATTCGCATGACATGGCCTCAAATACCATGATTGGCATAACAAGGTCTTCATATCAAGTCAATTCTAATTACAATTGTAGAATATCCCAACAACAAGATCATTTACCAAAGGAACCGGGGTTGGGACAAAAGATAATTCATTATGGATCCAATGTCTTCAATTTGGTATCAATACCTTGGCAGCTATTTTTTTTGTTCCTTTATCTCCACCCCCATGTTGGAGATCTTGGATTCTGAGGATGATGAAGCTAGACCCATTATAATGGATTAGTAGTGATAAATAGCTGATGTGCAATGACTATGCTTCTAAAGCTGAATTTCCACTACAAGGTGGAGCTATTTTGAAATCGTCACATTATATAAAGGCAATGGAGCTGCACATACACATTGCATATCCACTATATATATACATATATGGATAAAGTTGGATCTTCTAAAGCTTTAGGTCTAAATGGCAGTTTTGCTCATAGCCTCACGTCTAGTAGTTTTAACTTTTGAAGATATTTGGTCGAAGAATTTATTTTTTAGTGTTTGACTCATACATGCAGTAATATATGGATTTAGGAAGCTATTAGTTTTTCAAGTCATTGAACACTTTCATTTCAAGTTTGATAAGTTGTGAAATGACACTTTTTTTAATAATGCACTCTTTTTCAAAAGGACCTTTAGTTAAATCTGGTGATTCTATAATTCACACACAATTGGATCTAGGATCTTCAATCTGAGCTTTGGTTGGTCATTCAATATGCAAATCAGTCTTGCTACCGAATGGCAGTTAGATTGGAAATCTCATTTTCTGTCATATTATAGAAGTCTGTTATGTTATGGTCAGATTCTGCTATTCAATATTTGGGTGTGGAATTGAAGAAAGAATGTAAAGAACGTAAGGTAAAGATGGAAATTGATGAATTGGTTTTGGATGTTAAGTTGCATCCCCTTCCCTATCACTTGACTTTGCAAAATGTCTTTCAAGTTTTTGAAGGTATATGGTCTGGAAGCACAGGAAGGAAGGTGAGTGGTCAAGCAATGTAGGTCATGGAATTGGATCCTAGAGCTTTGATTAATGGTCAATGTCTCATTTCCATTTTTAAGCTTCAGGATTGATTGAGTGGGTTCCTCTATTGTTACCTCATGACTATTTGCATGATAATATGCCTCTTTATCTTGTGCTAATTCAAGGATTGAAATTGATATATCAGTTTTGGATGCTAAGTTGCCTCCCCTTCCATATCATTGGATTTTTTACAGGAAGGAAAGTGAGTTATCAAGTAAGGCAGACAGTGGAATTTGATCCTAGAGCTTCAAATATTGGTCAACATCTCATTGTCCTTTTAAGCTTCAGGATTGATCGAGTGGAGTTCCTCTATCGTTGCTCCTGGCTATTTGCATGATAATATGTTTCTTAACTTGTGCTGATGAGTTGTGAATGCTATTAGTTACTAGCTTTTTGATCCATTTTTCACTCAGCTAAGGCCCCTCTCCTTGGGCATTTTAACAAAAAAAATTATGTACATGTTGGCATTATTGACAGAGGTTGTTCAACATATTTTCTCTAGAAAATTTTATTAAGAATGAATTGTGCTAATGAGCTGTGAATGCTATGTTACTAGCTTTTTGATCCATTTTTCACTCAGCTAAGGCCCCTCTCCCTGGGCATTTTAACAGAAAAAAATATGTACATGCTGGCATTATTGACAGAGATTGTTCGACATATTTTCTCTAGAAATTTTTATTAAGAATGAAGTGTACTCTGGGATCAAATATCTCACCTTTACATATACAAAGAATAAAACCAAAAAAATATTATGATAAGAGATAGAATGGAGGTGGCTCATCTAATACGATCACCCATCCATCTATACATTCCAAAAGATTGCCTACTATTCAACCTCATTTGTACTAGACTTGCTCACCATATAGAAGAATTAACAGAGAATGAAAATAGTTATGTTCAAAGTTCAGAATCTATTATATTACAATGTTTGATAAACTCGTATGAGAAATCTACATATTTCTCCCATAAAGGCCTTAGCTTGGGAAAGTCAATGTCCAGCCATGGCTTTGCGCGACCATTATAGTGAATGACAACAACTTTTTGGATATTAGTGAGATTGGTTTTGGGCTGGTAGCCCAATCCTAACATATGCCAAGCTTGAGAAATATGATGAACAAGCCCATTAAATACAATTAATGCTGGTGATAGAGTCCCCATATGCCAAAGCCTTAGATTGGAATTTAAATTCTACAAAGACGTGAAACAAATATGTTAAGAAAGTTGTAATAATTTGAGGTATTTCTCAAAAAACATAGTAAAATCACCCACATAGAAATAAAAACCACATAAATTACAAGAATGCGAACCTCAAACTAATAACATCCAATTTTAGTTTTCATTAAATGAACCAGACAATATGAATCAACCTATATAGAAACAAAAACTACCCATGTAATTAAAATTGTAGGGGTCTATCCAACAAACATCCAACATCAATTCCCACATTGAATAAACTAGCCAAAGTAAAAGTTATAGCACCCTGCATAGTTTACAACTTTATAATTACAATTACATTTCTCAATCCAATTACTATCTAATTTCAGTTTCCTTCATGAGATTTCAACAAATCAGACAAAATATTAACTTGGAATACATCAAATTTTAAAAGTATTTAACTTATGGCCATGACCCGGATCGCTGAAATTTTGGTGCTAATTGTCACTTGGATAGTTGAGGCTTTCAATAGCCATTCAAAATATTGTGACAGACTACTCCATTTAGCCGTCACATTTCTGGTACCATATCTTTTGAGCCTGTTTGACAATGTGGCCTGTGAGACTGGCTAAATTTAATAGCGTCACACTATAATAATTAAATTTGTAGATTTGCCTTTTTTATCTTCTCTAGATTTTGTAGAAAGAGCTAATTGATCGAAAAGCAAGTATTTTGTAACAATGTTATTTTTATCATTCATATGTTTATTACTTTTAGAAGTTGCCCATCTTTTCATCATGTTCGTTAGCATTCTGTAAAATGAACTTTCTCAATACAATTTCTCTTGATCCAAGTGGATGGAGGAGAGAGAAAAGGCATAAAGAGTTCCCTTGCTTTCCAATCTACACATTTCCCATCCTTTTTCAATCGAAAGGTACTAAAAAATGGTGCACATACCAACACTTGGAGAAAGAAGAAAGGAGGAGTCAAGATTACTATCACTCAACCAAAACAACCCGTTGTAAATACTACCCTCTACTTTGATAGCACCTCCACTACTACTTTACTCAACACTTCTTGTATCCAAAGCGTCAGTGTCATTCAAGGGGTATCAAATGTATTCATGTTTAGTGCAAATAAAATTGGCCACAAAAGGCTACCACTCATGATATAAAATCTGTAAATGTACAGAGGTCTTCATGTATTCATGTTTAGTTCATATCTCATGATATAAGATTTACAAATGTATATGTGCGAATTTGTAACAAATTTGAAATGTACATATAGAACCTTTCAATGAAATGTTTCATCTATATTCCTACACTTTCACTATCAATCACACCCCTTATCAACATGTTATCGACAGTAAAAAAATATTTTTTCAAAAAAAAAATCAACTAAACAACCGATGCAACCACCGTCTCAAACATGTTGCAACACTAACACAATTTCCCCCAAATAATTACAAACCACATCAACTATAAAACTAATTAACTATCCAAAGTGGTATAAAATGTATTCATGTTTAGTGCCCAAAAAATTGGCCACAAAAGGCTACCACTCATGATATAAATTGGCAAATGTATGGAAGTCTTCATGTATTCATGTTTAATTCAAATAAAATAGTCCAACAAAACGCTACCACTCATGATATAAGATTTGCAAATGTATATGTATGAATTTGTAACAAAGTTGAAATTTAGAGATAGAACCTTTAAATACATAATGCTTTATCTATATTCCTATACTTACAAAATCAATCACATTCCTTATCAACATCAACTACAAAAGTAATAACTATCCCTCAAAACAAAATAACATATACTGTTCGGCATTCACAATGCATTGTACACATGCAATTGCTAGTTCTTTAAATTGTTGAGATAATTTTTTTAGATAATAGGTAAAAAGTGTTAGGTTAATTAATTGTGCATAGTATAAATTGATTATTTAATTAATTTTATTAATTAAATAATGTTGTTATATGGTTATATTATAAACCATATTATTGTTTTATTTTGTTATATGGTTTTATCAACCATATTTGTCTTTTATTTTCACATTGTTATAATTGTTATAACAATTGTGTTCTTCCTGAATGTAATATTAGACGCAGTTGTGAGTTTAGTTTTACTTGTGCAACCTATTTCTTTGTCTACACATGGTTGTTCGATTTTTATAAGAATTGTAGCACTCCATTGTATTTTTGGTTGATTGATTTTAATAAAGATATTCAAGCTTCTCACCCATGTTTCTCAATTAACATTTGGTTTCAGAGAAGGTTGAAAGATATTAGAGGATTGCAGCAGAGTTTGAGGAGCATTGGAGAAGCTTGTGCAAGCAAAAGAGAGTCAAAGTTGCCTCTGTAACTTCCCAGCCCCATCCCTTGCAATACCATCATCAAATTCTATAAAATTACCTTTATTCATTATAATTAAGGTTGAGGAGGATAGAATTCACCAAAGAAGAGATTACAAGCTCAAAGGAAGGGAGACAAAATGATCTAAGGCGCCATACACACTCAAAACCGCCTTCATTCTCACCAAAACCGCTTGTCATTTTTTTTCTTTGCTGGAATTTTCACTCAAAAACCGCCTTTCCAAAACCTGTGGTTTTTTAAAGAGGTATGGTTTTACAGTTTGGAAGTGTTTAATTACATTTTGCTCTTTACTTATACTTATTTAGCTTAGCCACCCAAGTGGCTAGCATAACTTTTATAAGACACTTCCCATCAAGAGAGGTCAAGGTGTCATATAGCCCCTCCCTCACCCACTACCAAATTTGGCGGAAAATTTAGTGGAACCGCTAACTTTAGCAGAAAATTCAAATTTAGTTATAACTAACTAAATTTAGCGAGAAAAACCCTATTTTAGGGAAAAACTTTTTTTTCTCCACTCTGCATATTTTTACATTTTGAGCACATTTTTTCCATAGGAGGGCTACCTAAAAACTTAATTTTGAGCTAGTTTTTTACGGTTTTTTGTTCAGACAAGCCGTATTGGGCTCCACAGGCCACCAGGGCCCCGCAAAACAAAAATTCTTTGCCTGCCATTCAATTTTTTATAAATTTTTGAATGTAATTGCATGCTGTAATATATTGTACTAATTTGCAGGTTGCCATAAGTCAACTAAAAACTTTGTAACTGATCAAAAACTGGTAGAATTGTAATCAAAAATAGCAAAAAAAATGGTTTTGTAACACTCACGAGATCCTAGATCTCATTCGTAGTGTTCGGTATATATGGTGCCTTTAGGAAGCATGCTTACGAGTAAAGTCGTCATGACTACTACTGCACTTAACACCTAATATAGCTACAACAAACGTCATTTGGGCATTGTCCCTATAAATTGACGGGGAGTAATAAGGTCACAATGCACACACTATGAGCCATCCCATCTCGTCTGTGAATGATTACATGACATAAATCCTAAACTGAGAAATTATCCAAGTATATAGCGAAGTTACGCATGCAGTAAGAGGATATTTCTTTGAGTCGGTGTCAATAATCACACAAACCCCTTTCAGTACTATCTTGGTACCACATATTGAATTCTTTCACGTAAGTTAACGCCTCTTTCACGTACCACTGGGTATATAGAAAGGGCGAGCTTCTTCCACGTACTGCCAGGTATATCGAAAGGGCGCATATATAGAAAGGCTTAGTATATTGAGACTGACGGTATATAGATTGGGAGACCTTATACCTGGAGTGATAAGAGCTAAACCCTATCAGTGATCTCTGCAAAATGGGCACCAATGCCCCCAAATTTTTTCTTCCAGATTCACAATTACTTAGAGGAAACAACTATGCTACATGGAAGACAAAAATTAAGACACAACTTGAGTTTGAAGAGATCTGGCCTGCTGTGAATGGTACTCTGACCAGATCAACTATTGATACAACACAACAGCGGTAGTTTGATAAAGCAGATCAGAAGGCCAAACTCATCATCTTTTTTAGAGTGTCCAATGATGTGTAACCCCACATTTGAGATGCCAAAATAGCCAAAGAAGCATGGGATAATTTGAGCACAGTATACGAGGCCAAGAACAAGAATGTTATACTGAATTTGTAGATTCAATTACACACATTGAAGTTCAAGAAAAATGAAAAAATAGAAGCTTTCTTAAGAAGAGTTGCAGATATTGAGGGCTTCACTTCTAGCCTAGGAGAAGTGGTCATAGATGATGCTCTCATTCCCATTGTTCCTGAGAGCACTCCCCTCTTCTTACCACATTTTTGTCACAACACTAAACATGTCAGATACGACAGTTAGTTTTGAAAAACTGGTAAACCTACTGCAACAAGAGGAAGCAATGCACAATAAGGATGATGAAGAAGTGACAGGCACTTTCTTCACATAAAAAATGGAAAGGAAAAGGTAAAGGAAAACCTAATTCTTATCAAAAGTCCCAAAATCAAAATCAGTATCAAGGGGACAGACAACAAAAGAAGCAATGTCCAATCTACAAAAGAGGACATAACCTACAAGATTGTTGGTATAATACTTACAAGAAAGGTTCATCTAAGAAACTATGGACCTCCACAACAAATCTTACAAGGGACATTCTAACTACAATCAAGGGCAGAAAAAGAGGAACTGGAAAAAAAGACCCCATCAACGAGGAAATATTATTGAGCAATAAGAACAGTCAGACAATGAAGACTACTTGTTCACTGCTCGATCAAGTGAACCATCCACGTCATCTAGTGATGTTTGGTATGTTGATTCGGGGGCCACTCGACACATGACTGGCCACAGAGACTGGTTTATTTCAATGAGGGACATGCCATCAAAAAATCATGTTTCGTTGGGAGATGATTCTTCATATACAGTTCAAGGGATTGGGAACATTTCTCTACACCTTGGTTCATGCAACTGTAGACTTTCAAATGTCTTATAAGTCCCAGGGTTGAAAAAGAATCTGCTTTTAGTCAGTCAACTCCTTGATCACAATCTAAATATTGAATTTGATAGTCATTCCGATAAGAAAACATGTTTGATTCAAGATAAATCACGAGGCTCGAAAATAGTTGCGAAATCCTCCAATGTGGGACGCATGTTCCAACTTGATTTTGTTCACAGAGACGATCAAGCACTTGTGGCTAAGAACTCCACCTCAGCACAGTTGTGGCATCAGAAGACTTGGTCATGTAAGTTTCAAGTATCTCGAGACACTTCACCGGTGCACAACATGGTACATGGGCTACCATTTCTTACATAAGGATATAGAAAAGTGTCCTCACTATCTAGCAGGAAAAACAACACAGAGCTTCATTCTAGAAGAGTACATATCGAGCTCATGGTTAGCTTGATCTAGTTCATACCAATATTTTTGGTCCGATGCAACCAAGTCATTCTGGATTTTAGTACTTCATGCTTATGTGTTGACGACTATTCAAGGAAAATGTGGATTTTTTGTCTTCGTAAGAAAAGTGAAGCTTTTGAAACTTTCAAGAAGTTCAAAGTAGCAGTTGAGAATGAAACTAGTCATCACATTAGAACTCTCCACTCAGAATCAAGGGGGGAATTCACCAGTAATGAGTTCAAATACTACTCTACAAACTCACGGGATTCGTCAACAAATGCCTCCTCCACACACACCGCAACAGAATGGTGTTGTTGAGAGAATAAATTATACTATCATGGAAATGGTGCAATGCATGATCGATGACTCTGGACTTGCAAATACATTCTAGGTAGAAGCAACAAATATAACAGTGTATTTTTTGAAAAGAGTGCCCACATTTTCTCTTGAAGGAGTAACACCACAAGAAGCATGGTCAAAGTGGAAACCATCTATTACACACCTTAGGGTATTCAGGTGTAAAGCAAAGCATGCACATACCCAAGTAGAACAGAAAGAAACTAGACATGAAGTCACAGAAAACTCGTCTTCATTGGGTACAGTGAAGAGACTCTTGGGTACAGATTGATGGATCCTAAGACCAGAAAATTCTACACTAGCAGAGATGTTGAGTTTTTTGAGAAGAAGGAAGCAGAGACTCCTCCTCTAGACTCACTAGATGTAGATTGTTCACCAGTTGTAAAAATTGAAGTTGATGTTCCCTTAGATGATGAAAGTGAGGATGGGGATGATGGTGTTGATCAAATAGAACCATGACCCATGAGAACAGTTCAGTGTATGCCCAAGTGGTGTACTAGCACATTACAAGATGCAAGAATGGATGCTCCACCGGATACATCCACCCCTAGACCATGGACTCACAGTAAAGCAAGAGAAGAAGTTAACTTTACTTTGATGAGTAGAGTTATTAAGTCTGATGAGCCCTCTACAGTCCAGGAAGCCCTACAGTCAAAATCTTGGAAAGATGCCATGGATTCTGAATATCAATCAGTGATGAAGAATAACACTTGGCAACTTGTCGATCTTCTACTAGGAAAGAAACCCATTGGATGCAGATGGATATTTAAAACAAAGTACAAAGCAGATGGGACAGTGGACAAGTATAAAGTGATACTAGTAGTAAAGGGGTATGCACAAAAAGAAGGCATAGACTACGAGGAGACATTTTCTCCCACAGCTAAGATCAAAACAATCAGAATGATCTTTTCTCTAGCTACACAGTTTGGCTGGAAAGTCCACCAGATGGATGTAAAAAGTGCCTTCCTAAATAGAATATTTACAAGAAGAATTCTACATGACTCAACCTGAGGGATATGTAGTACCTGGTCAAGAAGAAAAGGTATGCAGACTCAAGAAATCTCTGTATGGCCTCAAACAGGCACCCCGGGCATGGTACATCAAGATTGATGAGCATCTCGTACAACATGGATTTGTTAGAAATCCATATGATCCCAATCTTTACCTCAAAAAGCAAGGGGGGAGATTGTGATTGTTGTTGTCTATGTCGATGATCTAGTCATCACTAATAGTTCAGTGAGGATGATCGATGCAATGAAGAAAGATCTTAATCGATCGTTCGACATGATTGATCTCGGGCTGATGCATTATTGTCTTGGATTGGAAGTATGGCAGAAAGAGAATCACATTTTTGTTTCTCAAATGAAATATACCAAGACAACGCTTGAGAAATTTAGGATGATGGATTGCACACCAATTGCTACACCCATGGAGAACAAATTGTAGTTATCTCATTCAGATCCATCTCCTGAGGTAAGTGCCACTCTCTATCGGAAGTTGATTGGGAGTCTCATTTACCTGACCTACACTAGACCAGATATCATCTTTGCAGTAAGCTATCTATCCAGGTTCATGCAGGAACCCAAAGTTTGTCATTGGAAAGTAGCAAGGTGCATTTTGAGATATCTCAAAGGATCAGTGGATCTTGGTCTAGAATACAAGAAGAATGAAAACTTCTTCTTGACTGGATATTCGGATTCAGATCATGCAAGAAATATTGATGATAGAAAATCCACTTCTGGATTTGTATTCTTTATGGGATCTGGACCAATATCATGGGGAAGCAAGAAATAACACTTTGTTTCTCACTCTTCCATAGAAGCCGAGTATCGTTCTGCAGGAGAAGCTGTCTATGAAGTGATTTGGCTACGTCACATACTAGAAGGACTTGGAATACCATAGGACAAACCAACCACCATGTATGTTGAAAATGAAGGTGTTCTCAAAATTGTTCACAATCCAGTTTTTCATGAGAGAACAAAGCACATTGAAGTACAAGTTCATTTCATACGTGAACATGTGTTGAAGCACAACATCTAGCTTCAATTTTGTCCAACACTGAACAACGGGCAGATATCTTCACAAAGTCACTTGCACATGACAAGTTTGAGTTGTTCAGAGAGTTCCTCTCCTCATCTCTTGAGACAATGCACAATTAAGGGGGGGGAATGTTAGGTTAATTAATTATGCATAATATAAATTGATTATTTAATTAATTTTATTAATTAAATAATGTTGTTATATGGTTATATTATAAACCATATTATTATTGTATTTTGTTATATGGTTTTATCAACCATATTTGTCTTTTATTTTCACATGTATAATTGTTATAATTGTTATAACAATTATGTGCTTCTCGGATGTAATATTGGAAGTAGTTGTGAGTTTAGTTTTACCTGTGCAACCTATTTCTTTGTCTGCACATGGTTGTTCAATTCCTATAAGAATTGCAGCACTCCATTGTATTTTTGGTTGATTGAGTTTAATAAAAATATTCAGGCTTTCGCCCCTGTTGCTCAGTTTACAAAAAGAGAGTTTTTCCAGGGGCCCTACCCTATTACAAATTAGGATCCAACATCCATAAAATACAATTAACACCCCAAGGAAAAAAAACATGACAAAAACCACGATAGCTAGTGGAAGCAACACAAACTAGCCAAATAACAGACACAAAACAACCCAAGTTAAGTCCCCATCTAGATAAAACAATAAGAATAACAAGGAACAACATCAAGACACGACCCACAAAATGCCAGGGAAACTCAGGAATCTACTTGAATTTAGATTTTCTATTGCATACAAGATTCCAACCATCATCATCAACACAAACTTTGTAGTCCTACACCTAAAAAATTGTGCGAATATAATCTCTATAACAAGAATCTTCCCACAAATTCAATAACTTGAGAGAGTCAGAGAGTCAATTTGGGAGTGAGACAAATGTTTAGAAGGATTCGTGGTGACTTTCTTAGGGGCGTGACCATCGAGCACTAAAACCACCCCCAATTTACCATTAGAAATCTGATCTTCATCTACTCCATGCTTTAAACACATGTTTTCGAACCGTTCAAAATTTGAGGCCGGAACTAAGGAGATTTATTCTTCCACCTTCCACCTTCCACCTTCCACCTTTCTTCTTCCAAAGAGATGTCCATAACGGCAGAGCCAACCAAAGTAGAAGGAACAATTACACGGGATGATTATAATTCAGTGCTCATGTGGCTTTCAATGTAGATTTCCATCGAACTCTGCCCCAGATCAAGATGGTTAATATTATCCTCACTTAAACCCATCTTTCTTGATCTGTTGTAGGTCCCCACGAGTTCCAAGCCTACGTTGACATGATGTAGGGTTGTGTGAAGGTCACCTAAATTTGGTGAGGGCTCTAGCACCACATGTTGATTCACCAGTCCCGATTGCACTACCTACCCCAAATTGTACTCTTCCATCATAAATGCATCCACATCCACAACACTCGACCTGCCTAAATTGACCATCGTGGCAATAACAACTGCCATCGGTAGGGGAGAGAGAGTGGGGCGTAATCTGTTTTGACCCCATCCTTAGCATAAGAGATCGGTCCATCATAGGATTGTGTATCCATTCTGGGGAAGAGGTTTCCGTTTCCAATCTTAAACAGGGTCACTGTAATCTGCTTCACTATGGCAGACATTCCTACACTTGGCACAAAAGACACGGGAGGATTCATACTCCAATGTTTTCTCCCATGATCCAAATCTTGAAGAAAGGACGATAGAGGGAGGAAGGGGTTTCTTGGGTTGCATCCACACAAAATCTTGAAGAGATTATCCTGGAGTGAGTCAGATTGGTAGGATCTACTACTGGTAAACTGCCCAGGGTTTTGGTAATATTTATGTTTTAAAAATAAAACACATCTTTCTACTAATATCAATAATCAATGTCATGAAAAAGTAGCTATTTCCATGAATAGGAAATTGCATTGCCCCATTAAAACCTATAAACACGATCTCTTAAGGATATATTGCTTTATATGGCTTTCCAAAAAATAAATATTCCGTATTTATCTTTCAACGAATGAATCCTTCACAAACTATATTGGGTTTCTTAATCAATTATTTCCTTCAACCATATTCCTCTTATATAAAAATTTGAGTCCACTAAATCTCAAATTCCTGATTCTAAGATGACATGACCAACAATGATCTTTCGTGACATCCTGGATTTCTAAAACCAGTAATTTTCAATTCTTAAAGGAAATATCCTAATATTTTTAATATAAAAATTTAATATTAAACAATTACTTCAATTTCTAACTAAAATCACACAAGCACTATTTTCAAAATAAACTTTATATCCTTTATGCAAAAGCTTTTTGATACTAATGAAATTATTATCAGGACAAGGAGAATAATAAACATCTAGGATGTGCTTTTTTTCTCCTTGAATTTTTCTAATGTTAGTGTGTTTTCCCATGATAACCACTTTTGAATTATTCCCCAATTTCACTTCATATTTAATAGTCTTGTTGGTTTGAGGAAATGGATAAGTACTAGCCATGAACAGGGGCTAGGAGATACACGCAAGGAGATGAAGAAGAAAAAGGATAGTGTGCGAAGGGTTGCATGTCTCAAAGAACAGGTTAACGCACAAGGCTACGTGCATTCAGGGAACATTGAGGACTTAGTTGATTTTCCAAGATAGGGATATAAATAGAAAAGTAGAAGATGGAGTGTTACTCAAGCAAGGTCCATAAATAGATAAAAGCAAGATGACTTAGCGAAAAAATAAAGGATAAGAAAGAACATACAGGGAAAGGAAAAGGACCAAAAATGGAATATTCTCATAATAGGATTGTAGGATTAAAACAGATAAAAGCATGGAGTTATTTATAGCTTCATCTATTTTTAGAACAAGTGGCAAAAGCATGCAATCTATTTGTGAGCATGCCTATTTTTAGGAAGGTGCATGAAGGTGGTGAAGGGAAACTCCCCGCCCTATAATTATAGCTAATCCTTCATTGTAATAATCTAGATAGTAATGAGTACAAAGAATGAGTACTAGTGAGAACTTGAGTACAAGTTATGTAGCTTTTGGGTCTAAATAAATCGTGCAAGGTCCAATGCATGGGTATATTGGATTTTATGTAATCAACTTATATATTATGTAATGGATGATGATTATAATGAATAATCACATGGATTATTTTTTGAACATGGGTTAATTGGTATTTGGATGCTGATAGTTATTATCTATGAATGATTTCCTTATTATGTGTTACTGAATTGTCATGTTATGAGATATCTTATTGAATGAATGGTTATTGAACATGCATGCTAATATCTTGTTAAGAAAAAAAATGAGGGGCATGGAAGTTGTGCGTGCTTTGGGTGAGCTTTTTGATTTGTCTGGATGAAGTTCCAGTGCGCATAGCTGTATTGGGTAATTAAATACTATAAGTCTTATCAAAATTTTAAAGTAATTCCTTATTTCCATTCACATGATTATTACAACCACTATTTAAATACCACACTTCTTTAATATTCTTCTCAACTATATAGTTTTATAAAGGTAAATCCACACAAGATTTTGAAAGGTTCCCCATAACCATGTACAACCAACAAGAAGATAAAACATTAAAGCACACTAAAACATGCATTCATCATCCTTTATAGTCAAGACGAACCCCTTATAACCCTCTGAAACAACTCCTACTAAAAATAATAACCCATTTATAATCTAGGAGAAGAAGTTAGATCGTGAAATTTAACAATAAATTATTTGGCTTCCATAATAGTCATCCATAAATTTGAGAATGTAGGAGCATCTTTATTTTCCCTTTTCTCTTCTCACCCACGACCATCCAATCCTTGGAATCTTCTGTAGAGGTGACCAAAATAACAAATTTTATCTCCATGATAGGATGAGTTATGTCATGATATTTCATATTCCCTTTTACTTAGTTAATTGGATCTTCATTTAATAAAGACTCCTAAAATATTTCCAAGGTATCTCTTTTTGTATTCAAAAATCCTTTGTCTTTCCTTCAATCCAACGACCACCATATGTAAATGCTTTACTCTAAGATAATTTTCCTTTAGTATTGTCTATAACAACTCCTCCTTTTCCTCTTAGTTTCCCCTCTAATTATGTCGAAGGTACTATTTATTCTCAAAAATTGAATCTCAAATCATATTAAATATCACTTTGAATATTACTTTTCACAGCCAAATGATAGGGAAAGGCATCCTTCAACCACAACATTCATTAATACACCTTGCATTTAAAAATCTAGTGAGATGATGCAATATTATTCCCCAAATAAAAACACTTGTTGCATATAAAGGGAATCCCTTCACAATCAAGGGGTTGATTCCAAGTTCTATCCTGAAGCTTGAGTTGAATAGTTTTTAGGAGGTCAATTGAGGTATCCATATCTACCAAAATGCGATAAAAATTTGTATTGGTATATTTCTCAGTTCTAGGATGATCAATGACAAGAAATCTATCAAGATTATTTCCAATGGATATAAGGCAACTTTCACTTAAAAATTGTACCAGTAGATGGAGCAATCTAATCTAGATGGGATTGATATAGAAATAAATAACTAATATTTCAATCTTTTTTTACATGTTCATATTCTTTATTAAATTTAATATTTTATTTATTCATTTCAAACCATGTTTTCCTATTTTTATTTGAATAACATTAAAATTTATTGCAATAGTGAAGTTGAACTTGATATTTATCATATATTTTTCCTCTATGAGAGAATTTATGGTTGTAATTTCCTCCACCTCTTACACTTTGTGCATAAAAATTTGCATCTTTTCATCCTCAATTATAATTTTTATATCTTCCACCTCATGAAAATATTATTGCTCTACATCTATTGATGCATCCTCTTGAATAGTCTTCATGAAACATAGCCCTTTTCAAATTTCCAATGAAAGACACTTGATATTTGAGTGTATATTCAAAATATGAGGTTTATATAATGTTCATTATTTGTTTGTAATTTTTAATGTTGAATGATAATTTTTTTAGGTGAGTAGAATATTAAATATTTATTATAATAGAGTTAATTTTAGAGAGATAAATCCACAACATTTTCTCATTCATTCTCTTCTCTTCTACTGAATCTACATGAGAACTAATTTTATTCGCAACACCCATTTCAAAGGTGAAAATCCCTATATATGAATATTATTCCTTAATTTGAAAATTATCAAATTCCCTTCATATAATTTTTAATTTCACTAATTTAACTTCAGTAATATATACCTTGAAGTAGTGTTTGTAGATCTCACTCAAATTTAGAAGCTTACTCTTTACCAAGGATAATTTTATCTTTGTTATTATGTTAGTAAAAGTTCTCACATTCTAACCCCAAGTTGTGTGTGTGGGTGTGCACGTCCGCACACGTACGTGCATGCACAAGTGTGTGTGCACGTGTGTGTCCATACGTGTGTGTGCACGCATGCGTGCAAAAACTTCTCATTGTTCATCCATAACTATTAATTAACTAAATTAGCAACTCATTTATAATCACCAGTTTTGAACTTCATCTTTTCCATCACTAGTTATCCTTCTATATTTACACATCTTAGGGCTACAATATAGTATGGTCTTAGATGACTTATATATCCTTAGAACCTCCCATATATTGACTATTTTTCTAATTTTAATATCTTATAACCAGAATTTTCTTAAACCTTGCCATATTATATTGAATTTGGACAATTTGTTTCATATATTTAGGTGAAATACAAGATTTTTATGTGTAAATTGGATTCCCTTACTGATAATATTATATACTCCATTATTTCTACTATTGTATTTAGTAACTGTTACTATTAGATTTTATTTGTTAATGTTATTAGATTATGTTATCACTAATATTGTATTTTTTTACCGTAATGCCCACATTTTCCCCACATAAATCCATGAGAAAACCCGATAGCAAACAAGGAAAATTATGGAATAATTTATTTTTGAAAGGTTACAAGGCCTTCGGTGTGACTTTAATTAAATCCCGATTATAAAATTTCAAACCATTGCATGGTAGTCAGAACTAAAACAATGATGAATAATTTTAACCCAATTTTAAAAGATGTTACGATTTGATTCTTTCTCTTCTGGACCAAAAATATCTTATTTAAATAATCATCATTTAGCTTTTCATTATTTAACTCCATTAATCCCCTTTTAAAATAATTTATTTAAGTTCCATAATCAATTATATATTAAAATCATATAAGAATAAGAATATTGCATTGTTAAATGCAAGAAATTTATAATAAGTTTATTATTCTAAAGGGACATGATACACAACTTAGCCTAGTCCCTTAGGCCCCTAATTATCATTACACACACATATTTTTATTTAAATCATTACCACCTAAATACCCCATCACTTAAGTGATGTAGGGTTCATCCTACACCATTGGATCTAATCTATCAAACCCATTAGATCTAGGTTAGACTAATGAAACCCTAGAAATCCTTAAGGGTTATTTTATAATCAAATACTTAACCTATTCTCTCATTTCTCTTGTTTTGTTTTGCAGGTTAAGGAGGAGAAGAAGATGAAGCCATGGAAGCCATTAGTGAGGATTGAAAGCTCTCCTTTGTTAATTTTTTTTTGTGTTTAGGGCAAGGATCTATCCATTTCCTTTGTGGGTTTTGGTCTCTCTTCGTTATTTGTTTCTACAAACTAATTTTCTTGCAGGTTAGAGGTATATGCAACGAGTATATACTATATATATATATATATATATATATATATATATATATATATATATATATATATATATATATATATATATATATATATGTGCACATGCAATGTGAACGCCGAACGGTATGTGTTATTTGATTTAGAGGGATAGTTATTACTTTTGTAGTTGATGTTGATAAGGAGTGTGATTGATTTTGTAAGTGTAGGAATACAGATGAAGCATTACATTTAAAAGTTATATTTGTACATTTCAAATATCTTATAAATTCATACATATACATTTGCAAATCTTACATCACGAGTGGTAGCCTTTTGTGGATTATTTTATTTGAACTAAACATGAAACATGAAAACTTTTTTACATTTGCATATTTTTATATCATGAGTGGTAGTCTTTTGTAGCCAATTTTATTTTCACTAAACATGAATACATTTGATACATTTGATATCGCTTTGGATAAAAGTAAGTGTTGAGTAAAGTAGTAGTAGAGGTGCTATCAAAGTAGAGGCTAATATTTATGATGGGGTTGTTTTGGTTTGGTTGAGTGATAGTAGTCTTGACTCTTCCTTTCTTCTTGTTCCAAGTGTTGATAGGGTTGCGCCATTTTTGAGTATCTTTGGAATGAAAAAGGAGGGGAAATGCCATGATTGGTTGTTTTGGTTGAGTGATAGTAGTCTTGACTCCTTTCTTCTTGCTTTAAGTGTTGATACATGCGCCATTTTTTAGTACCTTTCGAATGAAAAAAGGAGGGGAAATGCCACGATTGGTTGTTTTCGGTTGAGTGATATTAGTATTGACTCCTTTATTCTTGCTCCAAATGTTGATACGTGCACCATTTTTTAGTACCTTTCGAATGAAAAATGAGGGGAAATGTCAGGATTGGTTGTTTTGGTTGAGTGATATTATTCTTGACTCCTCCTTTCTTCTTTCTCCAAGTGTTGATACGTGTGCACCATTTTTTATTTCCTTTTGAATGAAAAATGAGGGGAAATGCCATGTATGGGTTTTTATTGAGAATGGGATAATATCAACGTGTCTACCCTCACTATTATAGAAGAGTTGAAAAATATAGGACATGTGGGAATAAATCTCAAATAAACCAAGGGAAAAAGTCGTAATTTGTGAAAATAATAAATTCAAGGTAGACATAAATAGACTTATAAGTTGTAATTTCCAAGTTATTCATTGTTGGATTCACATTTGGATTTTCATTACCTGTGATAGTTGAGATTCAGACTTTGTTATCCCTCTAAAATAATGTAAAAATGTTACAACAACAACAACAATCATAATATCCATATACAATTCAAGATATCTTCAAATCAATATAAAAAACCATAGTCGGCCTAGCCCTGATATAATAAGTATGCACTTCTATTAAAGGGAATACCAAAATGAGATTGAGTAGTAAAATAATTGGAAGTGCCAATTGACAAGGTTTATATGTGGCTATACATTTTCAAAACCTCTCCTCAAACCTACCATGGTAGATTTAGGCATAATTGTTGTAATGGCAGTGAACATCGCCTCAAACAATTTTGGGGAACTATACCTTTTCAAAACCTCTCCTCAAACCTACCATAATAAATTTAGGCTTAATTATTGTAAAGAAAGTGAACATGTAGTTGATCGGGCTTGTTACATGGTGAAAATGGTATTGAAAGTGATAGTTAAGAATTGGAGTTGTGGTGAGTTTGACAAATGTCACATGCTTGGGTGTGTTGAAAGAAACTATGAAAATAACACCACCATTAATTTTGCTATCCATACACTCCTATGGATCCATAGTCATGATACCTTCATGGTATTATAAAACAGGGCTATAAAAAATACCCCATCGGAATCCATAGGCAATGTTTCAAACTATACTGTTAATTTTTGAAGTCAATAGCATGGACTATCTCTCCAAACACAAAAAATAGATATTAGAAATACAAATTAAAACTTGATTCCTTTTTATCACTGCATGTCTGACATGATAAACCTTATTCAAGTGCAATCCTGTGTTTAAAGCTTGCTTCACTTAGCATCGCCATTAATCTCCACAAGAACATTTTCCCTATTTTAAATGATGGAACCTATTTGCATCTCTCACAATAATTTCTCTTACATCAATCTTGGAAATAAACTTAGTTGCATTATGGAAATCAACACATACTCGAAGTTTCTTGACAACTGTAATGATAGTTCCAAGGGATGTATTTAACAATCCAAATGCAATCACCAACTTCTTGCTATGGTGGTAGAGGAAAATTTATTTTTCCTCATCCTCTGCATCATTGAGTACTTGTCTTGAATCTGAAAAATACCCTGCTGCCTTCATCTTCCACGACAAGTTCTCCAACTTTGCATAGATTTTCTGTGTTTGTGGATGTGATATGTCTCCTGCAAAAAACACATGTACCATTTTACGGACTTCAATCCAACTACATCCAAGTATCTGTTTAGATCCTCTAATTTTGATCAATCTCCTTACCTTCAGAACATCGCCCTATCTGCCCACTTCTGTATAAACATTTGACAGAAGAATGTATCGGCGAAGCATTTTTTGGCTCCATCTCAAAAAGAAGTTTTGTTGTAAATACTCTTGGCCCTATACTCTTATGTAATCTACAAGCACCATCAAAGACCTCCACACAACCACCACAAGTTTAATTGGAATTTTGATGATAAATTTTAGAGCTTTCTCGAGATAGCCAACACGGCCAAAAAGGTCAACCATGCATACATAATGATCCATTGTCGGTATAAAGCAATAAGATATAATCATGTCATTGAAGTATTTTCGATGGCAAAGCATTTTTGGGGTTCATCTCAAAAAGGAAACAAGATATAATAATACCATTGAAGTATAATCATGTCATTGAAGTATTTGCAGTGAAGTGATACCGACAATCAATTGCAGGTTTTATAAGCATATAAGTGGTTTTATTTTTGTCATTGAAGTCAATGAAGTGATATAAGCATACAAGATATAATAGTGGTAGAAACACAAAAATAAAACCACTCTAGGAAAAAGGGCTTTTTGTTGGCTATAAGAAAACCATTTGATTTTGTAGTGCTTGCTACCTTCAATCACACATATATTACAAAAAAACAAAAGATGGAATTAATAAAACCAAATGTATGTGGTAATCAGTTGAGCCATGAAGGAAAGTGCATATCCCAGTGCCTTGACAATAACATTACTTATATATAACTCAAATACCTAGTCCCTTGCAATTTAGCCATGAAGGAAAGTGGATAACCTAGTGCCTTGCAATAACAAATCTATATTGGTTTCTTCATGGAAAATTAAGACAACACAATTAATCAACATAACTTAAAAAAGAGTTAAAATAACATAGAGAGAATTTGGTTTTTTAAGAGATAGTACATCTAGTTTCAAACTGAAGCTATATACATCCACGAATATTTCAGTCAATAGAACAATAGACAATATTCCCATTCCCTACATGTGGCATGTTAGTATAGGATTTTTTCATGTGATTCTAGTTAGGTTCTATTTTCCATTTTTGTCATTTTTGTTTCCACCATTAATACTGAAGTAAGTACATTAGAAAACACCTATTTACTCAAGTTTCAGGAAAACTGCATTGGAAAGTTAAAAATTTATGGGCTCCGAGTAGAAAATCATTCGAAATTGTTCATTCTATGTACATTGTTTCTCAATACCAAACATTTTTTGTGCTAATCCCATTTCTCATGTGCTTACTTTTCTTTCCTATCATATTTTTGGTTGATGCAAGATTGCATGCATGAACCCAAATGATGTATCACAGACCATTGCATTTTATTTAGTAATTGCCCTTCAAGCCTATTAGTTGTGTTTACACGGATGAGTGTGTGTCTGATCTGCATCAAAACAATTATTATGGAGGCTTATGAGTAGACCTAATTCTGGAATTGATGTTTGCATATACTCTGAAGTTTTTGAAGGTTGTCTAACAGTGGTAACAGAAGCTATTGGTGATATTCTTGGGTTTCCTTGATGATTGTTTTTGAAGGCTGTCCAATATTAGTCCTTCTACTTTTGGTTTGCAAACTAACTTTTGGAATTTCGATTGTTCCTATGCATGGGTTTGATGTTGTTGTACATAGAGGAATCTATGAAGTTGTTAAGGGTATATACCAACAAATTTTGCCCAAGGTTTATGCTCATCTACAAACATACAGAGAGGATTCACGCTTTCATTTCAGTGCAAATTTGGAAGGACTTTTCAAGCCTCATTAATTCATTGAGATTTGTGTTTTTCGAGTAGAACAAGCAGTGTGAAGACAATTATTACTAATAAATTCCTGGATTTTATTTTAAAGAGAAGCTTTAGAAAAATACACAACAGGGAAAAAGACAAGAAAATGTAAAGAGAAGCTTCCAGAAAAATGCACAATGTTTCTAAAGAGGAAAAAGACAAGCAAATGTAATCCTCATAGTAAATTTTATTTTAAAGTAGTTTGTTTAAAATAGGTCAGCTTCATGGTCTACACTTTTTGGACATCGCAATTTTGACAAAAGTTTTCCATATGCTACAAAATTTCTGGGTTCTTTTTATTCTTAGAATAATCAAATCCCATGACATCTATTAAAATAATTAAGAAAATCCCTGATGGTAGATAGGGTTTAATTGCAAATAATAGTTGTTATATTTTCAATACATAATCTACACAATCCATAATGAACAACTCATCTACCAAAATACATTTGACAAATGTATTAATGCTTAATCTTACACTTGCCATATGATTCATAGCATATCTTGAAACGACATGACACTTGTCCCTTTCAAATCTTCATAGCCTTTTACTGGTTTCTTATATACAAAGTTTATTTCAATTCAAGCTCAGTAGATAGGTATTTTGAAGGAGTATGACGGACTTGTACAAAAAGATGGATTATGCATAGGGAGGATGGTTTTTGTTAGTTTCAGTATAGAAATATTACATAATAATTTGGTTCATGCATGGGGTATCTTGTCTTGTTATATGCAAGTATCCCAGCGGAACCTTCTATACCATTAAGCATGATTAGAAGATATCTACAATGAACTTGGAAACCATTAGCATTTGCAAAAGTATAATAGTTGGTTTAGGGTGTATGAGATTGTTCCAACTGAATATAAGGCTAGAAGTGAGCATAGATTTTGACCGAAGGAAGGTTAAGCACTCTGAACAATTCAATATGGCAGAGGAAGAAGTATTCAGGTTGGTACGCCTTTCTTTGAAAGAGGATGGAAGGATGCCTAGATAGTATGCATCATTACCCACATAGAAAAACTTAAATTCTTACAACCTTTATGGACCTTGTATTCAAACTTTTAAATTGCAAAATATTTAGTTGATTTTTTCCCCGGATATATAAATTTCATCTCTAATTGACCATAACTATTGTTTTGTATTGTGCAGAAACCCCGTGGTAAGATCGTTATTTACCATGTAGCTCCAGTGTCCACAGAAATAAAACTGACCACAATCTGCGTAGAACGACATTATCAATCAAAGTTTATTGTGCCTTATTATTTATGTCCACATATAACCAAAAATCCTAATGCCCGAGTGTTCATAAATTTTGGTATGACAAGCTAAAGTAGAGCCTATTATGCCTCTAAAATTTTATATGTGCAATGATTTGAAGGGGAGAAATGTACCAAGAATTTTTTATGTTGGAAATTAATAGAACTCTTTTTGGTTTTGCTAAATCTTTCTCGAACAATAGTATGATAGCAATGATTTTTCAATAAGCAAAGTAAAACTGTCCAATTTGGATGGTGGAATTCCATGCACCGCAATTGCAAGGATGAGGGAGGTACTGTTCCAAATTTCACTCTTCAGGAAGTCACATAAAATCGGTCTAATGGAATTACAGGTAGAAATAGCAATTAGAGCAGAAAAGTTGTAGTAGTTTTTTTGGCTACAGGGTTCGAGCAGATGCAAAGGAAAGGGGTTTGGAAGTTTCGGTCACAAGCCTAACATATTTTTTACCGAAAGACATGTTCTTTAATAAATAACTTTTGATTAGCTAAGATTGAAATTTGCTATAAAAACTTCATAATTTTTTTTAACAAAAAATAACACCTAATCATTGGATAACATATTTATTTTTTACATTAAATTTGACATTCTTATCTGTCACTTGAAAAATTCTTTTAAAAATTTGAGAAACCATTCAAACATATACTAATATGTACACCATTTGAGAATGTCTAAATTCCTAAATTCCCTCATTTTGGACGTAAGAAGTGATTGATGTTTGTGGGCAAAGCCTCGATTAAGATTTTGGTCACCCATTTTACATAAACATTGTTAAATAGTCCTCCGCATTTCCCCCCACACCGACATGTATGCACATTGTACGAAAAAGTGCCCAAATAAATACCATGTAAACTAATTTACCGACCATCAATGAAGGAACGCTTTTATACTAAATGTAATTAAGTGGAACAAAACATATCAGGAAACCCGTGTTACGAAAATAATTAACTAAATTACACACAAATTTGCTTACACCAAATTAGAGGTGGAAGATTGAGATGATTGTAGAAGGACCTTCTTTCTTCGTTTTGGTGTTACGAGAAACAACTGACGGAGATCCATTTCTCGTCTCAGTCTTCTTCGAAAAAGTCTGTCTACTGTCAGGAAAAATGAGACCTCGTTTGGTGCCTATCAAATAAGAAAGCTTCCTTACCAGGAGATGCGTACAGGAGATGCGTACTGCGAAGAATATATACTGATTCACAGAGAAATGTTTTCATTAACGGAAAAGAACTATTGCCCTTCTTCTTCTTCCTCCAAATGCAGGAGAAGATTAAGATCTAAAAGAGGGAATCTTGCCTCTGATGATGAATCACAATCTCTCTAAACATTTCTCGTCTCCACGGCTTCCTCTTTCCTCTTATCAAAATTCTGTCTACTCTCGAAAAAGGATGGATCCAAGAAAATCTGCTTATTGACAGGAGCGACAACTGGATTTAGTGTAGAAAAGGAGGCGTTTTGCTTCATTCTAGTGCAGGCCAAGAATTGTAGGGTGCTATTTTGGTTTGTACTCTGGTGGTTTGAGGAAGAAGAATAATAGGCGAAATTAGTATTGTCGTTGTGACCTCTGATGGAAATAGTAGCAGCGTCATAGGCCCACGCAACTTCCTCTGCGGTATAAAAAGTGCCGAGCCAAACCCTAGGTATCAAATTGGGTGATCAAATACACTCTCAATATAATTCCTTCGCTAGCATACAAAGCTCATTTAATAACAAAACTTTGCTAGCATGTAGAGCTCTTCTAATAACAAAAGCCAACCTGCCCGTCCAAAACCGTTGGTGTAAAAATAGGGCAATGTTAAAAATAGGTAGAAATGTCCAAACCACTGTCAAAATAAAAGACATTCAAAAAAGGTTCAGGAGGCTGTCAAATTTAACGCCACTACAGAAACATCCGAAGGTCCTTTACCACAGAGGGAATACCTTCGGCGTAATTAGACATAAACATGCCGTGTTGAAAATATGGTGGTTTTGGAAAAACAATGGGCATGGCGGTATATATCTGGTGTTTAAAATGTTTGGGGGGAGGGGCGCCCCTCCTCCCAACCTTAACCAAAAACTTTTAAAACCTAAGCTCTGCGACCTCCAACAAATGGAGTTAAATAAATTTTTTAAACATTCTTTTCAAAAGCTAAAGTAACCGCATTTTTATAAGGTATAAGGAAATTTGATTTTCTCTCCTTTTTTATTTAAATTTTTTATTTAATTTATTAAAACAAAATCTCACACTAAGCCGATTCAAAAGGCTTAATTTGTAATATAAACTTCTAATTATATATATATATTATATATAATATATATATATATGATATATATATATATATATATATATATTTATATATTTGTTGATACTAGGAAAGTAATAATATTTATTAATGCTAATTATTAATAATATGATTATGTTAATATTATAAATTAATAGTAATTTCACTATATGTTATTAAGATACATTTATTGCATATTAATAATTTGTATTTGTTTATTAATTAAATTTACTTTGATAAGGAGATTGCGAATTATTGTTGGAGAATTTTTTTTAATTTTAAATTCATATGGGTATAAATTATCATACACCTAGGTAAGTATAGTGTAGAAAATTGTGCAATTATAGAATTGAAACAATCACTTACCAATTTATTTATAAACTTATTAAGAGGGGTATACTTAATTGTAATTTATTCATTTACTTAATGACAATTTCTATTGCAATGAAGGTAAAACTATCTTATAAAATTTGTTCCATCTACTTATTCTTGTATATGTAGTTGGGTAAAAGAAAATAAAACATACTTGAATGTCATTTATTCCTTTTATCATTCAACATAATTGCCAATAACGCAAGAGGATTAATATTTTAATTCTATTCAAGATTCTAACTATTCAACATGGATTTATCATACAACTTCCCAAGCAAGCTTAGATTGGAGAAATCTTATTCTTTTCATTACAAAACCCTTAGAAGGTTCATATTTCAAAGAAGTAATGGAGTCCATAATAAAACATTTATAAGAACTATCAACCAAAATATAAGGTTACATCCAATGTACTTATAGGTACAATTTACAAGTTAAAGAGTCATAGTAGAAACATGTAACACCCATATTTTACACAACACAATTACAATATAGAAAAACGCGGATAACTTTTTTTTACTTGCTTGGATTTTACACAACACAACAAGATATCACAATGGCAACCACCAACTCTCGATAGGATTATCACAACAATGAGCACCAAGGTACAAGAGAATCTACGAAACCCAGCTTGAAACTGTTTATTCCCATTTTGATAAAACATCACATACTAGACCAACCACAGAACACACTTATGATTAGGGCATCCCACGGTGGAAGTATTTTTAAGGTTTCTTATTTACTAAAACATCTTTCAAAACTTAACTTTACGATCTAGAAGATTCATGTTTTAATCTGAAAAATTATTCTTACAAAGGTGAACTTCTTTCTTTTATAATATTGACTAATTAGCTTAAGAACAAGTTTTCTGAAGGAGGATCATCTAAAAACTGGCAAAAAATAGCTTAATTCGTTTGAATTAAAAAGGATACTTTCCATCTCTCAAAAGGTTACTTATTCATACTCAAGCTACTAAATCTTGTTTCCTACCTCCATTGCACCAAGTGACAAGCACAAGCTCCAATTGAGGGAAAGTACCATTTTAGGTTCAGAACAATAATCTCCTTTTTGCAAGGATCAAAATTTAACATTACTTAAGAAATATCACAATGTACCAAGGCAAGGATTAAGGGAAAAAAGTCAAATTAAATTCATCTTCATGATCTCATTGGTTATCAACCAATCTTTTATTGAGGCTAATAATTTATCAAGATTGGTTAAAAGCTTCATTTAGACTTTGCTTGATTAAGTTTGACAAAGAATACAATTTAGGTTTCAAAATTGAAGCTAGAATTATGGTTTCTTGACCAATCCCCCTACTAACAAGACCTAGGATTCTCCCAAAAGTTAACCATTGATTTCACTTTAATATCATTTATCGTTTCACAACAATAGGGTTAAGTTTTATTAGTTTAGATTAGGGGTAGAAGGTAAATCCTTTTTACACAAGACAATAGTCCTTTAACCCACTTAAGCACTATTTACTTCATCAACTTGTGTCACAACATCGTATATAATTATATGTATATATTTTTAAATCCCTGAGGTGGATTACAAAAACATTCTATCATGCCTAGCACTACATAAATGCCCTATTCTAGGAGGGTTTAATACTCCAAGTTATCATCACAAACGTATTTACCGTTATTTATTTTGTCATGGATTCCAAGATCCTTATTCAAAGCGACACACACCCAAAAGTAGCTAAAAGTCTTAAGCACCTTGATTCGGATTTTAAAAGGTAGAACAACATTGATCGAAAAAATTTTAAAACCATCCATCAAAATTGATAATGTGCATTAAAATACTCATAATAACAAAGAGTTAATTTTACTCCAATAAAAATAATTATTCAAAAGTTTTAGACTTAGCCAAAATGACAACACTACATCATAATTACACAAAAGGCTAAAGCACTAAGACCTTCTAACTTTTCTAGCAAGATCTATTACAAGATCTTTCAAAAGATTCAAGCATTTCAACAAAGGGACTTCATAATCCAAACAGAAGAAACTTCTACAGGTCCTTCTGATTTCTACTCACCAAGGCCATCTGCACATTTATTAGCCTAAATGAGTTTGCAAGAATTGAGCATGATAAAGACTACTCATAGGAAAAGAATGCTACCATTAACAATATCATAAAAAGAACCTTTTATTTAATGAAATGGGGGATAAGCTCTAAAACACTAACAACACAATTAAATCATGCTAGAAAATTAAACCATGTCAAAAATAAGAAGGAGGTCATAAGAACACGTTATGAAAAATTGTTTCAAGAACAATAAAAGTTCATCTGAAATTCAAGTAGGGTCAACAACCCAATAAGTTTGAAAAAACATGTCGAGCATATTGGGATTTCGATCATATAATCACATAGATTATGTGATTGAAATCCATTACTCATATATCATTCAAAATTTCCTTCATTAAGTTACAGGTTCAAACAGATTCAAGGTTAGAAATCCATCATCATTTACTTAACCACTATTTACCACTTTCAAAAGTGACCTCACAACATTCCACACTTTATTGCTTGCAAAAATATTATTCATGACCTTTCATCATAATCATTCCATAAGAAGAGTAGGGTTCAAAAATGGGGGTGTGAACCGTTTCGGCCAACAAAACATGATTTTAAAAACAATATTATCAATCCCAAGTTTCAATATGGAAAATTTTCCTAAGAAGATTTGTGGGTCAACAAATCACCTAAAAACATACAAAAAAAGACATTGAGAAGACTAAAACGTTTTACCCCTACTTAACAGTTCGAGTTTAGCCGTATAATAATTTGAAGGGAAAAAATAATAATACATTCACTAGATCATTCCTTCCTAAATGACAATAAGATATTTACTAAGTCATACTTCTAAAAACTATTAAATAAATAACCACAAAATCATCAATTGCAAGATCCCTACCAAGCACATATAAATATTCAAGCACAATTTTGGCACATTCTGAGAGCTCATCAGATGAGCGTAAGCATCAAGGATTACATATATAAAGTACGTCAAAACACCAATTTTACCTAAGAAGATCCCACTTCCTAGAATACATATTTTCATCACTAAACTTTTGTTCAAGCTTAAATACATTTCATTATTTTCTAGCTGTTGTTACACAAAATATCACAATGTTATCTATAATTCCGATATTGTAGTCAACTACCACCGAAGGATAATAACCATTGTACGATGCATAGCAGCATAGAGGATTTATCTATAATTAACTGGATCCTGAAGGGGCGGAAAAATTTTCGGTTATCTTCTAGATAGACCTGTATTGAGCATTCCTACTCTGAGGCAGAAATATAATATATTTATTCATCTTTATTTTTATTTATTTTTATTCTTATTTTCTTCTTAGGACTTTGGGGAGTGTAGCTCATTCCAAATAATAATTTATTGGCCCCAATATGCATTTTCAAATACGGGGTGCTCATAATATAAACCAACAAAGCCCCAAATTGATTTATTAAATCTAGCCTCTTCCACGCATATCTGGAAAGTAAGGTAAATTCTCCTTTTATATTCGTATATAAAAAAAAGGTGATAATAAAACGAGTAAATCTGTATATAACACACATATATGAAACCATTTCTCAAAGGAATTGACATCGTAATGGTCCTGACCAAATCATGATAATGCACAATTTTTCATAACATAACAGGTTTTACAGAGGTACATTTAATGTAATCTTCAAAATTATAAACTAAAACCCATTATGGGTAAACCACGTATCCACTGACTGAAAATCATTCATCGAATGACCCAACAGGTCTAAGTTATTATTAAGTAAATGAAACAAAACACACACTAGCACCATAGGAGTAGCAGAGGGAAGAAGATGAGCAACCCATATTCCAAATCTTGGAGGGATTTAATGCTTAATCTAGATAGAAGTTTCATGCAACTAAGGATTTGCATAGACAACAACCAAATGCAATACCCTAAGCAAACCTACATGCAATCCAATTTATTTTCTTATATTATATTATATTTAGCAAGCAGAAAACCGTTTAAATAGGTAATCAAGGAATATAAGAGAGGAAGGAATGCAGGATCCAAATCGACTGCAAAACAACCATAAAACCCAATTTATTCCAGCAAATAAAAGCAATTATTTCATGATATGGTTTAAAATTTATGGGTCGTATTTATCATGCCTGTCAAAATATCCAAGACTTATAAACAATGTAAACCAAGTGCATGCAATAGAAAATTAGACATCCTTCGATAATTTTTCTTATTGGGAATCCAATACATCACTCCAAGCTCCTCTCAAAGGCAAGGCATGGAGAAAAAAAATAGCAGGCGGTCAGCTCCGATAAGGTTCTTAAACTCACAGCAAAATCCCACCATGTTTTCTTATACAAATAGGGGAAATAAACACAAAGGAAGGGTCAAAATTTCCTCCCACTATACCCACGCAGCCAGCATCCAAACTGGTGAGCAGGTCCCTAAAAAGGAAGGGTAGATATAATTAATAACTAATAATTTCTAGCGCAGAAGACCAACTTTACCTTAAGCACCTAAACCGAGCAACAAAGAATGACAAGAGGTTTCATTAATGGTCAAAAGGAAAAGGTTGGCACGGATGGTGGAGAATTAAAAGCAATCTCACCAAAAAATGGAATTCTACAACCAAAAATCCTACGTGGAGGCTTGACTAACCAAGGAAAAGAAATGGTGGTTGAAGCCATTAATAAAACAAAAAAGACATGAACAATACATTCCCACGCAAATTAAAACTAGCTAAACAATTTCTTTTTTTTAATCATAGTTAAAATTTAGCTACCAAATAAAACAAAAACACCACATACCTTGGAAAAGGGTTTGAGAATAATTCCTTTAGAATTTTTAACAAAATGTCCATTTGCAACCAGAAAATTGGAAATATGATTATCCCAAAAGAGGACACTTGAAGATGACACTACGGAGTGCCCTCGACAACTAGATGAGCAAACAACACTAGGAGGTCCAATAGAAATAAGAGACTCAAAACTAACTTTGAAAACACGACACAATCACTTAACGACCAAAAAGGGAACTCAAATAATCAATCAAAATTTAGCAATAAAGAAGGGAGCAGAGGCTGAAGTCCACACCAAATAGGCATTACATTCTCCTCCCCTTAAGAAACCATCATCCTCAATGTGGCATGACATTGAAGGAAGGAAAGGCAGTAAGCATCAAGGAATAGATAAAGGTGAAAGTGCACCTTATAGTTTAAAATTTTAGTTGTTAAAGCATGGCCACAAGGTACCCTTAAAAACATTTTAGAAGAATTTTAAATTTCAAAGTTCTGTGAAGATTGGTAGTTTTCTCTTACTACATCATTTAATTAGTCTCTTTCTATTTACCTTATTCTTATTTTAAGTTCTTTAAGATTTCATTGTTGTACAGTTTTAGTTTATTCCTTATTGTGGGTGCCCGACATGAACTGTTATCACAACGCCCTTCCAGGGTCATACAAAACACTACAATTTCACAAGCATACTAGTACATAATTTCATGTAGGTACCACACCACAAGAGATTAGTCAATTTAAGGAAGAGAATATGCATGGTCCACATAATATAGTACTTGTCACACATCTAAGACTGACGTATAGAATACTTGAACAAAGTGGGCTACGACAACTAGACATTTCCCCAATTCCATAGATGAATAATTCACATAACTCCGAACAAAAGCTACAGGTACATAGTGTCATATAGGGACATCAATGCCATATCCAAAACATCCCAAAACATATCCAACTAACATTAGTAGCACATACATCACAGGACCACTCCCAAGACATCACAATAACTCAACATATCTCCCAGAGCATCAATCACACACACACACACACACACAAAGCTCTTATGCCTCCCTCAAGTCTCTTATGCCTCCCTAAATCTCTTATGCCTCCCTCAAGTCTCTTATTCCACCCTCAATCTCTTATGCCTCCCACAAGGAGGCCGGTTTCCCTATAGCCCTAGGCACATAGAGTCCCAATATCCCTAACCCAATTGACATAATAACTTGTGGTTCGATAACCCGCTAGTTATCTGTAAATCCCTGGGGCCTACCCCCATACAAAGAAGTGGGTCCATAGGTCCAACCATTCCATGGTGCATCCCATGACCCTATTCCACACGTCATGACAATAGGACCAGCATAGCAATCTGATTCAAATGCCAAGTGGAAAAGAACAAGCCTTGGGCAAGGCGATAAAATTTTAAAATTTAAAAGAAGATCCAAAACCAAGCAACGAGAATGGCCAAATAGCCATAGTTAGTGTCAAAATCCACATGTTAGTACCAGAAACCAAGGAAATGCCCAAAATGTAAAGCATGGAAATCAAGAAAACTGTTGGTCCTTACAGAAATAAAATAAAAGTTCAATTTATGAATAAAATACACATATAATAATATCACATTACGATAACTGTGTGGCCTTATCTGGCCACCAAGGGGGGTACTCAATGAGTTGCTTGCACTTGAAACATTGAGCCTCGGCTTGTAAAAATAACATATCAATAGTACAACTGCCAACATCTTTATCTGATTCATCCCGCCACCAATTTCACAAGGCTAAACACAGTCATAGCTACACTTAGGTTTCATCCCTACAACAACCAAATAAGGAGAGAGGAAAGAAGAACATGTCGTAATCTATGGAACCAAAGGCTGGCTTGAGTTACTGGCCAATGGTATACAATTCCTTACTCAAAACATACACTGTTACTGATTTCCCTCAGGATCGGTTAGCGTAAGGTTCACAACATAACATGCAACTACATCACTACACAATGGTGGTTCACACACATTAATCATAGCACCTTCGCAAGGTACATAAAAAGGGTATATCACATACATTACATACACAGTTACAATATACTACATCACCACATGTTGCACCCAAAGTGCAAGCACCATACAATAGGGATCATATACTCACCATATGTCCCAAATTTACGACATTAATCATTACATATTACATGAATTTTACTTGTGATGAGCACAGTTACAACACATAGTCAACTGCCATATAACATGGGAATACACAAATTTCTACACAAATGATAATGACGTCATTAAGAACTCCAGTTCACTACAACTAGCCTGGTCACACAACACATGAGCACACCTACACATCACGAATGCCCAAAGGATCCAACACTCCGAAGTCAACAATCACATTTCTTCCACACACACAAAAAATAATGTTTCACACCCAAATTCACATAGAATTCCTGACAAGGAGAGAGAATATTCTCATCTTTAACAAATCAACATGCCATCAGTTACGCACTAAGTGACATACACAACAGTTGTGCTAACAATATCACAATTACGATGTAGTTCACATCACGCTTAACTCACATTACTTTGCCAATATCAACCACTATCACGCAACACCATCACCATCATGCAGTACCATCATGTAATATCATCGCAACTCCAAACTAGCCCAGAGGTTCGAGAGCATGAACCTTGCTCTGATACCAAGTGTAACGCCCACTATTTCAAACGCACAAGGCAACATAGAAAAATACAAGATAATTGTTTTTTACTTGTTCGATGTATAGAGCAACATTACAGGAGGACAAAATGGGTACCACTAACTCTTCAAACATCTCGACACAACGATGACCACATAGACAACAAGAAACATCTAGCACCCATCAAGGACAGCTCACTTTTCTTTATGACAAGACCGGACATAAAGGTACAAGAACATGACACATTTACGGTTAGGGCATCCCACAGTGACGATCCTCTTAAGGTTATTTATTTTACTAAAGCATGGTCTTCAATTTATAACTTACATTCAAGGAGGTTCAGGATATGATTCGTATAATTCTTCTTAAAATATTAGAATTCCTTTCCTTTATACTAAAGGCATTTGGCTTTGGGTAAAACTCTCTGAAATAGGATCATCTTTAATATGGAAATTACTTGATTGATCAGCTATTATATTAATGCAAAAAGGGGTGGGGTGAACCAATCCCCACAGGGTTATCCTAAACAAACATAAGCTACATAATCTCGTTCCAACCCCCATTACACAAGGAGACGCATGTAAGCTCCTATCGAGAGAGGTACCGCTTTAGGTTCAGATCACCAACCTCCTTGTGCAAGGATCAACAATTAACCCTGCTTAAAAGAAGGTTACACTGTACTATGGATAGGGTTAGAGTGAGAAGGTCAA